>CM040422.1:174095296-175377796 GCA_022702705.1 Papilionanthe hookeriana x Papilionanthe teres
GATGAATTTACCAAATTCAAATGAATGAATTCAATACTTTCATCCAGACCATGGCAAACCTCGTAACAACCGTAAGTTACATCCTCCGAGGGATTCCTAATCATCCAAAGAGACGTTTAATTTAGTTGCAATTATTGAGTTTTGTTTTGTTTGTGATTAAATTTTGAGTTGTCTTATATTTTTACTTGTTGTGAATCAATTTTTTTTATTATTATTTGGTTTTGAGTTTTGGTTTTGTGGCTATCCTAAAATTTTCAGTTTTGACATGCAAGATTTATAAGTAGGAAAATATAGTCAAGTAAATGCAGGGAAGGAAAGTACGGTAAAATAAAGTGTTGTAAAAAACTACAAAAGCACACCAGTCCTCTTCTCGCACTCCAGCTGAAATGTCAGTATTGGCAGCATGTATATATAATTTTACAGAGGATTGAAATTGCATGAAAGAAAAGTAGGAAGCACGGGTTTAAATTGTGCATACTGAGTCTTATGCCATAACTTGTTGGCACCCTATTTGTTCATGTAGAGGATGTCATTCTTTAGCAAGGCATAATAAGTCTAGTTGCCCTAGAAGATAACTTGAAGACTTTCAAAAATATCTGGGGAATGATGCGATGCAACTTTATATATGCTTTAAAATATAAGAATTTGATACCACTTTTTAGAATATTTAATTCCTAGCAAATGGATTCAAAAACTTGATGTGCGAGGTTTTCTTTTATTAATTTATATTTAGATTTTTATAATAATTATTGTAAAAGTCACAATTTTAAACGCAAGTATACGTATCGTTCAAGTAATACAGGGTTCTAGTGGAGTCCTGGTTATCGATCCCACAAGGATAGTGAATTTATAAAAAGTAAGAAATATAAGAAATATTTTGGAATTTTCAAATTAAATGCAATTTATATATACTTTTTCTATGTAAATATTTTCAAATTTAATTTACTAACAATTTTTACTATAAGCAAGTAAGCAGTAAGCAGTAAAGTAAAGTAAGCAGTAATTAAAATTCAACGTAAGTATAAAAATGACTTTCTCCTTTTCAACTAATCCAAGATTTATAGAATAATTATCTTTTGAAGGGAATTTAGATTATGGTATTGTGTCAAATAGAAGAATTCCTATTCTTTACCCTTTGGTCCAGGTGCAAAGAACGTTGAGTAATCTATAGATCGGCTCAGGATGTTTTATTAGTAGAATGGGTTAATCTAGGCTCACACTACTAGATATCCAAGGGTGGCTATGGTCGGCCCTACCAGTGACCCGTTACCTTTCTATAAACTAAATTATTAGAATTTAGTCTGTCACTCTAAAAACTAATTAATTTTATGCCCAATAAATAATATCTTCCTATTTATTTATACTTCACCTTAAATAATCTGCGTATAGCCTGCGATTACCTAAGGATTCATGTGATATCTACAAGTTAAGAATTTATCTCTGGATAGTTCTCAAAATTCTTCAACGGGTTTTAAAAATTTAAATGACCAATTTAAAAAGTAAACTAAGATCAGGTATTAATATTATCATAATGTTTTAAAATATTTTAAATTTAATTCTCCAACAAAATTTAATTAATTTATAATATTTTCATAGTTGGAAGGAGAAAGATAACTAACTACTCAGAACATAATGAAATAACACAAAAAAACATATTTATAAAACTTTGAACCAAAGTACAAATACTTATCTGAAGTGTTCCTTCAAGTGATCCGCTGACTTCTACTGACTCCAAAGTAATGATGAAAGACTCCAACAACAACAGCATACAATAAACACTCAAAATAAACTCACTAGATACAAAATAAAGTGGCACCCAAAGTATGGAAGAGACTAATTAAAACTAAAGATTGGAGAGAAAATGCTAAAATTGGTATGTGTACTAAGAGGGGGGTTAGTGCCAATTTTTCTGTAGAATGGGCTCTTATTTATAGAGCTCTGAATTTGACCAGGGGTTGCTTAAGGCACCTCTTCAAAATTCGTCTAAATTCAATGTATCTTCTAGAAGGTAACTATTACGCCTAGGCGCCGGGATCTGGTGCCTAGGCGCTGGGATCTGGTGATATTTCGATAGGTGTCTTATAAGCTGTTCTATAAGCCCATAATGCAGAATAAAGTCTATCAACCCAGTCAGTTATTTTAGGATTAACAGTCTTTTCTACTTTTGGTTTTAATTTCTCTATTTGACATTTCAGCCATTCCACTTGTTTGAGGATGACAAGAAGCTACAATTCTATGTTTAATTCTGAAATTTTCCAGCAATGATTGAATTCTTATATTTCAGAAATGACTTCCCCCATCTGTGATAATTATCCTGGGCATTCCAAATCTTGTAAAAATCATCTTCTTTAAAAATTTCAAAACACTTTTGGAATCACAGTTAGGTAAAGCTACATGTTCGATCTACTTTAAAACATAATAAGCTGCTAATAAAATATAAATTTTTCTAGATGATGGTTCGAATGGTCCCATAAAGTCTAAACCCCATACATCGAAAATTTTGATTTCTAATATAAAGTTTAGAGGTATTTCATCTTTTCTGGATATATTTTTCATTCTTTGACATCGATCACAAGTTTTCACATAATGTCCAACATCTTTAAATAAAGTAGGCTAATAAAATCCTGAATTTAAAATTTTAAATGCAGCTTTATCAACATTAAAGTGTCTTTCAAATTCAGAATTGTGACATTTTGGAATAATTGCAAAAGTTTCTTCATAAGCTACACATCTTCGAATCACAGAATCTCTTCCTATTTTAAATAAATAAGGATCTTCCTAAATATATGATTTACAATCATTCTTGAATTTCTTAATGTATTAACTATTCATCCCATAAGGTAAAATATTGCTAACCAAGTAGTTAACTATATCTGCATACTAAGGCATTTGTAATTCTTGAATGACATATAATTAATTTCTCATTTATATTTTCTGCAAAAATCTTCTCATTATTATTTTTCATTCTTGATAAATGATCAGCAATTTGGTTGTCAGTTCCTTTTTTGTTTACAATTTCAAAATCAAATTCTTGCAAAAGTAAAACCCATCTGATCAATCAAGATTTAGCATCCCTATTAGATAATAAATACTTAATAGCAGAATGATCAGTATGCACGATACATTTTGTTCCAAGAAGATATGGTCTAAATTTATCAAATGCATATACTATTGCTAAAAGCACTTTTTCAGTAGTAGTGTAATTTATTTGAGTTTCATTAAGAGTTTTGCTAGCATAGTATATAACTTTGAAAATTTTCTCATATTTTTATCCTAATACAGCTCTGATTGCATAATCACTTGCATCACACATTAATTCAAAATGTTTATTCCAATTAGGCGAAATAAGGATAGGTGCAGTGATTAATTTTTCTTTTAGAATATTGAAAGAATTCAGACAATCTTCATTAAATTCAAATTTAACTTCTTTTTCCAATAAATGGCAAAGAGGTTTAGCAATTTTAGAAAGTCCTTTGAATATCTCCTATAAAATCCAGCATGACCCAGAAAACTTCTCACATCAGTAACGGTAGTAGGTGGTTGAAGTTCAGCAATAATTTTCACTTTTGCGTGATCAACTTCTATCCCTCTTTGTGAAACTTTATGTCCAAGTACAATGCCTTCTGTGACCATAAATTGACATTTTTCCCAGTTTAGAACTAAATTTGTTTCTTCACATCTCTTCAAAAATTTCGTTATATTTTCCAAGAAAGATTCAAAAGAAGTTCTAAAAACTAAAAAATTGTTCATAAATACTTCAATTTCTTTATCAATCAAATCACAGAATATTGACATCATACATCTTTGAAAAGTTGCAGGTGCATTGCATAAACCGAAAGACATTCTTCTAAAGGCAAATGTTCCATAAAGGCTTGTAAATGTTGTTTTTTCTTGATCCTAGGGAGCAACGGGTAATTGATGATTACCAGAATATCCATCCAGAAAATAGAAATATGAGTCTCCAACTAGTTTATCCAACATTTGATCCAAGAAAGGTAAAGTAAAATGATCCTTTCTAGTGGCGTTGTTTAATTTTCGATAATCAATGCAAATTCACCATCCAGTAACTTGTCTTGTTGGGATAAATTCATTTTTTTCATTAACAATTACAGTTACTCCTCCTTTCTTCGGAACACAATGAATAAGACTCACCCATTGGTTATCCGAAATAGGATAAATAATTCCAACATCTAACCATTTCAAAATCTCTTTCTTCACAACCTCTTTCATAATTGGGTTTAATCTTCTTTGAGGTTCAATAGTGGGTTTACAATTTTCTTCCATTAAAATCCTATGCATACAGATTGAAGGGTTTATTCCTTTTATATCTGCAATAGTCCAACCAAAAGGTTTCTTATAATTCTTCAGAACTCCTATTAATTTTTCTTCTTGATCTTTGCTTAATTTGGAAGATATAATTACAGGTAAATTTAATGAATTTCAAAGAAATGCATACTTTAAATGTGCAGGTAACATTTTTAATTCCAGTTCAGGGGCTTTTTCAATTGAGGGTAAAAGTATATCATTTTTAGTTGTGTCTAAAATTTCTCAATTTTCATGAATATATGAGTTTCTTCAGATAAATTTTCTTCATTTAGTTTTTCAATTTCTTCATTTAATGACTCATTATATAACATAGATTCTTTATCTTTATCATCAGAAATGACTTTACATTTTTCTTGATAATGCTTTTCAATTATATAATAAAAAATATCCATCAGATAGCATTTTTCTTTATCAAGATACCTCGTTGATTTCTTAACATTAAATGTTATCTCTTGATCATTAAGTCTCATCATTAATTCTCCTTTTTGCACGCCAATCATTGCATGTCTAGTAGCTAAAAAAGGTCTCCCTAAAATAATAGGTATTTCTTTATCTTCTTCCATATCTAGCACAATGAAATCTACAGGAAAGATAAATTTATCTACCTTAACAAGAACATCCTCTATAACTCCTTTAGGATAAGTGATAGATCGATCAGCTAACTAAAGAGTTACAGTGGTGGGAGAAATCTCTCCTAAATCTAACCTTTGAAAGATTGAAAATGGAATGAGATTAATATTATCTCCTAAATCACATAAGGCTTTTCCACAGAATTTTTCTCCAATAACACTTGGTATAGTGAAACTTCCAGGATCCTTAAGTTTCTGAGGTAATTTCCTCTGAATTATTACACTACATTCTTCACTTAATGCAATAGTTTCATAACCTTCAAATTTTCTTTTCTTGCTTAAAATATCCTTCATAAATTTTGCATAGCTCGGTATTTGCTCCAAAGCTTCAGCAAAAGGAATGTTGATAGTAAGTTTCTTAAAAATTTTAAAGAACTTAGAAAATTGATGATCAAGCTTCTGTTGTTTAAGTCTTTAAGGAAAAGGTGGTGGTGGTCTTTCGACTTCCACTTCAATGGTACAACAGTCTGATCTTTACTTGGAGAAAGGGTATCTTTAGGTTTTTCAATCTCTTCAACTTCTTTCTCTTTTTCAATCTCATTCCGTGTTTTCTCTTTTAATTCCTTTCCACTTCTGAGTTGTACAGCTTTTGCTTGTTCATGTTCTTTTCCAGATCCTTTAGGGTTAATTTCGACATTGCTAGGCAGTGTTCCTTGAGGTCTGTAATTAATGAAATTAGCGATTTAACCCATCTGATTCTCAATATTACGAATAGCAGTGTTTTGACTTTGTAGCTGATTACTTAGTTGCAAGATCAATTCTTTTACAACCAACTTTTTCTGCTGATTGTTATAACTAGGAGGATAATTTGGTCTATAGTTTGAATTTCCTTGATTGTTCCAATTTGGATCAGCTTGATGTCCATTATTCCAATTAAAATTAGGATGATTTTTCCAACCAAGATTATAATAATTAGAATACGGTTTATTAGTTTTACTAGCAATAGCTTGCAAAGTTTCCATTGTTTGAGAATCATCAGAATTTGTAGAATTATCATTACTTACAAGCGATATATTAATAGCAAAATTATCTAATTTCTTAGATATCGCAGCCACTTGTGAAGCTAAAATAGAAAAGGCTTCCTTATCATGAATACTGGCCATTCTTTTAGGATTAACTCTTTCGAAAGGCCATTGGAAATTGTTATTAACCATTTCTTCAATTATGGTGTAGGCTTCTTCAAATGTCTTAGCCAATAAAGAACCACCACCAGCAACATTTATAATAGATCTAAGTAATCCAATAAGTCCATTATAAAATGTATGAATAATTAACTAATCTGATAAAGCATGATGAGGATGTTTTCTTAATAATTCTTTAAATCTTTCCCAAGTTTCATAAATTGTTTCTCCATCAAATTGCATAAATGAAGTAATGTCATTTCTCAATTTAGCAGTTTTAGAAGGAGGAAAATATTTAGCAAGGAATTTTTGCGTCATATCAGCGCATGTTTTAATAGAACAAGTTGCTAATGAATTAAGCCACATCTTTGCTTTATCTTTTAATGAAAAAGGAAAGAGTCTAAGCCTAATAGCATCATCAGAAACATTATTATATTTAAAGGTAGCACAAAGTTCAAAAAACTAGCAAGATGTAAATTTGGATCCTCATTAGGTGTTCCTCCAAATTGATTGTTTTGAACCATTTGAATAATAAAATGTTTAAGCTCAAAAGAATTAGCATCTACAGCTGGAATTTGAATACTAACATGAAGTTCATCACTCGTAGGGTTTGCATATTCCCTTAATGGTTTATAATTATTTTGTTCATTAATTTCAATTAGATTCGATTATTGTTATGTAAGTTAGCCATTTCTTGATGTTTTGAAATTTGTTTTCCATTTTTAATTCTTTTAATTGTTCTTTCTAATTCAGAATCAAAAGGTAGTAATCCTTCAGATCCAGAACTACACATAAAACTTTAAAAAAATATTTTTATTTTGTTTTTTTATATTTTATTACATTTATTTTATCTTTCTTTTTTACTTTTTATTATATTCTATCCTATCCTCGGCAACGACGTCAAAAACTTGATGTGATGCGACTTTATATATGCTTTAAAATACAAGAATTTGATACCACTTTTTAGAATATTTAATTCCTGGCAAATGGCTTCAAAAACTTGATGTGCGTAGTTTACTTTTATTAATTTATATTCAGATTTTTATAATAATTATTATAAAAGTCACAATTTTAAATGGAAGTATATGTATCGTTCAAGTAATGCATAGCTCTAATGGAGTCCTGGTTATCGATCCCACAGAGATAGTGGATTTATAAAAAGTAAGAAATATAAGAAATATTTTGGAATTTTCAAATTAAATGAAATTTATATATACTTTTTTTATGTATATATTTTCAAATTTAATTTACTAATAAATTTTACTATAAGTAAGTAAGCAGTAAGCAGTAAAGTAAAGTAAATAGTAATTAAAATTCAATGCAAGTATAAAAACGACTTTCTCCTTTTCAACTAATCCAATATTTATAGAATAATTATCTTTTGAAGGGAATTTAGATTATGGTATTGTGTCAAATAGAAGCATTTCTATTCTTTACCCTTTGGTCCAGGTGCAAAGAACATTGACTAATTTATAGATCAGCTCAGGATATTTTATTAGTATAATGGGTTAATCTAGGCTCACACTACTAGATGTCCAAGGGTGGCTATGGTCGGCCCTACCAGTGACCCGTTACCTTTCTATAAACTAAATTATTAGAATTTAGTCTGTCACTCTAAAAACTAATTAATTTTATGCCCAATAAATAATATCTTCATATTTATTTGCACTTCACCTTAAATAATCTACGTATAGCCTGCGATTACCTAAGGATTCATGCGATATCTACAAGTTAAGAATTTATCTCCGGATAGGTCTCAAAATTCTTCAATAGGTTTTAACAATTTAAATGACCAATTTAAAAAGTAAACTAAGATCAGTTATTAATATCATCACAATATTTTAAAATATTTTAAATTTAATTCTCCTACAAAATTTAATTAATTTATAATCTTTTCATAGTTGAAAGGAGAAAGATAACTAACTACTCAGAACATATTGAAATAACACAACAAAACATATTTATAAAACTTTGAACCAAAGTATAAATACTTATCTGAAGTGTTCCTTCAAGTGATCCGCCGACTTCTACTGACTCCAAAGTAATCATGAAAGACTCCAACAGCAACAACACACAATAAAAACTCAAAATAAACTCACTAGATACAAAATAAAGTGACACCCTAAGTATGGAAGAGACTAAATAAAACTAAAGAGGGGAGAGAAAATGCTAAAATGGGTATGTGTACTAAGAGGGGGGTTGTTGCCATTTTTTCTATAGAATGGGCTCCTATTTATAGAGCTCTAAATTTAACTAAGGGTTGCTTAAGGAACCTCTTCAAAATTCATCTAAATTCAATGTATATTCTAGAAGGTAGCTGTCGCGCCTAGGCGCCGGGATCTGGCGCCTAGGTGCCGGACTCCGTGACCAAGTCTTTCGCACCTCTTCATGATCCAGACTATTTCCTTGTGTCCAAATACATTATATCACATGTCCTATATATTAGGAGTAACTTTCAGTGTTCTAGAAGCTCCAATAACTGTTTAACACCGTCAAAATAACTGCCCAAAGTCATCAAAAAATCTTGACAGCGTTTGTATCGAACTGACGCTTAGGCACCGGATTCTGCCGACTAGGCGCCAGGCCAATAATTCCAAAATTTCTCTCCATAAGCTCTATTTTTGCTCCTTTTTACTCCTTTTTTCTTCTTTTTCTTTCTTGGAATCTTTTTAATCATCTACATCCAAAAATATGAAAGTACCTTTCATTAAAGCATAATATCCTTAAAAATTGAATCATAAATAAGGCATAAAAATGGGTATTTTTTAGGTAGGTCAGGGAACGCCCTAGACATTTCACAACCCTTTCGAATCATCTCGAGTTCATTTGAACTTATTGTATTTTTAAATAATTCATCCATATTATACTCTCATGTTCAGTGAACCTAGATGTTTTGATTATCCCTTTAGGTGGGTTAACCATCATTTGGCATTTCACTTATGAATTATGTGGGTGAAGGCTTCTAAGGGAAAATTGATTTATTAAAAATTTTTAGCTAATTAGTTTAGAGTTGGGCTTTTAGTGTTTCAAAGATGTTTTAAGTTGATTATATATTTGATGGATTTACAATTTTAGGAATGTTGAGTTATGTGATCTTGATCCTTATCAAAATATTGAATTATCATTAGAACATTAATTAGGGGTTCTAAATTAGCTAATTATTATCTTCAAAGACTAAACCCCTCACCTTAATATCTTTTGACTTAATTATCTTCTGAATTTCATTAATGTGATGTTTCACGTAATCACTGGATGTTCAAAGTGAATTTTCATTTTGACAATTGAAATTAGATTTCCCATTAGATGACGAAGGGAAAACACTTACAACATGTGAAGTATTTCCTTCACGGAATATATTTAGATGTGTGAAAATATTCTAGTTAAAAGTTACAGAGACAAGGATACTTATGTTTATGATTGGCTTTTCACTTAGAGAAAAAATATGAAACAAATATATCTATGAGAGGGCAGTGACACACAACATTAGAAAGAAACATCTTAAAGTATTGTGAATCAATGTTCGATCCATTGATGATCTTTGAAAAAACTAACATTACTAAAATGTTAAACGATCTAACTTCGAGCCGAGCTGATGTAGTCTCCAAAGAAAGTAATTAAAAATTTTTGGCTGTTTTAGTCCATGTTTCTTGTATGAGCCAGACTTCAAATCAATTTCCAAGGATTAATGATTTATTAGCTAAATTCACAGCCTTGCACTATGTACCACCAAAAATATCTACTAACAAACAAAATATTTTTTAGGATTTAACCATTTAAGGATTTGATAGACCCGAATTCAAGGATTTATTAAATCCTATTCAAACTAAATCTTGCTTGCAACTAAACCATTAATTAGTTTAAAACCTAAGGAATATTTTGGTGTAAGTTCTGAAGTATGATTTATGCAATATTTTAAGTTAAATCTTCCCAACTGAAGAAAAATAAAATTTTAAAGGTTGAGCTTTTTCGTAAATCTCAGAATGTCACTGACTCTAAAAAAAACTGGGATTTACTAAATCCTCCGAATCAACATATGAATTTAGTAAATATGGATTTATGGAATTTCTGATTTACGGTCTGAATTTTTTGTTTCAATTCATGTTAAATCTGAATTAAGTAAATCCAACAATGGAATGGATTTAATAAATACAAATTTATTAAGTCTTACTAATGGTAAATCCTTCTTGTTGCCCTAAGAACCCCTTACAATGAGTTTAAGCAAGATTTAACCTAAATCTTGCCACACGATCATTTTGGTCAAAATAAAAGCATCAGATTTGATTAATATGGATTTCACAGATTTAGGTCATAAATCCTAGATATATTAAATCCAACAATTTGGTGGATTCACTAAAAATGAATTTACTAGATCCTACTAACACTAAATCCTTCTTGTAGCCAAACAAACCTTAGAGTAGGATTTAAACTGGATTTGATAGATCTAGATTTATCAGATTTACTAAATCCAATTTAACGTAAATCTAAATTAGAGTCAAATAACCCCTTAGGATGTTTCTTGACTGCAACTAAGTTTACATTAAATAATATTTGTTAAATCTGATGAATCCAGATTTGTCAATCAAATCCTACACAAGAAGTTGCGATCAACGAAAAAATAAATTCGCCTCCTATTCGGATTTACAAATTGAAATGCCTCTCAATTTTACTCTGGAAGTTGAAATTGTTGATGCATTAGGATTAGATTTTATGGAACCATTTATGCCTTCATTTGGAAATATATATGTGTTGACCTCATTTTTGATGAGGTCTTCTCTTCTTCTCTTTAGTACTTAGGATCTAGCCTTAGGCTTTTCCTTTGACTATCTTAGAGGACTAGAATTGAGACCCACCTTTTAGAAATTCAAACCACTTCTTAACTCCCTGCAAACTCCACAAACTTGACTATAGACCCCTAATCACCTAGAGGGTTGAAATCAAATGTGGAAGTTTACCCCACTGTTGTCAAAACCCCCAATTTGACCCATTTTAACCCAAAGTGAACCAAATGTCAAACCAAACCTACCTAATTGACCCAAATTCTGGTCCAATTCAGTTCTAAACTTCAATTCAACATTCCCAACACCAATTTATACTAAATCTAAGTTCAATTTGATTGACATTTGGATCCAATTTCACTTTTGGCCTTAAAGCCCAATTTGGACCCAAGACCCAAACCTAACCCAAACTCACCCAATTCAACTCCAATTAACCCCAAACCTTTTCTAAATCTTCCTTAACATTCCCACAAATAAAACTCTAACATGATTTGCCCAAAATTTAGACCCAAACCCCACTCAAATTCAACCCAAAGCTAAAAGGCCCAATTTTGACCTAAACCCAAACCTAACCCAAATGAGCCCAAACCCCAAAATCAAAGCCCAACCAAAGGTAAAACCTCTTTGAAACACTCCCATAAACATTTCTCAACATTGATTTTACATCAATTTCAACCCTAGCCCAACATTGGCCCAACTTGGCCCACTTGGACCTATATTGGCCCATTCACCAAAAGAGCCCAAATTCAACCCAATTCAAACCCAAATCACTCCCAATTTGCTTCAAGTCACTCATGATACATCCATGAGCTAAACCCAACAATTATTTAGCCCAACCTCTTTACAAAATTTCATCCCAAAATCCATTTTAAAATCCAAAAGCCCACTTTCCTAAACCATCTTAAAAGCCCATCTAAAACCATTTCAAAAGGCCCAAAATCTACCCTAAAGCCCACATGACATCTCCATTTGCCATCCACTTAATTAAAGCCATTACCTAAGTCCTAAATTCATCATCAAATAATTCCAAATCAAGTTTCATACAAATTTCCATCAAATTACCAAAAATTCCTAAAATCCATTTTCATGAAATTGACCAAACTTTTTGCCAAGCCAAAGGTGAGCCATGAAGCCATGCATGAGCCACATGTGAGCCATGAGAGCTTTGGACACTCCACCATGCCATATTGGGTAAGAAGAGAGAGGGCTTTCCTTAATCCCTAAAGCTCATTAGCGTTAATCATGTTTCACCTAAACTTAAATTTAATCCAAATATATTTGGATGGAGACTTCTCCATGCCAAACCAAGTCGATCCCTTTGATCCCCCACAGCATCCAAAGCCACCTTGAGGGGTGCACCAAGCCCAAATGGGTGGGTTGACCCATTTAGACTCAAAATTAGCTCCTCCCCCATTCCATCTAAATCAAACCCTTTACACATGTCAAACCTCAATTGAATACACCAAACCCCAGCCCTGACCCACCTGAACAAGATGGTGACCAATGCCTGGCCGGCCAGCCACCAGGCCGCCGGAAAACACCATGGCCGAGAGCTCACATGTGAGCCCAACTTGGAATTCTCACCTGCTGAGCTGCCCCATCCCCAGTGGCCACCATGGCTGTTCTTCCCATGACCAGAGCAGCTGATCCCAACCCTTGGCCATCCCTGGGAGGCCCTCCACCCTCTCCTATTTAAACTCCACCCCTCACGGCCAAGAGAAGAGAGTTGCACAAACCTTGCCAAAACTCTGCCAAAATTGTTCCAAACCCTTCTCCACCCTCAGAGCAGTTGATCCCCAGTGTCAATTTGTCCTAATCCCCACTGACAAAATCCAATTTCTCGACTGAAATTCCACCCAAAACAAGGACACTTCTCCACAGTGAGCCAATCCCCAAATTGATTGGTTCTACACCTTCACCGGACCGAGGAAGGTGTCCACCAAGCAAAAGCCCCATCTCCAGTGCCACCCGATTGCTCCGGCCTCCAAGCTTTGTGATCGGGCTTGGTCGAAATCACACCTAGACAATTCACCAGACCAGGAGACTTCATCTGGAGCTTGTTGGGATCCAATCGAAGGTGCAACAACTCTCAGATCGAAGCCACACTTCTCTGAGCAAAGGTATGAGCTAATTCTTCATCCCGAGCTTCTGGAGATTCTCCATTTCAAATGCTTTAATTTCAATGCATGATAGCCGTATAGATGTGTTCGTCTCTTCAAGACGAATCCATAGAGCATAAGAACTTGAAAATCCATTGAGTATCGAGTGAGATATTAGGGATTTAGTGTGGATGGCTCTCGGGTGAGGACACTTGGGGACGATGAACGGATGCCGTTCATTTAATACACGCACGGACGGACGGCCAGAATCGCGTCGGATCAGAAGACGGAACGATACAGCGGGCCCCGGGAGCGCTGAGTCAGGTGGCAGCGTCGAAAGGGAGCGCGCCACGCGGCGTTTCGGAGCTGCCGAGGTTGACGCGGCGCCGCGTGGATAAATAGAAAATTAGGGTATTTTTTTGATTTATTTAATTCCCTAAACTTCAAAAATTCATAACTTTGTGTAGAAAAATCAGAAAAATAAAATAAAAATACCCTCTTGCTCAGTGAACAGAGGAGAATAAAGTGGAAAAGAAATCATTTAATTTCATCAAGTAATTTATTTTTTATGATTTATTTACTCTCTGCATACTTTTAATTCTCCATGCATGTATAGAATTCACCATGACATGAGACCATAGGGCTTTTGAAGCCTCCGAATTTGGGAACATTCCCCGAATTTTCCAAAGTCGAGGCCATCCCTATGAAAAGTTATTGATTTTTCAAATTCATGTTACTCGTTTTGAGTATTTTAATTCCAATAAATAGCATGTTGTGAAATAAATTCTAGGAAAATTTGGTGATGTTCCTTATGACCAGAGGACCCTAGGAAAAATAGGTTTTGAATTAATTCACTTGGAATAACCCTAATTGGCCTAAACACCCAAAATGGATCTCTAATTAATTAGAGCTAATCATGCATCAAATTGACTTCAAATCAATTCTCCACTGACCTTTAGGATCAGAGGAACCCACCATAAAAATTTGAGGTCAATTGGACTTGGTTAGCCCTACTAATTGGGTTGATTAAGCCATTTAGTCATTTTAAACTTTAAAAATTCATAACTTTTAAAATACTTTTTAAAAATTCACCAAATTGGTTTTGGAGCCTCTCTGATATTAGGGGAATCTAAGAAAATTAAAATTTCTATTTTCTAAAAAAGTTGATTTTTAATATTATTTTAATATTTTTAATAATTAAAAAATAAAAAAAATCACAGAAATAATAAAATTCACCAAAATGTCACATTTTAAATTTTAAACACTTAGGAACAAACCCCATATTTTTCTTAGGTATATTTTATGAGATATTAAATTTTAAAGCTCTAGGATAATTTTAAAATAAAAAAAAATGTATTTTCTAGCATTTTCACTAAAATAATTATAATAAATCATAGAAAAATCAGAAAATTGCAAAATTTACTTCTCTGATTTCCTTGATATCAGAGAGATTTTTGAAAAATATAAAATTCATTTTTCAACATTTATTTTATTTTTAAATTAATTAACACTCCAAAACTTAAAATAATTATAATAAAAATAATATAATTCAAAAAATCACCAAAATTGGTCCAAGTGGTTCTCTGGTCATTAGGAATGTCCCCTAATTTTCTTAAGGACAGAAACTTTCCCTTGGTCATGTTATTAAATTTTCCTTGGAAATCTCTATTTTCTACCAAAAATAATTATATAAATAAATTAAATACAGAAAAATCACATTTTCTCCTCTCATGTCTTTATTGACATATGAGTGAAGTCACATAAAAATTTCAAGTTCATTTGAGTTCAATTTAGTGAGTTATGAAATTATTAAGCTTAAAGGGTAAAATGGTAATTAAAAATCTTAATCCTTAATTAAAACTTTAGGTTTAATAAAAAATTAGCAAGTACAATCTTTGATCCTAATTTGATTTGGATGATTGAAATTTAAATAATTAAAGAGTAGAAACCCATTAAGCAATTTAAAATGATTAAACTTTAATTAAATAATTGATTAAATTTGGAAGAATAATAAAATTGGAATTATTAAAATAGGGATATTATTAGGAAGAGATTTATTCTTTAATTTAAAAATCCCTCAATTAATTATCTCATTAATATTCAATTCTTAATTAAAATGATAACTCAAATTCAAAATATTAAAAGACTTAATCATTAAACTAAAATTAAATTATTAAACTCTTTTAAAAAAATTTCAATTAAATTAAAAATAAAATTAAATTAAAAATTAAATTAAATTAAGTAAATTAAATTAAATTAAATTAAATTAAATTAAATTGAAATTAAAAGTTGAATTAAATTAAAAATTAAATTAAAGATTAAATTAAATTAATTTAAATTAAATAAACAAACTAAATTAAATTAAATAACTTAAATTAAATTAAATTAAATTAAATTAAATTAAATTAAATTAAATTAAATTAAATTAAATCAAATTAAATTAAAATTAAATCAAATCAAATTAATTTAATGTAACATCAAACCAAACTAAAATAAATTAAATTAAATTAAATTAAAACTCAATTAAATTAAATTAAATTAAATTAAATTAAATAGAATTAAATAACATCACCTAAAACAGAAAGAAATTAAATATAAAGCAACTTGAACACTATTCCAAATTTAAACCCATTAATGGAAATTAAACTAAATTACAAATCATTTGAACACCAATTTACCCTCAAAAGCTTTAGTTATCATAACTCCTAAACAGAATATTAAATGAAATGTTACTTCATTTATAGGATATTCAAATGTCCTAGTTCACTGAGCAAGTTAACAAAACTTGAATCCCTGGATGATTAATTCATTTATATAATTAAATTCATTTGGACTTAAAACAATCCTAGAAATATTGAAAAGATGTTTAAGATTATTCTTAAGCACTTCCTCAATATGATAGGACATTTATAAGAACAATTGGACTTAATTGTCCTTTGATGAAGAAAATCGTCTTCAAACAAAAACACAAAGAACCTAGACGTCGTAGGAGATGACTAGCTATAGGATTAGGAATTTGGTAGAAAACCATAACCCTTCCCTTAGCTTTACCTAGGAACTTGCTTAAATATTCTAACTGTGTTTTAAGTGCAGCTTGGGATGACGGGAAGACCCTCCGGGTACGCTTTTATTTTATTGCAATCTACTTTCTTGCAATTTACATTATTGCAATTTACTTAACCGCATTGCACTTACTTTTCTTGCATGATAAACAACTCGTTGCATGAAAACCCACACCTTTAGGATAGTCCCTAAAAGCTGAAACCAAAACTAAGTTAAAAGTCATTGCAAGATAAAATTCACCGCCACAACATTTCAAAATATAAAACAACTCAAAATTTAATCACAAAACGAACACAAAACTACAATTACAACTAAATTAAAACGTCCCGTTGGATGATCGGGAATACCTTAGATGATGTAACCTACGTGTTGCTAACGGGATTTCCACGGTCTAAATGAAAGTGTGGAACTCATTCAGTTGAGTTTAGCAAATTCATCTGGACTAAGTGAATCCGATAAAAATAATGATGCCGGAAGGATGGAACCGTGGGATCTTAACCGGTGTCGTTATAATCAACTTTAAGATTTATTTTAATTAAAACACAAAAAACACTTGGAAATTAAGATTTTCTCTAAACCAAAACACTTTTCTCATCCCCTGATTTATGATTTCTAAAACTAAACCTCTGCGACAACAAGGAGCTCGGAGCATGGTGGGCGGCACGGCCATCGTCATCAGCAGAAACTCGAGTCTACCTCAGCAAAACTTTCCTAGAATTAAATAACAAACCCATAGGACTTCGAGGTAGTTTGCCTAGTGCAACATAAACCCTCAACTCTTCGTTAGGCATTTGCATTGCAAATTAAGCCCTAACCGGTCTTAGGATTCCGAGGTAGTCGTCCGATACGACATAAACCCTCACATCTTCGAGGCTATTTGTATGATTCTATCATATAAATATAAGTCATAATTAATTAAAATTGACAAGATCAAAACATTTAAACAAACATTAGGACTTTCCTAAATCCAAGCCAAACAATAGGATAGTCGGGAAATTACCGAAGTTCGCTTCGAATCTGTGATTTCTCCTACCTTTCTCCCTTTGGATTCCCAAAACAAAATGTTCCAAATTTGATCCATTTCCTATTGAAATTCCAAACTTCAATCCTTTGAGAACTTAAACTTTGAAATTCTTGAGAGCGAGAATTAGTGATTATTATCGAGAGTTTTCTTAGGTGATTCCCATCACTTAAGATGTAATTAACTATAGGGGCTTGCCCTTATAGAGAATTTTAAAAGAACCCGAGTAATATAAACCCCGTTTAATGCTTTCATATTAAGCGGGGAATTTGTCGGCTTATAAAATTGGTTCGCGGACCAAACGGATGTCACAAATCTTCTAGTTTGTTTAATCGAGCCCCACCGTCAAGCAGTGTGTCTATCCTTAGGGATAGATACACGGTTTGTGGTGCGGTGCTCGTTTATATAAATTATTTGGGATGTGAGATCGGTTTAATCTCATATCTTAAAACCTTCAAATTTAAAATTATTTTCAAAATCAAATACTACTTTTCAAAATTATTTATTTAAATTAAATTAAAAATTTGCCGACAACTTCTGTTAGGCGACCCCCTTTTCAAAATAAAACACACAACCTAAAACACGCCAACAATATGCTGATTGTTGTTGATTATGTATCAAAATGTATTAAGACAATACATTTACCTAGGTGTGATGCTAAAAGTGTTTCGAGGTTTTTAATGGAAAATATTTTCACAAGATATGGAATGCCTAGAGTAATCATCACTGATGGAGACTCCAACTTTAAGAATAATCTGATTCAGAAATTAGTGGAAAAATATAACATTGTGCATAGAATCTCTACAGCTTATCATCCCCAAAGTAATGGTTTAGCAAAGGTATCTAATTGTGAAATTAAATAAATTTTAGAGAAAGTTATTAATCCTGAGAAATTTGATTGGTCTCCTAGATTAGATACTGTTTTATGGGCATACGGAACTGCTTATAAAACTCCTATAGGAATGTCCCCTTACAGATTAATATTTGGAAAAACTTGTCACTTGCCTGTTGAATTAGAATATAAAGCATATTGGGCGATAAATAAATTGAATTTTAATTTGAAAGATGCTGGTGAGAAGAGACTGTTGCAATTGAATGAATTGGAAGAAATCAGAAATGAATCATATGACAATGATAGAATATATAAGGAAAGAAGAAAAATATGGCATGATCGGAAGATTGTCAAAAAGGAGTTTGAATCAGGATAAAAAGTTTTATTATAAAATACAAGACTGAAATTATTTCCTGGGAAACTAAAATCTAGATAGACAGAACTTTGCACTGTTGTAAAGGTATATCAGTTTGGAGCTGTGATTATCAAAGACTCTAAATATGGAAAAATATTCAAAGGTAATGGCCAAAGATTAAAACCATATTTTAAAGGCAATAGACCTAATTTTAAAGAGGTTTTAATGTTGGATCAACTTGATTAACTGAAAGTTATGTCGGGCTGACAACGTTAAACCAAGCGCTTTGTGGGAGGCAACCCATAGTTATTGAGTGTGTCTTTATTTGTTATGTTATTTGTGTTTGTTTTTTGCTTAATTATGTCTTATTCTTCCTTAATTATCATTAATAACATTTAAGAATTGAATTGAATCGAAATTTGGAAAAAAATTAAACAAAGTGAAGTTTGGCGAAAGTTGAACTAGCGCCAGACGACACTGCTATCAGCGTCGGACAGCATCGTTGTTCAGAAAAATGGTTTCTCGTCTTTAAATCTGAGTTTTGGTGGTTCTAGGAAGTAAAAACTCCATAAGAACTTGCAAAAAACTGTCCCTAGATGTAGCAACTGCCAAAGGAACGAAGAGGAAGACCCAAATTCTTGTACAAATGGATTACGATTCTATGGAAACTCAGAGATTTCAAGTATTCAACCGGAGAAAGTTCAGAAGTTTCGAGGTGCAGCAACTTTTCAACAAAAATATCTTGAAAATGATATTAATTAAGGAGCAAGGTTTTGTAAATCGAGGTATGAATTCTCCTACAACTAGAATTAATGAAATTATTATTCAGAGACGTTGGACAATATTGTGTTATACTTCCGGTTGTGAATGAATTCTATGAAAATCTTCATAGCATCAACCAAGGAACAGTTTATGTGTGAGGGAGGTTTGTCACATTTACTCCTGCAAAGATTAATGATTTATATATGATTGAGAATGCGTCAATCTACCACTATTTGAATTTTTGCCCCAATGAAGGACAATATTAATGGCATATACCGATATATGATGGATGAAAGTGATGAATGGAAAATAAGAGATAACATGTATGTAAGTTTCTCGACCACACTTTTAAATCCTACGTTGAAATACTAACATTACTTCATTTGTGCAAAATTGCTCCCAACAATGAAAATTAGTAAGGTAACTAAGGAGAGTGCTATTTTGAATTATTTTATTCAAATGGGAATGCCTATTGATGTTGGTTCGATAATTGTTAAGTATGTTTTGGGATTGATCTTTCGTGGATCAAAGTATGGGCTTGGAAATCCTTCCACTATATTTCTCCTCTATAGTCCATCACAAGTGCCATATGAGATCTGGAAAGAGTACTTCTACCTTGGAAGCCTATAGACCTAGCATATGCATATAATAACCAGGTAATTGGTGATATGAATGATATGAGCATCTTTGAAGATCAACCATCTCAAAGGTTAGCACCCATTCCTTCGTATTTTCCTGAAAGTTCCCAGATTATCCTGAAGAAAATCAAGAAATTGGATAAGGAAGTACAACATTTGATGAATGCAATCAACAATCTTTTTGATTTCTTTAATCATCTGGATTGGAGAATGAAGGAGCATTTTGATCATTTTGGAAATCTTGAAGGAAGTTTGATATGGTTGATGAGAAGAAAAGGCTGGATTGAAGAGTATTCTACTGAAGAATTTCTGTTTCGTCCATTCTATAATTATTTGTTCATGCTCAATCGATGGGAGATCTTAGAATTGATGATAGTTCGGAGGAAGAATGAACTTGATTATTATATTTCTGAATTTGTGTATTGGATTGCTTTGCTTTTTTTTCCTTACTTTATTTGGTTTAAATGTTATATTTGGACATGCTTTCTTGTTTGGTTCTCAGCGTTATTGTGTTCTGGTTGTGTGCGACACTGAATTTAAAGATTATATGGCTTGAAAATGTGTAATGTTTAATGTTGTGTGTATGTGTTTGACTCACGGATTTTATATATGAAAGTAATGTTATGTGTTGTTTTTGTTAAGAAAATATCATTTTTCAAGGTTTTAGGATGTTGTTAAATGCTTAATTAGACTTATTAGACATCGGAGAGGGCTCAAAATGATCAAAATTGCAAAAGAAAGTCAGAAGCCTAGTTTTTGAGCTGGAGCCGAACGGTGTTTCCACCAGTGTCGAACAGTGACAATAGTCAGAGAGTTTAGCCATGTTTACAGAATAATGCGCCGAACGGCGCTATCACTAGCGCTGGATAGTGCTCAAATGAGAAAAATGCCCGAAACTCAAAATTTTCACGATTTATCCCTGGGACCCACCATTTTTGCCCAAACCATTGTCTTTAACCTCCAACCAAGGTTGGTTTTTGCACCTAGAGGTCACTAGCATTTGGACAAATGGCTCCAAGATTTGCTAAGGGGAAGAGAAAAATTTAAATTTGATGAAAGTAAATATGTAAGTTTCAAAGCTTATTCACATTTTAGTACATTTCTTAGCAATAAGAAATGTTCAAGAGAGAGCTTTTGAAAATCCTGGATGAATGCTTAAAGAATTGATTGTTAATTGTCAATGGGAGTTTTTTTGTTATTTCACTGTTGATGCAATGTAGGGTATTGTTAAAGAATTGTATGCCAATCAGTTTTATTCTGAGAGTGAATACATTCTGGTTAGAGGCCAAATAGTTGAATTCACCGCTGCCAAGATAAATGCATTTTATAAATTGAGAGCACCCTACTATTGTGATTATGAAAATTTTTCTATAACAAATAAAGCATTGGATATGATTATAAACTTTTAACTGATGGAAAAGGGGAATGGAAGATTAAGCAGAGACTAAAAGTTAACTTCCCCCTTTCTACTTTGAACCTTGTGTTAAAAGCCTGACATTATTTCATTTCTCCAAGAGTGTTAGCTACCAACCGTCACAGTGATATTACTATTGATAGAGTTGTTCTGAATTACTGTATTTAGACCATGAAGAATATAAACATTGGGTATATTATTCATAAAAGTATTTTGACAAGCTCAAAAGGAGAAACTACAGGAGGACAAGGACACCTGATTCACTTTAAAAATACCCATTTTTATGCCTTATTTATGATTCAATTCTTAAGGATATTATGCCTTAATGAAAGGTATTTTTATGTTTATGGATGTAGATGATAAAAAAAGAGTTCAAGAAGGAAAAAGGAGCTAAAAGGAGAAAAAATGGAGCTAAAGAGCAAGGTTGTCGAAATTGTAGGCCTGGAGCCTAGGTGCCAGAATCTGGCGCCTAAGCGCCAGTTCTATACAGAAGCAGACAAGATTTCTAACGACTTTGGGCAGTTATTTTAACGGTGTTAAGCGGTTATTAGAGCTTCTAGAAAACTGGAAGTTACTCCTAATATATAGAACATGTGATACAATGCATCTGGATGCAGGGAAACAGTTTTAATCGCGAAGAGGTGTGAAAACCTGGTCACCGAGTCAGGCGCCAGCGCGCGGATCCCGCGCCTAGGCGCGACACTTACCTTCTAGAAGATACATTGTATTTGGACAAATTTTGAAGAGGTGCCTTAAGCAACCCTTGGTCAAATTTAGAGCTCTATAAATAGGAGCCCATTCTATAGAGAAAATCGCCCCTTTCACCTCTTGTAGCATCCTTTAGTCCCCAAGCACTATATAGCCATCCAATCATTTTAGGGAGCCACCTTCTTTATAATTTAGTGAGTTTATTTTTGGTTCATTTTGAGTGTTAAGTCTGAGAATATTAGTGTTGTTGTTGTTGAAGTCTTTCATCATTGCATTGAAGTCAGTAAGAGTCAGCAGATCACTTGAAGGAACATTCCAGATAAATATTTGTAACTTGGTTCAAAGTTTTATAAATATGTTTTGTTGTGTGAATTCAATGTGTTATGAGTAGTTAGTTTTCTTTCTCCTTTCACCTATGAAAAGATAATAAGATAATTAAACTTTATTGGAGAATTTAACTTAAAATATTTATAAAAATTGTGATGATATTAATACCTGATCTTAATTTACTTTTTAAACTGACCATTTAAATTGTTAAAACTTGTTGAAGAATTTTGAGACCTATCCAGAGATGAGTTCTTAACTAGTAGATATCACATGAATCCTTGGGTAGTCGAAGGTTTTATGCGGGTTATTCAAGGTGAAGTGCAAATAAATATGAATATATGATTTATTGGGCGTAGAATTCATTAGTTTTTAGAGTGACAGACTAAATTCTAATAATTTGATTTATAGAAAGGAAACGGGTCACTGGTAGGGCTGAACATAGCCACCGGGTGGCTATCTAGAAGTGTGAGCCTAGATTAACCCATTCTACTAATAAAACATCCTGAACCGATCTATAGATTAGTCAATGTTTTTTATGCCTGGACCAAAGGGTAAAGAATAAGAATGCTTCTATTTGGCACAATACCATAATCTAAATTCTCCACAAATGATAATTATTCTAAAAATCTTGGATTAGTTGAAAACGAGAAAGTTGTTTTATTTATACCTGCATTAATATTTATTTTAGTGTTGCTTACTTACATTTAGTATAAAATTCATTAAATCTAAAATCTAAACTTTAAAAAGAAATAAAAATAATAATTACTTTTAATTTGAAAAATCTAAAAATATTCCATGTGGGATCGATAACCAGAACTCTACTAGAGCCCTGTATTACTTAATACGATATGTATACTTGTGTTTGAAATTGTAACTTATAAAAATTATAAAAATCTAAATATAAATTCATAAATTCTTTCATAAGTAAATTCACATCAAGTTTTTGGCGCCGCTGTCAGTGATTAAGGGTCTGTTTGGGGCAGCTGAAACTTATTCAGCTTATTCAGATAAGCTGCTTATTCGAATAAGCTGCTGATTCCAATAAGATTCCTGTCTGTTTGGTTTGAGTGTTTGGAAAACATCTGATTCGCAGCTGTTTATGAATAAATGACTCTTATGCCCCTAAAATGAATAAGCTGTTGAGCTGTTTGGTTCAAATCAAATTCCTATCTATTTTGAACTTATAGTAGAAAAAATATAACCATTAATTAGAAATATATGCTTCTACTCAAAATGAAGAAATGGTATATGACATCTATAAATGAATTAGCACATTTCTTCATGGTTTAAGACAAAAAAAATTATGTGAGGTTTAAATATGTGTTGTATATATTGTTCAGTTTTGATATATGTAAATACATAAGAAATATGTTGCCAAAATTATCTGAGATTTGATTCCATCATAATAAGCAAGATGGAGATAGTCCAAGACAACAGGCATTTATATACATTCCACCGAATTCCATTCAGTATAATGCGAGGCGAGGTGAAAAATACCTAACGGGACTGGGTATGTTCCTCGGATTTTTTTTTTGCCGGATCTCCCCGAGACCAATCGGAGCTCTTCTTCATTATCTACTTACCGTTTCACTGATCTCTCCTCTCTCTAGCCACTCCCTCCGCCGCCGTCACAGTAGGCCGGGCATTGCTCATGGATACAATCAGGAAGAAGGCGATGAGACTCGGAGAGCGGTGGCTAAACGACGACGAGGTTGCCTTCCCGTTTGCCTTTTTTCTCTTTTCATTCATGTCCAACATCGAAGCTGTGAGGCGAGGCGTCGATCGGAGGAGATGGCGAGGAGATCGAGAGGAGGAGATGGAGCTGCAAGGCGAGGCGTCGATCGGAGGAGATGGAGAGGAGATCGAGCGAGGAGAGGCGTCGATCGGAGGAGATGGAGAGGAGATGGAGCGGAGGAGATGAAGCTGCGAGGCGAGGCGAAGGAGATGTGTTCGAAAGGAGGAGATCGACCTGCGAGGCGTTCAGCGATGACCTCAGTAGACACGAAGCCGGAGGTGCAAGGTGAGGGCGAGGGATGACGAGCGAAGGACGAGCGTCGGGAGGAGTAGAGAAGGGCTCCCGTGGAAAAACCACCTAAAACGCGCGATAAGCTTCTCGTCCCCAGCTTCCGCCTTCGCGTATAATTTTATTAAGTGCTATTCGGGCAATATGAATAAGCCGCGCCCGAACGTTTTATTCAAACAGGTGGTGGCGGTATGAAACCGCCACCGCCCCTCAATAAGCTGCCCCAAACGCCCCCTAAATCTTCTAGCAGTGGTATCAAATTCTTATATTTGAAAGTATATATAAAGTCCCGTTAGGCTGAGTCACACATCATGTTTTTGGTGTCGTTGCCGGGGAATAAAAAAAAATAAGTAAGAAAGTTAAAAAGACATTTTTCAAAT
This sequence comes from Papilionanthe hookeriana x Papilionanthe teres, assembly GCA_022702705.1. NCBI lineage: Eukaryota > Viridiplantae > Streptophyta > Magnoliopsida > Asparagales > Orchidaceae > Papilionanthe > Papilionanthe hookeriana x Papilionanthe teres. The sequence goes on from CM040422.1 coordinate 174,119,770, forward strand.
TAAATATTATTTATAAAATTTTATTTCTTTTAAAATATAAAACATAAAAAAATATATGTAGAAATAAAAATACCGAAAAGATTTTAATTTTATGCCTAGTTCTGGATCTGAAGGATTATTACCTTTTAATTCTTAATTAGAAATAACAGTTAAAAGAATTAAAAAAGGAAAAAAAGGTAAACAAATTTAAAAATATCAGGACATGGCTAACTTACATAACAATAATCAAAATCCAATAGAAATCAATGAACAAAATGTTTATAAACCATTAAGGGATTATGCAAACCTTACAGCTGATGAACTTCATATTAGCATTCAAATGCCAACTGCAGATGCTAATTCTTTTGAGCTTAAACCTTCTATTATTCAAATGGTTCATAATAATCAATTTGGAGGAACACCTAATGAGGATCCAAATTTACACCTTGCTAGTTTTTTAAAATTTTGTGCTACCTTTAAATATACTAATATTTCTGATGATGTTATTAGGCTTAGACTCTTTCCTTTTTCCTTAAAAGATAAAGCAAAGATGTGGCTTAATTCATTAGCAACTTGTTCTATTAAAACTTGGCCAGATATGGTACAAAAATTTCTTACTAAATATTTTCCTCCTTCTAAAACTGCTAAATTAAGAAATGATATAACTTCATTTACACAATTTGATGGAGAAACAATTTATGAAGCTTGGGAAAGATTTAAAGAACTATTAAGAAAATGTCCTCATCTTGCTTTGCCAGATTGGCTAATTATTCAAACATTTTATAATGGACGTATTGGATCACTTAGATCTATTATTGATGCTGCTGCTGGTGTTCTTTAAAGGTTAAGACATTTGAAGAAGCTTATACTTTAATTGAAGAAATGACTAATAATAATTCTCAATGGCCTTCTGAAAGGGTTAATCCTAAAAGAATGGAAAGTATTCAAGATAATTAAGCCTTTTCTATTTTAGCTTCACAAGTGGTTGTGATATCTAAGATATTAGATAATTTTGCTATTAATATATCACATGTAAGTAATGATAATTCTGTAAATACGGATGATTCTCAAACAATGGAAACTTTGCAAGCTATTGCTAGTAAAACTAATAACCCTTATTCTAATTATTATAATCCTGGTTGGAAAAATCATCCTAATTTTAATTGGAATAATGGACATCAACAATTTAGTAATAATCAAGTTAATCTAAACTGGAACAATCAAGGAAATTCAAACTTTAAACCTACTTACCCTCTTGGTTTTAATAATCAGAAAAAAATTTATCTATAGAAGAATTGATCTTGCAACTAGGTAATCAGCTACAAAGTCAAAACATTGCTATTCGTAATATTGAGAATCAGATGGGTCAAATTGTAAATTTTATTAATTACAGACCTCAAGGAACACTACCTAACAATTTCGAAATTAATCCTAAAGAAACTGGGAAAGAACATGAACAAGCAAAAGATGTACAACTTAGAAATGGAAAGGAATTAAAAGAGAAAATTTGGAATTAAATTAAAAAAGAGAGAGATGTAGAAGAAATTGAAAAACCTAAAGATACTCATTCACCAAGTAAAGATTAGACTGTAATTCCTATTAAAGTGGAAGTTGAAAGACCACCACCACCTTTTCCTCAAAGATTAAAATAGCAGAAGCTTGACCATCAATTTTCTAAGTTCTTTGAGATTTTTAAGAAACTTACCATCAACAATCCTTTTGCTAAAGCATTGGAACAAATGCCAAGCTATGAAAAATTTATGAAGGATATTCTAAGCAAGAAAAGAAAATTTGAAGCTTATGAAACTGTTGCTTTAAGTGAAGAATGTAGTGCAATAATTCAGAAGAAACTACCTCAGAAACTTAAAGATCTTGGAAGTTTCATTATACCATGTGCTATTGGAGAAAAATTTTGTGGAAAAACCTTATGTGATTTAGGAGCAAGTATTAATCTCATGCCATTTTCAATCTTTCAAAGGTTAGATTTAGGAGAGATTTCTCCCACCACTGTAACTCTTTAGTTAGCTGATCGATCTATCAATAATCCTAAAGGAGTTATAGAGGATGTTCTTGTTAAGGTAGATAAATTTATCTTTCCTGTAGATTTCATTGTGCTAGATATGGAAGAAGATAAAGAAATACCTATTATTTTAGGGAGACCTTTTCTAACTACTAGACATGCAATGATTGACGTGCAAAAAGGAGAATTAATGATGAGAGTTAATGATCAAGAGATAACATTTAATGTTATGAAATCAATAAGGTATCTGATAAAGAAAAATGCTATCAGATGGATATTTTTGATTATATAATTGAAAAGCATTATCAAGAAAAATGTAAAGTCATTTCTGATGATAAAGATAAAGAATCTATGTAATATAATGAGTCATTAAATGAAGAAATTAAAAAAATAAATGAAGAAAATTTATCTGAAGAAATTCATATATTCATGAAAATTAAGAAATTTTAGACACAACTAAAAATGATATACTTTTACCCTCAATTGAAAAAACCCCTGAACTGGAATTAAAAATGTTACCTGCACATTTAAAGTATGTATTTCTTGAAAATTCATTAACTTTACATGTAATTATATCTTCCGAATTAAACAAAGATCAAGAAGAAAAATTAATAGGAGTTCTGAAGAATTATAAGAAACATTTTGGTTGGACTATTGCAGATATAAAAAGAATAAGCCCTTCAATCTGTATGTATAGGATTTTAATGGAAGAAAATTGTAAACCCACTATTGAACTTCAAAGAAGATTAAACCCAATTATGAAAGAGGTTGTGAAGAAAGAGATTTTGAAATGGTTAGATGCTGGAATTATTTATCCTATTTCGGATAGCCAATGGGTGAGTCCTATTCATTGTGTTCCGAAGAAAGGAGGAGTAACTGTCATTGTTAATGAAAAAAATGAATTAATCCCAACAAGACAAGTTACTGGATGGTGAATTTGCATTGATTATTGAAAATTAAACAACGCCACTAGAAAGGATCATTTTCCTTTACCTTTCCTGGATCAGATGTTGGATAAATTAGCTGGACACTCATATCTCTATTTTCTGGATGGATATTCTGGTTATCATCAATTACCTGTTGCTTCTGAGGACCAAGAGAAAACAACATTTACAAGTCCTTATGGAACATTTGCCTTTAGAAGAATGTCTTTCAGTTTATGCAATGCACCTGCAACTTTTCAAAGATGTATGATGTCAATATTTTGTGATTTATTTGATAAAGTAATTGAAGTATTTATGGATGATTTTTCAGTATTTGGAACTTCTTTTCAATCTTGCATGGAAAATATAATGAAAGCTTTGAAGAGATGTGAAGAAACAAATTTAGCTCTAAACTGGGAAAAATGTCAATTTATGGTTACAGAAGGAATTGTACTTGGACATAAAATTTCACAAATAGGGATGGAAGTTGATCAGGAAAAAGTAAAAAATTATTGCTGAACTTCAACCACCTACTACCATTACTGATGTGAGAAGTTTTTTTGGCTCATGCTGGATTTTATAGGAGAAATATAAAGGATATTTCTAAAATTGCTAAACATCTTTGCCATTTATTGAAAAAAGAAGTTAAATTCAAATTTAATGAAGATTGTCTGAATGCGTTCAATATTTTAAAAGAAAAATTAATCACTGCACCTGTTATTGTTGCACCTGATTGAAGTAAACCTTTTGAACTAATGTATGATGCAAGTGATTATGCAATTGGAGTTGTATTGGGATAAAACATATGAGAAAATTTTTAAAGTTATATACTATGCTAGCAAAACTCTTAATGAAACTCAAATAAATTACACTACTACTGAAAAAGAGCTTTTAGCAATAGTATATGCTTTGATAAATTTAGACCATATCTTCTTGGAACGAAATGTATCGTACATACTAATCATTCTACTATTAAGTATTTAATATTTAAAAAGGATGCTAAACCTGATTGATCAGATGAGTTTTACTTTTATAAGAATTTGATTTTGAGATTGTGAACAGAAAAGAAACTGACAATCAAATTGTCGATCATTTATCGAGAATAAAAAATAATAGTGAGAAGATTTATGAAGAAAACATAAATGAGAAATTCCCTGATGAACAGTTATATGTCATTCAAGGATTACAAATGTCTTGGTATGTAGATATAGTTAACTATTTGGTTAGCAATATTTTACCATATGGGTTTAATATCAAATATATTAAGAAATTCAAGAATGATTGTAAATCATATATTTGGGAAGATCCTCATTTATTTAAAATAGGAAGAGATTCTGTGATTTGAAGATGTGTACCTTATGAAAAAACTTTTGCAATTATTCAAAAATATCACGATTCTGAATTTGGAGGACACTTTGGAGTGGATAAAACTGCATTTAAAATTTTAAATTTTGGATTTTATTGGTCTACTTTATTTAAACAGGTTGTACATTATGTGAAAACTTTTGATCGATGTCAAAGAATGTGAAATATATCCAGAAAAGATGAAATGCCTCTAAACTTTATATTATAAATTGAAATTTTTGATGTATGGGGTTTAGAATTTATGAGACCTTTCGTACCACATCTGGAAAGATTTATATTTTATTAGCAGTTGATTATGTTTCAAAGTGGATCAAAGCTGTAGCTTTACCTAACTGTGATTTCAAAAGTGTTTCGAAATTTTTAAAGAAGATGATTTTTACAAGATTTAGAATGCCCAGGATAATTATCACAGATGGGGGAAGTCATTTCAAAAATATAAGAATTCAATCATTATTGGAAAAATTTGGAATTAAACATAGAATTGCAACTGCTTATCGCCCTCAAACAAGTGGAATGGCTGAAGTATCAAACAGAGAAATTAAAAAAATATTAGAGAAGACTCTTAATCCTAAAAGAGCTGACTAGTTTGATAGACTTTATTCTGCATTATGAGCTTATAGAATAGCTTATAAGACACCTATCGGAATGTCACCTTATCGGTTAGTTTATGGTAAACAATGTCACTTACCTGTTGAACTGGAACATAAAGCTTACTGGGCGATAAAGGAGTTCAATTACGATTTGAATGCTGCAGGAGAGAAACGATTATTACAACTGAATGAAATGGAAGAGATAAGAAATAAGCCTTATGAGAATGCAAAGATTTATAAGGAAAGAATAAAGACATTGCATGACAAAAAGATTTCAAGGAAAATGTTTGAGCCAGGACAAGAAGTGTTATTATTTAATGCTCGTTTAAAACTTTTTCCTGGAAAATTAAAATCTAATTGGATGGGACCATTTATAATTGAGAAAGTGTACCCTTATGGAGATGTGGATATTAAAGATCCCAAAACTAGAAAAGTATTTAAAGTTAACGGATTAAGACTGAAGCCTTATATAGGAGAAATGAAACAAAACTACAAAGAGGCTTACGAACTGAGTCTACCCGATTAATTTAATTAATTAGGTCGGGCTAACGATGTTAAACCAAGCGCTTTTTGGGAGGTAACCCATTTATTATCAGTGTGATTGTTTGTAATTTAAATTTATCTTAATCTTGTTTGTATCTGGATCACACCCTTTATTAGACCTATTTTAAAACCAAAACTTTCAAAATTTGATGATAGGCGAATCGGAGTCGATCGAGGTTCCGGCGCCTAAGCGCTAAAAGTTTGTGCCTAAGCACCAGAATAACCTGCGCGTATCGATGATCTGGCGCCTAGGCGCTAGATTCTGGCACCTAAGCACCACAGTTACAGGTCATGTAAAAACCAAAATTCTTCAGTTTTTCACACAAAATCTCCATATATATTGACCTATCTTCTTCCCCAATCACATAGAAACCTTAATTTCGACCAGAGCAATCTAGTTTAGAGGAGTTAAGAAGAGTTTGGAAGCAATGAATAGAGGAAATCTTGGAAATGAGGTAAGAGACAAATCTCCCTAAGATCCTCAACCTTATTTTAATGGTTTTATTGCGATTAGTATGGAGAGAATGTTTAGTCATTTGGAAAAGATTGATGTAGAACTTCAAAGCATTGGAATCGTTTGCATGAAATGTATCATCAAATTGAACACATGGAATGGCAAATGAAACTTCAATTTGATCTTATGGTGGCCTATCAAGATGCTCAAGTAGCAATGTAAGCGAAGAACAAGTGGATCGATGAAAAGACGGCTTTGGAATTTCCAAGGGCGTTGGTTTTCTATCTCGACAGTTCTTGATAACTTCATTGTGAAAGAGATAGAAATTGAAGATCGGTGGTGAATAGATCTCATATGTGTTCTAGGTGTGATTGAGTCAAGTTCCAGTGTGTCGATTATCTAATTTGTGTGTGTTTGCTTTATTGTTCAATGTGTGTTGTTGGATTTGGAATTTTCTTTGAATTTATGTTGTTAGTGTTGTTTATAGAATGATGAACCTTGTTATAGTCTTGTTATTGAATTCATTGAGTTTGGAATGAAAATTATGAATTGGGATTGAAGAGTTTAGTTAAATTTTGTGTTTGAAATGTGGATCTTAGTTATCGTTTTAAATTGATTGTGGAAATGTTTGGAGGATATAAATTGGATAAATTCTCTTATAAGAGTAATTAGGAGTCGAATTTGATAAGTTTTTGTGGAAAATATAAAATTTAAAACAAATTTTTGGAAAGGTGAGTCTGGCGCCTAGGCACCAGAATTCGGCGCCTTGGTGCGGGTTTAGCATGAACCCGAAACTTCATCCTCTTAAACACATCAACGCCATTTTTGACGCCTAAGCTTCCCTTTCCTCTGGTTTTCACGAAAAGAGACCCTTGAGATCCCATTTTAGGCCGAATTTTCAAGTTTTTGAGCTTCAAATCACTCGATTTCTTCATCCTAAGGTCAAATCTGCATTCTAAACCAATTATTTTCGATTTTCAACGTGGATTTTGTTCACATTGAAGAAAACCAAAATTTCGAGAAAAATTTTGATTTTTAGAGTTAAATCCATGGATTTTTTAGCTCTTTCAAGTTTGAGAAGCTTAAATTAGTTTGATCAAATGAATTTATTTTGCATTTTTATTTTACGTTTAGATGGCACCCAAATCTAAGCGAGAAAAGGAACGAGAAAATTTTGATCGTAGCAAGTTTGTCACTGCCGCTGCACATTTCCGGTACAATGATTTTGCTACGACTTGGAAGTTTATCTCGGAACGAAGTTTTTACAATCTGAGAGGAAGAATTGAGGAAACAATCGTTGCACTCAACTGGCAATGATTCTGCTATTTTACTGTTGTTGATATTATCCCTGTGATTAGAGAGTTTTATGCCAATTTCGTGGATGCTGAAGAGTACGAGATTTTTATTAGAGGAGTTGGAGTAGGATTCACTCCCGAGCGTATCAATATTTTCTACGGCCTGCTGCAGAACGTCGAGTGTTATTACTCCAGATTATCTCCATCTAAGGGAGATTTAGATATGATTATTGCTTACCTGACTGATGGTACTGGAGCTTGGAAGATCCGGAACGGAAAAAGGGTAAATTTTTCATCTTCTAAGCTTAATGGTGTTTCAAAGGCATGTCACTACTTTATTTCTGCTCGTCTCCTTCCATCCAATCATTTGAGCGAGGTTACAAAGGATAGAGCTATCCTTAACTGTTACATTCAGGAGAGGAAGCTGATTGATGTAGGAAGTATTATTTATGATTCTGGATAGGCCACTGCTCGCTCTAGCACTTCTGTTGGACTTGGATTTCCATCTTTGATATATTCTCTGTGTGATAGTGCTGGAGTAGTTGCTGAGCTTTTTGAGGAAAAGCTCAAGTCTACAAAGCCCATTGGAAGAGAAAGCGTCAGTATCTATGATCTACTTTGAGGTAAGAGTTCTACTGCACCTTTTAGTTCATTACCTGCTTCTAGTAGAGCTTCTACTTCTAGACCTTCTACATCTACTGCTCAGCCACCATCCAGTTTCTGGGAGTCCATGCATGATTCATTTTTATACTAAAGCTGAACTTTGGGGGAAGGGAAAACATTTTTCAAATTAAATATTATTTATCCTTAATGAACTAATATTTTCTTTTAAAAAATATATATTAACATAACATAAGGAATGAAAAATCTATTTAAGATTACTTAATTTTTTTTGGAATTTATAAATAATTTAGTAAACTTAACTAAAATTTCAATAATTTTGATTGATTTTAAGAATAGAATTATTTAACTTAAAGAATAATAAGATTAAGAGTTTTTCTATTTATAGTAAAGAGAATTGACTTTTAGAAATACTAAGAAATCAAGATTATTACCTAAAAAAGAAAAGATTGAAATAATTTTTAAAAATACTTATTAAAAATGTCATATTTATTGAGTAAAAATATATATAATTTTTTAAATATAAGTTAAGGATAGTGAAGTTCAAAATCATTAACAGGCTATCCAAAAATAGTAATCCTCACTCGAAAAAAAAAGAAGAAAAAAAAAAGAAAAGGATTGAAAAAAAATCCCTGAAAAGAAAAAGAAAAATATATAGGATTGAAGAACAATCCAAAAGAAAGCAAAAAATGTGAGGAAAAGCTTGAGGAAATACCTAATCAAAAATTAGCTTCACTAGAATTATCTTATAGGAAGAAAACCAATTACATTTTTAACTTAATTTTTATGTACAATTATTTTTACTAGAAAAATGTTTCATGAAAATCTTTTTCTTTTAAATATTCAATGTGACCTTAATATGATAACTTACAATTATTCTTGAAATAAATGAAAAATTGGAAGTGTTATGATTTGGTAGTTAAATATTGTTTAAATTCTTAAAAATTAAACTTAATTAGTGAAATTTGGTTAATGATTTGCTAAATCTTTTATAAAACCAAAAATTAAAAGAAATCTTCAATATTTAAAACTTCATTCCAAATTTTATACATTTTATATAATTAAAAGGGTTACTTAAGGACAAGTAACGTTTAAGTTTGGGGGAATTTGATCCACTTTAAAAATACTCATTTTTATGTCTTATTTATGATTCAATTCTTATGGATATTATGCTTTAATGAAAGGTATTTTATGTTTCTGGATGTAGGTCATAAAAAAAGAGTTCAAGAAGGAAAAATGAGCAAAAATGGAGCTAAAAGAGTAAAGTTGTCGAAATTGTAGGCCTGGCGCCAAAATACAGCGCCTAAGCGCCAGTTCGATACAGACGCAGACAAGATTTTTGACGAGTTTGGGCAGTTATTTTTATGGTGATAAGCGGTTATTAGAGCTTCTAGAAGACTGGAAGTTACTCCTAATATATAAGACTTGTGATACAATGCATCTGGATGCAGGGAAACTGTTTTAATCGCGAAGAGGTGTGACCCAAAGTGAAGAGGTGCGAAGACCTGGTCACGAAGTCCGGCGCCTAGGTGCGACAGTTACCTTCTAGAAGATACATTGTATTTGGACGAATTTGTAAGTGGTGCCTTAAGCAACCCCTGATCAAATTGAGAGCTTTATAAATAGGAGGTCATTCTGCAGAGAAAATCGCCCCTTTCACCCCTTCTAGCATTCTTTAGTCCCCAAGCAGTATATAGCCATCCAATCATTTTAGAGAGCCACCTTCTTTATTATTTAGTGAGTTTATTTTTAATTTACTTTGAGTGTTAAGTGTGAGATTATTAGTGTTGTTGCTATTGAAGTCTTTCATCATTGCATTCAAGTCAGTAGGAGTCAGCAGATCACTTGAAGGAACATTCCAGATAAGTATTTGTAACTTGGTTTAAAGTTTTATAAATATGTTTTGTTGTGTGAATTCAATGTGTTATGAGTAGTTAGTTTTCTTTCTCCTTTCACCTATGAAAAGATAATAAGATAATTAAACTTTGTTGGAGAATTTAACTTAAAATATTTATAAAAGTTGTGATGATATTAATACCTGGTCTTAGTTTACTTTTTAAACTGGTCATTTAAATTGTTAAAACCTGTTGAAGAATTTTGAGACCTATCCGGAGATGAGTTCTTAACTAGTAGATATCACATGAATCCTTGGGTAGTCAAAGGCTTTATGCAGGTTATTCAAGGTGAAATGCAAATAAATAGGAATATATGATTTATTGGGCGTAGAATTCATTAGTTTTTAGAGTGACAGACTAAATTCTAATAATTTGATTTATAGAAAGGGAACGGGTCACTGGTACGGCCGACCATAGCCACCCTTGGACATTTAGAAGTCTGAGCCTAGATTAACCCATTCTACTAATAAAACATCTTGAACCGATTTATAGATTAGTCAATGTTCCTTATGCATGGACCAAAGGGTAAAGAATAGGAATGGTTCTATTTGGCACAATATCATAATCTAAATTCTCCACAATTGATAATTATTCTAAAAATCTTGGATTAGTTGAAAAGGAGAAAGTTGTTTTATTTATACCTGCATTAATAATTATTTTAGTGTTGCTTACTTACATTTAGTATAAAATTCATTAAATCTAAAATCTAAACTTTAAAAAGAAATAAAAATAATAATTACTTTTAATTTGAAAAATCTAAAAATATTACTTAATATTCTAAAAATCTTTCTTGTGGGATTGATAACCAGGACTCCACTAGAGCGCTGTATTACTTGATACGATACGTATACATGCATTTGAAATTGTGACTTCTACAAATTATAAAAATCTAAATATAAGTTCATAAATTCTTTCATTAGTAATTTTTGGCGTCATGATGCAATGCTACTTTATATATGTTTTTAAATACAAGAATTTGATACCACTTTTTAGAATGTTTAATTCCTGGCAAATAACTTCAAAAACTTGATGTGTGATGTTTACTTATGAATTTATATTTAGATTTTGTAATAATTATTGTAAAATTCACAATTTTAAATGCAAGTATATGTATCGTTCAAGTAATACAGGGCTATAGTGGAGTCCTGGTTATCGATCCTACAGGGATAGTGTTTTTATAAAAAGTAAAAAATAAAAAAATATTTTGGAATTTATCAAATTAAAAGTAACTTATATATATATATATATATATATATACTTTTTTTATATTTTCAAATTTAATTTACTAACAATTTTTACTATAAGCAAGAAGTAAACATTAAAAAAGTAAAGTAAGCAACAATTAAAATTCAATGCAAGTATAAAAATGACTTTCTCCTTTTCAACTAATCCAAGATTTTTAGAATAATTATCTTTTGTGGGGAATTTTGATTATGGTATTATGCCAAATAGAAGCATTCATATTCTTTACCCTTTGGTCCAGGTGCAAAGAACATTGACTAATCTATAGATCGGTTTAGGATGTTTTATTAGTAGAATGTGTTAATATAGGCTCACACTACTAGATGTTCAAGGGTGCCTATGGTAGGCCCTACCAGTGACCCGTTCCCTTTCTATAAACCAAATTATTAGAATTTAGTCTGTCACTCTATAAACTAATTAATTTTACGCCTAATAAATAATAATTTCCTATTTATTTGCACTTCACCTTGAATAACCTGCATAAAGCCTTCGACTACACAAGGATTCATGTGAAATCTACTAGTTAAGAATTTATCTCCGGATAGGTCTCAAAATTGTTCAACAGGTTTTAACAATTTAAATGGCCAATTTAAAAAGTAAACTAAGATCAGGTATTAATATCATCAAAATGTTTTAAATATTTTAAATTCAATTCTCCCATAAAATTTAATTAATTTATTATCGTTTCATAGTTGAAAGGAGAAAAATAACTAACTATCAGAACACATTGAAATCACACAACAAAATATATTTATAAAACTTTGAACCATGGTACAGATACTTATCTGAAGTGTTCCTTGAAGTGATCCGCTGACTTCTACTGACTCCAAAGCAACGATGAAAGACTTCAACAGCAACAACACACAATAAATACTCAAAATAAACTCACTAGATACAATGTAAAGTGGCACCCTAAGTGTGGAAGAGACTGAGTAAAACTAGAGGGGAGAGAGAAGGTCCTTGGGGACTACGAGGTTCGATTTTTTCTATAGAATGGGCTCCTGTTTATAGAACTCTGAATTTGATCAGGGGTTGCTTAAGACACCTCTTCAAAATTCGTCCAAATTCAATGCATCTTCTAGAAGGTAACTGTCGCGCCTAGGTGCCGGACTCCATGACCTCTTCACTTTGGATCACACCTCTTCACAATTAAAACGGTTTCCTTGTGTCCAAATGCTTCGTATCACAAGTCCTATATATGAGGAGTAACTTCCAGTCTTCTAGAAGCTCCAATAACCGCTTAACTTCGTTAAAATCACTCCCCAAAATCATCAAAAAATCTTAACAGCATCTGTATCGAGCTGGCGCTTAGGCGCCGGATTTTGGCGCCTACGCGCTAGGCCAATATTTTGCTCCATAAGCTCCATTTTGTTTCATTTTGCTCATTTTTCCTTCTTTTTCTTTCTTGAACTCTTTTTTAATCATCTACATCCAAAAACATGAAAATACATTTCATTAAAGTATAATATCCTTAAGAATTGAATCATAAATAAGGCATAAAAATAGGTATTTTTTAGGTAGATCAAATTCCCCCAAACTTAAACGTTACTTGTCCTCAAGTAACCCTTTTAATTACATAAAATAGAAAACATTTGAAAAGAAGTTAAAATATTTAAGATTCCTTATAATTTTTGGTTTTATAAAAGCTTTAGTAAATCATTAACTAAATTTCACTAATTAAGTTTAATTTTAAGAATTAAAGAACATATAACTACCAAATCATAAGACTTCCAATTTTTCATTTATTTCAAGAATAATTGTAATTCATCATATTAAGTTCACATAGAATATTTACAAGAAAAAGATTTTCATGAAATATTTTCTAGTAAAAACATTTGTACATAGAAATTAAGTTAAAAATGTAATCAGTTTTCTTCCTATAAGATAATTCAAGTGAAGCCAATTTTTTATGAAGCATTTCCTCAAGCTTCTCCTCACATTCTTTTTTTTTCTTCTTTTGGATTGTTTTTCAATCTTTTTTCTCTTCTTCTTTTTTTTTGAGTGAGGATTACTATTTTTGGATAGCCTGTTAATCATTTTGAACTTCACTATCCTTAAATTATTTTCAAAAAATTATACATTCTTACTTAATAAATATGACATTTTTAATAATTTATTATTTTTCCAAACTTATTTCAATCTTTTATTTTTCTAGCAATAATCTTGATTCCTTAGTATTTCAAAAATATAATTTTCTTTACTATAAATAGAAAAATTTTGATCTTATTATTCTTTAAGTTAAATAATGCTATTCTTAAAATCAATCAAAATTTTTGAAATTTTAGTTAAGTTTTTTAAATTATTAATAAATTCAAAAATTTAGGTAATCTTAAACAGATTTTTCATTCCTTATGTTATTTTAATATATTTTTAAGGAAAATATTAGTTCATTAAGGAAAAATAATGTTTAAATTTGATAAATGTTTTCCCTTCCCCCAAACTTCAGCTTTAGTATAAATATGAATCATGAAATTTTCTAAAGCATGAGAGAAAGAAATAAACAGGGATTAATCTAAGTACAATAATAATGTAGTAAAGAAAAACTAACTTTCTACTTCTCACATGCTTTAATATGGATATAACAGAAATGATTAAGCATATATAGAAAAGTTTTGCAGAGCAGGAGTTAATTTCTAAAAAAATCTCTTTTTTTTTTATATTTGAACATACAAATTTACTAACTATTCATGAACACTAAATAGTAGGATGAAACAGAAATAAACTTTTATAAAAATTCATTCATATTTCAGTCTTAAACACACATCAGATAATCTAAAAACAGTTTCAACATAAAAAGTTCACATAAACACTAACAGATAACATCACACTAAACAGCACAAGAAACAAGAAACACACAAAAAACAGAATCAACACATCTCCAGACGTAAGTCAAGCTACTAATCACTCTCTGTAGCTTCATCATCATCAACAACAAAAAAACTACATATCCTTCAAATCAACATATGGTGAATATCTGGGACAAGTAGGGAACTAAACATCGTGCTCACCCTTCAGAAATCTCACTAAAGATTCAAAATACTCAGCATCGTAATCACTCTCTCTTTGTGTATACTCAGAAAGATGATCGATCTTCTTATCGATCGTATCTACTCTACAATGAGTTAGGAATAACTCATTCTGCTGCTCTATAAACTGATCATGCATGGTCTCCCAAAAACTAGATGGTGGCTCAGCAGAAGTAGATGGTTTAGAAGTAGAAGCTCTACCTGAAGAAGGAAATGAACCAGAAGGTGCAGTAGAACTCTTACCTCGAAGTCAATCATAGATACTGACGCTTTCTCTTCCTATAGGCTTTATCGACTTGAGCTTTTTCTTGGAAAGCTCAGCAACTACTCCAGCACTTTGACATAGAGAATAGATCAGAGATGGAAAACCAAGTCCAATAAAAGTGCTAGAACGAGCAGTAGCCTCTACAGAATCATAAATAATGCTCCCTACATCAATAGGCTTCCTCTCTTGAATGCAGTAGTTGAGGATAACTCTATCTATGGTAACCTCGCTCAGATGATTGGATGGAAGGAGACGAGTAGAAATAAAGTAGTGTCATGCCTTTGAAACACCATTAAGCTTAGAAGATGAAAAATTTACCCTTTTTATGTTCCGAATCTTCCAGACTCCAGTACTATCAGTTAGGTAGGCAATGATCATATCTAAATCTCCCTCAGATGGAGATAATCTGGAGTAATAACCCTTAATGTTTGGCGGCAGACCATAAAAAATATTGATACGTTCAGGAGTGAATCCTACTCCAACTCCTCGAACAAAAATCTCGTATTCTTCAGCATCCACGAAATTAGCATAAAATTCTCTAACAACCGGGATAACAGTAACAATAGTGAAATAGCAGAATCATTGTCAGTTGAGCGCAACGATTGTATCCTTAATTCTTCCTCCAGGATTGTAAAAACTTCGCTCCGAGATAAATTTCTGAGTTGTAGTAAAATCATTGTATCGGAAGTGTGCAGCATAGTGACGAACTTGCAACGGTCAAAATTTTCCCGTTCTTTTCCTCGCTTAGATTTGGGTGCCATCTAAACGTGAAATAAAAAAAGTGAAATAAATTCAAAGGATCTAGGAAAATAAACTAATTTAAGCTTTTCAAACTTGAAAGAGCTTAAAAATTTCATGGATTTAACCTTAAAAATGAAATTTTTTCTCAAAATTTCTCAAAATGATTTCCTCTATCCATTGCCTCCAAATCCTTCTTAACTCCTCCAAAATGGATTGCTCTGGTCGAAATTAAGGTTTCTATGGGATTGTGGACGAAGATAAGGCACTATATAAAGAGATTTCATGTGAAAAACTCAAGATTTTTTTTGTTTTTACATGATCTGTAACCGTGGCGCATAGGCACCGGAATCTGTCACCAAAGCGCCGTAATCTGGAGCTTAGGCGTCGTATTATCGATACGCAGGCCATTATGGAGCTTAGGCACCAACTTTTGGGGCCTAGGCGCCGGAACCTCGATCTACTCTGATTCACCTATCGTCAAATTTTGCAAGTTTCAGTCGTAAAAATAGGTCTAACAAACGGGTATGATCAACACACAAACACAATTACGAGAAATTCAAATCACAAACAATCACAAACAAAGGTTAACTTGATCTCCTTTTTACTCACATTTGACATGGAGTGGTCCAAGTCCAAATTCTATATACTTCAAGATAATATTTAGCTTAAGCCAATACAGACTTGTTAGCCTTCTATTTCCAGAAGTTATATTCAAATTTAGTCAAGACCAAGACATAACCTTACAATAATAATTTAACTCACACCAATAAATATGGGTTGCCTCCCACAAAGCGCTTGGTTTAACGTCGTCAGCCCGACCTAATTAATTGAATTAATCGGGTAGACTCAGCTCATAAGCCTCTTTGTAATTTAATTTCATTTCTCATATATAAGGCTTCAGTCTTAATTCATTAACTATAAATACTTTTCCAGTTTTGTGATCTTTAATATCAACAGTTCCATAAGGGTATACTTTCTCAATTATAAATGGTCCCATCCATTTAGATTTTAATTTTCTAGGAAAATGTTTTAAACGAGCATTAAATAATAATACTTATTGTCCATGCTCGAATATTTTCCTTGAAATAATTTTTTTGATGCAATATCTTCATTCTTTCCTTATAAATTATTATATTTTCATAAGACTCATTTCTTATCTCTTCCATTTCATTCAGTTGTAATAATCATTTTTCTCATGCAGTATTCAGATTATAATTGAACTCCTTTATCGCCCAATAAGCTTTATGTTCAAGTTCAATAGGTAATTGACAATGTTTACCATAAATTAATTGATAAGGTGACATTCCAATAGGTGTCTTATAAGCTGTTTTATAAGCCCATAATGCAGAATCAAGTCTATCAACCCAGTCAGTTCTTTTAGGATTAACAGTCTTTTCAAATATTTTTTTAATTTCTCTGTTTGATACTTCAGCCATTCCACTTGTTTGAGGTTGATAAGCAGTTGTAATTCTATGTTTAATTCCAAAGTTTTCCAGCAATGATTGAATTCTTATATTTCTGAAATGACTTCCCCCATCTGTGATAATTATCCTGGGCATTCCAAATCTTATAAAAATCATTTTCTTTAAAAATTTTGAAACACTTTTGGAATCACAGTTAGGTAAAGCTACAGCTTCGATCGACATTGAAACATAATCAACTGCTAATAAAATATAAATTTTTCTAGATCATGGTACGAAAGGTCCCATAAAGTCTGAACCCCATATTTTTGTCCTAATACAGCTCTGATTGTATAATCACTTGCATCACACATTAATTCAAAAGGTTTATTCCAATCGAGTGCAACAATGACTCGGGGTCATAGTATGTACATAATGGTTAATCTTCTCGTACATTGATTTATATTCTTCATTCTTTTCATCTTCGAAAGTACCAGATTGTGGTTCCCTTCGATTTATTGTCGGCTGCTTCTTTCTCGATTTCTTTTTCTTCTTCGGAATTGTTCCCAAATCAACATCGATGACCGGTTTCTTACGTCGACTGTTCCAACATTTCTTCCGCGTCCTCGTCCCCGGCCTCGACCTCGGAGTGCGAGTTAGGAAAATCTTCACCATCTCGCCGTCGGGAAGTGGTGATGTGACAGACTGGAACTTCGAGGTTCTTCATCGTCTCGAATTTCTTTGCTTCATTTGGTATAGTATTTTACAGAAAAGATTGTTTTCATCGGAGGCGCGTAGTAGGCCGCATCTTCATGAATTCCAATTTCGTGCACGAGGAAAACGGTTGCAAATCACCTTTAATGCAACGTTCCCTCCTTCGTAATACTTTATGCAGTGCGGGCGGTGGTACCATCCGGTTTTCATGGATCCATGGCCGACCCGGTAGAGCGTTGAACGATGTCTCGGAATCAATTATGTGGAATTTTGCGGTTGTCTTTTCTTCCAAATCACCGGTCTTCATTAGTAGTGTTATCGATCCAAGAGCTCTTTCTCTTTTGATTGAAGCCTCTTAATAACATCTTGTCTGCTTCAATCTCGCGGCATCAGTCTCCAGATATTACAGCATCCGAAGATTCATTATGTGATTGATGCTCCCGGATCAACCAACACTGGAGAGCGTAAACTTTCAAATGGTAGTGGAAATGTATAGCAGGTCGGTTGTGATCGGTTGTTCCCGGTAATAGATCATTGTCGAGTGAAGGTAACACTTTGTTGTTCTCTTAACGAGCAAACCCCGTCGAAGGAATCACCGGCCATTTGAGCTAAACCGATTTCTGGATCGAAATCAAAGCCTTGATCGGAGTTTCCCTAAATCTCCTTTGACGGGATCGGGCGTCGTGTGTAGTTTGGGTGGTAGCTTCCTAAGATGGGCTAGCACGTTGTAGTCCACTTTATTACCATGTTCCTCGGTTTCTTCACGAATGGGCGGTTCCTCTGCAGGGTTGACTCTTCTGACGGCCACGCTTTCCCCTTTATCCTTTGGACCTATTCTCGGAGGTAGAACTTTTTTTCGCTTCTTAGATTGATCTACGGTATCTCTTCTAAATTTACCGGTGTCTCCTCTTGAATCGGAACAAGCTGGCTCTTTTGAAGTTGCTTCGGTGTCCAGGTAGTTCCTAATTACAGCAGTGATGGGAGCTCCTCAGTCCTTGAAATAGACTCGTTGCTTGTCGAGCTTGGTGGCCTCCTTTGTGAATATCTTCTTTGTCATGGTCATCGAGGTTGTGTATGATTTGAGAATCGTTATTGTATTGGAATCGAGATCCAGTTAAGTCGGTTGTCGCTAGTTACGTAATCGTTAGAAACGATCAAACGTAACTGATGTGCCTTATCATTATAGCTCAGCGAAATTAATGAAAAATCATACGGAGTCGGGAATTCTGGGGATTTCTCCCAGGAATCGAAAACAACCATCCTAGGATAAGCAACCCACTAGTCTACCCTTCGGAGCCTCGGTCTTCTTTTCTTCCATGATCTTCTCTTCCTTCGGGCGGTTCTTCGATTGCGAGTGATAGTCTGGGCTTGGCCGGTTTTCCAAACTACGAGTTGAAGCGCGTCTTGAAGCGGTTTGGATGTGATCTAAAATTTTGCTTCGATGATTTTGTCCGGACGGTACTCCATCCATCATCGGTCGTGTAAGGGTATATCGGAAAAATGGGGGATCCGTTGAGATAACATTGATGGAACCTCCTTTGGGGTTCCTTCATGTATTCCTTCGGGATCGTTATGTTCCCTTTCGGTGTCATCAAGCCCGGCTCTTGAAAGTGATGCAAATCCTCTGACCCCAATGTCAGAGCATCCGGTGTTAAGGGCGATAGTTTAGATGATCTTTCTTATTGACTTCCTCTCCCAGGCCTTTTGGGCTACGGTATTTCGAAAATGCGGGTGTCTTCGTTAAGCTGGAACATCTTCACTATTGCTTCAGTTTTGAATTGATATTCTCTATTTAGAAGTTCTCTTAAGGTACACTATGAACGAGACGGTTGTTCATAATCTTTGAGGTATTGATAGCTCGAAACGAGGTTCTTGATAGCCTGTTGAGGTTGTGATAGCCTGTGAGGAGTTCTTGATAGATGCTGTGGTGGTTGTTGGTAAGTTCGTTGCGGTGGTTGATCGTGGGGGCGTGGTCGTTACGGCGGTATCTGCATTGGGCTGTTGCCCTTATCTAGTGCGCAACGATTCCGGATTTCATTTCGAATGCTTTCGAGTTTTTCTGTTTATGGTCTTGTCCGCAAACGTGACGCACTCTTCTTGCAAGCTCCCGGCCTTGCTAAGCAACTTCTTGAAAGTCTTGATTGTAAATCCTTTAAGGAGAAGTGCTATCGGGCCATGGATACTCTTGAGCAAGATGTTGGCCCCGCATGTTGTTCTTGAAGGCATCGTTCACACTTCGTGGCAAATTCCTCCATCGAAGTATGTAATCCACTAAAGACTCATTCGGCTTGTTGCTCCACCACTAGATCACGCGATAGTGATGTGGTCTTGAGCCGGCAAACCGCTTAACGAAGAGATTCTCTAGTTCTGAAAAGGTCTTTACGAGAACCGTTCGACAATTACGCGTACCGGTCGAGAAGGCAACCCACGATAAGCGCTGACGGGCGATGGAAGAGTAGAGCGTCACTCCACGGCATTGCAGCGACTAGCACGAAAATGTGCGACATGCTGCCGGAGGTTTCCCATTCCATTAAAAGTCTTAAACAGAGGTGGTACGAAGCCTTTCGGGTATTGGATTGCATCGAACTCTTCGGGGTAAGGTCTACCTAGCTGAATAGATGCTCAACTCTTAGATTGTGCTAGGGCTTCTCGCACTGGTGTTCGTATTTTTAATGTCCTTTTACGGAATCATGCTTTGTGCAGGATCTTTCTTTGGTTGTTCGTCTCCCGGTTGATGGATGTGATCTCTTTTCCTCCATGCAATATGGGTAGTCTGGGGTGTTTCTTTCGGGACACGACTGCGAGTAGGCGGCGGCGGCCACTGTTCATCCTCTTTGCCATATGGGAAATTGTGTAAATCTCTTTCCCGAAGGCGTGCCCTCCTCACTCCGGTTCATCTCTTTCTGCAGGTGTCGGAGCACAGCGGCGTGATGCTGCGTCTCGGCCAATGATGATTTCGGCATACTCTTCATCCATAAGTTGATGAATCAACTTCATTTTCTAGTTTTTCTTCTCTTTTTTTTTGTTAACCATCGGATGTCGGTCAACCTTTGTCCATGGAATCTTCTAGTGGCCTTTTCCGCACGGTCTCGCGGTTGTCACGTGACGGTTGTTGAACTGCTTCAGGAGTCCCTTTTATTGCATTCGCACTTTCTTTTGATTCAGTCTCTGATGAGACTTTTTCTTCTCGAGGACATTGTTTTGGTCTTAGCTCCATTTCGTTAGTAGGTCGCCATACCATCCTTCTTGCGGCGGAAGCCACAGGACCGGATGGTCTGCATTCGGCTATATGCTTGAAGGTGGTATCCTTCTAATTTGTAGACCCGATACAACAACGGGTGAGCTGGCTTTTTATCTTCTTCTTTGGTTTCTGTCGCGGCAACAGGCTACGATGTCCGATGCGGGATTTAGGCGGCACCGTCCCATCCTTCTTAAGATTTCGACACGGGGCATCCTTCTTTCTTTGCCAATATTTCTATCACAACTTGCGGTCGAGGGAATGACGTAGTCTTATCCCTTTCCTTTGTAATTGTTGTAGTACGCGAGGTCCGGGGTAATGCGGCGGCGATCCTACGGACATCCTCTTCATCGATGCGGCGAGAGAGAGTGGCTTGCTTCATTCAATAGAGGTATATACTCGGGCGGTTCTTCTCTTTCTAAGGAATTTCTTCTAGAAAAGCAACCGACAGCTTTGGCTTTCTCGATCTTGGCGATCTTTAAACCTGTTCTCCTTTGGAGTCCGGGATTAGGGGTGCGGCTCTCTTGTTGGACCCCGATCTCAACGAGATGTCGTATTATAGCAAAATCCGTGCCCTCCGCGGTGACGGGCTCATCCGAGACTTGGATTCCTTCCCCTTCGGTTTGGCGAGGAAGTCGGGGTAGGTGCGGAGATGACTAGACCGGTAGGGAGTAGAGCCAACCCGATCCTCCTGCGAACGGTAGTACTTCTTTAAATTTGGGAACCCTTTGCGGGGGAGGGAATTCTTGGCGACTTCAAATTGAACTCGGTACGGGTTTCTCGGTTTACGACACTTTGTCATTAGTGTGAAGAGAGTGACGTCAATGAACTTGATATACGTGTTTGCCGAATCCTTGTCGAAACGGATGATTCCATTTTCGGGCGACTCATCCTTGTAAATGGCGAAGTCCATTCCATTAGTGAAGGAGAAGATTAACTTTGGGGCGGTCATTTACCGGGGGCAGTTTCCCAGTGTCGGTCCCCAATTATGCTTCCTTTCATCGTAAAGTTTAGGACGAACAAGAAAAGTCCGAACACGTGCACTAGATTCATCTTAGTGTATTTGTAATTTTTAAAAGAGATTGTTTATTAGAAGGTTATTTTTTAGCGGGTTCGTTTGTTAGAAACAAAACGATTAAAAGAGAAAGGTTATAGAAAAGGTAAAGGGCCCGATTTAGAATTAGAAAGGAAGAGAAAGTCTTATTCAAGACTTCTCGACTCGAAGGACCGCTCCTAAACTAACACTGTTAAGGGGTCCGCCCCACCTCGGAGAAGAGGTAAAAGGATCTCGGAACCTCTCCATTTAGGGGTGTCTGGGTGGCTCCTAAATCCGAGAGAAGTTGGCTATACTCGTTCAAGATAGAAATGAACGGGGTATTCCAATGACGGAAGAATGGTAGTTGCTCTGCTAGGGACATGGATACACGGTATGAAAGCAAAACCATGTCAAATGGAGAGAGGAAATATTCCCAAGGCGGAGTGTGGAGAAGTTGTCGGATATTTTTAGGTTTAGTGTTGTTTTCGGGAAAAGGGTCTCCTACGAAATTGTCGGCGGATTTTAGATCTTAAATTTAATTTAAATATATATATATATATATATATATATATATATATATATATATATATATATATATATTTATAAAGAAGCATTTGATTTTGAAAAAAATTTTAAGTTTGAAAATTTTAAGATATAAAATTAAACCGATCTCACATCCCAAATAGTTGATATAAACGAGCACCGCATCACAAACTGTATATCTATCCCGAAGAATAGACATATTGTGATGATGGGGCTCGGTTAAATAAACTAGAAGATTTGTGACATTCGTTTGGTCACACGGAAACCAATTTTATAAGCCGACGAGTTCCACAGCAATATAAGAAATTAGCGGGGTTTATATTACACAGGTTCTTAAAGTTCTATAAGGACAAGCCCCCATAGTTAATTACATCATAAATGACGGGGAATAATTTAAGAAAACTCTCGATAATTATCGGTGGTTTTGCTCTGAAGAATTTGAAAGTTTAGTGTTTCGAATGAATTGAATTTTGGAATTTCGATAGGGAATGGATCAAATTCGGAAACGGTTATTTTTTAGGAATCAAAGGAAGAGAAGTAGGAGAAGTGAGGATCAAAGAATCTTGGCAACTTCCCGAGCTATCATATTGTTTGGCTTGATTGGGAGTTTAATGTTACGATCACGCGATTTTATTTATTCAGTCTCATATATTTGTATGACATAATCACACAAATAAACCTCGAAGATGTGAGGGTTTATGTCGTATCGAATGACCATCTCGGAGTCCTAAGACCGGTTAGGGCTTAATTTGTATAACATGATTATGCAAATGCATAACGAAAAGTTGAGGATTTATGTTTGCATAGCGAATACCTCGAAGTCTATGGCTTGGTTATTCGTAGAAATGTTTTCTTGATAGATGCGAGTTTTGCGACGACGATGGCCGTGCGCCACTATGCTCCAGCTCCTTTTTGTTGCAGAGGTTTACTTTTTAGAAGTCATAAATCAGGAGATGAGAGAAATATTTTGGTTTAGAGAAAATCTTAAAATCCAAGTGTTTTTAATATTTTAATTAAAACAAATCTTAAAGTTGTTTAAACGAGCCAGGATTAAGATCCACGTTTTAAGTCATTCGAGGCACCGTTATTTTCATAAATTCACTTAGTCCAGATGAATTTGCTAAACTCAACTGAATGAGTTCCACACTTTCAGTAGGCTGTGGGAAATCCCGTTAGCGACATGTGGGTTACATCATCGAGGTATTCCGATCATTGATGAGACGTTTAATTTATTTACAATTGTAGTTTTGTTGTTCTGTTTGTGATTAAATTTTGAGTTGTTTTATATTTTGGAATGTTGTGATGGTAAATTTTATCTTGCAATGACTTTTAATTTGGATTTTGGTTTTGATTCGGGGACTATCCTAAGGTTTTAGTTTTCATACAATAATCTTGTTGCATACAGAAAAACTAAAGTACGGTGCATGTAAATGTAAGTGCAATAAAGTAAATCGCAAAAAAATAAAAGCGTACTGGAGGGTCTTCCCGTCATCCCAAGCTGCACTCAAAACACATGTTAAGGCATTTAAATATTTATATGATACAGTAAAGGTAAGGGACGGAGTTTGGTTGTCCACACCAAATTCCTAATTATCGCTAGTCATTTCCTATGACGTCTAGGTTGTGGTTTGGTTTTTAAGGATGATTTTCTTCATCAAAGAACAATTAAAATCAATTTTTCTTCTAAAACATCCCGTCATATTGAGGAAGTGTTTAAGACGAATCTTAAACATCTTTTCGATATACGGGATTATTTTGAGTCCAAGTAAATTTAGTTGCAGGTGATTAATCATCCAGGAGTTTAGTTAAGCTTTGTCTCTTGCTCAGTGAACTTGGGTATTTGATTACTTTGATGAATGAAGTGACATCTCACTTAATACTCTATTTAAAGGTTATAATAATTAAAAGCCTTGAACGAGTTGAGAATTTTAATCATTCTTAATTTAAAATTTGAGTTAATGATTTAAAGTGATTTAATTTAATTTTGAGGTTTTAATCTTAAGTTTGGAATAGTGTTCAAATAATTTTTAGATTTAATTTAAACTTTACACATTCAATTATCTTAGTATTTCGAGATTGATGTTTATGTTTTAAATTTAGATAGAAAGAGGTGTTGAAATTATTGATATGTTTGATTTAACTCTGTATGATTTCATTTAGGTTTGTTATTGTTAGTCTTAATTTAATTTAATTTAATTTAATTTGACTTTAATTTGATTTAATTTGATTTAATTTGATTTAATTTAATTTCATTTAATTTAATTTAATTTTTAATTTAATTTTAATTTAATTTATTTTAATTTTAATTTCAATATTTTAAATTTAATTTAATTTAATTGTTAAGGTATTAATTTAATTTAATTTAAACTTTGACTTGACTTAATTTAATTTAATTTAATTTAATTCCATGATTTTAAATTGGATTTTAATTATTGAATGTTAACATTTGAAGCTTTAATTCACTTAAGGGTTATTTTCTTTTAATTTTTAATTTATTTAATTTGGATTATTATTTTAATTTTAATTAAAAAGTTAAATATTATTGAAGTGACTTATTTAGGGATTTTTTTAAATTAAAGAATAAATATCCTCTTAATATTCTTCCTATTTTACTAATCCAAATTTTAAATATATTCTTTCCAAAATTTAAATTATTTAATTTATTAGAGTTTCATTTTTATATTTTCAAAATGTTTAATGGGTTTCTACCCTTTCATTTCTAAGTTTCAATCATCCAAGAGGAAGTTAAATCGAATATTTTACCTGTTTTGATTAAACACAAAAAGGTTAAATTAAGGGTTAAAGTTCTTAATTACCTTTATGCCCTTTTAGGCTTATTTATTTCATAACTCACTCAATTGAGCTCAAATGAATTTGAAATTTTTATGTCACCTCACTCACATGTCAATTAAGACATTAGAGGAGAAAATGTGATTTTTTTTACTTTAATTTATTTATATAATTATTTGTTGGTAGAAAATAGGGGTTTTCAAAGAAAATTCCACAACATGACCAAAGTAAAGTTTCTATTCTTAAGAAAATTGGCTAATGTTTTTAATGACCAGAGGACCACTTGGACCAATTTTTGTGATTTTTGAATTATATTTTATTATTATAATTATTTTTGGCAGGTTTTAGAGTATTACTTAATTTTAAAATAAAATAAATTTGAAAATATAAATTTTATATTTTCTTAAATTTCTCGACCTCAACGAGTCCAGAGAAATAAATTTTATAATTTTCTGGTTTTTCTTTGATTTATTAGAATTATTTTAGTGAAAAAGGTTTGAAAATTCATTTTTTAATATTAAAAATTACATTAAAGGCCTTTAAAATTGATATCTTATACGGGGACTTAGGAAAAATATTTGGTTTATTCTACAGTGATTAGGAGTCAAAATGTGACATTTTATGATTTTTAATATTTTTGTGATTTTTATTATTTTTAATTATTAAAATATTAAAATATTGTGAAAAAAATCGACTTTTTTTGGAAAATTAGATTTTAATTTCATGAACTTTCACGATATCAGAGAAGCTCCAAAACCATTTTTGTGAATTTTTAAAGGTATTTTTGGAGTTATGAATTTTTAAAGTTCTATTTTGCTTATGAGGCAATCGATCCATTTGGTGGGGTTAATCGAGTCAAATTGATTTAAAAATTTTATGTAAGGTTTCTACAACCTTTAAAAAATGAATGGAGAATTGTTTTCAAATCAATTTGGTATGTGGTTAACCTTAATTAATTCAAATTCAATTTTGAGTATTTAGGCTAATTAGGGTTATCTTAATGAATTAAGTCATGCATGGTATCCCCAAGGTCCTGCGGTCTACAGAAACTTTTACAAATTTTCTAGAACTTATTGAGCAATATATAATCTTTGAATTAAAATATCAAAAGTGACATGAACTTGAAAAATGTACTTTTCTGAGAGATGGCTACGACGAAAAAATTCGGGAATGTTCCCAGATCGGAGGCTTGAAAATTATGGTCTCGTACGATGAGTGAATTAATACATGCGAATGAAGAATCAAAACATTAGAAACGATGAAATAAATTATTAAAAATAAAATACTCATCAATTAACTTGATTTCTTTTCCACATTATTCTCCTACGTTCCTTTGAAAACGAAGGTATTTTTATTTTTATTTTGCGATTTTTTTATGCGAAAGATATGAATTTTGAAGTTTAGGGCATTTAAATAATTGAAAATACCTTTAATTTCCTACTTATACGACTCGGCACCGCGTCATCGTCGTCCGGATCGAAAGCCACGCATCGCGCTCATGATTCGCCACCGCCATCCGAGTCAACGCTCCGAGAGACCCGCCGGTTCGAAGTAACATTCCACTGATCGGCGCAATCTGAACCGTCGCTCGATACACGCGTGATCCGACGGCTCTGGTCGTTGTCACACGGCGGGTGTGCACCCTTGACCGTCCACCGAGCCCTAATATCTCTCTCGATTCTCGAAGTAGATTTTTGAGTTCTTCTCTATGGATTCGTCTTGAAGAGACGAACACATCAATATGGTTTATAGTATGAAATTAACCCGAATAAAATGGAGAATTGTTGGAAGCTTGGGAGGAAGAGTGAGTTCATACCTTTGCTCGGAAAGTGAAGCTTGATCTAAGGGTTAATGTCACCTTCGATTGAGTCCGAGCAAGCTCAGAATGAAGTCTGGCTACGGGAAATTTTCTAAGTATGAAAGTGACGAGACCCGATTTCCAAGCTTGGAGAAATTTGAACAGGGTTGGGTGGCTGGAGAGGGGGCTTTTGGCGGGAACTCCTTCTCTTGGTTACGTGCGGTGTGGGTGAGTTTAATTTGGATTTGGTGGAGGTTCAGGAGATGTCTAATTTTGGGTGGATATTGACTCGAGAAATTGAGCTATGTTAATGGGGTTTAGGGCAAAGGAATACTGGAGATCAACTGCTCTGGGTTAGGAGAAGGTCCTGGAGCAATTTTGGGAGAGTTTCCTTAAGGTCTGGTTCATCACCTTGTTTGGCCGAGCGGTGAGTGGGTTTAAATAGAGGTGGCTTGAGGGCCTCCCGAGGGGGTTTAATGGCTTGGATCAACGACCTTGGCCAGGGAAGAACAGCCACGGTGGCCATTAGGCATGGGACAGCTCAGCCAGTGAAATTTGAAATTTTAGCTCACATGGAGCTCTCGGCCATGGTGTTTTCCGGTGGCTGTTGTGATCGGGGAGGTCGGTGCTTGAGGTTTGTGAGTTCGGTGCTTAGGTACGAGTGTAAAAGGACTGTCAAAGAAGTGGAAGGGGGAAGGGCTCATTTTGAGCTTGGTTTGGTCAGATACTGTGCTTTAGGCTTGGTGCACCTCACATGACCTGATTTTTGGTGAGGAAATCGGTGGGTTCGGCCAGAGAAGGTGGTGAAGTCTCCATCGAAGTTAGGTGGCTAACTTGGTTTAGTGTGTATCATGGATAGGCTAAAAAGCTTAAGAAGGCTTAGAAGGGGGCCCCTCCATTTACCAAAAATGACATGGTGAGGTTCAAAACTCTCATGGCTTCATATGACACAGTAGAACACATTTGGCTTACATTTGGCTTGGAAAGGTTGGCTTGTTTCATGAGGTTTAAGGATTTTTGATTTTTATGGGGGTAATTTGGCACATGGCTTAGTTTAGAAAAATTCAATGATGAATTTGAAACATAGGGAGTGATTTAATTAAACGGATGATGAGATGAAAGTAATCATGTAGGCTTTGGATTGATTTTGGGCTTTTGAAATCATTTTGGATGGGCTTTAAAGTGGTTTAAGGATGTGGGCTTTTGGTTAAAGTAAATTTAGGATGGAAATTTTGTAAAAGTTGTGTAAATAAATGTTGCAATTTGTTTAGGCATGTGCCATGAGTGATTTGAAACAAGTTTAAAGTGATTTTAAATTGAATTGGGTTTTAATTTGAGCTTTTTTTTTTTGGTAGAAAAGGGGCAGTGGAGTCGAGTGGGCTAACAGGCTAAGGTTGGGCTAGTGTTGGATTTGATGTAAAATTAATGTTGAAAAATGTTTATGGGGGTGCTACAAGAGTTTTCACCTTTGGTTGGGCTCTAATTTTGGGATTTGGGCCCACTTGGGTTAGGTTTGGGCTTAGGTGAT
Source organism: Papilionanthe hookeriana x Papilionanthe teres (assembly GCA_022702705.1). NCBI lineage: Eukaryota > Viridiplantae > Streptophyta > Magnoliopsida > Asparagales > Orchidaceae > Papilionanthe > Papilionanthe hookeriana x Papilionanthe teres. The sequence continues at coordinate 174,147,776 of CM040422.1, forward strand.
TTAAGTTTTGGTTTTGGGTTAGGTTTGGGTGGAGTTTAGGTTCAAATTTTGGGCAAATCAAGTTAATGTTTTGTTTATGGGGATGTTAGGAAGGTTTTAGAAAAGATTTGGGGCCAATTGGGGTTGAATTGGGTTGGTTTGGGCTAGGTTTAGGTCGTAGGTCTTGGGCCTTAAGCCACATTCGAATTGGGCCCAAATGTCAATCAAATTGGACTTGGATTTGGTCTAAGAATTGATATTGGGGATATTTAATTGAAGTTTAGAATTGAATTGGACCAAAATTGAGGTCGATTGAAAGTTAGTTTGGTTTGACATTGGGTTCACTTGGGTTAAAAAATGGGTGGAGTGGGGGTTTTGGTAAAAGTGGGGTAAATTGTGAAAATTGACCCATGGTGTAGTTGAACAAAATGAAATTGAGAATATTTAAGGTTTTAAAATTTGCAGGGTACAGATTTTGATTTTTGGAGTAAAAGGGTATTTTGGTAATTTTTGGGGAGTTTAGGGGTATTTTGGAAATTTTTGGTATTTTTAGCCAAAGATGGTCAATTTGAGTGGTGAGAAGTGTTTAGGATTAATTTTGAGGAATCTTGGGTAATTTGGGAAATTTGCAAATTTTAGGTCATTTTGAGTTATTTGGTAGGTTTGGTGGGTCCGGGGCCACGGGGTCAAAAACTGAAATTTTGGAAAAATGAAGATTGATCGAGTTTAAGTGAAATAGAATCATTTTGGTTGATCCATGAAGCCATATTAAGCATATGAGCCATGAGAGGACTCGTTTTGAGGCATTCAGCATGTTGTTCCTAACCCTCTTAGCCGGGGGCTTAGGGGTTAAGGACCATCCATATGAATTACCTACATGAGTCAGGAAGTCAAGTTGGGTGAGAGTGTGGTTTTAGGACTTGGAATGTTGTGTGAGAGTGTAGTGTATGTGCAAGTCGGCCCTCACCGGACGAGGGCCGGCCGGGGAGGTATTCTAGGCGAAAAGTCTATAGGGAACTCATCCTTTAAACCTTAACATTTGATTTGACCCTCTAGGTGATTAAGTGCTACAATCAAGCTTGTGGGGTTTGCGGTGAGTCGAGAGTAGTTTGAATTTCTAAATGGTGGGTTCCATTTCTAGTTCTGCAAGATTAGTCGAAAGGAAAAGCCTAAGTATAGATCCTAAGTACTAAGAGAGAAGCAAAAGACCTCACCAAAATTAAGGTAAACAAACATGAACAAGCAAAAGCTGTACAACTCAGAAGTGGAAAGGAAATAAAAGAAAAAACACAGAATGAGATTGAAAATGAGAAAGAAGTTGAAGATATTAAAAAACCTAAAGATACCCTTTCTCCGTATAAGATCGGTATAGTACTATTGAAGTGGAATTTGAAAGATCACCACCACCTTTTCCTAAAGAAGACTAAAACAACGAAGCTTGACCATCGATTTTCTAAGTTCTTTGAAATTTTTAAGAAACACCATCGACATTCCTTTTGCTGATGTTTTGGAGCAAATGCGAAGCTATGCAAAATTTATGAAGGATATTTTAAGCAAGAAGAGAAAATTTGTAGCTTATGGAAACGATTTGCTTTAAGTGAAGAATGTAGTGCAAAAATTCGAAGAAATTACTTCGAAACTTAAAGATTCTGTAAGTTTTACTATCTTTAATGTGCTATTGGAGAAAATTTCTGTGAAAAAGCCTTATGTGGTTAGGAGCTAGTATTAATCATGGCCATGACGCAATTGTCGGATGTAGCACATTTGGAGGTTGGTGTAGAACCACTCCGTGCACTCGGCATCGGTGACGCTCTCGGCGATTTTCATGCGATCGGTCATCATCGAGGGCCGCAGTATCCTAATCTTTTAATTTTCATTTTCATCTTCGGACCCGACCGGTGAGCGCCACGGAGTCCCGAATGCACCTCCTTAACAATTTCACGGGCCTCGGACCCGCTTAGGCACCTTAGCCACATTCGATCAAAAGACCTTCTCAGTACAGTTGTGTTGTTTATTAATGCGTAAGACATAGTTCTTTTCGATCCGATGGGCTAGCGACCTATCGTCCGGTAGCTTTCCGATTGCAGTGTAATCCATCAATGGCCGTCGCCAATCTTCCGTGTTTTCCGTCACCGCTCGCCACCGATTCTTTTTCTTTTCCGATTTGTGTATTGTGTCTATGTCGAGCCGCGATAGGACCCGACGTCCGTGAACCGACACTTCCACTCGATTCATCTTGCAAACGTGCAAATTCTTTGCGAGACGGGCTAAAGCATCCGCTAAAGCATTTTCTTTTCGGGAATTTTGTAGATCGTTACATTTGGAATCTGTTCCAACAACCGTATGGCATACCGGAAGTATTGCTCGAGTCTTGGCTTTAAAATTCCGTATTGTCCAAATGATCCGTTGAATGATTAACCGCGAATCCCCGTAGATGTCGATGTCTATTATCCCCATTCGAATGGTTAATTCCGAGTCCCGTTATGAGGGCTTCGTATTCCGCTTCATTGTTTGTACACGGCTTCCGTCAAGTGGTAGGAGTATCTTAACATCCCCCGCTCCGTGTTATAAAGATTAGCCCGATTCCCGCCTTACCGGCACTATCACTTGCGATTCTTCGTCTTTGTGTGCCGAAGATGCTCCGTCGAAATATAATTCCCAACTTCGATCATCGTGGTCTTCTAGATTCATTATTTGTTCATCCGGCGGATCGTCATCGAGAGGAGATTCGGCCGACAAAGGGTGTGCTCGCGAGGAAGTCCGCTAAGACTTGTCCCTTTACGGCACGCAGAGGCACGAAAGTTATATCGAATTGCAATAATATCATCGACCATCCGGCAAGTCCGCCGGAAAGTGTTGGACGAGTCATTAAGTATTGCAATGGATTAAACTTCGAGATCAGGTTGACCTTATGAGAAAGCATGTAATGCCTGAGCTTTTGAGCGGCGAAGATCGAGGCCAAACAATGCTTTTCAATTGCGGGATACCTTACTTCCGTCGGAAGTAAACGACGGCTTAAGTAGTAAAGAGCATTTTCTTTACCCTCATCATTGATCTGGGCTAACAGGGCTCCGAGAGAGTCGTCTAAAGCCGCGGTGTAAAGTATCAGCGGTCTACCCGAGACCTGGGTCGCTAAGATAGGAGGTGTCATTAAATATTGTTTAATGTCCTCGAAGGCCTTCTCGGAATTTCTCTTCCCAAATAAATTTGGCGTCCTTTTAACTAGTGCCGAGAAAGGCCGACACCTACCCGACAAGTTTGAAATAAAGCGTCGAAGATATGCCGCCTTCCTCGAAAAGATCGTAGTTGTTTTAAGGTTTTGGGAGGCGGCATTTCTACGATAGCTTTAATCTTTTCTCGGGTCGATTTCAATTCCACGATGTCGGATAACGAATCCTAAGAATTTCCCGGAGGTGACGCCGAAGGCGCATTTTAAGGGATTCATCTTAAGGTTAAATTGTCTTAATCGTTCGAAAACAATTCTCAAATAATACAGTGGTTTTCTTTTACTTTGCTTTTGATGACCACATCGTCCACGTAGCATTCGACTTGATTGTGGATGAGATCATCAAAAATTCTTGTCATTGCTCTTTGGTAGGTTGCTCCCGCGTTCTTCGGTCCGAATGGCATTACTCGTGTAGCAAAATACTCCGATCGGCGTTCGAATGCCGTAAGCTTTTCATCTTCTCGGAGCCATTTTTATCCGGTTGTATCCTCGAAGATCCATCCATGAACGAGAATATTTCATGTGTTGAAGCAATGTCGATCATTAGTTCCGGGATCGGTAGAGGGAATTCATCCTTTGGACATGCTTTGTTTAAATCTCTCGAAGTCCACACAAATTCCGATCCGACCATTCTTCTTTCGACCGGCACCACATTGGCTAACCAAGTCGGGTATTGTTCTTCACGTGACAAATTTAGCGTCTATTAGCTTTTTAACTTCGGCTATGACTTGTTGTTCGATTTCTAGACGCATTCTTCTCGGGACCTTGTCCGACCGGAACGAAGTAGGATCCACTCCTAGCTTATGGACCGCGACCTCTCGGAGCTAATCCCGGCATCTCGTCATAGTTCCAAGCAAAACAAGTCTTTAAATTCCATTAATAATTTGATTATTTCTTCTGAGTCTTCTTTATTGAGTAAGGAGCTAACAAAGGTAGGTCTAGGCTCTTCGCTAGTACCTAAGTTAACTTCCATTAACTCATCTATTGTAGATTTGATTTCTTCTTCGAATTCTGGTGGAGCGTCTCCAATTTGTACATCTTCGAGTTCGTCTGTAGTTTCCATGCAGCTTTCATCAGGCTCACAAGTGACAACCAAACAAAATTCGCATCGTCGACTAATCCTACCGTGCCGAATCCGAGTCCATACTTTGAATTGGGTGGACGACCGGAATTATTCCATAATTTTTCAAAATGTTGTGATCGGCCTTTTGTCCATTGTCGAGGTAAGAAACCACGCTGAATTAAATTTCGAACACGGGAGAGTACCATTCAAAAGGTAATTCCATTAATTCGATGAAGTGACATCTTCGAATTGTACATTATTTTCAGCTTTGGAGGAAGAAGCACCACGATAGAATTTGGTTGGCCTCAGCACCGTCGTTACGTACCTCTTCGACCACCATACCCTCGATCTTGTTAGAATGAATCGGGGTTATGGTCATACGTATGTACGTAGTGGTTAATCTTTTCGTACATTGATTTGTATTCTTCGTTCTTCTCATCTTCGAGAGAGATCTTGAATTGCGGCTTCTTCGACTTATTGTCGTCGCTTCTTGTTTGATTTCTTTTTCTTCTTCGAATTATCTTCCCAATCAACATTGATGGTCGGTTTCCTCCGTCCAATCGTCCTAGCGTCTCTACCACGACCTCGTCCCCGCCTCGACCTCGGATGCGAGTTGTGGAGAAACCTTCACCATCTCGCCGTAAGGGAGTGGTGAGTGACCGTTGGACTAGAACTTCGTGTTCTTCGTCGTCCCGAACTTTCTTTGCTTCATTTGTTACGGTATCTCCGGAGAAGATTGTTTTCTTTGGCGTGCATAATAAGCCGCGTCTTCATGGATTCCAATCTCATGTACGGAGAATGGTCGCAAGTCACCTTTGATGCACTCGTTCCCCTCCATCGTAGTATTTGATGCACTCGGTGTAGAGATGATGGTACCATCCCGTTTTCATGTATCCATGGTCGGCCCAAGAGAGCGTTGAACGACGTTTCGAATCAATTATGTGAAATTTTGCGGTTGTCTTTGCTAAGTCACCGGTCTTCATCAGTAGCGTTATTGACCCGAGGGCTCTTTCTCCTTTCTGGTTGAATCCTCTTAATAACATTTTGTCGGCTTCGAGCTCACGAGCATCAATTTCCAAGTATGCTAGTGTTCGAAGACTCATTATATTGATCGACGCTCCTGGATCCACCAATATTCTGGAGAGTGTAAACTTCCCAATCAGAATCGAAATGTACAATGGTCGGTTGTGATCTCGTCGTCCCAAGTAGTAGGTCATTGTCCGTGAAGGTAACACCTCGTTGTTCCTTTAACGAACAAACCTCATCTAAGGAATCTTCGGCCATTTGAGCTAAACAAATTTCTAGATCAAGTAAGGCTTTGATCAGAGTTTCTCTCATCTCCTTTGATAAGATGAGAGCGTCGTAAATGCTCAGTTTGGCTGGTAGTTTCCTAAGATGGGCTAACACGTTGTAGTCCACTTTGTTTTCATGCGTCTCGCTTCTTCTCGAATGGGTATTTCTTCCGCCGGGGTTGGTTCTTCTTGAGCAACCACCGCTTTCCTTTGTCTTTTGGACCCATTCTTGGAGGTAGAACTCTTCCACTTCTTAAGTCGACTTCGTAATTTCTTCCGAATCTAGTGTCGAACTTGTCGGTGTCTCCTCCCGAATCGGAATGACGAGCTCTTCCGGATTTTCTTCGAATCCGAAGGCTCTAACTCTATCGTAACCGGAGCTCCTCGAAACTCACGGATAGATCCGTTGCTCGTTGAACTCTCGTAGCCTCCTCGATGGCCGCCTTCTTCGTTATTTTGCTCGTCGAGATCGTGTATGATTTAAGAATTGTTGTTAGTATCGAAGTCGATGTCCGGATTGTCGCTAGTTACATAATCGTTAGAAACAAGAAAATGTAGCCAACGCCATCACCCTTATCATTATATGATCCCACCGAAGTGAGCAGATAATCATACAAAATCGGAGGTTCGAGGGATTTCTCCCCGAATCGGAAACAACTATCCTGAGATAAGCAGCCCCTAGTCTAGCCTTAGGAGTCTCGGTCCTCTCTTCTTCGTCAATTTTCTTCTTTTCTTCAATCGCCTCCTGTTGAAGTGGTTCTTCTATCGCAAGTGATAAGTACCGGCTTAACGGTGTCTCGAACTCCGAATCGAAGCTCGCACCGAGGCGGTTCGGATGTCGTCTAAAATCTTCTTCGAAGACCTCGTCCGAGCGGTGGTCCATCCATCGTCGGCTGCATAGGGATCTATCGGAATGACGGGATCGGCTGAGATAACATCGACGGAACCTCCTTTCGGGGTTCCTTCATGTACTCCTTCGGCATTGTTATATTTCCTTTCCGAAGGTTGTCGTTGAGCCAACTTTTAAAGGTAATGCAATCTTCTATCTTATGCCCAAGCATCCGGTGGTAGGGGCAAAAGTCGGGATCACCGTTCTTGTTGACTTCCTCTCGGTCTTTTAGGCTCGGCAACTGGAAATCCGGAGTCTTCATCGACCGCGGAACATTTTCGGCATCGCTTCATTCTTGAATGGATATTCCTCGCTCGTAAGCTCCCTCAATGTACGTTGCGGACGGACGGTTGCTCATACCGCGGAGACGACCGATAGCCGGACCGGGGTTGCTCGGTAACTCGTTGTGGTTCGTCGCGGCCGTTCTCGGTGGTATTTGCATCGGTTGCTTGCCTTTGTCAACCGCCGCAATGATCCCGGATTTCTTTTGAAGGTCTTCACCGGCTTCTCGCTTGTCCGTCTTGTCGGCGAAACTTAATTGCTTCGCCTCTTCTTGCAAGCTTCCGGCCTTGCTTAACAACTTCTCGAAAGTCTTAATAAGGAATCCTTCGAGGAGAAGTGCTATCGGGCGATGAATGCTTTTAAGCAAGATGCCGACCGCATGTTGTTCTTGCAGTTGTGGTTCACACTTCATGCTTAAGTTCCTCCATCGAAGTATGTAATCCACCAAAGTTTCATTCGGCCTTTGTTTCTCTACCACTAAATCACCTATAGTGATGTGGTGCTGAGCTCCGGCGAATCGCTTGATGAAGAGGCTCTCTAGCTCTGAGAATGTCTTCACTAAACCATTTGGTAATTCTGCATACCCGGCCGAAGGCGATTCTCGATGTGACTGCTGACGAACTGTCGGAAGAGTAATGCATCGCTCCCGCCGGCATTACAACAACTGGCACGAAAGTGTGCAACATGTTGTCGGGGGTTCCCGATTCCGTCGAAGGTCTTGAACAGAGGTGGTACGAAGCCTTTCGGGTATTGGACAGCATCGAATTCTTCTGGGTAAGATCTACCCGTCCGAATGGATGTCCCGCTCTTCGATTGTGCTAAGGCTTCTCGCACCTGCTGTTCTACCAAGTTCTTGATATCCTTTTCGTGGATCATACTTTGTGTTGTATCCTTTTTCGACTCGATCATCCCCATCGACGGATGTAATCTCCTTTCCTCCGTCTACAATGTGAATGACCTCCGGGGGTGTCTCTCATGTGGTCTGTACTTCGACTCGGAGAGTGGCCGAGCTACGACCATCTCTTCCATCCTTTTCGCCATTCGAGCGATCGTGTCGTCTTTCTCCCGAAGCTACCTTCTCATCGCTCCGGCTCCTCTCTTCGCGGCCGCAGGAGCACCTTGTGAAGCTGATGAAGCTCGTGTCTCAACCATATTGATTTCTGCATATTCGTCGTCCATGAATTCCGATGAATCGATCTCATCTCCTAACTTTTCTTCTCTTTCTTTTGCCAACCGTCGGATATCGGTTCTCAACTTTTCCATGGCATCTTCTAGCGGGGCTTTCGTGTGTCTTTGCGGTTGTCATGTGATAGCCGCCGGTCCCTTTTTCACGAGTCCCCTTTATCGCAAGTAGCACTTTCTTCGCATTCCGACCTCCGGCGAGACTTTCTTTCTCGGGCCGTCGTTTCAATCTTAATCGCCCGAAGATGGGACGCCATACCATCCTTCTAGCAGCAGAAGGTCTAGGACCGCATGGTCCGTCGACCAAATGCCGGAAGGTGGTATCCTCCCTAATCCGTAATCCCGAGACTACGACGAGCGGGCTAGCCTTCATTCTTTTACTTGGCTTTTCCGTCATGATGGCGGGCTCTACTCGGGGCCCAAGACGGGATTTGACCGGCACCCGCCCTATCCTTCGTAGAATCTCCGATACGGGCGCTTTTCCTTCCTTGCTAACTTTTCTACCAAAGTTTGCGGTCGAGCAAACGGCGTAGTTCTAGTTCTTTTCTTGCGGCTATCGTCGTAGTATGCGGGCCGAGGTAATGTGGCAGCAATCTTGCGAACATTCTCCTCATCCTCTCGCGGCGGAGAGGGGATAGAACCCGCTTCCTCCCAAAAGTGGTATGTAGTCGGGCAGCGGTGTATATTCCGGTAGCGGTGTATATTCTCGCAGCTCTGAATTTCCTCCAGAAAGCAATCTCAGCAGTCTACGGCTTCTCCGGCGATCCTTCTACTTCGTTTCTTCTTTGGGTCCTCGTCGGTGACGTAATCTTTGAACCGGACCCGATTTCGAAAACGAAGGTCTTACAGAAGACCCGTACCCTCCACGGTAACGGGTTTACCATAGTTCCGGATTTCTTTCCCCTTTGATTTGGCGTAAGTCGGGGTAGGTGCAGAAATAACTAGACCGAGTGGGGGTAGTAAGAACAGGTCCTCCCGCAGACGGCAGTACTTCTCCTAGTCGGGATCCTTTGCAGGGGAGGAAACTCTTGGGTCGATCTAAGGTCGAACTCCAGCGGCGGTTCCTCGCCTCGTATACCTTGTTCGTCGATGCAAAGAGGGAGACGTCGGTGACCTCGACATTCGTGTTTTCAAATCCTTGTCCAAATCGGATGATCCCATTGTCGGGTAGCTCATCCTTATAGACATGCGAAGTCCAAATCCGTTGGTGAAGGAGAAAATCGGCTCGGGGCTTCCATTTCCGCAGGTAGATTCCGGTTGTCAGTCCCAAGTTATGCTTCTTTTCTTTAGGACGAGAAGAAAGGAATTGAAAAGAGTCCGAACTCATTCTTGTTCATGTATTTATAAGAAGGAATCATTTGTTAAAAGAATCACTTATTAGAAGGTTTGTTTATTTAGAACGGAATGTTCAAAGGTGTAGAGAAGGTAAGGAATCCGATTCAGAGTTGTAAAGGAAAAGAAAGTCTTAAGCAAGACTTCTCGACTCGAAGGATCATTCCTAAACTAACACCTATCAGGGTCCACCCCACCTCGAAATGAGGTAAAAGGATCTTGGAACCTCTCTCGTTTAGGGGTGTCTAAACAAAGGCTCCTAAATTCGAGAGAATGTTGGCTATACTTATTCAAGATAGAAATGAACATAGTATTCCAACGGAAAGAAGGGTAGTTTAATCCACTAAGGGCATGGATACACTACCGATTTTTGAAAGCAGAACTATCTGATTATAATGGAGAGAGGAATTTTCCCCAGCGGAGTCGCCAGAAATCTGTCGGCATATTTTTTTAGGTTTGTGTGTTTTATTTTGAAGAGGGGTCGCCTACAGAAATTGTCGGCGAATTCTTAATTTAGTTTAAATAAATAATTTTGAAAAGTAGTATTTGATTTTGAAAATAATTTTAAATTTGAAGGTTTTAAGATATGAGATTAAACCGATCTCACATCCCAAATAGTTTATATAAACGAGCACCGCACCACAAACCGTGTATTTATCCTTAAGGATAGACACACCGCTCGACGGTGGGGCTCAATTAAATAAACTGAAGATTTGTGACATCCGTTTGGTCCGCGAACCAATTTTATAAGCCGACAAAATTCCCCGCTTAATATGAAAACATTAAACGAGGTTTATATTACTCGGGTTCTTTAAAATTCCCTATAAGGGCAAGCCCCTATAGTTAATTACATCTTAAGTGACGGGAATCACCTAAGAAAACTCTCGATAATAATCAATAATCTCGCTCTCAAGAATTTCAAAGTTTAAGGTTTTTCAAGGGATTGAAATTTGGAATTTCAATAGTGGAATGGATCAAATTTGAACATTTTGTTTTGGGAATCCAAAGGAAGAAAGGTAGGAGAAATCACGGATTCGAAGCGAACTTCGGTAATTTCCCGACTATCCTATTGTTTGGCTTGGATTTAGGGAAGTCCTAATATTTATTTAAATGTTTTCGATCTTCGCCAATTTTAATTAGTTAGGGCTTATATTTGCATGATAAAATCAAACAAATAACCTCGAAGATGTGAGGGTTTATGTCGTATCGGACGACTACCTCGGAATCCTAAAACCGGTTAGGGCTTAATTTACATGACCCGATCATGCAAATGCCTAACAAAGATTGAGGGTTTATGTTGCACTAGGCAAACTACCTCGAAGTCCTATGGCTTGGTTATTTAATTCTAGGAAAGTTTGGCTGATGTAGATTCAGGTTTTGCTGATGACGATGGCCGTGCTGCCCACCATGCTCCGAGCTCCTTGTTGTTGCAGAGGTTTAGTTTTAGAAATCATAAATCAGGGGATGAGAAAAGTGTTTTGGTTTAGAGAAAATCTTAATTTCCAAGTGTTTTTTATGTTTTAATTAAAACAAATCTTAAAGTTGATTATAACGACACCGGTTAAGATCCCATGGTTCCATCCTTCCGCATCATTATTTTTATCGGATTCACTTAGTCCGGATGAATTTGCTAAACTCAACTCGAATGAGTTCCACACTTTCATTTAGACCGTGGGAAATCCCGTTAGCAACGCGTAGGTTACATCATCCGAGGTATTCCCGATCATCCAACGGGACGTTTTAATTTAGTTGTAATTGTAGTTTTGTGTTCTGTTTCGTGATTAAATTTTGAGTTGTTTTATATTTTGAAATGTCGTGGCGGTGAATTTTATCTTGCAATGACTTTTAACTTAGTTTTGGTTTCAGCTTTAGGGTCTATCCTAAAGGTGTGAGTTTTCATGCAACAGTTGTTTATCATGCAAGAAAAATAAGTGCAATGCGATTAAGTAAATTGCAATAATGTAAATTGCAAGAAAGTAAATCGCAATAAAATAAAAGCGTACCCTGAGGGTCTTCCCGTCATCCCAAGTCGCACTTAAAACACAATTAGAATATTTAAGCAAGTTCCTAGGTAAAGCTAAGGTAAGGGTTATGGTTTTCTACCAAATTCCTAATCCTATAGCTTGTCATTTCCTATGACGTCTAGGTTCTTTGTGTTTTGGTTTGAGGACGATTTTCTTCATCAAAGAACAATTAAATTCAATTGTTCTTATAAACATCCTATCATATTGAGAAAGTGTTTAAGAAGAATCTTAAACATCTTTTTAATACTTCTAGGATTGTTTTAAGTCCAAATGAATTTGATTATATAAATGAATTAATCGTCCGGGATTCAAGTTTTGTTAACTCGCTCGACGAACTAAGACATTTGAATATCCTATGAGTGAAGTAACATTTCATTTAATGTTTTGTTTAGGAGTTATGATAACTAAAGCTTTCGAGGGTAAATTAGTATTCAAATGATTTGTGATTTAGTTTAATTACCATTTATAGATTTAAATTTGGAATAGTGTTCAAGTTATTTTAGATTTATTTCTTTATGTTCTAGGTGATGTTATTTAATTCAATTTAATCCAATTTAGTTTGATTTGATGTTACATTAAATTAATTTGATTTGATTTAATTTTAATTTAATTTGAATTAATTTAATTTAATTTAATTTTATTTAATTTAATTTAATTTAATTTAATTTGATTTAACTTAATTTGATTTAATTTGGTTTTATTAATTTAATTTAATTTAATTTAATTAATTTAATTTAATTTAATTTGTTTATTTAATTTAATTTAATTTAATTTAATTCAACTTTTAATTCTAATTTAATTTAATTTAATTTAATTTAATTTACTTAATTTAATTTAATTTTTTTAATTTAATTTTATTTTTTTTATTTAATTTTAATTTAATTTTTTTAAAAGAGTTTAATAATTTAATTTTAGTTTAATGATTAAGCCTTTTAATATATTTTAAATTTGAGTTATCATTTTAATTAAGAATTGAATATTAATGAGATAATTAATTTAGAGATTTTTAAATTAAAGAATAAATCTCTTCCTAATAATATCCCTATTTTAATAATTCCAATTTTATTATTCTTCCAAATTTAATCAATCATTTAATTAAAGTTTAATCATTTTAAATTGCTTAATAGGTTTCTACCCTTTAATTATTTAAATTTCAATCATCCAAATCAGATTAGGATCAAATATTTTACTTATTAATTTTTTTATTAAACCTAAAGTTTTAATTAAGGATTAAGATTTTTAATTACCATTTTACCCTTTAAGCTTAATAATTTCATAACTCACTAAATTAAACTCAAATGAACTTGAAATTTTTATGTGACTTCACTCATATGTCAATAAAGACATGAGAGGAGAAAATGTGATTTTTCTCGTATTTAATTTATTTATATAATTATTTTTGGTAGAAAATAGAGATTTCCAAGGAAAATTTAATAACATGACCAAGGAAAAGTTTCTGTCCTTAAGAAAATTAGGGGACATTCCTAATGACCAGAGGACCACTTGGATTAATTTTGGTGATTTTTTGAATTATATTATTTTTATTATAATTATTTTAAGTTTTGGAGTGTTAATTAATTTAGAAATAAAATAAATGTTGAAAAATGAATTTTATATTTTTCAAAAATCTCTCTGATATCAAGGAAATCAGAGAATCAAATTTTACAATTTTCTGATTTTTTTAAGATTTATTATAATTATTTTAGTGAAAATGCTAGAAAATACATTTTTTTAATTTTAAAATTACCCTAGAGCTTTAAAATTTAATATCTCACTAAATAGACCTAAGAAAAATATGGGGTTTGTTCCTAAGTAATTAAAATTCAAAATGTGACATTTTGGTGAATTTTATTATTTTTGTTATTTTTATTATTTTTTAATTATTAAAAATATTAAAATATTATTAAAAATCAACTTTTTTAGAAAATTGAAATTTTAATTTTCTTAGATTCCCCTGATATCAGAGAGGCTCCAAAACCAATTTGGTGAATTTTTGAAAGGTATTTTAAAAGTTATGAATTTTTAAAGTTTAAAATGACTAAGTGGCTTAATCAACCCAATTAGTGGGGCTAACCAAGTTCAATTGACCTCAAATTTTTATGGTGGATTCCTCTGATCCTAAAGGTCAGTGGAGAATTGATTTCAAGTCAATTTGATGCGTGGTTAACTCTAATTAATTAGAGACCTATTTTGGGTGTTTAAGCCAATTAGGGTTGTTTTAAATGAACTAACTCAAAACCTATTTTTCCTAGGGTTCTCTGGTCATAAGGAACATCACCAAATTTTCCTAGAATTTATTTCACAACATGCTATTTATTGGAATTAAAATACTCAAAACAGCAACATGAACTTGAAAAATCAATAACTCTTCATAGGTATGGCTTCTGACTTTGGAAAATTCAGGGAATGTTCCCAAATTCAGAGGCTTCAAAAGCCCTATGGTCTCATGCCATGGTGAATTGTATACATGCATGGAGAATTAAAAGTATGCAGAGAGTAAATAAATTATAAAAAATAAAATACTTGATGAAATTAAATGATTTCTTGTCCACATTATTCTCCTCTGTTCACTGAGCAAGAGGGTATTTTTATTTTATTTTTCTGATTTTTCTACACAGTGTTATGAATTTTTGAAGTTTAGGGAATTATATAAATAAGAAAATACCCTAATTTTCTATTTATCCACGCGGCGCCAACTCATCCTCGGCATCTCCGAAACGCCGCGTGTCGCGCTCCCATTCGACGCCGCCATCCGACTCGCGCGCTCCCGGCCCCGCCGTTCTCTTACCGTCTCTCCGGTCCGACGCCATCCGAGCCGTCCGTCCGCGCGTGTATTGAATGGACGGCATCCGTTCATCGTCCCCGAGCGTCCTCACCCGAGAGCCGTCCACACTAAATCCCTAAGATCTCACTCGATACTCAATGGATTTTCATGTTCTTATGCTTTCATGGATTCGTCTCGAAGAGACGAACACATCTATACAGCTTATCATGCATTGAAATTAAAGCATTCGAAATGGAGAATCTCTAGAAGCTCGGGATGAAGAATTAGCTCATACCTTTGCTCGGAGAAGTGTGGCTTCGATCCGAGAGTTGTTGCACCTTCGATTGGATCCCGCGAAGCTCCGGATGAAGTCTCCTGGTCCAGTGAATTGTCTAGATGTGATTTCGACCAAGCCCGATCACAAAGCTTGGAGGCCGGAGCAACCGGGTGGCTCCGGAGATGGGGCTTTTGCCGGTGGACACCTTCCCTCGGTCCGGTGAAGGTGTAGAACCAATCAATTTGGGAATTGGCTCACCGTGGAGAAGTGTCCTGGTTTTGGGTGGAATTTCAACTCGAAATCGAGCTCACGAGAGAAGAAATGGCAGGGGGATCTCACCGGGGATCAAGTGCTCGTGTATGGGGAGGAGTCCGGAACAATTTTGGCGTAGTTTCCTTAAGGTTTGTTTCAAGCACCTCTCATGGCCGAGAGGGGTGGTGTTTAAATAGGAGAGGGTGGAGGGCCTCTCAGGGAGAGTTAGTGCTTGGGATCAGCTGCTCTTGGCAAGAGAGGAACAGCTCCAATGGCCACTGGGGATGGGGCAGCTCAGCAGGTGAGAATTTCAAGTCGGGCTCACATGTGAGCTCTCGGCCATGGTGTTTTCCGGCGGCCCGGTGGCTGGCCGGCCGTGCATGGGTCACCCTCAAGGTCAGGTGGGTCGGGCTGGGACTTGGTGCAAGCAATTGGCAAATGCCATGTGTAAAGAGCTTGGATTGAAATGGAATGGGGGAAGGCCATTTTGGGTTCAAATGAGTCAACCCATGGTTTTGGGCTAGGTTCACCACCCAAGGCCTGGTCTTGGGCCGAAAAGGATCACTTGGGTCGACCAAGAGAGGATGGTGTGGTCTCCATCCATGATGAGGTGGCTAAGCATGGTTTAGTGTGTGACATGCTTAAGGTAAAAAAAGGTTTAAGGAGGATTAGGGAAGGGGCCCCTCCTTTTTCCATTAATGGCTTGATCACATGTCAAGCCTTCCATGGCTTCATGTGGCTTGTCCATGGCTTGCATGGCTCACCTTTGGCTTGGCAAAAAGTTTAGTCAATTTCATGAAAATGGATTTTAGGAATTTTTGGTAATTTGATGGAAATTTGTATGAAACTTGATTTGGAATAATTTGATGGTGAATTTAGGACTGAGGTAATGGCTTTAATTAAGTGGATGGCAAATGGAGATGTCATGTGGGCTTTAGGGTAGATTTTGGGCTTTTGAATTTGAAGGAAGTGGGCTCTTAGGAAAGTTTAAGGGAAATGGGCTCTTTGATTTTAGGATGGGCATTTGGGTGAAGATTTTGTGAAGGACTTTGTCAAATAAATGTCATAATTGGTTTAGGGATGTTCTATGAAGGGCTTGGAGTCAATTTGGTGTGATTTGGAGTTGAATTGGTTTGAATTTGGGTTTATTTAGCAAGTGGGCCTATATGGGTCCAAGTGGGCCAAGTTGGGCTAATGTTGGGCTAGGGTTGAAATTGATGTAAAATAAATGTTTAGAAATGTTTATGGGAGTGTTTCAAAGAGGTTTTGACTTTGGTTGGGCTTTGATTTTGGGGTTTGGGCTCATTTGGGTTAGGTTTGGGTTTAGGTCAAAAATGGGCCTCTTAGCTTTGGGTTGAATTTGAGTGGGGTTTGGGTCAAAATTTTGGGCAAATCATGTTAGTGCTATGCTTGTGGGGATGCTAAGGAAGATTTAGAAAAGATTTGGGGTTAATTGGAGTTGAATTGGGTGAGTTTGGGTTAGGTTTGGGTCATGGGTCCAAATTGGGCTTTAAGGCCAAAAGTGAGATTAGATCCAAATGTCAATCAAATTGGACTTGGATTTGGTCTAGATTGGTATTGGGGATGTTGAATTGAAGTTTAGAATTGAATTGGACCAAAATTGGGGTCAATTGGGTAGGTTTGGTTTGACATCGGGTTCACTTTGGGTTAAAATGGGTCAAATTGGGGGTTTTGACAAAAGTAGGGTAAATTGACAAAATTGGCCCATGGTGTAGTTGGACAAAATGAAATTGGGAATATTTGGGATTTTTTGGAATTTTCTGGGAATTTTCTGAATTTTTGGATTTTTGGGTCAAGAGGGGTATTTTGGGTATTTGGAGGGTATTGGGAGGTATTCTTGGAATTTTTGGTATTTTTGGGTATGGATGATCAATTTAAGTGATGTGGAAATGTTTGGGATTGATTTTGGAGAATTTTGGGTAATTTGGAAAATTTTGAGAAATTTGGGTAATTTCAAGGGTTTTGGGTAGGCTAAGCGGGTGTAGGGTCCCGGGGGTCAAAAATTGAAAATTTGGGAAATTGAAGATTGGGTGGATGTAAGTGGAAAGAAGTCATTTTGGTTGAGCCATGAAGCCATATCAAGCCCATATGAGCCATGAAGGGACCCATTTGAGGCATTCACTATGTTGTTCCTAACCCTCTTAGCCAAGGGCTTAGGGGTTAAGGACCATCCATGTGAATCACCTACATGAGTCGGGAGGTCAAGTTAGGTATGGGTGTGGTTTTAGGAGGTATGTGGAAGTGTAGTGTGTAGGTGTAGTGTATAAGTGTAGTGTGTGTGTAAGTCGGCCCCTTCACTGCACCGAGCCACCTGTGCGGTCCTAAGGCCAAAGAGTCCTATAGGAACTCATTCTTTAAACTTCCACACTTGATTTCAACCCTCTAGGTGATTAGGGGTCTACAGTCAAGTTTGTGGAGTTTGCAGGGAGTTAAGAAGTGGTTTGAATTTCTAAATGGTGGGTCCCAATTCTAGTCCTCTAAGATAGTCAAAGGAAAAGCCTAAGGCTAGATCCTAAGTACTAAAGAGAAGAAGAGAAGACCTCATCAAAAATGAGGTCAACAATGATGTTACACATTACTTTGTCGTTCTCAACATACTTATAATTGTTCTTTTGAATTTTATTTTTCTTCATTCTGATTAATGGCTTCGAAATATTTTTCATAGTTCCTTGGGTCGGTCATAGAGAACGACTAATTGTAGATGACTTTGGGAGGGGCAAGGTGGGGGGATGGATTGGTTCCAAGAGAACCGTGTCTTTAATCCCTCCATTAGGCTTTAAATCCCTGAAAAGAACAACTAAGCCACTTTCTTATATGGCATCAACCTCCTCTTCTACAAATATCCATTCTGCTTTGGTCTCTTATAGCCATTTTGTTTGGAGTTGTGAGCCATCTTTGCCCACTATGGAATCATTGTCGCACATATATTACCCAACTCCGTACTTACTATAATGACCTATCTCATATCACATCGTTGGTCTAGGATTCCATGGTTGATCATGCTTTTCATCTACTTTTTATCATTTTTGGTCAGCTTGAATGGCTTCATTTCATTTGCCTCTGTTTAAAGGTTCTAGTTGTTAGTGCTAAAAAAAGTGAAGGATTAGAAGCCCTATTGTTGCCTGATTTCTTACCCTAAAAGATGGTATAACAAGAATGTGTCATCTGACAACACTCTTAAAAATGAAAAAAAGAATGTTTTGGATAAGTGTTAGTGGAAGATAGGTATGTTGAGGGTACAAGCTTTTGGTTCATTAGCATCTCTACCCAACAAATCTAATTTTTGTGGTACAATCAGAGACCTTCAGTCAGATGATTGGAAAGCCTCATACTTAGGAGAAAGAGGAAGGCAACAATTGCTTCCTTTATAATAAAGAAGATGGCTCTGCACTATCACTCATTCTGAAACTATTGGCCCTGCGACGGCTTGACTGGTGAGTCGGCTAAGACCTAAGGTGGTTCTCACCAGAGAAGACTTGGAAGCTACAAAATCAGTTTATTCCATGTGTGATTTGTCTATTTTTTTTCAAATGATTGTCATTGATGAGCTAATCATTATTAAGAGGACACCATATTTGGCAACAGATAAGAGTGCTCTATCAATTGTAGTTCCTTTGGGTATGTGATCCACCCATGGTGTATCACTTTTTTATACTGTCCTGGTAAGGCACCTGAAACTTGAACTGATCCCTAGCTAATTGATTGAGTTCTTAAATTAGATTTTATTACTCCCTGAAGTTTCTCACGCAAGTATACATATCGTTCAATAATATGAGGCTCTATTAAGTTTGGATTATCGATCCTACAGAGAAGTGAGGTAAGAAATTATTTAGGTTAAGTTCTAGTCTTCTACGACCAGGTCTTAGTTTGGAATGTCAATTGAGGTGGTTTTTCTAACAACTACTCCTAAATACAACCCTAAGTCTAATGTTTAACCTAACTAGACTTGGATTGGTAACTTTCAAGAGGTAAAATATACCTTTCTCTTATGATTAAATAAGTGGATTGTAGGATCTAATACTTTAATTTATTATTATGGCTAGTGACCAATAGGAGCATTCCTCTTCATTGCCCTTTATCAAGTGCATAAAGAAGTTTGGTTAACCTAGCTTTAGTTCCTTAAACTCAAGATTACATTGGTTACGATTCTAGCATGTCACCCTAGAGTCTCCAATTCATACCCTCAATTTGGCTAACCTAGTTTAATTCATTAAACTCTAGATCGAATTGGTTAAGATTCTGCTCTATCACCCTAGAGTCCCCAATTTACACCCATCAAAGCCTATCTCCCTATCTATTTGCATTTTCCTATAGATTACTCTTTCTTCACTCACTAGTCCAATGTGGTTTGTACTAGTTGTTAAAGCCATAACCCTCTCCATTTTTATGAATTCACAAGAAATTTTAACAAACCAATAGGTTAGATTGATATGTAAATGAAAAATGAAGTAAAAAAAAATCACATTAAAGTTCAAAAATCAATTCTAAAAGCATCCAACACATCCTACAAATCTTACGTATTCAACACAAGTAAAGGAAATCTACTCATAAATCATGTAGAACACCATAGAAGACATCATCTTAACACAAACAAATCCACTAAATATATGTTTATAACAAGCAAGACATTAGATAACAATATACTTAGCTTTTTCTCTTTGAAAAAGAGATGCAAATTACTCCAATTATTCCTCCTACTGTTCCTTGCAATGTCGATACACTTCCCTTATAGTTTTCTCTCAAAATTCCCTCTTCAATCTCTTGAGAAAAGGTACAAATCTACATTTTCTACTTATACCTACGATCTCTTGGCCTTCCTGAAGAATTCCAGGACTTGGAAATGCCAAAAAGCATTTTTCTAAATGTCTGAATTCGTCAAATAACTCCCTGGGGAGTGTAGAAACCTTCCGTGGATAGTTTTGACGACTAAGCGCCATCTTACCTATTTTCTGGGAGGACACTAGCGTATAGGCGACACCTTCTCAGTTTTTGTAGGATTTTCTGGTGCCTAGGTGCGAAGAGTTGGTGTCATGGCACCAAAGGGGAGGAGCCTAGGTGTTAGTCCACTGGTTTAACCTTTGCACCATTTTGCCTCTGCTTTTCTCCATTTCAACTCCATTTCGCTCCATGTTTCCTACTTGTTATACCTTCAAGAAAAACATGAAAATACCCTTCATTAAAGTGCAATTTATTTCAAAAATAGGTGCTAAATGTAACAAAAATTAAGCATGTTAAAAGGCATATCAAATTCCCCCATATTTAAATGTTACTTGTCCTCAAGTAAAACTACAACTATAAAAATGAATTTTTTTTATTTGAGGTAGCGGGTTTCTTCAAGATTTCCTACAATTTTGCCTCAAGAATGTCATAGTACAACCTAGAAGAAATTCTACTGAATTTGGTAAGGACTAGGGTATAAGAATATCTTGTATTTAACTTAGAAATTCTTATTTTTTATTAATTTCAAAATTAATTGAATTTGTCAAACTTGGGATTCTTGGAGAGTATAGAAGATAAAATTTTAAACTCTCTATTAGCAAAGATTTGACTAATACTTTTATGAAATAAGAAGAAGTTTAGGATTGTATCTAAGTTTTCACCTTTAAGAAAGTTCAAGTAAAACAAATTTTTTATTATGCTTCTCATCAAGCATCTCCTCACTTTTTTATTTTAATTTTCTTTTACTATTTCTTTTCTTTTCTTTTTTTCTTCTAGGACCATTTTCAATCCTTTCAACTTTTATGTGAGGATTACCATATCTGGATCGACTTTTAATAGTTTTGAATTTCACTATCATCCACCTAAAGTTAATACTCATCACTTTCTTTCACTTGATATTTGTGAGTATTAGTTTAAAAGTAAGTTTTAATAGATGCTCAATTTTTATAAAGTGTAAATTTAAGAATCCTAGTTTTGCAAAAATACAATTCTATTTTTACCATTAATGGTAAAATCATTTTCCTTATTGTTTCTTACAAAATACCACAACTCTAGAACAATCATATTTTCCCAAAATCTTAACTAAGTTTTTAATAACATCCATAAAATCAAAACTATAGTACGTCAAAGGTAACACCACATACCACAAGTCATTTTAAAATGGTATCAATTTAATATGTAGACTATAAAGGACAAATAAAGTTAAGTTTTTAAGAAATACCCCCCCTCAAACTTAATTTTTTAACATGTATAACATTTAATACAAGAAATATGAGTAGGAAGAAAAGTCGTAGCTCAGAAATAAAATCTATCTCATATGTCTATCAAAAATATTCTTAAGTATTCATCATGACAGAACTGTATGCAACATAAAGTAAATCTAAACTAGACATGCTAGAATGAAATTTGAACTGAAGAATGTCTAACTAGCAATGCAAGTATCAACATAGAAATATTTAAAAGTGCCAAAAAATTTCTAGAAATATTTCAAATTTGCAAACATCGACAAATAATGTCTAGTACAACCAGTAAAAAGGAAATACATCAGCATCTCAACGAGAGTAGTGTAAAATAAACATAAAGAAACATCAATTCTAATTCTACTAACATACAATGAGGAAATCCAAACTCTAACAACAACAATCACAACACACTCACTACTCACAAACAAACATGAACATATCACTATAACAATGATAACCATGGGGTGCATCCCACGAAGCACTTAGTTTAAAGTCATAAGCCAGACGAATCTAAGTGTTATTCATATCTCAATTTCTACAATTGATTCAGGAATTCTTTTCTATTTTCTAATCCTCATACTACTTCTCTCTAGTTCTGAGTCGTATGATTTAAGGACTACAGCTCCTGAACTACACATAGAAATCTAGAGACTTAATTAATAGAATAGACATCAAGCACGTCAAACACTCAACAAATTCTTTTTTTTATTTTCTCATTTCAGTAGCACATAATAATTAAAACACATTATATAATAACACAACAATTCCAAATCTAATTCTTACAGGTTCAGTTAAGGTTCTCCTAAAGATCTTACCGTAGCTTCCCCTGCAATGACGCAAGAAACTTGATCCACCCCAGGGTATATCACTATTTTGTTCAGTTTTGGTAAAGGCACCAGAAACTTGATCTGCTTCCTAGATAATTGGTTAAGCTCTTAAAATTGGGTATTATTACTCCCTAGGGTTTCTCACACAAGTATACGTATCATTTGAGTAATATAAGGATCTATTGAGTCTGGATTATTGATCCCACAGAGAAGTGAGATACAAAATTCCTTAGGCTAAGTTCTAGTCTAATATGATTAGGTCTTAGTTTGGAATGTCAATTAGGCTAGTTTTTCTAACAACTACTCCTAAATACAATCCTAAGTCTAATGTTAAACCTAACGAGACAAATTTGTTTGGTAAATTTCAAGAGGTAAAAACTACCTTTATCTTGTGATTAAATAAGTGGATTGTAGGATCTAATACTTTGAATTATTATTACGAAGTGTTCATCTTCTTTACCCTCTGTCAAGTGCATGAAGAAGTTTGGTCTACCTAGTTTTAATTCCTTAAACCCTAGATTACATTGGTTAAAATTCTAGCCTGTCAAGCTAGAGTCTCCAATTTATAACCTCAATTCAGCTAACTTAGTTTAAATTCATTAAACCTAAGATCAAATTGGTTAGGATTCTATCCTGTCACCCTAGATTCCACAATTTACACCCATCAAAGCCTATTTCGCTATTTGTTTGCATTGCCCTATGGACTATTTTTCCCCCACTAGTATAATGTGGTTTAGATTAGTTGTTAAAGTCATATACCTCTCGGATCTTTATGGATTCACAACATATTTAACATACCAATTGGTCAAATTGATAATTAAATGAAGCATGAAGTAAAAACCATCACATTAAAGTTTAAAAATCAATTCAAAAAGCATCCAACACATTCTAGAAATCTTACTTATTCAACACAAGAGAAGGGTAAATAAAATCTACTAAAAAATCATGAAGTACACTATAGAAGACATCATATTAACACAAATGAATCTACTAAATATATGTTTACAACAAGTACAAGACATTAGAAAACAATATAATTAGCTTTTTACCTCTCAAAAAGAGATGCAAATTCCTCTAACAATTCCTCCTACTGTTCCTTGCAATGCTGATACAATTTTCTTATTGTTTTCTTTCAAAATCTCCTCTCCAATCTCTTGAGAAAAGGTAAAATATACATTTCTTATTCATACCTCTAACCTATCGACTTTCCTAGAGAATTTAAGAACTTGGAAATGCCAACAAGTGTTTTTCCAAACATTTGGATCCGTCAAATAACTTCTTGGGTCATGAAGAAATGACCCCTGGATAGTTCTGGCACCTAGGCGCAAATCTGCAGCATCTAGGCATCGTTTTCTTCATTTTATGGGAGGCCACTAGCGCTTAGGCGCCACCATCTTGGGTTTCCTGAGATTTTCTAGCGCCTAGGCACCAGGAGTTCGTGCCAGAGTGATCCATGAAAAAAATACCTATTTTTATGCCTTGATTTTTATCATTTTCTAAGGATATTATGCTTTAATGAAAGGTTTTTGTGTTTTTGGATGTAGGTGATGTAAAAAGTTCCAAAACAAGGAAAAAGGAGCAAAAAGGAGCAAAAAGGAGCAAAAATGGAGCAAAATACAAGAATTATAAAAAATTATGGCCTGGCGCCAGAAGTTGGCGCCTAAGCGCCAGACTCGATATAGAAACTGTCAAGTTTTTGATGACTTTTGGACGATTATTTTGACGGAGTGAGCGGTTATTGGACATTCTAGAAGACTGACAGTTGTTCCTTGATAATAGGACATGTGATACATTGCATTTGGACGCTCCAAAATGGTTTTAATCACGAAGAGGTGCGAGCCAAAGTGAAGAGGTGCGAAGAACTGGACGCGGTATCCGGCGCCTAGGCGCTAGATTCCGGCGCCTAGGCGCCGGATAGACCTTCTAGAAGATTCATTGAATTTGGATATGTTTTGAAGAGGTGCCTCAAGGCAACCCTTGAAGCCTATAAATAGGAGTCCACTCCTTCAGAAAAAAGAGCCCCCATTGTATCCCCTATCTCTTAGCCACTTTAGGATCTCTCAGCCTTAGAGAGAGAAATAGAGAGAGAAATTTAGAGCCACTTTTATTTAGTTTAGTGAGTTTATTTTCAAATTGTTGCATCTGGAGTTCATTACACTGTGGAGTCAGTAGGAATCAGAAGATTTGTTGAAGGAATATTTGAGATAAGTATTTTATTTTTGATTCAAAGTTTATTTATTATGTTTTTCTATTTATATTCAATGTGTTCTGAGTAGTTAGTTTACTTTCTTCCTTCAATTATGAAAAGATAAATAAGATAATATAAAATTCGATGGAGAATTGAAAATCAAAATATTTTCAAAACATTGTGATGATATTAATACTTGATCTTACTTTACTTTTTAAATTGGCCATTTAAATTGTTAAAACCTGTTGAAGAGTTTTGAGACCTAGAAGGAGAAGAACTCTTAACTTGTAGATGTCTCATGAATCCTTAGGTAGTCGAAGGCCATGCGCGGGCTATTCAAGGTGAAGTGCAAATAAATAGGAAGATAAGATTTAAAGGGCGTAGAATTGATAAGTTTTTAGAGTGACAGACTAAATTCTTATAATTTGATTTATAAATAAGGAAAGGGTCACTAGTAGGGCCACCATAGGCACCCTTGGACATCTAGTAGTGTGAGCCTAGATTAACCCATTCTACTAACAATACATCCGGACCTGATCTGTAGATTAGCCAATGTTCTTTGCGTCTGGATCAAAGGGTAAAGAATAGGAATGCTTATATTTGGCACAATACCATAAAATAGATTCTCCAACGAATATTAAATTATCTTAAAAATCTTGGATTAATTGAAAGGAAGAAAGTTGTTTGTTTTATATTGTTTTCACAAAATCATTTTCTTATTATTGTTTTCTTTATCTGCATCTAGTAAATTAAAAGTAATTTATAGTTAGATTAAAATACAAAAGATTTTGAAATACAATATTTAAAAATTTATTACCCTTTTTCCCCGTAGGATCGATACTGGGGTCTTTGTTTCAAAGCCCTTTATTACTTGAAACGATACGTATACTTGCGTAGTACCCAAAAAGTATATAAAATATTTTCCTTTAAAATTATATTTTGCTATATAAACATATATTTAAAAAGTATTAATCACTAATGGCCTAGCATTCAGTAGCAATTAAGTTTTATTTAATGCTATTGCCGTAAATTAAAATTTGGTACACATATATATAACAAGTTATTCCGGGTCAAGTGTTTCGTGCCTTTGCCAGAAATTAAATTTTCTAGTAGTGGTAACAAATTCTTGTATTTAGAAATACAAAAATCGGGTCAAGGTTTTGGCGCCGTTGCCGGGGAAAAGAAGAGACACAATTTATAGATTTTTAAATATTATATTTCCAAAAACATAAAAAAATATAATAATATAAAAATAAAAATATAAAAATAATAAAGAAAAAATTATTCCTTGCTTTATTTTTCTTTTTTATGTGTAGTTTTAGTTCTGAAGGATTAATACCTTTAGATTTTGAACTAGAAAGAACAATTAGAAAAATTAAAAAGGGAAAACAAAATCAAAAATTTCAAGAAATGACTACTTTACAAAATCCAATTGAACTTAATGATCAAAATGTTTGTAAACCATTAAGTGATTATGCTAACCCTATAGTTGATGACTTCATAGTAGTATTTAAATACCCACTGTAGATGCTAATTCTTTTGAACTTAAACCGTCTATTATTAAAATGGAGCAAAATAATCAACTTGGTGGAACACCAAATGAGGATCCAAATTTACACCTTGTTAGTTTTTTAGAACTTTGTGCTATCTTTAAATATAACAATGTTTCTGATGATGCTATTAGACTTAGACTCTTTCCTTTTTCCTTAAGAGATAAAGCAAAGATGTGATTAAACTCATTAGCAACTGGTTCTATTAAAACATGGGCTGAAATGGCACAAAAAATCCTTGCTAAATATTTTCCTCTTCTAAAATTGCTAAATTAAGAAATGATATTACTTCGTTTAGTCAATTTGATGGGGAGACAAAATATGAAACTTGAGAAAGATTTAAAGAACTTTTAAGAAAATGTCCTCATCATGCTTTACCTGATTGGTTAATTATTCAAACATTTTACAATGGATTAATTGGATCTTTAAAATCAATTATTGATGCTGTCACTGGAGGTTCTTTAATGTCTAAATCATTTGAAGAAGCTTACACTTTAATTGAAGAAATGACTAATAACAATTTTTAATGGCCTTCCGAAAGGATTAATCCTAAAAAGATTGCAAGTATTAACGATAATGAAGCCTTTTCTATCCTAGCTTCACAAGTAGCAGCAGTGTCTAAAAAATTAGATAATTTTGAAATTAATATTTCATATAATAACTCTGCTAATATTGAAGATTCTCAAACTATTGAAATTTTACAAGCTATTGCAAGTAAAAATAATCCTTATTCAAATTATTATAATCCTGGGTGAAAAAATCATCCTAATTTTAACTGGAATAATTCACAACAACAATGGGGTAATAATCAATCTCATCCCACTAGAAATTGGAATAATCAAGTTAATCCAAATTATAAACCTCCTGGATTTAATAATCAATAGAAAAAGTTATTAATAGAAGAATTAATTTATAAATGAATAATAAATTACAAAATCAAAATACAGTTATTCGTAATATCGAAAATCAAATGGGGCAAATTGCTACTTTAATTAATAACAGACCTGTAGGAACACTTCCTAGTAATATTGAAATTAATCCAAAGGAAATTTGAAAAGAACATGAACATCTTAAGGCTGTGCAACTTAGAAGTGGAAAAGGAATTAAAAGAAAGAATGCATAATGAAATTGAAAAAGAGATTGAGGTTGAAGAGATCGAAAAACCTAAAGAAACCCTCTCTCCTAGTCAAGATCGATCGTTATACCTATTAATGTGGAAGTTGAAAAACCACCACCACCTTTTCCTCAAAGACTTAAACAGCAGAAACTTGATCATCAATTTTCTATGTTCTTTGAAATTTTTAAGAAACTTACCATTAACATACCTTTTGCTGAAGCTTTGGAACAAATGCCAACTTATGAAAACTTTATGAAGGATATTTTAAGCAAGAAACGAAAATTTGAAGCTTTTGAAACTGTTGCATTAAGTGAAGAATGCAATGCAATAATTCAAAAGAAATTACCTGTAAAGCTTAAGGATCCTGGAAGTTTCACTATACCCTGTGCTATTGGAGAAAAATTTTGTGGAAAAGCTTTATGTGATTTAGGAGCAAGTATTAATCTCATGCCATTTTCTATTTTTCGAAGATTAAATTTAGGAGAAATTACTCCCACCACCGTAAACCTTCAGTTAGCTGATAGATCTATCACTTATCCTAAATGAGTTATAGAGGATGCCCTTGTTAAAGTGGATAAATTTATCTTCCCTATAGATTTCATCGTACTTGATATGGAAGAAGATAAAGAGATACCTATTATTTTAGGGAGACCCTTTCTAGCTATCGGACGAGCTATGATTGATGTGCAAAAGGGAGAATTAACCATGAGAGTTAATGATCAAGAGATTAAATTCAATGTTCTTAAATCAATGAAGTACCCTGATAAAGAGAAATGTTATCGAATAGATATAATTTATTATTTAATTGAGAAACATTATCAAGAAAAATGTAAAGTCATTTCTGAAGAAAAGTTTGAATTTTTAACTGATGAAAATGAAGAAGTAAAAGAAGAAGAGATTCATTTTATTAAAGATAACTGGGAAACTTTAGACATAACTCAAAATGATATACTTTTACCATCAATTAAAAAGCCCCTGAACTGGAATTAAAAATGTTACCTTCACATTTAAAATATGCGTTTCTTGAAAATTTGTTAACTTTACCTGTTATTTTTTCTTCTGAACTGAGTAAATATCAAGAAGAAAAATTACTAGGTGTGTTAAAGAATTATAAGAAAGCTTTTGGTTGGACTATTGCTGATATAAGAGGAATAAGCCCTTCCATTTGTATGCATAGAATTTTAATGGAAGAAAATTTTAACCTACTATTGAACCGCAAAGAAGATTAAATCCTATCATGAAAGAAGTTGTTAAAAAAGAAATTGTTAAGTGGTTAGATGCTAGTATTATTTATCCTATTTCGGATAGTCAATGGGTAAGTCCTATTCATTGTGTTCCGAAGAAAGGAGGTGTAACTGTCATTGTCAATGATAAAAATGAACTAATTCCTACAAGACAAGTTACTGGATGGCGAATTTGTATTGATTATAGGAAACTAAATGATGCCACTAGAAAGGATCATTTTCCTTTACCTTTCTTGGATCAAATGCTCGATAAACTAGCTGGACACCCATATTTCTGTTTTCTGGATGGATATTCTGGTTATCATCAATTACTTATTGCTCCTGAGGACCAAGAGAAAACAACATTTACAAGTCCTTATGGAACCTTTGCTTTTAGAAGAATGCCTTTTGGTTTATGTAATGCACCTGCAACTTTTCAAAGATGTATGATGTCAATATTTTGTGATTTGATTGACAAAGGAATTGAAATATTCATGGACGATTTTTCAGTTTTTTGAACTTCTTTTGAATATTGTTTGGAAAACATTTCCAAAGTTCTGAAAAGATGTGAAGAAACAAACTTAGTTCTTAACTGGGAAAAATGTAAATTCATGGTCACAGAAGGCATTGTACTTGGTTACAAAGTTTTACAAAAAGGGATTGAAGTAGATCAAGCGAAAGTAAAAATTATTGCTGAATTGCAACCACCTACTACTGTTACTGATGTGAGAAGTTTTCTAGGTCATGCTGGATTTTATAGAAGATACATAAAGGATTTTTCTAAAATTGCTAAACCTCTTTGTCATTTATTAGAAAAAGATGCGAAATTTGAATTTAACAAAGAATGTATTAATGCTTTTAATATTCTAAAAGAAAAACTAATAACTGCACCTATCATTGTTGCACCTAATTGGAATAAATCTTTTGAATTAATGTGTGATGCAAGTGATTTTGCAATTGGAGCTATATTAGGACAAAAATATGAGAAGGTTTTCAAAGTTGTATATTATTCTAGTAAAACTCTCACTGAAACACAAAGAAATTACACTACCACTGAGAAGGAGCTTCTAGCTATAGTATATGCCTTTGATAAATTTAGACCTTATCTTCTTGGTACTAAATGCATAGTTCATACCGATCATTCTCGCTATTAAATATCTAATATCTAAGAAGGATTCTAAACCTAGACTGATAAGATGGGTTTTACTTCTACAAGAATTTGATTTTCAAATAGTAGATAAAAAAGAAATTGAAAACCAAATTGCTGATCAATTGTCTAGAATTAAAAATGATATTATTTCGGAAGAAAATATAAATGAGAAATTTCCTGATGAATCTTTATATGTTATTCAAAGATGCAAAACACCTTGGTATGCTGATATTGTTAACTATTTAGTTAGCAATATTTTACCTTATGAATTAGATAACAAATTTATTAAGAAATTTAAATATGATGCTAAATCTTATATTTGGGAAGATCCTCATTTATTTAAAATTGGAAGAGATTCTATAATTCGAAGATGTGTACCTTATGAGGAAACTTTTACTATATTTAAAAATGTCATGATTCTGATTTTGGAGGACACTTTGGCATAGATAAAACTACATTTAAAATTTTAAATTATGGATTTTATTGGCCTACCTTATTTAAAGATGTGAGACATTATGTGAAAACATGTGATCGATGTCAAAGGATGAGAAATATATCTAGGAAGGATGAAATGCCTTTAAACTATATATTGGAAGTTGAAATTTTTGATATATGGGGTTTAGACTTTATGGGACCATTTGTTCCATCATTTGGAAAAACTCATATTTTATTAGCTGTTGATTATGTTTCAAAGTGGATTGAAGCTGTTGCTTTACCAAATTGTGATTCCAAAAGTGTTTCTAAATTCTTAAAGAAAATGATATTATCAAGATTTCGAATGCCTAAGGTAATTATCACTGATGGTGGAAGTCATTTCAGGAATGTAAGAATTCAATCATTACTACAAAAATTTGGAATCAAACATAGAATTACAACTGCTTATCACCCACAAACAAGTGGAATGGTTGAAGTATCAAATAGAGAAATTAAAAGAATTTTAGAGAAGACTGTTAATCCTAAAAGAAATGATTGGGTTGATAGACTAGATTCTGCATTATGGGCTTATAGAACAACTTATAAGACACCAATCGGAATGCCACCTTACCGGTTAATTTATGGTAAACATTGTCACTTACCTGTTGAACTTGAACATAAAGCTTATTGGGCGATAAAGGAGTTTAAGTTTAATTTGAATAAAGCAGGAGAAAAGTGATTATTGCAATTGAATGAGATGGAAGAGATAAGAAATGAATCATATAAAAATGCAAGGATTTATAAAGAGAAAATGAAGATGTTACATGATAAGAAAATTTCAGGAAAAATTTTTAAGCCTGGACAAGAAGTATTACTGTTTAATTCTTGATCAAAACTTTTTCCTGGAAAATTAAGATCTAAATGGATTGGACCCTATATAATTGAGAAAGTATACCATTATGGAGCTGTGGATATTAAAGACCCCAAAACAGGAAAAATTTTTAAAGTAAATGGATTAAGATTGAAGCCTTATTTGGGAGACATTAAAATGATTTATAAAGAGGCTTATAAATTGAGTCAACCTGATTAAAGATTTACTTAAGTCGGGCTGACGACGTTAAACCAAGCGCTTTGTGGGAGGCAACCCATAATTATCTTTTGTTTTGAGTATTTTTATGTTTTTAATGTAAGGTTATGCCTCGATCTTAACTAATTTTACATTACTTTAGAAAAATTTGATGCTTATAAATCTTTGTTGACTTAAGCAGAAGATTATTTTGAAGTATGTAAGATTTAGAAATTGGATCACTCTATTCTAAATATGAGTAAAAAGGAGATCAAGTTAACCTTCATTATGATTGCTTATAATTTGTGTTATTGAGTCTAGATTACTCTTACCAGTATAATTTACCTATCTTGGAGAACAAAACTTTGAAATTTGATGATTAGGCTAAACAGAGTTGAACATAGTTCTGGCACCTAGGCGCCAAGATTTGGCGCCTAAGCGCCCGAGTTAAACTATGTATCAATAGGTCCGGCGCCTAGGCGCCAGATTTGGCGCCTAAGCACCACAGTTACTGGGTCGTGCAAAAACAAAAAAATTTCAGTTTTTCACACGATTTTCACCTTTAAATCAACCCATCTTCATCCCTAACCATCAAGAAATCAAAGTTACGTCCATTACACTTCATTCTTGAGAGATTTGAGAAATTTTTGAAGAAATGGAAGGAAGAAATCTTGGAGAAGAGGCTAGGGACTAGGTCTCAAAGGATCCTCAACCCTACATCACTGGTTTCATCGCGGTAAGTTTAGAGAAAATTTCTAGTCGCTTGGATAAGTTTGAAGCGGAGTTTAAAAGCATTGGAGATCACCTTCATGAGATGTTTCATCAGATTGAACATCTAGAATGGTAGATGAAACTTCAATTTGATCATTTTGCGGCTTATCAAGATGCTCAAGTTGAAATGTATGCGAAGAACAAGTGGATTGACGAAAATACAGCTACTGATTTCTTGAGAGCGTTAGTGTTCTTTCCAAGTGGAATACACAATTTCCCTTGTGAAGGTTAGAGTATTCTGGTAATGAGATCGTTATTATCTTGTTTGTTGAGTCGTTGTATCGATGTAGTGAATCGATTATATTTGTGTATTTGCTTTCATGTTCAATGTGTTTTGTTTTTGCTTAGAAATTGTTGTGTTTAATTGTGTAGTAGGAACTTGAATCAGTATGATACTTATCTAGAATATATTGAGCCAATATTAAAGATTATAAATGGAATTTAGTGAAGTTTGATTTAAACTTTATGTTTGATTGGTG
Source organism: Papilionanthe hookeriana x Papilionanthe teres (assembly GCA_022702705.1). Taxonomy (NCBI): domain Eukaryota; kingdom Viridiplantae; phylum Streptophyta; class Magnoliopsida; order Asparagales; family Orchidaceae; genus Papilionanthe; species Papilionanthe hookeriana x Papilionanthe teres. Next base: position 174,179,326 of record CM040422.1, read on the forward strand.
GATTTAATATTGAATTTTAAAAATTTTTTGGAAAATGTTTTGGAAGTTGAATTTATGAATTTTGGTGGAAAATTAAATTTAAAAATAATTTTTTGTGAAAGGCGAGTCTGGCGCCTAGGCGCCAGAATTCGGCGCCTAAGCCTTCTTCTTCCTCCATTTTTCACGAAAATCAGCTTTTAGAATCCATTTTTGAGGTCAAAACATCAAGGATTTGGGTGCTAAACCACTCGATTTCTTCGTCTTGAGGTCAGATCTACACTCTAAACCAATTATTTTCAATTTTCACCATAGATTTCCCTAGGTTTTGCTAAGAACCAAAATTTTGAAAAAAAATTTTGATTTTTAGTGATTTCTTTGGATTTTAAAACTTATTTTAAGTTTTCTTAACTTTAAAAGAGTTTAAATTTTTTATTCCTAAATTTGTTCTTATTTTCTTTCACGTTTAGATGACTCCGAAATCTAAACGCGGGAAGGCACAAGACAACTTCGATAGCAACAAATTTTCTACTGCGGCTGCACATTTTCGATTCCACGAATTTGCGACGTCGAGGATGTTCATTTCAGAACGAAGTTTCTATCATCCGCAGGAGATGGTTGAAAACACTATCATTGCGCACAACTGGCAACAATTCAGTTATTTCACTACTGTTGCTGTTATCCCTATAGTTCGAGAGTTTTTGCGAATTTTCTGGATGCCGAAGATTATGAAGTTTTTGTCAGAGGTGTCGGAGTAGGATTTACTCCAGAAAGAATCAATGTATTTTATGGCCTGCCTCTAACTATAGAGTGCCACTATTCTGAAATATCTCCATCTGAGGGAGATTTGGATATGATCATTGCTTATTTGACTGACGGTACTGGATCTTGGAAGATCAGGAACGGAAAAAGGGTAAACTTCAAATCCTTCAAGTTAAATTGTATTTCTAAAGCATGGCACTATTTTATTTCTGCAAGATTGTTACCTTCCAACCAACTGAGTGAAGTGACTAGAGATCGAGCGATCTTAAACTACTGCATTCAGGAAAGGAAGCCTATTGATGTCAGCAGTATTATTTATGATTCTGTGGATTCTACTGCGAGATCTAGCACTTCTGTTGGACTGGGATTCCCATCTCTGATTTATTCATTATGTATTAGCAATGGAGTCACTGCAGATATTTCAGAGGAAAGGTTGAAGACTACTAAGCCGATTGGTCAGGAGAGCATTAGCATATATGATCGTCTTCGAGGGAAGAGATCGACTGCTCCTTCTTCTTCTGCACCCACTCCAGGTAGACCTTCTACTTCCCGACCTTCTACTTCTACTGAGCCACCATAGAGTTTCTGGGAGTCAATGCATGATCAGTTTATTGAGTAGCAGCAGGAGTTATTTCAAACTCACTACAGGGTTTATACTATTGATAGGAGACTTGATCATTTATCTAACTATACCCAGAGGAAGAGTAGCTATGATGCTAAATATGATGAAGCCCTTGTCAGATTTCTGAAGGGAGAGCATGATGTTTGTTTCCCTACTTTTCCTAGTTTCACACCATTTGTTGATCCTAAGGATGTTGAGTTTTTCTTTGGTGACGATGATGATGATGAGGCTATAGCCAGTGACTAGTAGTTGATAGATTTCTATGTTGTGCTACTTTGTTGTTAGTTTGTTTTGTTTAGTTTTTTGTTTAGTTTGATGTTTGATGTATGTTGATTTGTTTATGTACCTGTGTGGATTGATTAGTGTTAAGATTCTGTTGTTAGAATATTCTTAGTATATTGTGTTTCGAGACCGAGATTAGAGTTAATTTATGATATGTTTGTTTCGATCTACTCGTTTAGTAATTAGTAATTTTGCTCCGCTTTTATTTTGTTTTAAATTTAGTATAATCATAAAAATTAGCCTCGCTTTACTTTTTATACCTGCTTCAATTGTATCTTTATTATTCATAAAAACATGAGTAGAAGTAAATTTTTCTTTTTAAGATTGTTTTTACATACTTATAAAAATTTTCTTTTTAAAATTATGATTTTCTTTCTCTCATACTTTCAAATTTTCATAGTATATCAAAACTTAAGTTTGGGGGAAGGGAAAATACATTCAAATTTAAATTTTATTTGTCCTTAAAGAGCTAATATTTTTTTAAAATAAAAACTTTTTAACATAACTTAAGGAATGAAAAATCTATTTAAGATCACTTTTATTTTTGAAATTATAAACAATTTAGTGAACTTAACCAAAATTTTAATAACTTTGATTAATTTTAAGAATAGAATTATTTAACTTAAAGAAGAATAAGATTAAGGAATTTTTCTATTCATGGTAGAAATAATGGAATTTTAGAAGTATTAAGTAATAAAAAATTATCACTTGAAAAAAGAAAAGATTGAAAATCTTTTTGAATTTTTATTCATGTTATAATAATTAAGTGGAAATGTATAAGTTTTGAAAATATAAGTTAAGGATAGTGAAGTTCAAAATCATTAACAGGCTATCCAGATATAGTAATCCTCTCTATATGAAAAGAAAAAAGAAAAGAGAAGAGAGGAGAAGCTTGAGGAAATGCCTAATCAAAAATTGGCTTCACTTGAATTATCTTATAGAAGGAAAACTAGTTACATATTTTACTTAATTTTTATGCATGAATCTTTAGTTAGGAAATGTTTTTCAAGAAGATCTTTTTCTTGTAAATAATTTATGAGATCTTAATATAATAAACTTCTATTATTTTCAAAATGGATGAAAAATTTGAAATCTTATGATTTGGTAGTTGAATATTCTTTAAATTCTTAAAATTAAACCTAGTTAGTGAAATTGGGTTAATAATTTACTAAAGACTTTATAAAAAAATTATAAGGATTCTTAAATATTTATCTTTTACTCCAAAGGTTATACATTTTATATAGTAAAAAGGGTTACTTGAGGACAAGTAACATTTAAGTTTGGGGGATTTTGATCCATGAAAAAAATTCCTATTTTTATGCCTTGATTTTTATCAATTTCTAAGGATATTATGCTTTAATGAAAGGTATTTTTGTGTTTTTCGATGTAGGTGATGTAAAAAGGTCCAAAAAAAGGAAAAATGGTGAAAAATGAGCAAAAATGGAGCAAAATACAAGAATTATCAAAAATTATGGCCTGGCGCCTAGGCGCGAGGTCGGCGCCTAAGCGCCGTACTCGATACGTAAACCGTCGGTTTTTGACTACTTTTGGATGGTTATTATGACGGAGTGAGCGGTTATTGTACATTCTAGAAGACTGGCAGTTGTTCCTTGATAATAGGACATGTGATACATTGCATTTGGATGCTCCAAAACGGTTTTAATTGCGAAGAGGTGCTAGCCAAAGTGAAGAGGTGCGAAGAACTGGACTCGGTATTCGGTGCCTAGGCGCCAGATTCTGGCACCTAGGCTCCTGACACACATTCTAGAAGATTCATTGAATTTGGACATGTTTTGAAGAGGTGCCTCAAGGCAATCCTTGAAGCCTATAAATAAGAGTCCACTCCTTCAGAAAAAAGAGCCCCCATTGTATCCCCTATCTCTTAGCCACTTTAGGATCTCTCATCCTTAGAGAGAGAAATAGAGAGGGAAATTTAGGTCCACTTTTATTTAGTTTAGTGAGTTTATTTTCAAATTTTTGCATCTGGAGTTCATTACACTGTGGAGTCAGTAGGAATCAGAAGATCTGTAGAAGGAATATTTGAGATAAATATTTTATTTTTGATTCAAAGTTTATTTATTATGTTTTATTGTTTCTATTCAATGTGTTCTGAGTAGTTAGTTTACTTTCTTCCTTTAATTATGAAAATATAAATAAGATAATATAAAATTCGATGGAGAATTGAAAATCAAAATATTTTCAAAACATTGTGATGATATTAATACCTCGATCTTACTTTACTTTTTAAATTGGCCATTTAAATTGTTAAAACCTCGTTGAAGAGTTTTGAGACCTAGAAGGAGAATAACTCTTAACTTGTAGATGTCACATGAATCCTGGGTAGTCGAAGGCCATGCGTGGGCTATTCAAGGTGAAGTGCAAATAAATAGGAAGATAAGATTTAAAGGGCGTAGAATTGATAAGTTTTTAGAGTGACATACTAAATTCTTATAATTTGATTTATAGATAAGGAAAGGGTCACTAGTAGGGCCGACCATAGCCACCCTTGGACATCTAGTAGTGTGAGCCTAGATTAACCCATTCTACTAACAATACATTCGGACCTGATCTGTATATTAGCCAATGTTCTTTGCGCCTGGATCAAAGGGTAAAGAATAGGAATGCTTCTATTTGGCACAATACCATAAAATAGATTCCCCAACGAATATTAAATTATCTTAAAAATCTTGGATTAATTGAAAGGAAGAAAGTTGTTTGTTTTATATTGTTTTCACAAAATCATTTTCTTATTATTGTTTTCTTTATCTGCATCTAGTAAATAAAAATTAATTTATAGTTTGATTAAAATACAAAAAGATTTTGAAATACAATATTTAAAAATTTATTACCCTTTTTCCCCGTGGGATCGATACTGGGGTCTTTGTTTCAAAGCCTTTTATTACTTGAAACGATACGTATACTTGCGTAGTACCCAAAAAATATATAAAATATTTTCCTTTAAAATTATATTTTGCTATATAAACATATATTTAAAAAGTATTAATCACTAATGGCCTAGCATTCAGTAGCAATTAAGTTTTATTTAATGCTATTGCCGTAAATTAAAATTTGGTACACATCTATATAGCAAGTTATTTCGGGTCAAGTGTTTCGCGCCTTTGCCAGAAATTAAATTTTCTAGCAGTGGTAACAAATTCTTGTATTTGGAAATACAAAAATCGGGTCACAGAGCACCTAGGTAATAGAAGCTGGTGCTTAGATGCTAGGTTGTTGTTTTACCTCCATTTTGCCTCCACTTCACTCCATTTCAACTCCATTTCACTCAATGTTTCCAACATGTTATACCTACAAGAAAAAAACATGAAATACCCTTCTTTAAAGTGCAATTTTATTCAAAAATAGGTGCTAAATGTAGCAGAAATTAAGCATACACAAAGACACATTAGTATGCAGTATCAAGAGATCGAGAAGATGGCGAGCCTGGGTGAGTCGAGCCATTGCAAAGGGTAGGCCTCGGTAGAGCGATTATAGGTAATATCTTCCATGCCTTGTTCGACTACTCATACATTCATTTACTTATTATATATAGATAAACAAAGACACCAATCTCTGATCAGACTGACAGGATCTGCCTAAGAAGAGGCCAAGCCAAGTAGCCATAAAGGTAAGCATCATCGTGAGGGGAAGGAGACGATCGATTTGATTGAATTGCTACTTTTTATGATTCTAGAAAAAAAGGATCCCCATTTAGGTGTATTTTAATGTAGGATGATGAGGTAAAGGTAAGCACAAGCTCGAATGGTAGGTTTGTGTTGATTGACCTTCAGTAGGATTGATATTTTGATTCCCTGGCAGTGTCTCACTTGCCGATGTCATCTGGTCTCCCACTTATGAAGATGACCTTCTGGAGTAAAGCTAACCCAACCTGTACTGAATAACCAACAAATACAAATACCCTGTAGGAAGATGGCCTGGGAGGCTTCCCACTTCAAGTTAACAATCCTTCTCTAGGAACAAGAAGAACAACTGCATAAATAAAGAAAGGGGATTCCTTCTATGTTGGCTGCATGGTGAAGGCTTAGTTGGTCTCTGACAAGTGGACTAACATAGAGAAATTTTCCACTATGTAGTTGGACTTGGAACAGGAGGAAGAAGAGTGGGATGAGGATGATGGCGAGTCGTTGAATGTGTGCTCTATACTTTGCCTTTTCCTACATTTAAAAATATTTTCTTTTATTTCTTTTGAAAACTTTGTAAGGAAATGTTAGAAAGTTTTGAAAATTTTTAATCATGAATGATATTAAGATTTTTAGTGGGTTTCACCTTCATTTTTCTCTTTAATTGTGCAATATATTTTATTTTTCTTATGATATGTGTACTTGAAACAACTTATATGAAATTCTATAAATGGACGTGATGGTCTATTTTTTGTGTTCTTCTTCTTGCTCAAGGAGATTTTGCTTCCCTTCTTATTTTGGTTAAATTAGGGTAAGCTTATAGAGATTGAGGGCTCAGAGAGCTTTGAATCAAACAATTCACCAGGCTAAAGTGACACTTCCTGGAGATTCGTTGGACTTTACTGAAGCTTATACAAGCATCTAATTGAGGCCTCACTTCTCAGACAAAGGTATCGATCTATTCCCCATAAATCGAGCTCGGTTTGGTCTTTTATGAAGAAAAGTTTGATTCTATGATTGATTAGCCATATTGATAGGTTCGTCATATGTAGATGAAGGTGTAGGAGCAAACCTGAAGTTATTTGGTTGAGAATTGAGAGAGCTATTAGGGTTTGAATGTGTGTAGTTCACAGTTCACACCAGATAAAGACGATAAACCACTGTCAGATCGCACGTGTAATGAATGGAGGGCTAGGATCACGACAGACGGAGTCTTTTTACATGAACAGCGGCTCGCGTGGCAACTGAGTCAGATGGCAGCATATAATGGTGGAGCACTGCGTGGTGCGCTCGCAGCTTCCTAGGTTGACACGGCGTCGAGTAAGATAAATAGAAAAATAAAAATTTTCTAGATTTATTTAATTAAGTCAACTTAGAAAATCCATAACTTGCTATAGAAAAATGGTAAAAATAAAATAAAAATATTCTATTGCTCAGTGAATATAGGAGAATAATGTAGAATATAAATAAAAATTATTTATCTTGTATTTTATTTTTTATTAATTAGATACTAAGAAACTTATTTATGTCATAGTTTAATAAATATAAATCACCATGGCATGAAAATATGAAGGCTTGTTGGCTCTATACTTAGAGATATTCTCTGATTTTTTCAAGGTCAGAGAGCATCTCTAACCAGATAACCCTAAATTTTCAAGTTAAATCCCCTCAATTTAATTAAAAATTTATAATAATTAAAATATAAATTAAAAAATATGAAACTTATTTTGTTAGGTTTACTTTAATCAAAGGACCCTAGAAAAAATATAAATTGGATTTAAGTAATCTAAAATAACACAATTTGCAATTATCTCATTAAAACCCTTAAAAAATTAAATAATTAAAATATAAATAAAAAAATCACAAAAATTAACCCACATTGTAAATAATGATCATATTAGCTCACTGTAAAACTTTGAACTCAATTTGAATTAATTTGAGCACTAAAATTGATTTTTCAAGTAAAATGATATTTTTTTTGCATTAAAATAATTATAACAAATAATGTATAATTAAGAAAATTACAAAAATAGTTTTGGGAGTTTCTTGTGACCAGAGGAACATAAAAAAAATAAAATTGAAGTTAAACTAATTATTTGATTTTTAAGGCTTATTTAAATTCAAAATTAATTAAAAATAATTAAAAATCATAAAAATCATAAAAATGTAAAAATGCAGTAAAATTATCCAAATTGTTCCCTGATCACTTGGGAGCAATTAGAATATTTTTCCCAATTTCTTTAAAATAGTTATAAATTTTTAAAGGTTAAAAGTGAATTTTTCTTAATTTTACACTAAAAAAATTATAATAAATAAAATAAAAAATCACAAAAATATGAAATTTGATTCTCTCGAGTTCCTCGAGTTTAGAGAGATTTAAAAAAAATATAAAACCTAAATTTCAACTTAAATTCTATTTTATATTTAATACTCAAAACAAACAAATAATTATAATGATAAAAATAAAATTTAAATAATCATGAAAATTGATCTAAGTGGTGTCCTAATCTAGTTGAACCTCCTATAATTTTCCAAAGGACCGATGATTGTACTTTTGATAAGTTAATACCTATTTTTGCATTTAAAATAATTATAAAATTAAAATAAAAATTTGAAAAATCATATTTTATTATTTAATATTTTAATTGTCTCGTGAGCGGGGTAACATAAAAATTTCATTGTCATTTGAGTAAAATTTAAAGAATTATGAAGTGATAAGGCCTTAAAAGGGCAAAATGATAATTATGGAATTTAATCCTTAATTACTATTTAGGTTAAATCAAGGAGAAAATGGATAACATGTGATCTTAATTACTCATCTACATGATTGAAATATAAGGGGTAAAATGGTAGAAACCAACTCATCACCTCTCCCATATTAAGGGTGTAATTGTAATTTCCCTAATCGTTGTAATGTGGAAGTTAATTAAATAGAATGATCCTAAGGTGAGGGGTTTGATTTTGGAAGTTCATAATTCACTAATTCAAAACCCCTAGTCAGTGGTTGGATTATAATAGAATCTTTAATCAGAATTAAGATCACTTAATTTGACACCTCTAAAATTACAAATCTACCCATGCAATCTTAAGGGCCTAGTAGTGAGTTAGGTTCAATCCAATTTTATTTAATAAGGCTTAGAAAAGACAATATAATTAATCCACGATAATTTGTAAACACAACCAACCCAACTATAAGTTTAAATTACAAATCAATTTTCCCTTAAGGGCCTCCACTCTTATAATTCATAAGTGAAACATCAATAAAAATCTCCATTATACTTTGACTTACTTATGGATGAATGATTTAGCAACATAATAAGTTCAAAAGAACTCAAAACTTTCCAAAGAACCTTAAAAAAAGTGTAGGGTTATCCCTGACCCTCCTTTATAGTCTTTTGGATATTCTAGAGGACAATTGAACCCATTATGTCTTTTCTCAAGAAATTCATCCTTCAATCCAAGTGAATAAGAACTAGCAAGTTTTAACTAGGACTCAGTAAGCATTCATCTTGAACTGCTTTTCCTGCTTTCCTTTCTAGCAGTTAAATTAAATTCCTGCAAAATTATATATACATTACAAAGGATAACCATATAGCTGGTGTGCCAGAGGTCGTCAGGTATTCTTTTATATTGTTATATTGTAGTTTTCTTTTACTTTACTTTCATTGCATTTACTTACCAATATTTACTTTAATACCTTTACTTATTTGTAAACCTGCATGTTAAAACCAAACCAATGCAAAAAAACCAAAAGTGAAACTCATAACTTAAAAAAAACCAAAACTTAAACAAAAACAAACTTCTTTTCAAAATTAAACTACATTTGCAAAATAAAACAAAAGATAACTAAATTAATGCACCCTCTCTGGATGATCGAAAATCCCTCGGATGAGGCAACCTACGGCTGCTAATGAGATTTCCCCCCATCTAGATAAACTTACTGAACTCATTTATTTGAGTTTGGTAAATTCATCTAGAATAAGTGAATCAGAAGAAATAGTGGTGTCGTAATGAGGGAACTGTGGGATCCTAGCCGGTATCACTTAATCAACTTAAACTCCCCTATAAGACATTAAATTAAAAAACAACAAAATCTGACACATACATCTTAAAACTTCTATAGACTTCTCAAACTTTACACATATAAACTTAAAACCCTCTGCAACAAGAAGCTTGGAGCATACACTATGGGCAGCATGATGAAGGCAGAAGAACATCTTCAAGAGAGCAAACAGGTCTACAACAACACAACGAATCTGCAATAGCAAAATCTTTTCCTAGAATTAAACAACAAGCCATAAGACTGAGGTTATCTGTCTAGTGCGATATAAATCCTCAACTGATCTTTTAGGCCTTTATATAACTTTATTGTACAATATAAACCCTAACCTGTTTTAGGATTTTGAGGTCGTCATTTGATAATATGTAAATCCTCTTATTTCCAGGCTATTTGTGTGATTGGTATAATACAGATATAAGCCTTAAATAATAAAATTGATATTATAAAACATTAAATAATATATCTTCGAAATTGAAGCAAAAAATAGGATAGTTTGGGAAGTCACCGAGGTTCTTCTCAGGATCCGTGGCATCTCTTAACTTTTCCTCTTTTGGATTCCCAAAACAATTGTTCCCATTTGCACCAATTTCTCACTTGAATTTCTTATGTCCGACCTTGAAAATCCTCAACCTTTTGAATTCATGAAGATAATATTTCCTGATCATCATCAAGAGTTTTCATAAGTAACTTCAGTTGCTTAAGATGTAACTATAGGGGCTTGCCCTTATAGGAAACTTTAAGAATCCAGATAATATAAATCCTATATAATCTTTATATTAGATTGGGGAACTTGTCAATCAACATAAATAGTTCGTGGACTAAACGAATTTCATAGATTCTTTAGTTTAATTAAATGAGCCTTGATCAACCTAAAAATATACTACTTTTTATACTATATTTTATAATTATATTGCACTTTAAATGTATGTTTTCTTGTGTTTGTGGTTGTAGGTACATCAAATTGAAAAATTTAGTGATTTGAGCAAAAGGAACAAAAATGGACCAAAATGGAGCATATAAGAGCAAAACGGGTCAAACCGAAGCAAAACGAGTCAAACCGAACACTTATGTACCTGTGTCTGGTGCCTAGGCGCCACCAAATGGTGCTTAACCACCAGGCAGTGGCGCTTATGCACCAAACCGTCGGCACATAGCCTCCATTTACGGTTTTTGGCATAACTTCTTGAAGAAACGTCAGATTTAGATGATTTTTGAAGCATTGTGAGGTTTGTCTCGCGAGGAATTCATTGGGAATGATAAAATAAAATTTCTAGAAGATTTTGGGCATGTTAGAAGGAGTTATTATGAAAGAGATGTGTCTCTTGGAGTGAAAATGCACTTAAGGCACCCTTTGGAAGATTCATTGAATGTGGACTCTTTTTGAAGAGACACTTAAACATCTTTTGAGAAATTATAAAAAAACTCTTGAACTCTTGGATAAAAGAAGATCTAGTGGAGGAGAAGATTAGAAGAGGAGAAGAAGGCTTGGAGAAGAAGTGAAGGCTTGGGCGTGAGCCCAAGTGAGGCGACAAGGAGAGAGAGAAAGAGAGAGTGTAAGAGACTTTTTTCTTTTCTTTTCACTTTGTTCTTGGAGAGGATTGGAAGGAGATTGCTTTTGATATACAAGGAGAGTTTGATTTCCATTAAACATAAGTATTTTCATTGTATTTTGGTTTGAATTTGGCACTTTGTTTGTATGGATTCAAAGTATTGTTCAATGAAAAGTTGTTGTTGTTTCTCTATGTGTAGTGAGTAGTTTTCCTTACTCTTCCCTCTTACAATGAGTTAGTATGCATGTTTAGGATATAGAATTAAGTAGAGTTAGAATACATTGTGATGATTTTACTTTGATCGTCATTTACATGTAAACTTGATCAACTTGCATGTTAAAATCTGTTGTGAGAACATGTAAGAACCAATGCGATACTGTCTCAGTCAACTATTAGTAAAATTCACATGAGAATATATGGTTAAGAATGTAGTCCATATGGTTCAGTGAAAATAATTATGGAGATATGCATGTTTAAGAGGTGTAGAATTAGAGGTCTTTAGGGTGACAGACTAAAGCCCCTAATTTGGTTTGATGTGAAAAGAATTGTTATGAGATGTTAGCCCCCAGGTGGAGGGAAAAGAGGGAAATCTAGAGTGAGAGCTAGTATCTTCCCTACCTAACCCATCTACAAGATTTGAAATCATAAAATTAACCTATGTTCTTTATAAAACCAAGTAAGGGCAACAAATATAATTGCTCCTATTTGTCACAGTCTCTCTCGCTACTTGTTTTACTTTTACACATGTAACTAATTTTATTGTATGAGGAAGAGTACTTTTAATATATTAAATCCACTTTCTGATTTTCACTAAGTATTTTAGTTTAGAAGTAGTATTGTAGTAATAATTTTAGGATTTAATTAAAATCAAACATTTATCGACCATCCAAGCTAGGGCGTGTTATTGTAGACAATAACTTCTCTTGAAAGCCGTCATGATTAACCGCAATCTCCGTAGGATCGATGTTCGGTGCTTAATTAAAAAGCTCTATATTACTTGATAACGATACGTATACTTTTGTAAAATCCCTACTATTTAAAGACATAATTGAAATCTTACTTTGCTTTGGAGTCAAGCTTTTGGCACTGGTGAAAATGAAGAAATTAAAACAAGAAAATTAAATGATTAAACTCTTGTATATTGTAATCGAGGATCAAGTTTTTGGCGCCGTTACCGGGGCTCTCAACGGTTGATCTTGACTTTTAGAAGGATTTTAGTTGAATTATTTAGTCTTAGACTTGGAAAATTGTAGTGTCGTAAAAACTGTTTTGTGTGAAAAGTATTCTTTGTATGAAAAAGTGTGTGAGGGAACTATTTGTGTGAAAAATAAAGTGTTTGTGAAAATATTTTCTTATGTTGAAAATATTTTTTTCTTAATAGTTAATGTATTGTATGTTGTGTTATGTATGCGAACTCAAGGAACTATAGGAATTATGCCTTCTAATCCTGAGTTAGAAAAAAATAAAAAAATAAAAAAAATAAAGAGGACTTAAAAAACAAGAAATAAAAATGGAAAACATTCAAAATAATAACTTGGAAAATCATCATAAATCATTGAGGTATTATGTAAATCCTATGACAAATAAAATTCACTTAAGTATACAAATCCCTGTCATAGAAGCTGACTCGTTTGAACTAAATCTAGAGATGATCCAACTGGTGCAGAACAACCAGTTTGGGAGAACTGCTTCGGTGGATCCCCATTTACACTTATCAAGTTTTCTAGACTTTGTGCTCCATTTCGTTATAACGACATGTGAGATGTTGTTGTTAGGCTAAGGCTTTTTCCTTTCTAACTAAGGGATAAGGCTAAAATGTGGTTATACTTGTCGGCATATTTTTAGGTTGAGTGTTGTATTTTTGAAAAAGAGGTCGCCTACAGAAATTGTCGGCGAATTTTTAATTTAATTTAAATAAATAATTTGAAAAGTAGTGTTTGATTTTGAAAATAATTTTAAATTTGAAAAATTTTAAGATATGAAATCAAACCGATCTCACATCCAAAATAGTTTATATAAATGAGCACCGCACCACAAACTGTATATCTATCCCGGAGAGTAGACACACTGCTTGATGATGGGGCTCGGTTAAATAAACTAGAAGATTTGTGACATCCGTTTGGTCTACGAACCAATTTTATAAGCCGATAAGTTCCCCCGCTTAATATAAAGGAATTAAGCGTGGTTTATATTACTCGGGTTCTTAAAATTCCCTATAAGGGCAAGCCCCTATAGTTAATTACATCTTAAATGAAGTGAATCATTTAAGAAAACTCTCGATAATGATCAGTGACTTTGCTCTCAAGAATTTCAAAGTTTAAGGTTTTCAAAGGGTTGGATTTTGGAAATTTCAACAGGGAATGGATCAAATTTGGAACAGTTATTTTCAGGAGTCCAATGGAAGAGAAGCAGGAGAAGCTGAGGATCCAAGAAGAATCTTAGCAACTTCCCAAACTATCCTATTGTTTGGCTCAGATTTAAGAAAATCCTAATATTATCTGATATTTCAATCTTGACAATTTTAATTAATTTGGACTTATATTTGTATGATAAAATCATACAAATAGCCTCGAAGATATGAGGGTTTATGTCGTACCAAACGACTACCTCATAGTCCTAAGACCTGGCTAGTGGCTTAATTTACATGACACGATCATGCAAATGCCTAACGGAGAGTTGAGGATTTATGTTGCACTAGTGCAAACTACCTCAAAATCCTATGGCTTGGTTATTTAATTCTAAGAAAGTTTTGTTGAAGTAGACTCAGGTTTTGCTGATGACGATGGCCGTGCTGCTCACCATGCTCCGAGCTCCTTGTTGTTGCAGAGGTTTAGTTTTAGAAGATTGTAATCAAAAGAGAAGAGAAGAGTTTGGTTTTAGGAATCTTAAAGTCCAAGTGTTTGTAGTGTTTTAGTTAAAACAAATCTTAAAGTTATTAGAACAGAACCGATTAAGATCCCACGGTTCCGTCATCCCGCACCGTTATTTTCATCGAATTCACTTAGTCCGGATGAATTTGCTAAACTCAACCGAATGAGTTCCACACTTTTATTTAGACCGTGGAAATCCCGTTAGCAACACGTGGGTTACATCATCCGAGGTATTCCCGATCATTCAACGAGACGTTTTAATTTAGTTGCAATTGTAGTTTTGTATTCGTTTCGTGATTAAATTTTGAGTTGTTTTTATATTTTGAAATGTTGTGGTGGTGATTTTTATCTTGCAATGACTTTTAATTTAGTTTTGGTTTCAATTCTGGGACTATCCTAAAGGTTTTGGTTTTCATGCAACAGTTGTTTATCATGCAAGAAAAGTAAAGTGCATTTGCAATAAAGTAAATCGCACTAAAATAAAAGCGTACTCGGAGGGTCTTCCCGTCATCCCAAGCCGCACTTAAAACACATGTTAAGGCATTTAAATATTTCAACAAGTACCTAGGTAAAGCTAAGGGAAAGGTTTTGGTTGTCTATCAAAGTCCTAATCCTATAGCTAGTCATCTCCTATGACGTCTAGGTTCTTATGTTTTGGTTTAAGGACGATTTTCTTCATCAAAGAACAATTAAGTTCAATTATTCTTATAAACATCCTATCATATTGAGGAAGTGCTTAAGACAAATCTTAAACATCTTTTCAATATTTCTAGGATCGTTTCAAGTCCAAGAAAATTTAATTATACAAGTGAATTAATCATCCGGGAATTTAAATGTTATTCTTTTGCTCAGTGAACTTAGGACATTTGAATATCCTATAAGTGAGGTAACACTTCACTTGATGTTTCATTTAAGAGTTATAATAATAAGAGCTTTAAAAGGGCAAATCAAATTATTAAGTATTTTGATGATTTAGACTTAATGATTCAATTTTAATTCTGATTTAATTATAAAAAAATAATTTAAGTTCGAATAGTTGTTCAAGTTATTTTAGGTTTAATTCTTAATAATTTCATTTAGGTTTGTTATTAAATGATTTTAATTTAATTTAATTTAATTTAATTTACCTTAATTTAAATTTAATTTCAATTTTATTTTATTTTAATTTAATTTGAATTTAATTTAATTTGAATTTAATTTAATTTTAATTTAATTTAATTTTAATTCAATTTAATTTATAATTTAGTTTAATTTAATTTAATTTAATTTGATTTTAATTTAATTTAATTATAATTTAATTTAATTTAATTTTAATTCAATTTAATTTATAATTTAGTTTAATTTAATTTAATTTAATTTGATTTTAATTTAATTTAATTTAATTTAATTTACTTTAATTTAATTTTAATTTAATTTTAATTTGGATTATTATTTTAATCTTTTAATTAAGAATTAAGTATTATTGAAGTGATTTATTTAGGGATTTTTAAATTAAAGAATAAATATCCTCTTAAATAATATCTCTACTTTATAATTTCAAAATGTTTTATTAATTTTCCAAATTTAATTAATTATTTAATCAAGGTTTACTTTAATTATTCTTAAAATGATTGGTGGGTTTCTACCCTTAACCATTTAAGTTTCAATCATCCAAAATCAGTTTAAAATCAAATATTTTACCCTCCCCTTTTGATTAATCTTAAAATCTTAATTAAAGGTTGAAAATTTTAATTACCATTTTGCCCTTCAAGCTTAATAATTCTATAACTCACTAAATTAAACTCAAATGAACTTGAAATTTTTATGTGACCTCACTTACATGTCAATTAAGACATTAGAGGAGAAAATGTGATTTTTCTGTATTTAATTTATTTATGTAATTATTTTTAATGGAAAATAAGGGTTTTCAAGGAAAATTCAATAACATGACCAAGGAAATGTTTCTGTCCTTAATAAAATTATGGGATGTTCCTAATGAATATAGAACCACTTGGACCAATTTTAGTGATTTTTTGAATTTTATTTTATTTATTATAATTATTTTTAGTTTTAGAGTATTAATTAATTTAAAAATAAAATAAAGGTTAAAAAATGAATTTTATATTTTTAAAAAATACTTCTGATATCAAAGAAACTCGAAACTAATTTTTATAATTTTATGATTTTTCTTTGATTTATTAGAATTATTTTAGTGAGAAGGTTGAAAAATACATTTTTTTAATATTAAAAATTACATTAATCCTTCAAAATTCAATATCTTATCCTAGGGACTTAATAAAAATATTTGGATTGTTTCTATGTGTTTATAATTCAAAATATGAAATTTTAGTGATTTTTAATATTTTTGTGATTTTTATTATTTTTTAATTATTGAAATTATTAAAATATTGATAAAAATCAACTTTTTTAGAAAATTATAATTTTAATTTTCTTAAATTCCTCTAATATCAGAGAGGCTCCAAAACCAATTTTGTGAATTTTTGAAAAGTATTTTGTGAGTTATAAATTTTTAAAGTTTAATTTTATTCATTATTACTTAAGAGCCTTAATCAACCCATTTGGTGGGGTTAATCAAGTCCAATTGTTTTCAAATTTTTATGTTGTGTTCTCCTATCCCTAAAGGACAGTATAGAATTGTTTTTAAGTTAATTTGATGAATGATTAACCCTAATTAATTAAAGTTCACTTTTGGGTATTTAGGCCAATTAGGGTTGTTCAAAGTGAATTAACTCAAAAATTATTTTTCCTAGGGTCCTCTGAGCATAAGAAACATCACCAAATTTTCCTAGAATTTATTTCTCAACATGCTAATTATTGGAATTAAAATAATCAAAACAGTGGCATGAATTTGAAAAATCAATAACTTCTCATAGAGATGGCCTCTGACCTTGGAAAATTCAGGGAATGTTCCCAAGTTCAGAGGCTTCAAAAGCCCTATGGTCTCATGCCATGGTGAATTTCTTATATGCATGGAGAATTGAAATAGTGCAGAGAGTAAATAAATAATTAAAAATAAAATACTTGATGAAATTATATGATTTCTTTTCCACATTATTCTCCTCTGTTCACTGAGCAAGAGGGTATTTTTATTTTATTTTTAGGATTTTTCTACACAAAGTTATGAATTTTCAAAGTTCTGGTAATTAAATAAATAGAAAATAGCCCTAATTTCCTACTTATCCACGCGGCGCCACGCCATCCTCGGCAGCTCCGAAAGGCCACGCGTCGTCTCCTGATTCGGCGCCGCCATCCGACTCAGCGCTCCAGGGGCCCGCGGTTCATGTCTCATTACTCTGTCCGGCGCGATCCTGACCGTCTGCTCGATACACGCGCGATCCGACGACTCCTGGTCATCGTCTACGACTGGTGTGAACCCGTGACCGTCAACCTTCTAACCCTAATTTCTCACTCGATTCTCAACGGATTTTCGAGTTCTTATGCTCTATGGATTCGTCTTGAAGAGACGAACACATCCATATGGTAAACATGTATTGAAATTGACCCAAACTAAATTGAGAATCTCTAGAAGCTAGGGAAGAAGAGTGAGTCCATACCTTTGCTCAAAGAAGTGAAGCTTCGATCTGAGAGTTGTGTCACGTTCGATTGGGTCCAAGCAAGCTCCAAATGAAGTCCCTTGGCCTGGTGAATTGTCTAGGTATGATTTTGACCAAGCTCGATCACAAAGCTTGGAGGCCTGGAAGCAATGGCCGGCTCCGAGAGGGGGCTTTTGCTGGTAATCTTCTTCTCTGGTCCGGTGAAGGTGTAGGACCAATCAATTTGGGGATTGGCTCACCGTGGAGAAGTGTCCCGGTTTTGGGCTTGGATTTCAACTCCGAAATCGAGCTCGCGAGAGGAAATGGCAGGGGGATTTCAGTGGGGATCAAGTTCTCTATGTGTGGGGAGTAGTCCGGAACAATTTTGCAGAGTTTCCTTAAGGTTTGTTTCAAGCACCTCATTTGGCCGAGAGGTGGTGGTGTTTAAATAGCATGGCCGGAGGCTCTCCTGTGGTGAGTTAGTGGCTTCGGGATCAGCTTGCTTAGGTCAAGGGAAGAACAACCATGGCAGCCACCGGACTCGGGACAACTCAAGCAAGGAGGAATTTCAATGTTGGCTCACATGTGAGCTCTCGGTGTGGTGTTTTCCGGCGATCTAGTGCGGCTGGTCGGCAGCATGGGTCACCCTCGTGTTCAGGTGGGTCGTGGCTGGGGTTTAGTGTAGGTAATCGGGCTTTGCCATGTGTCAAAAGCTTGGATTAAGATGGCATTGGGGAAGGCCAATTTTTGGCTTGATTTGGTCAAGTCCACCTTTTGAGCTTGGTTCACCCTTCAAGGTGGCTTTGGGTGTTGTGGGGAGTCAAAGGAATCACCTGGTTTGACATGGAGAAGTCCTTATCCAAATATATTCGGATTAAATTGGGTTAAGGGGAATCATGGTTAAGGCTAATGACTTTAGGAGATTAAGGAAAGAGTCTCCTCCTTTTGCCCAAAATGGCATGGTGACATGTAAAGAGGCTCTCATGGCTTCCATGTGGCTCATGCATGACTTCATGGCTTGCCTATGGCTTAGGATGGCTTGGCTTGATTTCATGGAAGTATAATTTAGGAATTTTGGTACTTTGGTGGAGAATTTTTATGAAGCTTTATTTGGAATGGTTTAATGATAATTTTGAAACTTAGGGGTGATTTTGATTAAATGGATGATGAGGAGAAGTGTCATGTAGGCTTTGGATGAATTTTGGGCCATTTGAAATCATTTTTGATGGGCTTTTAGGAAGGTTAAAGGGGATGGGCCTTTAGGTTTAAGAATGAATTCATAGATGGGAATTTTGTAGAAGTTTGGGCCAAATAATTGTTGGGTTTGGTTTAGGGATATGTCATGAGTGATTTGAAATGAGTTTGGAGTAATTTGGGTTTGAATTGGGTTGGATTTGGGCTTCTTTGGTAAATGGGCCAATGTAGGCCAAATTGGGCTAACTTGGGCCAATGTTAGGCTAGGGTTGAGATTGATGTAAAATTAATGTTGGGAAATGTTTATGGGAGTGTTTCAAAGAGGTTTTGACTTTGGTTGGGTTTTGATTTTGGGGTTTGGGCTTATTTGGGTTAGGTTTGGGTTTAGGTCAAAATTGGGCCTTTTGGTTTTGGGTTGAATTTGAGTGGGGTTTGGGTCCAAATTTTAGGCAAATCATGTTAGTGTTTTGTTTGTGGGGATGTTATGAAGGTTTGGGAAATATTTGGGATCAATCGGAGTTGAATCGGGTCAAATCGGGTCAAGTTTAGGTCATGGGTCAAAATCGGGCTTTAGGCTCCAAATTGAAATTGAATCCAAATGTCAATCAAATTGGACTTGTATTTGGTCTAAATTGATATCGTGGATATCGAATTGAAGTTTAGAATCGAATTAGACCAAAATTGGGGTCAATTGGGTAGATTTGGTTTGACATTGGGTTCACTTGGGTTAAGAATGGGCTAAATTGGGTGTTTTGGTAAAAGTGGGGTAAATTGACAAAATTGGACTATGATGTAGTTGGATAAAATGAAATTGGAAATATTTGGGATTTTCTGGAATTTTCTGAATTTTTGGATTTTTGGGTCAAGAGGGGTATTTTGGGTATTTGGAGGGTATTGGGGGGTACTTTTGGAATTTTTGGTATTTTTGGCTATGGATGATCAATTTGAGTGGTGAGAAAATTTTCAAGGTTAATTTTGGGGAATTTTGGGTGATTTGGAAATTTTGGAGGATTTGGGCAATTTTAAGGGTTTTTGCAGGTTTGATAGTGTAGGGTCCCCGGGTCAAAATTGAAATTTTGAAAAAAGAAGATTGATCAAATATGAGTGAAATGGAATCACTTTGATTGAGCCATGAAGCCATATTAAGCCTATATGAGTCATGAGAGGACTCATTTGAGGCATTCACCATGTTGTTCCTAACCCTCTTAACCAGGGGCTTAGGGGTTAAGGTGCATCCATATGAATTGCCTACATGAGTCAGGGAATCAAGTTGGGTATGGGTGTGGTTTTAGGATTTGGATTGTGTGTGTGGGAGTGTATAATATGAGTGTAGTGAGTGTGTAAGTTAACCTTCACTGCACCAAGCTACCCAAGGTGGTCCTAAGGCCAAAGAGTCCTATGTGGAACTCATCCTTTAAACCTCCACTTTTGATTTCAACCCTCCAGGTGATTAGGGGTCTACAATCAAGCTTGTGGGGTTTGCAGGGAGTTAAGAGGTGTTTGAATTTCTAAAGGATGGGTCCCAATTCTAGTCCCCTAAGATTAGTCAAAGGAAAAGCCTAAGGCTAGATCCTAAGCACTAAAGAGTGAAGAGAAGACCTCATCAAAAATGAGGTCAACAATACTCATTAGCACATGGCTCTATTAAAAATTAGGAGGAGTTAACTCAGAAATTCCTAGCTAAGTATTTTCCA
This sequence comes from Papilionanthe hookeriana x Papilionanthe teres, assembly GCA_022702705.1. Lineage (NCBI taxonomy): Eukaryota > Viridiplantae > Streptophyta > Magnoliopsida > Asparagales > Orchidaceae > Papilionanthe > Papilionanthe hookeriana x Papilionanthe teres. The sequence continues at coordinate 174,199,507 of CM040422.1, forward strand.
CCTTCAAGGACAACTAAACTTAGAAGAGATGATATTATCTCATTTTCTCAATATGAAGGGGAATCAGTATACGAAGACTGGGAAAGATTTAAGGAACTCCTAAGAAAGTGTACACACCATGCTCTGCCTAATTGGTTAATCATTCAAACTTTTAACAATGGGTTAGTAGGATCCTTTAGGTCTATAATTGACGCTGCTGCTGATGGATCATTAATATCAAAATCATTTGATGAAGCGTACGCGTTAATTGAAAATATGGCTACAAATGAATTTCAATGGTTCTCTACAAGGGTAAATCCTAAAAAGGTAGTCCGTGTTCATGATATAATTGTGATTTCAATTCTTGCATCTCTGGTTGTTGCAATATCAAGGAAGTTGGACCAAGTTGGAATGAACCAACCTCAATTTACTCCAGTAAGTGAGGAAAGTTAATTAGGGCATATGATTGATTCTAACTTATCATATGAGACTTTAAATACCATAAAAAACCCATATTCTAACTTTTACAACCCAGGTTGGAAGAACCATCCTAATTTTAACTGAAATAATACTACTGGGGGTGGAAACCAACAATGAGAAAATAATCATCCAAACCATAATGGAAGTTGGAATAATTAGGGGAACACAAACTATAGACCTTCATATCCACTGGACTCTAATAATGATCAACAATTTAAGGATAAGAAGATGTTTATAGAAGAAGTGGTATTGAAAATGGGAAACCAGTTGCAAAGTTAAGATGCTGAGATTATAAACATCGAGAATTAACTAGGACAAATTGCTAACTCACTTAGCAATATACCCTGAGAAACACTTCTTAGCAACATTGAGATCAAACCTAAAGACAACACTAATGAACAAGTAGAAGCTGTCCGATTAAGAAGTGGAAGAGAGATAGAGGACGTGGTTAGAAAAGAGAAAGAAGTTGTGAGAGAAACAAAAAATATAAAAGATCTAAAAAACATGTTTCTAAGGATCTGGAAAAATTAATATCTCCAACTAAAATCAATTTAGAAAGACCACCACCTCCATTTCCTCAAAGAATTAGACATCATGAGTTGGATAAAAAATTTTCAAAATTTCTGAAGGTACTTAAGAAGTTAACAATAAATATTCCTTTTTCCAGCTTTGGAAATGATGCCAAGTTATGCAAAGTTTATGAAGGAGATATTAAACAAGAAAATGAAACTTGGGGATTATTAGATAGTTGCACTAAGTGAGGAGTGTAGCACTATACTTCAGAAAAAGCTTCCTCAGAAACTTAAAGATCCTTCTAGCTTTACAATTCCTTGTGCAATTGGAGAAAGATTATGTGGAAATGCTCTATGTGATTTAGGAGTAAGCATTAATGAGATGCCTCTATCTATATTTAAAAGGTTAGGTTTAACTGATATTTCTCCCACTACTGTAACCCTTCAATTAGCTGATCGATCTATCATTTATCCAAAAGGGGTTATAGATGATGTGCTTATTAAAGTGGATAAATTTATCTTTCCTTTAGAATTTATTGCATTAGATATGGAGGACGATAAAGATAATCCAATTATTTTAGGGAGACATTTCTTTGTTATTGGACAAGCTATGATGATGTGCAAAAAGGAGAGTTGACTATGAATATTAATGATCAGGAAGTAACTTTTGATGTATTAAAGACTATGAAATATCCAACTGAGAGAAAAGATGATGATTGTTTTTGGATGTATGAAACTGATTATCTAAGTAAAGATCATTTCCAAGAAAGTTTTGAGAGTAAGTTAACAGATGAGATCGAAATGGATGTTGACCTCACTTTTGTGAAGGTCATCAAGAAAGGAAGTCTATCAATAGTGACCTCCAAACATTTACCAAGAGACAACAAACCGCAAGAAACCTTGATAAGGTCTTTTAACACAAATCCAATGACATCTTGGATTAATCAAATTAACAATGATAATACAAACATTAATTGATCAAATAGGACTCATCTGATCATTTGACAATATCAAATTGACCAAACATTACCAACGCTAGTCAAACCTAAATATGGTTACCAAAACTAATAACCCTATGATTAAATTAACCATTACAAGATTAAATAAATCATTTAAGTCAACCCTAAACGTAAACTGATCAATCATGATCAAACCAGGTCAATTTTTGACCAAAAAGTTAACTTTGGTTAAAATGGTCAATTTCAGACCTATTGACCCAACAGGTTAATTTTTGACCAAAAAGTCAACTCAGGTCAAAATGGTTACTTTTGACCCATTGACCACCCCGTTGACCCAACAGGTCAACTTTTGACCAAAAAGTCAACTTTGGTCAAAATGGTCAATTTTTGACCCATTAACAACCCCATTGACCCAAGAGGTCAATTTTTGACCAAAAAAATCAATTTTAGTCAAAATGGTCAATTTCAGACCCCATGACCAACACATTGACCTAATAGGTCGACCTTTGACCAAAAACTCAACTTTGGTCAAGATGGTCAATCCTTGACCCAATGATCACTCCATTGACTCAAATGGTTAACTTTTGACCCAAAATGTCAAAATTAACCAAAATCATCAACCTAATACCTAAAGACCACCATATTCACCTCATTGATAACCTTTGACTAAAAAGTCAATTTTGGTCAAAATGATCAAAATATGACCTGAAGATTATTGCATTGACCTTATTAATCATTCTTTGATATAAATAATCAAATTTGATCAAAACAATCCATGCATGATACAAAGACAATCACCCTAGCCCCATTGGTCAACTCTTAACTTAAAAGGGTAAAAATTGGTCAAAATGGCTAACCCATACCCCTTTGACTACAAAATTAACTTCAAAGACAGACATTGACATAATCAACTTGGCATTGATCAAAGTGACCAAAATTTAATCCAAAAGTCACCACCTTGACCACTGGATTAACCTAAACTCTAAATTTTGTCAACATAACCAAATTAAACCCTTAATCTTTGGACTTTGTGACTATCCAAACCATAACAATGTTAGGGAAGTCACATTAATCACCCTTAAACCAAAATGGGTCAACCTAAGTCAGCTTGGGTCAACATTGGTCAACCTTAGTCAACATGTATCAAATTTGGTCAAAATACCTAATTTTGGACAACAAATGATAAAATTAATTAAATAATCAATCCCAAAATTATTTTTATTAATTTATTGGCTAATAATATAATTTCCAAACTTTTTTATTAATTACATAATTAATTAAAAATGGAATTATAATTAAAAAGCCATAAAATGAAATTTGGACATATGACATTACCCATGACAAAATAAATGGTTTTGAATTTTCAAATCCATTAATGACATCATGAGTGACCTCATATGGGTTACACACAACCCATGAGACCCATTACATATGAATTAACACATTAGATGACCCATGACACACCATTTAACCATGGTTAAAAAGACCATCATGAAACCAACATGAAGGATGAAGGAGGTGTCATGCCCATACCAATTCTTAAAGGATGACATGGATGAGTCATCACTCACCTCACAAGCTATCTAATGAGGAAAAACTTAGCTTAAGTAATCCCCACATCATGAGGTGACATCATATATACCAAATTTTGAAAATAAAAAGGAGAGGGAATTATGTGTCATTCTACCTTAGACTTAAAGCATGACTCACCCTCCTCCTTAAGGTGAGGTGGCTGGTCATCCTAATGGTTTATCACACACCTCCTAGGCCACCCAATAGGAAGAGAAAAAAGCTTGAGCTCCCCCTTCATCATGGTTAAAACAGATGATTACTAAACCATGTAAGGGGATGAGTAAGAAGCTAAGATGGCATTCCCTCCTCATGTCCATTAAATGGGATAATAAATTCATGTGAGGGAGGTAAATTCAGTGAGCCTTCATTGATTTTATCCACCTCATACAAGGACCAATGGAAGCAAGCCAAGCCATGGGTTAAAACTTTACTAAAATTGGAAATTCACATAGGTTGAGCTTGAAAAACTCAAATCCTCTTATCCACAGCCCACAATCTCATCCCCAGGTCATCATGGTGAAGTTAACACCCTCCCTAGATAATTCCAAGCTAGCCCAAGCTCCTCCCATAGCCATCCATGGATATAAAAGGGACCTTGCCGAGCACATGAAGAGGAGAGAAGAGACATTGAAGAACCCTACACACCTCTTAAATCCTTTAACCTTCAACATCAAATTTGTTCCCTAGGATCTAAGCAATTGATCCCCATCAAGACCTGACCATTTGACCCACTGGTTGAGTCCAGTTTGACTTAGCCCTAGCCACCCTAAAACTAGGAGAAAATCAAGTTGTAAAGCCAAACTCTACAAAATTCAAAACTGACCTTTACAAATCCATTTAGGTGATAGAAGAGGAAGAGCCCAACTAAAGTTGAGCTTTCCTACAGTCTCTAGCCTTCTATTCACCATTTCACATTGAACCGAGCTCACCCAAAATCAAAATACTATACAGATATAATTGGAACTCAAATTGAGCTGCCTGGAAGCTTTTTTGGAACCAGACGACCAATCCAAAGCAATCAATTCAAAGCTTAATACACTGTGGCCAAGGTATGGTTCTTCCCCATTAATGGCATTCAGGGTTGATACATTATGAAGTAAACCAATTCAAAACCCATACATCACCGTATGGATGGGTTCGTCATCTCACACAGATCCTATAGAAATAAATTTCACTTGATTTCATCAAGAATTGAGCGAGAATTTGCTTTTAGACCATGAACAGTCTACGAGATCAGACGGGATAATGAAGATGAACCTGGACTGTCCTTTCCCGTGTTTTGGAAATGGATGGCCAAGATTAAATCCCCGTGGATCCGCTGTTCAGATCCCCACAGAGGATTAAACACATTTTCATGCGTACGAGGACACACGTCTTCTCCAGAGATTTTTAAGTTAATTTGGATTTAAATTAATCTAGATTAACCTTAAAATCTTCAAAATTACATATCTTTGCACACAACAATCACAAAAATTAAATAAAAATACCTCTGAACTCAGGGCAGTGAGGAGAACAATGTGGAATTGAAAATTTGAATTTTGATTTTTAATTAATTAGATACTCTCTAGAGTATTTTAATTATTAAAAATTAATTATAAGTCAGAAAAATATGAAACTTTGGGGGATTAATCTTTAAATCCTTAGGAATACTAATTTTTCCAAGGCTAGGGAAATTCTCTAGGACAACATTTCCTAATTTTCATGAAATTGGACAATTACTTTTAATAATAATTCTAAAAAAATTAGAAAATAGGAAATTTAAATTGGAAATTGGTTAGAAATTTAGGGGGACAAATATAAACCCTAAAATGACAGATTCCAACCTTTGGAAAATTTAAAATGATATTTTCTTATTAGGGTTAAAAATTTAAAATTTTAAAATATAAAAACCCTAAAATATCTTAAGAAAATTTCAAAACTCTTTTTCTAACTCATGCCACCATTAGTTAAGATTGAGTTCAAACATTCAACGAACTTAAATTAAGACTTGATTAGGATCAATTTAACATTAAACCAAATTAACTCAATTAATCCTTAATTAAATTAGGATTAAATATAAAATTAAAATTTAATTAGGTTTAACCATACACATTAAAACTAATTAATTCTCCTTTACTCTTCCTTACATTAGGCTTAGGATGAAATCAAATTTTAATTAAGCTTAAGACATCATTAAGCTTAATTAAACCTATTAAACCTTAACTAAATTAGGTTTAGTACAAAATCGAACTCTAATTAAGCTTAAGACATCACCAAGCTTAATTAAACCTCTTAAACCTTAATTAAATCATATTTAATAGAAAATCATACCCTAATTAGGTCTAATCCATCAGACCTACTTAAACTATTAAGTCTTAACTAAATTAGGTTTAATTAACCTTTAATCCAATTATATTTAACCCTAAGTAAGTCTAATTAATCAATTAAACCTTACCTAAATTAGGTTTAATTAACCTTTAAACTAATTAGACTTATCCCCAATTAAGTCTGATTAATCAATTAAACCTTACCTAAATTAGGTTTAATTAACATTTACACCAATTAGACTTAACCCTAATTATGTCTAATTAATCAATTAAAACTTAACTAAATTAGGTTTAATTAACCTTTATACCAATTAGAATTAACCTAATTAAGTCTCATTAATCAATTAAACCTTACCCAAATCAGGTTTAATTAGCCTTAAACCTATTAGACTAAACTATAATTAAGTCTATCACATTAAACTTAACTAAACTATTAAACCTTAATCAACTAAGTTTTAATTAAATCCTAAACCATAATTAAGTCATCACATTAGACTTAATTAAATCTTAACCAACTGAGGTTTAATAAATCCTAAGCTTTAATTAAGTCTAACTTATTAAACATAATAAAATTATTAGACCTTAATTAACTAAGGTTTAATCAAACTTATACTCTAATTAAGTCTAACTTATTATACTTAATTAACATTTAAGCCTTACTTAAATTAGGCTTAAATAACTTCAAATTCTAGTTAAGTTTAATTTTAATTAGACTTAGTTAAACCTTAAGTTTTTCTTAATTATGACTTGAATGGTCTTTAAATTCTAGTTAAGTCAAATCTAATTAGACATAATTAACCTTTGAGTATTATATAAATAAAACATAAACATTAATTAAGTCTATTTTAATTAGACTTAACTTAGACCTTAGGTTCAACCCATATTGAACCTAACTCAACATATCTAACTTAGGTTCAACCTAAATTGAACCCAATTTAACTTAGACCTTAGTTTCAACCTGTATTGAACCTAACTCAACATATATAACTTAAGTTCAACCTAAATTGATCCCAAGTTAACTTAAACCTTAGGTTCAACCCGTATTAAACCTAACTCAACATATATAACTTAGGTTTGACCTAAATTGAACCTAAGTTAACTCAAACTTTAGGTTTAACCTATATTAAACCTAACTCAACATATCTAACTTAGGTTCAACCTAAATTGAGCTCAAGTTAACTTAAAACTTAGGATCAACCCACAATCAAAATTTCTAACTTAGGCTCAACTTAAATTGAACTTAAGTTAACTCAATGTTAGGAATCTAACTCAACATTTATAAATTAAGTTCAAACAGACATGAACTTAAGTCAACTCAACTTTAGATTCAATTTACATTGAAACTAAATCAATACTGCTAGCTTAAGTTCAAAAAGACATGAACTCAAGTTAACACAACTTTAGATTCAATTTACATTGAAACTAAATCAACACTTCTAACTTAAGTTCAAACAGACATGAACTCAAGTTAATTCAACTTTAGATTCAATCTACATTGAATCTAACTTAAATAGACATGAACTCAAGATTAACTTAGGTTTAACCCAAATTGAAACCAGGTTAAATTCAAACCACTTTAAAGATCAAATTAAAGATATTTACATTCAAACGACATTGAATCTGATTATCAAATGACTTTATCTAAGTCTAATCCATATTAGACTTAACACTTCTTCTAGATTCAAATGACATTGAATCTAGAATTTTAAAATCTAACTTATGTTAGATTCTACTTTAAAGTTTAACATAATTAGACTTAACATTAGATTCGGAAGACACCGAATCTAAGATTATAAAGTCTAATTTGTGTTAGGTTATATCTAAGTCTAATTTAGACTTACTAAATTCAAATGACATTGAATCTAATTTTCAAAAATAATTACTCTAAATTCAAATAAAATTGAATTTAAATTTCTAGATCTAATCAAATCTCAAACACAATTTCTCAAATCTAATCAAATTTTAGATTCAATCGACAATGAATCTAAAAATCAAAGCACATTAAATTAAATTCTTTAGGTTCAAAAGACATCAAACCTAAGATTTTGACATGAAATAACATAAAAATCTTAAAAAATCGTAAACAACCTAAAATTTTTCAACTTAAAATCAGAAAAAGACATTAAAACTTAAATGAAACCTTAATGAACAAACATCACCGAATGCAACTTAAACCCTAGTGTTCTTAATCTACGAAGATTTCGCGGACGATGCAATCCTAGTTGCTGTCAGAAATCTTCAGGCCCTGATTTAAACACCTTTCGAACTAAGTAGATTAAGGCCCCGGGTTATCTAAAAATATAACTAAACAAGAAGATTGAAGAAATAAAATTGATTTTATTTCTTTAAATCTGACACTGTTTTCGTTTGTAAAATGAAGATAAATTTTGCTCTAGATTTCTTTTGCATCTTATAGGGTGTGTTAACTCTGTTTTGCAGGATGACATTCCGAACACGAGATGAATGACAACAAAACAAGTCAAAATCGTCATAAAAATATCAAAATAACGACAAAATAAAAAAAAAACAACATTTAAATGACAAAACCAAGACAAAACAAAACCAATACTTTTAGGATTGTAATAAAACCTAAAACTTTTAGGAATAACCATCAAATAAATGATAAAAATGACGATATAACGATAAACATTGAAAATAAAACAAATGACATCAACAAAACAATAAAAAATGACAAACAACAAAAGTAAAAAACCAAAATCAACCAAATTTTTAGGGTAGTATAACACATTACCCTTATTGAAAATTGATATTTCTTTCCTTAAAACTTTTTCGGCAACAAGTAATTAACATTAATCAGAAGTTTTCTTAGATAATCGTAATTGACTAAGATGTAATTAACTATAAGTGCTTACTCCTATAAAAGATTTAAAGAACTCAGAATAGATATTCTATCTACATCTCTGGTTACCAAAATCTCATCCTTATAAAGAACTCCTAAAATAAGGTATTCATAATCTTTTCAAAGGGATTATCATCAACATCTCATTTTCTACTATTTTCTATCTTATTAGCCCTAGTTTTCTTCAAATTTATTATTATATAAGGATCCTTTTTACAGGATCTAAAGAAACAAAAATTATTGAAGATTAGGGCAATATTATAGATAAACAGAGTGGCGACTCCAAAATGACATCGACATCGACACTGAGAAAATCTCCAACACAGCGACGACACCGCCATCAATGGACTTTCATGATGAGTTAAAAAAGTTATTTAAAGAAGATTGTATGTATGTTCAGGAGAGGTATGAAATGATGGACGTTACCGAACATAGTAAACTTTTAATTTCATCTGTTAAAAAATCTCATGAATTTAATAGGAATATACCCCACACAATTTTAAACCCTACATATTTAGGGAATTCATCTACACCATGACTCTTTATATCTTTGGATCTGACTCAATCACAAGAAGAATCTAAATTGAGTGATGAAATCAGTAAAAGATCTCCTAAGAAAGAGTTATTCAAAATCACTGAATGACATATTCCGTGGTATACAGATAAAATGAATGATATTCTGATGTTGGGGAAACTAGAGTAAACATTGAATACATCAAGTTTTCGATGTTAGACCAAGCTCTTCATGAGAGTCAACCCATGGTTATCTTTGTTCTCTGTTTAGTGTGATTGTTGTTATGTTGGATTGGATAATAGTGAGATGTTGGACTTTGATCCTTTTTTGATGTGTAAGAGTGGTTTGGGTTAATGTTGTGAGGTTATGCCTTGGTCTTGACTAAATTTGTATATGACTTCTGGTAGTAGCAGGCTGACGAGTCTGTTACGACTTAGTTCTCAACCAGAGCTGAGCATTACCTTGAAGCATGTAGAATTTGAACTTGGACCACTCCATGTCAACTCTATTACTTCCTTTGTCTGAATTTGTCTTTACTGAGTAAGGTCATGAACTTACCTAGTAAATAACATCTGGATGAATTGCACTACTTTAATTTACCTGATTGTGTATACCTTAGACTTAGAGTAAACCTAAAATTGGAAACACATATATTTTTATAATAGGGGAATTCTGGTCCAAGGGTGATAACCATATAAAAAATTTTATAATACACCTACGTTATTGGTGTAGTTTCTTCAGTTAGAAATTGAAAGTAAGGAGGGGAAATGTGAGTAGAAGGAGATCAAATAACCTCAGTTTGGTTATGAAATTTGTTAGTCTATGTATTGGAGTTTGTGTGTCTATGTTTGTGAGTCAAGTTGAATGAGTCATTGGAGACAACAAAACTTATCTTAATATTTTAAACTTGCTAGCATCCAACAATTCCTTTATAAATTTTTAAATGTGTTCCTGTTTAATCTTCAGTTTGTACCTGTTCTACAATTTAAAATTCTTTTATAGTGTTATGTAAAGCATCTTTAGACTAGATTTGCTTTCTACTGCAATATTCTACCAAGTGCTATTTATTGATATTTTTGTAGGATGTGTAGTAAATTGTAAAGTGACCTTTCCCCACCACATATTTTTGTACTTCATTGTTACACGTGTTTGAGCTTAAGTTTGGGGGGGAGGGGGGGGGGCGGAAGAAAAATGTTTCAAATTTAAACCTTATTTGTTTTCAAAACTACTACAAATAAATTTGTATTTTATTGCTAATGATTATTATTATGTGGAGTCACCTTAAGGATGTTAGAATTTTAAGTATATAAATGGAGTATAAAAACTTAGTTGATATTTTTAGTGAAAAGGGTAAACCTAGAGTTAAAGATTTTTAGTGGAGAACATAAGAAAATGAATAACTAGTAGGAAGAAGTTTATTTTTTAAAAAACTAAGGATTCTTAGATTTTTTATTTTCAAAAATTTAAGGCTCTTTTAGAAAGTATTTTAGAAAAATAATACATCTTTTCAAGTGAAGGAAAGTAATAACTTTTAACTTTAGAGGAGGATAGTGGAATTCAAAATTATTTAAGGATTTTTCCAGATATAGTAATCCTCACATATAAGAAAAAAAGGAGCAGTAAAAAAGCATAAAAAAGATCCCGAAAAAAAGAAAAAAAAAAGTGTGAGGAGAAGCTTAAGGAGAGGTCCTAGTTAAAAATTGGTTTCACTTGAGTCTTTCTAGAGTAAGGAACTTAGAACAATCCTAAGCTTGCTTTTTGTATTTATATTAGTTAAATTATTTTAAGAAAGTTCTTAAGTCTAGAAAGTAAAGTTCAAAGGATCCGAAGTTTGAAAAATCTGCATATTTTTCTGAATTAGATACGAAAACAAATTCCCAAGTTTGATGATAAATATCTTAGACCATGGGCTAGTTTGATTCATTAGAAGTTCTTCTAGGTTGAACTATCGATTTTTAGAAAAAATTTTAGCAATTCTAAAGGGTGGCCCATTAACTCTAATCAACAAAAATTATTTTAAAAGTGTAGTATTACTTCAAGACATGTAATGTTTAAGTTTGGGGGATTTTGGTCAACCTAAAATGTACTATTTTTTATGCTATATTTTATAATGAATTGCACTTTAAAGGTATGTTTTCTAGTGTTTTTGGTTGTAGGTACATCAAATTGAAGAATTTGGAGTGATTTGAGTAAAAGGAACAAAAATGGACCACAATGGAGCATACCAGAGCAAAATGGGTCGTATCAGAGCATACCGAAGAAAAATAGGTCAAACCATACTCTTATGTGCCTATGTCTGGTGCCTAAGCTCCACTAGATGGTTCTTAGCTGCCAATCAGTGGCGCCTATGTGCCAAACCATTGGCGCATAGCCGTTAGTTACGGTTTTGGCATAACTTCTAGAAAAAACGTCAGATTTAGATGATTTTCGAAGTGTTGTGAGGTGTTTCTCTTGGGGAATTCATTGGGAAGGATAAATAAACTTTTTAGAAGATTTTGAGCTTGTTAGAAGAAGTTATTATGAAAGAGATGTGTATCTTGGATTGAAAACGCACTTAAGGCACCCTTTGGAAGATTCATTGAATGTGGACTCTTTTTGAAGAGACACTTAAACATATCTTGGGAAATTATAAAAACACTCTTGAACACTTGGAGAAAAGAAGATCTAGTGGAGTAGAAGATTAGAAGAGGAGAAGATGGCTTGGAGAAGAAGTGAAAGCTTAGGCGTGAGCCAAAGTGAGGCGACAAGGTGAGAGAGAAAGAGAGAGTGTGAGAGACTTTTCTTTTCATTTCACTTTGTTCTTGGAGAGGATTGGAAGGAGATTTCTTTTACTATACACAAACATAAGTATTTTCTTTGTATTTTGGTTTGAATTTGGCACTTTGTATGTATGGATTCAAAGTGTTCTTCAATGAAAAGTTGTTGTTTCTCCATGTGTAGTGTGTAGTTTTCTTTACTCTTCCCTCTTACAATGAGTTAGTATGCATGTTTAGGATATAGAATTGAGTAGAGTTAGAATATATTGTGATGATTTTACTTTGATCTTCATTTACATGTAAACTTGATCAACTTGCATGTTAAAATCTGTTGTGAGAACATGTAAGAACCAATGCGGTATTGTCTCAGTTAACTATTAGTAAAAATCACATGAGAATATATGGTGAGAATGTAGTCCATATGGTTGAGTGCAAATAAATATGGAGATATGTATGTTTAAGAGGTGTAGAATTATATGACTTTAGGGTGATAGACTAAAGCCTCTAATTTGGTTTGATATGAAAATAATTGTTATGAGATGTTAGCCCCCAGGTGGTGGGAGAATAGGGAACTTTAGAGTGAGAGCTAGTATCTTCCCTGCCTAACTCATCTACAAGATTTCAAATCAAAAAAATAACCTAAGTTCTTTATAGAACCAAGTAAGGGTAAAGAATATAATTGCTCCTATTTGTCATAGTCTCTCTCACTACTTGTTTTACTTTTACACATGTAACTAATTTCATTGTATGAGGAAGAGTACTTTTAATATATTAAATCAACTTTCTGACTTTTGCTAAGTATTTTAGTTTAGAAGTAGTATTGTAGTAATAATTGTAGGATTTAATTAAAATCAAACCTTTATCAACCATCCAAGCTAGGGCGTGTTATTGTAGACTAGAACTTCTCTTGAAAGCCGTCGTGAGTAATGTGATCTCCATGGGATCGATATTTGGGGCTTAACCAGAAAGCTCTATATTACTTGATAACGATACGTATACTTGCATAAAATCCCTACTATTTAAAGAAATAATTAAAATCTTACTTTGCTTTGGATTCAAGTTTTTGGCACCATTGAAAAGGAAGAAATTTAAACAAGAAAATTAAAGGATTAAACTCTTGTATATTGTAATCGGAGATCAAGCCTCATCATCAAGTAATGCATTTAATCTTTGGGGTAGATGCATAACTTGCAATGTTGTGTTCTTTTATTTAAACTCTTGCATATATGAGATCGGTTTTGATTTCATATTTTCAAATTTAAAACCTTACTTTTTAAAAATTACATATATATAAATTAAATTAATCTATTTTAAAACGGGCGACGAGATTTCCATTTTGGCGACCGATAATTTCTAATTTAGCGAGCGACAATTTTTGGAGACTCTGTCGTGGAATAGTTTCTCTCTTCGTTTTGATTAGGAAATTTTGCCTTCTTACATGGTTAATGTGTCTATCTTCCTCATAGGCTATATTAACCTTCATTCATTGATGTGCTTTACCCATTTTGTTCTTGGGAAAATGCAATCGAATTTTCTAGATTGCATGACCGTCTATTTGACCGCCCTTAGGTAGAGGGGTTCAGAAGTCTTTTAGGTTTTCTTTTGTGTGGGGTCGGACCCCTAATAGGTGTCTTGGTAAACTAGTTTCACCAAAGCGAAATTGATAAACGAATAGGGTCGTTGATCTACCTTAACATTAACCATTTTTATGGATAATTATTCTTATATTTTTAAGGATATTATGCTTTAATGAAAGATATTTTTATGTTTTTGGTTACAAATATTAAAAGACGAGTTTAAGTATAAAAAGAAACAAACTGTAGAAAATTTAGGGTTTTATGAAGAAAAATGAAGAAACTCAGTCTGGCGCCTAGGTGCTAGAGTCGGTTAGAGTAGTTAATTTTTGAATTTTGGTAGTTCCAAAGTATTCTAGAAGGCCCCAGATGATAGAGCATGTTTTAAATGAGTTATACAATGAATCTAGACACATTTTAATGAAGCGACGTGTCCCTTGAAGCAAAAAGGCAGGTAATTGAAGCATTTGAGCTAGCGCCTAGGTGCCAGACTTGGCGCCTAGGTGCGACAGTTACTTTCTAGAAGATTCGTTGAATGTGACTGAATTTTGAAGAGATGTCTGAAGCAACCCTTGGTCAATTTTGAAGCTCTATAAATAGGTAGTAATTCTACAATGGAGGAGAGTCATTTTTAATTAATAATTCATTTCTTTCACTTAAAGTTCAAGTTTGTAAGAGTTTAGTGAGTGCTTGTGGTACCCTGAAGTTTAAAGTTTCTGTAAAGATTGTAAAAGAGTCAGAAAAGTCAGAGAACATTAGAGGATTGTTTTGGTGAATATTCTAGATAAATATTTGTAACTTAACTCTTAAGTTCTGTGCTTTGGTTTTAATGTTTATAAATATGTTTTGTTTTGTTAATCCAATGTTTTTTGAGCAGTTTTCTTCTCTTTCTCCATACAAATATAATGTAATTAAATCAAAAGGTTTGGATTTTGTTTAAAAACTTTTTCTTTTTCTTACCTAAAATTATGATGATATTTTACCTAAACTTCTTTTACTTTACAACTTATCCAATTGTATTGTTGAAATATATGGAGAAACCTTATAAACCTGACCGTGGGCTAAGATTTCTTAACTTGTAAGTATCATATTTCACTTTAGAAGATTTGTTGTTATCATCTGAAGGGAAATGCAAATAGATAGGGAGATATGATTTGATGGGCGTAGAATTGAATGTTCTTATACTGACAGGCTAAATTCTATCAATTTGGTTTAAAGTGAGGAAAGCGGGTCACTAGTTGGTCCTATACATAGGGCACAGTGGGTAATCTAGAGATCAGAGCCTAAAATCTACTCAACAGTACTAATAACACATCCTGCACCAACCTTTAGACTAGCCAATGTTCTTTATGCCTAGACCAAAAGGTAAATAATATTTATGCTCCTATTTGTCACAATACGAAATTTATAAGTTATAAATAAATTGAATTCCTCTACTTATTACATAAATATTTGTAAGGAGAAAGTATCTTAAATTAAGTATTTTATTCATGTGCTTAGACATTTACTTGCATAATTCTGAAAGTTTAGTAAGTTTTAATTTTTCTCTTGTTTAGTTATTAAGAATTAACACTTATTTTTATTTGAAGTATAATTAAAGTTTTCTTTTAATTCACACTAATTTCCCCTGGGATCGATATCTTGAAAAGAAAATCTTATATTACTTGAAATGATACGTATACTTGCGTAGTACCCCTAGTGTGTTTATTATTATCTAATAGTATTTAAATCTTGCACACTAGCTGCTTATTTTAGGGTCAAGTTTACCTATCTTTTATAAGTTTAAATTATCTGCGTAATTACGGGTCTTGTCAAGTTTTTGGCGCCGTTTCCGAGAAAATTAATTTTAAATTAAGAAAAATTTTTTAGAGAAATATAAAAATATAAAAAAAGAGAAAAAGAAAAATATAAAATTTTTTTAGTAAATCTATTTATTTTTGTATGCGTAGTTCAGAATTTGAAGGGATAGTACCTTACGATTCTGAATTATAACGAACTATAAGAAAAATTAGAAAAGAGAAACAACTTCATAATATTCAAGAAATGGTGAACATACCTCGAAATAATCTTGAAATTACAATTGAAGATAATGAGCATCAAAATTTACAAAAACCTTTAAGGGAGTATGTTAACCCTACAGTAGATGAACTTCATTTAAGTGTACAAGTCCCTGTTGTAGCTGCAAACTCATTTAAACTTAAACCTGCTATAATATAAATTGTGCAAAATAATCAATTTGGTGTATCGTCGAATGAGGATCCAAATTTACATCTTGCAACTTTTTAGAACTCTGTGCTACTTTCAAATATGATGGTGTATTTGATGATGCTATTAGACTTATACTTTTCCTTTTTCTTCAAGGAAAAAAACTAAGATGTGGTTAAATTTGTTAGCCACAGGATCTATTAAAACTTACAGAGAAATGACACAAAATCTCTTGCCTGAATATTTTCCTCCTTCTAAAACAGCTAAACATAGAAATGATATAACTTCGTTTAATCAATATGAGGGAGAAACAATTTATGAAGCTTGGGAATAATTTAAAGAACTCCTTAGGAAGTATCCACACCATGCAATACCAGATTGGTTAATCATTCAAACATTTTATAATGGATTAGTAGGTTCCCTTAGATCTATAATTGATGTTGTTGCTGGAGGTTCTTTAATGGCAAAATCATTTGATGAAGCTTATGCTTTAATTGAAGAAATGACAACTAATAATTTTTAATGTCCTTCTGAAAGAGTAAAACCTAAAAGAGTGGCTAATATTCATGATAATGATGCTTTTTCTATTTTAGCTTCTCAAGTAGCTGCGATATCTAAGAAATTGGATAACTATACTATGAATCTGTCCCAAATACCTCAAGTGAATAATGAAAATTTATGAAATATGAATGATTCTCAATCTTTAGAAACATTACAAGCCATAGCTAGTAAAACTAATAACCCTTATTCTAATTATTATAATCCAGGTTGGAAGAATCACCCAAATTTTAACTGGAATAATAGAAATCCTCAATGGGGAAATAATCAGATAAATCCAACTGGAAATTGGAATAATTAAGGAAATTCAAACTATCGACCTCCTTATCCTCCTGGTTTTAATCAGTAATTTAAGGAAAAGAAGCTATCTAGAGAAGAATTAATTTACAAATGGGTAATCACTTACAAAGTCAAAATGTGGAGATAAGAAATATTGAGAGTAAAATGGGACAAATCGCTAATTCGATTAATAATAGACCTCAAGAAACATTCCCTAGTAATGTGGAAGTAATTCCTTAAGATAATGTGCAAGAACAAATTAAAGTTTTTCAACTGAGAAGTGGAAAGGAATTAAAGGAAGGAATTAAAGGAAGGAACTCAAAATGAAGTTGAAAATGAGATAGAGTTAGAAGAAATAGAGAAACTTAAAGAAATTTTTTCTGAAAAAGAAGAAAAATTTGTTTCTCCAAATAGTAATGATGTAGAAAGAATACCACCTTCTTTTCCTCTATGACTTAGACAATAGAAGCTTAATCAACAATTTTCAAGATTCTTTGAAATTTTCAAAAAGATTATAATCAATATCCCATTTGTGAAGCTTTGGAAAAAATGCCTATTATGCTAAATTCATGAAAGATATTTTGAATAAAAAAAAGAAAATTTGAAGCTTTTGAAACTGTTGCACTGAGTGAAGAGTGCAGTGCAATAATTCAAAAGAATCTTCCCCAGAAGCTTAAAAACCCTGGAAGTTTCACTATACCATGTGCTATTAGAGAAAAAAATTATGGTAAGGCCTTATGTGATTTTGGAGCTAGTATTAATCTCAAGCCTTTATCTATTTTTCAAAGGTTAGATTTAGGAGAGATTTCTCCTACTACTGTAACCCTGCAACTGGCTGATCGATCTGTCACTTATCCTAAAGGTGTTATTGAATATGAATTAGTTAAAGTGGATAAATTTATCTTCCCTGTAGACTTTATTGTGCTTGATATGGAAGAAGATAAAGAGATTCTTATTAGTTTAGGAAGACCTTTTCTTGCTACTGGGCGAGCTATGATTGATGTGCAAAAAGGGGAGTTAACCATGAAAGTTAATGACCAGGAAGTAACATTTAATGTTATTAAATCCATGAGGTATCGTGTTAACGAAAAGTGTTATAGGATGGACATTTTTGATTATATAATAGCAAAGCATTATCAAGAAAATTTTGAAGTTATTTCCGAGGAAAAAGATGAAGACTTAAAAGATCATAAAGAAATACATGATACATATGAAAGTGATTCTGAAGATTTTAATTATATTCATAAAACTTGGAAAATTTTAAGTACAACTGAAAATAATGAATCTATAAAACCTTCTATTAAAAAGGCTCCTAAACTTGAGTTAAAGGTATTACCTACTCATTTAAAGTATGCTTTGTTAGGAAATTCATCAACTTTACTTATAATAATATACTCCAAATTAAGTAAAGATCAGGAAAATAAGTTATTACAAACTTTATAAAATTATAAAAAAGTGTTTGGTTGGACAATAACAGATATAAAAGGAATAAGCCCTTCGATCTGTATGCATCAAATTCTAATGGAAGAAGATTATAAACCAAATGTTGAACCTCAACGAAGATTAAATCTAA
Source organism: Papilionanthe hookeriana x Papilionanthe teres (assembly GCA_022702705.1). Lineage (NCBI taxonomy): Eukaryota > Viridiplantae > Streptophyta > Magnoliopsida > Asparagales > Orchidaceae > Papilionanthe > Papilionanthe hookeriana x Papilionanthe teres. The sequence continues at coordinate 174,217,634 of CM040422.1, forward strand.
TAATGAAAGAGGTAGTAAAGAAAGAAATATTAAAATGGTCAGATGCTAGAATTATTTATCATATATCTGATAGTTCTTGGGTTAGTCTGATTCACTATGTTCCGAAGAAACGGGGAATGACTATTATTGTTAACAAAAATAATGAATTAATTCAAACAATTCAAGTCATTGGATGGCGAATATGTATCGATTATAGAAAATTGAATGATGCTAATAGGAAGGATCATTTCCCTTTACTTTTCTTGGATCAAATGTTGGATAAATTAGCTAGACATTCATATTATTATTTTCTGGATGGATATTTTTGCTACCATCAAATTCTGATAACTCCAGAAGATCTTGAAAAGACTACATTTACTAGTCCTTATGGAACTTTTGCTTTTAGAAAAATACATTTTGGATTATATAATACACTTACAAATTTTCAATGATGTATGATGTCTATTTATATGTTTTAATTGAGAAAGGAATTGAAATTTTTATGGATGATTTTTCTGTGTTTGGAACCTCTTTTGATTCTTGTTTAGATCATTTAACTAAAGTATTAAAAAGTTGTGAAGAAACAAATTTGGTTCAGAATTAGGAAAAATGTCAATTTATCGTTAAAGAAGGAATTTTTTTGGGGCATAAAATTTGTAAAAATGGTATGGAAGTAGACCAAGCAAAAAATTCAAATTATTGCTAGATTACAACCTCCTACTTCAGTTACAGCTGTGAGAAGTTTTCTCGGACATGCTGGATGTTATAGGAGATATATTAAGGAATTTTCTAAAATTGCAAAACCGCTATGCCATCTTTTGGAAAAAGATAGTAAATTTGATATTAATGAAAATTTTTTAAAAGATTTTGAGCTTTTAAAAGAAATATTAATTACGTCAGTTGTTATTGTTTCACCTAATTGGGAAAAACCATTTGAATTGATGTGTGATGCTTGTGACTATGCTATTGGACTGTTTTAGGTCAAAAAATATGATAAAAATTTGAAATTTATATATTATGCTAATAGAACCCTTAATGAAGCTCAAATTAATTATACTACTTCTGAAAAAGAGCTGTTGGCATGTCGACATATTTTTAGGTTATGTGTTTTATTTTGAAAAGGGGGTCGCCTAACAGAAATTGTCGGCGAATTTTAGATTTTAAATTTGATTTAAATATATATATATATATATATATATATATAAAATTTAGAATGTAGCATTTGATTTTGAAAATAATTTGAAGTTTGAAAATTTTAAGATATGTAATCAAACTGATCTCACATCCCAAATAGTTTATATAAACGAGCACCGCACCACAAACCGTGTATCTATCCCTAAGGATAGACACACTGCTTGATGGTGGGGCTCGATTAATTAAACTAAAAGATTTATGACATCCGTTTGGTCTGTGAACCTATTTTATAAGCCGACAAGTTCCTCTGCTTAATATAAAGGAATTAAGCAGGGTTTATATTACCTGGGTTCTTAAAATTCCCTATAAGGGCAAGCCCCTATAGTTAATTACATCTTAAATGACGGGAATCACTTAAGAAAACTCTCAATAATAATCAGTAATTCTGCTCTCAAGAATTTCAAAGTTTAAGTTTTCAAGGGATTGAATTTTAGAGTTTCAATAGGGAATGGATCAAATTTGGAAAATTTTATTTTGGGAATTCAAAGGAAGAAAGGTAGGAGAAATTACAGATTCGAAGCGAACTTCAGCAATTTCCCGATTATCCTATTGTTTGGCTTGAATTTAGGAAAGTCCTAATGTTTGTTTAATGTTTTGATCCTGCCAATTTTAATTAATTAGGACTTATATTCGTATGGCACGATCATACAAATAGCCTCGAAGATGTGAGGATATATGTCTTATCGGACGACTACCTCGGAAATCCTAAGACCGGTTAGGGCTTAATTTGCAATGCAAATGGCTAACAAAAGGTTGAGAATTTATGTTGCACTAGGCAAACTACCTCGAAATCCTATGGCTTGGTTATTTAATTCTAAGAAATTTTTGCTGAAGTAGACCCAGGTTTTGCTGATGACGATGGCCATGCTGCTCACCAAGCTCCGAGCTCCTTGTTGTTGCAGAGGGTTGTAACCAAAAGAGAAGAGAAGAGTTTGGTTTTATAAATCTTAGAGTCCAAGTGTTTTTTAGTGTTTTAGTTAAAACAAATCTTAAAGTTGATTATAACAACACCGGTTAAGATCCCACGGTTCCATCCTTCCAGCATCGTTATTTTTATCGGATTCACTTAGTCCGGATGAATTTGCTAAGCTCAACTAAATGAGTTCCACACTTTCATTTAGACCGTGGAAATCCCGTTAACAACACGTAGGTTACATCATCCGAGGTATTCCCGATCATCCAACAAGACGTTTTAATTTAGTTGTAATTGTAGTTTTGTATTCTGTTTGTGATTAAATTTTGAGTTGTTTTATATTTTGAAATATTGTGGCGGTGAATTTTATCTTGTAATGACTTTTAATTTAGTTTTGGTTTCAGTTTTAGGGGCTACCCTAAAGGTGTGAGTTTTCATGCAACAATTGTTTATCATGCAAGAAAAGTAAAGTGTATTTGCAATAAAATAAATTGTAAGAAAGTAAATTGCAACAAAATAAAAGCGTACCTGGAGGTCTTCCCGTCATCCCAAGCTGCACTTAAACACAATTTAGAATATTTAAGCATATAAAGCAAGTTCCTAGGTAAAGCTAAGGGAAGGGTTATGGTTTTCTACCAAGTTCCTAATCCTATAGCTAGTCATCTCCTATGATGTCTAGGTTCTTGTGTTTTGGTTTGAGGACGATTTTCTTCATCAAAGAACAATTAGGTTCAATTGTTCTTATAAACATCCTATCATATTGAGGAAGTGCTTAAGATGAATCTCAAACATCTTTTCAATATTGCTAGAATTGTTTTAAGTCCAAATGAATTTAATTAATCAGGTGAAGTAATCATCCGAGGTTTAATTAAGTTTTATCCTCTTGCTCAGTGAACTAGGACATTTGAATATCCTATGAGTGGAGTAATACTTCACTTAATGCTCCATTTAGGAGTTATGACAATAAGAGTTCTTGAGGGCAAACCGATGTTCAAGTGATTTGTGATTTTAATTTGATTTCAATTAATGGTTTTAAGTTTGGAATAGTGTTCAAATTGTTTTAGATTTACTATTGAATTCTTTATGTCTTAAATGATGTTATATTTAATTCAATTTAATTCAATTTAATTTTAATTTAATTTGGTTTAATTTTAATTTTAATTTAATTTAATTTTAATTTTATTTTAACTTGATTTTATTTATTATTTTTTTATTTAATTTAATTTAATTTAACTTAATATGTTTTAATTTAATTTAATTTAATGTGATTTAATTTAATTTAATTTAATTTAAATTTAAATTTAAATTTGGTTTTATTTTTAATTTATATTTAAATTTAATTTTAATTTAATTTTATTTTCTTTTAATTTTAATTTAATATTTTATTATTATTTTATTTTTTTATATTATGCTTTAGTGGATGATTTAATTTTAATTGATAAAGTATTAATTTAATTGAAATTTTAAAAGGGTTTTAATTTAAATGTTCTTGTGCTCTATGGATTCGTCTTGAAGAGATGAACACATCTATATGGTGATCATGCATTGAAATGAAAGCATTTGGAATAGACAATCTCCAGAGGCTCGGGATAAAGAGTTAGCTCATACCTTAGCTCAGAGAAGTGTGGCTTCGATCTGAGGGTTGTGTCACCTTCGATTGAGTCCAAACAAGCTCCAAATGAAGTCTCCTGGCCTGGTGAATTGTCTAGGTATGATTTTGACCACAGCCGATTATAAAGCTTGGAGTCTGGAACAGATGGGTGGCCTGGAGAGGGGGCTTTCACTGGGGAACTTCTCCTCTTGACCTTGTGCATGTGTAGGTGAGTTTAATTTGACTTTGGTGAAGGATTTGGGAATGTCCTGTTCTGGCCTGAGAATTGAGCTCCAAAATTGAGCTCAATTAGTGGGGATTAAGGCAGGAGGACAGTGGGTATCAAGTGCTCTAGCTGTGGGGAGAGTCTGGAGTGATTTTGGCAGAGTTTCCTTAAGGTTTGTTCAGCACCCCTTTCATGGCCGAGAGAGGTGGGGTTTAAATAGGAGAGGTTGGAGGGCCTCCCAGGGGGAGTTAGGGCTTGGGATCAGCTGCTCTTGGCAAGAGAAGAGCAGCTGCAATGGCCACTGGGGATGGGGCAGCTCAGCAGGTGGGAATTCCAAACTTTGGCTCCTCTCAACGTCTCGACCATGGTGTTTTCCGGCGACCCAGGCGGCTGGCCGGCAGGCATGGGTCACCTTCAGGTCCAGGTGGGTCAGGGCTGGAAGTTTGTGCAGTCAATTGGCCATGGACATGTTTAAAGAGCTTGGATTAAAATGGTATGGGGGAGAGGTCACTTTGGGTCCAAGTGGGTCAACCCACCATTTTGGGTTTGGCGCACCCTTCCAAGTTCTGGTTTTGGGCTGGGAGGATCATGTGAGTCAACCTACTAAAGGTAGTGAAGTCCACATAAAGGATTAGGTCGCAAAGTATGGTTTAGAGTGTATCATGTTTAAGGTAAAAGGGTTTAAAAAAGGTTTAAGAAAGAGATCCCCTCCCTTGCCATTAATGGTTTGGTGAGGTGGAAAGTAGATTCCATGGCTCTCATGGCTCCTATGGAGCTCATGCATGGCTTCATGGCTTGCCTATGGCTTAGGATAAAGCTTGGTCAATTTCATGGAAGTAGAATTTAGGAATTTTGGTATTTTAATGGGAATTGGCGTAAGGCTTGATTTGGATTTATTTTATCATGGATTTAGAACTTAGGAGATGGCTTTATCAAATGGATGATGATAGAGGATTGTCATGTGGGCTTTGGGCCTTTTGAAATTATTTTTGATGGGCTTTTTATGAAGGCTAAGGGGATGGGCCTTTAGGTTTAAGAATAAATTCATGGATGGGAATTTTGTAGAAGTTTGGGCCAAATAATTGTTGGGTTTGGTTTAGGGATATGTCATGAGTAATTTGAAATGAGTTTGGAGTGATTTGGGTTTGAATGGGGTTGGATTTGGGCCTCTTTGGTAAATGGGCCAATGTAGGTCATATTGGGCTAACTTGGGCCAATGTTGGGCTAGGGTTGAAATTGATGTAAAATTAATGTTGGGAAATATTTATGGGAGTGTTGCAAAGAGGTTTTGACTTTGGTTGGGTTTTGATTTTGGGGTTTGGGCTTATTTGGGTTAGGTTAGGGTTTAGGTCAAAATTGGGTCTTTTAGCTTTGGGTTGAATTTGAGTGGGATTTTGGTCTAAATTTTGGGCAAATCATGTTAGTGTTTTGTTTGTGGGGATGTTAGGGAAGGTTTAGAAAAGGTTTGGGGTTAATTGGAGTTGAATTGGGTTAGTTTGGGCTAAGTTTGGGTCATGAGTCCAAATTGGGTTTTAAGGATAAAAGTGAAATTGGATTCAAATGTCAATCAAATTGGACTTGGATTTGGTCTAGATTGGTGTTGGGAATGTTGAATTGAAGTTTAGAATTGAATTGGATCAGAATTTGGGTCAATTGGCTAGGTTTGATTTGACATTGGGTTCACTTTGGGTTAAAATGGGTCAAATTGGGGATTTTGACAAACGTGGGGTAAATTGACAAAATTGGCCCATAGTGTAGTTAGACAAAATGAAATTGGCAATATTTGGGATTTTTTTGGAATTTTCTGGGAATTTTCTGAATTTTTGGATTTTTGGGTTAAGAGGGGCATTTTGGGTATTTGGAGGGTATTGTGAGGTATTTTTGGAATTTTTGGTATTTTTGGCTATGAATGATCAATTTGAGTGGAGGGGAAATATTCAAGGTTAATTTTGGGGAATTTTGGGTGATTTGGAAATTTTGAAAAATTTGGGTAATTTCAAGTGTTTTGGGTAGGCTAGGCGGGTTCGGAGTCCCGGGGGTCAAAAATTGAAAATTTGCAAAATTGAAGATTGGGTAAATGTAAGTGGAATGAAATCATTTGGGTTGAGCCATGAAGCCATATCAAGCCCACATGAGCCATGAAGGGACTGATTTGAGGCATTCACTATGTTGTTCCTAACCCTACCTGAGGGCTTAGGGGTTAAGGACCATCCATGAGAATCACCTTCATGAGTCGGGAGGTCAAGTTGGGTATAGGTGTGGTTTTAGGAGGTGTGTGAAAGTGTAGTGTATAAGTGTAGTGTGTGTGTAAGTCAGCCCTCACTGGACCGGGCCACCTGCGGGCGGTCCGAAGGCCAAAGAGTCCTATAGGAACTCATCCTTTAAACTTCCACATTTGATTTCAACCTCTAGGTGATTAGGGGTCTACGATCAAGTTTGTGGAGTTTGCGGAGGAGTTAAGAAGTGGTTTGAATTTCTAGGTGGTGGGTCCTAATTCTAATCCTCTAGGATAGTCAAAGGAAAAGCCTAAGGCTAGATCCTAAGTACTAAAGAGAGAAAAGAAGACCTCATTAAAAATGAGGTCAACAAATGGACCCCCAATAGGTGTGGTGAGCTGACGGAGCACACCGCGCGTATTGGTGTTGACCGAAGCGATCAACAAAACCAACACAAAAGTCTAAGCGACAAACTTAGGACAGAGTAGAAGAGTTTCCGCTGGGGAGTGTCAAGTATATCTCTGAGACTGGAGATTCCCGAACTCTCGTCGGGGAAAGGAAAAGGAGGTGAATCCCAAATCACATGATCCGGGGAATTTTGATTTAGATTTCATTTTGTTTCGGTTTAAGTTTTGATGTGTGAGCTCAGATTTTAGTTTGAGTTTCAATTTAGATTGAGGTTTTGTTAAAATTAATTTGAAGGGATTTGAACTTGAAATGAAAATTGGAATTTTGTGGTTTTAGATGTAACATCTTCAACCTCAAAAGAAAATTGAATTGATTGGATTGAATCATTACAATGAGGAGAGATCTCAGAGCAATGCGGTATTGGATGTAAAATTCTTAACCTCAAGAGTTTGAATTTGATGTATTTCATTGCGATAGGGAAAGAATCCTAAAGCAATGCAGTCTTGGATGTAAAAATCCTCAACCCCAATAATTTGATTTTGATGTATTTCATTGCGATAGGGAAATAATCCTAAAGCAATACAGTCTCGGATGTAAAATCCTCAACCCCAAGAATTTGATTTTGATGTATTTCATTGCTATAGGAAAGAATCCTAAAGCAATGCGATCTCGGATGTAAAATCCTCAACCCCAAAAGTTTGAATTTGATGTATTTCATTGCGATAGGGAAAGAATCCTAAAGCAATGCAGTCTCGGATGTAAAAATCCTCAACCCCAAAAGTTTGAATTTGACATATTTCATTGCGATAGGGAAAGAATCCTAAAGCAATGCAGTCTCGGATGTAAAATCCTCAACCCCAAAAGTTTGATTTTGATGTATTTCATTGCGATAGGGAAAGAATCTTAGAGCAATGCAGTATCGGATATAAAATCCTCAACCCCAAGAATTTGAATTTGATGTATTTCATTGCGATAGGGAAAGAATCCTAGAGCAATGCAGTATCGGATATAAAATCCTCAACCCCAAGAATTTGAATTTTGATGTATTTCATTGCTATAGGGAAAGAATCCTAAAGCAATGCAGTCTCGGATGTAAAATCCTCAACCCCAAGAATTTGATTTTGATGTATTTCATTGCTATAGGGAAATAATCCTAAAAGAATGCAGTCTCGAATGTAAAAATCCTCAACCCCAAAAGTTTGATTTTGATGTATTTCATTGCTATAGGGAAAGAATCCTAAAGCAATGCAGTCTCGGATGTAAAAATCCTCAACCCCAAAAGTTTAAATTTGATGTATTTCATTGCGATAGGGAAAGAATCCTAGAGCAATGCAGTATCAGATATAAAATCCTCAACCCCAAAAGTTTGAATTTGATGTATTTCATTGCAATAGGGAAAGAATCCTAGAGCAATGCAGTATCAGATATAAAATCCTCAACCCCAAAAGTTTGAATTTGATGTATTTCATTGCGATAGGGAAAGAATCCTAGAGCAATGCAGTATCGGATATAAAATCCTCAACCCCAAGAATTTGAATTTGATGTATTCCATTGCGATAAGGAAAGAATCCTAGAGCAATGCAGTATCGGATATAAAATCCTCAACCCCAAGAATTTGAATTTTGATGTATTTCATTAATATAGGGAAAGAATCCTAAAACGTACGGTCTCGGATGTAAAATCCTCAACCCCAAGAATTTGATTTTGATGTATTTCATTGCTATAGGGAAAGAATCCTAAAGCAATGCGGTCTCGGATGTAAAAATCCTCAACCCCAAAAGTTTGATTTTGATGTATTTCATTGCTATAGGGAAAGAATCCTAAAGTAATGCAGTCTCGGATGTAAAAATCCTCAACCCCAAAAGTTTGAATTTGATGTATTTCATTGCGATAGGGAAAGAATCCTAGAGCAATGCAGTATCAGATATAAAATCCTCAATCCCAAAAGTTTGAATTTGATGTATTTCATTGCGATAGGGAAAGAATCCTAAAGCAATGTAGTCTCGGATGTAAAATCCTCAACCCTAAAAGTTTGAATTTGATGTATTTCATTGTGATAGAGAATGAATCCTAGAGCAATGCAGTATCAGATATAAAATCCTCAACCCCAAGAATTTGAATTTGATGTAATTGATTTTGCAAAGATTTGTATTGTTGGTTTGAAAAGTGTGGAATTTTGGTGTTTCGAGAATTTCATGGAAGTTGTAAAAGATTTTGTGGAAAGAAACAGATTAGGAGGGAATATGTAGATGCTACATATCCCATTCAAAAGAGTTGATTGAAAGTTGCTGGTTTGGATTGGATACAATTCCTCGCCACTAGATCCGAATCGAAAACCTCGTTGCTCCGTGTCAATGGAATCGACCGCTTCCATCCCAGACAAGGGAGAGAGTTGAACGGATTAGATTTCAGATTTGGAAGGTTGAGTTTGAATTTGATTGAGATTTGATTTGAGATTTGTGTTCATTTTGTTTGTCCTTTAACGATTCAATTTTGCTTTATCATTCATTTAATGTTCGTGCGAATTTGGAGTTTATCATTTTTTTTATTTTTATTTAGATTTTTAAGGAAAGTTTTCTTTATTCTTTTTGTTTCTTTTCTGTTCTTTGTTTGTAGTTCATCTAACTTTAATGGCGTTTCCCAGTCAATTTGCACAAAAGAGGTGATGGCCAAAATGTGACATGGTCACTTTCATTCCAATCATGTCGAAGATACATCATACAACTCGATCTAGAGTACATCTCATACAATCCATGTAGACTCAAAATGGATTATGTATGATCTTTGTCAATCCATCCAAAAAAAGGCATCTGTCAGAAATCCATGTCTGAATAGTGAGGTACATGGTTAATAACATCACCTTCCAAGCCATCCTTGGCAAGGATGCCGTATGGATGCACGTTGGAGGTGTTATATTTTCCATGTAACTCACAGCTCGTAAGGCTGGAGGCTCTCTAGCTCGGGTCCGACTCGGAAGTGGTAAGGTGCTTTCCGTCATCCATCCTTCGAAAGTAACCGAGATCGCCTTCATTGGTACTCCCGGTATGCAATGTTTAGCGACATCCGCTCCGTTTCCCTTTAGTATCATGACGGAACCTTCGGTAATGGTATCTTTATCGGCCCTCGAACTCACCCGGGCTCGTTATCCGGAGGTCGGATCCGAACATGATATTACATTCGTTCGTAAAAGAACCGTGCGAGAAGGTCCGACAAAGTCGTGGTGATCTATGTGCGGGGTATGTAGTCACCCCGCTTATAGATGTTAATGATGCAACCGTTGGGTATGCAATCCGCCGGCAGTACCCTCCATGTTATCATTCTCTTTACCATCCTTTTAATGACTAATGGCATTGGATCTACCTTGCCATGACGAGTATTCCCGGTGGGTTTCCCTTCCGTCTTCCGCGAAGTTGTAACGATATCCACATTGTATGGTAATTCTTCCTTTCCCCGGCATCCATCTCCGGGGTTCCGAGTAGGTGTTTTCTCTTAGGCGGCCTCGCTCGACCCATTCTTTTCAAATCCCGAATGCGATCCATGATTTGTTGTTGTTCGTATTCGAGAACACGTTTGTATGTAGCTCGAGGCCTTCTAGTATATTGATCCTCCCCGCTCTAATTCTCTCGAAGTATTCAAAAGTTTGCTTCTCGACACTCTGCATTCTTTCTAGCTCGTGATTCGGAATAATCCGCAAATGGCAAGGCTCGGTGACGTATCGTGGGATATATGGCTCAATCCCTTCGCGTTCTCCCGCATACCTCGGCTCCTCGAGAATGGTCTCCGTCGGGACATCCTCCGGGGTTGCTTCGCAACAAGGTTATGCATTACTAGTGGCTTTATCTCGGAGGCGTGGTAGCCTTCCTTCTTCCGATCTTCTTGAGATTTCCCCGGTCTTTTCTGTTATCCTCGGAGTCGGCCTCCTTTCTTCGAGTTCCCGGTGAACCGGTATCCTTGAAGTATATGCACGGTAGTAGCGATCGCCTCATCGCGCTGGTCCGCTGCTAGTTTGGTTAACATTTTGCGGATACGGCGATTTTTATTTCTTCGCTGAGTTGCTGTGAGAGTAGCTCTTCGTACTTCATGAATTTCTGTGGGCGCGGCGCTGACAAGCCTGCCCTTTGCTGTAGCGACTACAGACTTGATTCTCTTGTCCTCCTCAGTGTTTGTTTTCCTTTTCTTCGTCTTTGGGTTGGTTGCTTGGGCCACCCACTTTCATTATCGTCTTATCGGGCAGTTCCTCTCGATCAACTCGGGACCCGAGCCACTTTCCTCTTATTGCGGAGCTCGCCGGTGCGAAGTCCGAGTCAATCTTTATTATCGCTCCATCTTTCACCCTCTTTTCGTCGAGTGCAAGGCTTACGCCATTTCTAAAGTTCGGGACCAACCGCCCGTTCGACATTTCCCTGCGAAAAGACAAGGAAAAGGATCAGGGGTCGTACTAAGAACAAGAACATTAAGAAAATGTTTATTAAAGATAGAGCTTTTCTTCTTTTTTTGTTCATTATTCCTTTTATATTTTTAAATTCAACAGGAATGAAGTGGGAAAAGATCGAAAAAAGATTTTGATTTGGAAGAGAGAACAAGGAATACTTTATTATCATGATTTTATTTATTTTAACACATTTTTTTTATTATTTTTGGGTTCGGACCCAGTCATGAGTAATTACTTCGCCCGTGCTTCTAGGGATGAAGAATTCATTCCTTCGAAACATCAGGTAGCGTAATATTTCTTCAAGTTTCGTCCGTTGATCGGAAGCATATGTCGTTCTCCTTGGCAATTCACTAGCTGGTAGGAGCCTCCTGAGTATACTGCTTCAACCACAAACAGTCCTTCCCAAGTGGGTTCAAATTTTCCTCCTATCTTGCGGTGTGCAAGGATAGGTCTCTTGAGAACAACAACTAAGTCACCAACTTTGAAGGTCCTTGGGCGGACCAGTTTTTTATAGGCTTGAACCATCTTAGCTTGGTATAATTCTAAATTCTGCTGCGCTGCAAGTCTTTTCCCTTCCAGGCTTTCTAATTCCTCTAGTCGTAATTTTGCATTCTCTTCTGTCGTGATTTTGTTTGCAACTGCAATTCTGAGTGAAGGAAACTGGACCTCTAAGGGTAACACTGCCTCGGACCCATACACCAGAGCGAAAGGCATAGCTTGAGTAGGAGTTCTGAAGGTTGTCCAGTAGGCCCATAAGGCTTCTAATAACTTCTCATGCCAACTTCTCTTATTATCGTCCAACGTTTTCTTTAAAATTTGAACGAGAGTTTTATTAAAAGCCTCATCCAGGTCGTTTGCTCTTGGATAATAAATTGTTGAATACCACCAGTTGATTCCGTGTCTCCTGACAAAATTATTGATTTGCGTGCTTCTGAATGCTGACCCATTATCTGAGATGATCCTGCGTGGCACTCCGAAACGGTAAACAACTTGGTTCTTGAAAACCGTAGCACGTGGTGTGCTTTCACTTCTCTAAGTGGATCTGCCTCGCCCACTCGAAAAAGTAATCTGTAGCCGCAAGAATGAAACGATGTCCTTTTGAAGATGGTAGTTCTATTGGACCCACTATATCTGTGCCCCAACATTCAAATGGCCATGACGCAATTGTCGGATGTAGCACATTTGGAGGTTGGTGTAGAACCACTCCGTGTACTTGGCATTGGTGACAGCTCTTGGCGATTTTCATGCAATTGGTCATCATCGAGGGCCAGTAGTACCCTAGTATTTTAATTTTCATTTTCATCTTCGGACCCGATCGGTGAGCGCCACAGAGTCCTGAATGCACCTCTTTAACAATTTCACGGGCCTCGGACCCGCTTAGGCACCTTAGCCACATTTGATCGAAAGACCTTATGTATAATGTGTTATTTACTAATGCGTAGGACAGAGTTCTTTTCTTGATCTGATGGGCTAACGACCTATCGTCTGGTAGTTTTCCTATTTGCAAGTAGTCTATTAATGGCTGTCGCTAATCTTCTGTGTTTTCCGTCACTCGCCGCAACTAATTCTTTTTCTTTTTCCGATTTGTGTATTGTGTCTATGTCGAGCCGTGATAGGACTCGACGTCCGCGAACTGACACTTCCACTGATTCATCTTGCAAACAGGCAAATTCTTTTGCGAGACGGGCTAACGCATCTGCTAAAGCATTTTCTTTCCTGGGAATTTTGTAGATCGTCACATTCGGAATATGTTCCAACAACTGTACGATACTGGAAGTATTGCTCGAGTCTTGGCTTTAAAATTCTGTACTGTCCGGCGATCTGTTGGATGATTAACTACGAATCCCCGTAGCTGTTGATGTTTGTTATCCCCATTTGAATAGTTAATTCCAGTCCTGTTATGAGGGCTTCGTATTCTGCTTCGTTGTTTGTAAATGGCTCTGTTAAGTGGTAGGAGTATCTTAGCATCCCCCGCTCCGGTGTTATAAAGATTAGTCCGATTCCTGCCTACCAGGCACTATCACTTGCGATTCTTCGTCTTTGTGTGCTCGAAGATGCTCCGTCGAAATATAATTCCCAACGTCGATCATCGTGGTCTTCTAAGCTCATTATTTGTTCGTCCGGCAAGTCGTCATTGAGAGGGGATTCCACCGGCGAAAGGGTGTCTTTGCGAGGAAGTCTGCTAGGACTTGTTCCTTTACGGCACGAAGAGGCACGAAAGTTATATCGAATTGCAATAATATCATTGACCACCTGGAAAGTCCGCGAAAGCGTTGGACGGGTCATCGAAGTATTGCAATGGATTAAATTTCGAGATCGGAGTTGACCTTATGAGAAAGCATGTAATGCCCGAGCTTTTGAGCGGCGAAGATCGGGGCCAAACGAGTGCTTTTCAATTGTAGGATACCTTACTTCGCCGGAAGTAAACGACGGCTTAGGTAGTAAAGAGCATTTTCTTTACCCTCATCATTGACCCGGCTAACGAGGCTCCGAGAGAGTCGTCCAAAGCCGCGGTATAAAGTATCAACGGTCTACCTGAGACTGGGGCTGCTAAGATAAGAGGTGTCATTAAATATTGTTTAATGTCCTCAAAGGCCTTCTGGTATTTCTCTTCCTAAATAAATTTGGCGTCCTTTTTAACTAATGCCGAGAAAGGCTGACACCTACTCGACAAGTTCGAGATAAAGCGTCGAAGATATGCCGACTTCCCTTGAAAAGATCGTAGTTGTTTTAAGGTTTTGGGAGGCGGCATTTCTAAGATAGCTTTAATCTTTTCTGGGTCGATTTCAATTCCACGATGTCGGACAACGAATCCTAAGAATTTCCCGGAGGTGACGTCAAAGGCGCATTTTAAGGGGTTCATCTTAAGGTTAAATTGTCTTAATCGTTCGAAAACAATTCTCAAGTCATACAGGTGGTTTTCCTTTACTTTGCTTTTGATGACCACATCGTCCACGTAGCATTCGACTTGATTGTGGATGAGATCATCAAAAATTCTTGTCATTGCTCTCTGTAGGTTGCTCCTGCGTTCTTCGGTCCGAATGGCATCACTGTGTAAGCAATATACTCCGATCGGCGTTCGAATGCTCGTAAGTTTTTCATCTTCGAAGCCATTTTTATCTCGGTTGTATCCCGAAGATCCATCCATGAAAGAGAATATTTCATGTGTTGAAGCAATGTCGATCATTAATTCGGGATCGGTAGAGGGAATTCATCTTTTGGACATGCCTTGTTTAAATCTCCGAAATCCACACAAATTCCGATCCGATCATTCTTCTTCCTGACTGGTACCACATTGGCTAACCAAGTCGGGTATTGTTCTTCACGGACAAATTTGGTGTCTATTAGCTTTTTAACTTCAGCTATGACTTGTTGTTCGATTTCTAGACACATTCTTCTGGGACCTTGTCTGATTGGGACAAAAGTAGGATCCACTCCTAGCTTATGGATCGCGACCTCCGGAGCTAATCCCGGCATCTCATCGTAGTTCCAAGCAAAACAGTCTTTAAATTCCATTAATAACTTGATTATTTCTTCGAGTCTTCTTTATTGAGTAAGGAGCTAACAAAGGTAGGTTTAGGCTCTTTGCTAGTACCTAAGTTAACTTCCGTTAACTCATCTATTGTAGATTTGATCTCTTCTTCGAACTCTGGTGAAGCGTTTCCAATTTGTAAATCTTCAAATTCTTCTGTAGTTTCCATGCAGTTTTCATTAGACTCGCAAGTGACAACCAAACAAAATTCAGTATCGTCAACTGATCCTACCGTGTCGAATCCGAGACCATGTTTTGAATTGGGTGGACGACCGGAGTTATTCCATAATTTTTCAAAATTTTGTGATTGACCTTTTGTCCATTGTTGAGGTAAGAAACCACGCTGAATTAAATTTTGAACACAGGGAGAGTACCACTCAAAAGGTAATTCCATTAATTCTGATGAGGTGACATCTTCAAATTGTACATTATTTTCAGTTTTGGAGGAAGGAGCACCATGATAGAATTTGATGGGCTCTGCACCGCCTCTATGTACCTCTTTGACCACCATACCCTCGATCTTATTAGAATGGATCGGGGTCAGGGTCATAGTATGTACATAGTGGTTAATCTTCTCATACATCGATTTATATTCTTCATTCGTTTCATCTTCGAGCGGGATCATGAATTGCGGCTTCTTCCGACTTATTGTCGCTGCTTCTTGCTTGATCTCTTGTTCTTCTTCAGAACTGTCTTCCCAATCAACATTGATGGTTGGTTTCCTCTGTCCAACTGTCGTAACGTCTCTGCCACGACCTCGTCCCTGGCCTCGACCTCGGATGCGAGTTGTGGAGAAACCTTCACCATCTCGCCGTAAGGGAGTGGTGAGTGACTGTTGGACTAGAACTTCAGGTTCTTCGTCATCCCGAACTTCTTTTGCTTCATTCGTTATGGTATCTCTAGAGAAGATTATTTTCTTTGGGGGTGCGTAATAACCTGCATCTTCATGTATTCCAATTTCATGTACGGAGAATGGTTATAAGTCACCTTTGATGCACTGTTCCCCTCCATCGTAGTATTTAATGCACTGATGTAGGGATGATGGTACCATTCGGTTCTCATGTATCCATGGTCGGCCCAGTAGAGCGTTGAATGACGTTTCTGAATCGATTATGTGAAATTTTGCGGTTGTCTTTGACAAGTCACCGGTCTTCATTAGCAGTGTTATTGATCCGAGGGCTCTTTCTCCTTTCTGGTTGAATCCTCTTAATAACATTTTGTCCGCTTCGAGCTCGCGAGCATCAATTTCCAAGTATGCTAGCGTTCGAAGATTCATTATGTTGATTGATGCTCCCGGATCAACCAACACTCTGGAGAGCGTAAACTTTCCAATAGTGATCGAAATGTATAACGGTCGGTTGTGATCAGCTGTTCCCGCAATAGATCATTGTCCGTGAAGGTAACACCTCGCTGTTCCTTTAACGAGCAAACCTCATCTAAAGAATCTCCGGTCATTTGAGCTAAGCAAATTTCGGGATCAAGTAAGGCCTTGATCAGAGCTTCTCTCATCTCCTTTGATAAGATGAGAGCGTCGTAGATGCTCAGTTTGGCCGGTAGTTTCCTAAGATGGGCTAGCACGTTGTAATCTACTTTATTTCCATGTGTTTCGATTTCTTCCCGAATGGGCATTTCTTCTGCCGGGTTGGTTCTTCTCGAACAACCACCGCTTTCCTTTGTCCTTTGGACCCATTCTCGGAGGTAGAACTCTTCCACTTCTTAAGTTGACTTCGTAATTTCTCCCGAATCTAGTATTGAGTTTGTTGGTGTCTCCTCCTAAATCGGAATGACGAGTTCTTCGGATTAGCTTCGTAGTCCGAAGGCTCTAACTCTATTGTGACTGGAGCTCCTCGAAACTCGCAAATAGATTCATTTCTTGTTGAACTCTCGTAGCCTCCTTGGTGGATGTCTTCTTTGTCATTGTGATCGTTGAGATTGTGTATCATGTGAGAATTGTCATTTGTATCGGAATCGATGTCCGGATTAGGTTAGTTGTCGCTAGTTACGTAATCGTTAGAAACAGTCAAAACGTAGCCAACGCCATAACCCTTATCATTATAAGATCCCACCGGAGTGAGCAAAAAATCATACAGAGTCAGAGGTTCGAGGGATTTCTCCCCCGAATCGGAAACAACTATCCTAGGATGAGCAGCCCCTAGTCTAGCCTTAAGAGCCTCGGTCTTTTCTTCTTCATCAATTTTCTTCTTCTCTTCAATCGTCTCTTGTTGAGGTGGTTCTTCTATCGCAAGTGATAGTGCCGACTTGACAGGTTTCGAACTCTGAATTGAGGCTCGCACCGAAGCGGTTTGGATGTGATCCAAAATCTTCTTCGAAGACTTTGTCCAAGCGGTAGTCCATCCATCATCAGTCGCATACGGATCTATCAGAACAATGAGATCCGTCGAGATAACATTGACGAAACCTCCTTTCTGGGGTTCCTTCATGTACTCCTTCGGGATCGTTATATTCCCTTTTCGAAGATTGTCATTGAGCCAAATTTTGAAGGTAATACAATCTTCTATCTTGTGTCCAAGCATCCGGTGGTAAGGGCAAAAGTTGGGATCACCTTTCTTGTCGACTTCTTCTGGTCTCTTAGGTTCCGGCAGTTGGAAATGCGGAGTCTTCATCGACTCGCGGAACATTTTCGGCACTGCCTCATTCTTGAACGGATATTCCCTACTCAGAAGCTCCTTTAGCGTACGTTGTGGATGAGGCGGTTGTTCATACTGTTGTGATGACTGATAGCTGGGTCGAGGTTGCTGGTAATTCTATTGAGTTTGTTGTGACCGTTCTGGCGGTATTTGTATTGGCTGCTTGCCTTTATCGACTGCTGCGACGATCCCGGATTTCTTTTCAAAAGTTTTCACGGGCTTCTGTTTGTCTGCTTTGTTGGTGAAACTTAATTGCTTCGCCTCCTATTGCAAGCTTCCGGCCTTGCTTAACAACTTCTCGAAAGTCTTAATAGTAAATCCCTTGAGGAGAAGTGCTATCGGGCCATGAATGCTCTTAAGTAAAATGTAGACTGCATGTTGTTCTTGTAACTGTGGCTCACACTTCATACTTAGATTCCTCCATCGAAGTATGTAGTCCACCAAAGTTTCATTCGGTTTCTACTTCTCTACCACTAAATCACCTATAGTGATGTGGTGCTGAGCTCCAGCAAATTGCTTGATGAAGAGGTTCTCCAATTCTAAAAATCTCTTCACCGAACCGTTCGGTAATTCCGCATACCAATCAAAGGCGATCCCTGACAGGCTGCTGACAAACTGTCAGAAGAGTAAAGCATCACTTCCACCCGCATTGCAACAACTGGCACGAAAATGTGCAACATGCTGCCGAGGGTTTCCGGTTCCATCAAAGGTCTTGAACAGAGGTGGTACGAAGCCTTTCGGATATTGGACGGCGTCAAATTCTTCAGGGTAAGGTCTACCCGTCCGAATGGATGTCCCGCTCTTTGATTGTGCCAAGGCTTCTCGCACCTGCTGTTCCACCATGCTCTTGATATCCTTTTCTGGAATCATGCTTTGTGTTGCATCCTTATTTAATTGATCATCCCCGTTGACGGACGTAATCTCCTTTCAATGTGAATAACTTCTGGGGGTGTTTCTCTTTAGGGTTGAACCTGACTCTGGAGAGTGGCTAGGGCTACAGCCATCTCTTCCATCCTTTTTGCCATTTAGGCGATCGTATCATCTTTCTCTTGAAGCCGCCTTCTCATTACTTCTCGCTCCTCTCTTCTCGCGGCCGCAGGGGCACCTTGTGAAGCTGACGAAGCTCGTGTTTCAACCATGTTAATTTCTGCATATTCATCATCCATGAACTCTAACGAGTCAAATTCATCTCCGAATTTCTCTTCTCTTTCTCTTGCTAATCGCCGAATATCAGTTCTTAGCTTTTCCATAGCATCTTCTAGTGGTCTTTTCTGTACATCTTTGCAGTTGTCATATGATAGCTGTCGGGTTTCTTTCTCATGAGTCCCCTTCACTGCGGTAGCGCTTTCTTCGGACTCAAGTCTCCTCGACGAGACTTTCCTTCTCGGGTTGTTGTTTTAATCTTAATTGCCCTGTAGTGGGACGCCATACCATCCTCCTAGCGACAGGCTGTCCGGGACCGGATGGTCCGTCGACCAAATGTCGGAAGGTGGTATCCTCCCTAATTTATAGTCCTGAAACAACAACAGGTGGACTAGTTTTCATTCTCTTATTCGGCTTTTCTGCAGCGATAGGAGGTTCTACTCGCGGCCCAAGACGGGATTTGGCCGGCACCCGCCCTATCCTTCTTAAAATTTCTGATACAGGGAATTTTTTTTTCTTTGCTAACTTTTCTATCAGGGTTTGCAGTCTAGCAAATGGCGTAATTCTAGCCCTTTTCTTACGGCCATCGTTGTAATATGCGGGCTGAGGCAATGCAGAAGCAATCTTGTGGACATTTTCCTCATCCTCTACGGCGGAGAGGGGATGGAACCTACTTCCTCCCAAAAGTGGTATGTATTCAGGCAGCGGTGTATACTCGGGCGGTTCGGGATTTTCTCCGGAAAGCAACTTCGGCGGCTCCGCTTCCCTAGCAATCCTTCTACTTCGTTCCTCCTCCGAGTCCGTGTCGGTGGTGGAATTCTCGAGCCGGACCCGATTTCAAAAATAGAAGGTTTCACGGGAAGATTTGTACCCTCCACAGTAACAGGTTCATCACAGTTCTGAATTTCCTTTCCCTTTAGTCTGGCAGAAGCCGGGGTAGGTGCAGAGATAACTAGACCAGTGGGGGTAGCAACAACAGTCCTTCTGCGAACAACAGTACTCCTTTCAGCTGGAATCTTTTGCAGAGGAGGGAATTCCTGAGTTGACTTGAGGTTAAACTCAATCAACGGCTTCTCAGTTTCCGGTACTTTGCTTGTGAGTGAAAAGAGAGTGACGTCGGGGATTTTGATGTCGGTGTCCCCGAATGCTTGTCTGAATCGAATGATTCCATTATCGGACGATTCGTCCTCGAACACGACCTGTGTCGAGTCCTTTGACGAAGGAGAAGATCAGTTTTGGGGCTTCCATTTCTGCAGGCCAGATTTCAAGTGTTAGTCTCCGAATCATGCTTCTTCTTGTCGTAGAACTTATGACGAAAAAGAAAGAGTCCGAACACATTTTTGTTTACCTTAGCGTATTTGTGATATTAAAAGAAAATTGTTTTTTCGAAAAGATTTGTTTGTTAGGAAGGAGAATTATTAAAAGAAGGAGAGTTGTAGGAAGGGTAAAAGAAATTGATTAGGCACTGGAAAAGGAAGAGAAAGTCTTGTAGAAACTTCTCGACCCGCAAGACCGCTCCTAAACTAATACCTATTGGGGGTCCTAAATCTGAGAGAATGTTGGCTGTACTTGTTCAAGGTAGAAATGAACATAGTATTCAAACGGAAAGAAGGGTAGTTTGATCCACTAGGGACATGGATACACTACCGATTTTTGAAAGCAGAGCTATCTGATTAAAAATGGAGAGAGGAATTTTCCCCAGCGGAGTCTCCAGAAGTTGTCGGCAAATTTTTAGGTTATGTGTTTTATTTTGAAAAGGCGGTCACCTAACAGAAATTGTCGGCGAATTTTAAATTTTAAATTTGATTTAAATATATATATATAATTTAGAAAGTAGCATTTGATTTTGAAAATAATTTTAAGTTTGAAAATTTTAAGATATGAAATCAAACTGATCTCTCATCCCAAATAGTTTATATAAACGAGCACCGCACCACAAACCGTGTATCTATCCCTAAGGATAGACACACTGCTTGATGGTGGGGCTCGATTAAATAAACTAAAAGATTTGTGACATCCGTTTGGTCTGCAAACCTATTTTATAAGCCGACAAGTTCCTCTGCTTAATATAAAGGAATTAAGCAGGGTTTATATTACCTGGGTTCTTAAAATTCCCTATAAGGGCAAGCCCCTATAATTAATTACATCTTAAATGACAGGAATTACTTAAGTTCTTCTCTCAAGAATTTCAAAGTTTAAGTTTTCAAGGGATTGAATTTTAGAGTTTCAATAGGGAATGAATCAAATTTGGAAAATTTTATTTTGGGAATTCAAAGGAAGAAAGGTAGGAGAAATTACAGATTCGAAGCGAACTTTGGCAATTTCCCGACTATCCTATTGTTTGGCTTGAATTTAGGAAAGTCCTAATGTTTGTTTAATGTTTTGATCCTGCCAATTTTAATTAATTAGGACTTATATTCGTATGGCACGATCATACAAATAGCCTCGAAGATGTGAGGGTTTATGTCGTATCGGACGACTACCTCAAAAATCCTAAGACCGGTTAGGGCTTAATTTGCAATGCAAATGCCTAACAAAAGGTTGAGGATTTATGTTGCACTAGGCAAACTACCTCGAAATCCTATGGCTTGGTTATTTAATTATAAGAAAGTTTTGCTGAAGTAGACCCAGGTTTTGCTGATGACGATGGTCGTGCCGCTCACCATGCTCCGAGCTCCTTGTTGTTGCAGAGGGTTGTAACCAAAAGAGAAGAGAAGAGTTTGGTTTTAGAAATCTTAGAGTCCAAGTGTTTTTTAGTGTTTTAGTTAAAACAAATCTTAAAGTTGATTATAACAACACCGGTTAAGATCCCACGGTTCCATCCTTCCGGTATCGTTATTTTTATCGGATTCACTTAGTCCAGATGAATTTGCCAAGCTCAACTAAATGAGTTCCACACTTTCATTTAGACCGTGGGAAATCCCATTAGCAACACGTAGGTTAAATCATCCGAGGTATTCCCGATCATCCAACAAGACGTTTTAATTTAGTTGTAATTGTAGTTTTGTATTCTGTTTGTGATAAAATTTTGAGTTGTTTTATATTTTGAAATATTGTGGCGGTGAATTTTATCTTGTAATGACTTTTAATTTAGTTTTGGTTTCAGTTTTAGGGGCTACCCTAAAGGTGTGAGTTTTCATGCAACGGTTGTTTATCATGCAAGAAAAGTAAAGTGTATTTGCAATAAAATAAATTGCAAGAAAGTAAATTGCAACAAAATAAAAGCGTACCTGGAGGGTCTTCCCGTCATCCCAAGCTGCACTTAAACACAATTTAGAATTTTTAAGCATATAAAGCAAGTTCCTAGGTAAAGCTAAGGGAAAGGTTATGGTTTTCTACCAAGTTCCTAATCCTATAGCTAGTCATCTCCTATGATGTCTAGGTTCTTGTGTTTTGGTTTGAGGACGATTTTCTTCATCAAAGAACAATTAGGTTCAATTGTTCTTATAAACATCCTATCATATTGAGGAAGTGCTTAAGATGAATCTTAAACATCTTTTCAATATTGCTAGAATTGTTTTAAGTCCAAATGAATTTAATTAATCAAGTGAAGTAATCATCCGAGGTTTAATTAAGTTTTATCCTCTTGCTCAGTGAACTAGGACATTTGAATATCCTATGAGTGGAGTAATACTTCACTTAATAGTCCATTTTAGGAGTTATGGCAATAAGAGTTCTTGAGGGCAAACCGATGTTCAAGTGATTTGTGATTTTAATTTGATTTCAATTAATGGTTTTAAGTTTGGAATAGTGTTCAAATTGTTTTAGATTTACTTTTGAATTCTTTATGTCTTAAATGATGTTATATTTAATTCAATTTAATTTTAATTTAATTTGGTTTAGTTTTAATTTTAATTTAATTTTATTTTAATTTTATTTTAACTTGATTTTATTTATTATTTTTTTATTTTATTTAATTTAATTTAACTTAATATGTTTTAATTTAATTTAATTTAATGTGATTTAATTTAATTTAATTTAATTTAATTTAATTTAAATTTAAATTTTAATTTGGTTTTATTTTTAATTTAAATTTTAATTTTAATTTAATTTAATTTAATTTTCTTTTAATTTTAATTTAATATTTTATTATTATTTTATTTTTTTATATTATGCTTTAGGGATGATTTAATTTTAATTGATAAAGTATTAATTTAATTGAAATTTTAAGAAGGGTTTAATTTAAATGTTTTAATTTTTAATTTAATTTAATGATTAAGCATTTTAAGTTTTGAATTTGGATTATCATTTTAATTAGGAATTGAATATTATTGAGGTGATCAATTTAGGGATTCTTAGATTAAAGAATAAATTTCTTCCTAATAATATCCCTATTTTAATAATTCCAATTTTTTTATTCTTCCAAGTTTAAACTATTATTTAATTAAGGTTTATTTTAATTACTTTCAAATTGTTTGGTAGGTTTCTACCCTTTAAATACCTAAGTTTCAAACATCCAAAATCAACTTAATATCAAATATTTTACCCACCCTTTTAATTAAACCTAAAATTTTTAATTATAGGTTAAAATTTTAATTACTATTTTGCCCTTTAAACTTACTAATTTCATAACTCACTAAATTGAGCTTAAATGAATTTGAAATTTTTATGTGGCTTCACTCATATGTCAATCAAGATATTAGAGGAGAAAATGTGATTTTTCTATATTTAAATTATTTATATAATTATTTTTGGTGGAAAATAAGAATTTTCAAGGAAAATTTAATAACATGACCAAGGGAAAGTTTCTGTCCTTAAGAAAATTATGAGACATTCCTAATGACTAGAGGACCACTTGGACCAATTTTGGTGATTTTTTGAATTATATTACTTTTATTATAATTATTTTGTATTTTGGAGTATTAATTAATTTAAAAATAAAATAAAGATTGAAAAATGAATTTTCTATTTTTCAAAAATCTCTCTAATATCAAGGAAACCAGAGAACCAATTTTTATAATTTTCTGATTTTTCTTTGATTTATTAGAATTATTTTAGTGGAATTGCTAGAAAATACATTTTTTTAAATTTTAAAATTACCTTAAGGCTTCAAAATTTAATATCTCATCATAGGGACCTAAGAAAAATATGGGATTTGTTCCTAAGTGATTAAAATTCAAAATATAATATTTTGGTGAATTTTATTATTTTTGTGATTTTTATTATTTTTTAATTATTAAAAATATTAAAATAATGCAAAAAACCAACTTTTTTAGAAAATTGCAATTTTAATTTTCTTAAATTCCCCTGATATCAGAGAGGCTCGAAAACTAATTTGGTGAATTTTTGAAAAGTATTTTGAAAGTTATGAATTTTTTAAAGTTTAAATTGGCTAAATGGCTTAATCAACCCATTTAATAGGGCTAACCAAGTCCAATTGACTTCAAATTTTTATGGTAGGTTCCTCTGATCCTAAAGGTCAGTGGAGAATTGATTTTAAGTCAATTTGATGTATGATTAGCTCTAATTAATTAAGGACCTATTTTGGGTGTTTAAGCCAATTAGGGTTATTCCAAGTGGATTAATTTAAAACCTATTTTTCCTAGAGTCCTCTAGTCATTAGAAACATCCTCAAATTTTCTTAGAATTTATTTCACAACATGCTAATTATTGGAATTAAAATATTCAGAATAGAGAACTAGAATTGAAAAATCAATAACTCTCCATAGGGGTGGCCTCTGACTTTGGAAAATTCAGGGAATATTCCCAAATTCAGAGGCTTCAAAAGCTCTATGGTCTCATGCCATGGTGAATTTTCTATATGCATGGAGAATTAAAATAATACAGAGATTAAATAAATCATAAAAAATAAAATACTTAATGAAATTAAATGATTTCTTTTCCACATTATTCTCCTCTGTTCACTGAGCAAGAGGGTATTTTTATTTTATTTTTAGGATTTTTCTACACAAAGTTATGCATTTTTGAAGTTTAGGGAATTAAATAAATAAGAAAATCCCTATTTTTCTATTTATCCGAATCGGCGCCACGTCAACCTTAGCATCCCCGAACAGCCACGCAGCGCTTTCTTGTTCGACGCCGCCATCCAACTCAGCGCCACGCGGTCCGCGGTTCACGTATCATCTCCTGGTCCGACGCCATCTGAGCCGTCCGTCCATGCATGTATTGAATGAACGACATCCGTTCATCGTCCCCAAGCCTCCTAGCCCGAGAACCGTCCACACTAAAACCCTAAGAACTCACTCATTTCTCAACGGATTTTCGTGTTCTTGTACTCTATGGATTCGTCTTGAAGAGACAAACACATCTATACGGTGATCATGCATTGAAATGAAAGCATTTGGAATAGACAATATCCAGAGGCTCGGGATAAAGAGTTAGCTCATTCCTTAGCTCAGAGAAGTGTGGCTTCGATCTGAGGGTTGTGTCACCTTCGATTGAGTCCAAACAAGCTCCAGATGAAGTCTCCTGGCCTGGTGAATTGTCTAGGTATGATTTCGACCACAGCCGATTATAAAGCTTGGAGTCTGGAACGGATGGGTGGCTCTGGAGAGGGGCTTTCACCTGGAGAACTTCTCCTCTTGACCTTGTGCGGTGTAGGTGAGTTTAATTTGACTTTGGTGAAGGATTTGGGAATGTCCCGTTCGGCACGAGAATCGAGCTCCAAAATCGAGCTCGATTAGTGGGGATTAGGGCAGGGAGGACAGTGGGGATCAAGTGCTCTAGGTGTGGGGAGAGTCTGGAGTGATTTTGGCAGAGTTTCCTTAAGGTTTGTTCAGCACCCCTTCCAAGGCCGAGAGAGGTGGGGTTTAAATAGGAGAGGTTGGAGGGCCTCCCAGGGGGAGTTAGGGCTTGGGATCAGCTGCTCTTGGCAAGAGAAGAGCAGCTGCAATGGCCACTGGGGATGGGGCAGCTCAGTAGGTTGGAATTCCAAACTTTGGCTTCTCCCAAGGTTTAGGCCATGGTGTTTTCCGGCGACCCAGGCGGCTGGCCGATAGGCATGGGTCACCTTCAGGTCCAGGTGGGTCAGGGCTGGAAGTTTGTGCAGTCAATTGGCCATGGACATGTGTAAAGGGCTTGGATTAAAATGGTATGGGGGAGAGGTCACTTTGGGTCCAAGTGGGTCAACCCACCATTTTGGGTTTGGTGCACCCTTCCAAGTTCTGGTTTTGGGCTGGGAGGATCATGTGAGTCAACCTACTAAAGGTAGTGAAGTCCACATCAAGGATTAGGTGGCAAAGTATGGTTTAGAGTGTATCATGTTTAAGGTAAAAAGGGTTTAAAAAGGTTTAAGAAAGAGATCCCCTCTCTTGCCATTAATGGTTTGGTGAGGTGGAAATTAGATTCCATGGCTCTCATGGCTCCTATGGGGCTCATGCATGGCTTCATGGCTTGCCTATGGCTTAGGATAAAGCTTGGTCAATTTCATGGAAGTAGAATTTAGGAATTTTGGTATTTTAATGGGAATTGGCATATGGCTTGATTTGGATTTATTTTATCATGGATTTAGAACTTAGGAGATGGCTTTATCAAATGGATGATGATAGAGGATTGTCATGTGGGCTTTGGGCCTTTTGAAATTATTTTTGATGGGCTTTTAGGATGGCTAAGGGGATGGGCCTTTAGGTTTAAGAATAAATTCATGGATGGGAATTTTGTAGAAGTTTGGGCCAAATAATTGTTGGGTTTGGTTTAGGTATATGTCATGAGTAATTTGAAATGAGTTTGGAGTGATTTGGGTTTGAATGGGGTTGGATTTGGGCCTCTTTGGTAAATGGGCCAATGTAGGTCATATTGGGCTAACTTGGGCCAATGTTGGGATAGGGTTGAAATTGATGTAAAATTAATGTTGGGAAATATTTATGGGAGTGTTCCAAAGAGGTTTTGACTTTGGTTGGGTTTTGATTTTGGGGTTTGGGCTTATTTGGGTTAGGTTAGGGTTTAGGTCAAAATTGGGTCTTTTAGCTTTGGGTTGAATTTTAGTGGGATTTAGGTCTACATTTTGGGCAAATCATGTTACTGTTTTGTTTGTGGGGATGTTAGGGAAGGTTTAGAAAAGGTTTGGGGTTAATTGGAGTTGAATTGAGTTAGTTTGGGCTAAGTTTGGGTCATGAGTCCAAATTGGGCTTTAAGGCCAAAAGTGAAATTGGATTCAAATGTCAATCAAATTGGACTTGGATTTGGTCTAGATTGGTGTTGGGAATGTTGAATTGAAGTTTAGAATTGAATTGGATCAGAATATGGGTCAATTGGCTAGGTTTGGTTTGACATTGGGTTCACTTTGGGTTAAAATGGGTCAAATTGGGGATTTTGATAAAAGTGGGGTAAATTGACAAAATTAGTCCATGGTGTAGTTGGAAAAAATGAAATTGGGAATATTTGGGATTTTCTAGAATTTTCTGGGAATTTTCTGAATTTTTGGATTTTTGGGTCAAGAGGGGCATTTTGGGTATTTGGAGGGTATTGGGAGGTATTTTTGGAATTTTTTGTATTTTTGGCTATGAATGATCAATTTGAGTGGAGGGGAAATATTCAAGGTTAATTTTGGAGAATTTTGGGTGATTTGGAAAATTTGAAAAATTTGGGTAATTTCAAGGGTTTTGGGTAGGCATAGGCGGGTCCGGAGCCCCGGGGGTCAAAAATTGAAAATTTGCAAAATTGAAGATTGGGTAAATGTAAGTGGAATGAAATCATTTTGGTTGAGCCATGAAGCCATATCAAGCCCACATGAGCCATGAAGCCATATCAAGCCCACATGAGCCATGAAGGGACTCATTTGAGGCATTCACTATGTTGTTCCTAACCCTCTTAGCCGAGGGCTTAGGGGTTAAGGACCATCCATGTGAATCACCTTCATGAGTCGGGAGGTCAAGTTGGGTATAGGTGTGGTTTTAGGAGGTGTGTGAAAGTGTAGTGTATAAGTGTAGTGTGTGTGTAAGTCGGCCCTCACCGGACCGAGCCACCCGGGGCGGTCCTAAGGCCAAAGAGTCCTATAGGAACTCATCCTTTAAACTTCCACATTTGATTTCAACCCTCTAGGTGATTAGGGGTCTACGGTCGAGTTTGTAGAGTTTGCGGGGAGTTAAGAAGTGGTTTGAATTTCTAGGTGGTGGGTCCCAATTCTAATCCTCTAGGATAGTCAAAGGAAAAGCCTAAGGCTAGATCCTAAGTACTAAGAGGTCAACATGGCAATAGTATATGCTCTTGATAAATTTTGACCATATTTACTTGGAGCAAAATTTATAGTCCAAACTGATCGTTCCACTATTAAGTACTTAATGTCAAAAAAGGATGCTAAATCGAGGTTAATTAGATGGGTTCTTCTCTTACAAGAATTCAATTTTCAAATAGTGGATAGAAAAGGCACTGATAATCAAATTGCTGACCATTTATCTAGAATTGAAAATGATTAAAAATTTGAAGAAGACATAAATTATTATTTTCCTAGCGAAAAACTTTATGCTATTTCTTGGTGAAAAGTTCCATGGTATGCTGATATGGTTAACTATTTAGCTTGTAATATTTTACCATATGGATTAACTAGCCATCATAAAAAGAAATTCATACATGATTCAAGCTTTTATTTCTGGGATGATCCCTATTTATTTAAACAATGTAAAGATTTTATTATTCGAAGATGTGTACCTAATAATGAAATTATTCACAAATGCCATAACTCAGAATTTGCAGGACAATTTGGTATTGATAAAACTGTATTTAAAATTTTACAATCTGGATTCTATTAGCCTAAATTATTTAATGATGTTAACAAATTTTTTAAAGCTTGTGATTGATGTCATAGAGTAGGCAATATTTTTAAAAGAGATGAAATGCCTCTGAATTTCACCTTAGAAGTTGAAATTTTTTATGTATGGGGTTTCGATTTTATGGGACCATTTGTACCATCTTACGGAATATATATATATATATATATATATATATATATATATATATATATATTATTAGTTGTTGATTATGTTTCTAAGTAGATTGAAGCTGTAGCTTTAAATCATTGTGATGCTAAAGGTGTTTAAAAAATTTTAATCAAAAAGATTTTTACTACATTTTTAATACCAAGAATTATTATTATCGATGAGAGAAGTTACTAAAAGAATTTTATGATTCAAAAATTACTTAGCAAATATAAAATTAAGCATAAAATTGCTACAGCTTATCATCCTCAAACTAGTGGAATGGCAGACGTCTCAAATCAAGAAATTAAAAGAATTTTAGAGAAAACTATAAATCCTAAAAGAACTGATTGGGTTGAGAAACTTGATTCAGCATTATGAGTTTATAGGACTGCTTATAAAACTCCTATAGGAATGTCACCATATAAGCTCATATATAGAAAATCCTGTCATCTACCAGTTGAATTAGAACATAAAGCTTATTAGGCAATAAAAGAATTTAATTATTACCTAAAAGATGTGGAGAAAAGAGATTGTTATAATTAAATGAGCTTAATGAAATCAGAAATGAGTTTTACGAGAATGCTAGAATTTATAAAGAAAAGATGAAGAATTTACATGATAAAAAGATTTTAAAGATGAATTTTGAGCCTGGACAAGAAGTTCTATTAAACAATACCTGATTGAAATTATTTCCTGGAAAATTAAAGTTTAAATGGATGGGGCCTTATATTGTGGAAAAATTTATCCTTATGGAGCAGTGCATATAAGAGATCCAAAGACTGATAATTTATTTAAAGTAAATGGGCAAAGATTGAAACCTTATATTGGAGAAAACATGTCGTATTATAAAGAATCAATCAAACTGATTCAGTTTGAGTAAAACTTATGAATATATCTGGCTGACGACGTTAAACTAAGTGTTTCTGGGAGGCAACCCATGTTTCTGGTTATTTGATTTGATTTTAAGTTGATTGTTTTAGGATGTGATCATCTTTTTGATTTATACCAATTATTTAACCCCTTATGAAGATTTAAATATGCTTGGAACCTTTAAAAATTTGACGTGAGGTGAAATAGTATTTTTTATATACTGACGCCTAGGCGCCAAAATTGGCGCCTAAGTGCCAGATAGCTGTTATACTAGCGCCTAGGTGCCAGAATTGACGCCTAAGTGCCTCTATTATTAGACGTGCTAAAAACCACCAAATTGTAGTTTTGACCAATTCTTTCATTATAAAATGGCCTATCTTCATCCTCAATGAGTATCCCCTCCATTAATTGAATAGAAAAGTCAAATTCTAGAGAGAGACTAAGAATGGTTAGATTCCATAGAGAATAGAAATCATAGTTTGGAGAGAAATGATAAGTTTATGCACAAGGATTCACAAACTTATTCCAATGGATATTTAACAATGAGTTTGGAGAGGATGATCAACCATTTTGAGAAGATTGAAGAGGAGTTGCTACATCTAAGAAATAAGATGAGATGTTCTATTAATACGAGCATATGGAATGGCAAACGAAGCATCAATATGATCATATGGCTGCTTTTGAAGATTATCAAGTAACAATGTATGCCAAGAACAATTGAATTGATGAGAAAACGACCATGGAATTTCCTCGTGTCCCTTTCTTTCGCTCCTTTGTTCACTGCAATCTACCTTGCGATGGGGGGAATAAAGGTTCTGATCACAATTAGAGAAGTATTGAAAAGATGAAGGTTGTTATTTAATGGTGTGATTATATGTGTTGTCTATTTGAAGTTTGATCTATATGATGATTGTGTACTTGTGAATCTTGTTTGTAAGTTAAATCTTATGTCGATGCATGTGTTTGTATTTTCTGTGTTTGTTGAACTCAATATTGCATATCTAGAATGAAATTGAAGTGATTTGTGTAAATCTTGTGTTAGAATGTTGAAATTTGATCTAGCATTGGAATTCCTTTTCGTTGATAAAATTAGAGTAGTTGATTGAGTTTGCTAAGAAATATTGGGCTTATAGGTGTTAAACTTGCTTAGGATATTAAAAAAAATGAAAATTTAGAAGAATGAAAAATTTTGTAAACCTGTCGCCAAGGCGCCAGTTCACTTGAACTGTCCAAATTTGCGATTTAAACCACCAGAAACCATTTTTGATGCCTAAGCTCCTTCTTCTTCTTCTCTTTTGCAAAAACCAGTCTTAGGGTTCTTTCTAAAGCTCGATTTGTGAAGTTTTTAGGCTTGAAAACACCGGATGTCATCATCTTGAGGTTAGATCTTTGCTTTAGCTTAGTTATTTTGCAAATCTACCATTGATTTCTTAAACTTTGGAAAAGAGTTGAAAATTTATAAATTTTTTATATCTTCCATGGATTTAAGATGCATTTAGCTTGAAAAAGTTTGGTAGAAATCTATAATTTTAATTTTAGAATGTAATTAGAATTTATCTTGATTTTTTAGATGGCTCATAAACTAAGAGAGGAAAGGAGAGAGAACATTTTGATCGATCCAAATTTGTTAATATTAATGCATAGATGCGTTATAATGAGTTTGCCTCCACCAAAAAGTTTATTGCAGAGAGAAGTTTTTATCACCCTAGTGGAGCAATTAAGAATGTTATTGTAACACACAACTGGGAGAAGTTCTGCTATTTTACTACTGTTGATATTATTCCCGTTGTTCGTGAATTCTATGCGAATGTTACTGTGTCTGTAGATAATGAAGTATTTGTTCAAGCTAAGGAAGTTGAGTTCACTCCAGAGAGGATTAACATACTATATGGTCTGCCTCTTGTTACTAATTGTTTCTATTCAGAATATACTCCATCTGAGGCTGAGCTTGATAGCATTATCCATTATTTGACTGATGAATCTGGAGCATGGAAGGTCAGAAATGCTAAGAAGGTAAATTTTTCTTCTGCCTCACTCAATGCTACTTCCAAAGCTTGGCATTATTTCATTTCTACTCGTCTCCTTCCCTCGAACCATTTAAGTGAGGTTACAAAAGAATGAGCTGTTCTAAATTATTGTATTCAAGAGATGAAGCCAATTGATGTTGGGACAATTATTGTGATACTATTCGTCTTCTACAAGAGCTAGTAGTATTTCTGGGCTAGGCTTTCCATCTTTTATTTTCTCATCGTGCAAGCAATCTGGTGTGAAATATGATCATTCTGAAGAGCAGTTGAAGCCATTAAAACCTATTAGGTAGGCTAATAGATGTTTATGGACGATCTAGAGGTAGATTTCCTAGTTTACTTTCTACTTCAATGCCTTACTTCTAGACCATCTACATCCACTGCTACTAAGCCTCCACCTAGATTCTGGGATGTTTTAAGTGAAAGATATCTAGAGCATCAAAGTGAATTGTTTCTGATGCAATGACGTATGGATGATATGGGTAAGAAATTTGATTATATGGTGGATTATGTTCATAGGAAAAGCGATTATGATGATGATTATGATGAAGCATTGGTGAAGTTTCTTAAGAGAGATCACACTGCGAAATTCTTTACTTGCCCTAGATTTTCACCATATTCAGACCCAAAAGCTATGGATGCAAATATTCAATTTGATGATGATGATGAGGAGGAGGAGACTGAGGTTGATGACTAGACTTCTTACTATGATGTAGTACTTATCCTTATATGTTGTCGATTTTATTTCCTGTATCTTTTATTTTCTATGTTTAGACTGTGATGACTGTGTACGGATGTTTGAGAATTTATGTTATTTATCATTGTGACTGTTTACTCTTGCGTTTATTTAGTATCGTTTCAGTGCTAGAAAGAGTGTCAGTTTTTAAATACAATTCAGACTGTTACTTTGCTGTATTACTTTCTATACTTACAATTATTCTCCTGTTTAAAAATACCTTTAATGTTGTTCCTTCTTTAAGCTTATTAGAAACTTTATATTACAATATGATTTAAAAGTTAAGTTTAGGGGGGAGAATAAAAAGCAACTTTCAAAAATTTAAATTTTATTTGTTCCCAAATGTGCTAAAAATAAAATTGATTTAAACAATAATTATATGAATGAAGTTAGGAGAATAAAATTTTGAATATTGAAATGAGTAAGAAAATTTAGTTAAAATTTTTATTAATGATGAAAAATTTAAAGTTAAAAATTTCTTAGTGAAGAAAATGATAAATATTTTGTGATTATCTTTAGTAATAAAAGTTATATTTTTTAGAAAAAAAATAGAAGGATTAGACTTTTTTTTTAATTCTTAATTTTCTTTTATTGAAAATAATTTTCAAAACTTTTATTATATTTCTGAGTTAAAAATATGTATCTACCTTATGCTTTAGAAAAGAGAATGGTGGAATTCAAAATCATTAAAGGCCCATCCAAATATAGTAATCCTTGCCTTATGTTAAAAAAAAAAGAGAGAGAAGAGAGAAAAGTTAAAAATAAGTATGTGAAAAAGAAAGGAAAAGCTTAAGGATTTAAGGGCATAATCAAAAATTCGTTCCACACCTGATCTTTTTAAAGGTATAAGACTTGAGAAAATCTTGAAGCTTATAAATATAATACACTTAGAAATATTATTTTTAGTAAGGATTTTTAAGTAAAAAAAAAGCCTAAACCCTATATTTTGAATAATCTACAACTATTTCTGAAAAAAAAAGATATCATATTTCTCATTCACCTTTACTTAAAAAATTTTTAAACTTTAAATTGGTCTCAATTACTAGAATTTTTCCTAAATTAGATTACTACATTTCTAGAACAAATATTTGAAATCTCCTAAAGATACTCATTCACATATTTTGTTTATTTTTAAGATTAGTGTCACTTGAGGACATGTAACATTTAAGTTTTGGGTCCTTGATCTACCTTAAAATTAACCATTTTTATAGATAAATTATTCTCATATTTTTAGGGATATTATGCTTTAATGAAAGGTAGTTTTATGTCTTTGGTTGCACATAAAAGAAGATGAGTTTATGTACAAAAAGAAGTAAAATGGAGCAAAATTAGGGTTTTATGAGGAAACACAGTAGGCGCCTAGGCTCTAGAGACAGTTAAAATAGTTAATTTTTGAATTATGGTAGTTCCAAAGTATTCTAGAAGGCCCCTGATGATTGAGCACATTTTAAATGAGTTATACAAAGAATCTAGACACATTTTAATGAAGAGATCTGTCCCTTGAAGCAAAAAGGCAGGTAATTTAAGCATTTGAGCTGGCGCCTAGGCGCGATAGTTACTTTCTAGAAGATTCTTTGAATGTGGCCGAATTTTGAAGTGATGTCTGAAGCAACCCTTGGTCATTTTTGAAGCTCTATAAATAGGAAGTAATTCTATAGTGGAGGAGAGTCATTTTAGAGTCATTCTTAATTAATACTTAGTTTCTTTCACTTAAAGTTCAAGTTTGTAAGAGTTTAGTGAGTGCTTGTGGTACCCTGAAGTTTAAAGTTTTTGTAAATAGTGTGAAAGAGTCAGAGAAGTCAGAGAACTTTAGAGGATTGCTTTGGTGAACATTCCAGATAAGTATTTGTAACTTAACTGTTAAGTTCTGTACTTTGGTTTTAATGTTTATAAATATGTTTTGTTGTGTTAATCCAATGCTTTCTGAGTAGTTTTGTTCTCTTTCTCCTTACAAATATAATGTAATTAAATCAAGAGGTTTGGATTTTTGTTTAAATAATTTTTATTTTTCGTACCTTAAATTATGATGATATTTTACCTAAACTTCTTTTACTTTACAACTTGGCCAATTATATTGTTAAAATCTGTGGAGAAACCTTATAGACCTGACCATGGGCTAAGATTTCTTAACTTGTAAGTATCACATTTCACTTTAGAAGATTTGTTGTTATCATCTGAAGGGAAATGCAAATAGATAGGGAGATAGTATTTGATAGGTGTAGAATTGAATGTTTTTAGAGTGACATGCTAAATTATATCAATTTGGTTTAAAGTGAGGTAAATGGGTCATTGGTAGGTCTTATAGAGAGGGCATAGTTGGTGATCTTGAAGTGAGAGCCTAGAATCTACTCAAAACTACTAATAACACATCCTGCACCAACCTTTAGACTAGCCAATGTTCATTTTGCCTGCACAAAAGTATAAAGATTATTTATGCTCCTATTTGTCACAATACAATATTTATAAGTTCTAAACAAATTGAATTCCTCTACTTATTACTAAATATTTGTAAGGAGAAAGTATCTTAAATTAAGTATTTTATTTATGTCGACATTTACTTGCATAATTCTGAAAGTTTAGTAAGTTTTAATTTTTCTCTTGTTTAGTTATTAAGAATTAGCACTTCTTTTTATTTATGGTATAATTAAAGTTTTCTTTTAATTCACACTAATTTTCTCGTGGGATCGATATCTGAGGTTTTAAAAAGAAAATTCTATATTACTTGAAACGATATGTATACTTGCGAAGTACCCCTAGTGTGTTTATTATCATCTAAAAAATATATAAATCTTGCATGCTAGCCTCTTATTTTAGGGTCAAGTTTACCTATCTATTATAATTTTAAATTATCTATGTAATTGCGGGTCGGGTCATTCCTATATTTCACTTTTGCTTTGTATCTCTAGTGCTCGCTTTGTTGTCTACAAATTGAGCCAACTCTTTTAAGAATCTTAAATTCATGTTAAGCTCAGAAAATTTAATTCTAAATCTTCAAATCTTTAACAAAATTGATAACAAAATGTGAAAGTTTGAAAAGATAAAGAACAAACAAGATAAAACACTTGAAAAACAAAACAAAATGAAATGGAAAAGATGTACCTAGTTCATAGAACAACCTTTGTTAATTCATAGTGTTTGCACTATGATTATAAAGTGTGGCCCGTTGCTAACTTTTTGAACCTTTTTTTTTCGAAAGTTGCAATGACAACCCCAATGCTCACTTTCTCTTGCAACCTGTCCACCTGCCGTGAAGCTCATCTAGTAGCTCCCACAATCCAATTTAGGACTAGCTTCAATGAGTTTGAAGTTGTGCTTGGAAAACCCTCGTTCATTGTCATGAAAGTTCCTACCACAGATGTCCAAAACCTTCCGCTGAGTTTGAGTTGAACACCCACCAAGACTTCCCTTCTGCTAAGAAGGTAAAGATTATTGTCGCCCCCGTCAAGATAGTTGTTCTGTAACAAGGAGGATTGTTAGCCCTATCGCCACTAGATTTGCTATTACTACACCAGTCTTCCTGTCTGAAAAAGGAAAGGAGGGTTTTTATGAAAAGGATTCTGCTAATGTATCTCTTACTCACTGTCAGTGTTCGAGGTTGGTTCTAG
Organism: Papilionanthe hookeriana x Papilionanthe teres; assembly: GCA_022702705.1. Taxonomy (NCBI): domain Eukaryota; kingdom Viridiplantae; phylum Streptophyta; class Magnoliopsida; order Asparagales; family Orchidaceae; genus Papilionanthe; species Papilionanthe hookeriana x Papilionanthe teres. The sequence goes on from CM040422.1 coordinate 174,253,029, forward strand.
TTCAAAAGTCACTCCGCTAACTAGGTCTCAGAGAAGGAATCACAGCTACAAGATTCTGAGAGCCGTCAGGGCTTAAGCTACAAGTCTTCCTATCATTAATGAGATTCCTCAGTAGGAGGAACACGGTGTGTTGGAGACCTCTTCTCTCCTTCGAGGGAGTAGGTTTCACCTTTTATCAGACACTAGTAGAGATGAGAGCCTCCACAGGACTGCTACTGTCTTACCGCCGCCTCATGGAGGTAATGAGAAGAAGGTAAGGCCCACTCGCATCACCCAAGTCCATACTATCTTCGAAGGTTGGCTGACAAAGAAGAGTGTTTTGTCCTGAAATTGCTTAATGGATGGGCTGCACAGTGTCATCGAAGATGAAGAATGAGATATTAAAGAAGGACAGGCCCGCTAGTCAGATACAAAAATCAATAGAAGCATTGTCAGCTCGTATTCCCGCTAGACACTATTTGGGAAAACATATTGACACCATCACTACCACTAAAGATACTACTTTCGTCGCTCCGACACTCACAAAGCGCAGATTGGTCAAGTCTTGTCGGGTCCAAGAGTACCATTTACCGCTAGTCAAGAAGAATTCTCGAGGAGATGTAATAGGAGAGGGTTTTTTACCTCTGTACTTGGTCTGCATCCTAGGGAGCACTCTTCTCCTCAACATCTAGATGTCCCCACCAAGACACTCCATCTCATGCCGTTGAATTTAAAGAGGATAGTGTGGATACTAAAGGTTTCTGCACCAGTACACTATGAGAAGCCCGTGGGGCATGTTCATGAAATGGATTATGAGTCTGATGTTCTCATTCCCACTACCTTCATTGCCTCAGAATCCATTGCAGAAAGAAGAGATGTTCGAGAGAAGCCTACAACTTAAGTTGATAAACAAGAAAGCAGACGACGATAAAGTTTAGAAGATCCGGGTTGAGATTTCAGAGTTAACAAAAGAGAGAGGATTGGACGTTGATGATGGGGATTACTATCTGTTAGACTACATGGATGAGGAGTTCATGGAAATCGATGTCATTGAGACCAAGGCCACTTCATCTGTGCGCAATGCTCTGTCCCTACTAACAGAACTATGTGGATGAGCTCCAGAGGGTCATTCTACTAAAAGATGAACAAATTAGTTGCATGAAAAAGAAGATGGATGCCGCCATAACTGCCATGGCTATGATGCAAGGACAGTTGCAGTCACGACCAGTAGCATCTTTGGAAGTTAATCTTCCCAAGATTATCCATATTACAGATGAAAGAAGTGAAATTGCTTCTACTAACGAAGATGAACCGCTGAGGAAAGATTCGGTTCTGAATATGGTGCTGGAAAAAGATATTAGGCAGCTAGTGGAGTAGCAAGTGAAGGAAGCCATAGCCCAATCGAACGGTGGTGCATTGGTTTCAAAGGGTAGACCTTATCCCATATCTTAAAGGTTTTTTATCGCCAACCTTTAGGAATTTTGATGGAACGGGTAACCCCTACAACATATTGCACACTTCAGAGCATGCTGTTGCAATGCAGGGGGTAACGAGGCATTGCTTTTCAGCTTATTTGTCAGCACTCATTCATGTGTTACATTTGATTAGTATACAGAATTGCCTAACAGATCAATGAAGACGTTTGCAGAGTTGGAGAACTTGTTTGTATAGAGATTTTTTGCGATTCAGCACCACATCATTATTAGAGATCTTATAATGAAGCAATAGAAGCCCAACGACTTTAATGGAGTTCATGATATATTGGAGAAATTTAAGCATGAAGTGTGAGCCTTATCTGTAGGAACACCATGCGATTGAAGTCTTACTCAAGAGCATCTATGGGCCGATAGATTTCATGCTTAAAGGACTTACTATCAAGTTGTTTGAAAAGCTACTTAGCAAAGCTAACAATTTGCAAGAGGAGCTCAAGCAAATGGAGCCTTCAGAAAAGAGAGAGAAACCTAGGCCAGCTAAGGCATTTGAGAAGAAGTCTGACGTAGTGGTAACAGTTGATAAGGGCAAGCAGCCAATGAGGATCAGCAAGAGCAGTCTCCACCTTAATACAATAAGCCTTCTTAGTAGTACGGACAATCCCTCCCACAATAGTATGGTAAGTAGTTTGTTCAGCAAGCTCAACAGTACGGTCAGCTTGGTCAGCAGTCAGTCCCGCAGAGACCTTACATGATAGATGGAAGACAGGGTCGGTCGATCACAAAGCGATTAAACAGGGTCTACTCCTTCAAGGACAATGGTGTAGTAAAGATGTTCCACAATTTGATGAAGAAGCCCGAGACTAAGTTTCCTGAGCTGAAGAAACCATAGGAGGTTTATAAGAAAGATCAGGCCAACTACTGCCCCAACCACAAGCTGCTTAGACATACCATAGAGAATTGCATCATCTTCAAGGACTGATTTGAGAAGAACTATAAAGAGGGAAACATCACGATACCAAATTAATATTTAAATGAACCTGAAAGATGTTCTATAAATATGATTTCGGCTGAGCCTATCACTTAGATATATCCATACACAAAAGACGATGGATGGAGCACAGTTTGGACCATATCCTCCAAGAAGATACTGGATCAGATTCAGCACACTTCAGAGCAAGTCGTCATTCAGAGTCTGCAAACTATCGAGAAAAAGATGGAGATCACACCGGAGAAGTTGCCACAATAGAAGATAAAGAAGGACACCATGGACAAAATAGAGATTGATAGCTTAAAAGCTAGGATAGGGGCTGCCCCTGTTAGATTTATTGTCTCAGATTTTGGGGAGAGATCCCTCGAATCATTAACTTTGTATAATTTCCTCTATGCCCCTATGGATAGTTATAAGAGTGATGATTTTTGCTAAGTTTTAACTGTCTCCAGTGATGACATCAAAGAACAACATGTTGCATTGTATGGTGCTCACCAATCAGGGCCGAAGATGAAGATGAAGATCAAGCAACTCAAATACTACTGGCCAGTAATGATGACTGATTGTATGGAAACCGTGAAGAAGTGTCATTAGTGCTAAGTGCATGGAGTGGTCCTGCACCAACCTCCAAATGTTCTACTCCCCACAGTTGCGTCATGTCCATTCGAGTGTTAGACATGAATACAGTGAGCCCTATAGACCCTCCATCTACAAAGGTACACAGGTTCATACTCGCAGCTACAAACTACTTCTTCAAGTGGGCAGAGGCAGTGCTGCTACGAGAAGTCACAGTGCAACACATTTTACAGTTTTTCAAGGCCAACATAGTCTACCATTTCAGCCTGCCGTGCATGATTATTTCAGAAAATGGGTCCGCTTTTAAGATTACAAAGATCAACAGTTTTTTCAGATGCCAGGAAATAGATTGGACATATTCTACAATCTACTGCCCCAAAGCAAATAGCTTGGCAGAAGCTTTTAACAAGGTGCTCTTGAAGATTTTAAAGAAGACAATAGACGAAAAGAGAAATTGTTAGAAGCCCTATAGGTATACAGGATGAAAGTGAGAATGCCGACATAGTCTATGCCTTACGCCCTCGTTTACAGGTTCGAGGTAGTACTTCCATTAGAAGTTTAACTACCTTCTCTTAGAATCACCATCGCCAATCAGATTACAATAGAAAATAACGCCAAGCTTTGACTTGTAGAATTGGAAATCTTAAAGAAAAGTGATTGCTCGCATAACAGAACTTAGAGCTTTACCAAGCAAAGATAATTCAAGTCCCTGATAAATTGGTCCGCTTGAGGACGTTCAAATTCAGTGACCTTGTACTCATTCTCAGAAGGCCTATCCTTGTACACTGTAAGATAAGTGAAAACTTTGAACTGACTTGGGAGGGACCGTTCATGGTAGAGAAGGTTTACTCAGGGGGATTGTATCAGTTAGTGTATTCTCAAGACAAAAGGCCCATGATACCAATCAGTGGACGATATTTAAAGAAGTACTACGCAACGTGAAAAACTTAAAGGATGATGTTCGTTTCAAAGATAGCTATATGGCCAGTGTCTATAACTGGGTCCTAAGACAATTTGAAATAAAATTGAATGAAAAAAGATAAATTTTTGTGAAATAAAATGTGCACGTTGAAATCTGTTATTTAATTCTAAGTTTGATAAATTCATATTGAATAAGATAATGGCATAAGTATGATTTAAAATTCACTAAATGATAATTTTTTTTTTGTTCATGTTCCTACGAAGTATCAACTCTCTGACATTTCTCCTGATTTGTGCAAGAAAATGTCAGGACAGAAGTTAATCTTTGCATTCAAAAACGGCTTAAATCTTGCACTGAATGAAGTAAAGGTACCAGAAGGACATGTGATAAACTCTGACTTAGATTTTGCTCAAGCCAATGTGGACTACGAAGACCCATTACTATACTTGGTTAGTCATGGAGAGACTACAAACCTGTAATCTGTGATCAAAATCAGTCACAGGGAAGAGGGAGAGTCATCAAGGTCGAATTGTACAGGAGGATTTATAGATGCGCACCTCCCTACAACAAAAGGCAAGTAGGTACCATCAATGATTACTAAGCCAGAAGGAGACTTAGTTACTGCCACTTTAGAGAGAGCTCTGGATGCGCCTCTGAGACACACACAACGACGTAATGCCAACTGCCGCAAGCGTAGAGCTCTAGACAAACTTGAAAGAAGACATGCTAAGGAGACAGCTATAGAGCTTACACCGATCCCCGAAGAAGTAGATTACAATCCAGAAATGAAATAGACTTCCGCCAGCCCGCCTACTACGAAGGAGGAGCCAAAATTCATTGCGGAGCCTATACAATTATGGAATCCACTTGAGGAGGTTCTCACCGGGTGCCTGACTTGCAGCACAGGTCTACCGAGACAGCCATCAGTAGGAGCATTTATAAAGTGCTCAACATGCAAGGTTCTTTATCTGGAAGAATATGAGACTTTTGAGGCATACACAACTGCCTCAATGATGATAAGAAGTAAAGAGCATCCTAACATGGAGTCGTATGTACTGCAGTTTGTCGAGCCCCGATGACAGCAGAGTATTTCAGACTATGAATTGGCAAAGATAAGCAAAGTCCGAAAGAAAGAATTCTAACACTATAAAGAGATTTAAGGAAGATTTGTCAACATTCTAGAAGGTCTTGAGTTATATACTAATGCCTTTTCAGGGAGTGATGAATGCAAGATTTTGGACTGCTTCTTCAGCCTCAGGGACCTGGACCGGGCAGGCCTTTGGAGGGAGAAGACATACTCAGAGCCCCAGAAATGGAAGAGGGGAAAATGCAGGATCACAATTCAATTTTGTTGTTGCTACAATTTTGCAAAGGACAGACAGGAAAATCTTCTAGGAATTCTAAAGTACAATGAAGTGGACCCCATGTCGTCCACAATAAAGAATATGGTCAAGAGGATGGCGAAGTGGCATATATTGCCAGCAGATTGCATTCTAAACAATTGAATCCTTAACATCTACAAAGAAGGAGACTACATTCCTCCTCATTTTGACCACCACAATTTCATCAGACCTTTCTGCACAGCCTCGTTCATGAGTGAAAGCAACATCTTGTTTGAAAGAGAAATACAGATCATTGGTCCTGAGGAATTTAGAGGTTCAGTAGAGATTTCGCTACCAGCCAGATTAGTTCTGTTTTTGAAAGGAAATGGAGCCGACTTAATGAAGCATTGCATTTCAGGAGTCGCACGCCCCAGAGTATCAGTCACATTCAAAAGGATGGAAGAAGACAAAGTACCATACAGTTACCATCCTAACCGGACTTGGAGAGGCTTCAACCACTTGATTTGTTAGATAGCTGAACCTCTAAGTATACACAAGGGAACTTTTGTTCCAAAGTGTATCTAAGGAAGTTAGCTCGATCAAAAGGTGAGCTCAGGAGATGGATAAATAGCTTGTCACTTTTGCATTGCACAAGAGCAGGGAAAACCTTCAGTAAGATTATCGTGTCTACTCAGATGTATCTATAATGCTGTTTTGATAGTATCAATTTATGATCAGATTTACTACGTTTGAAAATAAAAATCAATAAAGTTTGTTTTAGATTACAGCATGTATTCTCGAACTGCAGCATTTGTGCGATTGATGAAAAGCCGCAAGACCATATGTTGGTCCCAAGTTATAACGAACGAAGAACGAAAAAAATATATTTTTATACGAAAATGAAATGAAACAACAAAATAATAATAAAGATAAAAATGAATTTGACGAAATCAAGAAAATCTAAAATAAGTGAAAGAAAGAAAATCAAAACAACAAAGAAATAAAAGAAAATGATAAATAATATTCATGCCAAACAAGCGAATTTAAAATTACAAATCTTCACAATCTTTGTGAATTCATGAAATTCTATACTCTATGCACAAGTTACACAAATTGCACCACAAATCTTCACGAAATTGCTAAAATTCCTTCAGACAAAATTGTGGGACTAGTACCTAAATTCTGATTCCCATCCTTAGAGGTAGGTGTAAAACCCCCTTAAATGGAGCAAGGCATCCTAGTCCTCATCTCTGCACTTTGAGATTGGTATAAGACCCCCTTAAATGGAGCAAGGCATCTGATTCTCTTCTCAGCACTTTTAATACCTCTTGGGTTGGATGTGAGTCCCTGAGCTTTCCTTCCCAATAAGGCTCGTCACCTCTTAGGTTGGATGTGAGTCCCTGAGCTTTCCTCTCTAATGTGACATTTCAGCACTTCGAGGCAGGTGTAAGACCCCCTTAAATGGAGCAAGGCATTTGATTATCTCCTTAACACTTCTGCTACCTCTTGGGTTAGATGTGAGTCCCTGAGTTTTCCTTCCCAATGTAGCTCGTCACCTCTTAGGTTGGATGTGAGTCCCTGAACTTTCCTCCTTATTGTGACATTCCCAACACTTAAATGGAGCAAAGGCATCCCAGTCCTCATCTATGAACTTCGAGATCGGTGTAAGACCCTCTAAATGGAGCAAGGCATTTGATTCTCTTCTCAGCACGCAAGTTACCTCTTAGGTTGGATGCAAGTCTATGAGATTTCCTCCCCAATGTAGCATTCTTTCTCTGTCTTTTGCACATCTTAAGCTTCATAAAATTGCAAGAATTTAAATCGAAATCCAAAACTTAAATCCAATTTGAAACTAAATCAAAATCCTTTCTAATTGAGTTAGTTCCGATCGTCATGGTTTTCAATAATAAATCCTGATGGTCACCTTCGTGGATTCATGAGATACCCATCCTATGAATCCACACCGAACGTAGTTTCTTTAAAGCCTGGTGACTTTAATACACAACTACATCTTGGAGATATCCCTACATTTTTTCTAGTAGAAATGAATTTCACTCAATCCTACGCTTTGTCCTAAACATGTTGTCTTGGTTGTTCATGTTGGTTCTGTTGATCACTTAGGTTAACACTAATACGTGTGGTGTGCTCGTTCGACACACCACACCAATTGGGGGTCCATTTATTGACCTCACTTTTGTTAAGGTCTATTATTTCTTCAATAGGAGCCTATTATCTAGCCATAGGACTTTCCTGTTGACTATACTAGAGGACCAATGATGGAACCTTTCCCCAGTAGAAATTCTAAACACCTTTTTGCTCCTCTTGGAGTTCTACATGTTTGGACCTAACCTCTAGCACTTAGTAAGTGGGGGTCAAATGTGAGGGAGCTCAAGAAAAGATTCCTATAGGATGGTCAAGCCTTAGGGTTAGCACTGGGTGATCTGGTCTTGGGCAAGCTTGCACACATACACTTGAACCCCACACTCTCACTCAACTTAAAGCCTAAACCAAACATGCTTAACTTGGTCTCCCTACATCTTTTTGGAAACTCATGTAAGTCGTCCCCCAACCTTTAACCTTAGGCTAGGGTATGGTTAGGACCAACACATGGAGGATCCAAAATGGGATTTCCCTTGGTCCATGGCTCAAATAGAGTGATTCCATGACCAACGTTCTCAGTTAGCCCAAATTTCACCAAAACCTTCAACTTTGGCCTCCTAGCCCCAAACTTCCACCAAATTACCAAAATGCCCTTGAAACCCTAATTTTCCCAAAATAACCCAAATCCTCAAATTCTCTTCAAAAATCATTTCAAACCATTCAAAATCATTCAAATTACCAAAAATACCTAAAAAATCTCAAAATTTCCAAAATACCCTCAAATTTGCCAAAATTACCCTAATGTACTTCTTGCCCCAAAAATTCCAAAAATTCTGAAATCCTCCAAAATCCCTCCAAATAATCCCAAAACAAATTTACCACTCCAGTGAGCCCAGTTTGACCAAATTGACCCATTTTGACCAAAATGCCCAAATTGTCCTTAAAGGCCAAAAATTCTCAAATCATCCCCAATTCCACCAAATGGATTTCAATCTCACCCAATATCTATTCCAAACCAAAATTCACCATGTATAAGCCCAACACAAACAAATTCCAAGTCCAATTGAATCCAATTTCAAGCCTAAATTCCAAGCCTAAATGAATTAGCTCAAATTGACCATATACTCAAATTCCACAAAATTGAACCTCATAACCTATTCAATTCGCCCAAAATTGAATTCTAAACTTTTCATAAGATTCTCCTAAATCAATTTGAATGTTAAATGGATCCAAATCTAGACTCAAACCTAACCTAAGTCCAACCTAAATACAAATACCCAATTTTGCCTTAAAATTCAAAATCTCTCAAATTAAACTCTATAACCCCTTAAATTTCCATCCAATTGAACCATAAACTTCTCATGATGATATCCAACACCATTTTGAGCAATAAATTGATCCAAATCTTGGCTCAAACCCAACCTAGAACCAAGTCCAAGCCAAAACACGAAATTTGAACCCAGAACTTAAATTGGCTAAACCCATTCAAATTGACCAAACCATGGTCACCACAACCAACTTTTGAACACTAGGGACCAAGCTAGATCCATCTAGCCCAACCTACATGAGCCATGGACTAAGGGTCCCATAAGTTAGGGGATCTCTTCCCTTTTTTAGCCAAACCAAATATACCTTTGGCATCAACCATCAAGACACCCAACTAATCACCATCAACAGTACCTCTGGCCTCCCTGACCAAGCTAGCCACCTCCCCTGACCTGGTCGACCTGCCTAGTTGTAGGAGAACCTCAAAACTGATAGCCACCTCGTCATAAGCCAAACAAATTTTCACCCATCCAATGTGGCTAACCCCGATTGGTCATTGACACTGCTTAGCTCTCCACCTAAGCACCACTTTGCACCCAAACTAAAGCCCAATTGGCCACCCCTTCCATGGCTATTTAAGACCTGCCCCTTCACGGCCAAAAAAGAGGGTGATAAAAAACCTAAACAAAACTTTGACAAATTTTTCCCAGACCCCCCACTAGTAACTGAGATAAGCTCGTCCTCTACATTCTCCAGCCATTACCCCCACTGCCTGAAGCCAATTTCATCACCCAAATTTAGGCTAGTTATAGGACACCTCACCAGACTTCACAAAACCTTAAATTGATTATTCCCTAAACTTCCCTAAAGCTAAAGAGGAAGCTTCCCATTGAAAGCCCCATCTCAAGAGTCCTCTATACCATACTTTCTCCTTAGCCTTTACACATGTAGGAAGAAGTCTTGCACAGACAATTTACCAGGCCAAAGTAACTCTTCAAAGAGGTTCGTTGGACTTCACTAAAGCTTGTGCAAGCATCTGATTGAGACCTCACCTCTTAGACAAAGGTATTGAACTCTTCCCCCAAAATCAAGCTCGGTTTGGTCTTTTATGAATAAAAGTTTCATTCCATGCTTGATTAGCCGTATAGATAGGTTCGTCTTGAGTAGATGAAGGTGTAAGAACAAAACTGAAGTGATTTGGTTGAGAATCAAGAGAGATATTAGGGTTTGAATGTGTGCGGTTCACAGTTCACACCAGATGAAGACGATGAACCAGAACTGTCGGGTCGCGCATGGACGGAGTCTTGATACATGAACAATAGGCCACATAGAAGCTGAGTCAGACGGAGGTAACGAATGGCGAAGCACCACATGGTGCATTCAGAGCTGCCTAGGTTGACACGACGCCGAGTCAGATACATAGAAAAATCAGAATTTTCTGGATTTATTTAATTCAGTCTCTTAGAAAATCCATAACATGGTGTAGAAAAATGGTAAAAATAAAATAAAAGTACCCTATTGCTCAGTGAACAGAGGATAATAATGTGGAATAAAAATAAATTTTTTTATCATTTATTTCATTTTTAATTAATTAAATACTCAGAAACTTATTTAAGACATAATTTAATAAATTTAAATCACCATGGATTGAAATTTTGAGGGCATATTGACTTTGTACTTAGGGGTATTCTTTGATTTTTCTTGGGTCAAAGAGCATCTCTAACCAGAAAACCTTAATTTTCAAGTTCAATCCTCTATGTTTAATTTAAAAAATTATAATAATTAAAATATAAATAATAAAATACAAAACTTATTTTGGTAGGTTTACTGTGATCAGAGGACCCTAGAAAAAATATAAATTGGATTTAAGATTTTAAAATAACACTATTTGTAATTAACCTATTAAAACCCTTAAAAAATTAAATAATTAAAATATAAATAGAAAAATCACAAAAATGAATCCACACTGTAAATAATGATCATATTAGCTTACTATAAAAATTTGAACTCAATTTGAATTAATTTGAGCATTAAATTTGATTTTTTAAGTAAAATGACATTTTTTGCTTTGAAATAATTATTATAAATAATGTATAATTAAGAAAATTACAAAAATAGTTTTGAGAGTTCCCTATAACCAGAGGAATATAAGAAAATAAAATTGAATTTAAAATAAACATTTGATTTTTAAGGCTTATTTTAAATTAAAAAATAATTAAAAGTAATTTAAAATCATAAAAATCATAAAAATGTAAAAATGCACTAAAATGATCCAAATTGTCCCCTGATCACTTGGGAGCAATTAGGATATTTTTCCCAATTTCTTATAAATATTTATAAATTTTTAAAGGTTAAAAGTGAATTTTCCTTAATTTTTACTAAAATAATTACAATAAATAAAATAAAAATTCACAAAAATATGAAATTTGATTCTCCAAGTTCCTTGAGCTTAGAGAGATTTAAGAAAAATATAAAACCTTATTTTCAACTTAAATTCTATTTTATATTTTATACTCAAAATAAATAATTAAATATGATAATTAAAATAAAATTTAGAAAATCATGAAAATTTGTCTAAGTGGTCCTTTGATCTAGGTGAACCTCCAATAATTTTTCTAAGGAGGGATGATATACTTTTGATAAGTTAATACCAATTTTCACATTAAAAATAATTTTAAAGATAAAATAAAAATTGTAAAATCATATTTTCTTCTCTGATATTTTAATTGGCCCATGAGTGGGGTAACATAAAAATTTCTAAGTCATTTAAGTCAAATTTAAAGAATTATGAAGTGATTAAGACTTAATGAGAAAATTTCTAATTATGGAATTAAAGCCCTAATTAATATTTATGTTAAATCAAGTAAAAAAAAGGTAAACTTTTATCTTAATTACTCATCTAGATGATTGAAATACAAGTGGTTAAGTGGTAGAAACCAACTTATCACCTCTCCACAATAAGGGTATAATTGTATTCTTCCTAATTGTTCTAATTTGAAAGTTAATTAAATGGAAAGATCCTAAAGCGAGGGGTTTGATTTTAGAAGTTCATAATTCACTAATTCTAAACCCCTAGTGAGTGGTTGGATTATAATACAATCTTTAATCAGAATAAAGCTCACCTAATTTGATACCCCTAAAATTACAAATCTACCAATGCAATCTTAAGGCCTAGTAGTGAGTTAGGTTCAATCCAGGTTTGTTTAATAAGGCTTAGAAAAGACAATATAATTAATCCCAAATAATTTGGAAACACTACTAGCCCAACTCTAAGTTTAAATTAGCTAAGTTCTTTAGAAAATCAATTTGGCCTTAAGGGCATCCACTCACATACTTCATAGGTGAAACATTAAGTGATAGTTACGCCACTCATAAAGGATGATTGAAACATATAGGTTCATTAAGCATAGAGTAAAACATCTCCATTAAGATTTGACTTACTTATGGATGAATGATTTAGCAACATAATAAGTTCAGAAAAACTCGAGACTTTCCAAAGGACCTTAAAAGAAGTGTAGGGTTATCCCTTACCCTCCTTTATAGTATTTTGGATATCTTGGAGGACAAATGAACCCATTATGTATTTACTCAAGAAAGTCATCCTTCAACCTAAGTGAATCAGAACCCACCAAGTTATGACTAGGGCTCGGTAAGCATTCATCTTGAACTGCTTTTCCTGCTTTCCTATCTGGAAATTAATTTAAATTCTTGCAAAATTATATATACATTGTAAAGGCTAATCTTTTAGCTGGAGTGTGAGAAGATAACATCTACACTTTTATATTATTTTGTTGCAGCTTAATTTTACTTTACCTTCACTGTATTTACTTTAATACCTGTACTTACTTGCAAAGCTGCATGACAAAACCAAACCAACGCAAAACAAAACCAAAATTGAAACTAATAACTTAAACAAAACCAATAACAAAACAAAAACAAAACTTCTTTTCAAAATTAAACAACTTTTGCAAAATAAAACAAAAGAAAACTAAATCAATACACCCTCTTTGGATGATTGAGAATCCCTCGGAGGGGGCAACCTACGGCTGCTAACGAGATTTCCCCCAGTTTGGATGATCTTGCTGAACTTATTTATTTGAGTTTGGTAAATTTATATAGACAAAGTGAATCCAAAGAAAATAGTGGTGCTGGAATAAGGGAATCATGAGATCCTAACCTGTATCGCTTAATCAACTTAAAATCCCCCCATAAGACCTTCAAATAAAAAACAACAAAACCTGACACATACATCTTAAAACTTTTTTCAACCTCTTGAACTTTACACTTTGAAACTTAAAACCCTCTAAACAAGAAGCTTGGAGCATGCACCGTGGGCAGCATGATGAAGGAAGGCAGAAGAACATCATCAAGAGAGCAAACAAGTCTACAACAAAAAAATGAATCTGCAATAGGAAAATCTTTTCTAGAATTAAAAAAACAAGCCATAGGATTTTGAGGTTGTCTTCCTACTGTGACATAAATACTCAACTGATCTTTTAGGCCTTTGTACAACCCTGTTGTACAATATAAGCCCTAAATAGTTCTAGGATTTTAATGTCGTCGTCCGATACGATGTAAGTCCTCCTATCTTCTAGGTTATTTTTGTGATTGGTATCATACAGATGTAAGCCCTAAATAAAAAAATTGTCAGGATAAAAAATTAAATAATATCTCTTCAAAGTTGAAGCCAAACCTTAGGATAGTTTGGGAAGTCACCGAGGTTCTCCTCAGGATCCGTGGCATCCCTTAGCTTTTCCTCCTTTGGATTCCAAAAATAATTATTCCCATTTGTACCTTTTTTCACTTGAATTTCTTATGTCCGATCTTAAAAATCCTAAACCTTTTGAATTCATGAAGACCTTATTTCCTAATCCTTATCGAGAGTTTTCTTAAGTAACTTCAGTTACTTGAGATGTAATTAACTATAAGGGCTTTCCCTTATAGGAAACTTTAAGAGCCCATGTAATATAAACTCTATCTAATCTTTTATATTAGATAGGGCAACTTGTCGGTCAACATAAATGGTTCACAGACTAAACGGATGTCATAGATTCTTTAGTTTATTTAAATGAGCTTCATCATAGAGTAATGTGCCTATTATTTGGGTTAGATGCATAGCTTGCAATATTTTGCTCTTTCATTTAAAATATTGCATATATGATATCAATTTTGATTTCATATTTTCAAAATTAAAAAATTACTTATAAAATTACATATATTTTAAATTAATTTAAATTAATCTATTTTAAAATGGGAGATGGAATTTCTATCCCGACAACTGATAATTTCTAATTTGGCGACCCACATTATCCTAGAAGACTAGAGATGGAACCCACTTACATAGAAATTTGAATCATTTCCTTGCTCTCTTTGGAACCCACTTGAATGATCATGAACCTCCAGCACTTGGAAGGTTGAGGCCAATCTGTAAGGATTCAAGGATGAGTTACTATAGGACTGTTGAAGTCAGGACAACCTGGGTGGCTATGGCTTTGTCTTTCACAAACTCAAGCACATCACAACTTCCCACTAGTCCCAAAACCCTAAATCACACCCATTAGACTAACCTCCTTTACCCTTTAAGAAACTCACATGGATAGTCCCAAGCCTATGATCTTTGATTGAGATGGCTAAGATCAATATGTGAAGGTTCATAAAAGGTTGCCATTTGGCTAGGCTCGGTCCCAAGGTGGTTAAGTCTGGCTAAGACCCATGGTCAGATGATGCGGTGACAAAAAATAATACCAACGGTGGTCAGTCGATTTAATTTATGTATGTTGTAAATGTATTTCAACTCCAAAACAAACAATACAACTAATTTGGAAATCTTAATAACAATCACAATCAACTTACCTCAGTATAATCAGATTTATATTAAAACTGTCATCCCTAGTGAGCTAAAAGGTTACTATGATTATTAAATGGTGTCACTAGGTTGCAAATTTAAGTAAACACATCGCTCAAGTAATAAAGAGCTCTAATTGAATCCTAAAAATTGATCCCACAGGGAGGAGATACACTTATAATGATAGTAGAACACACAATGTTCAAACTAATAAGACTTAAGTAAGGAACACAAGTAGATAATTTTTAATGTAACTAGAAATACTAAGTTTACTAAACTAATTTTTAGTGCTTCAAAGTGAAATTTTTTAATTATAAGTAAGGTTTTTGTAACTAAAGGTTCTAGTTGGGGAAAATATCCTTCCCCTTGCAATGTGGTCATGGTTAGTGAATAAATCAGATTGTTCAGAAATGTATTATGCCAAATTGGAGCATTCCTATTCTTTACCCTCTCCCAAGTGCATAAAGAACATTAGTTAATCCAAGGTCTAGTCCCTAAATCTGTGGTTACGTTTGGAGGATTCTGGCTCTCACTCCAGAGCTCCCACTTCTCTCCAGCTGAGGGCAAACACTTACTTTAGTTTCCAGACACTTGGACTAAATTAGGGATTTTAGTCTGTCACCAGAAAATCTCCAATTCTACACACATCAAAGTATGTTTTCCTATTTATTTGCATTAAACCTCATGAACCACATTCTTGTTAATGATATTGAATGTAATTCTTAGTTTGTCGTTGAATGCATAGCCCTTTCAGATCGTATGTTTCACAACAAATTTTAACATTTCAATTGGTTAGATCGAACAGTAAATGAAGTTCCAAGTTTAAATCATCAAATTTTTTATCAAATATTTTAGCACAACAATTCTTATTCATCACAAAACCATATTTCATTGCAAGGAGAAGGACAAAAAAATTTACTTAGAATTCATGAGGAAATTACAACAAAATATGGATTTTATATATAAGAACAAGTTCATACAAAACAATAAGTAATAGGCACAACTTATTTCAAACTCTTCCCCATTGAAATTCCTTGATGTTCCTTTACTTTCTCTTTGCAAAACCACTCAATTCTCTCTTAGAAAGGTAAGGAAGAAGAAATCTCTTACTTTCCCTCTTCGCCTACAACTCTAAGAAAATCACAGCTCTCTACACATACACCACACTTCCTCCAACTCTCCTTTTTGTTTCTCCCCCTCTGCTCTTGCCGCATCTAACTTAAACTTACTGTATTTTATGATTAGGATGAATTTCCCTAAAAGTTTCCTTAAGAGCCTCTTCAAAAATCATCCCATATCAATGTATTTTTGAGATAAACTGTAACTGGAGCCGTCGGCGCAAAATCTCTAGTCTTCTGTATTAGGGCGCCATTGGCACCCATTCTGGCACTGTTGGCGTCAGATGAATTGCTTCTCTGAATTAGGGTGCCGTCAGCGCCATTCTGGCATTGTCAGCGCCAGATCTGTTTCTGCACCTGTTTTCTCTAGATTTTGGTGCCGTTGGCACCAAATCCGGCGTCGTTGGTGCCAGTACATTTCGTAAAATGCTCCATTTGACTTCAAATTTCTTCTTTTTTGCTTTTTTTTCTCTAAATGCTTAAAATCATTATACTTGCAACAAAATATCAAAATATCTTCCTTTAAAGTGCAATATCACTAAAAATAAGCATAAAATGTATATGAAAAATCAAACGTTTTTTTGGTGTATCAAAATCCCCCAAATTTATTTGTTACTTGTTTTCAAGTTACTCTTTTGCTAAATAAAAATTATGACTTGTGGTAGTGAAGTCAAATTTATAACTGTTACAATTTTTGTTTCATAAATTTAATTGCAAGACTTTTAAATTAGTTCCAATAACTTAGGTTAAACCATAAGTAAGAATATTTAGTAATCAAGTGTAAAAGTTTTAGTCTTCTATTCATTTAAAGAACAAGTGTAATATTTCATGTTAAGAATACTTAAAAAATCATATGAAAAAGAATTCTCATGAAAATTCTATTAGCAAAGATATTAATAAATAAATATAAATTCATAAATGTTGTTGAGTTCTTTCCTTTAGGTTAATTTAAGTGAACCTAATTTTTGATTAGGCATCTCCTCAAGCTTCTCCTCACATATATTCTTCTTTTCTTTTGCTTTTCTTTTTTCTTTTTCTCTCTTTTTTAATTTATATATATTTTGATTGTTTTTCAATCCTTTCCTTTCTTTTTTTTTCTTTTCTTTTCATGTGAGGATTGCTATATCTGGATAGCTTTTAACAATTTTGAACTTCACCATTCTCTTCCTTAAGTTATAACTTAATACATTTCTTTCTTTATATATCGGTATTAGTATTTGCATTATTTCATAAAGTTTCACAACTTTCTTCTTACATGCAATCCTAAGGCTCATAATATTTCAAAAATACCCTTTCATTTACTTTAAATAGTAAACTATAATCTTATACTCTTACTCAAAATATCTTAAACCTTTTTAACTTTTATTATTAAAACTTAATTTTCAAGTCTAACATAATATTTAAATAAAATAAAAAATATAACTTTCTAAAGCTAAATTCTTATAAAAAATCATGTTAAAAATAGTTTTTAAAAAATAGTTCATTGAGGACAAATAAAGTTTTAGTCTTTTCTTTTTTAAAAAGAATTATTCTTTCCCCACCAAACTTACCTTTTTCAATATGTAAACACTTAGTGCAAAAATGTAGGTAGAAATAAAACATTAAATAGACTAACTTTTTGTGCTGGATTTCTGAATTTAAAACTATGTAGGTAGGAATTAAAAAGAGCAAATATATATAGTAATGTAGAAAATTCTTAAACATCATTCTTCAAAAGATTTGCAGAGAAAAAAAATTCACAAACTCTAAATTTACTAAATAATAATTTGTTATTGTTCTTGTTCGTGCAAAGTACCGACCCACTGACGTTTCCCCTGCTTTATGTAGGAAAATGTTAGGATGAAAATTGGTTTTTTGCGTTCAAAGAAGGCTTGAATCTAGCGCTAAATGAAGTAAGGCACCATAAGGGGGTGTGATAAAATTCAACTTGGACTTTGCCCAAGTCAATGTTGACTACGAGGTTCCCTTTAATGGACATTGTAAGTCACGGGGAAGCCGTGAGCCTATAGTCCGTTATTAAAAATAGTCACTAGGAGGCAGAAGAGATAACAAAGTAGAAAGGCATCAAAGGATTACAGATTCACACCTCCAGATAGCAAGAAATAAGTACATACCATCAATAATCACCACACCAGAAGGAGAGTTAGTTACTACTGTTGCAGAGAACTCCAGACAAGCCGCTGAGGTGCACTCAAAGAAGAAATGCTAATCACCACAAGCACCGAGCCTTTGATAGGCTTGAGAAGAAACAAGCTAGGGAGACAGTTAACGAGCTTCCGTGATTCCAGAAGAAGATTATGATCCAGAGGTTAAAGAAACTGACACTAGTCCCCCAGCTATGGAGGAGGAGCAAGAGCTTACTACAGAGCATGTGTCATCACGGGATCCACTAAAAAATATCTTCACCAGGTACCTGACATGCAGGTCGGGTTTACCCAGATAGCCGTTAGTTACATGAGCATTTATAGAATGCCAAGATTGCAATGTTCTGCATCAGGAGGAATATGGAAATTTTAAGGCATACACAGCTGCCTCAATGATGATGGGAAGCAGGGAGCACCCTGACGTGGAGCCAAACGTACCACAGCTCGTAGAACCTCTACGAAAGCAGGAGGTTTCAGACTACGTAATGGCCAAAATTTGCATAGTCAGAAAGAAATAATTTGAGAACTATGAAGAAATCCATGGATGGTTTGTCAAAATCCTGTAAGTATTAGAGCTGTACACCAATGTTTTCTCAAGAAATGATGAAGCAAAGATTTTGGACTGCATCTTCAGTCTCAGAGACTTGGGTCGGGCAGGCCACCTGAGGTAAAGAACCTTCTCAGAGCTATAAAAATGGAAAAGAGGAAAGGTAGGATCACAATTTAGTGTGGTTGCTGCTATAACTTTGCAAAGGACAACAGGGAAATCCCCAGGCGATTTTACAAAACGATGAAGTGGACCCTATATCATCCCCGATAAAGAAAATGATCAAGAGAATGGTGGAGTGGCACATACTGCCAACAGACTGTATTCCAAATAGCTACATTATTAACTTATATGAGGAAGGGGATTGCATTCCACCTCATATTTACCACCATGATTTCGTCAGGACATTTTGCACAGTCTCATTCATGAGTAAGAGAAATATTCTTTTTGGAAGGGAAATATAGATTGCTGGACCTAGAGATTTCAGAGACACAGTGGAGATCCCACTACCGGTCAGATCGGTTTTTGTCTTGAAGAGAAACAGAGCAGATTTGTCCAAGCATTGCATACCTGGAGTCACACGGCGCAGAGTTTCAGTCACATTTCGTAGGATGGATGATGAAAAAGTACCTTACGAAAATGAGCCAGACCCAGACTTGGAGAGTCTTAGACCACTGGAGCTGTGAGATAGCTGAACCACTAATTGTACACAAGGGAACTTTTGTCTCGAAGTGAAGCTTAGGAAGTTAGCTCGATCATAGAGCGACCTTGCAAGACAGATGTTTGCTACTTTGTATTTTCTTAGGACATATAGCAGATGATGTGTTTTTAGTTTCTACTCAGATGTACTTTCGATATTTTGAGATGCGTACGATCAGTTGTACTGCATTTTCAGCCATAATTAATGAATTTATTTCAGTTCAATTTGTATTCTTTGAATGTACCATAATTGCGCAATGGATGAAAAGCCGTAGGACCACACGCTGGTTTGAAATTCTAAACGAACAAAGAAAGATAAAAAAGAAACTTGAAAAGTAAATGAAATTAAAATTAAGAGCTAAAGAGCAAAATACAAAGAAAATTGAAATTAAAAATTCTCTCAATAAAAAGAAAAAGTGATAAAATAATGAAAAGATAGTAAATAAGAAAACAAATGATAAATAAATTCTTCCGCGATCTCGGGTTCCTCACTCGTTGCACAATTATGTGTCGTACACTTCACAAATCTTGCATTTGCATTTTCACAACATCGCTTCCCACAAATATGAGAATTCCATAATATTCTATAATTCTCCACAAATTCACACAAATTGCACAGCTTCCCTTTTTGAAACTCCATAAAGTTCAACATTAAAATTCCTAAAAGTTCAAAATTTCAAATCTTTTGGGGGTCGGTGCAAGGATTTTGACTCCTTCAAATTCACATTTTGGAGTTGATGCAAGGATTTCGACTCTCATTTCCACGATATTCAAGAATCGGTGCAAGGATTTCGATTCCTTAAAATTCTCACATATTTCACATTCTATTCACAAATTTTTCACAATCACGATATTTGAGAATCAGTGCGAGGATTCCGATTTTTTAAAATTTCCACATATTTTCACACTCCCTCCACAAGTTTTCCATAATCATGATATTCTCAGGGTCAATGCAAGGATTTCAATTCCCATTGATATGATATGATATTTGAGGGTTGATGCGAGGATTTCGACTTCTCACCCTATATTACCATATGCTTCCCATAAGATTTCCACACCCATGATATTCAGGGTTGGTGCAAGGATTTCGACACCTTTTCCCTAAATTTCTGCACCCCATCCATAATTTTCCACATTCATGATATTCGAGAATCAGTGCAAGGATTTCAATTCCTTAAAATTTCCACATATTTTTACACTCTATCCACAAGCTTCCACATCCACGACATTCGAGGGTCGATTCGAGGATTTCGACACCTCCCCTAAATTTCTGCACTTTTTCCATGAGTTGCCCATATCCTCGATATTCAATGATCGGTGAAAGGATTCAAATTCCTTTACCTATGTATTCCATATCCTACCCACAAATTTTCCATGCTCACGATATTTAGGATCGGTGCAAGGCTTCTGATTCCTTAAAGTTTCCACATATTCTTGCATCTTGTTCACAATCACACACATGATATTTTTGGGATCGATGCAAGGATTTTGATTCCCACACAATTATATTTTAGGGATTGATGCAAGGATTTCAATTCCCGCACACATGACTGTGTGAGGACATTGATGCCCACACACATGACATTTGAGGGACGACGCAAAGATTTTTTCGTCTTCTTTATCTCCCACATTCCTGATATTTTGAGATCCGTGCAAGGATTATGTTTCTCACTCCAAGACTGGTACCCAAATTCTAGTTCTCATCTTTCAGTGTCAATATCTAAATTTCAGTTCTCGTCTCTCTCAAAGTCAAAATTTTAAAACAAATCAAATTCAAAATTCAAAATTTTGAAATTTTAAAAGTTTAGAATTTCAAAGTCAAAATTAAAATCAAATCGACACCCAAAATCAAACTCAAATCAAAATCAAATCAAACTCAAAGGTCAAAATCAAAATCAAAATTGAAAATGAAATTGAATGGGATTGGGTATCCTTCAAATTTGGAAGCTTAAAATTCATAGTCCCATGATGAAGGTCTTTCATCTATTCATCCCCGGTGAGAGTTCTGGGATTTGAAGGTTTTCATCAATTAATCCTCAGCGGATACTTTCTCACAAAATCTTAAATTTTGGTTTGAGCTTGTTGGCTCAGACAGTTGTGTTGGTTTTGTTGATCTTGTCGGTCAACACCAATACATGCGGTTTGCTCGTCCAGTGCACCACACCTATTGCAGATCCATTTGTTGACCTCACTTTTGTCAAGGTCTAGTTTTTCTTTAGGAGCCTAGGATCTAGCCATAGGATTTTCTGGTGACTATCTTAGAGAATTGGTGATGGAACCCTCCCCACTAGAAATTCAAAATTCTTCTTTGCTTCACTTGGTGTTTCATATGCTTGCTACTAACTTCTAGCACTTAGTAGGGTGGAGCCAAGCATAAGGGACTCAAGAGGAGTTCTCTATAGGATGGTCAAGCCTTAGGATAAACCCTGGGTGGTCTGGTCTGGGTGAGGCTTGCACACACACACACAGACTTGACCCTCACACTTTTACTCTTAACCCAAAGTCCTAAACCAAACATGCCCAACCATGATTCCCTGTTCCTTTGAAAACTCATGTGGGCGGTGCCCCAAGCTCTTAGCCCTAGGCTAGGTTTTGGCTAGGACCAACACATGGAGGATCCAAAGTGGGACTTTTTATTTGGTCCATGGATCAAATGGGTTAATATAATGAATGACATCCTTAATTAACCCCAATTTCATCAAATTCTCAATTTTGACCATTTAACCCAAACTTCACCAAAATTACCAAATTGCCCCTACAACCTTAATTTTTCCCAAATTGTCCAAATTCTCAAATTTCCTTCAAAAATCAATTCAAAACATTTCAAACCCCTCAAATTGATCAAAATCCACCAAAATACCTAAAATCCCCAAAATACCCCTAAACCCCCCAAAATTACCAAAGTGTCCTTCATGCTACAAAAATTCAAAAAATTCCCAAAATTTTTAAAATCACTCCAAATGTCCCCAAAACTAATTTGAACCACTCCATTTAGCCTAATTTGACCAAATTGACCCATTTGACCAACATTCCCAAATTACCCTTAAGTGCCCAAAATACTAAATCACTCCCAATTTCCACCAAATTGACTTCAATCTCTCCCAATTTTAATTCCATACTTAAATTCATGATCCCCAATCCCAATTGAAACCAAATCCAAACCCAATTGAACCCAATTTCAAGTACAATTGCAAGCCCAATCCAAAATCCACAATTTAGCCATACCCTTAAATTCCCCCAAATTGAACCCCATGATCAAATCAATTTCCCAAAATTTGAATTCTAAATTATTCATAACACATCCCCAAATCAATTTGAACAATCAATTGACCCAAATTTGAACTCAAATCTCATCAAAATACAACTTAAGCCAAAACCCCCAATTTTTTACCAAAAGCCTAAATCTCACTAAATTAGACCTCCTAACCCAAAAATTTCCACCCAATCAATGTCTAAAACTCTTTATGACAATCACCTAAATCAAATTGAACCATCAATTGAACCATATCTAAACCCTAACCCAATCCAAACCCAAGTCTAGCCCAAATGCCCTAAAATTGACCATATGACCAAATTCCACCAAATTGACCTTCCAAATTAATTCAAATCACCAAATTGGTATCCAAAACTTCTCATGACAATCATCCACACAAAATTGAAACACCGCTTCACCTAAATACTAATCCAAACCCAACCTAGACCCAATTTTAAAACAAAGCCCCAATTTTGAACCCAAGCCATAAAGTTGCCCAACCAACTCAAATTGACCAAGCCATGGCTACCACTGCCAAGATGTGGACCATAGGGACCAGACGAGACCCACCCAGCCCAACCTACATGAGCCATGGAACAAGGATACCATAAATTATGGGATTTCCTTCATAAATTGACCAAAACAAAAGTTTCTTTGCCACCGGCCATCAAACCTCCAATTTAATCACCATTAAGTGTTCCTCTGGCCTCCCTGACCCAGCTAACCACCTCCCCTGACCTGGCCGACGGGCATAGTGGCCGAAAAATCAAAAACCAAATAGGCCTCCCCATAAGCCAAACCCAATTGAACTCATCCAACGTGTCTCACCCTAATTGGTCATTGACATCTTTCAGCCCTCCACCTAAGCAGTTGATTGCACCAACCAGCTAGCTCTGGTGGCCACCCTAAGCCCCTCTATTTAAACACCACCTCTTCATGGACAACCAAGAAGAAGACACTGAACTTAGAGGAAACTCTATCAAATTTCTCTCAGAGACTCTCCCAGCCTTCCTAAGCTCAACCCAGCCATTTTCCAGCCACCTCCACCACTGTATGAGCTCAAAATCAGGCCAGAAACATAACACTTCACCACACTCCACCAAACCTTAAATTGAGCATTACCTAAGCTTCCTCAGATCTTGAGAGGAAGTTTTCCACTGAAAGCCTCATCTCCCTACACCTCTACACCAGACTTTCTGCTTAGCCTTCCCACCTTTAGGAAGAACTCTTGCACAGACAATTCACCAGATCCTAGCAAAACTTCTAGGAGGTTCATCAGAGTCCTCTAAAGCTTCTGCAAGCACCTGATTGAGGCCACACCTCTCAGGAAAAGGTATACACCATTTTCCCCCAAATTGATCTTAGTTTGGATCTTTGTGAAGAAGATTTTAATTTCATAATTGATAAAGATTATGGATGTGTTAGTCTAGACTAGATGAAGGTGTAAGAACAAACTTGAAGTGATTTGATTGATTATAGGCAGAGAACTTAGGGTTTTTGTGTGAATGGTTTATGGGTTAGGTCAGTTGGGGACAATGACCAGGACTTGTTAGATTATCCGTGTAATGGATGGATGATCAAGATCACACTAGACGAGTAAATGACACATGAACTGTGGGATGCATGGCTACTGAATTAGATGGTAGCGTTGAATAGAGGAGTGCCATGTGGAGCTTCAGAGCTGCCTAGGTTGAGGTGGCGCCACGCTGAATAAGTAGGAAAATATGTTTTTTTTTAATTTAAATAAAAAAACCTTTAAACATGCATAACATGTTGTAGAAAATTCATAAAAATAAAAGAAAATACATTGTTAGTCAGTGAATAGAGGAGAACAATGTGGAAATAAAATAAAAAATATTTAACTTATATTTATTTTTAAATTAATTAAATACTCTAAAACTTCATTAAATGATTACTTGTTATATAAAATTCACCATGGCATGGGATTTGGAGAGTTTGCTCCCTCTGTGGTTAGGAATCTTCTCTGATTTTTCCAAGGTTAGCAGACATCTCAAGTCAGAGATCCCTAATGTTCAATTTAAATTCCTCTATTTTTTAAAATTATAATAATTAAAATATAAATCAAGAAAATACAAAACTTATTTTGGTAGGTTCACTGTGGTTAAATGACCCTACGAAAAATATAAAAAGGATTTAAGTAATTAAAAATGGTACCGATAGTAATTAACTCATTAAAATTCTTAAAAAAGTAAATAATTAAAATATAAATGGAAAAATTAAAAAAAATCATCCCATACTATAAATAATAATCATGTTAACTCCCTATAAAAAAGTTGAAGTCAATTACGGTTGATTTAATCACTAAAATGAATTTTTTAAGCAAAATAACATTTTTGGCACTAAAATAATTATAATAAATAAAATATAATTAAAAAAATTATAAAATTGGTTTTGGGAGTTCCTAGTGACCAGAGGGACTTAAGAAAAATAAAATTGGAGTTAAAATAAATATTTAATTTTTAAGCTATTTTTCAATATTTAAATATTTAAAAATAATTAAAAAATCATAAAAATCACAAAAATATAAAAATGCACCTAAATGTAATATTTGGTTCCCTGGTCACTTGAGGACAATTAAAATATTTTTCCTAATTTTCTAGGTGAAGTTATGAAATTTTAAAGGCTAAAAAATGAATTTTGCTTAATTTTGCACTTAAATAATTATAATAAATAAAATAAAAATCATAAAAATATGAAATTTACTTCTCTGGGTTCTCTGAACTCAGAGAAAATTAAGAAAAAATATAAACCTTATTTTTCCACTTAAATACTATTTTATATTTAATTAATGATAAAAATAAACATATAAAAATAATAAATAAAATAAAACTAAAAAGATATGAAAATTGATCTAAGTGGTCCTCTGACCTATGTGAACCTTCAATAATTTTCTTAAGGACTGATGATTTGTTTTGGCTAAGTTAATGAATTAACAATGAAAATACCTATTTTTGCATTAAAATAATTATAAAAATAAAATAAATATTAGAAAATCAAATTCTCTCCTCTAATATTTTAATTGACCCATAAGTGGAGTAACCTAAAAATTTCAAAGTCATTTGAGTTGAATTTAATGAACGATGAAGTGATAGGCCTTAAAGAGTCAAAATGATAATTATGAAATTTAAGCTTTAAATTAATTTATAGGCTTAATAAAGGGGTAAATGGGTAATAAATTATTTTAATTAACTTTGTTAGAAGATTGAAAAATAAGGGATTAGAAGGTAAGAACCAATCTCACCTCTTTCCACAATAAGGGCATAATTGTAAGTTCCCCTAATTATCATAAATTGGAATTTAATTAAATTAAATGATTATAAGGTAAAGGGGTTTGATTTGGAAGATAATAGCTCATTAATTTGAGATCTTTAACTAATGGTTTGATAATATACAATCATGGATACAGATTAAATGACATTTAACATAACATTCCTAAAATTACAAATTTACCCATAATCCTTAAGTGCTTAGTAGTGAACTAGGCTTAATCCAAAATTTTGATTAATGAGGTTTTGAGAAGAAAGCATAATTGATTAATAATATTTTTTAAAAACATTACTAGCCTAACTTTAAAATAATTTACTAAAATTTTTGACAAATCAATTTAAATTTGACAACTACAACATCAAACTTGACAACGTGTTGGGATCCTAACCAGTGTCACTTTAAGTTGATTAATAAGACATTTAAATAATCATAGCTACAACATCAAACTTGACAACTACACCAAAACTTGAAATCTAAACCCAATACTTCTCTAAACTTCCTCAATTTAACACTTCTAAACTTAAACTAGATGCAACGAGGAACCTAGAACAAACACTGTGGGCAGTACAATGAGGCGTGCAGAAGAACATCTTCGGGAGAGCATAAAGGTCTACAACTGCAAACCTTCTTATAAATAAACAACAAGCCATAATTCTTCGAGGTAGTTCATCTAGCATGACATAAACCCTCACCTTATCTTTTTGGCTTTTGCACAATATGCAAAATAAGCCCTAACTCGTCTTAGGACTCCGAGGTTTTCATCCGATACGACATAAATCCTCCTATCTTCCAGGATATTTGCATGATCGGTATCATACGGATGTAAAATATAATTAATAAAATTAGTAGGATGAAACATTAAATAATATCTCTTTTAAATTGAAGCCAAAACATAGGGTAGTCTGGGAAGCCACAGAGGTTCTCCTTAGGATCCGTGCATCTCCTAGCCTTCTTCCTTTGGATTCCGAAAATAACTGTTCCAAATTTGCACCTTTCCCATTTGAATTTTCTATTGTCCGACCTTAAAAATACTAAACCTTTGAATGCATGAAGATAATATATTTTTATCAATATCGAAAGTTTTCTTATGTGACTTCAGTCATTTAAGATGTAATTAACTATAGGAGTTTTCCCTTATAAGAATCTTTAAGAACCTAGATAATATAAAACCTATCTAATCTCTTATATTAGATAGTTGAACTTGTCGGTCAGCATAATGGTTCGCAGAATAAACAGATTTCGAAGATTCTTTAGTTTATTTAATTGAGCCTCGTTAGTAAGTGATATGTACTATTCTTCGGGGTAGATGTATGGTTTGCGGTATAGTGTTCATTTATTTATACTTATTGCAAAGATGAGGTCGGTTTGATTTAAAATTTTCAAATTAACATGAAATTTCTAAACCATATATATATATATATATATATATATATATATATATATATATATATATATTAAATTCAATACTTTTAAACCCCGTTTTTTTAATAACCAACAGTTCTCCCTCGGATCTGTGGCATCCCTTACCTCCATTTGGATTCCATAATAACTGTACCCATTTAAATTTTCTATGCCCGACTTTTAAGACCCTAAACCTTGAAATTCATGAAGAAGATACCTCTGATATAAATCGAGGGGTTTTTTAGGTGAATTCAGATGCCTAAGATGTAAATAGCTATAGGGGCTTGCCCTTATATGAAACTTTAGAACCCAGCTTAATATAAACATTATCTAATCTTTTATATTAGATAGATGAATTTTTCAGTCAACATAAGGGTTTCGTAGATCAAAATGGATGTCATATGTAGTTTATTTAATCGAGCCTCATCATGAAGCAATGGTCTATTTTTTTAGGTTAGATGCATGGCTTGCGATGTAGTGTTCGTTTATTTAAACTATCGAATATATGAGATTAGTTAGGTCTTATATTTTTTAAAATTAAAATATTAATTTTTCAAATTAAATATATTTTAAAGCAGGTGATGAGATTCCCATTGTGGCGACCGAAAAATTCCAATTTGGCGACCGATAATCCTAAGTCATATAAAGCTTTTCCATAAAATCTTTCTCCAATTACATAATGGATAGTAAAGCTCCCAGGATTGTTAAGCTACTTAGGAAGCTTTTTCTAAATGAAAGCATGACACACCACACTAAGCTCAACTGTCTCATAATCTCCAAACTTTCTTTTCTTATTAATAATGTCTTTCAAGAACTATACATAACTGGGCATTTTCTCTAGAGCCTCAACAAATGAAATATTAATAGTCAGCTTCTTAAAAAATTTCAAAAATCTCAAAAATTGTTGATCCAATTTTTGTTCTTAGAGTCTTTGAGGAAATTAGGGTGGTTATTTTTATAAATTAATCTTAGTTGGTGAGACTATTTTTCTAAGCCTTTGGAAGTATCTCCCATAGGTTTTTCAGGCTTCAAGTTCTCTTTTTCTAACTCAAGATCGTTCTAAGCTACATCCTCCACTTCTCTTCCACTCCTTAACTTAACATCTTTAACATGATCACTATTGTTCTCCTTAGGATTAATCTCAGTGTTACTAGGAATCATTCCTTGTGTTTAATTACTAAGTGAGTCAGCAATTTTTCTCAAATAGTTCTCTATGCTCCTAATTGTTGCACCTTTACTTTGTAGTTGATTCCCCAATTACAATAAAATTTCCTCCTAAGAAAACAATGTTTTCCTTAAATTGAGGGTTAGATTTAAACCTTAGAGGACAAGAAGGTTTATATTTAGTACTACCATGGTTATTCCAAATTCCTGTAAGATTTTGCTTGATTATTTACCTAATTGGTTTCCTCCAACAAGATTGTTATTCCATTTAAAATTAAGATGATTCTTCCAAATTGGGTTATAGAAATTGGAATAAGGGTTTCTTAGTTCTATTTGTTTATCACATTTAGAGTCTCAAAATATGAAATGTTTATATCAATCAACTGTCCAAATGAATTTCATCCATTACTGACGGTACTTGAGGTTGATTCTTTCTAATTTTCTCTAGGGTCCTAGATATAGCTTTAACTTGAGAAGTTAGAATCATAAGTACATCTGTGTCATGAATACTAGCTACCTTCCTAAGGTTCACTCTCTCAGAAGACCATTGGAAATTGTTAGTGGCAATCGCCTGAATCAGAGAATAAGCCTCATCAAATGGCTTTGACATGAGTGATTGATTCCGATTGTATCGTATAATGGTTTATATATATATAATATAATTTTCTATTTTTTCTTTAATAAAATTTCTTTTTGTACAACGATGCAAAAAACTTGACTCCGATGTAAAAAAGAGTTCAACTAGTATATTTAAATTTTTGGATTCTACGCAAGTATACGTATCATTATCAAGTAATATTGGACTTTCTGGTTAAGCCCTGAAATATTGAACCAACAATAAATCTTGTAAATTTTTAATAAGGAATTAGATCACAAAATCTATTTAGAAAAAGATACTTACTTAAACTATATATATTATCGAATGATTAAAAATGCGATTCTTTTTAGTAATTTTTGATATTTTGAAATAAAGTAAGCAAATAACTAACTTTAACAAGATTTTTGTAAGATAAACGAAGTATAAATGAAAATATCTTTTTACTTATCTTGAATAAGTAATAATTATAGGAGTTCTGTTGTGAAAGTATGCAAAATATGTTGTGCCAATTAGGAGTAATAACATTTTTTTACCCTTACTAAGGATGCTATAAAGAACATTGGCTAGTTTAAAGTTTGAATAGTTTTGAAGACGGGTTAGGTATGGAAGATACTAGCTCTCACTCTAGAGTTCCCACCTTTCCCTCCACCTGGCGGCTAACATCATTGTCGGCATATTTTAGGTTGAGTGTTGTATTTTGAAAAGGGGTCGCCTAACAGAAATTGTTGGTGAATTCTAGATTTTAAATTTAATTTAAATATGTGTATATGGTTTTAGAAAGTAGTATTTGATTTTTAAAGTAATTTTAGGATATGAAATCAAACCGATCTCACATCCCAGATAGTTTATATAAACGAGCACCGCATCACTGAGCCATGTATCTATCTCAGAAGAGTAGACACCTTTGCTTGATGATGGGGCTCGGTTAAATAAACTAGGAGATTTGTGACATCCGTTTGGCTCAGCGAACCAATTTTATAAGCCGACAAATTCCCCTGCTTAATATAAATGAATTAAGCGGGGTTTATATTATCCGGGTTCTCAAAATTCCCTATAAAGGCAAGCCACTAGAGTTAATTACATCTTAAATGACGGGAATCATTTAAGAAAACTCTCGAATAATGATCGGTGGTTTTGCTCTCGAGAATTTCAAAGTTTAAGGTTTTCAAAAGATTGGATTTTTGGAAATTTCAATAGGGAATGACTCAAAATTTGGAACAATTATTTTTAGGAGTCCAATGGAAGAGAAGTAGGAGAAGGTCGAGGATCAGAAGAATCTTGGCAACTTCCCAAACTATCTACATTGTTTGACTTAGATTTAAGAAAATCCTAATATTATCTGATATTTCAATCTTGCCAATTTTAATTAATTAGGACTTATATTCATATGATATAATCATACAAATAGCCTCGAAGATGTGAGGGTTTATGTCGTACCGAACGACTACCTCGGAGTCCTAAGACTGGTTAGGGCTTAATTTGCATAACATGATTATACAAATGCCTAACGAAGAGTTGAGGATTTATGTTGCACTGAGCAAACTACCTCGAAGTCCTATGGCTTGATTATTTAATTCTAGGAAAGGTTTTGCTGAAGTGGACCCGAGTTTTGTTGATAACGATGGCCATGCTGCCCACCATGCTTCGAGCTCCTTATTGTTGCAGAGGTTTAGTTTTAGAAGTCATAAATCAGGAGATGAGAGAAGTGTTTTGGTTTAGAAATCTTAAAATCCAAGTGTTTTTTAATATTTTAATTAGAACAAATCTTAAAGTTGATTATAACAGAACCGATTAAGATCCCATGGTTCTATCATCCCGGCACCGTTATTTTCATTTAATTCACTTAGTCCAGATGAATTTGCTAAACTCAACTGAATGAGTTCCACACCTTCATTTAGACCGTGGGAAATCCCGTTAGCAACACGTGGGTTACATCATCCGAGGTATTCCCGATCATTCAACGAGACGTTTTAATTTAGTTGCAATTGTAGTTTTGTTGTTCTGTTTGTTGTATTATATTTTGAAATGTTGTGGCGGTGAATTTTATCTTGCAGTGATTTTTTTTTAATTTAGTTTTGGTTTTAGTTTTAGGGACTACCCTAAAGGTTTTGGTTTTCATGCAACAGTTGTTTATCATGCAAGAAAAGTAAAGTGCATTGCGATTAATTAAATTGCCAGAAGGTAAATTGCAATAAAATAAAAGCGTACCTGGAGGGTCTTCCCATCATCCCAAGCTGCACTTAAAACACATGTTAAGGCATTTAAATACTTCAACAAGTACCTAGGTAAAGGTAAGGGAAAGGTTTTGGTTGTCTATCAAAGTCCTAATCCTATAGGCTAGTCATCTCCGATGACGTCTGCAGGTTCTTGTATTTTGGTTTAAGGACGATTTTCTTCATCGAAGAACAACTAAGTTCAATTGTTCTTATAAACATCCTATCATATTGAGGAAGTGCTTAAGACGAGTCTTAAACATCTTTTCAATATTGCTTAGGATTGTTCTAAGTCCAAATGGATTTAATTAATCGAGTGAAGTAATCATCCGAGGTTTAATTAAGTTTTGTTCTTTTGCTCGGTGAACTAGGATGTTTGAATATCCTATGAATGAAGTGACACTTCACTAATGCTCCATCTAGGAGTTATGATAACAAGAGCTTTTAAGGGCAAATTGATATTTTAGTGATTTGTGATTTAATTTAATTTTTGATTAATGGATTTAAGTTTGGAATAGTGTTGAGTTGTTTTAGATCTATTTCGAATTACGTATGTATTAGGTGATGTTATATTTAATTCAATTCAATTTAATTTAATTTAATTTAATTTAATTTGGTTTAGTTTTAATTTTAATTTTATTTTAATTTTTAATTTAAATTTAATTTTATTTTAATTTGATTTTATTTTTTATTTAATTTAATTTAATTTAATATGTTTCAATTTAATTTAATTTAATTTAATTTAATTTTATGTTTAGAGGCTTCAAAAGCCCTATGGTCTCATGCCATGGTGAATTTCCTATATGCATGGAGAATTGAAATAGTGTAGAGAGTAAATAAATCATTAAAAATAAAATACTTAATGAAATTACTTGATTTCTTTTCCACATTATTCTCCTCTGTCACTGAGCAAGAGGGTATTTTTATTTTATTTTTAGGATTTTTCTACACAACGTTATGAATTTTTGAAGTTATGGGTATTTAATAAATAAGAAAAATCCCTATTTTCCTTCTTATCCACGCGGTGCCGCGTCAACCTTGGCGGCTTCGAAGCTCCACGCGTCATCTCCTGATTCGGCGCTGCCATCCGACTCAGCGCTCCAGGGGCCTGCGGTTCATGTCCTATTACTCTGTCCGGCGTGATCTGGCCGTACTGCTCGATACACGCGCGATCCAACGGTTCCCGGTCATCGTCTGCGAGTGGTGTGAACCGTGGCCGTCAACCTTCTAACCCTAATTTCTCACTCGATTCTCAACGGATTTTTGAGTTCTTGTGCTCTATGGATTCATCTTGAAGAGACGAACACATCCATACGGTAAACATGTATTGAAATTGACCCAAACTAAATTGAGAATCTCTCGAAGCTCGGGAGGAAGAGTGAGTCCATACCTTTGCTCAGAGAAGTGAAGCTTCGATCTGAGAGTTGTGTCACATTTGATTGGGTTCAAGCAAGCTCTAGATGAAGTTCCTTGGCCTGGTGAATTGTCTAGGTATGATTTCGACCAAGCCCGATCACGAAGCTTGGAGGCTGGAAGCAATGGCTGGCCTGGTGAGGGGGCTTTTGCTGGGAAACTTCTCCTTTTGGTCTGGTGAAGGTGTAGGA
The DNA here is from genome assembly GCA_022702705.1 of Papilionanthe hookeriana x Papilionanthe teres. Lineage (NCBI taxonomy): Eukaryota > Viridiplantae > Streptophyta > Magnoliopsida > Asparagales > Orchidaceae > Papilionanthe > Papilionanthe hookeriana x Papilionanthe teres. The sequence continues at coordinate 174,285,489 of CM040422.1, forward strand.
CCAATCAATTTGGAGATTGGCTCACTGTGGTGAAGTGTCCTGGTTTTGGACTTGAATTTTAACTCAAAAATTGAGCTCGCGGAGAGGAAATGGCGGAGGGATTTCGGTGGGGATCAAGTTCTCTATGTGTAGAGAGTAGTACGGGATGATTTTGGCGGGGTTTCGGTAAGGTTTGGTTCGGCACCTCTCATGGCCGAGAGGAGGTGGTGTTTAAATAGAAATGGGCTGGAGGACTTCCCGGGGGTTTGAAGGTGGGATCGAGGCTTGCTGCAGTGAGGAGAAGAGGAGGTATCGTTGTCCATTTGGGTTCGAGACGAGTCGGCGAGGAGAATTAAATTTTTTGGCTCACATGGAGCTTTCGGCCATGGCGTTTTTCGGTGGCCTGGTGGCTAGCCGGCCAGGCACTGGTCACCATCTTGACGAGTGGGGTCAGGGGTTGGCTATGGTGCAGTCAAGTGGAGTTTGACATGTGTAAAGGGGCTGAATTGAAATGGAATGGGGAAGAGGGTATTTTGGGCTTGGTTTGGTCAATCCATGGAAATAGGCTTGGTGCACCTCCCCAAGACCTGATTTTGAGCTGAGAGAATCATTTAGGTTAGCTTGGAAGGGGTGGTGAAGTCTCCATCCATGGTGAGGTGGCTAAGCATGGTTTAGTGTGTGACATGGTTATAATTAAAAAGGCTTAATGATGGATTAGTAAAGGGGGCCCTCCTTTTGCCATTAATGGCTTGGTCACATGTCAAACCTTCCATGGCTTCATATAGCTTGTAAATGGCTTGCTCATGGCTCCATGTGGCTTAGGACAAAGCTTGGTCATTTACATGAAAAAGGGTTTTAGCAATTTTGGTAATTTAGGGGTGATTTGATGGGATTTGGCATATGGCTTGATTTGGAATTATTTTATCATGGATTTAGAACTTAGGAGATGGTTTTATCAAATGGATGATGATAGAGGATTGTCATGTGGGCTTTGAGATGAATTTTGGGCTTTTTGAAATCATTTTGGACGGGCTTTTAGGAAGGCTTAAGGGGATGAGCCTTTAGGTTTAAGAATGAATTCATGGATGGGAATTTTGTAGAAGTTTGGGCCAAATAATTGTTGGATTTGGTTTAGGGATGTGTCATGAGTGATTTGAAATGAATTTGAGGTGGTTTGGGTTTGAATTGGGTTGAATTTGGGTTGAATTTGGGTTGATTTTGTAAATGGGCCAATGTAGGTCAAATTGGGCTAATTTGGGCCAATGTTGGGCTAGGGTTGAAATTGATGTAAAATTAATGTTGGGACATGTTTATGGGAGTGTTTCAAAGAGGTTTTAACTTTGGTTGGGTTTTGGTTTTGGGACTTGAGCTCATTTGGGTTAGGTTTGGGTTTAGGTCAAAATTAGGCTTTTTGGTTTTGGGTTGAATTTGAGTGGGTTTGGGTCCAAATTTTGGGCAAATTATGTTAGTGTTTTATTTGTGGGGATGTTAGGGAAGGTTTAGAAGAAGGTTTGGGGTCAATTGGAATTGAATTGGTTTGGTTTGGGCTAAGTTTGGGTCATGGGTCCAAATTGGGCTTTATGGTCAAAAATGAAATTGGAACCAAATGTCAATCAAATTGGACTTGGATTTGGTCTAGATTGATATTGTGGATATTGAATTGGAGTTCAGAATTGAATTGGACCTAAATTGGGGTCAATTGGGTAGGTTTGGTTTGACATTGGGTTCACTTAGGTTAAGAATGGGCTAAATTGGGTTTTTTTGGTAAAATGGGGTAAATTGACAAAATTGGCCCATGGAGTAGTTGGATAAAATGAAATTGGGAATATTTGGGATTTTCTGGAATTTTCTATGAATTTTTTGATTTTTTGGATTTTTGGGTCAAGAGGGGTATTTTGGGTATTTGCGGGGGGGGGGGGGGGGGATATTTTTGGAATTTTTGGTATTTTTGGCTATAGATGATCAATTTGAGTGGAGGGAAATTTTTAGGAATGGTTTTGGGGAATTTTGAGTAATTTAGGTGATTTTGCAAATTTTGGGTAGTTCCAAGGGCATTTGGAAGGTTTGATAGGTGTAGGGTCCCCGGGGTCAAAAATTGAAATTTTGGAAAAAAGAAGATTGATCAAATATGAGTGAAATGGAAGCACTTTGGTTGAGCCATGAAGCCATGTTAAGCCTATATGAGCCATGAGAGGACTCTTTTGAGGCATTCACTATGTTGTTCCTAACCCTCTTAGCCAGGGGCTTAGGGGTTAAGGTCCATCCATATGAATTACCTACATGAGTCAAGGAGCCAAGTTGGGTATGGGTGTGGTTTTAGGATTTGGATTGTGTGTGTGAGAGTGTAGAGTGTGAGTGTAGTGAGTGTGTAAGTCGACCCTCACTGAGACCGAGCCACCGGGGGTGGTCCTAAGGTCAGAGAGTCCTATAGGGAACTCATCCTTTAAACCTTTACATTTGATTTCAACCCTCTAGGTGATTAGGGGTCTACAATCAAGCTTGTGGGGTTTGTAGGGAGTCAAGAGGTGTTTGGACTTCTAAAGGGTGGGTTCCACTTCTAGTTTTCTAAGATGGTCAAAGGAAAAGCCTAAGGCTAGATCCTAAGAACTAGAGAAGGAAGAGAAGACCTCATCAAAAAAGAGGTCAACAAATGGACCCCCAATAGGTGTGGTGTGCTAACCAAGCGCACCGCGCATATTGGCATTGACCGAAGAGATCAACAGAACCAAAACGGATGTCCAAGTGACAAACTTAGGACGAAGTGTAAGAAGTTTCCACGGGGAGTATCGGGTAAATCTCCAAGGTCGAAGATTCCGGAACTCTCGTTGGGGAAAAAGGCGGTGAATTTCGGATCACAAGATTTCAGAGATTGGATCTTAGATTCATTTCAATTTTTTATTTCAAGTTTTAATTTTGAGTTTGAATTTCGATTCGAGTTTCGATTTTGATTTTATGCGGAGAAAAGAGTAGGGTTAAGGTCCATCCGAATGCATTTGTATGCGAGAAGGAAGTAGAGCTGAACTCTATTCCAATGCTTGAGGAAGAATAGGACAAAGCTTATCGGAAATGCGAGTGTTTTAATTTCGATTTCTTGCTTAAGAGGGTCGAATTTTGAGATTCTTGAGAAAGGGTAGGATTGTGCCTATCCAGAGTCGAGAATTCTTGAGAAGGAGTAGGGTGAAAGCTCTATCCCGGATGTCGAGATGGGAGTACGGCGAAAGCCTATCCGATTCTTGAGATGGGAGTAGGGCGGAAGCTTATCCCGATCTTGAGATGGGAGTAGGGCGGAAGCTATCCCTATCTCGAGATTGTCGAGATGGGAGTACGGCGAAAGCTTATCCGAATCTTGAGATTCTTTGAGATGGGAGTACGGCGAAAGCCTATCCCGAATGCTTGAGATTCTTTGAGATGGGAGTAGAGCGGAAACCTATCCCGAATGCTGAGATTGCTTGAGATGGGAGATCTTGTGAGCTTATCCCGAATGCTGAGATGGGAGTAGGGTGGAAGCCTATCCCGATTCTTCGAGATGGGGTAGGGCGGAAGTCCATCCCGAATGCTGAGATTGCTGAGATGGGAGTACGGCGAAAGCCTATCCCGAATGCTGAGATTCTTTGAGATGGGAGTACGGCGAAAGCGCGAAAGCCTATCCCGAATGCTGAGATTGTTGAGATGGGAGTAGGGCGGAAACCTATCCTGAATGCTGAGATTGCTGAGATGGGAGTACGGCGAAAGCCTATCCGAATGCTGAGATTCTTTGAGATGGGAGTAGAGCGGAAGCCTATCCCGAATGCAGAGATTTCTTTGTGAGATATGAAAGTGTTCCATATCCCATGGGAATCAATCAAAGTCTGATTACTTGGTGAAGAGTACGAACCCATGTCAACAGAATCTAATTGAAAATTCTTCGTGATTTTGAAATCATCCCGAGAGAGGGTTTCAAAGGAGGTCCGGAATAGATCTTGATTGGAAGAAGGATTGGAGGATTTGAAAAGACTGACTTAAACTGGAATTCAACATGAGCTTTAGATTCATTTTGTTTGTTCTTTAACTATCCCATTTTTTTATTGTTTATTTGGTGTTCATGTGGATTTGAAGTTCTTTTTAATGTTTGGATTTTTATGAAAGAGAGTTTCTTATTTATTCTCCTTTTTTTCTGTTCTTTGTTCGAAGTTCATTTAACTTCAATGGCGTTTCCCAGTCAATTTGCACAAAAAGAGGTGAAGGCAAAATGTGACATGGTCACTTTCATTCCAATCTTGTTGAAGATTCATCATACAACTCGATCTGAAATATTTCTCATACAATCCATGACTCAAAACGGACTATGTATGATTCTTGTTGATCCATTCAAAAATTATCTATTAAATCCATGTCTGAATAATGAGATACATGGTCAATAACATCACCTTCTAAGCCATCCTTAGCAGGAATGCTGCATGGATGTGCATTGGAGGTGTGCTATTTCCCGTGTAACTCACAGCTCATAGGGCGGAGACTCTCCGATTACGGATCGGCTTGAAATGGTATGGTGCCTTTACGTCGTCCATCCTTCTAAAAGTGATGGAGATCCGCTCCATTTGGTACTCCGGTATGCAATGCTTTGCGACGTCACGCTCCATTTCCTTGTAATATCATGACGGAACCTACCGGCGGTGGTATCTCCACCGGCCCTCGGAACTTACCGGGCCTACTTATCCGGAGGTCGGATCCAAACATGATATTGCATTGGTTGATGAACGAAACTGTGCAGAAAGGTCTGACAAAGTCGTGGTGGTCTATGTGTGGAGGTATGCAGTCGCCCTTCTGATAGATGTTGATGATGCAACTGTTGGGTATGCAGTCTGCTGGAAGTACCCTCCACGTTATCATTCTTTTAATTATTCTCGGCATTGGATCCACCTCACCGTGACAGAGTATCCCTGGTGAATTTCCTTTTCTGTCCTCTACGAAGTTATAGCAACATCTGCATTGTATTGTGACTCTTCCTTTTCCTGGCATCCATTTCCAGGGTTTCGAATAAGTCTTTTCTCTTAGAGGGCCTGCTCGACCCATCTTTTGAAGTTCTAAAATGCATCCACAATCTGCTGTTGCTCGTACTCTGAGAATACACTTGTGTGTAACTCGAGGCCTTCCAAAATGTTGATTCTTTTGCCTCTAATCCTCTCAAAGTATTCGAAGGTTTTCTTCTCAACATTTTGCATCCTTTCTAGTTCATATTCTAGGATTATCTGCAAGTGACGAGGCCTAGTGACGTACTGTGGGATGTATAGCTCAATCTCGTCATGTTCTCCTGCATACCTTGGCTCCTCAGGGATTGTCTCTGTCGAGACATCCTCCGGGGTTGCTTCAGCAACAAGGTTCTTCAGATATGGTATCTCTGCCCGGTGTCGAGGCACTGATTCTATCTCTGTCCTTCTTGGCACTTCTTCGATCTGTTCTGATTCCCTCGGCATTGACTTTCTTCTTTCTGGTTCCTGCCGAATCGATATCTTCGAAATGTGTGTGTCTGCGAAGGTGGATGTTTCCTCGTGTTGATCCGCTGCAAGTTTAGTCAACATCTTGCGGATACGGCGATTCTTATTCCTTCTTTGAGTAGCTGTGAGCGTAGCTCTCCTCACTTCTTGAATTTCTGCGGGCAAGGCGCTGACGAGCCTGCCCTCTGCCGTGGCAACTACTGACTTGATTTTCTTGTTTTCTTCAATGTTTGTCTTTCTTTTCTTGTTGTTGGATTGGTGGCTTGGGCCACCCATCTTCATCATCTGTCCGGCTATGAAGCTCTTCTCGGTCCACGGGGACCCGATCATTTTCTTCATACTTGTAGGCCGGCTGGTGTGAAGTCGGAATCAATTTCTATCATCTGCTCCATCCTTCACCCTCTTTTTATCGAGTGCGAGACTCATGCCATTTTTAAAGTTTAGGACCAACCGCCCGTTCGACATTTCCCTGCAAAGAAGACAAGGAAAGGATCAAGGGCTGTACTAAGAACAAGAACATTAAGAAAGTATTTATCACTGAAGATTCTTATTCACTTATCCAATTTTAATTTTTAAGGATAGCAGGAAAAGATAAAGAAAGATCAAGAAAAATATATGATTTGAAAGGAAGGGTAAAACTTTATTATTATGATTTTCATATATTTTATTTTTAGCACATATATTTTTTGTCCATTTTTTATGTTTTTGGGTTCGGACCACATCACAAAGTGATTACTTTACCGTGTTTCTAGGGATAAGTCTCTATTTTAGAGGCCACCCTTCGAAACATCAGGTTGCGTAATACTTCTTCAAATATCGTCCGTTGATTGGAAGCATTTGTCATTCTCCTTGGCAATTCACAAGTTGGTAGGAGCCTCTTGAGTAGACTGCCTCGACCACAAACGGTCCTTCCCAAGTTAGCTCAAATTTGCCTCCTGTCTTGCGATGTGCAAGAGTAGGTCTTCTAAGAACAAGAACTAAGTCACCAACTTTGAAAGTTCTTGGGCGGACCAGTTTATCATGGGCCTGGATCATCTTAGCTTGGTACGAGTTCCAAATTTTGTTGTCTTGCAAGTCTTTTTCCTTCCAAGTTTTTCAGTTCTTCCAATCGTAATCTGACATTTTCTTCTGTAGTAATTTTATTTGCAACTGCAATCTTGAGTGATGGAAGCTGAACCTCCAAAGGTAAAACTGCCTCAGACCCGTACACCAAAGTGTAAGGTGTAGACTGAGTAGGAGTCCTGAAAGTCGTCTTGTAGGCCCATAAGGCTTTTGACAACTTCTCGTGCCAATTTCTCTTGTTGTCATCCAAAGTTTTCTTTAAGATCTGAACGAGAGTTTTATTAAAAGCCTCGGCCAAGCCGTTTGCTCTTGGGTAGTAGATTGTTGAATATCACCAATTGATTCCATGTCTTCTGACAAAATTGTTGATTTTTGTACTTCTGAATGCGGACCCATTATCTGAAATGATTCTGCGCGGTACTCCGAAACGATATACAACTTGATTCTTGAAAAATTGTAGCACGTGGTGTGCCTTTACTTCTCTGAGTGGAACTGCTTCTGCCCATTTAGAAAAGTAGTATATAACTGCAAGGATGAAGCGATGTCCTCTTGAAGAAGGTGGTTCTATCGGACCCACTATATCTGTGCCCCAACACTCAAATGGCCATGACGCAATTGTCGGGTGTAGCACATTTGGAGGTTGGTGTAGAACCACTCCGTGCACTTGGCACTGGTGACAACTTTTGGCAATCTTCATGCAATCGGTCATCATCGAGGGCCAGTAATATCCTAGTCTTTTAATTTTCATTTTCATTTCCGGACCCGACTGATGAGCGCCACAAAGTCCTGAATGCACTTCTTTGACAATTTCGCGAGCCTCGGACCCGCTTAGGCATCTTAACCACATCTGATCAAAAGACCTTCTGTATAATGTATTGTTTATTAATGCGTAAGACAGAGCTCTTTTCTTGATTTGATGTGCTAATGACTTATCGTCTGGTAATTTCCCTATTTGCAGGTAGTCTATTAGCGGCTGACGCCAATCTTCTGTGTTTTCCGTCACTGTTGCAACTGATTCCTCTACTTTTTCTGATTTCTGTATCATATCCATGTCGAGCTATGATAGGACCTGTCGTCCTTGAACTAACATTTTAACTGACTCATCTTGTAAGCAGGCAAATTCTTTTGCAAGGCGAGCTAGCGCATCCGCGAGAGCATTTTCTCTTCTGGGGATCTTTTAGATCGTTACATTCGGAATTTGTTCCAACAGTTTCATGGCATACTGAAAGTATTGCTTGAATCTTGGCTTTAAGATTTTGTATTGTCCTGCAACCTGTTGAATGATCAACTGAGAATCTCCGTAGATGTTGATGTCCGTTATTCCCATTTGAATGGTCAGTTCTAGTCCTGTTATGAGGGCTTTGTATTCTGCCTCGTTGTTTGTGCATGGCTCTGTTAAATGGTAGGAGTATCTTAACATCCCTCGCTCCGGTGTTATAAAGATTAGTCTGATTCCTGCTTTACCGGGCACTATCGTTTGCAATCCTTTGTCTTTCTGTGCTGATGATGCTCCGTCAAAGTATAGTTCCCAACGTCGATCATCGGTGTCTTCTAGGCTCATTATCTGTTCGTCAGGCAAATCGTCGTCGAGAGGCGAATCTGCCGGTAAAGGGTGTGCTACAAGGAAGTCAGCTAGCACTTGTCCCTTCACGGCACGGAGAGGAACGAAAGTTATGTCGAATTACAATAGTATCATCGACCACCTGGCAAGTCTGCCAGAAAGTGTTGGATGGGTCATCAAATATTGCAACGGATTAACTTTCGAGATAAGGTTGACCTTATGAGAGAGCATGTAATGCCTGAGCTTTTGAGCGGTGAAGATCAGGGCCAAACAATGCTTCTCAATTGGAGGATACTTTACTTCCATCAGAATCAAACGACGGCTTAAGTAGTAGAGAGCATTTTCTTTTCCCTCATCATTGACACCAGGTTAGCGGGGCTCCAGGGAGTCGTCTAGAGCCGTGGTATAAAGTATCAACGGTCTACCCGAGGCCGGGGTCGCTAAGACAGGAGGTGTCATTAAGTATTGTTTAATGTCCTCGAAGGCCCGTTGGCATTTCTCTTCCCAAACGAATTTGGCGTCCTTTTTAACTAATGCGAGAAGGGCTGACACCTACCTGACAAGTTCGAAATAAAGTGTCGAAGATATGCCAGCTTCCCTTGAAAGGATCGTAGCTGTTTTAAGGTGTTGGGAGGCGACATTTCTAACATAGCTTTAATGTTTTACAGATTAATTTCAATCCCGCGATGTTGGACAACAAATCCTAAGAATTTCCCAGAGGTGACGCCGAAGATGCATTTTAAGGGATTCATCTTAAGGTTATATTGCCTTAGTCGCTCTAAGACAATTCTCAAATCATACAGGTGATCTTCCTTCAGTTTGCTTTTGATGACCACATCATCCACATAGCACTCAACTTGGTTGTGAATGAGCTCATCAAAAATCTTTGTCATTGCTCGTTTGGTATGTTGCTCCTGCGTTCTTTAGTCCGAATGGCATTACTTGTGTAGCAATACACTCCGATTGGTGTTCGGAATGTCTGCGAGCTTTTCATCTTCCGGTGCCATCTTTATCTGGTTGTATCCTGAAGATCCATCCATGAATGAAAATATTTCATGTGTTGAAGCAATGTCGATCATCAGTTACAGGATTGGCAATGGAAATTCATCCTTCGGACATGCTTTGTTCAAGTCTCTGAAATCCACGCAGATTCTGATCTGACCATTCTTCTTCCTGACTGGTACCACATTGGCTAGCCAAGTAGGGTATTGTTCTTCACGGACAAATTTAGCGTCGATTAGCTTCTTAACTTCAGCTATTACTTGTTGTTCAATTTCTAGACACATTCTTCGGAAGCTTGTCCGACGGAACGAAGTAGGATCCACTCCTAGCCTGTGAACTGCGACTTCTGGAGCTAATCCTGGCATTTCGTCGTAACTCCAAGCAAAACAGTCCTTGAATTCCATTAATAGCTTGATCACTTCCTCGGAATCTTCTTTATTGAGTAAGGAGCTGACAAAGGTTGGTCTAGGCTTTTCACTAGTACCTAAGTTAACTTCCATTAACTCATCTATCATAGATTTGATTTCTTTTTCGAATTCCGGTGGAGCATCTCCAATTTGTAGATCTTCAAGATCTTCTTTAGTTTTCAAGCAGTCTTCATTAGATTCACAAGTGACAACTAAGCAAAATTCCGTATTGTAAACTGAAACTACTGTGCCGAATCCGAGACCATGTTTTGAATTGGGAGGCTGACCGACATTATTCCATAATTTTTCGAAGTGTTGTGATCGTCCTTTTGTCCATTGTCGAGGTAAGACACCATGCTGAATTAAATTTTGAACACAGGGAGAGTACCACTCAAAATGTAATTCCATTAATTTGGAAGAAGTGACATCTTCAAATTGTACATCGCTTTTAGTATTGGAAGAAGAAGTGCCACGGTAAAATTTGATTGGCTCTGCACCGCTGGTATGTACTTCTTTGACCACCATACCCTCGATCTTATTAGACTGGATCGGGGTCAGGGTCATAGTGTGTACATAGTGGTTAATCTTCTCGTACATCGATTTGTATTCTTTGTTCTTTTCATCTTCGAGAGAAATCTTGAATTGTGGTTTCTTCCGGTTTATTGTAGCTGCTTCTTTCTTTGTTTCCTCCTCTTCCTCAGAGCTGTTCTCCCAATCAACGTTGATCACAGGCTTTTTCTGTCCAACTGTCCTAGTGTCTCTTCCACGACCTCGTCCCCGACCTCGACCTCAGATGTGAGTTCTGGAGAAACCTTCACCATCTCGCCGTAAGGGAGTGGTGAGTGACTGTTGGACTAGAACTTCAGGTTCTTCTTCATCTCGAACTTCTTTTGCTTCATTTGGCACGGTGTTTCTGGAGAAGGTTGTTTTCTTCGGAGGTGCGTAATAAGCTGCATCTTCATGGATTCCAATTTCATGTACGGAGAAAGGTTGCAAATCACCTTTAATGCACTATTCTCCTCCTTCGTAGTATTTTATGCACTGATGTAGAGACGATGGTACCATCCAATTTTCATGGATCCACGGCCGACCCAGTAGAGCATTGAACGATGTCTCAGAATCAATTATGTGGAATTTTGCGGTTGTCTTTGCTAAGTCACCGGTCTTCATTAACAGTGTTATTGATCCAAGGGCTCTTTCTCCTTCTGGTTGAATCCTCTTAGTAACATCTTATCCGCTTCAAGCTCGCGAGCATCAATTTCTAGGTATGCTAGCGTCTGAAGATTCATTATGTTGATCGATGCTCATGGATCTACCAATACCCTAGAGAGCGTAAATTTTTCGATTGTAACTGAAATATACAACGGTCAGTTGTGATCGGCTGTCCCAAGTAGTAGATCACTGTCCGTGAAGGTAACACCTCGCTGTTCCTTTAACGTGCAAACCTCATCTAAGGAATCTCCGGCCATCTGAGCTAAACAAATCTCTGGATCAAGTAAGGCTTTGACCAGAGCTTCCCTCATCTCTTTTGATAAGATGAGAGCGTCGTAGATGCTCAGTTTGGTTGGTAGTTTCCTAAGATGGGCTAGCACATTATAGTCCACTTTGTTATCATGCGCCTCAGTTTCTTCTCGAATGGGCAATTCTTCTGCCGGGGTTGATTCTTCTTGAACAACCACTTGCTTTCCTTTGACTTTTGGACCCATTCTCGGAGGTAGAACCCTTCCGCTCCTTAAGTTGACTTCTGTGATTTCTTCGAATGCAGTGCGAGTTTACAGGTGTCTCCTTTTGAATTAGCATGACAGGTTCTTCTGGAGTCTTCGGAATCTGAAAGCTCTAACTCTATTGTGATTGGAGTTCCTTGAAATTCACAAATAGATTCATTGCTTGTTGAACTTTCGTAGCCTTCTTGGTGAATGTCTTCTTTATTATCGTGATTGTCGAGTTTGTGTATGATTTGAGAATTGTTATTGGTATCAAAATCGAGATCCGAATTAGATTGGTTGTCGTTAGTTACGTAATCATTAGAAACAGTCAAAACGTAGCCAATGCCATAACTCTTATCATTATAAGATCCCGTCGGAGATAGCAAATAATCATACAGAGTCAGAGGTTCGAGGAATTTTTCCCACGAATCGAAACAACCATCCTAGGATAAGCGGCCCCTAGTCCAGCCTCAGGAGCCTTGGTCTTTTCTTCTTCTTCGATCTCCTTCTTTTCTATGATCTTTTCTTCCCGGGGCGGTTCTTCAATTGCAAGCGATAGCGCCGGCTTGACGGGTTTCAAACTACGAGTTGGAGCACGTGCCGAAGCGATTTGGATGCGATCCAAAATTTTCTTCGATGACTTCATCCAAGCGGTACTCCATCCATCATCAGTTGTAAGGGTCTATCGGAACAATGGGATCCGTTGAAATAACATTGACAGAACCTCCTTTCTGGGGTTCTTTCATGTATTCCTTCGAGATCATTATGTTCCCCTTTCAGAGATTGTTGTCAAGCCAACTCTTGAAGGTGATGCAATCCTCTATCTTATGTCCAAGCATCTGGTGGTAAGGGCAGTAGTTGGGATGGTCCTTCTTATTAACTTCTTCTGGCTTCTTGGGTTCTGGCAGTTGAAAATTCGAAGTCTTCATCAAGTTGCGGAACATCTTTGGCACCGCCTCATTCTTGAATGGATATTCTCTATTTATAAGCTCTTTTAACGTGTCTTTGTGGGTGAGACGGTTGTTCACATTATTGAGTTGGCTGATAACCGGGTTGAGGTTGTTGGTAGTTCTGTTGAGGTTGTTGATAGCTGGACTGCGGCTGCTCCGGCTGTATTTGCATTGGTTGTTTGCCCTTATCGACTGCCGCGACGATCCCGAATTTCTTTTCAAATGTCTTCATAGGCTTCTGTTTGTCTGTTTTGTCGACGAAACTTAATTGTTTTGCTTCCTCTTGCAAGCTTCCGGCCATGCTTAACAACTTCTCGAAAGTCTTAATTGTAAATCCCTTAAGGAGAAGTGCTATCGGGCCATGAATGCTTTTAAGCAAGATACTGATTGCATGCCGCTCTTGTAGCTGTGGCTCACACTTCATGCTTAGGTTTTTCCATCGAAGTATGTAGTCAACTAAAGTCTCGTTCGGTTTCTGTTTCTCCACCACTAAGTCACCGATGGTGATATGGTGCTGAGCTCCGGCAAACCGTTTCACGAAGAGGTTTTTTAATTCTGAAAATGTCTTTACCGCACAGTTCGGTAACTCTGCATACCACTCGAAGGAGATTCCTGACAGGCTGCTGATGAATTGTCGGAAGAGTAAGGCGTCACTTCCATCGGCGTTGCAACAACTAGTACAAAAATGTGCAACGTGCTGTCGAGGGTTTCCGGTACCATCAAAAGTCTTGAACAGAGGTGGTATAAAGCCTTTTGGGTATTGTACTGCATCAAATTCTTCGGGGTAAGGTCTACCCGTCTGAATAGATGCTCCTCTCTTAGAGTGTGCTAAGGCTTCTCGCACCTACTGTTCTACCATGTTCTTGATGTCCTTCTCTGGAATCATATTCTGAGTAGAGTCTTTCTTCGGCTGATCGTCTCTGTTAACGGATGTAATCTCTTTTCCTCCGTCTGTAATATGAATAACTTCGGAGGCGTTTCTCTTGGGGGTTGAACCCGACTGCGAAGAGTGGCTAGGGCTGCAACCATCTCTTCCATCCTTTTTGCCATTTGAGAGATTGTATCATCTTTTCTCGAATTTGTGCTCTTAATGCTTCTGGTTCATCTCTCTCCACAGCTGCCAGAGCACCTTGCGAAGCTGACGATGCTCGTGTCTCGACCATGTTGATCTCCACATATTTGTCATCCATGAATTCCGACGAATCGACTTCATATCCAAACTTTTCTTCTCTTTCTCTTGCTAATCGTTGAATGTTGGTTCTTAGCTTTTCCATAGCATCCTCCAATGGTCTTTTTCGTGCGGTTTCGCAGTTATCGTGCGATGGCTGTTGGATTTCCTTCTTGGGAGTCCCCTTCATTGCGGTGGCGATTTCTTCAGACTCGAGTCTCCTGACGAGACTTTCCTTTTCAGGTCGTTGTTTAGGTCTTAATTGGCCAGTAGTAGGATGTCATACCACCCTTCTAGCAGCAGAAGGCCTTGGACCGGATGGTCCGTCGAGCTGAATGCTCTGGAAGGTGGTATCCTCACCGATCCGTAAACTCGAAACAACAACGGATGGACTAGCTTTCATCTTCTTATTTGACTTTTACGTGGCGCTAACGGGTTCTATTTGCGGCCCGAGACGGGACTTGGCTGGCACCCACCCTATTCTTCTTAAAATCTCGGATACGGGACATTTCTCTTTCTTTGCTTAGCTTCTACATCACGGTCGTAGTCGGGCAAATGGTGTAGTCCTTGCCCTTTTCTTTCGGCTGTCGCTATAGTATGCGGGTCAAGGTAATGCGGAAGCAATCTTGAGAACATTTTCCTCGTCAGCTGCGGCGGAGAGGGGATGTAATCTACTTCCTTCCAAAAGCGGTGTATACTCAGGCAATGGTATGTACTCAGGTAGTGGAGTGTACTCAGGGATTTCTTCCAAGAAAGAAACTTCAGCAACTGACTTTCATGGCAATCTTTCTACCTCTGTTTCTTATCTGAGTCCGTGTTAGGGATGGGACCCTTGAACTGGACCCAATTTCGAAAACAGAAGGCCTCGCACGGAGATCTGTACCCTCCACGGTAACATGCTCGTTACAAATTTGAATTTCCTTCCCTTTTAGTTTGGTGGAAGCCGGGGTAGGTGCAGAGACGACTAGACCAGAGGGGGTAGAGATAACAGTCCTCCTATGGACAGTAGTATTCTTCTCAACTGGAACCCTTTGCAGGGGAGGGAACTCTTGAGTTGACTTGAGGTTGAACTCGATTAAAGGTCTTTCAGTTTCAACCACTTTGTCTGTAAGTGTGAAAAGGGTAACGTCAGTGATCTTGACATTTGTATTCTTGAATCCTTGCCTGAAACGGATGATCCCATTGTCGGGCAGCTCATCCTTGTACACAGCGAAGTCCAGTCCATTGGTGAAGGAGAAAATCAGCTTCGGGGCAGACATTTTCTGCAAGGTAGATTCTGATTGTCAGTCCCAAGTTATGCTTCTTCACATCAGGATGAAAAGAAAGGAATCGAAAAGAGTCCGAACACATTTTTGTTCATGCATTTATAAAAAAGGAGTTATTTGTTAAAAGAGTCGTTCATTAGAGGATTTGTTTATTAGGAACAGAATATTCAAAGGTGTAGAAAAGGTAAGGAATCCGATTCAGAATTGGAAAGGAAGAGAAAGTCTTACTCAAGACTTCTCGACTCGAAGGACCGCTCCTAAACTAACACCTATTGGGGGTCTACCTCGCCTCAGAAAAGAGGCAAAAGGATCTCGGAACCTCTCCATTTAGGGGTGTCTAAACAGTGGCTCCTAAATTCGAGAGGAGTTAGCTATACTCGTTCAAGACAGAAATGAACGGGGTATTCCAACGGAAGATTGGTAGTTTGGTCCATTAGGGGCATGGACTCACTACTGATTTATGAAAGAAAAACCATCTGATCAAAATGGAGAGAGGAACTTTCCCCAACGGAGTCGCCAGAAGTTGTCGGCATATTTTTAGGTTGAGTGTTGTATTTTGAAAAGGGGACGCCTAACAGAAATTGTCGGTGAATTCTAGATTTTAAATTTAATTTAAATATGTGTATATGGTTTTAGAAAGTAGTATTTGATTTTTAAAGTAATTTTGGGATATGAAATCAAACCGATCTCACATCCCAAATAGTTTATATAAACGAGCACCGCATCACAAACCGTGTATCTATCCCGAAGAGTAGACACACTGCTTGATGATGGGGCTCAGTTAAATAAACTAGGAGATTTGTGACATCCGTTTGGCTCGCGAACCAATTTTATAAGCCGGCAAATTCCCAGCTTAATATAAATGAATTAAGCGGGGTTTATATTACCTGGGTTCTTAAAATTCCCTATAAGGGCAAGCCCTTATAGTTAATTACATCTTAAATGACGGGAATCATTTAAGAAAACTCTCAATAATGATCAGTGGTTTTGTTCTCAAGAATTTCAAAGTTTAAGGTTTTCAAAAGATTGGATTTTTGGAAATTTCAACAGGGAATGACTTAAAATTTGGAACAATTATTTTTAGGAGTCCAATGGAAGAGAAGTAGGAGAAGCTGAGGATCCAAGAAGAATCTTGGCAACTTCCCAAACTATCCTATTGTTTGGCTTAGATTTAAGAAAATCCTAATATTATCTAATATTTCAATCTTAATAATTTTAATTAATTAGGACTTATATTCCTATGATATAATCATACAAATAGCCTCGAAGATGTGAGGGTTTATGTCGTACCGAACGACTACCTCGGAGTCCTAAGACTGGTTAGGGCTTAATTTGCATAACATGATTATACAAACGCCTAACAAAGAGTTGAGGATTTATGTTGCACTGAGCAAACTACCTCGAAGTCTTATGGCTTGATTATTTAATTCTAGGAAAGGTTTTGCTGAAGTAGACCCGAGTTTTGTTGATAACGATGGCGGTGCTGCCCACCATGCTCCGAGCTCCTTGTTGTTGCAGAGGTTTAGTTTTAGAAGTCATAAATCAGAAGATGAGAGAAGTGTTTTGGTTTAGAAATCTTAAAATCCAAGTGTTTTTTAATATTTTAATTAAAACAAATCTTAAAGTTGATTATAACAGAACCAATTAAGATCCCACAGTTCCGTCATCCCGACACTATTATTTTCATTGAATTCACTTAGTCTAGATGAATTTGCTAAACTCAACTGAATGAGTTCCACACCTTCATTTGGATCGTGGGAAATCCCGTTAGCAACACGTGGGTTACATCATCCGAGGTATTCCCGATCATTCAACGAGACGTTTTAATTTAGTTGCAATTGTAGTCTTGTTGTTCTGTTTGTGATTAAATTTTGAGTTGTATTATATTTTAAAATGTTGTGGCGGTGAATTTTATCTTGCAGTGATTTTTTTAATTTAGTTTTGGTTTCAGTTTTAGGGACTACCACTAAAGGTTTTGATTTTCATGCAACAGTTGTTTATCATGCAAGAAAAGTAAAGTGCATTGCGATTAATTAAATTGCGAGAAGGTAAATTGTAATAAAATAAAAGCGTACCTGGAGGGTCTTCCCATCATCCCAAGCTGCACTTAAAACACATGTTAAGGCATTTAAATACTTCAACAAGTACCTAGGTAAAGCTAAGGGAAAGGTTTTGGTTTTCTATCAAAGTCCTAATCTTATAGCTAGTCATCTCCTATGACGTCTAGGTTCTTGTATTTTGGTTTAAGGACGATTTTCTTCAT
Organism: Papilionanthe hookeriana x Papilionanthe teres; assembly: GCA_022702705.1. Taxonomy (NCBI): domain Eukaryota; kingdom Viridiplantae; phylum Streptophyta; class Magnoliopsida; order Asparagales; family Orchidaceae; genus Papilionanthe; species Papilionanthe hookeriana x Papilionanthe teres. Next base: position 174,302,326 of record CM040422.1, read on the forward strand.
CAAAGAACAACTAAGTTCAATTGTTCTTATAATTATCTATCATATTGAGGAAGTGCTTAAGACGAGTCTTAAACATCTTTTCAATATTGCTAGGATTGTTCTAAGTCCAAATGGATTTAATTAATCGAGTGAAGTAATCATCCGAGGTTTAATTAAGTTTTGTTCTTTTGCTAAGTGAACTAGGATGTTTGAATATCCTATGAATGAAGTGACACTTCACGTAATGCTCAATCTAGGAGTTATGATAACAAGAGCTTTTAAGGGCAAATTGATGTTTTAGTGATTTGTGATTTAATTTAATTTTTGATTAATGGATTTAAGTTTGGAATAGTGTTCAAGTTGTTTTAGATCTATTTTGAATTCTTTATGTCTTAAGTGATGCTATATTTAATTTAATTTAATTTAATTTAATTTAATTTAATTTGGTTTAGTTTTAGTTTTAATTTTATTTTAATTTTTAATTTAATTTTAATTTTATTTTAATTTGATTTTATTTTTTATTTAATTTAATTTAATTTAATATGTTTCAATTTAATTTAATTTAATTTAATTTAATTTTAATTTTAATTTTAATTTATTTTTTAATTTTAATTCAATATTTTATTTTTTTATGTTTTAAAGATGATTTAATTTAATTATTAAAGTATTAATTTAATTGAAATTTTGATTTAATTTAGTTTGAATATTTTAATTTTAATTTAATTTAATGATTAAGTCTTTTAGTATTTTAAATCTTGAGTTTGGATTATCATTTTAATTGGGAATTAAATATTATTGAGGTGATTAATTTAGGGATTCTTAAATTAAAGAACAAATGTCTTCTAAATAATATCCCTATTTTAATAATTTCAATTTTTACTAATCTTCCAAATTTAATTAATTAATTGATTAAGGTTTATTCTTAAAAATGATTGATGGGTTTCTACCCTTTAATTATTTAAATTGCAATCATCCAAATCAGATTAGGATCAAATATTTTACTCTTTCATTTTATTAAGCCTAAAATTTTAATTAAAGGTTGAAAATTTTAATTACTATTTTGCCCTTCAAGCTTAATAATTCCATAACTCACTAAATTGAGCTTAAATGAATTTGAAATTTTTATGTGGCTTCACTCACATGTCAATTAAGACATTAGAGGAGAAAATGTGATTTTTCTGTATTTAATTTATTTATATAATTATTTTTTGTGGAAACTAGGGATTTTCAAGGAAAATTCAATAAGATGACCAAGAAAAATTTTCTATCCTTAAGAAAATTATGGGGGACTCCTAATGACTAGAGGACCATTTGGACAAATTTTGGTAATTTTTGAATTTTATTTTATTTATTATAATTATTTTGATTTTTGGAGTATTAATTAATTTAAAAATAAAATAAAGGTTGAAAAATGAATTTAATATTTTTCAAAATCTCTCTGATATCAGAGAAACCTGAAAACCAATTTTTATAATTTTCTAATTTTTCTTTGATTTATTAGAATTATTTTAGTGAAAAGGTTGAAAAATACATTTTTAATATTAAAAATTACATTAAACCTTTAAAATTCAATATCTTATCCTAGGGACTTAAGAAAAATGTTTGGTTTGTTCCTAAGTGTTTAGAATTCAAAATATGATATTTTGGTGATTTTTAATATTTTTGTGATTTTTATTATTTTTTAATTATTAAAATTATTAAAATATTGATAAAAATCAACCTTTATAGAAAATTATAATTTTAATTTTCCTAAGTTCCTCTGATATCAGAGAAGCTCCAAAATCAATTTTGTGAATTTTTGAAAAGTATTTTGTGAGTTATAAATTTTTAAAGTTTGATTTCATTTATGAGGCTTAATTAACTCATTTGGTGGGGCTAACCAAGTCCAATTGATCTCAAATTTTTATGTGGTGTTCTCCTATCCCTAGAGGACAGTTGAGAATTTTTTTTTAAGTTAATTTGATGAGTGGTTAACCCTAATTAATTAAAGTTCAATTTTGGGTGTTTCAACCAATTAGGGTTGTTCAAAGTGAATTAGCTCAAAAATTATTTTTCCTAGGTCCCTCTGGTCATAAGAAAGATCACCAAATTTTCCTAGAATTTATTTCCCAACATGCTAATTATTGGAATTAAAACACTCAAAACAGTAACATGCACATGAAAAATCAATAACTTCTCATAGGGATGGCCTCTGACCTTAGAAAATTCAGGGAATGTTCCCAAGTTTAGAGGCTTCAAAAGCCCTATGGTCTCATGCCATGGTGAATTTCCTATATGCATGGAGAATTGAAATAGTGCAGAGAGTAAATAAATCATTAAAAATAAAATACTTAATGAAATTACTTGATTTCTTTTTCACATTATTCTCCTCTGTCACTGAGCAAGAGGGTATTTTTATTTTATTTTTAGGATTTTTCTACAAAAAGTTATGAATTTTTGAAGTTTTGGGTATTTAATAAATAAGAAAAATTCTTATTTTCCTACTTATCCAAGCGGCGCCGCGTCAACCTAGGCGGCTCCGAAGCTCCACGCGTCGTCTCCTTATTCGGCGCCGCCATCCGACTCAGCGCTCCAGGGGCCTGCGGTTCATGTCCCATTACTCCGTCCGGCGCGATCCTGGCCGTCTGCTCAATACACGCGCGATCCAACGGTTCCCAGTCATCGTCTACGACTGGTGTGAACCCGTGACCGTCAACCTTCTAACCCTAATTTCTCACTCGATTCTCAACGGATTTTCGAGTTCATGTGCTCTATGGATTCGTCTTGAAGAGACAAACACATTCATATGTTAAACATGTATTGAAATTAACCCAAACTAAATTGAGAATCTCTCGAAGCTCGGGAGGAAGAGTGAGTCCATACCTTTGCTCAGAGAAGTGAAGCTTCGATCTGAGAGTTGTGTCACGTTTGATTGGGTTCAAGCAAGCTCTAGATGAAGTCCCTTGGCCTGGTGAATTGTCTAGGTATGATTTCGACCAAGCCCGATCACAAAGCTTGGAGGCTGGAAGCAATGGCCGGCTCGGTGAGGGGGCTTTTGCCGGGAAACTTCTCCTCTTGGTCCGGTGAAGGTGTAGGACCAATCAATTTGGAGATTGGCTCACCGTGGTGAAGTGTCCCGGTTTTGGGCTTGAATTTTAACTCGAACATTGAGCTCGCGAGAGGAAATGGCGGGGGATTTCGGTGGGGATCAAGTTCTCTATGTGTAGAGAGTAGTACGGGATGATTTTGGAAGGGTTTCGGTAAGGTTTGGTTCAGCACCTCTCATGGCCGAGAGGAGGTGGTGTTTAAATAAGCATGGTCGGAGGACTTCCCGGGGGGCTTGAAGGTCGGGATCGACCGCTCTGGTGAGGAGAAGAAGAGCTATGCTGTCCATTTGGGTTCAGACAAGTCAGCAAGGGAGAATTGAATTTCTTGGCTCACATGGAGCTTTCGGCCATGGTGTTTTCCGACGGCCTGGTGGCTAGCCGGCCAGGCACTGGTCACCATCTTGACCAGTGGGTTCAGGGGTTGGCTATGGTGCAGTCAATTGGAGTTTGACATGTGTAAAGGGGCTGAATTGAAATGGAATGGGGAAGAGGGTATTTTGGGCTTGGTTTGGTCAATCCATGGAAATAGGCTTGGTGCACCTCCCCAAGACCTGATTTTGAGCTGAAGGAATCATTTAGGTCAGCTTGGAAGGGGTGGTGAAGTCTCCATCCATGGTGAGGTGGCTAAGCATGGTTTAGTGTGTGACATGGTTATGGTTAAAAAGGCTTCATGAAGGATTAGTAAAAGGGGCCCTCCTTTTGCCATTAATGGCTTGGTCACATGTCAAACCTTCCATGGCTTCATATAGCTTGTAAATGGCTTGCTCATGGCTCCTTGTGGCTTAGGACAAAGCTTGGTCATTTACATTAAAAAGGGTTTTAGCAATTTTGGTAATTTAGGGGTGATTTGATGGGATTTGGCATATGGCTTGATTTGGAATTATTTTATCATGGATTTAGAACTTAGGAGATGGTTTTATCAAATGGATGATGATAGAGGATTGTCATGTGGGCTTTGAGATGAATTTTGGGCTTTTTGAAATCATTTTGGACGGGCTTTTAGGAAGGCTTAAGGGGATGAGCCTTTAGGTTTAAGAATGAATTCATGGATGAGAATTTTGTAGAAGTTTGGGCCAAATAATTGTTGGGTTTGGTTTAGGGATGTGTCATGAGTGATTTGAAATGAATTTGAGGTGGTTTAGGTTTGAATTGGGTTGAATTTGGGTTAAATTTGGGTTGATTTGGTAAATGGGCCAATGTAGGTCAAATTGGGCTAATTTGGGCCAATGTTGGGCTAGGGTTGAAATTGATGTAAGATTAATGTTTTGAAATGTTTATGGGAGTGTTTCAAAGAGGTTTTAACTTTGTTTGGGTTTTGGTTTTGGGACTTGGGCTCATTTGGGTTAGGTTTGGGTTTAGGTCAAAATTAGGCTTTTTGGTTTTGGGTTAAATTTGAGTGGGGTTTGGGTCCAAATTTTGGGCAATTTATGTTAGTGCTTTATTTTTGGGGATGTTAGGGAAGGTTTAGAAGAAGGTTTGGGGTCAATTGTAATTGAATTGGTTTGGTTTGGGCTAAGTTTGGGTCATGGGTCCAAATTGGGCTTTAAGGTCAAAAATTAAATTGGAACCAAATGTCAATCAAATTGGACTTGGAATTGGTCTAGATTGATATTTTGGATATTGAATTGGAGTTCAGAATTGAATTGGACCAAAATTGGGGTCAATTGGGTAGGTTTGGTTTGACATTGGGTTCACTTAGGTTAAGAATGGGCTAAATTGGGGTTTTTGGTAAAAGTGGGGTAGATTGACAAAATAGGCCCATGGTGTAGTTGGACAAAATGAAATTGGAAATATTTGGGATTTTCTGAAATTTTCTGTGAATTTTCTGAATTTTTGGATTTTTGGGTCAAGAGGGGTATTTTGGGTATTTGGAGGGTATTAGGGGGGTATTTTTGGAATTTCTGGTATTTTTGGCTATAGATGATCAATTTGAGTGGAGGGAAATGTTTAGGAATGGTTTTAGGGAATTTTGAGTAATTTAGGTGATTTTGCAAATTTTGGGTAGTTCCAAGGGCATTTGGTAGGTTTGATAGGTGTAGGGTCTCTGGGGTGAAAAATTGAAATTTTGGAAAAAAAAGAAGATTGATCAAATATGAGTGAAATGGAAGCACTTTGGTTGAGACATGAAGCCATGTTAAGCCTATATGAGCCATGAGAGGACTCATTTGAGGCATTCACTATGTTGTTCCTAACCCTCTTAGCCGGGGGCTTAGGGGTTAAGGTCCATCCATATGAATTACCTACATGAGTCGAGGAGTCGAGTTGGGTATGGGTGTGGTTTTAGGATTTGGATTGTGTGTGTGAGAGTGTAGAGTGTGAGTGTAGTGAGTGTGTAAGTCGACCCTCACCGGACCGAGCCACCTAGGGTGGTTCTAAGGCCGAGAGAGTCCTATAGGGAACTCATCCTTTAAACCTTCACATTTGATTTCAACCCTCTAGATGATTAGGGGTCTGCAATCAAGCTTGTGGGGTTTGCGAGGAGTCAAGAGGTGTTTGGACTTCTAAAGGGTGGGTTCCACTTCTAGTCCTCTAAGATGGTCAAAGGAAAAGCCTAAGGCTAGACCCTAAGCACTAAAGAAGGAAGAGAAAACCTCATAAAAAATGAGGTCAACAATCACGTATCAAAAACTAAAACAATAAACCAAATATGGGGCTTTAGTCTGCCACCCTAAAGTCCTATAATTCTACACCCTTTAATGTATATTTTCCTATTTATTTGCACACAATTATATGAAATATATTCTCATCAATACAATCTCATGTGATTTTTACCATTAGTTGACTGAGACAATACCATCACAGAACTTACATATTCTTACAGCAAATATTAACATCTTAATTAACCAAATCAGGAAGTAAATGAAAAATAAGGATTAAATCACCACAACTTATTCCAGCATTAAAGATCAATACTTCCACAAATTCCATCCAAGACTTAATTACATTTTATTTTAAGGCAAAAGATAAAGAAAACTACTCAGAATTCATGGAGAAAACACAACAACAATTAATTTTAAAGTAGAAATCATGTAGAAACACAAGAAATCTAAATTAAAACTAAATGAAGTACAAAGATAAAAAGTTAACTCAAATTCCTCTCCACCAAACTCTTGAGGTTCCTTTGAATCTCTTCCTTTCTTCTACAAGCCTCCCTAGGATTGGTCGCCCAACCCTAGAGGGTTAAAATATCTCTAATAAACTAACAAACAATGAATTTTCACTTAGAACTTGATCCACTAAAAATTTGATAGCTTTTTAATGTCTATTTCATACCTGTTTTCGAGGATATTGCACTTTAAAGAAAGGTATTTTTCATGATTTCAATCAGGTACAATGATTTTAGGCCTTTGGGGCAAAAGGAAGCGAGAAGGAGCAAATTTGGAGTAAAATGGGGGCAAAAGTGCATTTTATTGAACTAGTGCTGAATGGCGCTGTCACGAGCACCAGACCTTGCCAATTTACAGATACTTTGGACCAGAAGGAGGAAAATAGCGTCGGACGGCGCCCTATCCTGCGCCGGACCGCGCCTTATCCCAAGTTCAAACTAAATTCAATGTATTTGGCTGGATTTTGTAGGGATTCTTGAAGAAACTCTTGGGAAATCAGTTATCATCGGATTTAAACTACTTTGGAGCCAAATTTATAGAGGGAGAGAATGTTTAGAGTGTGAGGGAGTGAAGACTGAGTGTGTCTTTTCATTTTATTTAGGAAATCTAAGATTTGTGTGTTCTCTTCTAAGGAGCATAGGAGGAGAGGGAAAGTGAGAGATTTCTTCTTCCTTACTTATCTAAAGAGAGAATTTCGTGTTATTATGAAGAAAGAAGAGGAGTTAAAGGATTTCTTTGAGATTCGCTTGGGGAAGAGTTTGAGATAAGTTGTTTTTTCTTTACTTTGTTTGTATGGCATTGCTTTTATATATAAAATCCATGTTTTGTCATCTTTTTCCTCATGAGTCTTGAGTAGATTTCTTTATCTTCCTCCTTTTCATGTTATGTGTTGATGTTGTGATATGGAAATGATGTACCGATTTATTATGAAAAATTTGTGATGACCTTTTCACTTCGTACTTCATTTACTTTTTGATCTGGCCAATTAAATTTTTAAAACTTTTTGGGAAACATATTTTCTGAAAGGATTATGAGTTCAAAAACAAAAGTGAAGGTTACATTCAATGTCCATGAATGAGTGGCGCAGTTTATGGGGGTTGAGTGCAAATAAATAAGGAAATATTCTTTGATGGGCGTAGAATAGGAGATTTCAGAGTGACAGGCTGAAATCCTCAATTTGGTCCTAGGGTTTGGAAACCAAAGAGAGGTTTAACCTTCAGAGAAAGGAAAGTGGGAGCTCTGAAGTGAGAGATAGTATCCTCCTAGCCTAACCACGGATTTGGGGACTGAACTTAGGATTAACCAATGTTCTTTATGCGCTTGGAAAAGGGTAAAGAATAGGAATGCTCCTATTTGGCACAATACATCTGCATCACTGATCTAAGTCACAAAAATCATCATATTATAATTGGCGAGGAGAAAGATTCTTTCTTACAACTGAACTTTATTATAAATTTAGTCTTGTGTTAGTTTAACTTGATAGAAGGTTAGAACGTACTTTGGTAGAATTAGTAACTACAACTGTTTGTCTCTATTTTAAGAATTGTAATTACTTGCAATTGTGCTGTGATTCAAGAAGTGATTTCTGTGCTATACCATAAAATTAATTGCCTCCCTATGGGATCGATATCCTGGACTCCACTAGAGCCCTATATTACTTGAGTGATACGTATACTTGCGTTTAATTGTGTGACTCAATAGAAAACTAAATTAATATATATATTAACCCGAGTTCATAAAATTTGGCAAATTAAAAAAGTCGCACCAAGTTTTTGGCGCTGTTGCCGGGGAGGAAAGGTAACTGCTAAAATTAATTTTGTAGTATTTGAAATCTTATATTTGAATTACAATTCATAATGGTGTATGCTTGTTAATTATTAGTGTGCTTATTGTGTTTGTATGCGTAGTATCATATCTATAGGTATAGTGCCTTACGATTTTGAATTAGAGCGTACTATTAGAAAAATTCAAAAATAACAAAAATAATCTGAAAAACCTCACAAAATGATGAACAACTTAAACAATCAAAACGAAAATATACCAAGACCTTTAAGAGATTATGCTAATCCAACAGCAGATGAAATTCACTTAACTATCCAAAAATGTGATGTTGCTGCTAATTCATTTGAGCTTAAACCTGCTATTATCCAAATAGTATAGAATAATCAATTTGGAGGAATACTTAATGAAGATCCTAATTTACATCTCGCTAGTTTTCTAGAACCGTGTGCTACCTTTAAATATGATGGAGTGTCAAATGATGCTGTTAGGCTTAAACTTTTTCCTTTTTTCGTTAAGGGATAGGGCTAAGGCGTGGTTAAATTTGTTAGCACCTGGATCTATCAGAACTTAGGGAGAACTTTCACAAAAGTTTCTGTCAAAATATTTCCCTCCATCAAAAATTGCTAAGCTGAGGAATGATATCACATCTTTTAGTCAGTTTGATGGAGAATCCATATATGAAGCTTGGGAATGATTTAAAGATCTTCTGAGAAAGTGCCCACATCATGCTTTACCAGACTAGTTAATAATTCAAACATTTTATAATGGATCAGTGGGATCTTTGAGATCGATTATCGATGCTGCTGCTGGTGGATCATTAATGTCAAAACCTTTTGATGAAGCATATCTGTTAATTGAAGAGATGGCTACTAATAATTTTCAATGGCTCTCTGAGCGGGTAAATTCTAAGAGAGTAGCTAGTATTCATGATTCTGATGCGATAACTATGATAGTCTCTCAAATTGCTGCACTTTCTAAGAAAATAGATCAATATGGAATGAATTATTCTCCAACACCCCCAGTGTTAGAAGAAAATTCATCATGACAGATGATAGACTCTTAAACACCTTATGAAACCTTTAATGCCATAAATAACAAAGTTAATAATCCTTATTCGAATTATTATAATCCTAGTTGAAAGAATCACCCAAACTTCAACTAGAATAATACAAATGTTGTTGTTAAACCGTAATGGGGAAAATATTCTATGAATTTAGTTGGAAATCCAAACAATCAAGGAAATACCAATTATAGACCTACTTATACTCCTAGTTTTGATAGTAACCCAAAATTTAAGGAAAAGTAGTTGTCTTCTGAAGAAATGATTTTGAATATGAGTAATCAAATTCAAGCTCAAACTATTGCGATGAAGAACATTTAGAATCAATTGGGACATATCTTTACTGCGCTTAATAATAGACCTTCTGGAAATTTTCCTAGCAATGTTGAGATCAACCAAAAAGATCAAAACAAGGAGCAAATTAAGGCTATTAAATTAAGGAGTGGAAAAGAATTGGAACCAAGAGTTCAAAAAGAAGTTGAAGTTGAAAGAGAGGAAGTGAACATTGAGAAAGGTTCTAATAGGATATATCTAGATGAATATATGATTGAACCAATGAAGATAACTGTCGAAAAAAACCTCCTCATTTTTCTCAAAGACGAAAGAAATAGAACTGGGTTAATAGATTACAAAGTTTTTGGAAATTCTTAAGAATTTAACGATTAACATTCCCTTTGTTGAAGCATTAGAGCAGAAGCCTGATTATGCAAAGTTTATGATGGATATTCTTAAAAAGAAAATAAAGTTCAAAGACCATGAGACTGTTGCACTTAGTGATGAGTGTAGTGCAATTATTCAGAAGAAGCTTCCTGAAAAACTTAAAGACCCAGGTAATTTCACTATTCCGTGTGCTATAGGTGCGAAATTTTTTGGAAGAGCTTTATGTGATCTGGAAGCTAGTATTAATCTTATGCCTTTATTAACTTTCAAAAGATTGGGAATAGAAGAAATTTCACCTACATCTGTGACTCATCAATTGGCTGATCATTCTATCACTTATCCTAAAGGAGTTGTGGAAGATGTATTAGTGAAGGTGGATAAATTTATCTTTCCTGTGGACTTTATTATATTAGATATGGAGGAAAATAAAGAAATTCCAATTATTTTGGGAAGACCATTCCTTGCTACTAGGATAGCTATGATCGATGTTCAAAAAGGAGAATTATCAAGTGGTAACTTTCAATATTCTGAAATCTATGAAATACCCTCCAATTGAAAAAGATAATGAGTGCTTTCGAATGAAAATCTGCGATATTTGAGAGAAGATCATTTTAAAGAAGTATTTCAAGAAAAGTTGAAATATGAGGAAGAAAATGAAATAAAAGTGAAGATGATTTGAATGATATGAAAAATGAAAAGTTAGAATTTGTTCATGAAAGATTTGAAAGATTGGATATTATAGAAAATGGAGATATAAGTTTAATTCCATCTATCATTAAACCACCTAAACTTGAGCTGAAAATTCTCCCTGATCATTTGAAGTATATGTTTTTAGGAGAATCATCTACCTTACCAGTTGTTGTATCTTCGGATTTAAATGAATATCTAGAACAAAAATTACTGGACACCTTAAAAAGATACAAAAAAGGACTTTGGTTGGTCCATAGAAGATATTAAAGGAATCAGTCCATCGATCTGTATGCACAAAATTTTGTTGAATGAACAACATAAACATAGAGTTGATCCACAAAAGAGACTGAACCCAATAATGAAATAAGTGGTTAAAAAAGAGATTTTAATGTGGTTAGACACTGAAATTATATATCCTATTTCTGATAGTGTTTGGGTAAGCCCAATGCATTGTGTTCCTAAAAAAGGAGGAGTGACTGTTGATGTAAATGAACGAAATGAAATTATACTAACAAAACAAGTCACTGGTTGGTGAATATGTATTGATTATAGAAAATTAAATGCTGCCACCAGAAAAGATCACTTCCCTTTACCTTTTTTAGACCAAATGCTAGATAGACTTGCTGGACACAAGTATTATTGCTTTTTGGATGGATATACCAGTTATCACCAAATACCTATTGCTCATGAGGATCAAGAGAAGACTACATTTACTAGCCCTTATGAAACTTTTGCTTTTAGAAGAATGCCCTTTGGATTATGTAATGCGTCTGCAATATTTCAAAGATGTATGATGTACATATTTAGCAAATTAATAAATGATGGAGTAGAAGTTTTTATGGATGATTTCTCAGTATTTGGAGATTTATTTGATGCATGCTTATGCAACTTAGAAAAAGTTTTAGAGGTACGCGAAAGAGCAAATTTAGTACAAAACTGAGAAAAGTGTCAATTTATGTTTGCAGGAGGAATTGTGCTTGGGCATAAAATATCTGAATATGACATAGAAGTAGATCCTGCGAAGATTCAAATTATAGAAAAATTACCACCTCCAACAACTGTGAGAGGGTTAAGAAGCTTTTTGGGACATGTAGGATTCCACAGGCGATATAATAAAGACTTTTCCAAAATTACTAAGCCTTTATGCCAACTTTTGGAAAATATAGAATGTTTGATTTTAATGATGAATGCTTAAAAGCTTTCAATCTATTAAAGGAAAAATTAATCGCTTCCCCTATAATAGTTTCACCTGAGTGCGAGAAACCATTTGAATTAATGTGTGATGCTAGCGATTATGCTATTGGAGTGGTTTTAGGGCAAAGTCACGAGAAAATGTTTAAAGTTATATACTACGCTAGTAAGACTTTTACTGATGCTAAAATTAATTACACCACTACAGAAAGAGAGTTATTAGCTATCATTTATGCCTTTGAAAAATTTAGATCTCACTTAATTAGAGCTAAATGTATAGTGCATATTGATCATTCTGCTATTAAATATTTAATGCAAACGAAGGATGCTAAACCAAGACTGATTTGATGGATACTTTTAATGCAAAAATTCGATTTTGAGATTGTCAATAGAAAAAAGGGTCGATAATCAAATAGCTGATCATTTATTAAGACTTGAACAACCTAATTTGGATGAATTTGAAAGAGAAATAAAAGAAACTTTTCCTGATGAGCAATTATATAATATTACTGAAGGAAATATACCGTGGTTTGCTGATATTGTAAACTACATCGTTAGTAATATTTTACCACATGAATTAACAATGCAACAATGGAAAAAATTTAAACATGATGCTAAATTTTATTTTTGGGATGATCCTTATCTGTATAAGCAATGTAAAGATCTTATTATTAGGAGATGTGTGCCTTATGAAGAAACTGAAAGAATTATTCAAGAATGTCATGATTCTAAATTTGGAGGACATTTCATAATTGATAGAACTGCACATAAAATTTTGCAATCTGAATTTTATTGGCCTACAATTTTCAAAAATGATTATAGATTTATCAAAACTTGTGATCGATGTCAGAGAATAGGCAATATATCTAGAAGAAATGAAATGCCTCTTAATTTTACTTTGGAAGTTAAAATTTTTTATGCTTGGGGATTAGATTTTATGGGACCATTTATACCTTCATTTGGAAATATATATATACTAATTGTTGTTGATTATGTATCAAAATGGATTGAGGCAATAACTTTACCTAAGTGTGATGCTAGAAGTGTTTCGAGGTTTTTAATGAAAAATATTTTCCCAAGATATGAAATGCCTAGAGTAATCATCACTGATGGAGGATCTCATTTTAAGAATAATCTTACTCAGAGATTGGTAGAAAAATATATTATTATGCATAGAATCTCTACATCTTATCATCCCCAAACTAATGGCTTAGCACAGGTATCTAATCGTGAAATTAAATAAATTTTGGAAAAAGTCATAAATCCTGATAAATTAGATTAGTTTGCAAGATTTAACACTGCTTTATGGGCATACAGAACTGTTTATAAAACTCCTATAGGAATGTCCCCTTACAGATTAATCTTTGGAAAGACTTGTCACTTGCCAGTTGAATTAGAATATAAAGCATATTGGGCAATAAAGAAATTAAACTTTAATTTGAAAGTCTCTGGTGAGAAAAGACTGTTGCAATGGAATGAATAGGAAGAAATCAGAAATGAATCATTTGATAATGATAGAATATACAAGGAGAGAAGAAAAATATGGCATGATCAGAAGATTATTAAAAAGGAATTTGAACCAGGATACAAAGTTTTACTATATAATACAAGATTGAAATTATTTCGTAGGAAACTGAAATCTACATGGACAGGACCTTTCACTGGCATAAAAATTTATCAATTTGGAGCTGTGATTATCGAAGTCCCTAAATTTGGAAGAATATTCAAAGTTAATGGACAATGATTAAAAACATATTTTGAAGGCAATAAACCTAATTTTAAAGAGGTTTTAATGTTGAATCAACATGAATAACTTGTAGTTATGTCAAGATGATGACGTTAAACCAAGCGCTTTGTGGGAGGCAACCCATAGTTACTGAGTGTTTGCTTGTTTGATGTGTTATTTGTGTTTGTTTGTTACTTAATTAAGTCTTACACATCCTTAAATATTATTAAAAACATTAAAGAAATGAATCGAATCAAAGTTTGGAATGAATTTGGACAAAGCAAAGTTTGGCAAAATTTGAACTAGAGCCAAACGGCGCTGTTATCAGCGTCGGACCGCGTCGCTGTTCAGAAAACAGTTTTTCATCTTTAAATTAGAGTTTTGGCGGTTCTAGGCGGCAATTCTTCTACTTGAACTCCCAAAAACCGCCCCTAGATGCAGAAACTGCCAGAGGAAAGAAATGGAAGATCCCAAATATCATCCAAATGGATTCTGACTCGATAGAAACTTTAATATTTCAAGTTTTCCACCGTAGAAATTTCATTAGTTTCGAAGCGCAACGTCTATTCAATAAGAATATCTCAATGATGAGGTTGATTAAAGAGCGAGGCTTTGTGAATCAAGGTACAAATTCTTGAACTACTCGAATTGATGAAATCATTACTCAAAGACGTTAGGCAGTGTTATGTTATACTACTACCGCAGTAGTTGTCCCAGTTATGAAGAATTTTTTTGCAAATCTTCATGGAATCAACCAAGGATTTGTCTATGTGCGAGGTAGGTCTGTAACATTTACTTATGTGAAGATTAATGATTTATACATGATTGAGAATGTGTCGATCTGCCACTATTCAAACTTTGCCCTAACGAAGGACAACATGAATGATATATACAGATATTTGACGGATGAAAGTGATGAATGGGAGATAAGAGATAACAGGTATGTAAGTTTTTCGTCCACACTGTTAAACCCTACATCGAAGCACTTACATTATTTAATATGTGCAAAATTGCTCCCAACTATGAAAATCAGAAAGTAACTAAGGAGTGTACTATTTTGAACTATTGTATTTACATGGGGATGCATATTGATGTTGATTCTATAATTGTTAAATCTATTTTGAGATTGTTCGTTCATGGATCAAAGTATGGGCTTGGACATCCTTCCACCATATTTCTCTTCTGTAGTCAATCAGAAGTGCCATATGAGAATTAGGAAATAGTACTTCTACCTTGGAAGCCTATAAACCCAACAGATTAACATAGTAATCAGGTAGTTGGTGATATGAATGACATGAGTATAATTGAAGATCAACCATCTCAGAGTTCGACACCTATTTCTCCTTACTTTCCTGAAAGTTCATAGATCATCTTAAAGAAAATTAAGAATTTGGAGAACAAAGTTCAACACCTGCAATCAACAATCTATCTGACTTCTTTGATCATCTGGATTGGAGAATGAAGGAAAACTTTGATCATTCTAGGTATCTCGAAGGAAGTTTGATACGTATAATGAAAAGGAAAGGTTGGATTGAGGAGGATTCTACTGAAGAATTCCCGTTTTGTCCATTCTACAATCTGTTCGTTCATGTTCAATCAATTGGAGATTTAAGAGTTGATGATAGTTTTGAGGAAGAATGAAGCCTTAATTATTGCATTTCTGTGTTTATGTATTTACTTTGATTGTTTTGCTTTGCTTTGACGTTATATTTGGACTTGCTTTCTTTTTTAGTTTTCATCGTTATTGTGTTGTGGTTGTGAGCGAACTGAATTTTAGAATTTTATGGCTTGACGATGTGCACTGTTTAGTGTTATTTGTATGTGTTTGTAATTTGGATTTTATATATCAAAGTGATGTTTTGTGTTGTTCGTGTTTAAAGATATCGTTTCCCATGGCTCTAGTATGTTATTCAATGCTTAATTGGACTAATTAGACGTCGGAGTAGGCTTGAAAAGATCAAAATTGCAAAAGAAAGTTGGAAGCCCAGTTTTTGAACTGGCGCTGTCACCAGTGTCGGACCGTGCCAAAAGATAGAGATTTTGGCCTTAAGAGCAGAAATAGCGCTGAACGGCGCTGTCACCAGCATTGGACCGTGCTCGACCAGAAGAAGGCCCTAAACTCCAAAATTTCGTGATTTAACCCTTGGACCCACCATTTTTGCCCAAACCATCATCTTCTACCTCCAGCCAAGGCTGATTTTTGCACCTAGGGCTCACTTGCATTTGGATTTGAAGCGATTTCATGGCCGAAAAAGTTCAGATTTCATCTTCTCTTGGTAAGAGCTACACTTAAACTAAATTTTTCCAATTTTGACTGTGAAAATCTCCTACATTAGGAAGATTTGGATTTTGAGGTTTTTAGAGAAAATTTAGAGATTTTCCATGGTATTGGAGTTCTTATCTATTTAAATTTACATTAGAGTCCATTATATTGCAATCTTGAAATTAATTTGAATAAAATTGATATTTTTAGAAAAATGGCTCCAAGAATGGCTAAGGGGAGGCGAAAATTTGATTATGATGAGAGTAAATTTGTGAATTTAAAGGCTTATTCCCACTTCAGTAAATTTCTTAGCAATAAGACGTGTAATCAAGAAAAAGCCTCTAAAAATCCTGGAGGTGTGATTGAAGAACTACTTGCAAATCATCAATGGGAAATTTTTTGTTATTTTACTACTGAAGCATTGTTGGGGACTGTAAGAGAATTTTATGCAAATTTATACTATTCTGAGTTGGAATATATCCTTGTTAGAGGACAAATGGTTGAATTTACCCCCGCCCGCATCAATGCATTTTATCAGTTGAGAGAACCCTTACGAAAATTTTTCTGTTACTAATGAAGCATTGTATATGATTATGAACTATTTGGGCGGCAAAGGTGAATCAAAGATTAAACAGAAACAAAAAATTAATTTCCCCCTTTCTACATTAAATCCTGTATCGAAACCCTGACATTATTTCATTTCTGCAAGAATTCTGCCTACCAGTAATCACAGTGAGGTTACTGTAGATAGTGCTGTTCTGAATTACTATATTCAGAACATGAAGAATATCAATATTGGGGCTATTATTCATAAGAGTATTTCGACAAGTTCAAAAGGAGAGATTACATGTGGACTAGGACACCCTGATTCATGCCTTGTGTATTCAGTCAGGTGTAGCAACTGAAGATAATGATGAGGTATTCCATCCCCTAGAGCCCATTAGTAAATTAAATCTAAAAACCTATGAAGCCTATGTAGGATGGAAATGGAGTAAGAAAGCTGATGAACTTTCTTCTAGTCATGAGAGACCGTCTACATCTAGGGAACCTACTCTACATTATGTTATGGATCAGTTAGAAAAGTTGAAAACCAGAGTAGAGGGACTAGAAACAAGGAATAAGATAAATGATGATTATCAAGTGCGGTGGCGAGAATATGAGATAGCTTATCATGACACATAGATGAGATTTTTCAGGGGAGACATTAGTGTTGTATTTTCTACATACCCTGAGTACACTCCATACCAGCCTGATGAACCTGATGATGGTGGAGCTGCTGCAGATGAGATTGGTAGTTTATTTATTTTTTATTTTCATTGTATTTTGTATATGTGAATGTATTTGTGATGTACCTGAGACTTTCTCTGATTTGTATTTGTAATGTAATTTGTATTTGGTTTTGTTTGTAGCAAACTTTATGTTGAATTGTGATAAATGTGATGTGATAGTGGAGTTTGCATGTGTTTTGTTTGTTAGTTTAATCTATGTTAGTAACAGTTGGATGTTAATGTTATGTGCTTAGTTTATGTTTTAAGATTTTAAACTTTTTCCCTTGCAAATTTCTAACACATATTTGTGTGTACAAATGCTCTTAATTATTTCAGGCCTACTGTTCTAATTTATGAAGAAGACCTGCCTAAACTCATAGGTATGAAAAGCCCAACATATTGAGGTATGAGTTATATATGTTTATATCATTTTTTTCTTCCCATGTTAATTGTATTGATATTCAAAAAATTATGTTTGGGGGAAAGAAAGAATTAACTGTTAATTTTTCTTATTTAAAAGTATTTTAGAAAATTATTAACATGATTTCCTGTGATAGAACTCAATTTCAGATAACTATATTTTGATTTTATTTAAGTATTTTGTGAAATTGAATGAAAGTATTTGGTAATGAAAAGTAATTTTGTAGGCTAAGATATTTGGTATAAGAGAATATGACTATAGTCAACTCTTCAAAGTAAGAAAAACTGTATGTTTAAAATATTAAGAATCTTAAAACTTTATGTGTAAGGAAAGGATTGAGACTCTATGATGAATCAATAATAAGCTAAAGAAATGTCTAAAAGGTAAAGGATTGTTGTAAGTTCAAATTTAGAGTGAAAAGGGTGAAGTTCAAAATTATTAAAGGCTATCTAGATACAGTAATCCTCACTTGATAAAAGCAAAAAGCAAAAGAAAAAGGAAAGAAAAAAAGAAAAGAAGAAAAGAAGAAAAAGAAAAGAAAAAGTTAGGAGAAGCTTGAGGAGATGCCTAATAAAAAATTAGCTTCACTTGAGCCTATCTAAAGGGAATAACTTAATTACTTTCCTAAACTTATATGTATGGATTAGCATCTTTACTAGTAGTGTTCTCATAAATTTCTTTTCATGTAATCCTTTTAAGTGTTTTTATAGAACAATCTAGTCATTTTTGAAATGAATAGAAGGCTAGAACTCTTAGACTTGACTACTAGATAGTCCTACACATCCATAATTTACTTGAATTATTCAAACATCTTTCTCAAAATTTTACTATTGTACTTATCTAAGTCAAAATCACGGTATTCTAGAAAGAAATGTAATTGCAGTGGATCATTATTTTATGTATTAACTAAAATTACTTGAGGACAATTAATAGTTAAGTTTGGGGAATCTTGATCCACTGTAAATTTGATAGCTTTTTAATGTTCATTTCATACCTATTTTTGATGATATTGCACTTTAAAGAAAGATATTTTTCATAATTTTATGCAGGTACAATAATTTTAGGCCTTTGGAGCAAAAGGAAGCAAAAAGGAGCAAATTTAGAGAAAATGGGGCAAAAGTGCAATTTATTGAACTAGTACTGAACGACGTTGTAACTACTGCCAGTCTGCACCAATTTACAGAGACTTTGGACCAGAAGGCGGAAAATAGCGCCGGACGGTGCCCTATACTGCGCCAGACCGCGCCCTATCCTGGATTCAAACTAGATTCTATGTATTTGGCTGAATTGTGGAGGGATGCTTGAAGAAACTCATAGGAAATTAGTTATAGCTGGATTTAAACAGCTTTGGAGCCAAACTTAGAGAGGGAGAGATAGTTTAGAGTATGAGGGAGTGAAGAGTGAGTGTGTCTTTTCATTTTGTTTAGGAAATCTAGAGTTTACATGTTATCTTCTAAGGAGTGTAGGATGAGAGGGAAAGTGAGAGATTTCTTCTTCCTTACTTGTCTAAAGAGAGAATTTTGTGTTATTGTAAAGAAAGAAGAGGAGTCAAAGGAATTCATTGAGATTCGCTTGGGGAAGAGTTTGAGATAAGTTTTCTTTTCTTTACTTTATTTGTATGACGTTGCTTTTATATATAAAATTCATGTTTTGTCATATTTTCCTCATAAGTCTTGAATAGATTTCTTTGTCTTCCTCCTTTTCATGTGATGTGTTGATGTTGTGATATGAAAATGATGTGCCGATTTATTATGGAAAATTTGTAATGACATTTTCACTTCGTACTTCATTTACTTTTTGATATGGCCAATTAAATTGTTAAAACTTGTTAGGAAATAGATTTTCCAAAAGGATTATGAGTTTCACAATAAAAGTGAAGGTCACATTCAATTTCCATGAATAGGTGACATAGTTCATGAGGGTTGAGTGCAAATAAATAGGGAACTATACTTTGATGAACATAGAATTGGAGATTTCAGAGTGACGGGATGAAATCCTCAATTTGGTCCTAGGTTGGAAACCAAAGCGAGAGTTAGCCTTCAAGGGAAAGGAAGTGGGAGCTCTGGAGTGAGAGCCAGTATCCTCCCAGCTTAACCATGGATTTGGGGACTGAACTTAGGATTAGCCAATATTCTTTATGCGCTTGGAAAATGGCAAAGAATCGAAATGCTCCTATTTGGCCTAATACATTTGCATCACTGATCTATGTCACAAAAATCATCATTTTATAATTAGAGAGGAGGAAGATTCTTTCTTACAACTGAACTTTGTTATAAATTTAGTCTTGTGTTAGTTTAACTTGCTAGAAGGTTAAAACGTACTTTGGTAGAATTAGTAACTACAACTGTTTGTCTCTATTTTAAGAATTGTAATTACTTGCAATTGTGTTGTGATTCGAGAAGTGATTTCTGTGCTAACCATAAAATTAATTGCCTCCGTATGAGATCGATATCCAGGAATCCAGTAAAGCCCTGTATTACTTGAGTGATATGTATACTCGCATTTAATTGTGTGACTCGATAGAAAACTAAATCAATATATATATAAATCTTAGTTCATAAATTTTGGCAAATTAAAAAAGTCGCACCAGAACTCTTTACCCACCTTCCTCTTCACTAGAAATGAGAAAAGTGTGAAGAAACCCTAAGTAATAATCCTATAACTTAAAACTAAATCTACTCTTCAATTATCCTTTCTAACTCTCTATTATTCTCTTCAAGTCCTTCTTTTTATATTTTTTTCAAAATACACCTTGGTGTCTGTTCAAAATGTGTTCATATTCAATGAATCTTCTAAGCGGTATCTCTTTTCAAGAGCCATTTGAATGTATTTTGGCGCCCATTATCAGTTACCCACGTTCTTACCAAAGGTTGCCTCAAACACCCCTTCAAAATTTGCCAAAAATTCTTTAAAATTCCATAGTAACTACCCAGTGCTTAAATGCTGGGCCTTCAGTGCTTAGGCACACCCTTCTTGGTCTACTGGGGCTTAGCCACCATATCTGAGCACTTAGGCACCATATCTGGGCGCTTAGGCACCAGATCTAGGCGCTTAGGCGCTCTAGTTAATTTTCACACCTTCTTCATTTTGCTCCAAATTTGATTCTTATTCAATCCTTTTGCCATAATTTATCAATTTAATTGTACCTTAAAGAAAAACACACAAATAGTATCTATTAAAGTACAATATCTTCAAAAGTAGGTATAAAATGTGTACAAAAAGGTTATATATTATAGGTATATCAAATTCCCCCAAACTTAAAATGTTACTTGTCCTCAAGTGACACTAAAATCTTTCAAAACCAAAGTAAGAAAATTATGTGAATGAGTTTCTTTATGAGATTCTAAAATTTTGTTCTAGAAATGTAGTATTTTAATTTAGAAAAAACTTTAGTAAATGAGACCAACTTAAAGTTTAGAAATCTCTAAGGTGAAAAATTATGAAAATATGAGCTCCTATCTAATTCATAAATAATTGTAGATTTTTCAAATATAGAGTTTAGGCATTTTATCTTCTTTACTTTAAAAAAAAATTAAAAATAAATATACTTACTATATTATATCCTTAAGCTTAGAAGTTTCTCAAGTTTATAATTTAAAAAGATCAGATGTGGACAAATTCTTGATTATGCATTAGTCCTCAAACTTCTCCTCCCTTTTTTCTCGCATACTATACTTTACCTTTTTTTTCTTTTCTTTTTTCTTTTTTTTTTCTTTTTCTGGTGAGAATTACTATATCTGGATAGGCCTTTAATGACTTTGAATTCCACACTTCCTTTCTGAAAGCAAACATTTGATATATATCCTTTACTTAAAAATGTAATAATAGTTTTGAAAATTATCTTTAACAAGAGAAATTTAAGTGATGAAAATAAAAGCCTAATTCTTCTATATTTTTCAAAAATAGAACATCTCCTACTAAAGATAGTTACACAATATTTAATATTTCTTCACTAAGAAATTTTAACTTTAAATTTTTCGCCATCACTGAAATGTTTTAACTAAATTCTCTTAGTCATTTGTATATTCAAAATTTTACTTCCCTAATATAACTCATACACATAATCATTTTTCAATCAAAATCAAATTTATTTGTAGTATATTTGAGAACAAATAAATTTCAAGTTTTGAAAATTAGTTTTTCATCCCCCAAACGTAAATTTTTAATAAAATAAAACATTATAACATATCATGTATATTGACAGGAACATATAATTAAAACATCATCCTTATAGGGGTTTTCATATCCTAAATTTACAAGTACAAAAACTTAAAAACAGAAGTCGAAATAAGATGATCAAATTTTATTTTGATTTTATCATATATGAGATTCAAAAAGACTTCTATGCAGTAGAGGATAACATAAAAGCAAATCACACAAACTAATATAATTTCACAACCACAACAGAAAGAAAATACATGGTAGTAGATTGAAAATGTAAAACATAAAATTTTAAATGAAAGTTAGCTTTATTCTAAACTTTCCTACTACAATAGGAATAAGTTCACACAACTTAACAAAATACACTCAAATAACAATGTTCACACAATTACTACTACATAAACTAAAGATAACTACACATCACAACATAACCACATACAACATTGTCTAACAAAAAAACAAATAATACAACAATAGTCCAAACAACAATGACAAATAAATGTTCAAACACAACATAACATAACCAAATCACTCATCATACCATCATCATCATCTTCATCCCAGAAACTTATAGATTCATAATGAGGGTAATGTGGATATGAAAAAAATACCACACTCTGATCACCTCAAATAAGTTTCTCCAAAGAAGTGTTATATTTTTCTCATAATCACTATGCCTTCTCATATAAGTATCAATATGGTCTACATAATTTTCTATATTTAATACCTTATCGAGTCTACGAATCAGGACTAACAGATTAGCCATGGGATGTAGATGCACAAGATATAGAAGCATTAGATGTAGAAGCACCAGAACTTCTAGAAAATCCTCCTCTCCAGCCAAAAATAGAATGCTTAGAATAAGTCTTCACATTCACACTTGTTAGGGTTTAGATGCTGTAAAATTTCCTCCCAATTATCAAATTTCACACTAGCTTGCTCACATAAATGAAAGATTAAGGATGCAAATCCTATACCTGCAGTAGTGGCAGCTCTAGCATAACTGATGGTCCGATAATCAGAGATCCAATATCAATAGGCTTATATTGCTGAATGCAATAGTTCAAAGTAGCTCTTTTTCTTATCACTTCACTAAGATGATTCGTAGGGAGTAGACGAGAAGAAATGAAATAGTTTCATGCTTTTGTCGTGGAATCCATCTTTGATATAGGAAAATTTACTCTTCTTCCACTAATAATTTTCCATAGTCCTCTTCCCGCAGTTAATTAAGACATAATCTCGTATAACTCTTCCTCCGTAGGATTGTAATTTGCATAAAAACACGTAGTATCCAAAGGCAGATGGTAAAATGAATTTATTACCTCAGGGGAAAACTCTACTAATTTTCCTCTTACCATCACCTGGTCATCCTCAGCTTTAAGGAGATTGGCATAGAACTGTCTAACTACATAAATCACAACAACAGCAAAAAAATGACATAACCTATCCCACTTTCGGCGAACAATCAAAGCTTTCACTTCTCCGCCCGGATTCTTGAAACATCGCTAAAAAATTAATTTTCCCAGTTGCATCGCATCTACGTAACTATCCTGAGCTTTCACACTTACAAATTTGCTAGAATCAAATGTTGCTTTCTCCTTGCTCCTCTTCATTCTTGGTGTCATTTCTAAAAATCACATAAAATGCAAAATAAATTCTAAACTCAAACCTAAATCACTAAATCTAACTCCTAATAGCTTAAACTCACATTTCCATGTAATATCCATCAAATTTTCTCAAAATTTCACCATAAATAGTAATTTTTGGATTTTTCATAATGTACTCCAAATCTATGGTGAAAATATAAAATTTTTACATATAAGATAAGCTCTAACCTTGAGAAGATGAAATCTAGCAAATTTGGCTAAATTCCACCAAGTTTTCTTCAATTTAGAGATGCCCTAAGTTAAAAATCGCGACTCACTGAGGAAGAAGAAGACTAAAATGGTAATAATGGAGGTTTTCAGCTCAAATTTTCACTTAAAACCGTTCTCAAACCGGTTTTCGTGAACTGACACTTAAGGGAGACTTGTTCGACGCTTAGGCACCTATCTTTCGAGTTTGCTAGTGCTTAAGCGCGGGGTTATGACGCCTAAGCACCCATGCACAAATTTTGATATTTTTAAATTTTAAACCAAATGCACATCTTCTTAAGTCATCCACCCTAAATGGTTTAAATCTTAATAACTATTGTCTTCCCCTTCTATTCTCCTCTTTCTAAAAAAATCACAACTTTCCATAAATTTGATTTGAACATAATTAACACATAGTTTTTCACACAAACAAACACTTTCATTCACATGTCCAACAAATTCAAACATAATTCACACAACTTATCTGCACTACAAATATTGGCGCTTAAGCACGAGTACTCATTTTAGCACATGTCAGCTTAACCTCCAAAAAGTCATTCTAACATGTCTAAGACATCAATTAAGGTTTTAAAATTGTCACAAAATATTCAAAATACTATCACATTTTTCAAAAACAAACACAACAAAAAAAATTGAAAACAAAAGCATACTGCTAATTATGGGCTGCCTCCCACAAAGCGCTTGGTTTTACGTCATCAGCCTGACGTACCCAGTGCTTATTCTAGGTGACCCAACATCAAAAGATCAGTTAATTTAGTTTGATCCCCTAAGAAATAGGGTTTCAGGATGACCATTCACTTTGAATATTTTATTAGTTCTACGCTCCATATGGATAAACTTTTATCACAACAAATGGGTGTATCCATCTGGACTTAAGTTTTCTTGAAAATAATCTCAACCTTGCATTATAAAGCAAAACTTGTTGTCCTAGCTCAAAATTTTTAGTAAGAATCCTCCGATCATGCCACTTCTTCATCTTATCCTTATAAATCTTAGCATTCTCATAAGATTCATTCATTAT
The DNA here is from genome assembly GCA_022702705.1 of Papilionanthe hookeriana x Papilionanthe teres. NCBI lineage: Eukaryota > Viridiplantae > Streptophyta > Magnoliopsida > Asparagales > Orchidaceae > Papilionanthe > Papilionanthe hookeriana x Papilionanthe teres. Next base: position 174,326,615 of record CM040422.1, read on the forward strand.
CTCTTTCAGCTCATTTAATTGTAATAATCTCTTTTCACTAGCATCCTTAAAATTATAATTAAATTCCTTAATAGCCCAATATACTTTATGCTCAATTTCAACTAGTAAATGAAAAACTTTCCCGTATATTAACCTGTATGAGGACATTCCTATAAATGTTCCATATGCAGTCCTATAAGCCCACAAAGCATAATCAAGTTTGATTGACCAATCCATTTTTGTTGGATTTATAGATTTTTATAAAATTCTTTTAATTTCTTGATTAGATAATTTAGCCAAACCACTTGTCTGAGGATGATAAGCAGTAGAAATTCGATGATTGATATGATATTTCTTTACTAATTTCTCTATATTGTATTTTTTAAATGACATCCCCCATCAGTTATGATCACTCTCAGCATTCCAAATCTATAAAATATGTTAATTCTTAAAAACTTTACAACACTTTAAGCATCACATCAAGGTAAAGCAACAACTTCTATCCATTTAGAAACATAGTCTACTGTTAACAATATATATAAATTTCTGAAAGATGGTTTAGATGGTCTCATGAAATCTAATCCTCAAACATCAAATATTTCGACTTCTAAAATATAATTGAGTGGCATCTCATTTCTCTAGAAGTATTGCTTACACATTGACAATGATCACAATTTTTAATATAAGAATTAACATCTCCAATGATAGTAGGCCAATAAAATATAAATTACAAAATTTTGTATTATCAACACAAAATGTCCCCCAAAATTAGAATCATGAAAATCTTGGATAATTTCATAAGTTTCTTTTTAAGGCACACATCTTCGAATAATTAAATCCTTTACATGTTTATATAAAAATGGGTCATCCAAAAAATAAGTCTTAGCTTCAGGTAAAAATTTCCTCTTTCGCTAGTGTGTCAGACCATAAGGTAAAATATTACTAACAATAAAATTCACAATATCTTCATTCCATGGAACACACCATTCATTAATATTGAACAATTTTTCATCTGGAAAATGTTCATTAATTTCTTTTTCAAAATAGTGTGATTTTCAGATTCAATTCTGGACATATGATCAAAAATTTGATTATCAACTCCCATTCTATCTACTATTTCAAAATTTAATTCTTACAAAGGAAGAATCCATTTTATCAGTCTTTGTTTTATATCGTTCTTTTTTATTCAATATTTAATAGCAGAATGATCTGTATGCACTACACATTTGGTTCCAATTAAATATGATATGAATTTATCAAAAACAAATATTATTGCTAATAACTCTTTCTCAATTGTGGTATAATTAATTTGAGCTTCATTAAGAGTTTTACTAACATAGTAAATTACTTTGAAAATCTTATTATGTTTCTGGCCCAAAATAGCTCAAATAGCATAATCACTTGCATCACACGTTAATTTAAATGGTATTTTCCAATATGGTAAAACAATAACTGGTGCATTGACTAATTTTTCTTTTAATATCTTAAAAGTTTTTTGACACTCCTTATCAAATTTAAAAATTAAAAATTTTTTTTGAGTAAATGACACAGTGGTTATACAATTTTTGAGAAGTCTTCAATATATTACTTGTAGAATCCAGCATGTCCTAAAAAGCTCCTAATTTCCCTCACATTTTTTGGGTGAGGTAAATTACCGATCACTTGAATATTTATTGGATCTACCTCAATATCTTGCTCTGATATATGATGTCCCAAAATAATTCCTCCTCCTACCATAAACTGACATTTTTTTTCCAATTAAGGACTAAATTAGTTTCTTCACAGTGCTTAAGAACTCATGATAAATGTTTTAAACATAATTCAAATGAAGTTCCAAACACAGAACAATCATCCATAAAAACTTCAATTCATTTTTCAATTAAATCACATAAAATAGCCATCATACATCTTTGAAATGTAGCAGGGGCATCACATAAACCAAAGTGCATTCTTCTAAAAACAAATGTACCATAAGGACTGATAAATGTTGTTTTCTCTTGATCCTCAAGAGCGATTTGTATTTGGTGATAATCAGTATATCCATCCAGAAAATAAAAGTACTTATGCCCGGCTAGTCTATCCAGCAGTTGATCTAGAAAGGGTAATGGAAAATGATCTTTAATAGTGGCAAGATTTAATTTTTTATAATCAAAGCATATTCACCATCTTGTAACTTGTCTTGTCAGTATTAGTTCATTTTGTTCATTAATAGCTACAGTCACTCCTTTATTTGGTTACACAATGTATTGAACTAACCCATTAACCCGACCCGCAATTACGCAGTAAATTAACTTCCAAAAGATGGCAAAAAACTTGACCCGATTTATAAATAGCAGCTAATGTGCAAAATCTTAAATGATATAAAAATTAGAAAATATTTTACACACTAGGGGTACTACGCAAGTATACGTATCGCTTCAAGTAATATAGAGTTTTCTTTAAAAACTTCAGTATCGATCCCACGAGGAAGTGAAGTAAGAGGTCTTTAGTCAAATTCTAGTCTACTACTAATAGTCCTTAGTTTGGAATGTCGATTAAAATTGTGTTTTATCTAGCAACTACTCCTAAATACAAGAGTTAAATGTAATAGTAACCATAACTAAAGGCAAATAATAATTCTAAAGATAACACTTTTTTGGATGAGTTGGTTTGGAGAATTTTGAGATATTAAAAACTACTATTAAAAACACAACAGAAACTTCATTTAACAAAAACAATTTCACTACACAAGTATTTACAAAATCATAAGATAATGAAAAACAATACTTAGCTTTTTCACTTTGAAATAAAAACGAAGATCTCTCTAACAAAGTCTCCCGTCGATCCATGCAATGCTAGTGAAATCCCTTACAAATTCTCTCAAAATCTCCTCTCCAATCTCTCCAAAAGGGTAGAAATCTACATTTCTACTCCTATTCTAAAATCCTTAAACATTCTCCAAGTTTTTTTCCACTTTTTTCCTTTTTTTTCCTCCCTTTTCTAACCTATATTCACCATTTTAAAGAATATGGACGAAGTTTGAAGAGTTTTCATAAGTACCCATTCGAAAAAGCATCAAAATACGTCGAATTTAGACCAAAAACCACCAAAAGTCAGTCCAGAACCTTCCGGGCGCCGTGGGAGGGTTTGAGCTTGCTGTCGGCAAGCTTTTCGGGCACTTTTCGGTGTTTTCTAGAAAATCTCACCGTCGGTGAGATTGTGGCCGCCGTTGGCGAGCAAGCTCTGCGCAGCTCCACCGTTTCGCTCCGTTTCGCTCCGTTTTAGCTCCGATTCGCCCCGTTTCAGTTGCGTTGCATTCGTAACAGATAGCCCTACAAAATAAGCATAAAAATAACCTTTCTTTAAAGTTTAATCTCATTCAAAAATATGCAAGAATTGTAAATGAGATTAAGCATCAAAAGATTTATCGAAAGGTGTCAGAGCAGAATTTCATTTCTTACTTGTTTTTGCTCCAAATTGCACCATTTTTTCTTCCTATTGCTCCAATCACTATGTCTTGTACCTAAAACCAAAAAAACATACAAAATACCTTCCTTTAAAGTGTAATATCATCAAAAATAAGTAAAATAATATAGCAAAAAACATATATATTTAGGCGTGTCAAAATCCCCCAAACTTAACTGTTACTTGTCCTCAAGTAACACTTTTACTACATAAAAATATAACTCAAGGCAATGCACTTTTCACCTGTAAGACACTAAAATTTTTCATTCAAAAGAATATATTGGTTAGACTTTTAGAAAGAAATTTAGTAACTTAGGTTAACTTTACAGGTATAAGAATATTCAGTAATCAAGTCTAAGGGTTCTAGTCTTCTATTTATTTTAAGATAAACCATAATTTGTAACATTAAGAGTGCCTTGAAAGATTATGTGAAAAAGGAGTTCATGCTACTTCATCGGAATGTAGGCCAGTACTTTAAATATAAATTCGAAATGAAATCAAGTTCTCTCTTTAGGGTGACTCAAGTGAAGCTAATTTTTTATTAGGCATCTCCTCAAGCTTCTCCTCATAAATATTTTTATTTTTTTTATTATTTTTTTTCTTTCAGGATCATTTTCAATCCCTTTTTTTCACTCTTTTTTTTCTCTTATTTTTAATGAGGATTACTACATCTGGAGAGCCTGTAATAATTTTGAACTTCACTCTCCTCTTTCTAAAGTTCAAACTTGAAACACATCCTTACTTTATAATTAGGTATGAGCTTTATTATTCATCATAAAGTCACAATCTCTTCTTAACACACAATACTTTAAGTCACTTAACATTTCAAAAATACAGTTTTCTTTACTTTAAATAGTTAATTATAATCAAATTTTTTTATACCAAATATCTTATCCTTATAAAATTAACTTTTATTACTAAAAATTTTCATCCAATCCTTCCATAATATTCAACTAAAATAAAATGTTTTAGTTATCTCAAACGAGGTTCAATCGCCAGAAGTTATGCTAATAATTTTTGAAAATATAACAATTGAGAACAAATAAGAGTTAATATTTTTCTTCCCCCCAAACTTAAATTTTAAAATATTTTGCAACTAATTCCATAAAATATAGCAGGAAGAAAAAGTAAAGGTTGAATATACTTACTACTACAACATCCTATCAAATTCAAATCATGCATAATCAGGATAAAATGACTATAGGAGAAAGTAAAGCTAACCTAAAACATGCTTGTAGTAAAATTACACTAAAAGGATGTATTTTCACTTTAAAATTTTATTTTTCTTCCTATCCTCAAACTTAATTTTTAACATATATAGCATTCAGTACAGAAAATATAAGCAGGAAAAAAACAGTTTAGAAATTCTATCTACCACTAATGTCTATCAAATCCATTTGTAAGTATTCATTAGGATAGAACAATATGCAGCACAAAGTAATTCTAAACTAATCATGCCAAAATGAAATTCACTAAACCAAAGTCTAACTAGCATAGTAGGTATCAGTATGAGAATATAAAAATGTTCTTCAAGACCTAAATAAAGTTGTAACACAAACATAAACACACATATGATAAATGAGGTTAATTCATCCTTTAACTCATCCAATCTCACTATGTTACCTTCAATTTTTAACGGAATCACTACACTAGTAAATTAGGTACTTTAAAATGATTTTATAGATTATAATCCCAAGGATAAGATTACCCCTGATAAATTGGTTCCTAGGCACCAATCTCAGGCATCATCTAATCCTTATAATTAAACACCTATAACAGTTATAAAGATAGTGTAAGATCATCCTAATGGTATTCATCAAATAGGTTCGAGACTCCTACCTAATGAAAATAAAGTTGCAGAAAGGAAGTAACACATTCCAAGTTCTTAAACCACACTCTCACCCAACTTGACTTCCTGACTCATGTAGGTAATTCATATGGATGGTCCTTAACCCCTAAGCCCCTGGCTAAGAGGGTTAGGAACAACATAGTGAATGCCTCAAATGAGTCCTCTCATGGCTCATATGGGCTTAATGTGGCTTCATGGCTCAACCAGAATGATTCCATTTTACTCACACTTGATCAATCTTCCTTTTTTTAAAATTTCAGTTTTTGACTCCCGCGGCGCCGGACCCACCAAACCTACCGAATATCCTTGAAATGACCCAAAATTTGCAAAATTACCTAAATTACCCAAGATCCCTCAAAATCAATCCTAAACACTTCCCACCACTCAAATTGACCATCTTTGGCCAAAAATACTAAAATTTCTAAAAATACCCCTAAACCCCCCAAAATTACCAAAATACCCTTTTACCTCAAAAATCCAAAAATTCTAAAAATTCTCAGAAAATTCCAAAAAATCCCAAATATTCTCAATTTCATTTTATTCAACTACCATGGGCCAATTTTGCCAATCTACCCCACTTTTACTAAAACCCCCAATTTGACCCATTTTTAACCCAAGTGAACCCAATGTCAAACCAAACCACCACAATTGACCTCAATTTTGGTCCAATTCACTTTTAAATTTCAATTAAATATCACTAATATCAATTTAGACCAAATCCAAGTCCAATTTGATTGACATTTGGGCCCAATTTCAAATTGAAGCTTAAGGCCCAATTTTGTCCCATGACCTAAACCTAGCCCAAATCAACCCAACTCAACCCCAATTAGCCCCAAATCTTTTCTAAAGACTTCAAAACATCCCCATAAACAAAAAACTAACTTGATTTTAACAAAATTTGAACCTAAACTCCACCCAAACCTAACTCAAAACCAAAATCCCTTAAATTGACCTAAGCCCAAACCCAACCCAAATAGGCCCAAATCCCAAAATTAGAGCCCAACCAAAGTTGAAAACTCTTTGTAACTCTCCCATAAATATTTCCCAACATTAATTTTACATCAAATCCAGCATTAGCCCATCCTTAGCCCAAGTTTGCCCAATTTGGCCCACCTTGGCCCCTTTACCAAAAAAGCCCAAATTCAACCCAATTCAATTCAAAATCATTTTAAACTTGTTTCAAATCACTCATGACACATGCCTAGACCAATTGTAACATTTATTTGGCACAATCCTTTACAAAATTTTCATCCTAAATTTACTTTAAATCCAAAATCCCACTTCCATAAACCACTTTAAAAGCCCATCCAAAATGATTTCAAAAAGCCCAAAATCAATCCAAAGCCTACATGACACTTTCATCTCATCATCCATTTAATTAAATCATTCCCTGTGTTTCAAATTCATTATTGAATTTTTCTAAACTAAGCCATGTGCCAAATTACCCCTAAATACCAAAAATCCTTAAAATCCTTTTTCATGAAACAAGCCAACCTTTTCCAAGCCAAATGTAAGCCAAATGTGAGCCATTTACAAGCCATATGAAGCCATGAGAGTTTTAACACCTCACCATGTCATTTCTGGCAAATTGAGGGGCCCCTTTCCTAAGCCTTCCTTAAGCTTTTTTAACCTCATCCATGATACACACTAAACCATGATTTGCCACCTCACCATGGATGGAGACTTCTCCACTCCAATCCAGCTGAGCCATATGATTCCCTTCAGCCCAAATCAGGCCTTGGTGGGTGCACCAAACCCAAATCCATGCATTTAACCAAACCAAGCCCAAAATGAGCCCTTCCCCCTTCCACTATGATTCAACTCCTTTACACTTGGCATTTGCCAATTGAACTCACAAAACTCAAGCACTGACCTCCCTGACCCTGAGGGTGACCCATGCCTGGCTGGCCAGCCACCACAGCCACCGGAAACCACCAGGCCGAGAGGCTTGATTTGAATAAAAAATTCAATTTGAATTAGCTGACTTGTCCCAACCTAAATGGCCATTGAAGCTGTTCTTCCCTTGCCCTGAGCAATGGATCCAAGCCATTAAACCCCCTGGGAGGCCCTCCAGCCACCTCTATTTAAACCCACTCACCTCTCGACCAATTAGGGTGATGAACCAGACCTTAAGGAAACTCTGCCAAAATTGCTCCAGAACCTTCTCCTAACCCAGAGTAGTTGATCTCCAGTGTTCCTTTGCCATAAACCCCATTAACAGAGCTCCCTTTCTGAGTTGAAAATCCACCTAAAAATCAGAACATCTCTGGAACATCCACCAAATCCAAATTAAACTCACCCACACCTGCATAGGACCAAGAGAAGGAGTTCCTCAGTGAAAGCCCCCTCTCCAGGCGACCTAGTTGCTCCAGCCTCCAAGCTTTGAAATCGGGTCTGGTCACTTTCATACTTAGACAATTCCCCAGAGCCAAAGACTTCATCTGGAGCTTGCTTAGACTCAATCAAAGGTGACACAACCCTCAGATCGAAGCTTCACTTCTCTAAGAAAAGGTATGAACTCACTCTTCCTCCCAAGCTTCCAGCAATTCTCCATTTTGTTTGGGTTAATTTCATAGTTATAAATCATATGGATCGTTCGTCTCTTCAAGACAAATCCATAGAGTATAAGAACTCGAAAATCCATTGAGAATCGAGAGAGATATTAGGGTTTGAGTGTTAACGGTCATGGGTGCACACCAGTCGTAGACGATGACCAGGAGCAGTTGGATCGCGCGTGTATCGAGCGGACAGTCGTGATCAAGCTGGACAGCAGAATGTTACGTGAACCGCAGGCCCCTGGAGCACTAAGTCAGATGGCGGCGCCTAATCACAGAGCGACGTGTGGGCTTTCGATCCGCCGTAAGTTGACGCGGCGCCGAGTCAGATAAGTAGAAAATTAGGATATTTTTGAATTATATAAATACCAGAACTTCAAAAATTCATATCTTTGCATAGAAAAATCACAAAATAAAATAAAAATACCCTCTTGCTCAGTGAATAGAGGAGAATAATGTGGAAAAGAAATTAAGTTAATTGGATGAGTATTTTATTTTTAATAATTTATTTACTGTTTCCAATGTTTTGATTCTCCATTTGCATAGACAATTCAACATGGCATGAGACCATAAGGCTTTTGAAGCCTCTGATCTTGGGAATATTCCCTGAATTTTTCAAGGCCAGAGGCCATCTCTGTGAAGAGTTATTGATTTTTCAAGTTCATGTTACTATTTTAGATATTTTAATTCCAATAATTAGCATGTTATAAAATAAATTCTAGAAAAAATTTGGTAATGTTTCTTAGGACCAGGAGACCCTATGAAAAATATGTTTTAAGTTAATTCATTCATAATAACCCTAATTGGCCTAAACTCCCAAAATTACATTTGAATTAATTAGGGTTAACCACACACCAAATTGACTTGAAAACAATTCTCCATTGCTCTTTAGGGTCAGAGGAACCTTACATAAAGTTTTTAAATCAATTGGACATGATTAACCTCACCAAATGGATTGATTAAGCCTCATAAGCAAAATGGAACTTTAAAAATTCATAACTCCAAAAATACTTTTTAAAAATTCACAAAAATGGTTTTGGAGCTTCTCTGATATCGGGGAGTCCGGAAAAATTAAAATTGGAATTTCCTAAAAAAGTTGATTTTTCACAATATTTTAATATTTTAATAATTAAAAAATAATAAAAATTATAACAATATTAAAAATCATAAAAATGTCACATTTTGACTCCTAATCACATAGGAGTAAACCAAATATTTTTCCTAAGTCCCTAGGATAAGATATTGAATTTTAAAGGATTAATGTAATTTTTAATATTAAAAAATGAATTTTCAACCTTTTTCACTAAAATAATTCTAATAAATCAAATAAAATTCAAAAAATTATAAAATTTATTTCTATGGACTTCTTGAGATTAGAGAAATTTATGAAAAATATAAAATCTATTTTTCAATTTTTATTTTATTTTAAAATTAATTAATACTCTAAAAATCAAAATAATTATAATAAATAAAATATAATTCAAAAAATCACAAAAATTGGTCCAAGTGGTTCTCTAGTCATTAGAAAGATTCCATAATTTTCTAAAGGATAGAACCTTTACCTTGGTCATGTTGTTGAATTTTCTTTGAAAATCCCTATTTTCTACTAAAAATAATTATATGAATAAATTAAAGTCAGAAAAATCACATTTTCTCCTCTAATGTTTTGATTGACATATGAATGAAGTGACATAAAAATTTCAAATTAATTTGAGCTAAATTTAGTGAGTTATGAAATAAATAAGCCTAAAAGGGCATAAAGGTAATTAAAAATTTTAACCCTTAATTAAAACTTTAGGTTTAATCAAAAGGGAGGGGGGGCTAAAATATTTGATTTTTAACTTTCTTTTGGATGATTGAAACTTAGGGAATTAAAAGGGTAGAAACTCATTAAACACTTTGAAAATATCAAAATGAAACTCTGATTAATTAAATAATTTGAATTTTGGAAAGAATATATTTAAAATTATGGATTATTAAAATAGGGATATTATTAAGAGGATATTTATTCTTTAATTTAAAAATCCCTAAATAAGTCACTTCAATAATATTTAGTTCTTAATTAGAAATTAAAATAATATTCCAAACTAATTAAATTAAAAATTAAAAGAAGATAACCCTTAAATGAATTAAAGCTTAAAATGTTAAATTGTCCAATAACTAAAATCAAATTTAAAATCTTGGAGTTAAATTAAATTAAATTAAATTAAGTTAAGTCAAAGTTTAAATTAAATTAAATTAACACCTTAACAGTTAAATTAAATTAAATTTAAAATATTGAAACTAAAATTAAATTAAATTAAAATTAAATTAAATTGAAATTAAATTAAATTAAACTAAAATTAAAATTAAATTAAAATTAAATTAAAATTAAATTAAAATTAAATTAAATTGAAATTAAATTAAATTAAACTAAAATTAAAATTAAATAAAAATTAAATTAAAATTAAATTAAATTGAAATTAAACTAAAATTAAAATTAAATTAAAATTAAATTAATATTAAATTAAAATTAAATTAATATTAAATTAAAAATTAAATTAAAATTAAGTTGAAATTAAATTAAATTAAATTAAATTAAATTAAATTAAATTAAATTAGAATCACTTAACAACAAACCTAAATGGAATCTTTAAGAGTTAAATCAAAACATATCAATAATTTCAACACCTCTTTCTATCTAAGTAAATTTAAAACATAAACATCAATCTGAAATACTAAGATAATTGAAAGTGTACAGATTTAAATTAAATCTAAAATAATTTGAACACTATTTAAAACTTAAAATTATTAATTAAAACCTCATAATTAAATTAAATCACTTTAAATCATTAACTCAAACTTTAAATTAAGAATGATTAAAATTCTCAATAACCAACTTGCCCTTAGAGGCTCTAATTATTATAACTCTTAAATAGAGTATTAAATGAGATGTCACTTCATTCATCAAGTAATTAAATACCCAGGTTCACTGAGCAAGAGACAAAGCTTAACTAAACTCCTGGATGATTAATTCACATGTGCAACTAAATTTACTTGAACTCAAAATAATCCCAGAAATATTGAAAAGATGTTTAGGACTCGTCCTAAGAACTTCCTCAATATGACGGGATGTTTTAGAAGAACAATTGAATTTAATTGTCCTTTGATGAAGAAAATCATCCTTAAACCAAACCAACAACCTAGACGTCATAGGAGATGACTAGCAATAGGATTAGGAATTTGGTAGACAACCAAAACCCTTCCATTAGCTTTACGTAGGTTTTTGTCGAAATATTTAAATCCCTTGACATGTGTTTTAAGTGCAGCTTGGGATGACGGGAAGACCCTCCAGGTACGCTTTTATTTTATTGCAATTTACTTTATTGCAATTTACTTACATGCATTATACTTTACTTTTCTTGCATGATAAATAAGACTGTTGCATGAAAACCAAAACCTTTAGGATAGTCCCTGAACTGAAACTAAAACTAAATTAAAAGTCATTGCAAGATAAAATTCACCGCCACAACATTCCAAAATATAAAACAACTCAAAATTTAATCACAAACAGAACAACAAAACTACAATTGTAACTAATTAAAACGTCTCGTTGAATGATCGGGAATACCTCGGATGATGTAACCCATGTGTTGCTAACGAGATTTACCACGGTCTAAATGAAAGTTTGGAACTCATTCAGTTGAGTTTAGCAAATTCATTTGGACTAAGTGAATACGATGAAAATAACAGTGCCGGGATGACGGAACCGTGGGATCTTAATCGGTTCTGTTTAAACAACTTTAAGATTTGTTTTAATTAAAATATTAAAGACACTTGGATTTTAAGTTTTTTTCTAAACCAAAACACTTCTCTCATCTCTTGATTGCCACTTTCTAAAACTAAACCTCTGCAACAACAAGGAGCTTGGAGCATAGTGGGCAGCACGACCATCGTCATCAGCAAAACTTGAATCTACATGAGTTAAACATTTCTTAGTTTTAAATAACCAAGCCATAGGACTTCTAGGTAGTTTGCCTAGTGCAACATAAATCTTCAACTCTTCGTTAGGCATTTGCATGATCATGTCATATAAATTATGCCCTAACCGGCCTTAGGACTCTGAGGTAGTCGTTTGGCACGACACAAACCCTCACATCTTTGAGGCTATTTGTGTGATTATGTCATACAAATATAAGACCTAAATAAATAAAATTGGCAGGATTGCAACATTAAATAAACTCCCAAATTGAAACCAAACAATAGGATAGTTTGGGAAGTTGCCAAGATTCTTCTTGGATCCTCAGCTTCTACTACTTCTCTTTCTTTTGATTCTTAAAATAAACTATTCCGAATTTGAGCTAATCCCTATTGAAATTTCCAAAACTCAATCCTTTGAAAACCTTAAACTTTGAAATTCTTGAAAGCAAAATCACTGATCATTATCGAGAGTTTTCTTAAATGATTCCCATCATTTAAGATATAATTAACAATAGGGGCTTGCCCTTATAGGGAACTTTAAGAACCCAGGTAATATATACCCTGTTTAATTTCTTTATATTAAACAGGGAAACTTGTCGGCTTATAAAATTGGTTCGCAGACCAAATGGATATTACAAATCTTCTAGTTTATTTAACCGAGCCCTATCATCAAGCAGTGTGTCTATTCTTCGGGATAGATACACGGTTTGTGATGCGGTGCTCGTTTATATAAGCTATTTGGGATGTGAGATCGGTTTGATTTTGTATCTTAAAATTTTAAAATTTAAAATTATTTTCAAAATCAAATACTACTTTCTAAGACTATATATATATATTTAAATTAAATTTAAAATTTAAAATTCGCCGACAACTTCTATAGGTGACCCCTTTTTTAAAAATACAACACACAAACCTAAAATATGCCTACAACTTTTGGCGACTCCACTGCAGAGTGTTCCTCTCTCCATTTTGATTAGATGGTTTTGCTTTCATAAATCGGTAGTGTATCCATGTCCCTAGTGGAGCAAACTACCATTCTTCCGTTGGAATACCCCGTTCATTTACGTCTCGAACGAGTATAGCCAACTCCTCTCGCATTTAGGAGCCACTTGTTTAAACACCCCTAAACGGAGAGGTTCCGAGATCCTTTTACCTCTTTTCGAGGTGGGGTGCACCCCAATAGGTGTTAGTTTAGGAGCGGTCCTTCGAGTCGAGAAGTCTTGCATAAGACTTTCTCTTCCTTTCCAATTCTAAATCGGGCCCTTTACCTTTTCTATAACATTTTTCCTTTGATCATTTTGTTTCTAATAAACAACCTTCTAATAAACAATCTCTTTTAAAAATCACAAATACACTAAGATAAACAAAAATGTGTTCGAACTCTTTCTTTTTCGTCCTAAACTTTACGATGAAAGGAAGCATAATTCGGGACTGACATTCGAAATCTACCCTACAGAAAATGACTGCCCCAAAGTTAATCTTCTCCTTCACCAATGGAATGGACTTCTCTGTTTACAAGGAAGAGCTGCCCGACAATGGGACCATCCATTTTGGACAAGGATTCGGCAACACAGATATGAAGTTCGCTGACGTCACTCTCTTCACACTAATGGACAAAGTGTCAGAAACTGAGAAACCCGTAATTGAGTTCAACTTGAAGTCGGTTCAAGAATTCTCTCCCCTATAAAGGGTTCCAGCTTAAAGAAGTATTACTGCTCGTAGGAGGACTGTTGTCTCTACCCCGCTGGTCAAGTCATCTCTGCACCTACCCCGACTTCTGCCAAACTGAAGGGGAAGGAAATCCAAGTCTATGATGAGCCTGTCACCGTGGAGGGTACTAATTTTGCTACAATACCATCTATTTTTGAGATTGGGTCCAGTTCAAGAGTTGCACCCCTAACTCAGACTCAAAGGAGAAATAGAAGCAGAAAGATCGCCAAGATCGAGAAAGCCAAAGCTTCTGAAGTTGCTTTTCTAGAAGAAATTTCTGAGGAAAAAGAAGAACTTCCTAAGTATATACCTTTGTTGGAAGGGAGCAGGTTTCACCCTCTCTCTGCCGCATCAGATGAAGACAATGTTCGTAGGATCACTGTTGCATTACCCCGACCTGTGTACTACAGCAATTACAAGAGGAAGAGGGATAAGACTACGCCATTTGCTCGACTGCAAGCTGTGATAGACAGATTAGCAAAGAAAGAAAGATGCCTTGTGTCAGAAATATTAAGAAGGATAGGACGGGTGCCAGCTAAATCCCGCCTCGGACCGCAAATAGAGCATGTTGTTGTCATAGAGAAACCAAAGAAGAAGTTCAAAGCCAGTTCACCCATGTTATATTGGGTCTGCAAATTAGGGAGGATACCACCTTCCAGCATATAGCCGACAGACCATTCAGTCCTAGGCTTCCGGCTGCAAGAAGGATGGTATGGCGACCTACTACTGGCGAGCTATGACCGAAACAATGTCCTGAGAAGAAAAGTCTCGTCAGGAGACTTGAATCAGAAGAAAGTACTACTGCAATAAAGGGGACTCTCGGAAAGGAAGTTCAACAACCGTCACGAGACAACTGCGAGACTGTGCGGAAAAGGCCACTAGAGGATGCCATGGACAAGTTAAGGACCGACATCCGACGGTTAGCAAAAGAAAGAGTAGAAAAACTAGAAGATGAAGTCGATTCATCAGAATTTATGAATGATGAGTATCTTTGAAATCAACATGGTTGAGACATGAGCATCATCAGCTTCGCAAGGTGCTCCGGCAGCTGCAGAAAGAGATGAACCGGAAGTGATGAGAGAACAGCTTCAGGAAAGAGATGACACAATTTCCCAGATGGCAAAGAGGATGGAAGAGATGGCTGCTGCCATAGCCACTCTCCAGAGTCAGGTACAACCTCTGAAGGAAACACCCCCAGAGATCATCCATATCGCAGATGGAGGAAAAGAGAACACATCTGTCAAAGGAGATAAGCCACCAAAGAAGGATTCTGCACAAAGCATGATTCCAGAAAAGGACATTAAAAACATGGTAGAACAGTAGGTGCGAGAAGCCCTAGCACAATATAAGAGTGGAGCATCTATTTAGATAGGTAGACCTTACCCCGAAGAGTTTGATGCAGTCCAATACCCGAAAGGCTTCGTACCACCTCTGTTTAAGACTTTTGATGGAACGGGAAACCCCCGGCAGCATGTCGCACATTTTTGTGCTAGTTGCTGCAATGCCGGTGGGAGTGACGCTTTACTCATCAGTCAGTTCGTCAGCAGTTTGTCAGGGATTGCCTTCGATCGGTACACAGAATTGTCGAATGGATCAGTAAAGACCTTTTTAGAACTAGAGAATTTCTTCGTTAAGCGGTTTACCGGGGCTCAGCACCACATCACTATCGGTGATCTAGTGGTGGAGCAACAAAAGCCGAATGAGACTTTAGTGGATTACATACTTCGATGGAGGAATTTAAGCATGAAGTGTGAACCACAGCTTTAAGAACAACATGCAGTCGGCATCTTGGTTAAGAGTATCCATGGCCCGATAGCACTTCTCCTTAAAGGATTTACAATCAAGACTTTCGAGAAGTTGCTTAGCAAGGCCGGGAGCTTGCAAGAAGAGGTAAAGCAACTAAGTTTCATGGATAAGAATGATAAGCAGAAGCCCGTGAAAACATTCGAAAAGAAATCTGGAACCGTCACGGCAGTAGATAAGGGCAAGCAGCCAATGCAGATACCGCCATAGCAACCACAGCATAGTTACCAACCACCACAACAGACTTACCAATAACCACAACAGATCTATCAGCAACCTCAGTAAAGTTATCAACAGCCTCGACCAAGCTATCAGTCACCTCAACATTATGAACAACTGCCTCGTCCACAGTGTACCTTGAAAGATTTTATGAACAAGGAACATCCATTCAAAACTGAAGCAATAGCGAAGATGTTTCGTAGCTTAATGAAGACACCGGATTTTCAGCTGCCAGAGCCCAAGAGACTGGAGGAAGTCAATAAGAAAGATCATCCGAACTATTGCCCTTACCACCGGATGCTCGGACACAAGATAGAGGATTGCATCACTTTCAAGAGTTGGCTTGATGACAATCTCCGGAAAGGGAACATAACGATCCCAAAGGAATACATGAAGGAACCCCATAAAAGAGGTTCCATCAATGTTATTTCAACGAATCCCATTGTTCTGATAGACCCTTACACGACCGATGATGGATGGAGTACCGTCTGGATAAAGTCTTTAAAGAAAATTTTGGATCACATCCAGACCGCTTCGGTACGCACTTCAACTCAGAATTTGAAACATGTCGAGCCGGCACAATCACCTGCAATTGAAGAACTGCGCCAGAAGAAGGAGAAGATTGGGAAGAAAAGAAGACCGAGGCTCCGAAGGGTAAACTAGGGGCTGCTTATCCTAGGATGGTTGTTTCCAATTCGGGGGAGAAATCCCTCAAACTCCTGACTCTGTATGATTATCTGCTCGCCCTGGCTGGATCTTATAATGATAAGGGTTATGGCGTTGGCTACGTTTTGACTGTTCCTAATGATTACATAACTAATGACAACCGGTTTAATCCAGATCTCGATTCCAATACAAATAATGATTCTCAAATCATACACAACCTCGATGACCACGATGAAGAAGATTTTCACAAAAGAGGCTACGAAAGCTCGACAAGCAACGAGTTCATTTGTGAATTCCGAGGAGCTCTGATCACGATAGAATTAGAACCATCAGATACTGAAGCAACTTCAGAAGAGCCAGTTGTTCTGATTCAAGAGGAGATACTGGTAAATATAGAAGAGATAACAGAGGTTAATCTAAGAAGCGGAAAAGTTCTACCCCCGAGAATGGGTCCAAAGGATAAAAGAAAGCAGGTGGTTGCTCAGGAAGAGCCAACCCCAGCAGAAGAATTGCCAATTCGGGAAGAAACCGAGGAACATGGAAATAAAGTGGACTACAACGTGCTAGCCCATCTTAGGAAGCTACCAGCTAAACTAAGCATATATGATGCTCTGATACTGTTAAAGGAGATGAGGGAGGTTCTGATCAAGGCTTTACTTGATCTAGAGATTTGTTTAGCTCAAATGGTCGGTGATTCCTTCGACGAGGTTTGCTCGTTAAGAGAACAGCGAGGTGTTACCTTCACGGAAAATGATCTATTACTGGGAACAGCTGATCACAACCGACCGTTATACATTTCAGTCACTATTGGAAAGTTTACGCTCTCCAGAGTGTTGGTTAATCTGGGAGCATCAATCAACATAATGAATCTTTGGACGCTAGCATATTTGGAAATTGATGCTCTCGAGCTTGAGGCAGACAAGATTCTATTAAGAGGCTTCAATCAAAAAGGAGAAAGAGCTCTTACATCGATAACACCACTAATGAAGACCGGTGATTTAGCAAAGACAACCGCAAAATTCCACATAATTGATTCTGAGACATCATTCAACGCTCTACTGGGTCGGCCATGGATCCATGAAAATCGGATGGTACCGTCGTCTATGCACCAGTGCATAAAGTATTACGAAGGAGGGGAACAGTGCATCAAAGGTGATTTGTAACCGTTCTCCGTGCACAAAATTGGAATTCATGAAGATGCGGCCTACTACGCGCCTCCGAAGAAAAAAATCTTTTCCAGAAATACCATACCAAATGAAGCAAAAGAAATTTGAGACGATGAAGAACCTGAAGTTCTAGTCCAACAGTTACTCACCACTCCCTTACGGCGAGATGGTGAAGATTTCTCCAGAACTCGCACCCGAGGTCGAGGCCGGGGACGAGGACCTGGAAGAAACGTTCAAACAGTTGGACAGAAGAAACCGGTCATCAATGTTGATTGGGAGAACAATTCCGAAGAAGAAGAAGAAATTGAGAAAGAAGCAACGACAATAAGTAAGAAGAAACCTCAATTCATGATCTCTCTCGAAGAAGAAAAGAATGAAGAATATAAATCAATATACGAGAAGATTAACCATTATGTACATACTATGACCCTGACCCCGATCTATTCTAATAAGATCGAGGGTATGGTGGACAAGGAAGTGCATGATGGTGGTGCTAAGCCAATCAAGTTATACCATGGTGCTTCTTCTTCCAATAGTGAAAAAGATGTACAATTTGAAGATGTTATGTCGGCATATTTTTAGGTTGTGTGTTGTATTTTAACAAAAAAGGGGTCGCCTACAGAAATTGTCGGTGAATTTTAGATTTTAAATTTAATTTAAATATATATATATATATATATATATAATTTAGAAAATAACATTTGATTTTTGAAAATAATTTTAAGTTTGAAAATTTTAAGATATGAAATCAAACCGATCTCACATCTCGAAATAGTTTATATAAACGAGCACCACACCACAAACAGTATATCTATCCGGAGAATAGACACACTGCTTAATGATGGGGCTCGATTAAATAAACTAGAAGATTTGTGGCATCCGTTTTGTTTGCGAACCAATTTTATAAGCTGACAAATTCCCCTGCTTAATATAAAGGAATTAAGCAAGGTTTATATTACCTGGGTTCTTAAAGTTCCCCATAAGGGCAAGCCCCTATAGTTAATTACATCTTAAATGACGGGAATCATTTAAGAAAACTCTCGATAATGATCTGTTATTTTGCTCTCAAGAATTTCAAAGTTTAAGGTTTTCAAAGGATTGAATTTTGGAATTTCAATAGGGAATGGATCAAATTCGGAACAGTTTGTTTAAGAGTCCAAAGAAAGAGAAGTAGGAGAAGCTGAGGATCCAAGAAGAATCTTAGCAACTTCTCAAACTATCCTATTGTTTGGCTTCGATTTGGGAGTTTATTTAATATTGCAATCCTGCCAATTTTAATTAATTAGGACTTATATTCTTATGACATGATCATACAAATAGCCTCGAAGATGTGAGGGTTTATGTCGTACCAAACAACTACCTCAGAATCCAAAGACTGGTTAGGGCTTAATTTGTATAACATGATTATGCAAATGCCTAACTAAAAGGTTGAGGATTTATGTTGCACTAGGCAAACTACCTCGAAGTCCTATGGCTTGGTTATTTAATTCTAAGGTAAGTTTTGCTGAAGTAGCTATAAGTTTTGCTGATGACGATGGCCGTGCTGCCCACCATGCTTCGAGCTTCTTGTTGTTGCAGAGGTTTAGTTTTAGAAGTCATAAATCAAGAGATGAGAGAAGTGTTTTGGTTTAGAGAGAATCTTAAAATCCAAGTGTTTTTAATATTTTAATTAAAACAAATCTTAAAGTTGTTTAAACAGAACCGATTAAGATTCCACGGTTCCGTCATCCCGGCACCGTTATTTTCATCGAATTCACTTAGTCCAGATGAATTTGCTAAACTCAACTGAATGAGTTCCACACTTTCATTTAGACCGTGGGAAATCCCGTTAGCAACACGTGGGTTACATCAGCCGAGGTATTCCCGATCATTCAACGAGACGTTCTAATTTAGTTATAATTGTAGTTTTGTTGTTCTGTTTGTGATTAAATTTTGAGTTGTTTCATATTTTAGAATATTGTGGCGGTGAATTTTATCTTGCAATGACTTTTAATTTAGTTTTTGTTTCAGTTTAGGGACTATCCTAAAGGTTTTGGTTTTCATGCAATAGTCTTATTTAACATGCAAGAAAAGTAAAGTACAGTGCATGTAAGTAAATTGCAATAAAATAAAAGCGTACTCGGAGTGTCTTCCCGTCATCCCAAGCCGCACTTAAGACACATGTTAAGGCATTTAAATATTTCAACGAATACTCAGGTAAAGCTAAGGGAAGGGTTTTGGTTGTCTACCAAATTCCTAATCCTATAACTAGTCATCTCCTATGACGTCTAGGTTCTTGTGTTTTGTTTAAGGATGATTTTATTCATCAAAGAATAATTAAATTTAGTTGTTCTTCTAAAACATCCCGTCATATTGAGGAAGTGCTTAGGAAAAGTCCTAAACATCTTTTCAATATTTCTAGGATTGTTTTGAGTCCAAGTAAATTTAGTTGTACAGGTGAATTAATCATCCAGGAGTTTAATTAAACTTTGTCTCTTGCTCAGTGAACTTAGGTATTTAATTACCTGATGAATGAAGTGACATCTCACTTAATACTCTATTTAAGAGTTATAATAATTTAAGCCTTTAAGGGCAAGTTAGTTTATCGAGAATTTTAATCATTATTAAACGTTTGAGTTACTGGTTTAAAGTGTTTTAATTTAATAATGAGGTTTTAATTAATAATTTTAAGTTTGGAATAGTGTTCAAATTATTTTAGATTTAATTCTTAATGATTTCATTTAGGTTTGTTATTAAATGATTTTAATTTAATTTTAATTTAATTTAATTTAATTTTTAATTTTAATTTAATTTTAATTTTAATTTTAATTTAATTTTAATTTAATTTAATTTAATTTAATTTAATTTTAATTTAATTTAATTTTAATTTAATTTAATTTAATTTAATTTTGATTTAATTTAGTCTAATTTTGATTTAATTTAATTTTAATTTAATTTTAGTTTTAATTTAATTTAGTTGTTAATTTTAATTATGAATTTGGATTGTTATTTTAATTTTTAATTAAGAATTAAGTATTGTTAAAGTGACTTATTGAGGGATTTTTAAATTTAAATATATTCTTTCTAAAATTTAAATTATTTAATTAATTAAAGTTTCATTTTTGATATTTTCAAAATGTTTGGTGGGTTTCTACCCCTTAATTTTCCTAAGTTTCAATCATCTAAGAGAAAGTTACAATCAAATATTTTACCCCCCCCATTTTGATTAAACCTAAAGTTTTAATTAAGGGTTAAAATTTTTAATTACCTTTATGCCCTTTTAAAATTATTTATTTCATAACTCACTAAATAGAGCTCAAATGAATTTGAAATTTTTATGTCACCTCACTCACATGTCTATTAAGACATTAGAGGAGAAAATGTGATTTTTCTGAATTTAATTTATTTATATAATTATTTTTAGTAGAAAATAGGGGTTTTTCAAAGAAAATTCAACAACATGACAAATGATAGGTTTCTATTCTTAAGAAAATTGTGGGATCTTCCTAATGACTAGAGGACCACTTGGAGAAATTTTGGTGATTTTTTGAATTATATTTTATTTATTATAATTGTTTTGAGTTTTAGAGTATTAATTAATTATAAAAGAAAATTAAAGTTGAAAAATAGATTTTATATTTTTCTTAAATCTCTCTGACCTCAAGGAGTTTAGAGAAATAAATTTTATAATTTTATAATTTTTCTTTGATTTATTGGAATTATTTTAGTGAAAAAGGTTAAAAACTATTTTTTTTAATATTAAAAATTACATTAAGCCTTTAAAATTCAATATCTTACCCTAGGAACTTAGGAAAAATATTTGGTTTGTTCCTAAGTTATTAGGAATTAAAATGGGACATTTTTATGATTTTTAATATTTTTATGATTTTTATTATTTTTTAATTATTAAAATATTAAAATAATATGAAAAATCAACTTTTTTAGAAAATTCCAATTTTAATTTTCCTAAACTCCCCTAATATCAGAGAAGCCCCAAAACTATTTTTGTGAATTTTTGAAAGGTATTTTTGGAGTTATGAATTTTTAAAGTTCCATTTTGTTTATGAGGCTTAATCAATCCATTTGGTAGGGTTAATCAAATCCAATTGATTTCAAATTTTTATGTGAGATCTCTCTGACCCTAAAGATCAGTGGAGAGTTATTTTCAAGTCAATTTGATGTGTGGATAACCCTAATTAAATCAAATTCAATTTTAGGGGTTTAGGCCAATTAAGGTTATTATGAATGAATTAACTCAAAATATATTTTTTCTAGGGTCCTCTGGTCTTAAGAAACACCACCAAATTTTCCTAGAATTTATTTTTCAACATGCTAATTATTGGAATTAAAATACCTAAAACAATGACATGAACTTGAAAAATCAATAACTTTTCACGAGATGACCTCTCGACCTTGAAAAATTCGGGGAATGTTCCCAAGATCAGAGGCTTCAAAAGCTCTATGGTCTCATGCCATGGTGAATTTTCTATGCAAATGGAGAATCAAAACATTAGAAATAGTAAATAAATTATTAAAAATAAAATATTCATCAAATTAATTTGATTTCTTTTCCACATTATTCTCCTCTGTTCACTAAGCAAGAGGGTATTTTTAGTTTATTTTTATGATTTTTCTATGCAAAGATATGGATTTTTGAAGTTCTAGGCATTTAAATAATTAAAAATACCCTATTTTTCTACTTATCCACGCGGCGCCATGCATTCCTCGACAGCTCCAAAAGGCCACGCGGTGCGTTCTGATTCGGCGCTGCCATTTGAGTCAGTGCTACGGGGGCCCGCCATTTACGTACCATTGCGCTGTCCGGCTTGATCTCGACCGTCCGCTCGATACACGTGCGATCCAACGGCTCCTGGTCATCGTCTACGACTGGTGTGCACCCGTGACCGTCCACACTAAAACCCTAAGAACTCACTCTATTCTCAACGGATTTTTGTGTTCTTATGCTCTATGGATTCGTCTTGAAGAGACGAACACATCCATACGATAAACATGCATTGAAATCGACTCAAACAAAATGGAGAATCTCCAGAAGCTCGGGAGGAAGAGTGAATTTATACCTTTGCTTAGAGAAGTGAAGCTTCAATCTGAGGGTTGTATCACCTTCGATTGAGTCCAAGCAAGCTCCAGATGAAGTCTCTTGCTCTGGGGAAATGCCTAGGTACAAAAGTGACCAAGGCCGATCACAAAGCTTGGAGGCTGGAAGCAATGGCTGGCCTGGTGAGGGGACTTTTGCTAGGGAACTTCTCTTAGTCTGGTGAAGGTGTAGAGTCAATCAATTTCAGGATTGGCTCACTGTGGTGAAGTGTCCTGGTTTTTGGGTGGATTTTTGAATGAAAAATTGGGCTTTGTTAATGGTGATTAGGGCAAATGGACATTGGGGATCAATTGCTTTAGGTTGGGAGAAGGTACTGGAGCATTTTTGGCAGAGTTTTGTTAAGTTTTTGTTCAGCACCTCTCATGGCCGAGAGGAGGTGGTGTTTAAATAGGCCTGGCGGGAGGGCTTCCCAGGGGGGTTTGAAGGCTGGGATCAGCTGCTCTGGTGAGGAGAGGAAGAGTTATGCTGTGCATTTGGGTTGAGACAAGTCAGCAAGGGAGAATTGAATTTTTTGGCTCACATGGAGCTCTCGGCCACGGTGTTTTCCGGCGGCCTGGTGGCTGGCCGGCCAGGCATTGGTCACCATCTTGACCAGTGAGGTCAGGGCTGGGGTTTGGTGCAAGCAATTGGCTATTGCCATGTGTAAGGAGGTTTGATTGAAATGGAATGGGGAGAGGCTCATTTTGGGTTTAATTTGGTCAACCCATGTATTTGGGCTTGGTTCACCTTCCCATGGTCTGATTTTGGGCCAGGGGGATCAGTTGAGTTAGCTGTCATGGAGTGGTGAAGTCCCCATCAAAATAGTTTAAGTTAATTTTGGGTTATGGTGTTGCATTAAAGAGGTTAAAATGGCTTAAGGAGGGCTTAGGAAAGGACTCTCTCTTCTTGCCATTAATGGCTTGGTGACAAGTCAAACCCCCCATGGCTTCATGTGTCTTGTCCATAGCTTGCATGTGGCTCCATTTGGCTCATCTTTGACTTAGGAAAAGTGGATTCATTTATATGAAAAAGGAATTTGAAGATTTTGGCAATTTAGTGAAAAATTTAGATGGTTCTTGATTTAGGTTGATTTGATGATTGATTTGGGACTTAGGAATTGATTCCAATTAAAGGGATGATGAGAAGGAATTTTCATGTGGGCTTTGGAATGGGTTTGGGCTTTTGATTTTACTTTGGATGGGCTTTCAAAATAGTTTAGGGAGTGGGCTTTTAGATTTCAAAACAAATTTTAGGATGAAAATTTTGTAAAGGATTGGGTCCAATAAGTGTTGAATTTAATTTAGGAATGTTTCTTGAATGATTTGGAATCAATTTGGTGTGATTTGGAGTATAATTGGGTTGAATTTGGGCCTTCTAGTTAAAGGGGCCAAAGTGGGCCAAATTTGGTTAACTTGGGTTAAGTTTGGGCTAAAGTTGGATTTGATGTAAAATTAATATTGCGAAATTTTTATGGGAATGAGTTTTCAACTTTTGTTGGGCTTTGATTTATGGATTTGGGCCCATTTGGGTTAGGTTTGGGCTTAGGTCAACTTAAGGGATTTTGGTTTTGGGTTAGGTTTGGGTGGAGTTTAGGTTTAAATTTTGGGCAAATCAAGTTAGTGTTTTGTTTATGGGGGTGTTAGGAAGGTTTTAGAAAATATTTGGGGCCAATTGAAGTTAAATTGGATGGGTTTGAGCTAGGTTTAGGTCATGGGCCAAAATTGGGCCTTAAGCTTCAAAATGAAATTAGATCCAAATGTAAATCAAATTGGGCTTGGATTTGCTCTAAAATGATATTGGGATGTTGAATTGAAGTTTAGAATCGAATTGGACCAAAGTTGAGGTCAATTGGGGTGGTTTGGTTTGACATTAGGTTCACTTGGGTTTAAAATGGGCCAAATTGGGGGTTTTAGAAAAAGTGCGGTAAATTGGAAAAATTGGCCCATGGTGTAGTTGAACAAAATGAAATTGAGATTATTTGAGATTTTCTGGAATTTTTTGGGAATTTTCTGAATTTTTGGATTTTTGGGCTAACAAGGGCATTTTGGGTATTTGGAGGGTATTGAGGGGTACTTTTGGAATTTTTGGTATTTTTTGGCTATGGATGATCAATTTGAGTGGGGGGAAATGTTTAGGATTGATTTTGAGTAATTTTGGGTAATTTAGGTAATTTTGTAAATTTTGGGTAGTTTCAAGGGTATTTGGTAGGTTTAGTAGGTGTAGGGCCCGGGGGTCAAAAATTGAAATTTTGGAAAAATGAAGATTGATCAAATTTGAGTAGAATGGAATCACTTTGGTTGAGCCATGAAGCCATATTAAGCCCATATGAGCCATGAGATGACTCATTTAAGGCATTCACTATGTTGTTCCTAACCCTCTTACCGAGGGGCTTAGGGGTTAAGGACAATCCATGTGAATTACCTACATGAGTCAGGAAGTCAAGTTGGGTGAGAGTGTAGTTTTAGGACTTGGAATGTGTGTGAGAGTGTAGTGTATGTGCAAGTCAACCCACACCAGACCAAGCCACCCAGGGTATTCCTAAGGCCAAGAAGTCCTATGGGGAACTCTTCCTTTAAACCTCCACATTTGATTTCAACCCTCTAGGTGATTAGGGGTCCACAATCAGGCTTGTGGGGTTTGCAGGGAGTCAAGATGGTTTTGAATTTCTAAAGGGGTGGGTTCCACTTCTAGTCCTCTAAGATTAGTCGAAGGAAAAGCCTAAGGCTAGATCCTAAGTACTAAAGAGAGAGAAGAGAAGAGACCTCATCAAAAATGAGGTCAACAAATGGACCCCGAATAGGTGTGGTGTGCTAACCAAGCACACCATGCGTATTGGCGTTGACTGAAGAGATCAACAAAACCAACACAGATGTCCAAGTAAAAAAACTTAGGACGAAGTAGAAGAATTTCCGCTGGGGAGTATCAGGTATATTTCCAAGACCGGAGATTACTGAACTCTCGTTGGGGAATGTAAATGGAGGTGAGCTCCAAATCACAAGATCTGGGGAATTCGATTTAGATTTCATTTTACTTTTAAATTTCAAGTTTCAATGTGTGAGTTTGGATTTCGATTGAAGTTTAATTTAAAATCGATTTAAGGAAATTTTTGAATTTGAAATTTAGATTTGAAATGAGAATTGAAACCTGGGTTTCAACCTCGGGATTGCGAAGAGAACTGGAATTTAGGTACCAGCCTCGGAGTGAGAATCAGAGTTTAAGTATCGACGGAAAAAAAGAATGAGAATCAGAATTTAGGTATCGATCTCGAAATGAGAGTCGGAATTTAGGTACCGACCTCACAAAGGATGAGAATCAGAATTTAGGTACTGATCTCGAGAGTGTGAGATTTGAAATTTAAGTATCAAACCTGAAAGAGAATCGAAATTTAAGTGTCGATCTCCGATGAGAGTCGGAATTTAGGTACCGACCTCGAAGGGAGAGAACTGGAATTTAGGTACCAGTCTCGAAATATAGAATTGAAATTTAAGTATCAATTCGAAAGAGAATCAAAATTTAGGTATCGATCTCGAATGAGAGTCGGAATTTAGGTACCGACCTCGAAGGAAGAGAACTAGAATTTAGGTACCAGTCTCAGAATTTAGAATTGAAATTTAGGTATCAATTCAAAAGAGAATCGAAATTTAGGTATCGATCTCGGATGAGAGTCGGAATTTAGGTACCGACTTTGAAGGAAGAGAACTGGTATTTAGGTACCAGTCTCAGAATTTAGAATTGAAATTTAGGTATCAATTCGAAAGAGAATCGAAATTTAGGTATCGATCTCGAATGAGAGTTAGAATTTAGGTACCGACCTCGAAATGAGAACTGGAATTTAGGTACCAGTATCGGAAGTTTAGAATTGAAATTTAGGTATCAATTCGAAAGAGAATCGAAATTTAGGTATCGATCTCGAATGAGAGTCGAAATTTAGGTACCGACCTCGAAATGAGAACTGGAATTTAGGTACCAGTCTCGGAAGTTTAGAATTGAAATTTATGTATCAATTCGAAAGAGAATCAAAATTTAGGTATCGATCTCAAATGAGAGTCGGAATTTAGGTACCGACCTCGAAATGAGAACTGGAATTTAGGTACCAGACTCGGAAGTTTAGAATTGAAATTTAGGTGTCAATTCGAAAGAGAATCAAAATTTAGGTATCGATCTCGAATGAGATTCAGAATTTAGGTACCTACCTCGAAATGAGAACTGGAATTTAGGTACCCGTCTCGGAAGTTTAGAATTGAAATTTAGGTATCAATTCGAAAGAGAATCAAAATTTAGGTATCGATCTCGAATGAGAGTCAGAATTTAGGTACCGACCTCGAAATGAGAACTGAAATTTAGGTACCAGTCTCAGAAGTTTAGAATTGAAATTTAGGTATCAATTCGAAAGAGAATCGAAATTTAGGTATCGATCTCGAAAAGAGAGTCGGAATTTAGGTACCGACCTCGAATGAAGAGAACTAGAATTTAGGTACCTGTCTCGAAAGTTTGAAGAGGACTAGAAGTTAGGCTCTAGCATCGAAGATTTATCTATATGAAGAGGGACCCAGTCTCATGCCATCAGAACCAAATCGAATAAAGTTCATGGCTCCGTGTCAATAGAACTAGTCGATCCTCTAAGACACAGAAGAAAAAGAATTGAAAGGAGCTGGTAAGTGTACCAAACTGAAAAAGACTTGACTTAGCAATAAGTCAAGGAATATATTCAAATTTCAAAAGAGTTTTAAACAGATTTTGATTGGGAAAAGAATTGAAAGGTTCAAATTAGAGGATTCAGATCGGAATTTAATTTGAGATTTAGATTCGTTTTGTTTGTCCTTTAACGATCCCATTTTTTTTATTTTTTTGTTGTTTATTTAGTGTTCATATGAATTTGAAGTTCATTTTAATATTTAGATTTTTAGGAAAAATCTCATTCATTTTGTTTTCTTTTCTGTTCTTCGTTCAAAGTTCATTTAACTCTAATGGCGTTTCCCAGTCAATTTGCACAAAAAGAGGTGAAGGCAAAATATGACGTAGTCATTTTCATTCCAATTTGCTGAAAGTACATCAAACAACTTGATCTAGTCATGATGACGTTTTCCTCAGAAATTTTATGTCTCATACAATCCAGGTAAATCCAAAATGGACTGTATAAACTTCTTGTTGATCCATCCAAAAGCGTCTGTCAAAAATCTATGTCTGAATAGTAAGAAACACGGGCAATAACATCACCTTCGAAGCCACCCTTGGCAGGAATGCCACATGGATGTGCATTGGAGGTGTGATATTTCCTATGTAACTCACAGCTCGTAGGGCCGGAGACTCTCCAATTCTGGATTTGGCTGAAAGTGGTAAGGCATCTTTCTATCGTCCATTCTTCTAAAAGTAACTGAGATCCGCTCCACAGGCACTCTTGGAATGCAATGCTTCGCAATGTCTGCTTCGTTTCCTTTTAACACCACGACGGAACCTACCGTTAGTGGTATCTCCACCGGCCCTCGGAACTCACCAGGGCCTGCAATTCGGAGGTCAGATCCGAACATGATGTTGCACTGGCTGAGGAATGACACTGTGCAGAATGGTCTAATAAAGTCATGATGGTCTATATGTAGCGGTATGCAGTTGCCTTCCTTGTAGATGTTGATAATGCTGTTGTTGGGTATGCAATCTGCAGGCAGTACCCTCCATGTTATCATCCTTTTCACTGTTCTCTTGATGACTCTTGGCATTGGATCCACCTCACTACGACGGAGTATCCCTGGTGGATTTCCTTTTCTGTCTATAGAAAAATTGTAGCAACATCCGCATTGGATTGTAACTCTTCCCTTCCCTGGCATCCATCTTCGGGGTTCTAAATATGTCTTTTCTCTCAGGCGGCCAGCTCGACCCATTTTCTGCAATTCCAGGATGCGATCCACAATTTGTTGTTGCTCATAATGCGAGAAAACATCCGTATGTAGCTCGAGGCCTTCCAAGATGTTGACCCTCTTGTTTCCAATTCTTTCAAAGTACTCGAAGATTTTCTTCTCAACTAGTTGCATTTTCTCCAGCTCGTATTCCGGGATTATCCGAAGTCCTCGGTGTCTAGTAACATACTGCGGGATGTATGGCTCAACCCCAGCACGTTCTTCTACATGTCTTGGCTCCTCGGGGATAGTCTCTGTAGGGACATCCTCCGGGGTTGCTTTTGCAACAAGACTCTTCGGATCTGGTACATATGCTCGGCGTCGAGGTTCCGACTCAATTTCTGCTTTTCTTAGTATTTCTTTTATATGTTCCGACCTTCTTGGAATTGACTTTCTTCTTTCTGGTTCCTGACATTTTACTTGACATTTTATTATTATGATTTCCCATG
Organism: Papilionanthe hookeriana x Papilionanthe teres; assembly: GCA_022702705.1. Lineage (NCBI taxonomy): Eukaryota > Viridiplantae > Streptophyta > Magnoliopsida > Asparagales > Orchidaceae > Papilionanthe > Papilionanthe hookeriana x Papilionanthe teres. The sequence continues at coordinate 174,355,380 of CM040422.1, forward strand.
TTTTTTTTTAATATTTTTCGTTGATGAGATTTTTTTTTATTATCCATTTTATTTTGTTTTGGGTTCGAACCCAGCCACAAATTGATTACTTCACCCGTGTTTCTAGGGATAAGATTCTACTTTAGAGGCCACCCTTCGAAACATTAGGTCGCGTAATACTTCTTTAAATATCGTCCATTGATTGGAAGCATGGGTCGTTCTCCACGGCAATTCACCAGTTGGTAGGAACCTCCTGAGTAGACTGTCTTGACGACGAACGACCCTTCCCATGTTGGTTCAAATTTACCACCTATCTTGCGGTGTGCAAGAATAGGTCTTCTGAGAACAAGAACTAAGTCACCGACTTTGAATGTCCTGGGACGGACCAGTTTATCATGGGCCTGGATCATCTTGGCTTGATACAGTTCCAAATTCTGTTATGCAGAAAGTCTTTTCCCTTTCAAGCTTTCCAATTCTTCCAGTCGTAGTCTGGTATTTTCTTCTGTAGTGATCTTTTTTGCAACTGCAATTCGGAGTGACGTAAGCTGAACTTCCAGGGGCAAGACGGCCTCAGACCCGTACACTAAAGCGTAAGGCGTCGACTGAGTAGGAGTCCTAAAAGTCGTCCTGTAGGCCCATAAGGCTTCTAACAACTTCTCGTGCCAATTTCTCTTGTTGTCATCCAAAGTTTTCTTTAAAATTTGAACGAGAGTTTTATTAAAAGCCTCGGCCAAGCCGTTCGCTCTTGGGTAGTAGATCGTTGAGTATCGCCAATCGATCACGGTCTTCTGACAAAATTGTTGATCTTTGTACTTTTGAATGCAGACCCATTATCTGAAATGATTACGCACGGTACCCCAAAACGGTAAATGACTTGGTTCTTGAAAAGCGTAACACGTGGTGTGTCTTCACTTCTCTGAGTGGTATAGCTTCTGCCCATTTAGAAAAGTAGTATGTAGCTGCTAGAATGAAGCGATGTCCTCTTGAAGAAGGTGGTTCTATCAGACCCACAATATCAGTGCCCCAACACTCGAATGGCCACGACGCGATTGTCGGATGTAGCACATTATCGGCATATTTTTAGGTTGTGTTTTGAAAAGGGGGTCGCCCTACAGAAATTGTCGGCGAATTTTTAATTTAATTTAAATAAATAATTTGAAAAGTAGTATCTGATTTTTGAAAATAATTTTAAATTTGAAAATTTTAAGATATGAAATCAAACTGATCTCACATCCCGAATAGTTTATATAAACGAGCACCACATCACAAACCGTGTATCTATCCCGAAGAATAGACACACTCGCTCGACGATGGGGCTCGATTAAATAAACTAGAAGATTTGTGACATCCGTTTGGTCCGCGAACCAATTTTATAAGCCGACAAATTCCCCGCTTAATATGAAAGTATTAAACGGGGTTTATATTACCCAGGTTCTTTAAAATTCCCTATAAGGGCAAGCCCCTATAGTTAATTACATCTTAAGTGACGAGAATCACCTAAGAAAACTCTCGATAATAATCAATAATTCCGCTCTCAAGAATCTCAAAGTTTAAGTTTTCAAGGGATTGAATTTTGGAATTTCAATAGGGAATGGATCAAATTTGGAACATTTTATTTTGGGAATCCAAAGGAAGAGGAGTAGGGGAAGTTAAGGATCCAAGAGGAATCTTGGCAACTTCCCGAACTATCCTATTATTTTGTTTGAATTTAGAAAAATCCTAATATTTATTTAATGTTTTGATGTTGCCAATTTTAATTAATTAGGATTTATATTCGTATGACATGATCATACAAATAGCCTCGAAGATATGAGGGTTTATGTCGTACTAAACGACTACCTCGGAGTCCTAAGACCGGTTAGGGCTTAATTTACATGACATGATCATCTAAATGCCTAACAAAAGGTTGAGGATTTATGTTGCACTAGGCAAACTACCTCGAAATCCTATGGCTTGGTTATTTAATTCTAGGAAAGGTTTTGCTGATGTAGATTCAAGTTTTGCTGACGACGATGGTCGTGCTGCCCACCATGCTCCGAGCTCCTTGTTGTTGCAAAGGTTTAGTTATAGAAGTCATAAATCAGGAGATGAGAGAAGTGTTTTGGTTTAGAGAACTTCTTAATTACCAAGTGTTTTTGTGTTTTAATTAAAACAAATCTTAAAGTTGATTATAACAACTCCGGTTAAGATCCCACGGTTCCATCCTTCCGGCATCGTTATTTTTATCGGATTCACTTAGTCCAGATGAATTTGCTAAACTCAACTGAATGAGTTCCACACTTTCATTTAGACCGTGGGAAATCCCGTTAGCAACACGTAGGTTATATCATCCAAGGTATTCCCGATCATCCAACAGGACGTTTTAATTTAGTTGTAATTGTAGTTTTGTATTCCGTTTGTGATTAAATTTTGAGTTGTTATATATTTTGAAATGTTGTGGCGGTGAATTTTATCTTGCAATGACTTTTAATTTAGTTTTGGTTTCAGTTTTAGGGACTATCCTAAAGGTGTGGGTTTTCATGCAACAGTTATTTATCATGCAAGAAAAGTAAGTGCGATGCAATTAAATAAATTGCAATAAGATAAATTGCAATAAAATAAAAGCGTACCTGGAGGATCTTCCCGTCATCCCAAGCTGCACTTAAAATACAATTAGAATATTTAAGCAAGTTCCTAGGTAAAGCTAAGGGAAGGGTTATGGTTTTCTACCAAATTCCTAATCCTATAGCTAGTCATTTCCTATGACGTCTAGGTTCTTGTGTTTTGGTTTGAGGATGATTTTCTTCATCGAAGAATAATTAAGTTCGATTGTTCTTATAAGTGTCCTATCATATTGAGGAAGTGCTTAAGGAGGATCTTAAACATCTTTTCAATATTGATAGGATTGTTTTAAGTCCGAATGGATTTAATTAATCGGGTGAAGTAATCGTCCGAGGTTTAGTTTTGTTATCTTGCTCGGTGAACTAGGACATTTGAATATCCTATAAGTGAAGTAACATTTCATTTAACGTTCATTTAGGAGTTATGGTAGCCAAAGCTTTCGAGGGCAAATTGGTGTTTAAATGGTTTGTGATTTAATTTAAATTAATGGGTTTAAATTTGGAATAGTGTTCAAGTTACTTTATTTTGAATTTCTTTATGTCTTAGGTGATGTTATTTTTAATTCAATTTAATTCAATTTTAGTTTAATTTGGTTTAGCTTTAATTTTAATTTAATTTATTTAATTTAAATTAATTTTAATTTTAACTTGATTCTATTTAATTTAATTTAATTCAATTTAGTTTGATTTGATATGACTTAATTAATTTTAATTTAATTTGATTTAATTTAATTTAATTTAATTTAATTTAATTTAATATGTTTTAATTTAATTTTATTTAATTAATTTAGTTTAATTTGATTTTTAATATGTTTTAATTTAATTTTATTTAATTTTATTCAATTTAAATTTTAATTTAATTTTACTTTAAATTTTAATTTAATTAAAATTTTAAAAGGGTTTAATTTAAATAATTTAACTTTAATTTAATTTAATGATTAAATCTTTTAACATTTTAAATCTTAAACTTGGATTATCATTTAAATTAGGAATTAAATATTATGGAGATGATTAATTTAGGGATTCTTAAATTAAAGAACAAATCTCTTCCTAATAATATCTCTATTTTAATAATTCCAATTTTATTATTCTTCCAAATTTAATCAATTATTTAATTAAGGTTTATTTCAATCATTTTAAAATTGTTTAATGGGTTTCTACTCTTCAATTATTTAAATTTCAATCATCCAAATCAGATTAAGATCAAATATTTTACTCTTTAATTTTATTAAGCCTAAAGTTTTTATTAAGGGTTAAAATTTTTAATTACCATTTTGCCCTTCAAGCTTAATAATTTCATAACTCACTAAATTGAGCTTCAAACTTGAAATTTTTATGTGACTTCACTCATATGCCAATAAAGACATGAGAGGAGAAAATGTGATTTTTTTGTATTTAATTTATTTATGTAATTATTTTTGGTGGAAAATAGAGATTTCCAAGGAAAATTTAATAATATGACCAAGGGAAAGTTTTTGTCCTTAAAAAAATTATGGAACATTCCTAATGACCAGAGGACCACTTGGACCAATTTTGGTGATTTTTTGAATTATATTATTTTTATTATAATTATTTTAAGTTTTGGAGTATTAATTAATTTAAAAATAAAATAAAGGTTGAAAAATGAATTTTATATTTTTAAAAAATCCCTCTGATATCAAGGAAATCAGAGAATCAATTTTTATAATTTTCTGATTTTTCTTTGATTTATTAGAATTATTTTAGTGAAAATGCTAAAAAATACATTTTTTTAATTTTAAAATTACCTTAGGGCTTTAAAATTTAATATCTCACCAAATAGACCTAAGAAAAAATATGAGGTTTGTTCCTAAGTGCTTAAAATTCAAAATGTGACATTTTGGTGAATTTTATTATTTTTGTGATTTTTATTATTTTTTATTTATTAAAATATTAAAATAATACTAAAAAATCAACTTTTTTAGAAAATTGAAGTTTTAATTTTCTTAAATTCCCCGATATCGGAGAGGCTCCAAAACCAATTTGGTGAATTTTTGAAAAGTATTTTGAAAGTTATGAATTTTTAAAGTTTAAATTGGCTAAATGACTTGATCAACCCATTTAGTAGGGCTAACCAAGTCCAATTGACTTCAAATTTTTATTGTGGGTTCCTCTGATCTTAAAGATCAGTGGAGAATTGATTTCAAGTCAATTTGATGTATGATTAGCTCTAATTAATTAGGGCCCTATTTTGGGTGTTTAAGCCAATTAGGGTTATTTTAAATGAACTAATTCAAAACCTATTTTTCCTATGGTCCTCTGGTCATAAGAAACATCACCAAATTTTCCTGGAATTTATTTCATAACATGCTAATTATTGGATTTAAAATACTCAAAATAGTAACATGAATTTGAAAAATCAATAACTTCTCATAGGGATGGCCTCTGACTTTGGAAAATTCAGGGAATGTTCCCAAATTCAGAGGCTTCAAAAGCCCTATGGTCTCATGCCATGGTGAATTTCCTATATGCATGGAGAATTAAAACAATGCAGAGGTGAAATAAATCATTAAAAATAAAATACTTGATGAAATTAAATGATTTCTTTTTCACATTATTCTCCTCTGTTCACTGAGCAAGAAGGTATTTTTATTTTATTTTTCTGATTTTTCTACACAAAGTTATGGATTTTTGAAGTTTAGGGAATTAAATAAATCCAAAAATACCCTAATTTTCTATTTATCCACGCGGCGCCGCGTCAACCTCGGCAGCTCCGAACGCACACGCGTCGCCTTCTGATTCGGCGCCGCCATCCGACTCAGAGCTCCAGGGGTCCGCTGTATCGTTCCATCTCCTGATCCGGCACGATCCTGGCCGTTCGTCCGCGCGTGTATTAAATGAACGACATCCGTTCATCATCCCCAAGCGTCCTCACCCGAGAGCCGTCCACACTAAATCCCTAATATCTCACTCAATACTCAATGGATTTTCGTATTCTTATGCTCTATGGATTCATCTTGAAGAGACGAATACATCTATACAGTGATCATGCATTGAAATTAAAGCATTTGAAATGGAGAATCTCCAGAAGCTCGGGATGAAGAATTAGCTCATACCTTTCCTCGGAGAAGTGTGGCTTCAATCCGAGGGTTGTGTCACTTTCGATTGGATCCCGGCAAGCTCCGGATGAAGTCTTCGGTCCGGTGAATCGCCTAGCTATCAAAGTGACCACGGCCGATCACAAAGCTTGGAGGCTCGGAACAACTCGGGTGGCTCTGGAGATGGGGCTTTCAGTGGGAAACTTCTCCTCTTGGTCCAGTGAAAGTGTAGGACCGATCAATTTGAGGATTGGCTCACTGTGGCAAAGTGTCCTGGTTTTGGGTGAAATTTCAGTTGAGAAATTGGATTATGTCAGTGGGGATTAAGGAAAATTGACACTGGGGATCAACTGCTCTAAGTATGGAGTAGAGTTTGGAACAATTTTGGCAGAGTTTCGGCAAGATTTGTGCAACTCTCCTCTCATGGCCGTGAGGGGTCAGGTTTAAATAGAGGTGGCTGGAGAGCCTCGCGGGGATGGCCGAGGGTTGGGATCGAGTGCTCCGGGCATGGGAAGAACGACCATGGTGGCCATTGGGCATGGGGCAGCTCAGCAAGATGGAATTCCAATGTTGGGCTCACATGTGAGCTCTCGGCCTGGTGGTTTCCGGCGGCTGTGGTGGCTGGCCGGCCAGTCTCAAGTCACCATCTTGTTTAGGTGAGTCAGGGCTGGGGTTTAGTGTAGGCAATTGGCAAATGCCATGTGTAAAGCACTTGAATCAAAATGGCATGGGGGTATGGCTAATCTTGGCTAGGTTTGGTCAACCCATTTGTTTGGGTCGGGTTCACCTCCCCATGGCTAGCCTTGGGTGAGAAAATCGATTAGGTTAGTTGAGTCGAAAGGTGGTGATGTCCTTATCCAAGAATATTTGGATTAAATCTTGGTTAAGGGGTATCATGGGTGACGTTAAAGACTTTTAGGAATTAAGGAAAGCTCCCCCTCCTCTTACCCAATGTGGTATGGTCACATGTCAAACAACTCACATGGCTTGCATGTGGCTTAAGAGTGGCTTCATGGCTCACCTTTAGCTTGGGAAAAGCCAAGTCAATTTCATGGAAATGGATTTAAGAAAATTTTGGTATTTTGATGGGAATTTGTATGGGGCTTAATTTGGAATGGCTTCATGATGAGTTTTTGAAACTTAGGGATTGATTTTAATTAAGGGTATGATGAGAAGAATTTGTCATATGGGCTTTAGCATGGAATTTGGGCTTTTTTAGGAAGGTTTCATGTAAGTGGGCTTTTAAGTTTAAAAATGAATTCATGGATGGGAATTTTGTGAAGGATTGGGCCAAATAATTGTTGGGTTTGGTTTAGGGATATGTCATGAGTGATTTGAAATAAGTTTGGAGTGATTTGGGTTTGAATTGGGTTGAATTTGGGCTTCCTTTGTGAATGGGCCAATATAGGTCAAATTGGGCTAACTTGGGCCAATGTTGGGCTAGGGTTGAAATTGATGTAAAATAAATGTTGGGAAATGTTTATGGGAGTGTTTCAAAGGAGTTTTGGCTTTGGTTGGGTTTTGATTTTGGGGTTTGGGCTTATTTGGGTTAGGTTTGGGTTTAGGTCAAAATTGGGCCTTTTGGTTTTGGGTTGAATTTGAGTGGGGTTTGGGTCTCAATTTTGGGCAAATCATGTTAAGGTTTTGTTTTTAGGGATGTTAATGGAGGTTTGGAAAAGATTTGGGGTTAATTGGAGTTGAATTGGGTGAGTTTGGGTTAGGTTTGGGTCATGGGTCCAAATTGGGCTTTAAGGCCAAAAGTGAAATTGGATCCAAATGCCAATCAAATTGGACTTGGATTTGGTCTAGATTGGTGTTGGGAATGTTTAATTGAAGTTTAGAATTGAATTGGACCAGAATTTGGGTCAATTGGGTAGGTTTGGTTTGACATTGGGTTCACTTAGGGTTAAAATGGGTCAAATTGGGGATTTTGACAAAAGTAGGGTCAATTGACAAAATTGGCCCATGGTTTAGTTGAACAAAATGAAATTGGGAATATTTGAGATTTTCTGGAATTTTCTGGGAATTTTCGGAATTTTTGGATTTTTGGGTCAAGAGGGGTATTTTGGGTATTTGGAGAGTATTGGGAGGTATTTTTGGAATTTTTGGTATTTTTGGGTATGGATGATCAATTTGAGTAATGTGGGAATGTTTGGGATTGATTTTGAGGAATTGTGGGTAATTTTGGTGATTTTGCAAATTTTGGGTAGTTTCGAGGGTCTTGGGTAAATTTAGCGGGTGTAGGGTCCCGGGGTCAAAATTGAAAATTTGGAAAATTGAAGATTGGGTGAATATAAGTGAAATGAAATCATTTTGGTTGAGCCGTGAAGCCATATCTAGCCCACATGAGCCATGAAGGGACTCATTTGAGGCATCCACTATGTTGTTCCTAACCCTCTTAGCCAAGGGCTTAGGGGTTAAGGACCATCCATGTGGATCACCTACATGAGTCAGAAGGTCAAGTTGGGTATAGGTGTGGTTTTAGGTGGTGTGTGGAAGTGTAGTGTATGTGTAAGTCAGCCCTCACCAGACCAGGCCACCCAGGGCAGTCCTAAGGCCAAAGAGTCCTATAGGAACTCATCCTTTAAACTTCCACATTTAATTTCAACCCTCTAGTGATTAGGGGTCTATAGTCAAATTTGTGGAGTTTGCAAGGAGTTAAGAAGTGGTTTGAGTTTCTAAGTGGTGGGTCCCAATTCTAATCCTCTAAGATAGTCAAAGGAAAAGCCTAAGGCTAGATCCTAAGTACTAAAGAGAAGAAGAGAAGACCTCATCAAAAATGAGGTCAACACACATTTGGAGGTTGGTGTAGAACCACTCCGTGCACTTGGCACTGGTGATAACTTTTGGCAACTTTCATATAGTCGGTCATCATTGAGGGCCAGTAGAACTCTAGTCTTTTAATCTTCATTTTCATTTTCGGACCCGACTGATGAGCGCCATAAAGTCCTGAATGTACTTCTTTAACGATTTCACGAGTCTCGGACCCGCTCAGGCATCTTAGCCACATCTGATCAAAAGACCTTCTGTATAATGTATAGTTTATTAATGTCTAAGACAGAGTTCTTTCCTTGATTTGATGGGCTATCGACTTATCGTCAGGCAGGTTTCCTGTCTGCAAGTAGTCTATTAATGGATGCCGCCAATCTCCTATATTTTCTGTCACTGCTGTAATTGTTTCTTCTACCTTTTCTACTGATTTGTGTATTGTATCCATGTCGAGCTGTGATAGGACCTGTCGTCCTTGAATTGACACTTCAACTGACTCATCCTGCAAGCAGGCAAATTCCTTTGCAAGGCGGGCTAGCGCATCGGCGAGAGCATTTTCTTTTCTGGGAATCTTTTAGATTGTTACGTTTGAAATTTGTTCCAACAATTTCATGGTGTACTGAAAGTGCTGCTCGAGTCTTGGCTTTAAAATTATGTACTGTCCTGCGACCTGTTGAATGATCAACTGAGAATCTCCGTAGATGTTGATGTCCATTATTCCCATCTGAATGGTTAATTCCAATCCGGTTATAAGGGCTTCATATTCTGCCTCATTATTTGTACACGGTTCTGTTAAGTGGTAGGAGTATTTTAACATCCCTCGCTCCGGTGTTATAAAGATTAGTCCGATTCCTGCCTTACCAGGCACTATCGTTTGCAATTTTTTGTTCTTCTGTGCTGAGGACGCTCTGTCGAAGTATAGTTCCCAATGTTGATCATCAGGGTCTTCTAGGCTCATTATTTGCTCATCAGGTAAATCGTCGTCGAGAGGCAAATCTATCTGTAAAGGGTGTGCTGCAAGGAAGTCAGCTAGGACTTGTCCCTTTACGGCGCGAAGAGGAACAAAAGTTATGTCGAATTGCAATAGTATCATTGACCACCTGGCAAGTCTGCCAGAAAGTGTCGGTCGGGTCATCAAGTATTGCAACGGATTAACTCTCGAAATAAGGTTGACTTTATGAGAAAGCATGTAATGCCTGAGCTTTTAAGCGGCGAAGATCAGGGCCGAACAATGTTTCTCAATCGGAGGATACTTTACTTCCGTCAGGATTAGACAACGGCTTAAGTAGTAGAGAGCATTTTCTTTTCCCTCTTCATTGACCTGGGCTAGCAGGGCTCCAAGGGCGTCGTCTAAAGCCGTGGTATAAAGTATCAACGGTCTGCCTGAGACTGGGGCTGCTAAGACAGGAGGTGTCATTAAATATTGCTTAACGTCCTTGAAATCCCGCTAGCATTTCTCATCCCAAACGAACTTGGCGTCCTTTTTAATTAATGCCGAGAAGGGCTAACACCTTCCTGACAAGTTCGAGATAAAGCATCGAAGATATGCCAACTTCCCTTGAAAGGATCGTAGGGAGGCATTTCTAAAATAGCTTTAATCTTCTCCGGATTGATTTCAATTCCGCGATGTCAGACAACAAATCCTAAGAATTTCCCGGAGGTGACGCCGAAGACGCATTTTAAGGGATTCATCTTAAGGTTGTATTGTCTTAGTTGCTCGAAAACAATTCTCAAATCATACAGGTGATCTTCCTTCAGTTTGCTTTTGATGATCACATCATCCACGTAGCACTCAACTTGGTTGTGAATGAGATCATCAAAAATCTTCGTCATCGCTCTTTGGTATGTTGCTCCTGCATTCTTTAGTCCTAATGGCATTACTGTGTAGCAATACACTCCGATCGGCGTTCTGAATGTTGTGAGCTTTTTGTCTTCTGGTGCCATCTTTATCTGGTTGTATCCTGATGATCCATCCATGAAAGAGAAGATTTCATGTGTTGAAGCAACGTCGATCATCAGTTCTGGGATTGGTAGTGGAAATTCATCCTTTGGACGTGCTTTATTTAAATCTCTGAAATCTACGCAAATTCTGATTTGTTCATTCTTCTTTCTGACTGGTACCACATTGGCTAACCAAGTAGGGTATTGTTCTTCACGGACAAATTTAGAGTCTATTAGCTTCTAACTTCTGCTATTACTTGTTGCTCAATTTCTAGACGCATTCTTCTAGGGGCTTGTCGTCGGAGCGAAGTAGGATCCACTCCTAATTTATGAACTGCGACCTCTGGAGCTAATCCTGGCATTTCGTCGTAACTCCAAGCAAAACACTCCTTGAATTCCATTAGTAGCTTGATTATGTTTTCGGAGTCTTCTTTATTGAGTAAGGAGCTAACAAAGGTAGGCCTAGGCTCTTTGCTAGTACCTAAGTTAACTTCCGTTAACTCATCTATTGTAGATTTGATTTCCTCCTCGAATTCTGGTGGAGTGTCTCCAATTCGCAGGTCTTCAAGATCTTCTGAGGCTTCCAAGCAGTCTTTATTAGGTTCGCAAGTGACAACCAAGCAAAATCCAATATCTTCAACTGATCCTATTGTGCTGAATCTGAGACCATGTTTTGAATTGGGAGGCCGACCGACATTATTCCATAATTTTTCAAAGTATTGTGATCAGCCTTTTGTCCATCGTCGAGGTAAGACTCCACGTTGAATTAAATTTTGAACACAGGGAGAGTACCACTCAAAAGGAAATTCCATTAATTCAGATGAAGTAACATCTTCAAATTGTACATCTCTTTCAGTATTGGAAGAAGAAGCACCACGATAAAACTTGATTGGTTTAGTACCACCACCATGTACTTCCTTGACCACCATACCCTCAATCTTGTTAGAATGGATCGGGGTCAGGGTCATAATATGTACATAATGGTTAAACTTTTCGTACATTGATTTGTATTCTTCATTCCTTTCATCTTCGAGAGATATCTTGAACTGTGGTTTCTTCTGATTTATTGTTACTGCTTCTTTCTTAATTTCTTTTTCTTCTTCGGAATTGTTCTCCCAATCAACATCGATGACCAGTTTCTTCTGTCCAACTATTCCAACATTTCTTCCACATCCTCGTCCCCGACCTCGACCTCGGGTGCGAGTTCTGGAGAAATCTTCACCATCTCGTCGTAAGGGAGTGGTGAGTAACTGTTAGACTAGAACTTCAGGTTCTTCATCGTCTTGAATCTCTTTTGCTCCATTTAGTATGGTATTTCTGGAAAGGATTGTTTTCTTCGGGGGCGCGTAGTAGGCCGCATCTTCATGAATTCCAATCTCATGTATGGAGAATGGTTGCAAGTCACCTTTGATACATTGTTCCCCTCCTTCGTAATACTTTATGCACTGGTGCAGAGACGACGGTACCATCCGATTTACATGGATCCATGGCCGACCCAGTAGAGCGTTGAACGATGTCTCAGAATCAATTATGTGGAATTTTGCGGTTGTCTTTGCTAAATCACTGGTCTTCATTAATAATGTTATCGATCCAAGAGATCTTTCTCCTTTTTGATTGAAACCTCTTAATAGCATTTTGTCTGCTTCAAGCTCGCGAGCATCAATTTCCAAATATGCTAGCATCCGAAGATTCATTATGTTGATTGATGCTCCAGGATCAACCAACACTATGGAGAGCGTAAACTTTCCAATAGTGACTGAAATGTATAACGGTCGGTTGTGATCTACTGTTCCCAGTAATAGATCATTGTCCGTGAAGGTAACACCTCGATGTTCTCTTAACGAGCAAACCTCGTCGAAGGAATTACCGGCTATTTGGGCTAAACAAATCTCTGGATTAAGTAGAGCCTTGATCAGAGCCCCTCTCATCTCCTTTGACAGGATCAGAGCATCGTATATACTTAGTTTGGTTGGTAATTTCCTAAGATGGGCTAGCACGTTGTAGTCTACTTTATTACCATGTTCCTCAGTTTCTTCCCAAATGGGCAGTTCCTCTGCTGGGGTTAGCTCTTCCTGAGCAACCACCTGCTTTACTTTATCCTTTGGACCCATTCTCGGGGGTAGAACATTTCCACTTCTTAAATTTACTTCAGTTATTTCTTCTGAATTTGGTGTTTCCTTTTGAATCAGAGCATCTAGCTTTTCTGAAGTTGCTTCGGTGTCTGATGGTTCTAATTCTATCGTGATCGGAGCCCCTCGGAATTCACAAATGGACTCGTTGCTTGTCGAGCTTTTGTAGCCTCCTTTGTGAACATCTTCTTCATCGTGGTCGTCGAGGTTGTGTATGATTTGAGAATCGTTATTTGTATTGGAATCTATATCTAGATTAAGTCGGTTGTCGCTAGTTACGTAATCATTAGAAACAGTCAAAATGTAGCCAACGCCATAACCCTTATCATTATAAGATCCAGCCGGGACGAGCAAATAATCATACGAGTCAGGAGTTCGAGGGATTTCTCCACCGAATCGGAAATAACCATCCTAGGATAAGCAGCCCCTAGTCTACCCTTCGGAGCCTCAGTCTTCTTTTATTCCACGATCTTCTCCTCCCTCTGGGGCGGCTCTTCAATCGCAAGTGATAGTGCCGGCTCGACAGGTTTCAAACTTTGAGCTGAATCGTGTACCGAAGCGGTTTGGATGTGATCCAAAATTTTCTTTGATGACTTCGTCCAGATGGTACTCCATCCATCATCGTTTGTGTAAGGGTTTATCGGAACAATGGGATCCGTTGAAAATTTTGACGGAACCTCCTTTATGGGGTTCCTTCATGTATTCCTTTGGGATCGTTATGTTCCCTTTCCGGAGATTGTCATCAAGCCAGCTCTTGAAAGTGTCGCAATCCTCTATCTTATGTCTTAGTATCTGGTGGTAAGGGCAATAGTTCAGATGATCTTTCTTATTGACTTCCTCCGGCCTCTTGGGCTCTGGCAGCTGAAAATCTGGTGTCTTCATTAAGCTACGGAACATCTCCGCTACTGCTTCAGTTTTGAATGGATATTCTTTATTTAGGAGTTCTCTTAAGGTACGCGATGAACGAGGCATTTTTTCATAATGCTGAGGCGACTAATGGCTCGGACGAGGTTGCTGATAGCCTTGCTGAGGTTGCTGATAGCCCTGCTGAGGTTGCTGATAAGTCCGTTGTGGTGGTTGATAACTAGGCTGTGGTCGCTCTGACTGTATCTGAACCAGCTGCTTGCCCTTATCTACTGCCGCGACGATTCCAGATTTCTTTTCAAATATTTGTTGACCTCATTTTTGATGAGGTCATCTCTTCTTCTTTTAGTACTTAGGATCTAGCCTTAGGCTTTTCCTTTGACTATCTTAGAGGATTAGAATTGGGACCCACCACTTAGAAATTCAAACCACTTCTTAACTCCCTGCAAACTCCACAAACTTGATCGTAGACCCCTAATCACCTAGAGGGTTGAAACCGAATGTGGAAGTTTAAAGGATGGGTTCCTATAGGACTCTTTGGCCTTAGGACCGCCACAGGTGGCCCAGTGCGGTGAGGGCTGACTTACACACACACTACACCTATACACTACACTTCCACACACCTCCTAAAACCACACCCATACCTAACTTGACCTCCTGACTCATAAAGGTGATTCACATGGATGATCCTTAACCCCTAAGCCCTTGGCTAAGAGGGTTAGGAACAACATAATGGATGCCTCAAATGAGTCCCCTCATGACTCATGTGAGCTTGATATGGCTTCAAGGCTCAACCAAAATGATTTCATTCCACTTATATTCACCCAATCTTCAATTTTCCAAATTTTCAATTTTTGACCCCCGGGACCCTACACCCCCGCCTAACCTACCCAAAACCCTTGAAATTACCCAAAATTTTCAAAAATTTCCAAATCACCCAAAATTCCCCAAAATCATTCCTAAACATTTCTCCCCACTCAAATTGATCATTCATAGCCAAAAATACCAAAAATTCCAAAAATACCTCCCAATACCCTCCAAATACCCAAAATACTCCTCTTGACCCAAAAATCCAAAAATTCAGAAAATTCCCAGAAAATTCCAGAAAATCCCAATTATTTCCAATTTCATTTTGTTCAACTACACCATGGGCCAATTTTGTCAATTTACCCCACTTTTGTCAAAACCCCCAATTTGACCCATTTTAACCCAAAGTGAACCCAATGTCAAACCAAACCTACCCAATTGACCCAAATTTTGGTCCAATTCAATTCTAAACTTCAATTCAACATTCCCAACACCAATATAGACCAAATCCAAGTCCAATTTGATTGACATTTGGATCCAATTTCACTTTTGGCCTTAAAGCCCAATTTGGACACATGACCCAAACCTAACCCAAACTCACCCAATTCAACTCCAATTAACCCAAAATCTTTTCCAAACCTCCCTTAACATCACTACAAACAAAGCACTAACATGATTTGCCCAAAATTTAGACCCAAACCCCACTCAAATTCAACCCAAAGCTAAAAGGCCCAATTTTGACCTAAACCCAAATCTAACCCAAATGAACCCAAATTCCAAAATCAAAACCCAACCAAAGCCAAAACCTCTTTGAAACACTCCTATAAAAATTTCCCAACATTTATTTTACATCAATTTCAAACCTAGCCCAACATTGGCCCAAGTTAGCCCAATTTGACCTACATTAGCCCATTTACCAAAGAAGCCCAAATCCAACCCAATTCAAACCCAAATCATTCCAAACTCATTTCAAATCACTCGTGACACATCCATGAACTAAACCCAACATTTTTTTGGCCAAATCCTTCACAAAATTCCCATCTATAAATTTATTTTTAAACCAAAAGCCCATTTTCTTAAACCTTCCTAAAAGCCTAAATTTCATGCTAAAGCCCATATGACAATTGTTCTCATCATACCCTTAATTAAAATCAATCCCTAAGTTTCAAAAACTCATCATGAAGCCATTCCAAATTAAGCCCCATACAAATTCCCACCAAAATACCAAAATTTTCTTAAATCCATTTCCATGAAATTGACTTAACTTTTCCCAAGCCAAAGATGAGCCATGAAGCCATGCATGAGCCACATGGAAGCCATGAGAGCCTCCTTACATGTCACCATGCCATTTTGGCAAAAGGAGGAGACTCCTTCCTTAATTCCTAAAGGTGATTAACCACTCCCATGATTCCACTAAACCTTGCTTAAGCTTAATTGTACTTGGATGGTGACCCTTCCCCATCGATTAAGCCGACCTAAATCACTTTCTCTTCAGCCTAAACCAAGCCTTGGGTGGTGCACCTAGACCAAAGGGATGGGTTGACCAATTTGAGCCAAAATGAGCCCTCTCCCATTCCATTCTAATCCAAGCCTTTTACACATGGCATTTGCCGATTGCCTACACTAAACCCCAGCCACGACCCACTCGAACAAGATGGTGACCGGTGCACGGCCGGCCGGCCACCGGGTCGCCGGAAAACACCATGGCCGAGACCTCGGGAGGAGCCGAACTTTAGAATTCCACCTTGCTGAGCCGCCTCATGCCCAATGGCCACCATGGCTGTTCTTCCCATGCTCGGAAGCAGCTGATCCCAACCCTTGGCCATCCTCGCGAGGCTCTCCGGCCGCCTCTATTTAAACCCGACCCCTCGCGGCCATGGAGGAGAGTTGCAAAAACCTTGCCGAAACTACGCCAAAATTGTTCCAAACCCTACTCCATACTTAGAGCGAGTTGATCCCCAGTGTCAATTTGCCCTAATCCCCACCAACAGAATCCAATTTCCCAACTGAAATTTCACCCAAAAACCACGACACTTTGCCACAGTGAGCCAATCTTCAAATTGAATGGCCCAACACCTTCACTAGACCAAGAGGAGAAGTTTCCCATTGAAAGCCCCATCTCCAGGCCACCCAGTTGCTCCAGACTCCAAGCTTTGTGATCGGGCTTGGTCGAAATAATACCTAGGTGACTCACCAGACCAGGAGACTTCATCTGGAGCTTGCTGGGATCCAATTGAAGGTGACACAACCCTCAGATTGAAGCCACACTTCTCTGAGCAAAGGTATGAGCTAATTCTTCATCCCGAGCTTCTGGAGATTCTCCATTTCAAATACTTTAATTTCAATGCATGATCACCATATAGATGTGTTCGTCTCTTCAAGACGAATCCATAGAGCACAAGAACACGAAAATCTGTTAAGTATTAAGTGAGATATTAGGGATTTAGTGTGGACGGCTCTCGGGTGAGAACGCTTGGGGACGATGAACGGATACCGTTCATTTAATACACGTGCGGACGGACGGCCAGGATCGCGCTGGATGAGGAGACGGAATGACACAGCGGGCCCCCGGAGTGCTGAGTCGGATGGCGGCGTCGAATCAGAGAGCACCACGCGGCGTTTCGGAGCTGCCGAGGTTGACGCGGCGCCGCGTGGATAAATAGAAAAATAGGGTATTTTCTTATTTATTTAATTCCCTAAACTTCAAAAATCCATAACTTTGTGTAGAAAAATCAGAAAAATAAAATAAAAATACCCTCTTGCTCAGTGAACAGAGGAGAATAATGTGGAAAAGAAATCATTTAATTTCATCAAGTATTTTATTTTTAATGATTTATTTCCCCTCTGTATTGTTTTAATTCACCATGTATATAGGAAATTCACCATGACATGAGACCATAGGGATTTTGAAACCTCTGAACTTGGGAATATTCCCTGAATTTTCCAAGGTCAGAGGCCATCTCTATGAGAAGTTATTGATTTTTCAAATTCATGTTACTGTTTTGAGTATTTTAAATCCAATAATTAGCATGTTGTGAAATAAATTCTAGGAAAATTTGGTGATGTTTCTTATGACCAGAGGACCCTAGGAAAAATAGGTTTTGAATTAGTTCATTTAAAATAACTCTAATTGGCTTAAACACCCAAAATAGGTCCCTAATTAATTAGAGTTAACTATACATCAAATTGACTTGAAATCAATTCTCCACTGACCTTTAGGATCAGAGGAACCCACCATAAAAATTTGAAGTCAATTGGACTTGGTTAAATTGGTTGATTAAGCCATTTAGCCAATTTAAACTTTAAAAATTCATAACCTTCAAAATACTTTTCAAAAATTCACCAAATTGGTTTTGGAGCCTCTCGATATCGGGGAATTTAAGAAAATTAAAATTTCAATTTTCTAAAAAAGTTGATTTTTTGGTATTATTTTAATATTTTAATAATTAAAAAATAATAAAAATCACAAAAATAATAAAATTCACCAAAATGTCACATTTTGAATTCTAATCACTTAGGAACAAACCTCATATTTTTCTTAGGTCTATTTAATGAGATATTAATTTTTAAAGCCCTAAGGTAATTTTAAAATTCAAAAAATATATATTTCTAGTATTTCCACTAAAATAATTCTAATAAATCATAGAAAAAATCATAAAATTAAAAAAATTGATTCTCTGATTTCCTTGATATCAGAGAGATTTTTAAAAATATAAAATTCATTTTTCAACCTTTATTTTATTTTTAAATTAATTAATACTCCAAAACTCAAAATAATCACAATAAAAAGAATATAATTCAAAAAATCACCAAAATTGGTCCAAATGGTCCTCTAGTCATTAGGAATGTCCCATAATTTTCTTAAGGACAGAAGCTTCCCCTTGGTCATATTATTAAATTTCCCTTGGAAATCTCTATTTTCCACCAAAAATAATTACATAAATAAATTAAATGCAGAAAAATCACATTTTCTCCTCTCTTGTCTTTATTGACATATGAGTGAAGTCACATAAAAATTTCAAGATCATTTAAGTTCAATTTAGTGAGTTATGAAATTATTAAGCATGAAGGGCAAAGTGGTAATTAAAATTTCAAACCTTAATTAAAACTTTAGGTTTAATAAAATTAAAAAGTAAAAATATTTGATCTTTATCTGATTTGGATGATTGAAATTTAAATAATTAAAGGGTAGAAACCTATTAAATAATTTAAAAATAAGTGAAATAAACCTTAATTAAATAATTAATTAAATTTGGAAGAATGATAAAGTTGGAATTATTAAATAGGGATATTATTATTAGGAAGAGATTTGTTCTTTAATCTAAGAATCCCTAAATTAATCATCTCAATAATATTTAATTCCTAATTAAAATGATAATTCAAATTCAAGTTTTAAAATGTTAAAGGACTTAATCATTAAAATTAAATTAAAAGTTAAATTATTAAACTCTTTTTAAATTTTCAATAAAATTAAAATTAAAAATAAAATTAAATTAAAGATTAAATTAAATTAAATCAAACAAATTAAATTAATTTAAATTAAATTAAATCAATTAAATTAAATTAAATTAAATTGAACAAATTAAATTAAAATGAATTAAATTTAATTAAAATTAAATTAAATTAATTAAATAAAATTAAATTAAAAAAATAATAATTAAATTAAATTAAATTAAATTAAATTAAATCATATTAAATTAAATTAAACTAAATTAAAATAAAAATAAAATAAAATCGAGTTAAAATTAAAATTAATTTAAATTAAATAAATTAAATTGAAATTGAAGCTAAACCAAATCAAATTAAATCAAAGTTAAATTAAATTGAATTAAAAAAAATAATAACATCACCTAAGACATAAAGCATTTCAAAATAAAGCAACTTGAACACTATTCCAAATTTAAACCTGTTAACTGAGATTAAATTAAATCATAAACCACTTGAACACCAATTTGCCCTCGAGAACTTTTATTTGTCATAACTCCTAAACGGAACGTCAAATGAAATGTTACTTCACCTATAGGATATTCAAATGTCCTAGTTCACTGAGCAAGATAACAAAGCTTGAATTCTCGGACGATTAATTCATTTGTATGATTAAATCCATTTGGACTTAAAACAATCCTATCAGTATTGAAAAGATGTTTAAGATTCTTCTTAAGCACTTCCTCAATATGATAGGATATTTATAAGAATAATTGAACTTAAGTGTCCTTTGATGAAGAAAATCGTCCTCAAACTAAAATACAAGAACCTAGACGTCATAGGAAATGACTAGCTATAGGATTAGGAATTTGGTAGAAAACCATAACCCTTCCCTTAGCTTTACCTAGGAACTTGCTTAAATATTCTAAATTGTGTTTAAGTGCAGCTTGGGATGACGGGAAGACCCTCCAGGTACGCTTTTATTTTTATTGCAATTTACCTTATTGCAATTTATTTAATCACATCGCACTTACTTTTCTTGCATGATAAACAATCATTGCATGAAAACCCACACCTTTAGGATAGTCCCTAAAGCTGAAATCAAAACTAAATTAAAAGTCATTGCAAGATAAAATTCACCACCACAATATTTCAAAATATAAAACAACTCAAAATTTAATCACAAACAGAACAACAAACTACAATTGCAACTAAATTAAAACGTCTCGTTGAATGATCGGGAATACCTCGGATGATGTAACCCACGTGTTGCTAACGGGATTTCCCACGGTCTAAATGAAAATGTGGAACTCATTCAGTTGAGTTTAGCAAATTCATCTGGACTAAGTGAATTCGATGAAAATAATGGTGTCGGGATGACGGAACCATGGGATCTTAATCGGTTCTGTTTAACCAACTTTAAGATTTGTTTTAGTTAAAATATTAAAAATACTTGGAAATTAAGATTTTCTCTAAACCAAAACACTTTTCTCATCTCCTGATTTATGACTTCTAAAACTAAACCTCTGCAACAACAAGGAGCTCGGAGCATGGTGGGCAGCACGACCATCGTCATCAGCAAAACCTGAGTCTACTTCAGCAAACCTTTCTTAGAATTAAATAACCATGCCATAAGACTTCGAGGTATTTTTCCTAGTGCAACATAAATTCTCAACCTCTTCGTTAGGCATTTGCATAATCATGTTATGTAAATTAAGCCCTAACCGGTCTTAGGATTCCGAGGTAGTCGTTCGGTACGACATAAACCATCACATCTTCGAGGCTATTTTTATGATTATGTCATACTAATATAAGTCCTAATTAATTAAAATTGGCAGGATGGAAACATTAAGTAAATTTCTAAATTGAAGCCAAACAATAGGATAGTCGGGAAATTACTGAAGTTCGCTTCGAATCTGTGATTTCTCCTACCTTTCTTCCTTTGAATTCCCAAAACAAAATGTTCCAAATTTGATCCATTCCCAATTGAAATTCCAAAATTCAATCCCTTGAAAACTTAAACTTTGAGATTCTTGAGAGCAAAATTACTGATTATTATCGAGAGTTTTCTTAGGTGATTCCCGTCACTTAAGATGTAATTAACTATAGGGGCTTGCCCTTATAGAGAATTTTCAAGAACCCAGGTAATATAAACCCTGTTTAATGCTTTCATATTAAGCAGGGGAATTTGTCGGCTTATAAAATTGGTTCGCAGACCAAACGGATGTCACAAATCTTTTAGTTTATTTAATCGAGCCCTATCATCAAGCAATATGTCTATTCTTCGGGATAAATACACGGTTTGTGATGCGGTGCTCGTTTATATAAACTATTTGGGATGTGAGATCGGTTTGATTCCATATCTTAAAATCTTCAAATTTAAAAATTATTTTTAAAATCAAATACTACTTTTCAAATTATTTATTTAAATTAAATTAAAAATTCGCCGACAATTTCTGTTAGGCGATCCCTTTTTCAAAAATACAATATAACCTAAAAATATGCCGACAACTTCTGGCGACTCCGCTGGGGAAAATTCCTCTCTCCATTTTAATCAGACAGTTCTGCTTTCAAAAATCGGTAGTGTATCCATGTCCCTTGTTGATCAAACTACCCTTCTTTCCGTTGGAGTACTATGTTCATTTCTACCTTGAACAAGTATAGCCAACATTCTCTCGGATTTAGGAGCCACTGTTTAGACACCCTAAAAAGAGAGGTTCCGAGATCCTTTTACCTCATTTACGAGGTGGGGTGGACCCCCAATAGGTATTAGTTTAGGAGCGGTCTTGCGGGTCGAGAAGTTTCCACAAGACTTTCTCTTCCTTTTCCAGTTCCTAATCAATTCCTTTTACCCTTCCTACAACTCTCCTTCTTTTAATATTTCTCCTTCCTAACGAACAAATCTTTTCGAAAAAAAGACAATTTTCCTTTAATACCACAAATACACTAAGATAAACAAAAATGTGTTCGGACTTTCTTTTTTTCGTCATAAGTTTTACGATAAGAAGAAGCACGATTCGGGGACTAACACTTGCAATCTGCCCTGCAGAAATGGAAGCCCCAAAACTGATCTTCTCCTTCGTCAACGGACTTGACCTGACCGTGTTCAAGGATGAACTGCCTGATAATGGAATCATTTGATTCGGACAAGGATTCGGGGACACCGACATCAAAATCCCCGATGTCACTCTCTTTTCACTCACAAGCAAAGTACCGGAAACTAAGAAGCCGTTGATTGAGTTTAACCTCAAGTCAACTCATGAATTCCCTCCTCTGCCAAAAATTCCAACTGAGAGGAGTATTGTTGCTCGCAGAAGGACTGTTGTTGCTACCCCCACTGGTCTAGTTGTCTCGCACCTACCCGGCTACGCCGGACTAAAGGGAAAGGAAATTCGGAACTATGATGAACCCGTTACCGTGGAGGGTACGGACCTTCCTTTGAAACCTTCGTTTTTGAAATCGGGTCCGGCTCGAGAATTCCATCGGCGACACGGACTCGGAGAAGGAACGAAGTAGAAGGATTGCTAGAGAAGCCGGAGCTGCTGAAGTTGCTTTCTAGAAGAAATCCAAGAAGCTGCCCGAGTATACACCGCTGCTGAATACATACCACTTTTGGGGGAAGCGAGTTCCATCCCCTCTCCGCCGCAGAGGATGAAGAAAATGTTCGCAAGATTGCTGCCGCATTGCCTCAGCCCGTATATTACAACGATAGCCGTAAGAAAAGGGCTAGAGTTACGCCATTTGCTCGACTGCAAACCTTGATAGAGAAGTTAGCAAAGAAAGAAAAATGCCCTGTGTCAGAAATTTTAAGAAGGATAGGGCGGGTGCCAGCCAAGTCCTGTCTTGGGCCGCGAGTAGAACCTGCTATCGCTGCAGAAAAGCCAAATAAGAGAATGAAAGCTAGTCCGCCTATCGTTGTTTCAGGACTGTAAATTAGGGAGGATACCACCTTCCAGCATTTGGGCGACGGACCATCCGGTCCCGGACCTTCTGTCGCTAGAAGGATGGTATGACGTCCCACTCACGGACAATTAAGATTAAAACAACAACTCGAGAAAGAAAGTCTCGTCGGGAGACTTGAGTCCGAAGAAAGTGCTACCGCGATAAAGGGGACTCATGAGAAGGAAACCCGACGGTTATCACATGACAAGCTGCAAGGATGTACGAGAAAGACCACTAGAAGATGCTTATGGAAAAGCTAAGAGCCGATATTTGGCGATTAGCAAAGGAAAGAGAAGAGAAATTCGGAGATGAAGTTGACTCGTCGAGTTCATGGATGATGAATATGCGAGAAATTAACATGGTTGAAACACGAGCTTCGTCGGCTTCACAAGGTGCCCCTGCGGCCGCGAGAAGAGAGGAGCCGAAAGTAATGAGGAGGCGACTTCAAGAGAAAGATGATACGATCGCCCAAATGGCAAAAAGGATGGAAGAGATGGGCGTAGCCCTAGCCACTCTCCAGAGTCAGGTTCAACCCCAAAGAGAAACACCCCCAGAAGTCATTCACATTGTAGATGGAGGAAAGGAGATTACATCCATCAACGGGGATGATCAATTAAAGAAGAATGCAACACAAAGCATGATTCCGGAAAAGGATATTAAGAGCATGGTGAAAAAGCAGGTGCGAGAAGCCTTGGCACAATTAAAAAGTGGAACATCCATTCGGACGGGTAGACCTTACCCTGAAGAATTCGACGTTGTCCAATATCCGAAAGGCTTTGTACCACCTCTGTTCAAGACCTTCGATGGAACCAGAAACCCTCGGCAGCATGTTGCATATTTTCGTGCCAGTTGTTGCAATGCCGGCGGAAGTGATGCCATACTCTTCAAAAAATTTGTCAGTAGCATGTCAGGGATCGCCTTTGATTGGTATGCAGAATTACCGAACGGTTCGGTGAAGACATTTTCAGAATTAGAGAACCTCTTCATCAAGCGATTTGCCGGAGCTCGGCACCACATCACTATAGGTGATTTAGTGGTAGAGAAGCGAGAGCCGAACGAAACTTTGGTGGATTACATACTTCGATGGAGGAATCTAAGTATGAAGTGTGAGCCACAACTACAAGAACAGCATGCAGTCGGCAATTTACTTAAGAGCATTCATGGCCCGATAACACTTCTCCTCAAGGGATTTACTATTAAGACTTTCGAGAAGTTGTTAAGCAAGGTCGGAAGCTTGCAAGAGGAGACGAAGCAATTAAGTTTCACCGACAAGACAGACAAGCAAAAGCCTGTGAAGACTTTTGAAAAGAAATCCGGGATTGTTGCAGCAGTCGACAAAGGCAAGCAACCGATACAAATATCATCCGAACGGCCACAACAACCTCAACAGAATTATCAACAACCACGACCCGGTTATCGATCATCTCAACGGTATGAACAACCTCCTCGTCACGCAACGTACATTAAGGGAGCTTCGAGCGAGGAGTATCCGTTCAAGAATGAGGCACTGCCGAAAATGTTCCGTAGTCTAATGAAGACTCCAGATTTCCAACTGCCAGAGCCTAAGAGACCAGAAGAAGTCAACAAAAAAGGTGATCCTAACTTTTTCCCTTACCACCGGATGCTTGGACACAAGATAGAAGATTGTATTACCTTCAAAAGTTGGCTCAACGACAATCTTCGGAAAGGGAATATAACAATCCCGAAGGAGTACATGAAGGAACCCCGTAAAGGAGGTTCCGTCAATGTTATCTCAACGGATCTCATTGTTCCGATAGATCCCTATGCGACCGATGATGGGTGGACTACCGCTTGGACAAGGTCTTCGAAAAGATTTTGGATCACATCCAAACCGCTTCGGTGCGAGCCTCGATTCGGAGTTCGAAACACCGTAAAGTCGGCACTATCACTTGCAATAGAAGAACCACCTCGACGAGAGACGGCCGAAGAGAAGAAGAAGATTGATGAAGAAGAGAAGGCCGAGGCTCCTAAGGCTAGACTAGGGGCTGCTTATCCTAGGATAGTTGTTTCGGATTCGGGGGAGAAATCCCTCGAACCTCCGACTCGTATGATTATCTGCTCACTCTGGTGGGATCTTATAATGATAAGGGTTATAGCGTTGGCTACGTTTTGACTGTTTCTAATGATTACGTAACTAGCGACAATCCGGACATCGATCTCGATACCAATGACAATTCTCAAATCATACACAATCTCGACGATCACAATGACAAAGAAGACATCCATCAAGGAGGTTATGAGAGTTCAACGAGCAATGGATCTATTTTCGAGTTTCGAGGAGCTCCAGTCACACTAGAGTTAGAGCCTTCCGACTCTGAAACTAATCCAGAAGAACCTGTCATTCTGATTCAAGAGGAGACACTAGCAAACTCAATACTGGATTCAGAAGAAATTACAGAAGTTAACTTAAGAAGTGGAAGAGTTCTACCTCCGAGAATGGGTCCAAAGGACAAAGAAAAGCAGGTGGTTGTTCAGGAAGAACCAACCCCGACGGAAGAAATACCCATTCGAGAAGAAATCGAGACACATGGAAATAAAGTGGACTACAACGTGCTAGCCCATCTTAGGAAACTACCGACAGACCGAGCATCTACGACGCTCTCATCTTATCAAAGGAGATGAGAGAAGCTCGATCAAGGCCTTACTTGATCCAAAAATTTGCTTAGCTCAAATGGCCGGAGATTCCTTAGATGAGGTTTGCTTGTTAAAGGAACAACGAGGTGTCACCTTCACGGACAATGACCTACTACTTGGGACAGCAGATCACAACCGACCGTTGTTCATTTCAGTTATAATTGGGAAGTTTACACTCTCCAGAGTATTTGTGGATCCAAGAGCATCAATTAATATAATGAGTCTTCGAACGCTAGCATACTTGGAAATTGATGCTCGCGAGCTTGAAGCAGACAAAATGTTATTAAGAGGATTCAACCAGAAAGGAGAAAGAGCCCTCGGATCAATAACACTACTAATGAGGACCGGTGACTTAGCAAAGACAACCGCAAAATTTCACATAATTGATTCGAAACGTCGTTCAACGCTCTACTTGGGCCAACCATGGATACATGAAAGCCTGGATGGTACCATCATCTCTACATCGGTGCATCAAATACTATGATGGAGGGGAACGAGTGCATCAAAGGTGATTTACAACCATTCTCCGTACATGAAATTGGAATCCATGAAGATGCGACTTATTATGCACCTCCGAAGTAAACAATCTTCTCCGGAGATACCATAATGAATGAAGCAAAGAAAGTTCGGGACAACGAAGAACCCGAAGTTCTAGTCCAACGAGTCACTCACCACTCCCTTACGGCGAGATGGTGAAGGTTTCTCCACAACTCGCATCCGAGGTCGAGGCCGGGGACGAGGTCGTGGCAGAGACGTTAGGACAATTGGACAGAGGAAACCAGCCATCAATGTTAATTGGGAAGACAATTCTGAAGAAGAAAAAGAAATAAAACAAGAAACCGCGACGATAAGTCGGAAGGAGCCGCAATTCAAGATCTCTCTCGAAGATGAGAAGAACGAAGAATACAAATCGATGTACGAGAAGATTAACCACTATGTACATGCTATGACCCTAACCCCGATCCATTCTAATAAGATCGAGGGTATGGTGGTCGAAGAGGTACGTAGCGGTGGTGCAAAGCCAATCAAATTCTACCGAGGTGCTCAATCCTCCAAAACTGAAAATAATGTACAATTTGAAGATGTCACTTCATCGAAATTAATGGAATTACATTTTGAGTGGTACTCTCCCCGTGTTCAAAATTTAATTCAGTGTGGTTTCTTACCTCGACAATGGACAAAAGGTCAATCACAACATTTTGAAAAATTATGGAATAACTCCGGTCGTCCACCCAATTCAAAGCATGGTCTCGGATTCGGCACAGTAGGATCAGTTGACGATACTGAATTTTGCTTGGTTGTCACTTGCGAGTCTAATGAAAACTGCATGGAAACTACAGAAGAATTTGAAGATTTACAAATTGGAGACGCTCCACCAGAATTCGAAGAAGAGATTAAATCTACAATAGATGAGTTAACGGAAGTTAACTTAGGTACTAGCGAAGAGCCTAGACCTACCTTTGTTAGCTCCTTACTCAATAAAGAAGATTCCGAAGAAATAATCAAGTTATTAAGGGAATTTAAAGACAGTTTTGCTTGGAGTTACGATGAGATGCCAGGATTAGCTCCAGAGGTCGCAGTCCATAAGCTAGGAGTGGATCCTACTTCTGTCCCAGTCAGACAAGGTCCCAGAAGAATGCGTCTAGAAATCGAACAAGTCATAGCTGAAGTTAAAAAGCTAATATACGCCAAATTTTTCCGTGAAGAACAATACCCAACTTGGCTAGCTAATGTAGTGCCAGTCAGAAAGAAGAATGGTCAGATCAGAATTTGTGTGGATTTCAGATATTTAAACAAGGCATGTCCAAAAGATGAATTCCCTCTATCGATCCCAGAACTAATGATCGACATTGCTTCGACACATGAAATATTCTCATTCATGGATGGATCTTTAGGATACAACCAGATAAAAATGGCTCCAGAAGATGAAAAGCTTACGACATTCGAACGCCGATCGGAGTATATTGCTACACGATCATGCCATTCGGATCGAAGAACGCGGGAGCAACATACCAGAGAGCGATGACAAGAATTTTTGATGATCTCATCCACAATCAAGTCGAATGCTACGTGGACGATGTGGTCATCAAAAGCAAAGTAAAGGACAACCACCTGTATGATTTGAGAATTGTTTTCGAACGATTATGACAATTTAACCTTAAGATGAATCCCTTAAAATGCGCCTTCGGCGTCACCTCCGGGAAATTCTTAGGATTCGTTGTCCGACATCGTGGAATTGAAATCGAACCGGAAAAGATTAAAGCTATCTTAGAAATGCCGCCTCCCAAAACCTTAAAGCAACTACGATCTTTTCAAGGGAGCCGGCATATCTTCGACGCTTTATCTCGAACTTGTCGAGTAGGTGTCGGCCTTTCTCGGCACTAGTTAAAAAGGACGCCAAATTTATTTGGGAAGAGAAATGCCGAGAAAGCCTTTGAAGGTATTAAACAATATTTAATGACACCTCTCGTCTTAGCGACCCCAATCTCGGGTAGACCGCTGATACTTTATCTTGCGGCTTTAGATGACTCTCTCGGAGCCCTGTTAGCCCAGTGTCAATGATGAGGGTAAAGAAAATGCTCTTTACTACCTAAGCCGTCGTTTACTTCCAACGGAAATAAGGTATCCCGCAATTGAAAAGCACTGTTTGGCCACGATCTTTACCGCTCAAAAGCTCAGGCACTACATGCTTTCTCATAAGGTCAAGCTGATCTCGAAATTTAATCCATTGCAATACTTGATGACCCGTGCAACGCTTTCTGGCAGACTTGCCAGATGGTCGATGATATTATTGCAATTCGATATAACTTTCGTGCGTCTTTGTGCCGTAAAGGGACAAGTCTTAGCAGACTTCCTCGCGAGCACACCCTTTGCGGTAGAATCTCCTCTCAACGACGATTTGCCGGATGAACAAATAATGAGCCTAGAAGACCACGATGATCGACGTTGGGAATTATATTTCGACGGAGCATCTTCGAGCACACAAAAACGAAGAATCGCAAGTGATAGTGCCCGATAAGGCGGGGATCGGACTAATCTTTATAACACCGGAGCGGGGGATGTTAAGATACTCCTACCACTTGACGAGCCGTGTACAAACAACGAAGCGGAATACGAAGCCCTCATAACGGGACCGGAATTAACTATTCGAATGGGGATAACGGAGATCAACATCTACGGGGATTCGCAGTTAATCATTCAACAGATCGCCGGACAGTACGGAATTTTAAAACCAAGACTCGAGCAATACTTCCAGTATGCCATACAGTTGTTAGAACAAATTTTGAATGTGACAATTTACAAAATTCCCAGGAGAGAAAACGCTTTAGCAGATGCGTTAGCCCGCCTCGCAAAAGAATTTGCCTGCTTGCAAGATGAATCAGTGGAAGTGTTAGTTCACGGACGTCAGATCCTATCACAGCTCGACATAGACACAATACACAAATCGGAAAAAGAAGAAGAATCAGTTGCAACAGTGACAGAAAACACAGAAGATTGGTGACAACCATTAATAGACTACCTGCAAACAGGAAAACTACCAGACGATATGTCGCTAGCCCATCAGATCAAGAAATGAACTCTGTCCAACGCATTAATAAACAACACGTTATACAGAAGGTCTTTCGATCAAATGTGGCTAAGGTGCCTAAGCGAGTCTGAGGCCCGTGAAATTGTTAAAGAAGTGCATTCGGGACTCGTGGCGCTCACCGAGTAGGGTCCGAAGATGAAAATGAAAATTAAAAGATTAGGGTACTATCGGCCCTCGATGATGACCGATCGCATGAAAATCGCCAAGAGCTGTCATCAATGTCAAGTGCACGGAGTGGTTCTAAACCAACCTCCAAATGTGTTACATCCGACAATTGTGTCGTGGCCATTTGAATGTTGGGGCACAGATATAGTGGGTCCAATAGAACCACCATCTTTAAAAGGACATCGCTTCATTCTTGCGGCTACATATTACTTTTCCAAGTGGGTAGAGGCAGTTCCACTCAGAGAAGTGAAAGCACACCATGTGCTACGGTTTTTCAAGAACCAAGTTGTCTACCGTTTCGGAGTGCCGCGCGAGATCATCTCGGATAATGGGTCGGCATTCGAAGCACACAAATCAACAATTTTGTCAGGAGACACGGAATCGACTGGCGATACTCAACAATTTACTACCCAAGAGCAAACGGCCTGGCTGAGGCTTTTAATAAAACTCTCGTTCAAATTTTAAAGAAAACTTTGGACGATAAAAAGAGAAATTGGCACGAGAAGTTATTAGAAGCCTTATGGGCCTACCGGACAACCTCCGAATTCCTACTCGAGCTACACCTTACGCTCCGGTGTATGGGTCCGAGGCGATGTTACCCTTAGAGGTTCAACTTCCTTCACTCGGAATCGCGAGTTGCAAACAAAATCACGACGGAAGAGAATGCCAAATTACGACTAGAGGAATTAGAAAGCCCGGAAGGAAAAGACTTGCAGCAGCGAGAATTTAGAACTATACCAAGCTAAGATGGTTCAAGCCCATGACAGACTGGTCCGCCCAAGAACCTTCAAAGTCGGTGACTTAGTTCTCGTTCTCAAAAGACCTATTCTTGCACACTGCAAGATAGGAGGAAAATTTGAACCCACATGGGAAGGGCCTTTTGTGGTTGAAGCAGTCTACTCAAGAGGCTCCTACCAGCTTGTGAATTACTAAGGAGAACGACATATGCTTCCGATCAACGGACGATACTTGAAAAAGTATTACGCTACCTGATGTTTCGAAGGAATGGATCTTTCATCCCTAGAAGCACGGGTGAAGTAGTTACTTATGACTGGGTCCGAACCCAAAAATAATAAAAAATGTGCTAAAATAAATAAAATCATGATAATAAAGTTTTCCTTGTTTTCTCTTCCATATCAAATCTTTTTCCTGATCTTATCCCATTTCATTCCTGTTAAATTTAAAAATATAAAAAGTAATAAAAAAAACTGTCTTTAATAAACAGTCTTCTTAATGTTCTTGTTCTTAGTACAGCCCCTGATCCTTTTCCTTGTCCTTTCGGAGGGAAATGTCGAACGGGCGGTTGGTCCTGAACTTTAGAAATGGCGTAAGCCTTGCACTCGACGAAAAGAGGGTGAAAGATGGAGGGATAATAGAGATTGACTCAGACTTCGCACCAGCAGGCCTGCAATATGAGGAAAGTGAGCCGGGTCCCGGTTGATCGAGAGGAACCGCCGATCGGGCGATAATGAAAGTGAGTGGCCCAAACCACCAATCCAGCAGCAAGAAAAGGAAAACAAACACTGAAGAAGACAAGAAAATCAAATCTGTAGTCGCTACAGCAGAGGGCAGGCTTGTCAACGCCGCGCCCAAAGAAACTCAGGAAGTACGAAGAGCTACTCTCACAGCAACTCAGCGAAGAAATAAAAATCGCCGTATCCGCAAGATGTTAACCAAACTAGTAGTGGACCAGCGCGACGAGGCAGTTGCTACTGCCAGTACATACACTTCAAGGACACCGGTTCACCAGGAACCTGAAGAAAGGAGGCCAGCTCCTAGGATAATAGAAGAGACCAAGGAAATCTCAAGAAGATCAGAAGAAAGAAGGCTACCACGCCACCAGATAGAACCACCAGTAATGCATAACCTTGTTGCAGAAGCAACCCCGGAGGATGTCCCGACGGACATCATCCCCGAGGAGCCGAGGTATGCAGGAGAACGTGAAGGGATTGAGCCGTATATCCCACAATACGTCACCAGGCCCCGCCATTTGCAGATTATTCTGGAATACGAGCTGGAAAGAATGCAGAATGTCGAAAAGAAAACTTTTGAATACTTCGAGAGAATCAGAGGCAGAAGGATCACTATACTAGAAGGCCTCGAGCTACATACAGACGTGTTCTCAGAATATGAACAACAACAAATTGTGGACTGCATCCGGGATTTGAAAAGATTGGGCCGAGCGGGCCGCCTAAGAGAAAACACTTACTCAGAACCCCGGAGATGGATGCCAGGGAAAGGGAGAATTACAATACAATGCGGATGCTGCTACAACTTCGCGAGAAGACGGGAAGGGAAACCCACCGGAATACTCCGTCATGGCCGAGTGGATCCAATGCCATTAGTCATCAAAAGAATGGTAAAAAGATTGGTAACATGGAGGGTACGCGGCGAGATTGCATACCCAACAGTTCGCATTATTAACATTTACAAGAAGGGTGATTGCATACCCCCGCACATAGATCACCACGACTTTGTCGGACCTTTTTGCACGATTTCTTTTACAGGCGAGTGTAATATCATGTTCGGATCCGATCTGCGGATAGCGAGCCCGGGTGAGTTCCGAGGGCCGGTGAAGATACCATTGCCGGTAGGTTCCGTCATGATGCGAAGGGCAACGGAGCGGATGTCGCTAAACATTGCATACCGGGAGTACCGGTGAAGCGGATCTCGGTTACTTTCGGAAGAATGGACGACGGGAAGACACCTTACCACTTCCGAGCCGGACCGGAGCTAGAGAGCCTCCGGCCTTACGAGCTCGTGAGTTACATGGAAAATATCACACCTCCAACATACATCCATACGGCATCCTTGCCAAGGATGGCTTGGAAGGTGATGTTATTGACCATGTACCCCACTATTCAGACATGGATTTCTGACAGATACCTTTTTTGGATGGATCGACAAAGATCGTACATAGTCTGTTTTGAGTCTACATGGATTGTGTGAGACGTATTCCAGATCAAGTTGTATGATGTATCTTCAACATGATTGGAATGAAAGTGACCATGTCACATTTTTGGCCTCCACCTCTTTTGTGCAAATTGACTGGGAAACGCCATTAAAGTTAAATGAACTTCGAACAAAGAACAGAAAAGAAACAAAAAGAATAAAAGAAAACTTTCCTTAAACATCTAAAAATGATGAACACCAAATTCACATGAACATTAAATAAACGATAAAATAAATTTGAATCGTTAAAGGACAAACAAAATGAGCACAAGTTTTAAATCAAATTCAAATCTGATCTTCCAAATTTCAAATCAAATCTCAATCAAATTTCAAATTCAATCTTCCCAAATTTCAAATCAAATCTCAATCAAATTTCAAATTCAATCTTTCCAGATTTCTAATCAAATCTCAATCAAATTCAAATTCAATCTTTCAAATCTCAAATCAAATCTCAATCAAATTCAATCTTTCAAATCTGAAATCCAATTGTTCTACTCTTTCCCTTGTCTGGGATGGAAGCGGTTGATTCCATTGACACGGATCGAATCTGATGGCGAGGAATTATATCCAATCCAAACCAGTGACTTCCGATCAGCTCTTTTGAATGGGATATGTAACATCTAAATATTCCCTCCTAATCTATTTCCTTCCATGAAAGTCTTTTACAACTTTCATGAAATTCTCGAAACACCAAAATTCCACACTTTTCAAATCAACACTACAAATCTTTGCAAAGTCAATGACTATTCAAAATTCAAACTTTTGGGTTGAGGATTTTACATCCGAGACTGCATTGCTTTAGGATCCTTTCCCTATCGCAATGAAATACATCAAAATCAAACTTTTGGGTTGAGGATTTTACATCCGAGACTGCATTGCTTTAGAATCCTTTCCCTATCGCAATGAAATACATCAAAATCAAACTTTTGGGTTGAGGATTTTACATCCGAGACTGCATTGCTTTAGGATCCTTTCCCTATCGGAATGAAATACATCAAATTCAAACTTTTGGGTTGAGGATTTTACATCCGAGACTGCATTGCTTTAGGATCATTTCCCTATCGCAATGAAATACATCAAAATCAAACTTTTGGGTTGAGGATTTTACATCCGAGACTGCATTGCTTTAGGATCCTTTCCCTATCGCAATGAAATACATCAAATTCAAACTTTTGGGTTGAGGATTTTACATCCGAGACTGCATTGCTTTAGGATCCTTTCCATATCGCAATGAAATGCATCAAATTCAAACTTTTGGGGTTGAGGATTTTACATCCGAGACTGCATTGCTTTAGGGTTCTTTCCCTATCGCAATGAAATACATCAAATTCAAACTTTTGGGTTGAGGATTTTACATACGAGACTGCATTGCTTTAGGATCCTTTCCCTATCGCAATGAAATACATCAAATTCAAACTTTTGGGGTTAAGGATTTTACATCCGAGACTGCATTGCTTTAGGGTTCTTTCCCTATCGCAATGAAATACATCAAATTCAAACTTTTGGGTTGAGGATTTTACATCCGAGACTGCATTGCTTTAGGATTCTTTCCCTATTGCAATGAAATACATCAAAAATCAAACTTTTGGAGTTGAGGATTTTACATCCGAGACTGCATTGCTTTAGGATTCTTTCCCTATCGCAATGAAATACAACAAATTCAGACTTTTGGGGTTGAGGATTTTTACATCCGAGACTGCATTGCTTTAGGGTTTTTTCCCTATCGCAATGAAATACATCAAAATCAAATTCCTGGGGTTGAGGATTTTACATCCGAGACTGCATTGCTTTAGGATTCTTTCCCTATTGCGGTGAAATACGTCAAAATCAAACTCCTGAGGTTAAGGATTTTACATCCAATACCGCATTACTCTGAGATCTCTCCTCATTGTAGTGGTTCAATCCAATCAATTCAATTTTCTTTTGAGGTTGAAGATGTTACATCTAAAACCACAAAATTCCAATTTGCATTTCAAGTTCGAATTCCTTCAAATTGATCTTGACAAAACTTCAATTTAAATTGAAACTCAAACTAAAATCTAAGTTCACACATCAAAACTAAAACTAAAAAAAATGAAATCTAAATCAAAATTCCCCCAGATCATGTGATTTGGGATTCACCTCCTTTCCCTTTCCCCAGCGAGAGTTCAGGAATCTCCAGTCTCAGAGATATACTTGACACTCCCCAACGGAAATTCTTCTACTTCGTCCAAAGTTTGTCACTTGGACATCTGTGCTGGTTTTGTTGATCTTTTCGGTCAACGCAAATACGCGCGGTGTGCTTGATTAACACACCACACCTATTGGGGGTCCATTTGTTGACCTCATTTTTGATGAGGTCATCTCTTCTTCTTTTAGTACTTAGGATCTAGCCTTAGGCTTTTCCTTTGACTATCTTAGAGGATTAGAATTGGGACCCACCACTTAGAAATTCAAACCACTTCTTAACTCCCTGCAAACTCCACAAACTTGACGGTAGACCCCTAATCACCTAGAGGGTTAAAACCAAATGTGGAAGTTTAAAGGATGGGTTCCTATAGGACTCTTTGGCCTTAGGAGCGCCTACAGGTGGCTCGGTCCGGTGAGGGCTGACTTACACACACACTACACCTATACACTACACTTCCACACACCTCCTAAAACCACACCCATACCTAACTTGACCTCCTGACTCATAAAGGTGATTCACATGGATGGTCCTTAACCCCTAAGCCCTTGGCTAAGAGGGTTGCGAACAACATAATGGATGCCTCAAATGAGTCCCCTCATGGCTCATGTGGGCTTGATATGGCTTCAAGGCTCAACCAAAATGATTTCATTCCACTTATATTCACCCAATCTTCAATTTTCCAAATTTTCAATTTTTGACCCACGCGACCCTACACCCGCCTAACCTACCCAAAACCCTTAAAATTACCCAAATTTTTCAAAAATTTCCAAATCACCCAAAATTCCCCAAAATCATTCCTAAACATTTCTCTCCACTCAAATTGATCATTCATAGCCAAAAATACCAAAAATTCCAAAAATACCTCCCAATACCCTCCAAATACCCAAAATACCCCTCTTGACCCAAAAATCCAAAAATTCAGAAAATTCCCAGAAATTTCTAGAAAATCCCAAATATTCCCAATTTCATTTTGTTCAACTACACCATGGGCCAATTTTGTCAATTTACCCCACTTTTGGCAAAACCCCCAATTTGACCCATTTTAACCCAAAGTGAACCCAATGTCAAACCAAACCTACCCAATTGACCCAAATTCTGGTCCAATTCAATTCTAAACTTCAATTAAACATCCCCAACACCAATATAGACCAAATCCAAGTCCAATTTGATTGACATTTGGATCCAATTTCACTTTTGGCCTTAAAGCCCAAATTGGACCCATGACCCAAACCTAACCCAAACTCACCCAATTCAACTCCAATTAACCCAAAATCTTTTCCAAACCTCCCTTAACATCCCTACAAACAAAGCACTAACATTATTTGCCCAAAATGTAGACCCAAACCCCACTCAAATTCAACCCAAAGCTAAAAGGCCCAATTTTGACCTAAACCCAAACCTAACCCAAATGAACCCAAATCCCAAAATCAAAACCCAACCGAAGCCAAAACCTCTTTGAAACACTCCCATAAACATTTCCCAACATTTATTTTACATCAATTTCAAACCTAGCCCAACATTGGCCCAAGTTAGCCCAATTTGACCTACATTGGCCCATTTACCAATGAAGCCCAAATCCAACCCAATTCAAACCCAAATAATTCCAAACTCATTTCAAATCACTCATGACACATCCATGAACTAAACCCAACATTTGTTTGGCCCAATCCTTCACAAAATTCCCATCCATAAATTTATTTTTAAACCAAAATCCCATTTTCTTAAACCTTCCTAAAAGCCCAAATTTCATGCTAAAGCCCAAATCAATCCCTAAGTTTCAAAAACTCATCATGAAGCCATTCCAAATTAAGCCCCATACAAATTCCCACCAAAATACCAAAATTTTCTTAAATCCATTTCCATGAAATTGACTTAACTTTTCCCAAGCCAAAGATGAGCCATGAAGCCATGCATGAGCCACATGGAAGCCATGAGAGCCTCTTTACATGTCACCATGCCATTTTGGCAAAAGGAGGAGACTCTTTCCTTAATTCTAAAGGTGATTAACCACTCCCATGATTCCACTAAACCTTGCTTAAGCTTAATTGTACTTGGATGGTGACCCTTCCCCACTTGGTTAAGGCGACCTAAATCACTTTCTCTTCGACCTAAACCAAGCCTTGGGTGGTGCACCTAGCCCGAAGGGATGGGTTGACCAATTTGAGCCAAAATGAGCCCTCTCCCATTCCATTCTAATCCAAGCCTTTTACACATGGCATTTGCCAATTGCCTACACTAAACCCCAGCCACGACCCACCCGAACAAGATGGTGACCGGTGCACGGCCGGCCGACCACCGGGTCGCGGAAAACACCATGGCCGAGACCTTGAAAGGAGCCAAACTTTGGAATTCCACCTTGCTGAGCTGCCCCATGCCCAATGGCCACCATGGCTGTTCTTCCCATGCTCAGAGCAGCTCATCCCAACCCTTGGCCATCCCTGTGAGGCTCTCCATCCACCTCTATTTAAACCCGACCCCCTAACGGCCATGGAGGAGAGTTGCAAAAACCTTGCCGAAACTCTGCCAAAATTGTTCCAAACCCTACTCCATACTTAGAGTAGTTGATCCCCAGTGTCGATTTGCCCTAATCCCCACCAACGAATCCAATTTCCTAAGCGAAATTTCACCCAAAACGAGGACACTTTGCCACGGTGAGCCAATCTTCGAGTCGACTGGCCCTACACCTTCACTAGACCAAGAGGAGAAGTTTCCCATTGAAAGCCCCATCTCCAGGCCACCCAGTTGCTCCAGACTCCAAGTTTTGTGATCGGGCTTGGTCGAAATCATACCTAGGCGACTCACCAGACCAGGAGACTTCATCTGGAGCTTGCTGGGATCCAATCGAAGGTGACACGACCCTCGGATTGAAGCCACACTTCTGCGAGCAAAGGTATGAGCTAATTCTTCATCCCGAGCTTCGGAGATTCTCCATTTCAAATGCTTTAATTTCAATGCATGATCACCGTATAGATGTGTTCGTCTCTTCAAGACGAATCCATAGAGCACAAGAACACAAAAATCCGTTAAGTATTGAGTGAGATATTAGGGATTTAGTGTGGACGGCTCTCGGGTGAGAACGCTTGGGGACGATGAACGGATGTCGTTCATTTAATACACGCGCGGACGGACGGCCAGGATCGCGCCGGATGAGGAGGCGGAACGATACAGCGGGCCCCCGGAGCACTGAGTAGGATGGCGGCGAGCTGCCGAGGTTGACGTGGCGCCGCGTGGATAAATAGAAAATTAGGGTATTTTCTTATTTATTTAATTCCCTAAACTTCAAAAATACATAACTTTGTGTAGAAAATCAGAAAAATAAAATAAAAATACCCTCTTACTCAGTGAACAGAGGAGAATAATGTGGAAAAGAAATCATTTAATTTCATCAAGTATTTTATTTTTAATGATTTATTTCCCCTCTGCATTGTTTTAATTCTCCATGCATATAGGAAATTCACCAGTGGCATGAGACCATAGGGCTTTTGAAGCCTACGAACTTGGGAATATTCCTCGAATTTTCCAAGGTCGAGGCCATCCCTATGAGAGGTTATTGATTTTTCAAATTCATGTTACTGTTTTGAGTATTTTAAATCCAATAATTAGCATATTGTGAAATAAATTCTAGGAAAATTTGGGATGTTTCTTATGACCAGAGGACCCTAGGAAAAATAGGTTTTGAATTAGTTCATTTAAAATAACTCTAATTGGCTTAAACACCCAAAATACGTCCCTAATTAATTAGAGTTAACCATACATCAAATTAACTTGAAATCAATTCTCCACTGACCTTTAGGATCAGAGGAACCCACCATAAAAATTTGAAGTCGATTGGACTTGGTTAGCCCTACTAAATGGGTTGATTAAGCCATTTAGCCAATTTAAACTTTAAAAATTCATAACCTTCAAAATACTTTTCAAAAATTCACCAAATTGGTTTTGAAGCCTCTCTGATATAATGGAAATTTAAGAAAATTAAAATTTCAATTTTCTAAAAAAGTTGATTTTTTGGTTTTATTTTAATATTTTAATAATTAAAAAATAATAAAAATCACAAAAATAATTAAATTCACCAAAATGTCACATTTTGAATTCTAATCACTTAGGAACAAACCTCATATTTTTCTTAGGTCTATTTAATGAGATATTAAATTTTAAAGCCCTAAGGTAATTTTAAAATTAAAAATATATATATTTCTAGTATTTCCACTAAAATAATTCTAATAAATTATAGAAAAAATCAGAAAATTGTAAAAATTGATTCTCTAATTTCCTTGATATCAGAGAGATTTTTGAAAAATATAAAATTCATTTTTCAACCTTTATTTTATTTTTAAATTATATATACTCCAAAACTCAAAATAATCACAATAAAAAGAATATAATTCAAAAAATCACCAAAATTGGTCCAAGTGGTCATCTAATCATTAGGAATGTCTCATAATTTTCTTAAGGACAGAAGCTTCCCCTTGGTCATATAATTAAATTTCCCTTGGAAATCTCTATTTTCCACCAAAAATAATTACATAAATAAATTAAATGCAAAAAAATCACATTTTCTCCTCTCATGTCTTTATTGGCATATGAGTGAAGTCACATAAAAATTTCAAGTTTATTTAAGTTCAATTTAGTGAGTTATGAAATTATTAAGCTTGAAGGGCAAAGTGGTAATTAAAATTTCAACCCTTAATTAAAACTTTAGGTTTAATAAAATTAAAAAGTAAAAATATTTGATCTTAATCTGATTTGGATGATTGAAATTTAAATAATTAAAGGGTAGAAACCTATTAAATAATTTAAAAATAAGTGAAAAAAACCTTAATTAAATAATTAATTAAATTTGGAAGAATGATAAAGTTGGAATTATTACATAGGGATATTATTATTAGGAAGAGATTTGTTCTTTAATCTAAGAATCCCTAAATTAATCATCTCAATAATATTTAATTCCTAATTAAAATGATAATTAAAATTTAAGTTTTAAAATGTTAAATGACTTAATCATTAAAATTAAATTAAAAGTTAAATTATTAAACTCTTTTTAAATTTTCGATAAAATTAAAATTAAAAATAAAATTAAATTAAAGATTAAATTAAATTAAATCAAACAAATTAAATTAATTTATATTAAATTAAATCAAATAAATTAAATTAAATTAAATTGAACAAATTAAATTAAAATGAATTAAATTAAATTAAAATTAAATTAAATTAATTAAATTAAAAATAATAATAATTAAATTAAATTAAATTAAATTAAATTAAATCATATTAAATTAAATTAAATTAAATAAAAATAAAAATAAAATAAAATCAAGTTAAAATTAAAATTAATTTAAATTAAATAAATTAAATTGAAATTGAAGCTAAACCAAATCAAATTAAATCAAAGTTAAATTAAATTGAATTAAAAAAAATAATAACATCACCTAAGACATAAAGCATTTCAAAATAAAGCAACTTGAACACTATTCCAAATTTAAACTCGTTAACTCAGATTAAATTAAATCATAAACCACTTGAACACCAATTTGCCCTCGAGAACTTTTATTTGTCATAACTCCTAAACGGAACGTCAAATGAAATGTTACTTCACCTATAGGATATTCAAATGTCCTAGTTCACTGAGCAAGATAACAAAACTCGAATTCCCGGACGATTAATTCATTTGTATGATTAAATCCATTTGGACTTAAAACAATCCTATCAGTATTGAAAAGATGTTTAAGATTCTTCTTAAGCACTTCCTCAATATGATAGGATATTTATAAGAACAATTTAACTTAATTGTCCTTTGATGAAGAAAATCGTCCTCAAACCAAAATGCAAGAACCTAGACGTCATAGGAAATGACTAGCTATAGGATTAGGAATTTGGTAGAAAACCATAACCCTTCCCTTAGCTTTACCTAGGAACTTGCTTAAATATTCTAAATTGTGTTTAAGTGCGGCTTGGGATGACAGGAAGACCCTCCAGGTACGCTTTTATTTTTATTGCAATTTACCTTATTGCAATTTATTTAATCACATCGCACTTACTTTTCTTGCATGATAAACAACTGTTGCATGAAAACCCACACCTTTAGGATAGTCCCTAAAACTGAAATCAAAACTAAATTAAAAGTCATTGCAAGATAAAATTCACCACCACAATATTTCAAAATATAAAACAACTCAAAATTTAATCACAAACAGAACAACAAACTACAATTGCAACTAAATTAAAATGTCTCGTTGAATGATCGGGAATACCTCGGATGATGTAACCTACGTGTTGCTAACGGGATTTCCCACGGTCTAAATGAAAATGTGGAACTCATTCGGTTGAGTTTAGCAAATTCATACGGGCTAAGTGAATTCAATGAAAATAATGGTGCCGGGATGACGGAACCGTGGGATCTTAATCAGTTCTGTTTAACCAACTTTAAGATTTGTTTTAATTAAAATATTTAAAATACTTGGAAATTAAGATTTTCTCTAAACCAAAACACTTTTCTCATCTCCTGATTTATGACTTCTAAAACTAAACCTCTGCAACAACAAGGAGCTCGGAGCATGGTGGGCAGCACGACCATCGTCATCAGCAAAACCTGAGTCTACTTCAGCAAACCTTTCTTAGAATTAAATAACCAAGCCATAGGACTTCGAGGTAGTTTGCCTAGTGCAACATAAATCCTCAACCTCTTCGTTAGGCATTTGCATAATCATGTTATGTAAATTAAGCCCTAACCGGTCTTAGGATTCCGAGGTAGTCGTTCGGTACGACATAAACCATCACATCTTCGAGGCTATTTGTATGATTATGTCATACTAATATAAGTCCTAATTAATTAAAATTGGCAGGATGGAAACATTAAGTAAATTTCCAAATTGAAGCCAAACAATAGGATAGTCGGGAAATTACTGAAGTTCGCTTCGAATCTGTGATTTCTCCTACCTTTCTTCCTTTGAATTCCCAAAACAAAATGTTCCAAATTTGATCCATTCCCTATTGAAATTCCAAAATTCAATCCCTTGAAAACTTAAACTTTGAGATTCTTGAGAGCGAATTACCGATTATTATCGAGAGTTTTCTTAGGTGATTCCCGTCACTTAAGATGTAATTAACTATAGGGGCTTGCCCTTATAGGAATTTTCAAGAACCTGAGTAATATAAACCCCGTTTAATGCTTTCATATTAAGCGAGGGAATTTGTCGGCTTATAAAATTGGTTCGCAGACCAAACGGATGTCACAAATCTTTTAGTTTATTTAATCGAGCCCTATCATCAAGCAGTATGTCTATTCTTCGGGATAAATACACGGTTTGTGATGCTGTGCTCGTTTATATAAACTATTTGGGATGTGAGATCGGTTTGATTTCATATCTTAAAATCTTCAAATTTAAAAATTGTTTTTAAAATCAAATACTACTTTTCAAATTATTTATTTAAATTAAATTAAAAATTCGCCGACAATTTCTGTTAGGCGACCCCTTTTTCAAAAATACAACATAACCTAAAAATATGCCGACAATATTTTTACAGGCTTCTGCTTATCAGTCTTGTCTACGAAACTTAACTGTTTTGCCTCTTCTTGCAAGCTCCCGGCCTTGCTAAGCAACTTTTCAAAAGTCTTGATTGTAAACCCTTTAAGGAGAAGTGCTATCGGGCCATGGATACTTTTAAGTAGGATGTCGACTGCATGTTGTTCTTGAAGCTGTGGTTCACACTTCATGCTTAAATTTCTCCACCGAAGTATGTAATCCACTAAAGTCTCGTTCGACTTTTGTTGCTCCACCACTTGATATCTGATAGTTATGTGGTGTTGAGCTCCGGCAAATTGTTTCACGAAGAGATTTTTTAGTTCTGAAAAGGTCTTTACTGAACCGTTCGACAATTCTGTGTACCAGTCGAAGGCAATCCCTGATAAACTGCTGACGAACTATAGGAAGAGTAAAGCGTCGCTCCCACCGGCATTGCAGCAACTAGCACGAAAATGTGTAACATGTTGCTGGGAGTTTCCTGTTCCATCAAAAGTATTAAACAGAGGTGGTACGAAGCCTTTTGGGTATTGGACTGCATCGAACTCTTCAGGGTAAGGTCTACCCGTTTGAATAGATGCTCCATTCTTAGATTGTGCTAGGGCCTCTCGCACCTACTGTTCTACCATGTTCTTAATGTCCTTTTCTGGAATCATGCTTTGTGCAGGATCTTTCTTTGGTTGTTCGTCTCCGTTTACGGATGTGATTTCTTTTCCTCCATCTGCAATATGGATAATTTCTAGGGGTGTTTCTTTTTGAGGTTGTACCTGACTCTGGAGAGTGGCTAAGGCAGCAGCCATCTCTTCCATCCTCTTTGCCATTTAGGAAATTGTGTCATCTCTTTCCCGAATCTGTGCTCTCAACACCTCTGGTTCATCTCTTTCCACAGCTACCGGAGCACCTTGTGAAGTCGACGATGCTCGTGTCTCAACCATGTTGATCTTGGCATACTCCTCATCCATGAACTCGGATGAGTCAATTTCATCTCCCAATTCTTCTTCTTTTTCTTTTGCTAACCGTCGGATATCGGTTCTTAACTTGTCCATGGCATCCTCTAGTGGCCCTTTTCGCACGGTCTCGCAGTTGTCTCGTGACGGTTGTTGAACTTCCTTCCCGGGAGTCCCCTTTATTGCAGTAGCACTTTCTTCTGATTCAAGTCTCCTGACAAGACTTTTCTTCTCAGGGCATTGTTTTGGTCTTAACTTGCCAGTAGTAGGTCGCCATACCATCCTTCTTGCAGCCGGAAGCCTAGGACCGGATGGTCTGTCAGCTATATGCTGGAAGGCGGTATCCTCCCTAATTTGTAGACCCGATACAACAACGGGTGGACTGGCTTTTATCTTCTTCTTTGGTTTCTCAGTGGCAGCAACAGGCTCTATTTGCGGTCTGAGGCGGGATTTAGCTGGCACCCGTCCTATCCTTCTTAAGATTTCTGACACAGGGCATCTTTCTTTCTTTGCCAATCTTTCTATCACAGCTTGCAGCCAAGTTAATGGCGTAGTCTTATCCCTTTTCCTTTTGTAATTGTTGTAGTACGCGAGTCCGGGTAATGCGGCGGCGATCCTACGGACATTCTCTTTATCTAATGTGGCAGAGAGAGGGTGAAACTCGCTCCTTCCAACGAGGTATATACTCAGGCAGTTCTTCTCTTTCCTCGGGAATTTCTTCTAGAAAAGCAACTTCAACACTCTGGCTTTTTTGGCGATCTTTCTGCTTCTATTTCTCCTTTGAGTCCGAGTTAGGAGTGCAATTCTTGAATTGGACCCAATCTCAAAAACAGATGGTATTGTAGCAAAATCTGTACCCTCCACGTTGACAGGCTCATCACAAACTTGGATTTCCTTCCCCTTCAGTTTGGCGGAAGTCGGAGTAGGTGCAGAGATGATTAGACCGGTGGGGATAGAGACGACAGTCCTCCTATGAACAATAGTACTCTTCTCAGCTGGAATCCTTTGCAGGGGAGGGAATTCTTGAGTCGATTTCAGATTGAACTCAATTACGGGCTCTTTAGTTTCTGACACTTTGTCCATTAGTGTGAAAAGAGTGACATCAGCAAACTTGATATCTGTGTTGCTGAATCCTTGTCTGAAATGGATGATCCCATTGTTGGGCAGCTCATCCTTGTAAATAGCAAAGTCCATTCCATTGGTGAAGGAGAAGGTTAACTTTTGGGCAGTCATTTTCTGCTGGGCAGATCCCGAATATCAGTCTCGAATTATGCTTCTTTCCGTCGTAAAGTTTAGGACAAAAAAGAAAGAGTCCGAACACATTTTCATTTATCTTAGTGTATTTGTGATTTTTAAAAGAGATTGTTTATTAGGAGGTTCGTTTGTTAGAAACAAAACGATTGAAGGAAAAAGGGTTGTAGAAAAGGTAAAGGGCCTGATTTAGAATTGAAAAGGAAGAGAAAGTCTTATGCAGGACTTCTCAACTCGAAGGACCACTCCTAAACTAACACCTATTGGGGGTCCACCCCACCTCAGAAAAGAGGTAAAAGGATCTCGAAACCTCTCTGTCTAGGGGTGTCTAAACAGTGGCTCCAAACTCTGAGAGAAGTTGGCTATACTCGTTCAAGACAGAAATGAACGGGGTATTCCAACGGAAGAATAGTAGTTTGCTCCACTAGGGGCATGAACTCACTACCGATTTATGAAAGCAAAACCATCTGATCAAAATGGAGAGAGGAACTAGTCACCAGTGGAGTCGCCAGAAATTGTCGGCATATTTTTAGGTTGTGTGTTGT
This sequence comes from Papilionanthe hookeriana x Papilionanthe teres, assembly GCA_022702705.1. NCBI lineage: Eukaryota > Viridiplantae > Streptophyta > Magnoliopsida > Asparagales > Orchidaceae > Papilionanthe > Papilionanthe hookeriana x Papilionanthe teres. The sequence goes on from CM040422.1 coordinate 174,399,683, forward strand.
ATTTTAAAAAAAAAGGGGTCGCCTACAGAAATTGTCGGCGAATTTTAGATTTTAAATTTAATTTAAATATATATATAATTTAGAAAATAGCATTTAATTTTTCAAAATAATTTTAAGTTTGAAAATTTTAAGATATGAAATCAAACCTATCTCACATCTCGAAATAGTTTATATAAACGAGCACTGCACCACAAACTGTATATCTATCCCGGAGAATAGACACACTGCTTAATGATGGGGCTCGATTAAATAAACTAGAAGATTTGTGACATCCGTTTGGTAGGTGAACTAATTTTATAAGTCGATAAGTTCCCCTGCTTAATATAATGGAATTAAGCAAGATTTATATTACCTGGGTTCTTAAAGTTCCCTATAAGGGCAAGCCCCTATAGTTAATTACATCTTAAATGACGGGAATCATTTAAGAAAACTCTCGATAATGATCAGTGGTTTTGCTCTCAAGAATTTCAAAGTTTAAGGTTTTCAAAAGATTGAATTTTGGAATTTCAATAGGGAATGGATCAAATTCGGAACAGTTTGTTTTAAGAGTCCAAAGAAAGAGAAGTAGGAGAAACTGAGGATCCAAGAAAAATCTTGGCAACTTCTCAAACTATCTGATTGTTTGGCTTCGATTTGGGAGTTTATTTAATATTGCAATCCTACCAATTTTAATTAATTAGGACTTATATTCGTATGAAATGATCAAACAAATAGCCTCGAAGATGTGAGGGTTTATGTCGTACCAAACAACTACCTCGGAATCCTAAGACTGGTTAGGGCTTAATTTGTATAACATGATTATGCAAATTCCTAACGAAAAGGTTGAGGATTTATGTTGCACTAGGCAAACTACCTCGAAGTTCTATGACTTGGTTATTTAATTCTAAGGTAAGTTTTACTGAAGTAGCTACAAGTTTTGCTGATGACGATGGCCGTGCTACCCACCATGCTCCGAGCTCCTTGTTGTTACAGAGGTTTAGTTTTAGAAGTCATAAATCAAGAGATGAGAGAAGTGTTTTGATTTAGAGAGAATCTTAAAATCCAAGTGTTTTTAATATTTTAATTAAAACAAATCTTAAAGTTGTTTAAAACGAGACCGATTAAGATCCCACGGTTCCGTCATCCCGACACCAGATTATTTTCATCGAATTCACTTAGTCCAGATGAATTTGCTAAACTCAACTGAATGAGTTCCACACTTTCATTTAGACCGTGGGAAATCCATTTAGCAACACGTGGGTTACATCATCTGAGGTATTCCCGATCATTCAACAAGACGTTTTAATTTAGTTATAATTGTAGTTTTGTTGTTCTGTTTGTGATTAAATTTTGAGTTGTTTTATATTTTAGAATGTTGTGGCGGTGAATTTTATCTTGCAGTGACTTTTAATTTAGTTTTGGTTTCAGTTTAGGGACTATCCTAAAGGTTTTGGTTTTCATGCAACAGTCTTATTTAACATGCAAGAAAAGTAAAGTACGGTGCATGTAAGTAAATTGCAATAAAATAAGAGCGTACTGGAGGGTCTTCCCGTCATCCTAAGCTGCACTTAAGACACATGTTAAGGCATTTAAATATTTCAACAGATACCTAGGTAAAGCTAAGGGAAGGGTTTTGGTTGTCTACCAAATTCCTAATCCTATAACTAGTCATCTCCTATGACGTCTAGGTTCTTGTGTTTTGTTTAAGGATGATTTTATTCATCAAAGAACAATTAGATTTAGTTGTTCTTCTAAAACATCATGTCATATTGAGGAAGTGCTTAGGACAAGTCCTAAACATCTTTTCAATATTTCTGGGATTTTTTTGAGTCCAAGTAAATTTAGTTGTACAGGTGAATTAATCATCTAGGAGTTTAGTTAAACTTTGTCTCTTGCTTAGTGAACTTAGGTATTTGATTACCTGATGAATGAAGTGACATCTCACTTAATACTCTATTTAAGAGTTATAATAATTTAAGCCTTTAAGGGCAAGTTGGTTTATTGAGAAATTTAATCATTATTAAACGTTTGAGTTACTGGTTTAAAGTGTTTTAATTTAATAATGAGGTTTTAATTAATAATTTTAAGTTTGGAATAGTGTTCAAATTATTTTAGATTGAATGTTTAATGATTTCATTTAGGTTTGTTGTTAAATGATTTTAATTGAATTTGATTTTAATTTAATTTTAATTTAATTTAATTTTAATTTAATTTTTAATTTTAATTTAATTTTAATTTAATTTTAATTTAATTTAATTTAATTTATTTTAATTTTGATTTAATTTAATTTAATTTTGATTTTTAGTTTTAATTTAATTTAATTGTTAATTTTAATTATCAATATGAATTGTTATTTTAATTTTTAATTAAGAATTAAGTATTGTTAAAGTGACTTATTTAGGGATTTTTAAATTTAAATATATTCATTCCAAAATTTAAATTATTTAATTAATTAAAGTTTCATTTTTGATATTTTCAAAATGTTTAGTGGGTTTCTACCCCTTAATTTTCCTAAGTTTCAATTATCCAAGAGAAAGTTAAAATCAATTATTTTACCCCCCCCCCCCATTTTGATTAAACCTAAAGTTTTAATTAAGGGTTAAAATTTTGAATTACCTTTATGCCCTTTTAAACTTATTTATTTCATAACTCACTAAATTGAGCTCAAATGAATTTAAAATTTTTTATGTCACCTCACTCACATGTTTATTAAGACATTAGAGGAGAAAATGTGATTTTTCTGAATTTAATTTATTCATATAATTATTTTTAGTAGAAAATAGGTGTTTTTCAAAGAAAATTCAACAACATGACCAAGAAAAGGTTTCTATCCTTAAGAAAATTATGAGATGTTTCTAATGACTAGAGGACCACTTAGATAAATTTTGGTGATTTGTTGAATTATATTTTTTTTATTATAATTATTTTGAGTTTTATAGTATTAATTAATTATAAAATAAAATTAAAGTTGAAAAATAGATTTTAAATTTTTCAAAAATCTCTCTGACATCAAGGAGTTCAGAGAAAAAAAATTTATAATTTTCTAATTTTTCTTTGATTTATTGGAATTATTTTGATGAAAAAGGTTAAAAAATCATTTTTTAATATTAAAAATTACATTAAGCCTTTAAAATTCAATATCTTACCCTAGGGACTTAGGAAAAATATTTGATTTGTTCCTAAGTGATTAGGAATCAAAATGTGACATTTTTATGATTTTTAATATTTTTATGATTTTTATTATTTTTTAATTATTAAAATATTAAAATAATATGAAAAATCAACTTTTTTAGAAAATTCCAATTTTAATTTTTCTAAACTCCTCTGATATCATAGAGGCCCTAAAACCATTTTTGGGAATTTTTGAAAAGTATTTTTGGAGTTATGAATTTTAAAGTTCCATTTTGTTTATGAGGCTTAATCAATCCATTTGGTAGGGTTAATCAAATCCAATTGATTTCAAATTGTTATATGAGGTCTCTCTGACCCTAAAGATAAGTGGAGAGTTATTTTCAAGTCAATTTGATGTGTGGATAACCCTAATTAAATCAAATTCAATTTTAGGGGTTTAGGCCAATTAAGGCTATTATGAATGAATTAACTTAAAATATATTTTTCCTAGGGTCCTCTGGTACTAAGAAACACCACCAAATTTTCCTAGAATTTTATTTTCAACATGCTAATTATTAGAATTAAAATACCTAAAACAATGACATGAACTTGAAAAATCTATAACTTTTCACAGAGATGACCTCTGGCCTTGAAATATTCAGGGAATGTTCCCAACATCAGGGGCTTCAAAAACCGTATGGTCTCATGCCATGGTGAATTTTCTATGCAAATGGAGAATCAAAACAATCGAAACAGTAAATAAATTATTAAAAATAAAATATTCATCAAATTAATTTGATTTCTTTCCACATTATTTTCCTCTATTCACTGAGCAAGAGGGTATTTTTATTTTATTTTTGTGATTTTTCTATGCAAAGATATGGATTTTTGAAGTTCTGTGCATTTAAATAATTCAAAAATACCCTATTTTTCTACTTATGCACGCGGCGCTACGCAATCCTTGGCAACTCCGAAAGGCCACGCGGCGCGTTCTGACTCGGCGCCGCCATCTGAGTCAGCGCTACGGGGGCCCGCCATTCACGTACCATTGCGCTGTCCGGCTTGATCTCGACCGTCCGCTCAATACAAGTGCGATCCAACGGCTCCTGGTCATCGTCTACGACTGGTGTGCACCCGTGACTGTCCACACTAAAACCCTAAGAACTCACTCGATTCTCAACGGATTTTTGTGCTCTTATACTCTATGGATTCCTCTTGAAGAGACGAACACATCCATACGGTAAACATGCATTGAAATCGACTCAAAAAAAATGGAGAATCTCCAGAAGCTCGGGAGGAAGAGTGAGTTCATACCTTTGCTCAGAGAAGTGAAGCTTCAATCTGAGGGTTGTGTCACCTTCGATTGAGTCCAAGCAAGCTCCGGATGAAGTCTCTTGCTCTGGGGAAATGCCTAGGTACAAAAGTGACCAAGGCCGATCACAAAGCTTGGAGGCTGGAAGCAATGGCTGGCCTAGTGAGTGGGCTTTTGATAGGGAACTTCTCCTCTTAGTCTAGTGAAGGTGTAGAGTCAATCAATTTCAGGATTGGCTCACTGTGGTGAAGTGTCTTGGTTTTTGGATGAATTTTTTACTAAAAAATTGGGCTCTGTTAATGGGGATTAGGGCAAATGGACACTGGGTATCAATTGCTTTAGGTTGGGAGAAGGTCCTGGAGCAACTTTGGGAGAGTTTAGTTAAGTTTTTGTTCAGCACCACTCATGGCCGAGAGGAGGTGGTGTTTAAATAGGCATGGTTGGAGGGCTTCCCAGGGGGGTTTGAAGGCTGGGATCAGCTGCTCTGGTGAGGAAAAGAAGAGCTATGATGTCCATTTGGGTTGAGACAAGTCAGCAAGGGAGAATTGAATTTTTTGGCTCACATGGAGCTCTCGGCCATGGTGTTTTTCGGCGGTCTGGTGGCCGGCCGGCCAGGCATTGGTCACCATCTTGACCAGTGAGGTCAGGGCTGGGGTTTGGTGCAAGCAATTGGCTATTGTCATGTGTAAGGAGGTTTGATTGAAATGGAATGGGGAGAGGCTCATTTTGGGTTCAATTTGGTCAACCCATGTATTTGGGCTTGGTTCACCTTCCCATGGTCTGATTTTGGGCCAGGGGAATCAGTTGAGTCAGCTGCCATGGAGTGGTGAAGTTCCCATCAAAATAGTTTAAGTTAATTTTGGGTTATGGTGTTGCATTAAAGAGGTTAAAATGGCTTAAGGAGGGCTTAGGAAAGGACTCCCTCTTCTTGCCATTAATGGCTTGGTGACAAGTCAAACCCCCCATGGCTTCATGTGGCTTGTCCATAGCTTGCATGTGGCTCCATTTGGCTCATCTTTGGCTTAGGAAAAGTGGATTCATTTATATGAAAAAGGAATTTGGAGATTTTGACATTTTAATGAAAATTTTAGATGGTGCTTGATTTAGGTTGATTTGATGATTTATTTGGGACTTAAGAATTGATTCCAATTGAAGGGATGATGAGAAGGAATTGTCATGTGGGCTTTGGAATGGGTTTGGGCTTTTGGATTTCACTTTGGATGGGCTTTCAAAATGGTTTAGGGAGTGGGCTTTTAGATTTCAAAAAAAAATTTAGGATGAAAATTTTACAAAGGATTGGGTCCAATAAGTGTTTAATTTAATTTAGGAATGTTTCATGAATGATTTGAAATAAATTTGGTGTGATTTGGAGTAGAATTTGGTTGAATTTTGGCTTTTTAGTTAAAGGGGCCAAAGTGGGCCAAATTGGGTTAACTTGGGTTAAGGTTGGGCTAAAGTTGGATTTGACGTAAAATTAATATTGAGAAATTTTTATGGGAATGTCACAAAGAGTTTTCAACTTTGGTTGGGCTTTGATTTTTAGATTTGGGCCCAATTGGGTTAGGTTTGGGCTTAGGTCAATTTAAGGGATTTTGGTTTTGGGTTAGGTTTGGGTGGATTTTAGGTTCAAATTTTGGGCAAATCAAGTTAGTGTTTTGTTTATGGGGGTGTTAGGAAGGTTTTATAAAAGATTTGGGGCCAATTGGAGTTGAATTGGATGGGTTTGAGCTAGGTTTAGGTCATGGACCAAAATTGGGCCTTAAGCTTCAAATTGAAATTAGATGCAAATGTCAATCAAATTGGGCTTAGATTTGGTCTAAATTGATATTGGGGATGTTGAATTGAAGTTTAGAATTGAATTGGACCAAAATTGAGGTCAATTGGGGTGGTTTGGTTTGACATTAGGTTCACTTGGGTTTAAAATGGGCCAAATTGGGGGTTTTGGTAAACGTGGAGTAAATTGGAAAAATTGGCCCATGGTGTAGTTGAAAAAAATGAAATTAGGAATATTTTGGATTTTTTGAAATTTTTTGGGAATTTTCTGAATTTTTAGATTTTTGGGCTAAGAAGGGCATTTTGGGTATTTGGAGGGTATTGAGGGGTACTTTTGGAATTTTTGGTATTTTTTGGCTATGGATGATCAATTTGAGTGGGGGGAATTGTTTAGGATTGATTTTGAGTAATTTTGGGTAATTTAGGTAATTTTGTAAATTTTGGGTAGTTGCAAGGGTATTTGGTAGGTTTAGTAGGTGTAGGGCCCGGGGGGTCAAAAATTGAAATTTTAGAAAAATGAAGATTGATCAAATTTGAATAGAATAGAATCACTTTGGTTGAGCCATGAAGCCATATTAAGCCCATATGAGCCATGAGAGGACTCATTTAAGGCATTCACTATGTTGTTCCTAACCCTCTTAGCTAGGGGCTTAGGGTTTAAGGACCATCCATGTGAATTACCTACATGAGTCAGGAAGTCAAGTTGGGTGAGACTGTGGTTTGAGGACTTGGAATGTGTGTGAGATTGTAGTGTATGTGCAAGTCAACCCTCACCAGACCAAGCCACCCAGGGTATTCCTAAGGCCAAGAAGTCCTATGGGGAACTCATCCTTTAAACCTCCACATTTGATTTCAACCCTCTAGGTGATTAGGGGTCTACAATCAGGTTTGTGGGGTTTGCAGAGAGTCAAGAGGTGTTTGAATTTCTAAAGAGAGAGAAGAGAAAAGACCTCATCAAAAATGAGGTCAGCATGTTACCTCATCTGAATTAATGGAACTACCTTTTGAGTGGTACTCTCCCTGTGTTCAAAATTTAATTCAACGCAGTGTCTTACCTCGACGATGGACAAAAGGTCAATCACAACATTTTGAAAAATTATGGAATAATGTCGGTCGGCCTCCCAATTCAAAGCATGGTCTCTGATTCGGCCGGTAGGGTTTGTTGACGATACGGGATTTTGCTTGGTTGTCACTTGCGAACCTAATAAAGACTGCTTGGAAGCTTCAGAAGACCTCGAAGATCTACCAATCGGAAATGCTCCGCCAAAATTCGAAGAAGAAATCAAATCTACTATAGACGAGTTAACGGAATTTAACTTAGGTACCCTAGGCCTACCTTTGTTAGCTCTTTACTCAAAAAAGAAGACTCCCAAGACATAATCAAGCTATTTATGGAATTCAAGGACTGTTTTGCTTGGAGTTACGACAAAATGCCAGGATTAGCTCAAGAAGTCGCAATTCACAGGCTAGGAGTGGATCCTACTTCCATTCCAGTCAGACAAGCTCCCAAAAGAATGCGTCTAAAAATTGAGCAATAAGTAATAGCCGAATTTAAGAAGCTAATAGATGTTAAATTTGTCCGTGAAGAATAATATCCAACTTGGTTAGCCAACGTGGTACCAGTCAGAAAGAAGAATGGTCAGATCAGAATCTGCATGGATTTCAGAGATTTGAATAAAGCATGTCCAAAGGACGAATTCCCGTTACCAATTCCAGAATTGATGATCGACATCGCTTTGATTCATGAAATCTTCTCATTTATGGATGGATCGTCGGGATACAACCAGATAAAAATGGCACCAGAAGACGAAAAGCTGACGGCATTCAGAACGCCTATCGGAGTGTATTGCTACACAGTAATGTCATTCGGATTGAAGAACGCAGGAGCAACTTACCAAAGAGCAATGACGAAGATTTTTAATGATCTCATTCACAACCAAGTCGAGTGCTACGTGGATGATGTGGTCATCAAAAGTAAACTGAAGGAAGATCACCTGTATGATTTGAGAATTATTTTCGAGCGACAAAGACAAGTTAACCTTAAGATGAATCCCTTGAAATGTGCCTTCGGCGTCACCTCCGGGAAATTCTTAGGATTTGTTGTCCGACATCGCGGGATTGAAATCGATCCGGAGAAGATTAATGCTATCTTAGAAATGTCGCCACCCAAAACCTTGAAACAACTGCAATCCTTTCAAGGAAAATTGGCATATCTTCGACGGTTTATTTCAAACTTGTCAGGTAGGTGTCAGCCCTTCTCGGCATTGGTTAAAAAGGATGCCAAATTCGTTTGGGATGAGAAATGTCAGCGGGCTTTCAAGGACATTAAGCAATGTCTAATGACACGTCCTGTCTTAGCAGTCCCAGTCTCGGGTAGACCGTTGATACTTTACACCACAGCTTTAGACGACTCCCTTGGAGCTCTGTTAGCCCAGGTCAATGACGAGGGAAAAGAAAATGCACTCTACTACTTAAGTCGTTGTCTGATTCCGACGGAAGTAAAGTACCCTCCAATTGAGAAGCATTGTTCGGCCCTGATCTTCGCCGCTCAAAAGCTCAGGCATTACATGCTTTCTTATAAGGTCAACCTTATTTCGAGAGTTAATCTGTTGCAATACTTGATGACCAGACCGACGCTTTATGACAGACTTGCCAGGTGGTCAATGATACTATTGCAATTCGATATAACTTTCGTCCCTCTTCGCGCCGTAAAAGGACAAGTCCTAGCAGACTTCCTCGCAGCACATCCTTTGCCGGCGGATTCACCTCTCGACGACAATTTGCCTGACGAGCAAATAATGAGCCTAGAAGACCCCGATGATCAGCGTTGGGAACTATACTTCGACGGTGCGTCCTCAGCACAGAAGAACAAAGAATTGCAAACGATAGTGCCCGGTAAGGCAAGAATCGGACTAATCTTTATAACGCCGGAGCGGGAAATTTTAAGGTACTCCTACCACTTAACAAAATCGTGTACAAACAACGAGGTAGAATATGAAACCCTCATAACTGGATTGGAATTAACCATTCAGATGGGGATAACAGACATCAATATCTACGGAGATTCACAGTTGATCATTCAGCAAGTTGCGGGACAGTACAGAATTTTAAAGCCAAGACTCGAGCAGTACTTTCAGTACACCATGAAATTGTTGGAACAAATTCCAAACGTAACAATCTACAAGATTCCAAGAAAAGAAAATGCTCTCGCCGTTGCATTAGCCCGCCTTGCAAAGGAATTTGCCTGCTTGCAGGATGAGTCAGTTGAAGTGTCAGTTGAAGGACGACAGGTCCTATCATAGCTCGACATGGATACAATACACAAATCAGAAAGAAAAGCAGAAGAAACAATTACAGCAGTGATAGAAAATACAGAAGATTGGCGTCAGCCACTCATAGACTACTTACAAACAGTAAACCTACCGGATGATAAGTCGATAGCTCATCAAATCAAGAAAAGAACTCTGTCTTACGCATTAATAAACATTATACAGAAGGTCTTTTGATCAGATGTGGCCAAGATGCCTGAGCGGGTTCGAGGCTCGTGAAATTGTTAAAGAAGTACACTCTGGACTTTGCGGCGCTCATCAGTCGGGTCCGAAAATGAAAATGAAGATTAAAAGACTAGGGTACTACTGGCCCTCGATGATGACCAATTGCATGAAGATTGCCAAAAGTTGTCACCAGTGCCAAGTGCATGGAGTGGTTCTACATCAACCTCCAAATGTGCTACATCCGACAATCGCATCGTGGCCATTTGAGTGTTGAGGCACAGGTATTGTGGGTCCAATAGAGTCACCTTCTTCAAGAGGACATCGCTTCATTCTTGCAGCTACATATTACTTTTCTAAGTGGGCAGAAGCAGTACCGCTCAGAGAAGTGAAAGCACATCACGTGCTGCAGTTCTTCAAGAATCAAGTCGTCTACCGTTTTGGAGTACCGCGCAGAATCATTTCAGTAATGGGTCCGCGTTCAAGAGTACAAAGACTAACAATTTTGTCAGAAGACACGGGATTGATAGGCGCTATTCAACAATCTACTACCCAAGAGCAAACAGCTTGGCCAAGGCTTTTAATAAAACTCTCGTTCAGATTTTAAAGAAAACTTTGGACGACAACAAGAGAAATTGGCACGAGAAGTTGTTAGAAGCCTTATGGGCCTACAGTATGACTTTTAGGACTCCTACTCAGTCTACGCCTTACGCTTTTGTGAACGGGTCCGAGGCCGTCTTGCCCCTGGAAGTTCAGCTTCCATCACTTCGAATTGCAGTTGCAGAAAAGATTACTACAGAAGAAAATGCCAGACTACGACTGGAAGAATTGGAAAGCTTGGAAGGGAAAAGATTTTCCGCGCAGCAGAATTTGGAATTGTATCAAGCCAAGATGATCCAGGCCCATGATAAATTAGTTTGTCCCAGGACATTCAAAGTCGGTGACTTAGTTTTGGTTCTCAGAAGACCTATTCTTGCACATCGCAAGATAGGTGGTAAATTTGAACCAACATGGGAGAGACCATTTGTGGTCGAGACAGTCTACTCTGGAGGCTCCTACCAATTGGTGAATTGTCGTGGAGAACGACCCATGCTTCCAATCAATGAACGGTATTTAAAGAAGTATTACGCAACCTGATGTTTCGAAGGGTAGCCTCTAAAGTAGAATCTTATCCCTAGAAACACGGGTGAAGTAATCACTTTGTGACTGGGTCCGAACCCAAAATGAAATAAAATGGATGATAAAAAAAAATCTCATCGACGAAAATGTTAAAAAGAAAACATGGGAAATCGTAATAATAAAATGTCAATCTTTCCTTTTAAATCCATTCATTCCTGATATTTTCTCATCTCTTCCTACTTCCTTTAAATTTAAAAGAAGTGAATAAAAATTTTTAAGTGTTTTTTCTTATCGTTCTTGTTCTTAGTACAGCCCCTGATCCTTTCCTTGTTTTTTCGCAGGGAAATATTGAACGGGCGGTTGGTTCTAAACTTTAGAAATGGCGTGAGTCTAGCACTTGATGAAAAGAGGGTGAGGGACGGAGCAGTGATAGAGATTGACTCCGACTTCACACCAGCCGGCTTACAATACGAAGAAAATGATTGGATCCCAGTTGATCGAGAAGAACTTCACGGCCGGACGGTGATGAAAATGGGTGGCCCGAGCCACCAATCCAGCGACAGAAAAGAAAAGCAAATGCCGCGCATGCAACCGGAGAAGATAAGAAAATTAAGTCCGTGGTTGCCACAGCAGAGGGTAGGCTTGTCAGCACCGTGCCTGCAGAAATTCAAGGGGTAAGGAGAGCTACTCTCACTACTACCTAGCGAAGAAATAAGAATCGTTGCATTCGCAAAATGTTGACCAAGTTAGCAGAAGATCAACATAAACAGACAGTGGATACCGTTAGTGCAACTGCTCCAAGGAGACCGGTTCGTCAGGAACCAGAAAGAAGAAAGTCAATTCCAAGAAAGTCGGAACAGATAAGAGAAATACCAAGAAAAGTAGAAATAGAGTCAGTACCTCGACGCCGAGCAGAGGTACCGGATCCGAAGAGTCTTGTTGCGAAAGCAACCCAGGAGGATGTCCCTACGGAGACTATCCCCGAGGAGCCGAGACATGCAGAAGAATGTGCTGGGGTTGAGCCATACATCCCGCAGTATGTTACTAGACACTGAGGACTTCAGATAATCCCGGAATATGAGTTGGAGAAAATGCAACTAGTTGAGAAGAAAACCTTTGAATACTTTGAAAGAATTGGAAACAAGAGGGTCAACATCTTGGAAGGCCTCGAGCTGCATACAGATGTGTTCTCAGATTATGAGCAACAACAAATTGTAGACTGCATCCTCGAATTACAGAAAATGGGTCAAGCTGGCCGCTTGAGAGGGAAGACATATTCAGAACCACGAAGATGGATGCCAGGAAAAGGAAGAGTTACAATTCAATGCGGATGTTGATATAATTTTGCCATAGACAGAAAAGGAAATTCACTAGGGATACTCCGTCGCAGTGAGGTGGATCTGATGCCAAGAATCATTAAGAGAATGATGAAAAGGATGATAACATGGAGGGTATTGCCTGCAGATTACATACACAACAGCTGCATTATTAGCATCTACAAGGAAGGCGACTGCATACCTCCACATATAGACCATCATGACTTTGTTAGACCCTTATGCACAGTGTCATTCGTCAACCAGTGCAACATCATGTTCGGATCTAACCTCCGGATGGCAGGCCCCGGTGAGTTCCGAGGGCCGGTGGAGATACCACTACCGGTAGGTTCCATCCTGGTGTTAAAGGAAACGGAGCGAGACGTTGCGAAGCATTGCATTCCGGGAGTGCTCGTGGAGCGGATCTCGGTTCCTTTTAGAAGAATGGACGACGAGAAAAATGCCTTACCACTTTCGGACGGATCCGGAATTGGAGAGTCTCCGGCCCTACGAGTACGTGAGTTACATGGGAAATAGCACACCTCCAATACACATCCATGCGGCATTCCTGCCAAGGGTGTCTTGGAAGGTGATGTTATTGCCCATGTTTCTCACTATTCAGACATGGATTTTTGACAAACGCTTTTGGATGGATCAACAAGAAGCTTACACAATCCATTTTGGATTTACATGGATTGTATGAGACATTAAATTTCCGAGGAAAATGTCATCATGATTAGATCAAGTTGTATGATGTATTTTCAGCAAGTTGGAATGAAATAAACTACGTCATATTTTGCCTTCACCTCTTTTTGTGCAAATTGATCAGGAAACACCATTAGAGTTAAATGAACTTTGAACGAAGAACAGAAAAGAAAAGAAAATAAATGAGAATTTTTCCTAAAAATCTGAATATTAAAATGAACTACAAATTCACATGAACACTAAATAAACAAAAAAAAAAATAAAATGGGATCGTTAAAGGACAAACAAAATGAATCTAAATCTCAAATTGAATTCCGATCTGAATCCTCTGATTCGAACCTTTCAGTTCTTTCCTCTATCGAAATCTGTTTGAAACTCTTTTGAAATTTGAATATTTTCTTCAACTTGTCGTTAAGTTAAGTCTTTTCAGCTTGGTACGCTTACCAGCTCCTTTCAATTCTCTTTCTTCTGTGTCTTAGAGGATCGACTAGTTCTATTGACACGGAACCACAAACTTTGTTTGATTTGGTTCTGATGGCATAAGACTTAGTCCCTCTTCATACAGATAAATTCTCGAGACTGGTACCAAATTCCAGTTCTCTTCCTTCGAGGTCGGTACCAAATTCCGACTCTCTTTCCAATTGATACCAAATTTCAATTTTAAATTCCGAGACTGGTACCAAATTCCAGTTCTCTTCCTTCGAGGTCGGTACCAAATTCTGACTCTCTTTCCGAGATCGATACCTAAATTTTGATTCTCTTTCGAATTGATACCTAAATTTCAATTCTAAATTTCCGAGGCTGGTACCAAATTCCAATTCTCTTCCTTCGAGGTCGGTACCAAAATTCTGATTCTCTTTCGAATTGATACCTAAATTTCAATTCTAAATTTCCGAGACTGATACCAAATTCCAATTCTCTTCCTTCGAGGTCGGTACCAAATTCCGACTATCTTTCCGAGTTCGATACCTAAATTTCAATTCTCTTTTGAATTGATACCTAAATTTCAATTCTAAATTTCTGAGGTTGGTACCAATTCCAGTTCTCTTCCTTCGAGGTCGGTACCAAATTCTGATTCTCTTTCGAATTGATACCTAAAATTTCAATTCTAAATTTCCGAGACTGGTACCAAATTCCAGTTCTCTTCCTTCGAGGTCGGTACCAAATTCCGAATCTCTTTCCGAGATCGATATCTAAATTTCGATTCTCTTTCGAATTGATACCTAAATTTCAATTCTAAATTTCCGAGACTGGTACCAAATTCCAGTTCTCTTCCTTCGAGGTCGGTACCAAATTTCGACTCTCTTTCGAATTGATACCTAAATTTCAATTCTAAATTTTTGAGACTGGTACCAAATTCCAGTTCTCTTCCTGCGAGGTCGGTACCAAATTCCGACCCTCTTTCCGAGATCGATACCTAAATTTCGATTCTCTTTCGAATTGATACCTAAATTTCAATTCTAAATTTTCGAGACTGGTACCAAATTCCAGTTCTCTTCCTTCGAGGTCGGTACCTAAATTTCGACTCTCATTCGAGATCGATACCTAAATTTCGATTCTCTTTCGAATTGATACCAAATTTCAATTCTCTCTTTCAAGACTGGTACCAAATTCCAGTTCTCTCCCTTCGGGGTCGATACCAAATTCTAACTCTCTTTCCGAGATCGATACCTAAATTTCGATTCTCTTTCAGATTTGATACTTAAATTTCAAATCTCACCCTCTCGAGATCAGTACCTAAATTCTAATTCTCATCCTTTTTCCATCGATACTTAAACTCTGATTCTCACTCCGAGGCTGGTGTCTAAGTTCCAGTTCCCTTCGCAATCCCGAGGTTGAAACCCAGGTTTCAATTCTCATTTCTAATGCAAATTTCAAATTCAAAATTTCCTTAAATTGATTTTAAATTTAAACTTCAATCGAAATTGAAACTCAGAACAAATCGAAATCTAAACTCACACATTGAAACTTGAAATTTAAAAGTAAAATGAAATCTAAATCGAATTCCCCAGATCTTTTGATTTTGATTTCACCTCCTTTTCCATTCCCCAGCGAGAGTTCAGGAATCTCCAGTCTTGGAAATATACCTGATACTCCCCAGCGGAAATTCTTCTACTTCGTCCTAAGTTTGTCACTTGGACATCTGTGTTGGTTTTGTTGATCTCTTCAGTCAACACCAATACGCGCGGTGTGCTTGGTTAGCACACTACACCTATTGGGGGTGCATTTGTTGACCTCAATTTTGGTGAGGTCTTTTGCTTCTCTCTTTAGTACTTAGGATCTAGCCTTAGGCTTTTCCTTTGACTAATCTTAGAGGACTAGAAATGGAACCCATCATTTAGAAATTCAAACTACTTCTTAACTCCCTGCAAACCCCACAAGCTTGATTGTAGACTCCTAATCAACTAGAGGGTTGAAATCAATGTGGAGGTTTAAAGGATGAGTTCCCTATAGGACTTTTTGGCCTTAGGAATACCCTGGATGGCATGGTCTGGTGAGGTTTGACTTGCACATACACTACACTCTCACACACATTCCAAGTCCTTAAACCACACTCTCACCCAACTTGACTTCCTGACTCATGTAGGTAATTCATATGGATTGTCTTTAACCCCTAAGCCCCTGGCTAAGAGGGTTAGGAACAACATAGTGAATGCCTCAAATGAGTCCTCTCATTGCTCATATGGGATTAATGTGGCTTCATGGCTCAACCAGAATGATTCCATTTCACTTACACTTGATCAATCTTCTTTTTTTTTTAATTTCAGTTTTTGACCTCCGGGGCCCCGGACCCACCAAACCTACCGAATACCCTTGAAATGACCCAAAATTTGCAAAATTACCTAAATTACCCAAGATCCCTCAAAATCAATCCTAAACGCTTCCCACCACTCAAATTGACCATCTTTGGCCAAAAATACTAAAATTTCCAAAAATACCCCTAAACCCCCCCAAAATTACCAAAATACCCTTTTGCCCCAAAAATCCAAAAATTCTAAAAATTCCCAGAAAATTCCAGAAAATCCCAAATATTCTAATTTCATTTTGTTCAACTACACGATGGGCCAATTTTTCCAATCTACCCCACTTTTACCAAAACCCCCAATTTGACCCATTTTTAACCCAAGTGAACCTAATGTCAAACCAAACCACCCGAATTGACCTCAATTTTGGTCCAATTCAATTTTAAACTTCAATTCAATATCCCCAATATCAATTTAGACCAAATCCAAGTCCAAGTTGATTGACATTGGGCCCAATTTCAAATTGAAGCCTAAGACCCAATTTTGTCCCATGACCTAAACCTAGCCCAAATCAACCCAACTCAACCCCAATTGGCCCCAAATCTTTTCTAAAGCTTTCATAACATCGCCATAAACAAAAACTAACTTGATTTGCCCAAAATTTGAACCTAAACTCCACCCAAACCTAACCCAAAACCAAAATCCCTTAAATTGACCTAGCCCAAACCTAACCCAAATAGGCCCAAATCCCAAAATTAGAGCCCAACCAAAGTTGAAAACTCTTTGTAACACTCCCATAAACATTTCCCAACATTAATTTTACATCAAATCCAACATTAGCCCAACCTAAGCTCAAGTTAGCCCAATTTGACCCACTTTGGCCCCTTTACCAAAAAAGCCCAAATTCAACCCAATTCAATTCAAAATCACTTTAAACTTGTTTCAAATCACTCATGACACATGCCTAAACCAATTGCAACATTTATTTGGCACAATCCTTTACAAAATTTTCATCCTAAATTTACTTTAAATCCAAAATCCCACTTCCTTAAACCACTTTAAAAGCCCATCCAAAATGATTTCAAAAAGCCCAAAATCAATCCAAAGCCTACATGACACTTTCATCTCATCATCCATTTAATTAAATCATTCCCTATGTTTCAAATTCATTATTGAATTTTTTTAAACTAAGCCATGTGCCAAATTACCCCTAAATACCAAAAATCCTTAAAATCCTTTTTCATGAAACAAGCCAACCTTTTCCAAGCCAAAT
Organism: Papilionanthe hookeriana x Papilionanthe teres; assembly: GCA_022702705.1. Taxonomy (NCBI): domain Eukaryota; kingdom Viridiplantae; phylum Streptophyta; class Magnoliopsida; order Asparagales; family Orchidaceae; genus Papilionanthe; species Papilionanthe hookeriana x Papilionanthe teres. Next base: position 174,416,503 of record CM040422.1, read on the forward strand.
GTGAGTCATTTACAAGCCATATGAAGCCATGAGAGTTTTGACACCTCACCATGTCATTTATGGCAAATGGAGGGGCCCCTTTCTTAAGCCTTCCTTAAGCTTTTTTAACCTCATCCATGATACACACTAAACCATGCTTAGCCACCTCACCATGGATGGAGACTTCTCCACTCCAATTCTGTTGAGCCATATGATTCCCTTCAGCCCAAGTCAGGCCTTGGTGGGTGCACCAAACCCAAATCCATGCATTTGACCAAACCAAGCCCAAAATGAGCCCTTCCCTCTTCCACTTTGATTCAACTCCTTTAAACTTGGCATTTGCCAATTGAACTCACAAAACTCAAGCACCGACCTCCACGACCACCGAGGGTGACCCATGCTCGGCCGGCCGGCCACCACAGCCGACGAAAACCACCAGGCCGAGAGGCTTGATTTGAATCAAAAATTCAATTTGAATTAGCTGACTTGTCTCAACCTAAATGGCCATTGCAGTTGTTCTACCCTTGCCCTGAGCAGTGGATCCAAGCCATTAAACCACCCTGGGAGGCCCTCCAGCCACCTCTATTTAAACCCACTCACCTCTAGGGTGATGAACCAGACCTTAAGGAAACTCTGCCAAAATTGCTCCAGGACCTTCTCCTAACTCAGAGCAGTTGATCCCCAGTGTTCCTTTGACCTAAACCCCATTAACAGAGCTCAATTTCTGAGTTGAAATTCACCCAAAAACCAGGACATCTCTGGAACCTCCACCAAATCCAAATTAAACTCAACCACACCTGCACAGGACCAAGAGAAGGAGTTCCCCAGTGAAAGCCCCCTCTCCAGGGCCACCCGAGTTGCTCCAGCCCTCCAAGCTTTGAAATCGGGTCCGGTCACTTTCATACTTAGACAATTCCCCGGAGCCAGAGACTTCATCTGGAGCTTGCTTGGACTCAATCGAAGGTGACACAACCCTCAGATCGATGCTTCACTTCTCTGAGCAAAGGTATGAACTCACTCTTTCTCCCGAGATTCCAGTAATTCTCCATTTTGTTTGGGTTAATTTCATAGATTATAAACCGTATGGATGCGTTTGTCTCTTCAAGACGAATCCATAGAGTATTAGAACTCGAAAATCCATTGAGAATCAAGAGAGATATTAGGGTTTGAGTGTGGACGGTCACGGGTGCACACCAGTCGTAGACGATGACCAGGAGCCGTTGGATCGCGCGTGTATCAAGCAGACGATCGAGATCAAGCCAAAAAGCAGAATGTTACGTGAACCATGGATCCCTGGAGCACTGAGTCAGATGGCGGAGCTGAATTACAGAGCGACGCGTGGGCTTTCTATCCGCCGTAGGTTGACGCGGCGCCGAGTCAGATAAGTAGAAAATTAGGATATTTTTGAATTATTTAAATACCAGAACTTCAAAAATTCATATCTTTGCATAGAAAAATTACAAAATAAAATAAAAATACTCTCTTGCTCAGTGAACAGAGGAGAATAATGTGGAAAAGAAATCAAGTTAATTGGATGAGTATTTTATTTTTAATAATTTATTTACTATTTCCAATGTTTTGATTCTCCATTTGCATAGACAATTCACCATGGCATGAGACTATAGGTCTTTTGAAGCCTCTGATCTTGGGAACATTCCCTGAATTTTTCAAGGTCAGAGGTCATCTCTGTGAAGAGTTATTGATTTTTCAAGTTCATGTCATTGTTTTAGGTATTTTAATTCCAATAATTATCATGTTGTAAGATAAATTCTAGGAAAATTTGGTGATGTTTCTTAGGACCAGGGGACCCTATGAAAAATATGTTTTGAGTTAATCCATTCATAATAACCCTAATTGGCCTAAACTCCCAAAATTGAATTTCAATTAATTAGGGTTAACCACACACCAAATTGACTTGAAAACAATTCTTCATTGCTCTTTAGGGTCAGAGAAACCTTACATAAAGTTTTGAAATCAATTGGACTTGATTAACCCCACTAAATAGATTGATTAAACCTCATAAGCAAAATGGAACTTTAAAAGTTCATAACTCCAAAAATACTTTTCAAAAATTCACAAAAATAGTTTTGGAGCTTCTCGATATCAGGGAGTCCAGGAAAATTAAAATTGAAATTTTCTAAAAAAGTTGATTTTTCACAATATTTTAATATTTTAATAATTAAAAATAATAAAAATAAAAAAAACATTAAAAATCATAAAAATGTCACATTTTGACTCCTAATTACTTAGGAACAAACCAAATATTTTTCCTAAGTCCCTAGGATAAGATACTGAATTTTAAAGGATTAATGTAATTTTTAATATTAAAAACTGAATTTTCAACCTTTTTCACTAAAATAATTCTAATAAATCAAAGGAAAATCAGAAAATTATAAAATTTGTTTCTCTGGACTCCTTGAGGTTAGAGAAATTTAAAAAAAATATAAAATCTATTTTTCAAATTTTATTTTATTTTAAAATTAATTAATACTCTAAAACTAAAAATAATTATAATAAATAAAATATAATTCAAAAAATCACAAAAATTGGTCCAAGTGGTTCTCTGGTAATTAGAAACATCCCATAATTTTCTTAAGGATAGAAGCTTTATCTTGGTCATTTTGTTGAATTTTCTTTGAAAACCCCTATTTTCTACTAAAAATAATTATATAAATAAATTAAAGTAAGAAAAATCACATTTTCTCCTCTAATGTCTTAATTTACATATGAATGAAGTGACATAAGAATTTCAAATTCATTTGAGCTCAATTTAGTGAGTTATGAAATAAATAAGCCTAAAAGGGCATAAAGGTAATTAAAAATTTTAACCCTTAATTAAAACTTTAGGTTTAATCAAAAGGGGGGGGTAAAATATTTTATTTTTAACTTTCTTTTGGATGATTGAAACTTAAGGAATTAAAAGGGTAGAAACCCATTAAACACTTTGAAAATATCAAAATGAAACTCTAATTAATTAAATAATTTGAATTTTGGAAAGAATATATTTAAAATTTTGGATTATTAAAATAGGGATATTATTAAGAGGATATTTATTCTTTAATTTAAAAATCCCTAAATAATTCACTTCGATAATATTTAGTTCTTAATTAAAAATTAAAATAATAATCCAAACTAATTAAAATAAAAATTAAAAGAAGATAACCCTTAAATGAATTAAAGCTTAAAATGTTAAATGGTCCAATAACTAAAATCAAATTTAAAATCTTGGAGTTAAATTAAATTAAATTAAATTAAGTTAAGTCAAAGTTTAAATTAAATTAAATTAACACCTTAACAATTAAATTAAATTAAATTTAAAATTTTGAAACTAAAATTAAATTAAATCAAAATTAAATTAAATTGAAATTAAATTAAATTAAACTAAAATTAAAATTAAATTAAAATTAAATTAAAATTAAATTAAAATTAAATTAAAATTAAATTAAAATTAAATTAAATTGAAATTAAATTAAATTAAACTAAAATTAAAATTAAATTAAAATTAAATTAAGTTGAAATTAAATTAAATTAAACTAAAATTAAAATTAAATTAAAATTAAATTAAATTAAGATTAAATTAAAAATTAAATTAAAATGAAGTTGAAATTAAATTAAATTAAATCAAATTAAATTAAATTAAATTAAATTAGAATCACTTAACAACAAACCTAAATGAAATCATTAAGAGTTAAAGCAAAACATATCAATAATTTCAACACCTCTTTCCATCTAAGTAAATTTAAAACTAAAACATCAATATGAAATACTAAGATAATTGAAAGTGTAAAGATTTAAATTAAATCTAAAATAATTTGAACACTATTCCAAACTTAAAATTATTAATTAAAACCTCATAATTAAATTAAATCACTTTAAATCATTAACTCAAACTTTAAATTAAGAATGATTAAAATTCTCAATAACCAACTTGCCCTTAGAGGCTCTAATTATTATAACTCTTAAATAGAGTATTAAATGAGATGTCACTTCATTCATCTGGTAAACAAATACTCAGGTTAACTGAGCAAGATACAAAGCTTAACTAAACTCCTGGATGATTAATTCACATATGCAACTAAATTTACTTGGACTCAAAATAATCCCAGAAATATTGAAAAGTTGTTTAGGACTCGTCCTAAGCACTTCCTCAATATGACGGGATGCTTTAGAAGAACAATTGAAATTAATTGTCCTTTGATGAAGAAAATCATTCTTAAACCAAACCAACAACCTAGACGTCATAAGAGATTACCAGCAATAGGATTAGGAATTTGGTAGACAACCAACCCTTCCCTTAGCTTTACCTAGGTATTTGTCGAAATATTAAAATCCCTTGACATGTGTTTTAAGTGCAGCTTGGGATGATGGGAAGACCCTCCAGGTACGCTTTTATTTTATTGCAATTTACTTACATGCACTGTACTTTACTTTTCTTGCATGATAAATAAGACTGTTACATGAAAACCAAAACCTTTAGGATAGTCCCTGAAGTGAAACTAAAACTAAATTAAAAGTCATTGCAAGATAAAATTCACCACCACAAAATTCTAAAATATAAAACAACTCAAAATTTAATCACAACAGAACAACAAAACTACAATTGTAACTAAATTAAAACGTCTCGTTGAATGATCGGGAATACCTCGGATGATGTAACTCACGTGTTGCTAACGGGATTTCCCACGATCTAAATGAAAGTGTGGAACTCATTCAGTTGAGTTTAGCAAATTAATCTGGACTTAGTGAATTCGATGAAAATAAGCTGTGCTTAGGGATGACGGAACTGTGGGATCTTAATCGGTTCTGTTTAAATAACTTTAAGATTTGTTTTAATTAAAATATTAAAGAAACTTGGATTTTAAGATTTTTTGTAAACCAAAACACTTCTCTCATCTCTTGATTACCACTTTCTAAAACTAAACCTCTGCAACAACAAGGAGCTTGGAGCATAGTGGGCAGCACGGCCATCGTCATCAGCAAAACTTGAATCTACATCAGCTAAACATTTCTTAATTTTAAATAACCAAGCCATAGGACTTCGAGGTAGTTTGCCTAGTGCAACATAAATCCTTAACTCTTCGTTAGGCATTTGCATGATCATGTCATGTAAATTAAGCCCTAATTGGTCTTAGGACTCTGAGGTAGTCGTTTGGCACGACACAAACCCTCACATCTTCGAGGCTATTTGTGTGATTATGTCATATAAATATAAGACCTAAATAAATAAAATTGGCAGGATTGCAACATTAAATAAACTCCAAAATTGAAGCCAAACAATAGGATAGTTTGGGAAGTTGCCAAGATTCTTCTTGGATCCTCAGCTTCTCCTACTTCTCTTTCTTTTAATTCATAAAATAAACTGTTCTGAATTTGAGCTAATCCCTATTGAAATTTCCAAAACTCAATCCTTTGAAAACCTAAACTTTGAAATTCTTGAAAGCAAAACCACTGATCATTATTGAGAGTTTTCTTAAATGATTCCGGTCATTTAAGATATAATTAATTATAGGGGCTTGCCCTTATAGGGAACTTTAAGAACCCAGGTAATATATACCCTGTTTAATTTCTTTATATTAAACAGGGGAACTTGTCGGCTTATGAAATTGGTTCGCAAACCAAACGGATGTCACAAATCTTCTAGTTTATTTAACTAAGCCCCATCATCAAGCAGTGTGTCTATTCTTCGGGATAGATACACGGTTTGTGATGCGATGCTCGTTTATATAAACTATTTGGGATGTGAGATAGGCTTGATTTCATATCTTAAAATTTCCAAACTTAAAATTAATTTCAAAATCAAATACTACTTTCTAAAACTATATATATATTTAAATTAAATTTAAAATTTAAAATTCGCCGACAACTTCTGTAGGCAACCCCTTTTTTAAAAAAACAACACACAAACCTAAAATATGTCGACACACACTGATAACTATGGGTTGTCTCCCATAAAGCGCTTGATTTAACGTCGTTAGCCCGACAAATGATTCCTCCTGGATCAAAATTTCAATTAAGTAATCCTCGATCAATCGCCCAATCATTTTCAGATCCAAGGATTCCTATAAAATTCTCAAATTTTAATTTTTCTTTCAGCTCTCCTTTTTCAATTTGATTTATATCATAATTCCTCATATTCTTTCTAAATCCAATATTCTTCTATTGATTTTCTTAATCTGCATATTAATATCATCCTTGAAATTTATAAGAAATGGATCTTTATAAGATACTTCAATATCTTCTAAATTTTGGATTAGATTCTCTCTAGATAATTCAGATTCAAGATCAAATTCTTCTATGTCACTCTTATGAATCAAGTTATCTTTCAATTCTTCCCCTTTATAATTATTAAATGATTGAGGATCTATCTTAATTGAGGAAATAGGTTTTTCTAATTCCCTAGGAATTTTTTCCAATGGTCTTCCAATATCCTTTTCCTCTTTTCTCAACACAAAGTTCTTTTGAAATTTATCCTCAAATTCTTTTATCTTGTTCATCACTCAATTCAGGTTTTTCTTGTGATTGAGTCGCATCTAAAGATATAAAGATTGGTTGTGTAGATGAATTCTCTAAATATATAGGCTTTAAAATTGCATGGGGTACATCCACCTTAAGTTCATGAGATTTTTCAAAAGATGGAATTAAATGTTTACAATTTTTGGTAGAGTCCATCATTTCACACCTCTCCTGAACATACATACAGTCTTCTTTACATAACATTTTTGACTCATCATGAAAATCTATTTCAATCTCATCTTTTAACTTACTCTCAAAACTTTCTTGGAAATGGTTTTTACTTAGATAATCAATTTCATCCATCCAAAAATAATCATCATCTTTTCTCTCAGCTGGATATTTAATAGTCTTTAATACATCAAAAGTGACTTCATGATCATTAATATTTATAGCCAACTCTCCTTTTTGCACATCTATCATAGCTTGTCCAGTAACAAGGAAAGGTCTCCCTAAAATAATTGGAATTTTTTATCTTCTTCCATATCTAATACAATAAAGACTAAAGGAAAGATAAATTTATCCACTTTAACAAGCATGTTTTCTATAACTCCTTTTGGATAAATGATAGATCGATCAACAGAAGGGTTACAGTAGTGGGAGAAATATCAACTAAACATAATCTTCTAAATATAGATAGAGGCATCACATTAATGCTCACTCCTAAATCACATAAAGCTTTTCCACATAATTTTTGTCCAATTGTACAAGGAATTGTGAAGCTACAAGGATTTTTAAGTTTCCGAGGAAATTTTTCTGAAGTATAGCGCTACACTCCTCACTTAGTGCAACTGTCTCGTAATCCCCAAATTTCCTTTTCTTATTTAATATATCCTTCATAAACTTCGCATAACTTGGCATCTGTTCCAAAGCTTCAGTGAAAGGAATATTTATCATTAACTTCTTATGTACTTTCATGAAATTTGAAAATTTTTTATCCAACTCATGTCGTCTAAGTCTTTGAGGAAATGGAGGTGAGTGGTCTTTCCGAACTCGATTTTAGTTGGAGATATTAATTTTTCCGGATCCTTAGAAACATGTTCTTCGGGTCTTTTAGTTTCCTTTGTTTCTCTCACAACATCTTTCTCTTTTCTAACCACATCCTGCTATATCTCTTCCAATTTTTAATTGAACAACTTCTTGTTCATTAGTGTTGTCTTTAGGGTTGATCTCATTGTTGCTAGGAAGTGTTCCTTGGTGTCTATTGCTTAAGTGAATTAGCAATTTGTCCCGATTGATTCTCTATGTTTCTAATTGAAGCATTTTGACTTTGCAACCGGTTTCCCATTTGCAATACCACTTCTTCCATAGACATTTTCTTATCCTCAAATTTTTTATCAATATTAGAGTCCAGTGGATATGAAAGTCTATAGTTTGTGTTCCCCTGATTATTCCAACTTCCATTAGGATTTGCATGATTATTTTCCCATTTTTGGTTTCCACCATCAGTAGTATGATTCCAGTTAAATTTAGGATGATTCTCCTAACTCTGGGTTGTAAAAGTTAGAGTACCGATTGTTTATGGTATTTAAAGTCTCATATGATAATTTAGAATCAATTATAGGCCCTAATGAACTTTCCTCACTTACAGGAGTAAATTGAGGTTGGTTCATTCCAAATTGGTCCAACTTCCTTGATATTGCGACAACTTGAGATGCAAGAATTGAAATCATATCCGTATCATGAACACTAGCTACATTTTTATGATTTACCCTTACAGAGGGCCATTGAAATTCATTTGTAGCCATTTTTTCAATTAACTCATACGCTTCATCAAATGATTTTGACATTTATGATCCACCAGCGGCAGCATCAATTATAGACCTAAGGGATCCTACTAACCCATTATAAAAAGTTTGAATGATTAACCAATCGGGCAGAGCATGGTGTGGACACTTTCTAAGGAGTTCCTTAAATCTTTCCCAGGTTTCGTATATGGATTCGCCTTCATACTGACAAAATGAGATAATATCGTTTCTAAGTTTAGTAGTACTTGAAGGTGGAAAATACTTAGCTAAGAATTTTTGAGTTAACTCCTCCCGATTTTTAATAGAACCAGAGTCTTAATGAGTATAACCACATTTTAGCCTTATCCCTTAGTGAGAAAGGAAAAAGCCATAGCCTAACAGCATTGTCTGACATGCCATTATAACAAAATGTAGCACAAAGTTCTAGAAAATTTGATAAGTGTAAATAGGGATCCTCCAAAGGAGTTCCCCCAAACTAATTGTCCTGCACCAGTTGGATAATCTCAGAATTTATTTCAAACGAGTTAGCTTCTACGACAGGGTTTTGTATACTAGAGTGAATTTCATCTGTCATAGGATTTACGAAATCCCTCAATGATTTATGATGATTTTCCAAGTTATTATCTTGAAATTTTTCCATTTTCATTTCTAGTTTTTTTAGTCCTTTCTGTATTTTTAATTTTTTATTTTTTCAAACTCGGGATCATAAGGCACAAGTCCTGCAGATCCTTTGTTTTGCATACGTAACACAACAAACAATACATTAACAATTAAACAAATAATAAATGAAATATATTCAACACAACAAAACATTTTCACGAACACCTTATTTTTCACACAAAAAAATTTTTTTTGCTTTTTTTTTCACAATACTTTTTCATATAAAAACACTTTTCACACAAAAATAGTTTTTACTACACTACATTTTTCCAAATCTAAGCCTAATTACTTCAACTAAAATTCTACTAAAGTTCTTACCGAAGCTTCCCGACAATGGCGCCAAAAACTTGACCCGACCCGCAATTACGCAGTAAATTAACTTCCAAAAGATGGCCAAAAACTTGACCCTTTTTATAAATAGCTGCTAATGTGCAAAATCTTAAATGATATAAAAATTAGAAAATACTTTACACACTGTAGAGTACTACGCAAGTATACGTATCGCTTCAAGTAATATAGAGTTTTCTTTAAAAACTCTAGTATCGATCCCACGAGGAAGTGAAGAGGTCTTTAGTCAAATTCTAGTCTATTACTAATAGTCCTTAGTTTGGAATGTCAATTAAAATTGTGTTTTATCTAGCAACTACTCCTAAATACAAGAGTTAAATGTAATAGTAACTATAACTAAATGCAAATAATAATTCTAAAGATAACCCTTTTTGGATGAGTTGGTTTGGAGAATTTTGAGATATTAAAAACTACTATTATTATGTAATGAAATAGATAATGTATAGGAATGAGATGCATTAAATATTGTATGTGCCAAATAGGAGCAATCTTATTCTTTACCCTTTAGTCCAGGCATAAAGAACATTGATTAATCCTATGCTCAGTTACCGAATCACGGCTAAGTTTGGGAGGATACTGGATCTCACTTCGGAGCTCCCACATTCCCCTCGCCTGAGAGCTAACAATCTACACTTCAGCACCCAAACGATAGAACCGAATTGAGGATTTTAGCCTGTCACTCTAAAATCTCCAATTCTACACCCGATAATTATATTTCCCTATTTATTTACATTCAATCCCCATTAACTTCACCATCCATGGAATTTGAATGTGGTTCCACTTTGTTGAGAATTACACCGCCCTTTCAGGTCGATGCAATTACAACGAATTTTAACACTACAATGGGCCCTTATTGCATTGTAAATGAAGTGCAAGTAAAACCATTACATTTATAATTAAAACATCTTTTAGCAAGCATCCCAATATCCTAATCAAGAATCCTACTCATTGCAAAAGAAAAGTAAAAGGAAAATAATGGCATAATCTTCTAATGCCGCTATTTCCAAAGAAGAAGAAAAAGTAAGAGAGATACATCACAAAGCGCGAATAAAACACAACGGAAACTTCATTTAACAAAAGCAAATTCACTACGCAAGTGTTTACAAAATCATAAGATAATGAAGAACAATACTTAGCTTTTTCCCTTTAAAATAAAGATGAAGATCTCTCCAACAAAGTCTCTCGTCGATCCATGCAATTCTAGTGAAATCCCTTACAAATTCTCTCAAAATCTCCTCTCCAATTTCTCCAAAAGGGTAGAAATCTACATTTCTACTCCTATTCTATAATCCTTAAACATTCTCCAAGTTTTTTCCACTTTTCTCCTTTTTTTATCCCTTTTCTAACATATATTCGCCATTTTAAAGAGTATGGACGAAGTTTGAAGAGTTTCCATAAGCACCCCTTTGAAAAAGTGTCCAAATACGTCGAATTTAGGCCAAAAACCTCCAAAAGTCGGTCCAGAACCTTCCAGGAGCCGTCGGCGGGTTCGAGCTCGCTGTCGGAGAGCTTTTCGGGCACTTTTCGGTGTTTTTTTGGAAAATCTCACCGTCGGCGAGATCATGGTAGCCGTCGGCGAGCAGGCTTTGCGCAGCTCCACCGTTTCGCTCCGTTTGGCTTCGTTTTAGCTCTGATTCGCCCCGTTTCAGTTGTGTTGTGTTCATAACAGATAGCCCTACAAAATAAGCATAAAATAACATTTCTTTAAAGTGTAATCTCATTCAAAAATATGCAAGAAGTGTAAGTGAGATTAAGCATCAAAAGACTTATCGAAAGGTGTGAGGGCAGAATTTCATCTCTTGCTCATTTTTGCTTCAAATTGCACCGTTTTTGCTTCCTATTGCTCCAATCGCCATTTCTTGTACCTAAAACAAAAAAAAACATACAAAATACCTTCTTTTAAAGTGTAATATCATTAAAAATAAGTAAAATGATATAGCAAAAAGCGTATATATTTTAGGCGTGTCACCCATGCACAATTTGAAATAGGATAGATAATTTCAGCATCTAGCCACCTTAAAATTTCTTTCATAATAATTTCTTTCATAATGAGATTTAATCTTTTTTGAAGATCAGCTCTGGGTTTGCAGTTTCATTCCGTAAATATTCTATGCATACAAATTGAAGGACATATTCCTTTAATATCAACAATTGTCCACCGAAATGCTTTCTTATATTTCTTCAAAATTTTTAATAAACACTCTTCTTCTTTTAAAGTTAAATTCGAGTAAATTATAACCAGTAAAGTTGAGGAATCACTTAAAAGGCCACATTTCAAATTTTTAGGAAGTAACTTCAGTTCAAGTTCATGAGGTTTCTAAATTGATGGACAAAAATATTTTTCTTTTTCTGTCATGTCCAAAACTTCAAAACTTTCTTGAACATAATTTTAATCTTCTTCAAGAAAATCATTAAATTGTTCTAATTCATCTTCTTGCTCGTGCTCCAATTATTTCATTTCATTTTTATTTTCATAAGTTGATCTGAAATGACATTCACTCGGATATCTTATTACATCCATCCTGAAACATTCATCAGCTTTACCTTTTGCATGGTATTTCATTGATTTTGAAGTATTAAAAGTAACCGTTTGATCATTGACGCGCATAGTTAATTCCCCATTTTGTACATCTATCATTGATATTCTGTAGCTAGGAAAGGTCTTCCCAAAATAATATGTATATCTTTATCTTCCTCCATATCTGGCACAATGAAATCAACATGAAAGATAAATCGATCCACTTTTACCAAAACATCTTCTATAACTCCCATAGGATATGTTATCGAACGATCTGCTAATTGCAAAGTTACAGTGCCAGATATGGGGGGATATTTCTCCTAATCCCAGTATTTTAAATATAGATAATGACATAAGGTTAATGCTTGCACCAAAATCACATAAAGCCTTCCTATAAAATATGTCTTCTAAAGCACATGGAATTGTGCAGCTACCAGGATCTTTAAGCTTTTCTGGATGTTTTTTCTGAATTATAGCACTACACTCCTCACTAAGTGCAACTGTCTTGTTATCTTTGAACTTCCTTTTTGTGTTTACAATATCTTTCATAAGCTTCACATAGTGTGGCATTTGTTCTAATTCTTCAACAAATGTAATATTAATTGTATGTTTTTAAAGATTTCTATATATTTTGAAAATTGTTTATTCAATTTTTGTTGATGAAGTTTCTGAGGAAATGGAGTTGGTGGTAGTTTTTCTAAGTAAATTTTAAGTGGAGAAATAGGTCTTCAAAAAGTTTTGGAGCGTCCTTTTTAGGTTCTTCAGTTTCTGCTCTCTCTACTTCAATCTCTTTTTGGACTATACCTTCCAACTCTCTTTCACTTCTAAGTTGAACAGCCTTTACTTGCTCTTTTTTCTGGTTTTTTGGATTTACTTCTGTATTACTAGGAAGTGTTCTTTGGATTCTATTAATTAATGAATTTGCTATTTATCTCAATTGATTCTCAAAATTTCTAATTGTAGCTCATTGACTTTGTCGTTGATTTCCCATTTGTAACACCACTTCTTCTATAGACAACTTCTTATCCATAAATTGTGGATTATTGTTAAAACCTGGAGGATAAGTAGGTCTATAATTACTAGTACCTTGGTTGTTCCAGTTCCACAATGGGTTTACTTGGTTGTTCCCCGATTGCTAATTAATACCACCCGAATTATTATTATTCCAATTAAAGTTAGGATAGTTTTTCCAACATGGTTTATAATAGTTTGAATATGGATTATTTAACTTATTATTTATAGCATTTAAAGTTTCTATTGATGTTTGAGAATCTACCATTTGGCCTAATGAATTCTCTTCAATCATTGGAATTAGTTGAAAAAAATTCATTCTAAATTGGTCTATATTCCTTAAAATTCTAGCAACTTGATTTGCTAACATTGCAAAACATCAGATTCATGAATATTGGCTACCTTCTTAGAATGTACCCGCTCAGAAGGCCATTGAAAATTATTAGTAGTCATTTCTTTAATTAAAGCATAAGCATCACGAAATGGTCTTAACATCAATGAATCACCAGGAGCGACATCGATAATAGATCTAAGAAATCAAACTAATCCATCATAAAAAGTTTGAATAATTAACCAATCTAGAACATCATGGTTTGGACACTTCTTAGGAGTTCTTTAAATTATTCTCAAGCTTCATAAATAGATTCCCCTTTAAACTGATAAAAAGATGTAATTTCATTTCTAAGCTTCACAATTTTTTATGGTGGAAATTTTTAGCAAGGAATTTCTGCGCTAAATCACCCCAAGTTCTAATAGATTTAGGTGCTAACAAATTAACCATATCTTAGCCTTATCCCTAAGTGAAAATGGAAAATGCATAAATCTAATAACATCATCTGAAACACGAACATATTTAAATGTAGCACATAATTTTAGAAAATTGGCAAGATGTAAGTTTGGATATTTAGTTGGTGTTCCCCCAAACTAATTATTTGATACCACTTGGATAATAGTAGGTTTAAGTTCAAATGAATTAGTAGCTACAACAGGATTTTGAATACTACCATGAAGTTCATCCACTATAGGGTTTGCATAATCTATTAAAGGTCTAAATTCTTGATGAATTTCAGTATTTTGATTATTTTGGTTTGTCATTTCTTGAAAATTTTGAGTTTTTCTGTATTTTAAATTTTTCTAATTTTTCTAATTTTTTTAATTTTTCTAATAGTTCTTTCTAATTCAGAATCATAGAGCACTAGTCCTTTAGAACCTGAACTACACATAAACTATTACAAAAAAATAATGAAAATAAAATAAAACCACAAATAAACTTATAAAAAAAACACTGCAATATTCCTATAATAAATCTAAAAGCTTAAATAAGAATTTCTAAAAATAGAAATTTGTTTTTCTAAAAATTCCTTGAAAATTTTAAAATTTCTATTCAATTCCCCAGCAACGTCGCCAAAAACTTGATCCTGGTTCTATCGTATTATGATTTATATATGTATGATATAATTTTCTATTTTTATTTAATAAATTTTTTTTGTTTACAACTATGCTAAGAACTTGACTCCGATGTAAATAAAAGTTCAACTAGTATTTTTAAATTTTGAGATTTTACGCAAGTATACTTATCGTTATCAAGTAATATATGACTTTCTGATTAAGCTCCCAGATATCGAACCCACAGGGAATCTTGTAAATTTTTAATAAGTAATTATATCACAAAATCAATTTAGAAGAAGACACTTACTTAAACCGTAGATATTATAGAAGGATTGAAAATGTGATTCTTTTTTGTAATTTTTGATATTTTGAAATAAAGTAAGAAATTAACTAACTTTAACGAGATTTTTGTAAGATAAACGAAGTATAAATGAAAATATGTTTTTTCTTATCATGAATAAGTAATAATTATAGGAGTTCTATTGTGGATGTATGCAAAATGTGTTGTGCCAAATAAGAGCAGTATCATTTTTTTCCCTTACTGGAGACGCTATAAAGAACATTGGCTAGTTTAAAGTTTGAATAGTTTTGAAGATGAGTTAGGTAGAAAAGATACTAGCTTTCACTCTAGAGTTCCCACCTTCCCCTCCACCTGGGGGCTAACATCACGTATCAAAAACTAAAACAATAAACCAAATTTGGGGCTTTAGTCTGTCACCCTAAAGTCCTCTAATTCTACACCCTTTAAAGTATATTTCTCTATTTCTTTGAACTCAATTATATGAATTACATTCTCATCCATATAATCTTATGTGAATTTTACCATTAGTTGATTGAGACAATAACATCACGGATCTTACATGTTATCCCAACAAATATTAACATCTTAATTGGCCAAATCCATAAGTAAATGAAGTACAAAGATTAAATCATTACAACTTATTCCAGCATTAAAGCTCAATACTTCTACAACTTCCATCGAACACTTAATTACTTTTCATTTTAAGGAAAAAGATAAAGAAAACTACTCAAAATTCATGGAGAAAACACAACAAAAATTAATTTTAAAAGTAGAAATCATGTAGAAACACAAGAAATCTAAATTAAAACCAAATGAAGTACAAAGATAAAAACTTATCTTAAATTCATCTCCACCAAACTCTTGAAATTCCTTTGAATCTCTTCTTTTCTCTTATAAGCCTCCATAGGACTGGTCACCCAACCCTAGAGGGTTAAAATATCTCTAATACACTAAAAAACAATGGATTTTTACTTAGAACTCTCTACTCACCTTCCCCTTCACTAGGAATGAGATAAGTGTGAAGAAACCCTAAGTAATAATCCTACAACTTAAAATTAAATCTACTCTTCAAATATCCTTTCCAACTCTCTGTTATTCTCTTCAAGTCCTACTTTTTATATTTTTTTCAAAAGGTGCATTGGTGTCTCTTTAAAATGTGTTCATATTCAATGAATCTTCCAAGAGATGCTTCTTTCAAGATCCATTTGAATGTATTTTGGCGCTCATTATCAGTTACCCACATTCTTACCAAGGGTTGCCTCAAACTCCCCTTCAAAATTTGCCAAAAATTATTTAAAATTCCATAGTAACTACTCTGTGCTTAAGTGTGGGGCCTTTGATGCTTAGGTGTGGCCTTTTCTGTCTGCTGAAGCTTAGGCACCAGATCCGGGCGTTTAGGCACCCCAGTTCATTTTCACACATTCTTCATTT
This sequence comes from Papilionanthe hookeriana x Papilionanthe teres, assembly GCA_022702705.1. Classification (NCBI taxonomy): domain Eukaryota; kingdom Viridiplantae; phylum Streptophyta; class Magnoliopsida; order Asparagales; family Orchidaceae; genus Papilionanthe; species Papilionanthe hookeriana x Papilionanthe teres. The sequence continues at coordinate 174,432,398 of CM040422.1, forward strand.
TTGCTTAAAATTTGTATTTTTTGAATTTTCTTTTCTTTTTCAAATAAACATACAATTACACACTAAAATTAACACTATAAAATTCAAAGTTTAAGTTCTAAAGGTTCAATTAAAATTCTCTTAAGTTAACTACACCGTTGTTCCCGACAATGGGGCTAAAATATGATGGGTAGTTTGATGAGGCCTTGTTTTTATACCAGGCGCACTCACACGCTGGGAACTTACATAAGTGTGTATAATTTTAATAATATTTGAATTTTGTGTCAAGATTTTTGATCTCATAGAGAACGAGGGAATTATACTTAAGACAAGTGCTAGCTTACTGAATCTCATTCTTAGCTTGTAATTTAAATTAGGTTAATATTTTACTATATAGTCTTGTTGTATTGTAAAAAAATATAAAGTTTTAATCCTACAAAAATCCTACTTATCCTATTTGGATTGATGATTATGAGTTTATAAAGTTAACATCCCTTGCAATGATATAAGAGGAATGTAGGAAATGAAAAGTTCAAATTATAAATGTGGCTAGTGACATATAGGAGCAACTCTCCTCTTTACCCTCTTCCAAGTGCATAAAAAAGATTGGTTAAAATGACTTTAATTCTATAAATCCCAATTTGAAACTATCTAAGATTATTTTCCTAACAATTGCATCTCCCTACAAGGTATATCCACTTACTCTCCATAGTTCAACATGACTAACCTAGTTGTTCTACCATAGCTCTCTCGAGACATTATGGATCACAACACATTTTAACTATTCACTTGGCCAGAATGAAAAGTAAATGAAGAAGAAGGCTAATCATCAAATTAAAAATTGAAAAATAATTTTGAAAGCATTTTTACACTCCTACACACCCTACTTATTAACCACAAGAAAAAGTAAAAATAACTACCCAGAAAGCATTTAGAAAACTCCACAAAAGCTTCATTAAACACAAGAGAATTCAATAAATAATTGTGCTTAAAAAATACATAAATTGAACTCACAATACTTATATTTCTCCACTTTAAAATGCTCTAAGAATGCTCCACCAATGATCTCCCAAAACCTTGTTGCTCTCCTCTAGACTCTCCTCACTCCATATTTTAAAGGTTCTCCAAATCCCTAACTTGAACTTAATTTTTCTCCATCCTCCAGCCAGCCCTTCATACCTACATGTTAGCCCCTTGTATATGCTTTTAGAACTTAGTTCAAATACCTTTTAGGCCAGCCAATCAACTCCTCACGTCATAGGATTGAACAGCTCAAAACTGCCTTAGGCAGTTTCTGGTGCCTAGGTGATAGTATCATGATTTTCTAATTGAGTATAGAGGCCTAAGTACCCATAAATTTGGTGTGTAGGCGCCAGTGAAGTGGCATCTAAGAACCCAATGGATAGTGCCTAAACGCTAGCCTCTAGGGTTCCCAGGGCTAGGACTGGCATCTATGCTTCAGAATTCTTGTGCGCCTATCATCCAGTCCCAATCCTGGGAACACAAGAAGCTGGTGCATAGGCACTTAGGTCTAGGATGCCAATGATACTTGATAATCATTCCAATATGGACTAGTGTGTCGAATTACATTCATAATACCACTAATTGATCTTAGTGCGGTTAGCTAAGGAATGACATTATAAAAAATCAAGCTATCAAAAACATAGTTCATTGGATTTTTATGCATGTTAAAAATCATATGATACACCAAATAATAAGACACAAATAATGCAAATAACTACAAAAGAAAAGAAGCACTTTATAAATATTTCATAAGGATTATTGACTTGACTGCTACTTACGTTAACGATATACCTAGTGATTTATAGTTTAAATAATTAAATTTTAAAAATATATTTTTCAACTTTAATAACTTAATTTTCCATGATTTATCACTACTAATCAGGTATACATGCAAGGGCATATATCATTCAAGTAATATAGGGTTTTGTTTAACCTAGAGTATCGACCCACAGAGAAGTGAAGTATGAAATCCCTTAGGCTAAGTTCTAATCTGCTACAATCAGGTCTTAGTTTGGAATTTTCTAAAATCTTGATTTTCCTAAATTCATTAATTTACTCTAAAATTAAAATTAACTAAATTAAATAAAAACCTAATCTACAGGGTTGGTTAAATTTTGGAAAGTTCTTATATAATTAAAATCCCTTCCCTCTTGAAATGAAGATAATGGCATATGTAGTAGAAGAATTGATAGAATTATGTAACATTTTTTCTGCCAACAAGGAACATATGAAGACCTATCATCTTCCAGGTGTATAGATAAGCTTAGTATTCTATAAGGTTTACACAACTAGCAGAGATGCGAATGTGGTTAAAAAACCTTAGAACTCTTGGTAAGGTACAAAATCACTTACATCAATTGTCACTAAGAAGATCCTATTAGAAACATATCATGAATTATATTTTCTTTAAAAGTTGCACGCCGCCTAAACTATTTCACCATAGTCAACCAGACAATATGAGTGCGCTCAAGTTGAGAAGTCATCGCTCTTCCGAGTCTTAGTCTCAACTTATAACCGATTTTAACATAACCTTTGGCTTGTATATTATGTCAATGAAGAATAGAGATATTACTCATCACATAGAAATTAAAACTATTCTATCATATAAAAAATTTTCCTACACATGCCACTAATTCATCACAAGAGGAAAGAGTAAGGAATATTACTCACAAAGCATGGAGAAAACACATGGATTATTCATTGCAAATGACATTGAAATCACACAACTATATTGCAATAATTCAAAGCAAATACAAAAAGAGCCCAAGAATTATCTTTACAGAAGATTCATGCCATACTTACATAGCAAATAAAAATCCCTTACACTTGTCTATAAAGTCCCAAAAGTCACCGAGACTCCAAAAGATACTTCCCACCTTACACATACATGTAAACACACACCGACATACTCACTCACACATACTCTTGCCTTTCTTCTAAAGAGACACTAAGCCTCATTTTATATAACCCTTGTAATCCCCAAGATTCACTTCAAAATTTTAAGAAAAACTGATTCTGGCGCCTAGGCGCCAACAATCTAGAAGCTTGAACTAATTGCCAAAAACTTAGGAGTCAGATCCTAGCGCCATGGCTTCGAGCTCTTTGTTTTCAAGTATCTGGCGCTTATGCGCCAGAAGCTGGCGCCTAGGCGCCAATTCACTATTTTCTTCTTTGCTCCATTTGATCCTATTTTCGCTCCTTATTCTCCAAAACTCAATTTCTTGTACTTCAAACAAAAACACAAAAAATACATTCCTTTAATGTGCAATATCATTAAAAATGAGCATAAAATGTGTATAAAAAGTAGCACATTTTAGGCTTGTTAATTCCCCCAAACTTAAACGTTACTTGTCCTCAAGTAACACTACAACTTTAAAATATGTTGATTTGCATTAGATGATTTCTTTAAGATGACCTAAAATTTTGTTCTAGAAATATTATAGTCCAACTTAGAAGAATTTTTACTAAATTAGATGACATCAAATATATCAGAATATTTAGTACTAAACTTATGAATCATGATTTACTATTTAATTCAAAAATAATTGAAAAAATTTTCAAACTTTGGATTCTTTGAAAAATATTAATTTTAGAATTTATGAATTATATTTTGAAAATAATTTTAGTAATACTTTCAGAGATTAAGCTTAGGATTGATCCTAAGTATTCTTCCTTAGAAAGATTCAAGTAAAATCAATTTTTAATTAGGTCCTAATCCTCAAGCTTCTCCTCCTATTTTCATAATTTTCTTTTATTTTCTTATTCTTTTTCAGGATTTTTTAATCCTTTACTTTTTTTTAATCTTCTTTTTATTTTTTGGTGAGGATTATTATATCTGAATAGGCCTTTAATGATTTTCCATTTCACTATCCCTTTTTTAAAGTTAAATTTTTTTTCTATTCTTAACTTAAAATGTAGTATTAGAAAAAAAAATTAATAGAGTCTAAATTCTTCAATTAGTATTATTCTAAAAATCTTTAATTTTTCAAAAATTCATTTTTTCTAACTATAAATAGTAAAATCATTTCCTTACTATTTTCTACTAAACATCTTAAATATAATTTTATCCATTTTACCAAAGTTTCTAATAAGTTTCCTTATTGCATTTCTATAATTAAAATTTAAGTAATCTTATGACAACTCCACATAACAAATATTATTTTTCAAATAAAATTTATTTGTAGTTTCTTTTAGGAAAAATAAAGTTTAACTTTAAATTTTATTTTTCTTCCTCCCCCTAAACTTGAAATTTTAAATATTTTATAATCAGTAAAGATAAATATAACAGGAATAAAAACTAAAATTGATAAATACATGCGAAAATTAAACTGAACTATAGTAGAAGCATAAACTTTAGTACGTGTACTATGTATAAAAGTTGACATGTATAATTTTTAGGTTCGCAATTTAATAGAGGGAATTTCTATACAATAAATAAGGCATGAATATAAAGGTAAGTCCTAACACAAATAACACTAACATTCATTTCATAAAAAAAATAATACAAACATAGTTTTACTACATGATCAGTTCATCACACCTACAACACACATATATCAATCCGACACAAACAGAAAAAAAAAACACTAAGACATCTACACATCAGAGTTCGACACATAAGCAAAAACATCTTCCCATTAAAAATCACCAACAAATATAATCTTGGGGTGCCTTCCACGAAGCATTTGGTTTAACATTGTCAGCCCTACAAAGGATTCCTCCCGCATCAAAATTCCATTTAAGTAATCCCTGGTAAATCACCTAATCATTTCCTGATCCTGGATTCTAACTAAATCCTCAAATTTTAGTTTTTCTTTCAACTCTTCCTTTTCAGATTAATTCATATTATTGCTCCTTATAATTCTTTCAAGATCTAATATTCGTCTAATGATTTTCTTAAATTGCATATTAATATCATCCATAAAATTTATAAGAAATGGATCTCTAAATGATAAGTCAAGATCTCCTAAATTTTGGATCAGTTTCTCACTAGATGATTCAAATTCTAGATCAAAATCTACTAGGTTAGTCTTCTATCTTGAGTTATCTTCTAATTCTTCCCCTTAGGGCTGAGGAATTGGTGAAGGTAATCTTTCTATATTTATCTTGGTTGATTAAGTATGTTTTTCTAATTCCTTAGAAATTTCTTTCATTGGTCATTCAATCTCTTTTTCCTTTTTTCTCAACTCAACGTTCTTTTGAATCATATCCTCCAATTCTTTTCCACTACATAGTTGGATAGCTTTTTCTTGCTCGCCATTCCTGTCCTTATGGTTTATCTCAGGGTCACAAGGTAAAATCTTTGGAAGATGATTGTTAATTGAGTTAACAATCTGCTCCAGTTGGTTTTCCATATTCCGTATTGCCGCCCTTTTAATTTCTAGTCGACTCTCCATTTGAATAACAACCTCTTCTGACAATAACCCATCCCCATTCTGTGAGTTGATGTTAAATCTATGAGGAAAAGAAAGTCCAATGTTAAAATTGTCCTGATTATTCCAATTACATACTTGATTAAGTTGATTATCTTCTCACAATTGGTTTCTTCCTCCAAAATTGTTATTCTAGTTAAAGTTGGAATGATTCTCCCAGCACAGGTTGTAATAATTAGAATAAGGATTGTGTATCTCATGACTAGTTTTAAAATAATTAGTCTCAATAAATTGTACAAATGAACTTTCCTCAATAACTGGAAGTTCTTGAGGATAACTTTATATGTATTGATCTAACTTTAAATAACTGCAACCTGCAAAGTTAAAATAGTCAACATATCAACTTCATGAAAATTTACTACCCTCTTGGGGTTTACTCTATTGAAGCAACTAGCATCATAATCTTAAATTGAATATTCATTATCTTGTTGATCTGTCATTTCTACAACAAATTCATGGAGACTTTTTTTATTCATAATCCTCCTGCAGTTCTCTTTAGTTCTGATAAGGTTTAAGGTTTACAGCTCTTGAACTATGCAAACAAATCTAAAGAATTAACTAATAGAACAGATATCCAATACTTTAAGCACTCGAAAATATTTTTGGTATTTTGGATTTTCTTTAAAATAAATACATAGTAATTAAACACACTAGATAATAACACTACAATTTCTAAATATAATTCTTACAGGTTCAAGTAAAATTCTCCAAAAGTTCTTATTGTTGCTTCCCGACAACGACGCCAATTAACTTGTTTGCTACTTACTCGAATGGTATACCTACTGATTTATGGTTTAAATATTATAAACTTAAAAATATATTTTATAGGTTTAATAAGTTAATTTTCCAAGATTTATTGCTACTCGCTAGAAATAAACACAAGTGCACGTATAATTCAAGTAATATAGGTTTTTCCTTAAACATTGAGTATCTATCCCACAGAGAAGCGAGGTAAGAAATCTCTTAGGCTAAGTTCTAGTCTACTACTATCAGGTGTTAGTTTAAAATTTTTGAAAAGTTTGATTTTTCTAAATTCACTAATTTATTATAAAATTAAAATTAACTAAATTAATAATCTACAGAGGCTAGTTAAATTTTCGAATGTTCTTATATAATTAAAATCGCTCCCCACTTGAAATTGAGATAATGAGATACGTAGTAGAAGAATAGATAGAATCATGTATTAATTTTTATGCCAACAAGGAACATATGTCTGCCTACCATCTTCCAAGCATATAGATAAGCTTAGTATTACATTAGGTTTACACCACTAGCAGAGGTTAAAAGCCATACAACTCCTGGTAAGGTACCCAATCACTTACATCAATTGTCACCTAGAAGCTTTTAATAGAAACATATCATGAAGTATATTTCCTTTAAAAGTTGCATCACCTCCTGAACTACTTCACCATAGCCAACAAGACATTGTGAGTGCACTCAAGTTGTGCATTCACCACTCTTCCGAGTCTTAGTCTCAACTTACAACATATTTTAACATAACCTATGGCCAATTTGTTATGTCAATAAAACAACGGAGATATTACTGATCACATAGAAATTAAAATTATTCTAACATAGAATAAATTTTCCTACACATGCTACTACTTCATCACAAGAGGTAAGAGTAAGTGAAACTACTCACTAAGCATGGAGAAAATACATGGATTCTTCATTTCAAATGACATTGAAATTATACAACTATTTTGCAATAATTAGAAGCAAATACAAAAGTCCAAGATTAATCATTAAAGAAGATTCACGCCCTCCTTACATAACAAATAGCAATCCCTCAAACTCTCTCTAAAGTCCCAAAAGTCACCAAGAATCCATAAGAAACTTCTCCCCCTAACACACACACGGGCGCACACACACCCACACACTCTAACCTCCCTTCTAGAGAGACACCAAGCCTCATTTAATATAATCGTCAAAATCCCCAAGAGTCACTTTAGATGCCCCTTCAAATTTCATCAAAATACATTGAATTTTAAGAAAAAATGATCTTGGCGCCTAGGCGCCCAACTGTGGTGCCTAGGTGCCTAACTGTGGTGCCTAGGTGCCAGTCATATAGAAGCTTGAAATAACTGCCTGACACCTAGGGGCCAGATTCTCGAGCCATGGTGCCGCACTCTCTGTTTTCACGTACAGGGATTGGCGCTTAGGCGCCAGTTCTCTTTTTACTCTTTTGCTTCATTTGAACCCGTTTTGCTCTGTTTTTGCTCCTCTTTCTCCAAAACTTCATTTCTTATAGCTGAAATAAAAAAACATGCAAAACTCCTTCCTTTAAAGTGCAATATCATTAAAAAAAACGTAAAATGTATATAAAAAGTAGCACATTTTTAGGCGTGTCAGTCACATGAAGAAGTTGCAACAATTCTTTTATTGATTGCAATAATACTATCAATTTGATAGTGTTTCTCAACATTTTTCTACGTAGAACACATAAGTTACTTTAATGGAAATATCACAACTTTAGTAAATTGAATTAGTGTAGCTGTTGAAAATTTTAGACACTGTAAATTGGAACAATAATTAGGTTTAGGATGCATATGATATTTGATAGGTTTAGTACATGTCAAGGAGTAACAAGATAAACTGGTGTCATTGATGCTAAAAAGACTCTTAGTTACATTTGTTCTTAAGGAATTCGAGGGCATGTAGTCAAAAGCTTCAATGATTTAATCAAATTTAGGTTAAAGTCAATTTATTACATTCCTTTGTATGTTTAGTGTTTAGAGAAAAGAAATTCTCTTTTTTGATAAGAGGATATGTATTTTTATTTGTTTTATTTTAAGTTAATTATATTTGATTATCATTTTATGTGATTTATTTTAAGTTTGTTAGATATTTAAAGTGAACAAGGAGTTGATGAAATGCAAGTTCAAAGACCACATGAAAATTTGCATTAACTTAAACCCAAGCATGAAAATTTGCATGACACATAAACCAAAGCATGGAACTTTTTCATGAACATAAACCCATGCATGAAATTTGCTTGAACATAAAGCTCCCGCAAGATAAAATTGTGCAAAACTAACACATGAAGATTTTTATGGAATGTAAGATTACATATGAAGATTTTGCATGAAATCTAAGAATAACACATAAGCACATGTAAATAATTTCTATTTCATGAGACATGAACTTAGACACATGGGTTTTATTTATTTGCATGGAAATAAACCACATAGCACATGAACTTTCCTATTTGTTTGGAATATAAATCACATAGCACATAAATTATCTACCATGAATTATACACCTATGCACATAGGTTTTCATTAGTTTGAAATATAACCTAAGAAATAGGTTTTCTAGCATGAAACATACACCTAAGCACATTTGTTATATTTAGATGAAAATGTAGCATAAGACATAGATTTTCTTGCATGATAATTACACCTAAGCACATAGATTTTCTTCTAATCCTCAAGGTTTTGATTTTTTTTTTTTTTTTTTAATGAAACAAAGAATAATTTAAAGGATTTAGGACTTATTTTTTGGCCATACTAAATGGGAGATGTGTAGTCTTATGTGAGAGAAGGTCTCAAGTAGGATGGAAGAGGGAAGAAGATGAGAGAGATATGGTGGTTTTTTGGCCAACGGGGAAGGTGATAAAGTAAAGGAGTGTGGATTTAGGGTTTCACGTTGTGGTAACCGAAGAGAGAGTGAGTAGAGAAATTAGGGTTCATTATTACATTATAGCAAATAAACAAAATTACATATCCTCCTCCAAAAGTTTTCTTTTGTGCCCATTCTCTTCCTACCCCTAAATTTATGACTAAGTATTCATATACCCCCACCCCCAACTTTTTATTAAATATGTGCCTATGTCAACCTTAATTAAATATTTAGGACTTAATTAAATATTTAGGACTAAGTGTCCTGTGTGGGTACGTGACTTTATTTATATATATTAAAAAAAAAATTGTAGGAAATTTTATTTTTATAGACCAAAAAATACAAAAGCTAGCTGGAGGTTCCAGCTAACCCAAAATACAACTCACAAAAAATAAAATCTATAGAGCCTCCAAAAAAGTCCATCAAAAAATAGTTCTAATGTTCAGTAAACACACACATATATGTATGTATATATACATAAATATATGTTCGTATATATATATATACACGTATGTGGTGTGTGTGTGTATAGACACACACACATATAAACCATTAAGAAAAAAATTTAAATAAAATTTGATACATTAATAACTAGCTTAAAGTTAAATAAAATAGTATTCTTCTTAAAGCACTAATTAGTCACTTTAGTTAAACATTTATTAAATTTGTATCTTGTAGATGTGGTATAAATGGAGCCAGCTAAAGTTCAAAGCAGCAAGAATCGAGACCCACATATTTATTTATTTACTTTTATGTGTGTGTGCATTTTTCACTCAAGGATAAGTAGAACTTTTTTAGGCATGGTAATCAAGGTTGTCAAGAAAAATCAGACATAGAAAATAGTTAAACCAAATGAAATAATAAACATTAAAAAATATTTAAATATAATTAAAATAATAACATAATAATTTAACAATTTAATTTAATAATTTAATAAATAATATTTAAATTTAATACACTCCACTTTTGAATATTTTGAAAATAATTCTAAATAAAATTTTTAAGATATTATTTTTTCTTCTTTTTAATTTAAATATCTCATTCTTAGGCATCCCAAAAATTAAAATTGAACAACATTGAAATTTGTCGGTCCTTTAAAAATTGCCTCGGCTCACAAATTCATTAGCTCAACCCAAGTTTTGATTGGTTCAATCCCGATTCCATGCAAAAATGATTTTGAGCTTAGACCTAATTGATTGAATGACTGATTGAGATTCGAACAAATTAAATCGATCAGTCTGAATTGACTTTTAAAACTATGATTTTAATTGATACAACTACAATTACCAGCGAGCTAGGTAGTAACAATCTTGACACAAACATAATTAACAATTGAGTAGCTTTGGTTACAAGTTGGTTACCTTGTTCTCTTTCTGTTGTAGGCATTCCTAATACAACTAATGATTCTATATGTTGTATCTATGAATTTACAGCTTAAAAAATATCTAAGAATGTTTTTTTTTTGTTTTGCTTTGGTTTATGATCATAAGGCTAATCTTAAATGATACAATTGGTATTTTGAGCATCGCATAGTCGGGCTTATTGGGCTATTGTTTAGATGCCTATTTTCAGAATTGATAGTCTATAAAGACAAAACAATGAAATTTTGATTAGACTATTTGTACTTTTTTTTATGATTTATCATCCTACTTGTCACCCGTTGAGCTCTCTGAATCAATTTTTATAATTTTTTTGGTGATTTAAGTTTTATTACCATATATATATATATATATATATATATATATATATGGAAGAAACAAAACCTTTGTTGAGATCACAGAAAGTCACATCCTAATAAGCTGATCTAACAAGAAGAAAAGAATAAGTGTCACCTTTCAACAAAATCTTCAACTCACAGTCCAAAGAAGCTACAATCCAGCTGGTGGAAGAAGCAGCAGCCCTCCTAGCAAGTAGATTAGTAGAACTGTTTGCTTCTCAGTAGGCGTGACTGCACTTTAAGTTAAACTCGGGTAAAATGTAGAGAAGCTTCTTCCAAATACTTAAATACTGCAAATTACATGGCACAACATTCCTACAATAGTAGTAAGTACTCATTGAGTCCATATCCACTTCCACATTCTTGAACCTCATGACGTTTGCAATTAGATGACCACAACATAACTCAAAATGCACTTTCCCAAGCTGTTTCTGAATACCCCACCAGACTTTGTCATATAGGCTTTGATGTTGCTAAGCACCTCTTCCCAGGCGTGATTGACTTCTTGATGCTTCCTGTTATTTCTCTCAATCCAAACAAACCAAAAACATTTGTAAGGCACATTGAACAATAGCTGTCCAGTCATTCAGAAATTGGTTGAAGTTGTTTTGTGCATTATCTGTAAGCTTCACATTTAGCTCCCAAGCATTTTCACTGATATATGCATAGAGTACTCACAAAATAAAAAGAATATGGTTCAAATTTTCCTCAGCAAGAGTAGACAGATTGAAGGTCCCCAAGTCCTTTCAGCTTGAGCAAATCATCAACATGGAGCATTTTGTGCTTTAGTCTCCAAATTTAAAAAAAAAAAAAAAGATTGAGAGTGCTTCAAACTGCATTCCAGAGATCCTTACTAGTGGGACCATCAGTGAAATGATGAATCTTCTCAGTAATTGCATTGGTGAAAGAGTAGTTCCAGAATTTCTTTATTCTACAGACATCTTTTTATCAGTATGGATACTAATGTCATTTTTACAGTTGATGATGCCCCCCTCCAACGAACCATTTAGTGACTAAAAATTATCAATGCCATTGTGACAGAGGTCAGAAATTCGCTGCTTCCCATTAAACTCTCCTTCAGCAAATTGGGTGAAAGAGCCTAACAAGGTCCAATCATCATACCATAAATTGCTTTTACCTTCACCAACATCCCAAACTATTAAATCTTTAGCTGTAGTTCTATTTTTCAGAAGTTCCTTCAAAATCAGAGTGTCCCCTAATTTAGGAGTGCAGGAAAATGTAGAGGAAGAAAGATATCTTCTTTGCATAAAATTAGCCCAGATGTCATTGCTAGCCCTAAACTTAATCCATAGCTTGCATGGATTGATTTCCATATATTGCTTCAAAGTTCTAAAGCCAAACCCGCTCTTTAGGTTTACAAAATTTCCCTTAGTTGGACAAGTTCATACCTTTACCAACCCCAGTTCATAGAAATTTGTTAAATCTTCTTTATATTCTACTTTGCATGCCTTTGGTAATCTTTATAATTTGGAGCACATAAAAAGGCAAGGAAGTCAACGCACTTTATAGCAAGGTTATCATGCCCCCAAAGGATAGAAAAGAGTTCTCCCAACCATCAATTCTTTTTTCAATGTTATGTATTACAATATTAAACACTAGGCTCCTCCTTCTAGTGTCATCTAATTGAATACAAAGGTATTTTATTGGCATGCTATTAATGTTGATGCCAGTGTAATTAGTCAGCCATTTCTTCTACTCCCATTTCATATATTTATTAACATACCACTACATTTTCATTTATTGAAGTTCATCCCAGAAGATTCTTCAGAATGTTTTAATAATTTGAAAATCAGTTTGATATTTATTTTACAGATATTGCAGAAGATTAGTATGTCATCAGCATATGCTCGATGAGAAATCAACTCACTGCCTTTAGATTTAAATCTCCCCCATTCACATGGTTACTGAAGTGCTTATTTGAAATGAAAAATAAATAATCTAAAGCAAGGATAAACAAGGTAGGGATAGCAGATCACCTTGATATAGATCTCTTTCAGCCTTAAAAATTCCATACTTCTTGTCATTTATCATCCAAGAATAATAATTATGATCTAAAATTTTTTTAATGAGCTCGAAGAAATCAGTGCTAAAGCCTTTCGCCAAAAGAATTTGAACGATGAAATCCCATTGTATGGTGTCATAAGCTTTTTGAATATCCAATTTCAGCACGTCATTTCCACCTCTACATTTTTTTTTCAAGTCATTCATTAACTCTTCAGCAATCTGAATATTGTCGCCAATGCATCTCCCAGAAATAAAAGCTGCCAATTGGGCTGCAACACTTTTTAATATAGGTTTTAATCTTTCCACAATGATCTTACTTATGACATTGGAGATTATAGTCATTATGCACAAAGGTCTGAAATCTTCCCATCTAAAGTTTAAATTCTCTTTTGAAATCAAGACTAACACAGAACTTCTGAAATACAGATGAGGCAACCCTCCTGCAAAGCAATTTTTAACACTAAGAGCACATCTTGCTTTACAAAATCCCAAGCTTTATGATAGGAAAAAAAAAAAAAAATTAAGCCATCGGGTCCAACAACTTTGTTTTGTCAATTGAAGCAATTGCAATCTAGATATCCTCCATATTGGGTTCAACACACAGATTAGATAACTTAGTATTATTCGGAAGTTTAGTTAGGACACCCTATCAATTTCTTCCTCCATCATCACTAAATTTTGATACATGTTTTGAAAGAAAATTAATGCACTGTTAATTATCTCTTGCTGAGAAAAAAATCCACCTTACCTCATTGTCCTTACACTTTAAAATGGTGTTTTTCTGTCTTTTATATTTGATAGAAGCATGACAAAAAAAACTGCTGTTTCTATTTTCTTCAATATGGCTTAAGTAATTTGCTTTCTGTTTAAAGAAATCATTTTCCTGCTGTGTTGCTTCATCAAATGTTGGTTGTGCTTCCAACCGTACTTCATCCTGAATTACTCCCTTAATAATTTCCTCCTCCAATCTAGTGACTTCTTTTTCAGCCTCAATAACTTTTTGGTGGATATTCTCAAAAGTCTCCCAATTCCATTTTTTAAGAGCATCAGCCATACTTTATGGAGTTTCCATAGTCTATGCCAAGTTTCAAAGTCATTATTCAACCAACTGCATTTGACCAAATCCAAGTAAGAAGAATGTTAACTCCACTCTAAATGGAGCAGCTTTAGGCTTAGGAGATTCATTCATACTGATAATTAAAGAGGACTGGTCAGAGGTAGTTCTACTTAAGTGCAATACATCACTAAGTTAAAATTTCTTCAATCAATCTTTATTAATGAGAGCTCTATCAAGCCTTTCAAAAATATTTCCCCTCCATGTGAAAGCATTCCCACTAAGCCCAACATCATGAAATCCAACATTAGAAATATTGTCTCTAAATCTTTCCATGAATCTAAAGAAAGGACTTCTACCACCAATTCTCTCCAATGGAGAAGACACCAAATTGAAGTCACCACAAGTAAACCATGGTCCAATAGTGTTGCCTCTGATATTATTTAGATCAACCCATATAACCTCTCTACTAGCAGCAGTACACCCAACATATATTAAAATAGTATGAATAGTTTTCTTGAAGAAGTTAACCTCCAAATGAAGAACTTGGCAGTTGTCTCCAATCACCTTTACAATGAGCCATTTTTCTATAAAAACCAAACTTTGAAATTGCACTTGTAAACGTATTTATATTTCCTCAAATTTCTCTTAGCTTTGTCAATTTTTTCAACATTTATTAAAGGTTCTAGTAAGGCCATGCAACAGAATTGATGAGTTCTCCACAAACTCACCACCCTGTTAGAGGCATTCCTCTTGGCAATGCTCCTAACATTCCAAACCATGAATTTAACCATCGATGTTGATATTTCACTTTCTAGTTTTTCTAGAAAGTGCAAAATCATACACATTTGCTAGAATACCTGCTGAGAAGTTACCACTAAAACTCAGAATTGCCTCTTGATTCAAATAGTTTAGTTAATTTTCCTACTTTTTTGTACCTGCCAGTCCTCCTCCATGACTGCCACAGCAGCTAGCACTTCTTCGTCTCATAAGGCATTTTGGTAAACTTCTTTTTCCATAGTAACTTGTTTGTTTATTACATCATTCTGATCTTGTTGATGTTCCACATTTGTTTCCTCCACCTCTAAATGGGCCTACTCATTCCTTTCCAACACAATATTCTCTGGATCTTCCCCACCAAAACCCATCTGATGCCTGTCAGCTTTAACATCTTCCATTTGTTATGACTAAATTCCCTCAGTATTCCTGTTTCTCCAATTTGTTGGCTGAACTTCCCTATTCTTCCTATTGTCATTCTTCTGATGTCTTGGCTCAGGATGCATAACATAACAATTGTCCACCACATGGCCCAATATTTTACATTTTGGGAAGTATTTATGTTTATGTTCTATTTCAAGCCTTTGCAAAAACCCATTGTTTCAGGTTCCAAGACATATTTCATCATGAATTAGCAATGTAACATCTCTTTCAGCCATCACCCTTCTAGCTGATGGCCTAGTGAAATTCTGAGTAGCAAGGTCCACTTTCATTGGCTTCCCAAATATGTTAGTTAGGGAGTATAATACCTTTTGATGGAAATACTGGAGTCTCGGTCCCGGGAAAGTTATCCTTAGATTTATAGGTGGTTCAACTACTGGATCAAACTCAGGGGTCCGCATAAGTACCTTCATATGCACATTCTCAATATACTAAGTCTTTTAAAAAATTCTAGCATAATCCTCCTCTTTTTCAAGATTTATAACGATGTGTCTCCCATAAAATGCCCTCATTTTCCATTCTCCAACAAGTTTCATGTTTTCAAAGATGCTCAATATCAAGTCCATTTTAGGATGACCATATGTAAACTTTCCAACTAAAGGAAATTTCAGCTTTTCAGTTTATTTAGCTATGAAGAACATAGTCGGTTTACCCCCTTTCCACCCAATTGTTTGATCAAAGCTTCTTCATCACAATTATGTTCATGGTTTTATGAAGCTGTCGAGGAAATATAAGCACAGAAGGCTCCACTTGCTTGTTTCCTCTCAAAGCACCGTAAAGGACAAACCAGCATGATTTGAAGTCGCCATAAAACCAGACCCCGATGAAGGAGTAAAACCAATAAAATAGTAACTCCAAAGAAGAATGCAAACAAAACACGAAGACCAGAAGTGCAAAGCCAGTAATAACCAATTCAAACAGCCAGAAACAGAGAAAATCATCATATTTATAATAGTAAACCAAATTCAAACCCTAAGGTACTGGAGGGAAGCGTCACATCTATATATATATATATATATATATATATATATATATATATATATATCTTTGAAAAAGTTCTAAGAGACATTAATGATAGTCATAGAAAAAGTTGATTTAATCTACTCGAAGGAAAACATTATATAGCCTAAGTGAGAAAAGTCATACGTATACAGATTTTTCGTGGTATTTTCTCAATGTATTCGATTTGGCCAACACTAAGTTTAATCTTGCCACCATGAAACTACGCCCAAACCATCTCCACGCATACCTGCAACTATTTCCATTGGTGCAAATGGTTTTGAATCTGCATCTTGTTTGACTGGGATGGGAGGATAGTTAACACTTATTACTTGAAAATGGACCTCCTCATTTAAATCCAGAGATAAATCTTCCGAGTTGTAATCCCATAGCCAAATGCCATCATCTCGCCTTTTGCATGGCTGTTGTAATTGAGTCATAGGAACGTATATATCATTGTAGAAACCAAGAGATAAACGCAAGCCATCACTGTTCGACTCTTCAATTTTTCCAGTAAGAATCTCCCCGATGAAAGGTTGAAACATGACTAATCTAATTACAACCTCATACGAAGAGCAACCATCTCCAGGATAAATGAAACCACCATCGATGGAAAGAATGTCGTAAACAGAAATGCAAAGCCCCAAATTTGCAATAACCTTGTCCAAGAATTGCATTTCAAGTTCTCCCTTGATTGCATCAATAAGAGGAAGGTCCAACAATTGAGGATGCAAATGCACTGTGCGCTTGATTTTGCGAAGATGAAACATTGTGTTTAGCTTCAAACGCCAGCGGAGAATGACGGTGACGCTTACAGCAAACTTCTTTCCTCGAGAACCTTTACGCCGGAAATTCCGAAGTACAAGGAAGATTTGGACGTGATAAGGAAAACTACATAGGCTAGTGAACGATTGTGAAAAAGACAGAACCTGCGACGTGATCGACCGCACGAATCGCCGGAGCAGTAGCGACCAACGACGGAAGAAAATCCGCAAGACCCGCAGCTTTGTGAACTCGCGCGCAGCCCCTCTCGCTCGGCAAAAATTTGCGTGTAAAGAGTACTCAGCGGTGCTTGATGTGGAGGTTATTCAGTGGGGGTATTAATCTTTTTTAGGTTAAAGATAAATTATATAGAGTTTAAACATACGTGACCGCCTCTTATTGAATAAAATCTCGATACCAATAATTTAAGTAGAACAGCATTTCCCACGCAGCCGTTATCGAGCACGACGGCTGGTTTAGTGAATTTACCCTCTTAACTTTTGGACTAATTTGTTTCAAAGAATATTATTTTATCCTGATAATAGTCTTTAAATTATAATCTATCTTAGAGATCTGTTTGAAATTTCTTGAAGCTTATCCAGAACTATCCAAATAAGCGGTGATCCGAGATAAATTCGTTGATCAACGATTTATCCGGATAATTTGTTTCTTGTTTGGTTTGTGATTTTGGAAAACAGTGATTCTGGTTGTTGTGGAAAAATGACTATTATGCCTCGAAATGAATAATCTGTTAGATCGTTTGGTTCTAGCATTTCAAAACATACTTATTCTAGTTGTTTGTAGAAAAAAAGCATTTCCACTTTTTTTTATTCCTAAAATTATTTTAAATTATAAAATATTATTTTAAAATATAAAATCTTATTTTCAAATCTTATTTTAGAACATAAAAACTTTTTTTAAAATATAAAATCCTATTTTAAAAAAAAACTGCTACAATGAGCTGCTATAAAATGTAGGAAAATTTATATTCATACCACCTAATTTTAAATTATTTAAAAAACTAGCTACAAAGCTTCACTTCAGCTAGCCTCACTTCATAAAAACTTATTCATACCACCTAATTTTAAATTATTTTCAAATCTTATGTATTTACATATATAAATCAATTGCAAAGCAGTGCTCGAGAGTTAAAAAAAAAACAATGAGTCTAATATACTCTTCAGCCAATAAACATAGAAAAAAACAGTACATAGGAGTTCAGAAGAATAAAACATATGATCCACACTCAATAGTGACTATCTACAGATCTATTAAAAAACAAGAAGCATAACAAAATTACAACCAAAATTATGATAATATTCATTTTAAAATGTAGAAGAGGGATGTCTGGAGCAACGTTCTCCGGTTGGGATGCCGTCGAACTCTGAGCAACACTGTGCGCATGGGATATTGTCAAGTCCCCATCGTTATAGGAAGCGGAATAGATCGGAGTGCCTGCCCACCTGAAGAATTGACACCTGCCGGGACCGTTTGCCCACCGTGGGCACCTGTAGAATTGTCGGCCGTAGCTATGTGACTAGTGCGATGTGAGCAACACCGTGGCAAGTCCACAGCGGCAAAACACTTGCTCGGAGTTCCTCGAAAACTTTGAGCTCATTTTCCCTGTAGAAAATGCAAAAAAAAAAACAGATATTGTTAGTGATGGAACAATTTGTATTGAAATAAGAAACTATTTCGGCTTTTAAGAAGCGGTTGCCAATAAGGATATTGGCCATCCAAGCTGCTTAAACAACCAACACATCCAAACCTGATGTTCCAGCCTCTTTTACTTTACTCATTTCAAACAATTTTTACTTTACAAAATCAACTATAAAGGATCAAAATATGGATCACTAGCAGTGGTTGCCCTGTATTTAGGCCGTCCAAGCTGTTATAACTCACGAAACCATAAATAATTGCTCTTCTATGAGATAATGTTCAAAATTTACCACATAAGATTGGAAAAGGATGCCCCTTCCTGCTACCATTCCCAGCAAAATTCTTCAGCTATTCTCGGGTAGGGGCAGCAGAGAACATGTGTAAGAGAGATGTGTAAGAGAGATGACCATTTGTATGAAAAACTAGTCCTGTTTTTCATTGTGGTGCCAAGCAGCCATCTTGAAATGATGCAAGCATCAAACAACCTGAACTAATCCATCTTATATGTAAGATTAGCGTACTGCATGAACCCTGTTGTTCTGAATTCCCCCAGACATATTGAAATTAGCATTTATTTACATAAGGAGAAGCAAGAAATTTCACTCTGAAATTTTTTGGGAAAAATGGTGAAGGCCTGGTCATCGAGCAAGAAATAAAATGCTCCGCCCACATGAGATGATCAATATCACCCGAAAGAGACGGCTCATTTCCTGTTGAAAAGGAAGCAAAATTAATGAAAAGACCACCTGCTTCCACCCTCCCCTTTCTAATGAAGATGGATAGAACTTATAATTATGTCTGGTTTGCACTATAGATCACCATAATCCTAGTGGTCTCAATACCAAGTTCTAAGAAGAATCGCATTTGGCGATCTCTCCCTATATAAATTAGAGAAAAGTATTAAATGAAAAATCCCTGAGAATTTCGTAAGTCGATATCCATCATTATAGAGATATTCCAAAACTACTAAGAATTAGAGGGGGTTATAATGAGTTTTTCCAAAAGGACTACAAAAAAAAATAAGCTTTCGTGCAACAAAAGAAAGACATGTTCTAACTCCCATCTTATATGACTCAACAACATCAAAATGCCATTAATTTACATTTCTGGGTCTCATGGAGTGAAGGTTGAAGAAGAGAGAAGAGATCAAAACATCCATCATCGTTGAGGTTCCATGGACAAACTTGCTGGAATATAATTTAATAAGGAAGCATTTCACTCTCCTAACAATTGAGTGGTTGAGATTCTAACAAGGAATCCAAATGATATGAGCTTTGTTTTAACTTTCTCTGATTTCACAGGCACTGTATGTAAAGAGACCCAGACGAAGGCAGAAATCAGTTTAGTTGTGCAATATCATAAATTTTATTCTAAAGGGTGTAAGGTTCTATCTTATGCCAAAACCCTGATATCATTAATCACAACAGCATTTGCATTCAATCTTATATGTAGATGGAGAATACGGAATGTAAAGAAAGGTTTTAAACTTTTAGTTCAAAATGACAGACTTTCTTGAGAAAATATCATCAAAACTATTTACTTTTTCTCAACCAGACTAACTTACTTTTTATAGCATTTTCATACATACCACACAATTCTTATGTGTTTACCCAGCTATCAGAGAATTGGGATGTGGAACAACAAAATAGCTTCAATACCTTCAAGAAGCATTTAATACATGGCTTTTCTTTGAATTCGGGTTTTTGAATTCATCCTCATCACTACCAAGCGCCAAACAATTGAATTACACAGAATTTACCTTCACATAAACTTTAAATACTACAATGAGAAGAAGAAGCCATTTGTAATAAGGAGAAGCCATTTACGGCTTGTCACAATTTGTAACGAAGCAGATCATATAAGAAGAAGCCATTTGTAATGAAGCAGATCATATAATGAAGCAGGTTTTTGTAATAAGAAGAAGCCATTCGTAAATGCCCCAGAAAAAGGAACTATATACTGCTTGAACAAATACTGCTTGGCACAATTGTAATGAAGCAACTATATAATAACATACCAAAAGTAATTCAAGATGACTTTGTGACGATATAAATTTTGAGAGAATGTTACTCTGAAAGTTAATATTCTTCTCCTTTTCAGAATAAGCCGAAAAGAGTGCAAGCTTCTATAGAAAAAGCTTGGAACCCGAAGTTATTCTCCGCACCGCAACTTGAAGCCGATACTCGCATCACAACCGAATACAAGTGACCAAGTCGATACATATGCACTTAAATGTATAAGCTCATGAATACAAGCATGACATGTTCACGCACATTGCCCAAGTAAAATTACACGTGACAAGTAAAAAGCGATTATTTAATGGTGAGATACAATACGACTTCCTCGTGTGTTTTAAACCAAGCATATTCGAAAAAACAAATACACCATTTTCCAAGCAATTCTATAGCTAAGAAATTAAAGCAAACGGCCATTAGCAGCTTCAAAATAGAATTCTTTTGAATTCGAGAGAAGGTGATAATCTTGGATATAAAATCTAAGAACTGAAAGTGTATGCAGGGAGCAGCTTAAGAAATAAACATCAGTTTGAAGAGCAGTGTGTAAGGCATCATCATATGTTGCCTCGATTCATTGAGGCTCTAGTAAATCTTATGTACATTGCAAAAAATTGTCCAAATTTTGAAAACCTTTTTATTTTGCACAAAATTTATCATGCAGCCCCAAACAGAGCCAAAATCCAATTCTTAACCTTAAACAAAATTTATCATGCTTTCTTGTTTTAGCTCTGATAAATGGTAAAACCGTTAGCTCTCATCCTTTCTCACAATCTTACTTATTTCTCAACTCAGCTCATAGATGTATACAATCTTTTTAATTATGGGATAAGAGTTATATGATGTAACCTTTTAAATCAAATCCCCATTTTGCTGTTTATATCTTGGTAATCCATAATTTATGCATTCATTTCTGGTGATATTATCATGCGTTCCAGCTTCTCCTCCAAAACTGGATCAATCCCGCAGGTTTTAAACTTCTTGGCTAGCTGGACTGCCTGTAATACAAATAATTATTTATTATTGATAACAATTTTATCAAAAAATATGTCTAAAGTCATCATATATATATTTGACTTACCGATAGTTTCTCGGCCTACCACTCCTGCGGTGCATCAATGGTCACAGCTTAATTGGGTCCCAACCTAGTCCCGTTGATCCCATTTTGAGTTCCGTCCAAACTTTCCAATCTTTCTTTAGTTGATCTCATTTATTTTTGAGTTTCGTTCGATCCCAATCCTTTCCAGTCAATTCTTTGAAATTAATCATTAGATTTTGCCAGCCTTCTTTACTGAAATGGGTGCTTGGCCTATTTCCCAGTTCCACCTCTCTCAAACAGAGATCACAGAAAATAATTGTGGCCTGTCGATCCTACATGACCGATGTTCCAGCCTCTTTTACTTTACTCATCTTAAACTGTAACATGAACATGTTAGAACACGATATTTCTTTTCGTAAATAGGATTAAAATAGAGCAATAGGGTAAAATACGATATTTTTTTTCATAAAAGAGGAAGGGTGAAAATAAAAACAAGCAAACAAATGCCACCTTTACTAGAAAACAAATGCCACCTTTACTATTACTGTCACTTTTTCTCATCCTTGTTATGATAGACAAGCTTAAGGAATATATGGCGGTTTTCATAATCTAAAACTTTGGTTACTCATAATGTTTATAATGTTATTTTCATATTATTGGTCACCTTATGTTGACGACCCATTTATCGGAATAAATGCTTGTTGTTGTTGTAATGCCAAAATTTGCCATGTGTTGAATAATTGTTAATGGATTTATTTTGTTTATTTTCTTCAGTTTTAAGATGCTCACTTGTGAGAATTTTATCAGTATAATTTTTCTTGGGCATCCTAATTGTTAATGTATATACACTCTAACACCAAAACATTCATATTTGCATGCATACCACTGAAATAATTACCACTATCACTACCTTTTAAAAAGTGAAATACACCTTTTCATGCATAGGCTTATGCACCAAGGTGTTATAAGTGTAAATATCAAACTTTGTGTGTTTGATAAATAAATACATAAGGATTGTGTAGTATGTGTGTAGATTTCCCTTAAATAAATACATAAGCCAAATCAGCAGACACAAAATTTAATGAATTTAACTCTATTTTACTTTGTATATCTAGAAGCCATTAATCCTACTTCTTCCCTAAAAATATATGGCGGTTTTCATAATAACAAATCAGCAGCACAAACCGGAAAGCCAAATCAGTGGCAAAACCTTGCAATTGAGTTCACATATGCATAGTAGATATATACATGGACGAGCATAAACAACATACTGAAAATTTGCTATTTTAAATGCATAAACCGCCTTCAAAATTAAAGGGCAAAGTTGGGTAATTTACATGTTACAGGCAAGGCTATTTACATAACTAAAGTAATTTAACCATGGCTTAAAACATAAATGAGGCAACAACAACAGTCAAGCAATTTATAGACGAGAAGCTAGCAAGACAGATTCTAACGAAATTGTTCTGATATTGCTAAGGTGCAAAGGTTTGAGGACTAAACTAAAATGCACATGGATGTTTGAAAAGAGTATGGAGGCAGAGTAATTTTGCTTGCAATTAAAAAACCTTAGATGCTAGATACAGCACAAATAACCACACTATATCATTATCTTCATCAATAGACACATTTCCTTCATTGTACAAGTCACTGAAAAGAAATAGGAATTTCTCTTAATAGCATAATTTCAGTCATCACAAATAACATTTGGTCTAAGAAGATAAAATTCCTAATTTTATTACACACGTAAGTTCAAAAACCTTGCTAAGGAGCTTATTCAACATTTGATGATGGCTACACTTCCAAATCTCCATTTTAAACTACAACTCGGAGCAAAATAGTATCACCGTAAACAAAATAGCTTCAAAGAATGAAGTTAAACTACAACTTGGAGCAAGACGAGGCTTTAATTATGAATTGGCTAAAAAACACGAAGTTCAAAAACCTTGCTAAGCATGCTTTGAGTTTTAACGGATATTGCTCGTTTCCGGAGTTTTCATCGCTAGCATACCAAGGGATTTCTTCCCGAATATGAAAAGCAGACCCAAATAAGTACGCTGAGTTCGTTAACTAGAAAACAAATCAGCAGAGGATGATCGAGAGAAAATGTCGAAGAAGAAAATGTCGAAGAAGAAGAGGAGGAGTACCGAAGGGCACGATCGATCGGGTTAGGGTTTCTGCGAAGCGCACGATCGAGAGAAAATGTCGAAGAAGAAGAGGAGGAGTACCGGTGGAGAAGCCGCGCAATGCCCACGATGTCGTCGCAGAGGATCAATGCCGCGCGCCGTGAAGAGTTGCCGTCGCGGAGGAAGATGCGTGAAGGAGGGTTACGGGCGTAATACGAACCTTTACCCCCCAAATACGCGATGTGAACCGCGGCCCGCAGGAGTGGTATCGCGGGTAGCTTCTTTCGTAAATAAAAAAATGTGTTTTTGGATCAGCACTTGATAAGTGTGAATCAAACGGTGCGGGGGCGTTTTTAAAAACGCCCCCGCACTTATAAGCTGCCCCAAACGGGCACTTAATCTATGCATAAAAAAAATTAGTAGAATGATTAGCTTGGACTTTTAACTTGGTTTAACATTGATGATATAATTTTTGTAAAAGTTTTAGTCTAATTTAGACAAGATTACTTGTTTCTATGCCCCTAGATCTTTTTTATTTATAACCTCCTATGAAATTTTTTATGCAATTAAAATTATTATATATCATTAATTTTTTCCTTTACTTTTTGCTTTATTTTCTAATAAATATGCTACTATCATGCTTGTTTTCTTTTCTATTGTCATGCATACAATATTTGAATATTGATATTTAAATCACTTTCTTTCTAATAAAGTTTTAAAACTATGAGATTCTTCAAATCATGTTTGAGCTATTTTTGACAAGTTTTGCATGTTGATGAAATTTTATTTAAATCTGTCATTTAGTCCTCTATATAGGTCTGAACTAAGTCTCTATTAAAATAACCTCAATTTGGTTGCTTAACTCTAATATAAAATTGTATATCATTTCTCAAACACTTAGATTATATAATATATCATCATTTAAATAGTTTAAAAAAGACTTAAATCTAATATAAACACACACACAGAGATATGTGTACATATATATTGATGTGTGTTGGAAGGTACACGGTGGTAGAGTAATGAATTATCTTCTTAGAATTGCATGAAAATTTAGCGCGCACACACATATAAAAGAGAAGTAAGCAAGAAGAGACACCTTAATATTTACATGAAAAACCTTGGAAAGAGGAAAGAATCACGGAGCCCAGCCCAGTTGAAATAATTCACTATGAATAATGAGTACACGAGACCACTCTCTTCATAAATTGGGGTGGATTGAGTTACAAAGTTGATCATGGTAAATATACAATAGTAGTTCATCGATAATAATAGTAGTTTGGTTGTATTGAATGTAATTCTTGGCGGAAGCAGACTAAAAAATTTGTTATCGATCACCAAGAATGTAATAGTGCCATGAATATTGTAGGTAGTGGTTGTAACACCAGCATGTCGTATAGGCCATAATTGAATGCCATGATAGTAGTAGATGGTTGCTTCAAATTTGTTGGTAAGCCAAGATGTCATAGTATAAGGCTACAGGAGCTGTGAGCCACATAGCCCGTAGTTGGGAGATATATGAGCTATGGGTTACAGAGGTCGTAGTTGGTCATGTAGGCCGTAGTGTTGAGCTATGATAAAATTCGTAGGTTGCAAAGATAAAATCCGGGAGCTGTATGTGTTGTAGGTCACGTAGATCGTGGTTATTCATGTAGGTCATAGTGGTGAGCTACAATGATATCCTTAAGCCAAAGTTGGAAACTATGATTATGTATATAAGCCACAGAGGCTAGAGTCGGGAGCTGCACGAGCTCTGAGCCCCAAAGGTCGTAGTTAGTTACATATGTCTCAGTGGTGAGCTATAATAACATTTGTAGGCAGTAAAGGCTAGAGTCTAGAGCTGTACGAGCTGCGATAACATTTATATTATAGAGTTCATAGACGAGAGTTATAAGTGATTTAAGCCATATAGGTCATAGTGGTGATTTGCAATAATGTTCGTAGGTTATAGGGCTAGAGTCAGGAGGTTCGTGAGTTATGGATCATGTAGGCCATAGTTGGTCACATAAACAGTAGTGCTAAGTTGCGTTGATGTCTCTAAGCCGCATAGGCTAGTTGGGGGCTATATGTGTTGGACCACGTAGGTTGTAGTTGGCCTTCTAGGCTATAGTGGTGAGCTGAGATTATGTCCGTATGCAGCAGGCGCCATATTTGGGATCTGCACAGGTTGTGATAACGTTTGTAGGCCATATAAGTTGGAGTTGAGAGCTACAGGAGCTACGAGCCATGTTGGTCGTAGTTGGTCACATAGGCTGTAGTGCTGAGCTGTGACAACAACTATAGACCACAAAGGCCAGAGTCTAGGGCTTTAGGAGTCTGAAAAAAGTCATCGACTTTGTGGCGCATTGCTACACTATCTTTAAAATATGTCATCGTAGTGTATACAGATTGCGTTGTTATACCGTCTTCAGGAGGAATCATTACACCATAAAAGCTTAATTCCTTTAACTAAGCCTTTTGACTTGGCTTAGAATTAATGATATAATTTTTGTCAGTATTTGGCACTGATTTAGACAAGATAAATTGATCCTATAGCATTAGATCGTTTTTCTTTATAACCTCCTATGAATTTTTCTATGTAATCAAGAATACTCAACATTGTCAATCGTTTTCCTTTAATTTTTTGGTTAGTTTTCTAACAAATATTCTACGAAAGTGATTGGCTTTTTGCTATTGTCCTCATTACCTCATCTGAATATTGATATTTAAATCACTTTCTTACAAATATTGCTCTAAATATAAGCACAAGACCGAATCTAGTTCTTATATATAGTTTTGGGATTTCTTTGATCCAAATAGGTTAAAACTTGAGCATCTTTTGAACAATACTTGGACATCATTCAAGTAGGGTCCAAAAAGAATTCAAGCAAAATTCTAAATTGAGTCATACAAGATTTAAAACTATGAGATTCTTCAAACCATATCTGAGTTGTTTTTGACAAGTATATATATATATATATATATATATATATATATATATATATATATATATATATATATATATTCCTAACTGATAATTGATCCACCACTTTATCTCATCAAAAAATAAGCTTTCAATCTCTTACAAGAATTATACAAATCCTTCATTTACATCTCAAATAGCTCCCAAACAGAAGACGAACCCAACCCCACCTCTATAAAGAATCTACCCCAAACAAAATAACTTCAAAAAACTTTACCCATTTTTAATAAAAAATTAGCTCAATAGATACAGATTTGCAGCCGTCGCAGAGTTTTTAAACAAAGCCTTACCTGTTTAGCTATTAGCACGTAATGATACTTCTAGTGCAAATTGACAATGCACTTTCTACGAGGAATTTGAGAGAACAGAATGATCATGGCTTCGGAGTCAACTTCTGCAAAGCGGCATTAATCTACTTATCTGATATTCCATTGAAGGATTCAGCCATGCCTTTGAAGACCTCGACCCTATAAAAATCGTAGAAGTCCAAAATCTCTATTGAGATGTTCTTGACAACATTCATGTCAAGACCTAGCTCCTCAAACCATCCAGTAGTCTCTTTATCTTTGAGCACGCTAGCAATGTACATGTGGCAAGTGCAATCATATATGGCGGATGGATGAGGAAAAGGTCCATCTTGTAAGTATCGTTCATAAGGCACCAAGTGATATGAGTAAGATCTGTCATACCAGCATACTGTAAATATTAATGTAATGGACGATAAGCATGAAAGACAGCCAAATAATAGTCCAAGGCTTCGAGCAATTTCATTGCCATCTCAAGAATATCTTTGATTTCACAATGGTACTTCTCATCAATAAACATTTTTTTAACGTAAAAAACTAGAATTTAAGACTGCAAAGTGCTTTCCACTGGTTTTAATGCCAAATACAAGCAAGTTGGAGCAACAAACGGAGGATCATACTAAGTCAAGCTTTTTCTTGTATATATACGTCTAAAATAACTAACACTATGGCTATAACCCTTTGCCTCACTTTCACTAGTTGAAATAATTTTTTCCTACCACGCATAAGGTCACCCAATTAAAATTATTCTCACGCAAAAAGTACATGACAATGAGCCCAATTTTAAAAAATTATAAATTTACTAAATTAAATATTAGTACATGGCTTAAGCTAATTGGAGGCCGTACCTACAGCCTTTATATGGAAAAAGAGCTCCACTAGTTGAGCAAGTCTCCATTTGTGGTTCGTCATCTGGATCTTGATAAGCTTGAACACCTCTAGAGTAAGACCCCGTTCCTTATCGATTTAGTGCATGACATCAATCTTAATGGCGACAAGTATTGGTACTATGCTATGGTTTTTGGCAAGATGGTGTCTTCCCGGCGGCTCTTGATGGTGAACAGAGTTGGAGGCACGACAGACCACTTCTCGGGTGGTCTGGTTGGTTGGCTAGCAGTGATGTGGTGTTTGCTCCCTTTTTGCCATTTCCCGGGTTTTCCGCTTTCAAATTGTTGAGTTACTGTTCCATTGCCTGCAACGGTTTTGGAGTGTGGTGCTGGACTGCTTCTCACCTTTTGAACTTCTAAGCCTGTTTGAAACTCATTCTACTCTCTGTCGGCATATTTTTAGGTTATGTTGTATTTTTGAAAAAGGGGTCGCCTACAGAAATTGTCGGCGAATTTTATATTTTAAATTTAATTTAAATATATATATAATTTAGAAAGTAGTATTTAATTTTGAAAATAATTTTAAATTTGAAAATTTTAAGATATGAAATCAAACCGATCTCGCATCCCAAATAGTTTATATAAATGAGCACCGCATCACAAACCGTGTATCTATCCCGAAGAATAGACACACTGATTGGTAATGAGGCTCGATTAAGTAAACTAGAAAGGTTTGTGACATCCGTTTGGTCTGCAAATCAATTTTATAAGCTGACAAGTTCCCTCGCTTAATATGAAAGCATTAAACGAGGTTTATATTACTCAGGTTCATGAAATTCCCTATAAGGGCAAGCCCCTATAGTTAATTACATCTTAAATGACGGGAATCACTTAAGAAAACTCTCGATAATAATCAGTAATTCTGATCTCAAGAATTTCAAAATTTAAGTTTTCAAAGGATTGAATTTTGGAATTTCAATAGGGAATGGATCAAGTTTGAAATATTTTATTTTGGGGATTCAAAGGAAGAAAGGTAGGAGAAATCACAGATTCGAAGCGAACTTCAGTAATTTCCCAACTATCCTATTGTTTGGCTTGGATTTAAGAAAGTCCTAATGTTATTTGATATTTCAATCTTGCCAATTTTGATTAATTTGGACTTATATTTGTATGATAAAATCATACAAATAGTCTTGAAGATGTGAGGGTTTATGTCGTATCAAACGACTACCTCGGAGTCCTAAGATAGGTTAGGGCTTAATTTACTTGACATGATCATGCAAATGCCCAACGAAGAGTTGAGGATTTATGTTGCACTAGGCAAACTACCTCGAAATCCTATGGCTTAGTTATTTAATTCTAAGAAAGTTTTGTTGAAGTAGACTCGAGTTTTGCTTGATGACGATGGCCGTGCTCGCCCACCATGCTCCGAGCTCCTTGTTGTTGCAGAGGTTTAGTTATAGAAGTCATAAATCAGGAGATGAGAAAAGTGTTTTGGTTTAGAGAAAATCTTAATTTCCAAGTGTTTTTTATATTTTATTTAAAATAAATCTTAAAGTTGATTATAACAACACCGGTTAAGATATCACGGTTCCATCCTTCCGGCATCATTATTTTTATCGGATTCACTTAGTCCAGATGAATTTGCTAAACTCAACTGAATGAGTTCCACACTTTCATTTAGACCGTGAATAATCCCGTTAGCAACACGTAGGTTACATCATCCGAGGTATTCCCGATCATCTAACAAGACGTTTTAATTTAGTTGTAATTGTAGTTTTGTGTTCTGTTTGTGATTAAATTTTGAATTGTTTTATATTTTGAAATGTTGTGGCGGTGAATTTTATCTTGCAATGACTTTTAATTTAGTTTTGGTTTCAGTTTTAGGGACTATCCTAAAAGTGTTGGTTTTCATGCAACAGTTGTTTATCATGTAAGAAAAGTAAGTGCGATGCGATTAAATAAATTGCAATAAAGTAAATTGCAACAAAATAAAAGCGTACCTGGAGGGTCTTCTCGTCATCCCAAGCTACACTTAAACACAATTTAGAATATTTAAGCAAGTTCCTAGGTAAAGCTAAGGGAAGGGTTATGGTTTTCTACCAAATTCGTAATCCTGTAGCTAGTCATTTCCTATGACGTCTAGGTTCTTGTATTTTGGTTTGAGGACGATTTTCTTCATCAAAGAACAATTAAGTTCAATTGTTCTTATAAATATCCTATCATATTGAGGAAGTGCTTAAGAAGAATCTTAAACATCTTTTCAATACTGATAGGATTGTTTTAAGTCCAAATGGATTTAATCAATTAGGTGATATAATCGTCCGAGGTTTAGTTAAGTTTTGTTGTTATCTTACTCAATGAACTAGGACATTTGAATATCCTATAAGTGAAGTAACATTTCATTTAACGTTTTGTTTAGGAGTTATGGTAACCAAAGCTTTCGAGGGAAAATTGGTGTTCAAATGGTTTGTGATTTAATTTAATCTCAGTTATCGGGTTTAAATTTGGAATAGTGTTTAAGTTGCTTTATTTTGAATTTCTTTATGTCTTAGGTGATGTTATTATTATTTTTTTAATTCAATTTAATTTAACTTTAATTTAATTTAATTTGGTTTAGCTTTAATTTTAATTTAATTTATTTAATTTAAATTAATTTTAATTTTAACTTGATTTTATTTTTTTTTAAATTTAATTTAATTTAATTTAATTTAATATGATTTAATTTAACTTAATTTAATTTAATTCAATTCAATTTAATTTAATTTAATTTAATTTA
Organism: Papilionanthe hookeriana x Papilionanthe teres; assembly: GCA_022702705.1. Classification (NCBI taxonomy): domain Eukaryota; kingdom Viridiplantae; phylum Streptophyta; class Magnoliopsida; order Asparagales; family Orchidaceae; genus Papilionanthe; species Papilionanthe hookeriana x Papilionanthe teres. The sequence goes on from CM040422.1 coordinate 174,462,938, forward strand.
ATTTAATATTTTTTAATTTAATTTTATTTAATTTAATTTAAATTTTAATTTGATTTTATTTTTAATTTTAATTTAATATTATACATTTTTTTTATGTTTTAAAGATGATTTAATTTTAATTGTTAAAGTATTAATTTAATTGAAATTTTAAAAGGATTTAATTTAAATAATTTAACTTTAATTTAATTTAATGATTAAGTCTTTTAACATTTTAAATCTTAAATTTGGATTAACATTTTAATTAGGAATTAAATATTATTGAGATGATTAATTTAGGGATTCTTAAATTAAAGAACAAATCTCTTCCTAATAATATCCCTATTTTAATAATTCCAATTTTATTATTCTTCCAAATTTAATCAATTAATTAATTAAGGTTTATTTTAATTATTTTCACATTGTTTGGTAGGTTTCTACTCTTTAATTATTTAAATTTCAATCATCCAAATCAGATTAGGATCAAATATTTTACTCTTTAATTTTATTAAGCCTAAAGTTTTAATTAAAGATTAAAATTTTTAATTACCATTTTTGCCCTTCAAGCTTAATAATTTCATAACTCACTAAATTGAGCTTAAATGAACTTGAAATGTTTATGTGACTTCACTCATATGTCAATAAAGACATGAGAGGAGAAAATGTGATTTTTCTGTATTTAATTTATTTATGTAATTATTTTTGGTGGAAAATAGAGATTTCCAAGGAAAATTTAATAATATGACCAAGGGAAAGTTTCTGTCCTTAAGAAAATTATAGGACATTTCTAATGACCAGAGGACCACTTGGACTAATTTTGGTGATTTTTTGAATTATATTCTTTTTATTATAATTATTTTGAATTTTGGAGTATTAATTAATTTAAAAATAAAATAAAGGTTAAAAAATTAATTTCATATTTTTCAAAAATCTCTCTAATATCAAGGAAATCAGAGAATTAATTTTTACAATTTTTTGATTTTTCTTTGATTTATTAGAATTTTTTTTGTGGAAATGCTAAAAAATACATTTTTTTTTAATTTTAAAATTACCTTAGGGCTTTAAAATTTAATATCTCATCAAATAGACCTAAGAAAAATATGGGGTTTGTTCCTAAGTGATTAGAATTCAAAATGTGACATTTTAGTGAATTTTATTATTTTTGTAATTTTATTATTATTTTTAATTATTAAAATATTAAAATAATACAAAAAATCAACTTTTTTAGAAAATTAAAATTTTAATTTTCTTAAATTCCCCTAATATCAAAGAGGCTCCAAAACCAATTTGGTGAATTTTTGAAAAGTATTTTGAAAGTTATGAATTTTTAAAGTTTAAATTGGCTAAATGGCTTAATCAACCCATTTAGTAGAGCTAACCAAGTCCAATTGACTTCAAATTTTTATGGTGGGTTTCTCTGATCCTAAAGGTCAGTGAAGAATTGTTTTCAAGCCAATTTGATGTATGATTAGCTCTAATTAATTAAGGACCTATTTTAGGTGTTTAGGCCAATTAGGATTATTCCAAGTGAATTAATTCAAAACCTATTTTTCCTAGGGTCCTCTGGTCATAAGAAACATCACCAAATTTTTCTAGAATTTATTTCACAACATGCTAATTATTGGATTTAAAATACTAAAAACAGCAACATGAATTTGAAAAATCAATAACTTCTCATAGGGATGGCCTCCGACTTTGGAGAATTCAGGGAATGTTCCCAAATTCAGAGGCTTCAAAAGCCCTATGGTCTCATGCCATGGTGAATTTTCTATATGCATGGAGAATTAAAATAATGCAGAGGGTAAATAAATCATTAAAAATAAAATACTTGATGAAATTAAATGATTTCTTTTTCACATTATTCTCCTCTGTTCACTGAGCAAGAGGGTATTTTTATTTTATTTTTCTGATTTTCCTACACAAAGTTATGCATTTTTAAAGTTTAGGGAATTAAATAAATAAAAAAACCCTAATTTCCTACTTATCCACGCGGCGCCACGCCATCCTCGGCAGCTCCGAAACGCCGCGTGTCGCGTTGCCATTCGGCGCCACCATCCAACTCAGTGCTCCGGGGGCCGGCTGTATCGTTCAATCTCCTCATCCGGCGCGATCCTGGCCGTCCGTCCGCGCGTGTATGGAATGAACGGCATCCGTTCATCGTCCCCAAGCGTCCTCACCCGAGAGCCGTCCACACTAAAACCCTAAGAACTCACTCATTTCTCAATGGATTTTCGTGTTCTTATGCTCTATGGATTCTTCTTGAAGAGACGAATACATCTATACGGTGATCATGCATTGAAATTAAAGCATTTGAAATGGAGAATCTCCAGAAGCTCGGGATGAAGAATTAGCTCATACCTTTGCTCAGAGAAGTGTGGCTTCAATCTGAGGGTTGTGTCACCTTCGATTGGATCCCAACAAGCTCCAGATGAAGTCTCCTGGTCTGGTGAATCGCCTAGGTATGATTTCGACCAAGCCCCGATCACAAAGCTTGGAGTCTGGAACAGATGGGTGGCCTGGAGAAGGGGCTTTTGCTGGTGGACTCCTTCCCTTGGTCTGGTGAAGGTGTAGGACCAATCAATTTGAGGATTGATCCACTGTGGAGAAGTGTCTTGGTTTTGGGTGGAATTTTGGCTGAGAAATTGGGTTCTGTTGGTGGGGATTAGGGCAAATTGTCACTGGGGATCAACTACTCTAAGTATGGAGAGTGTTCTGGAACAATTTGTGCAGGGTTTCAGTAAGATCTGGTTCAGCACCTCTCATGGCCGAGAGGGGGTGGTGTTTAAATAGGAGAGGGTGGAGGGCCTCCCAGGGGGAGTTAGGGCTTGGGATCAGCTACTCTTGGCAAGAGAAGAACAGCTACAATGGCCACTGGGGATGGGGCAGCTCAGCAGGTGAGAATTCCAAGTTCGGGCTCACATGTGAGCTCTAGGCCCGGTGGTTTCCGGTGGCCGTGGTGGGCTGGCCGGCCAGTGGTCGGTCACCCTCGAGGTCGTGGAGGTCGTGGGCTGGGGCTTAGTGCGAGATCGGTGGCATTGGCCATGTGTAAAGGGCTTGATTTAGATGGAATGGGGGAGGAGCTAATTTTGGGTCCAAATGGGTCCAAGTCATGGATTTAGGTTTGGTTCACCCTCCAAGGCCTGATTTTTGGGCTAAGGGAATCGAGTAAGTCAGCTAGCTTAGTGGGGAGAAGTCACCATCTAAGTACATTTATGTTTAATCAAGGTTTAGAAGAGTCATGAAAAGGCTTAATCACCCTTAAAGGAATCATTAAAGGACTCCCTCCCTTTGCCAAAAATGACACGGTGATGTGTAAAGTGGCTGCCATGGCTTGCATATGGCTTGTGCATGGCTTCATGGCTCCATTTGGCTTGAGGCAAAGCTTAGTCAATTTCATGGAAGTAGATTTTAGGAATCTTGGCATTTTTGATGGAAATTTGGATGAAGCTTGATTTGGAATGGTTTAATGATGATTTTGAAACTTAGGGGTGATATCAATTAAAGGTATGATGAAAAGAAATTGCCATGTGGGCTTTAGGGCCAATCTAGGGCTTTTGTATTTGGTGGAAATGAGCTTTTAGAATGGTTTAGGAAAGTGGGCCTTTAGGTTTGAAAACAAATTGGTGGATGGAAATTTTGTGAAGGATTGGGCCAAAAAAATGTTGGGTTTAGCTCATGGATGTGTTATGAGTGATTTGAAGCAAGTTGGAAGTGATTTGGGTTTGAATTGGGTTAAATTTGGGCTTCTTTGGTGAATGGGCCAATATAGATCAAATTGGGCTAACTTGGGCCAATGTTGGGCTAGGGTTGAAATTGATGTAAAATAAATGTTGGGAAATGTTTATGGGAGTGTTTCAAAGAAGTTTTGTCTTTGGTTTGGTTTTGATTTTGGGGTTTGGATTTATTTGGGTTAGGTTTGGGTTTAGGTCAAAATTGGGCCTTTTAGCTTTGGGTTGAATTTGAGTGGGGTTTGGGTCTAAATTTTGGGTAAATCATGTTAGTGTTTTGTTTGTGGGGATGCTAAGTAATGTTTAGAAAAGATTTGGGGTTAATTGGAGTTAAATTGGTTTGGTTTGGGCTAGGTTTGGGTCATGGGTCCAAATTGGGCTTTAAGGTCCAAAATGAAATTGGGTTCAAATGTCAATCAAATTGGACTTGAATCTGGTCTAGATTGGTGTTGAGAATGTTAAATGGAAGTTTAGAATTGGATTGGACCAGATTTTGGGTCAATTGGGTAGGTTTGGTTTGACATTGGGTTCACTTTGGGTTAAAATGAGTCAAATTGGGGGTTTTGGCAAAAGTGGGGTAAATTGACAAAATTGGCCCATGATGTAGTTGAACAAAATGAAATTGGGAATATTTTGGATTTTCTAGAAGTTTTTGGGAATTTTCTGAATTTTTGGATTTTTGGGTCAAGAGGGGTATTTTGGGTATTTGGAGGGTATTGGGAGGTATTTTTGGAATTGTTTGGTATTTTTGGCTATGGATGGTCAATTTGAGTGATGTGTGAATGTTTGGGATTGGTTTTGAGGAATTTTTGGTAATTTAGGTGATTTTGCAAATTTTGGGTAGTTTCAAGGGCTTTGGGTAGGCTAGGCGGGTGTAGGGTTCCCGGGGTTAAAAATTGAAAATTTGGAAAATTGAAGATTAGGTATATGTAAGTGGAATGGAACCATTTTGGTTGGGCCATGAAGCCATATTAAGCCTATATGAGCCATGAGAGGACTCATTTGAGGCATTCACTATGTTGTTCCTAACCCTCTTAGCCGAGGGCTTAGGGGTTAAGGACCATCCGCGTGAATCACTTACATGAGTCGGAGGTCAAGTTGGGTATGGGTGTGGTTTTAGGAGGTGTGTGAAAGTGTAGTGTATAAGTGTAGTGTGTGTGTAAGTCAGCCCTCACTGGACCGAGGCCACCTGTGGCGGTCCTAAGGCCAAAGAGTCCTACAGAACTCATCCTTTAAACTTCCACATTCGATTTCAACCCTCTAGGTGATTAGGGGTCTACGATCAAGTTTGTGGAGTTTGCGGGGAGTTAAGAAGTGGTTTGAATTTCTAGGTGGTGGGTCCCAATTCTAATCCTCTAAGATAGTCAAAGGAAAAGCCTAAGGCTAGATCCTAAGTACTAAAGAGAAGAAGAGAAGACCTCATTAAAATTGAGGTCAACACTCTCCCATGGCACTCCTGCTCCCATTGAGTTGGTTTCCAATGCTCAATGGCCAAAAGCTACATATTTGGGTGTGGTGGGTAACAAATGACATGAAACCTTAAAACATTTGGACCAGCTGGTGTTCCCCCAGGCTTTACATAATGCAGATGAAGGCAAAGAAGTATGTCCTTTTATTAAACCTCTGAGTGTTAAAGATGGTTTGCCTGCCATATTTTTCACTGATGAGGAGATGCAATTGCTTGTGGATTCCTGCAAATTCACCTTAATTGGTAATTCTAGTGTGGCCATCCAAAAATGGATTCTGTCAGAAAATATTTAATGAATTCAACTTCACTGGAGCTTGGAAGGTGAGGCTAGTGGATGGGAGGCATATTATGATTCAATTACCCTTGGAAGAGGATTACACCAAATTGTTTGCCAAACAATCTCTTCAGACAGAAGTTGTCACTAACCCGACCCGCAATAACGCAGTAATATTCGCTTGCAAAAGATGGCCAAAAACTTGACCCAATTTATAAATTGCGGCTAGTGTATTAAATCAAAATGTTGTAAAATTTTAGAAAATATTTTACACACTAGGGGTACTATGCAAGTATACGTATCGTTTCAAGTAATATAGGGTTTTCTTTTATAATCCCAGTATCGATCCCACAGAGAAACGACGTAAGAAATCCTTTAGGCTAATTCCAGTCTATTTCTATAAGGCCTAAATTTCGAATGTCGATTAAAATGAGTTTTCTAATAACTAATATTAAATTAAATTCTTAAATAAAAAGATAACTTATGGATAAACTGGTTTGGAGAAATTCGAGATATTAGAAATTACCTTTCTCTTGCAATTACATAGATAATGTGTAAGAAAAATATGCTTAGATTTAATGTAGTAGTGCCAAATAGAAGCATTCCTATTCTTTACCCTTTGGTCCGAGCATAAAGAACATTGGCTAATCTATAGATCGGTTCGGGATGTTTTATTAGTAGAATGGGTTAATCTAGGCTCACACTACTAGATGTCCAAGGGTGGCTATGGTCGGCCCTACCAGTGACCCGTTCCCTTTCTATAGATCAAATTATTAGAATTTAGTCTGTCACTCTAAAAACTAATCAATTCTGCGCCCAATAAACAATATCTCCCTATTTATTCGCACTCCACCTTGAATAACCCGCACAAGGCCTTCGACTATCCAAGGATTCATGTGATATCTACTAGTTAAGAATTCATCTTATTCTAGGTCTCGGAATTCTTCAACAGGTTTTAACAATACAAGTGATCAATTTGTAAAGTAAATAAAGATCCGGTATGAATATCATCACCATAATTTAATAAGAGAATATCTAAGCAAATCGTAATTCCTAAACATGCATCTATTTCATTACAACATAAAAGTAAATGAAATTAATGACATAAGAAGTAAAAGCATTGATAGAATTATGTAATAAATTAAATGCCAACAAGGAACATATTTCATTAGTATTCTATTATATTTATGCAACTATCTGTCAGCTATAAGCATTTAATAGTTAATTCTATAATAAAACTGATTTTCCTACGCATGTCACTACTTCATAATAAAAGAAAGAGTAAAGGAAATCACTTACGTAACATGGATAATTCACGACAGAAAACTTGGTTTAGAACAAAGAAAATCCACTAGAAAATGTTTACAACAAATACAAAGAAATGAAGAACACAATACTTAGCTTTTTTCCTCTGAAAGAAAGAAGAAATTCTCTCCACCAAAGTTTCCCACCGATCCATGCGCCGCTCGTACATCTCTTACATAAATATCTCAAAATCCCTCACCAATCTCTTCATAAGATATAGAAATCTACATCTTCATGACTCTAAAATGACTAAAATGACTAAGAGGAAAGAGAGATACTATAGGGTGCTATTTTTTCTGAAGGAGTACCCTCCTATTTATAGGCTTCAAGGGTTGTCTCAAGGCACCTTTTCAAAATGTTTCCACATTCAATGAATCTTCTAGAAGATGTGTCTGGCGCCTAGGCACCGGACACCGCGTCCCGTTTCATCGCACCTCTTCACTTTGGCTTGCACCTCGCGATTAAAACCGCTCCAATGTGTCTAGATTCATTGTATCACATGCCCTATATATTAGGAATAACTTCCAGGCTTCTAGAAGGTCTAGAAACTACTTAACACCGTCAAAATAACTCCCAAAGTCATCAAAATCCCGTCCAATAATTGATTCTAAATGATTCTGGCGCCTGGGCGCCGGGGTTTGGCGCCTAGGCGCCACCTTGTGCGCAGCTCCACCATTTTGCTTCGTTTGGCTCCGTTTCAACTCCGATTTACCCCATTTCAGTTGCGTTGCGTTCCTAACATCTTCACCTATAAGATAGACATAAAAACTACCTTTCTCAAAAGTATAATTTCATCCAAAAATATGTGATAAATATGAAAGATAGTAAGCATAGAAAGACATATTGATATGTGCTAAATCAGAAGTTTCTTTCTTGCTCATTTTGGCTTAAAATTGCATAGTTTTTGCTTCATTTTTTCTAAAATCATATTTTTATACTTGAAAATAAGAATATGAAAAATTACTTCCTTTATAGTATAATATCATTAAAAATATGCATAAAGTGGGCATGAAATGAACAGTAAAAATAGGTACTTCTTTTTCATGGATCAGTCACCATGAAGTTACTTAAATTGACTCTTGATTTTGAGCCAAGCAAGGAGCCCCCCCATTATGCCTATCTGGTTTAAATTTCTTGGACTACCTTTTCAATATTTCAATCACAATGTGATTTTTAAAATAGGTTGAGCTCTTCACAGACCTATGAAGCTGGATGTACCTACCTACCATTTCTTCTGGCCATCAGTGGCAAGAATCTTTGTGGAAAGGGACATTACCCTTCCTGATGAGGAGAAAATCTGGCTAGGCTCTGACCATGATGGGAATATTAGTAGAGTAAAGACCTTACTACTGTCATCATTGCAAAATATTTGGACATACTGAAGACAGATGCTGTTGGTTTCACCTTCCTTCCAAGAAGAAACCAGAGGTTCCAGTCCCTACTCAAGTGCTTTCCCCTCCACTAGAAGTAGTTGTTGAGAGGACTATTGATTGAAGTGAGGGAAATGCTCCAGTTGATGCTCTTGTAGCCCCCCATCCATCTATCCCACTAGTGGAAATGCTGGATGAAAACTCTAGCCACTTACTGAATAGTTTGGGACATAGTATTGGGTTAGCCATTTCTCCTCCTCCTTCCAGAATCAGTCATGATGCTCCTACCTCAGCTACTTTAGAAGATATGAAACATGCCTTGACAGTTGATTGGCAAATCCGGAAAACAAGGAAAAATAAGAAATACATCTCATAGCTCTAGAAACTATTGACTGAAACTCCTTCATTAGCAGCTAGGTGTTCCTTCCCTCCCAGCAGATGGTCCCTAACCAGGACTAGTAGAGGGAGAGATAGATCTAAATCTTAATCTTCCCACCATGCTTAACTTACTTTGCTGGAACATTAGGGGAATTGCTCACCCCCTATCTATTTAAAGATTATTAAATCTTAATAAAAAGTTCAAACTGTGATGTTTTGCTATTTTGTAACCTATGTTTCACAAACACCCTAAGAAACTGATTCACAGGTTCTCTGGGTTTTCACATGTTGCTAATACAAATAATAAGATTTGGATATTTTGTAGGAAGGAAATACAATGTTTTGTGGAGTTAAACCACTCCCAATTTGTCCACATCTCTTTTAAGATGAATGTTTATGATGAATTTGTGACTTTTGTGTATGTTGGATGTAGTAAGGCTGCTAGATGTGATCTTTAGTCAGCTTTACATTCCATAAGTGCCACAATGTCTTTCTGCTGGATGGTATGTGGAGATTTCAATTGTATTATATCTTCTGCTAAAAAGTATGGTGGTAGGGCTCCCAACATTTCAAAGCTTACTTCCTTCAGTAATAATATCCAGCTGGCTGGGTTGTTTGATCTGGGATTTTATGGGTCTGAATTCACTTGGAGGAGAGGGAAAATTTGGGGGAAGTTTGACAGAGTATTGATGCATGATCTTTGGTGTCAACAATATTTATACTCCTATGTGACTCATCTGAGCCTTGTTGGGTCTGACCACAGACCCCTACTGATCACTATTACTGCAAACCCCAACATATCCAGGCCTCCCCCATTCAGATACCTCAGTTTCTGGTCTGAACACTCTTCATTTCTTAATACAGTTTTAACCAACTCGGGTGGTATTCATCATCTCAATTATTTGATTAAATTGTGGTGATTCCACATTAAAGTTGTGAAGGCTATCAAATCTTGGCATTGGGCCTCATTTGGAGATGTATTTAAAGTAGTGGATTTTGCTGAAAGAGAAGTGGTTGAACTAGAAATGACTGCACTCGTGGACTCTACAGAGGAAATATCATTATTTATTGCACAAGAAAAACTCTTTACTACAATAGATTGGCAGGACAATTTACTTAGACAGAAGGCACCTGCAAGCAAATTTTTAGATAGAGATAGAAACACCAAATTCTATCACGCCTTCATTCAGTACAGATTGAAATGTAATGCCATTAATAATATATATAATTCTATTGGTGAGAGACTCCATGATAACACTTTCATTGCTTTAGATGCATTAAATCCAGCAGCTGCTGCTTTAACTGCCTTTAGACAGAATCCCTATTGATACAATGTTCAGGAAAAATCTTACTTACACCAGCAACCTCACTCTAATAGACCCCCCTACTATGAATGAAATTTAGGCAACAATCAACTCCATAGACAGCTCTAAAACTACTGGACTAGATGGCTTTACAGCATATTTCTATAAAAAATCTTGGGAGATTATTAAAGGTGATATGATTTCTGCAATTTAGAGTTTCTTTCAAGGGAATGGCCTCCCCGAGTATTTTTGTGCTTCCACCATTGTGTTGGTCCCCACGTTCACTGATAAGAAAGACTGGCATCAGTTCAGACCTATCATCCTTACTACTGTCCTGAGCAAAATTATAAGTAAAATTATTATGGGAAGGCTTCAATCTCATTTAGACAAGATCATCAGCCCTAATAAGATTGCTTTTGTCAAAGGCAGATCTATTACAGATAATGTACTGCTGGCCCAAGAACTTTACTAGAGCTTGATAAGCCTTGCAGGGGTGGCAATTTAATTTACAAATTAGAACTCAGAAAAGCTTATGACACCATCTGTTGGGACTTTATACTAATGGTACTATCTGCCAGAGGCTTTCCTCCTGAGTTCTGCACTTTCATCTCCAGATGGCTACATGCTAATGTACACTCTGTCCTCATCAATGAGCAGACTTGGGGTGATTTTACTACCACTAGAGGCCTTCATTAAGGAGATCCATTGACACCTACATTATTCATACTTGTTATGGATTACCTTTCAAGGATGCTGGATAAATGTTTACTAACACATACTTACTTCAGGTACCATCAAAAGTCGAACTTACTCATTTCCCATCTTATCTATGTAGTGATATAATGACATTCTCCAGAGCTAACAAAAATGCAGTTACAAAAGTGAGCAAGTTACTATTCCAACAGCACTCGTGCATGCAATTTAATTCAGAGAAATGAAACATCTTGTTCATCTGTAAAACCAACCCCACCAGTAAGCAATGAATTCTTCACCTCACTCGTTTCACAGGTGCTCAACTTCCCCTTAAGTATCTTGGAGTCACACTTATCAAAGGTAGATCCAAACTTATCTAATTTAAGGAGGTGCTAGGGAAAATTCCTGCCCAACTTTCTTGTTGGACACACTCTTTTCTCTCCAAAGTGACAGATTACCTTACTTAAAAGCACCCTAACCATCTTCCCATCCTTCATATGACATGCATAAAGAAAAGTACCCCAGTTCAATTAGAGAGACCCTTCAACAAATTCCTTTGGTCTGGGCAAAGGCAACAACTCCATTGGACCAGTTGGAAAAAACTTGCAAAACACACTTTAGCAGGTGGCCTTTGTACGGCTTATTTTTAGGTTGTGTTGTATTTTTGAAAAGGGGTCGCCTACAGAAATTGTCGACGAATTTTTAATTTAATTTAAATAAATAATTTGAAAAGTAGTATTTGATTTTGAAAAATAATTTTTAAATTTGAATATTTTAAGATATGAAATCAAACTGATCTCACATCCCGAATAGTTTACATAAACGAGCACCGCACCACAAACTGTGTATTCTATCTCGAAGAATAAACACATTGTTTGGTAATGGGACTCGATTAGATAAACTAGAAAGGTTTGTGACATCCGTTTGGTCTGCAAACCAATTTTATAAGCCGACAAGTTCCCCTGCTTAATATAAATGAATTAAGTAGGGTTTATATTACCTAGGTTCTTAAAATTCCCTATAAGGGCAAACCCCTATAGTTAATTACATCTTAAGTGACGGGAATCACCTAAGAAAACTCTCGATAATAATCAGTAGTTCTGCTCTCAAGAATTTCAAAGCTCAAGTTTCCAAGGGATTGAATTTTAGAGTTTCAATAGGGAATGGATCAAGTTTGGAACGTTTTTTTGTTTTGGGAATTCAAAGGAAGAAAGGCAGGAGAAATTACAGATTCGAAGCGAACTTCGGCAATTTTAATTAGTTAGGACTTATATTCGTATGATAAAATCATACAAATAGCCTCGAAGATGTGAGGGTTTATGTCGTATCGGACGACTACCTCGGAGTCCTAAGACCGGTTAGGGCTTAATTTACATGATATGATCATGCAAATGCCTAACGAAGAGTTGAGGGTTTATGTTGCACTAGGCAAACTTCCTCGAAGTCCTATGGCTTGGTTATTTAATTCTAAGAAAGTTTCTGCAAGTAGACTCGAGTTTTGCTGATGACGATGGCCGTGCTTGCCCACCATGCTCCAAGCTCCTTGTTGTTGCCTGAAGATTGTAACCAAAAGAGAAGAGAGGAGTGTTCCGGTTTATAGAAAATCTTAAAATCCAGTGTGTTTTTTAATATTTTAATTAAACAAATCTTAAAGTTGATTATAACAACACCGGTTAAGATCCCACGGTTCTATCCTTCCGGCATCGTTATTTTTATCGGATTCACTTAGTCCAAATGAATTTGCTAAACTCAACTAAATGAGTTCCACACTTTCATTTAGACTGTGGGAAATCCCGTTAGCAACACGTAGGTTACATTATCCGAGGTATTCCCGATCATCCAATAAGACGTTTTAATTTAGTTGTAATTGTAGTTTTGTGTTCTGTTTGTGATTAAATTTTGAGTTGTTTTATATTTTGAAATGTTGTGGCGGTGAATTTTATCTTGTAATGACTTTTAATTTAGTTTTGGTTTCAGTTTTAGGGACTATCCTAAAGGTGTGGGTTTTCATGCAACAATTGTTTATCATGCAAGAAAAGTAAAGTGCATTTGCAATAAAGTAAATTGCAAGAAAGTAAATTGCAATAAAATAAAAGCGTACCTGGAGAGTCTTCCCATCATCCCAAGCTACACTTTAAATACAATTAGAATATTTAAGCATTTAAAGCAAGTTCCTAGGTAAAGCTAAGGGAAGGGTTATGGTTTTCTACCAAGGTCCTACTCCTATAGCTAGTCATCTCCTATGACGTCTAGGTTCTTGTGTTTTGGTTTGAGGACGATTTTCTTCATCAAAGAACAATTAAGTTCAATTGTTCTTATAAACATCCCATCATATCGAGGAAGTGCTTACGACGAGTCTTAAACATCTTTTCAATATTTCTAGGATTATTTTTAAGTTCAAGAGAATTTAATTGTACAAATGAATTAATCGTCCGTGAATTCAAGTTTTGTTGTTATCTTACTCAGTGAACTAGGACATTTGAATATCCTATGAGTGAAGTAACACTTCACTTAACGTTCTGTTTAGGAGTTATGACAATAAGAGCTTTTGAGGGCAAATTGATTTTCAAGTGATTTATGATTTAATGGGTTTAAGTTTGGAATAGTGTTCAAGTTGTTTTAGATTTATTTTTGAATTCTTTATGTCTTAGGTGATGTTATTTTTAATTCAATTTAATTTAACTTTAATTTAATTTAATTTGGTTTTGTTTTAATTTTAATTTAATTTATTTAATTTAATCTAATTTTAATTTTAATTTGATTTTATTTTTTTAATTTAATTTAATATAATTTAATTTAATTTAATTTAATATGATTTAATTTAATTTAATTTGATTTAATTTGATTTGATTTGATTTAATTTAATTTAATTTAATTTAATTTTTAATTTAATATGATTTAATTTAATTTAATTTAATTTAATTTAATTTAAATTTTAATTTAATTTAATGATTAAGCCCTTTTAGCATTTTAAATCTTAAATTTGGATTATCATTTTAATTTGGAATTAAATATTATTGAGATGATTAATTTAGGGATTCTTAAATTAAAGAACAAATCTCTTCCTAATAATATCCCTATTTTAATAATTCCAATTTTATTATTCTTCCAAGTTTAAACAATTATTTAATTAGGGTTTATTTTAATTATTATTATTTTTTTAAATTGTTTAATAGGTTTCTACCCTTTAATTATCTAAATTTCAATCATGCAAATCAGATTAAGATCAAATATTTTACTTTTTCATTTTATTAAGCCTAAAGTTTTAATTAATGGTTATAATTTTAATTACCATTTTACCCTTCAAGCTTACTAATTCCATAACTCACTAAATTGAGCTTAAATGAATTTGAAATTTTTATGTGGCTTTACTCATATGTCATTAAAGACATTAGAGGAGAAAATGTGATTTTTCTATATTTAATTTATTTATGTAATTATTTTTGGTGGAAAATAAGGATTTCCAAGGAAAATTTAATAATATGACCAAGGGAAAGTTTCTGTCCTTCAAAAAATTATGGGACATTCTTAATGACCAGAGGACCACTTGGACCAATTTTGGTGATTTTTTGAATTATATTATTTTTATTATAATTATTTTGAATTTTGGAGTATTAATTAATTTAAAAATAAAATAAAGATTGAAAAATGAATTTTATATTTTTCAAAAATCTCTCTGATATCAAGGAAACCAGAGAACTAATTTTTACAATTTTCTGATTTTTCTTTGATTTATTCGAATTATTTTAGTGGAAATGCTAAAAAATACATTTTTTTTAATTTTAAAATTACCTTAGGGCTTTTAAAATTTAATATCTCATCATATAGACTTAAGAAAAATATGGGGTTTGTTCCTAAGTGATTAAAATTCAAAATGTGACATTTTGGTGAATTTTATTATTTTTGTGATTTTTATTATTTTTTAATTATTAAAAATATTAAAATAATGCAAAAAATCAGATTTTTAGAAAATTGCAATTTTAATTTTCTTAAATTCCCTCGATATCAGAGAGGCTCCAAAATCAATTTGGTGAATTTTTGAAAAGTATTTTGAAAGTTATGAATTTTTAAAGTTTAAGTTGGCTAAATGGCTTAATCAACCCATTTGGTAGGGCTAACCAAGTCCAATTGACTTCAAATTTTTATGGTGGGTTCCTCTGATCCTAAAGGTCAGTGGAGAATTGATTTCAAGTCAATTTGATGTATGATTAGCTCTAATTAATTAAGGACCTACTTTGGGTGTTTAAGCTAATTAGGGTTATTCCAAGTGGATTAACTCAAAACCTATTTTTCCTAGGGTCCTCTGGTCATAATAAACATCACCAAATTTTCCTAGAATTTATTTCACAACATGCTAATTATTGGAATTAAAATATTCAGAATAGTGACCTAGAATTGAAAAATCAATAACTCTCCATAGGGGTGGCCTCTGACTTCGGAAAATTCAGAGAATGTTCAAAAATTCAGAGGCTTCAAAAGCCCCATGGTCTCATGCCATGGTGAATTGTATACATGCATAGAGAATTGAAAATGTGCAGAGAGTAAATAAATTATTAAAAATAAAATACTTGATGAAATTAAATGATTTATTTTCCACATTATTCTCCTCTGTTCACTTAGCAAGATGATATTTTTATTTTATTTTTCTGATTTTCCTACACAAAGTTATGCATTTTTGAAGTTTAGGGAATTAAATAAATAGGAAAATAACCTAATTTCCTACTTAAGTGAAGAGGCGCCAGCTCAACCTCAGCAGCTCTGAACGCACACGCGTCATCTCCTGATTCGAGGCCGCCTTCTGACTCAGCGCCACGCGGCCCGCGGTTCATGTATCATCTCCTAGTCCGACGCCATCTGAGCCGTCCGTCCACGCGTGTATTGAATGAACGGCATCCGTTCATCATCCCCAAGCCTCCTAGCCCGAGAATCGTCCATCTTCTAGGCCTAAGATCTCACTCGATACTTGACCAAATTAAACATTCTTATGCTCTATGGATTCATCTCGAGAAGACGAACACATCCATACAGTTTATGTGGCATGAAATTGACTCAATAAAAATGGAGAATGTTCAGAAGCTTGGGAAGAAGAATGAGACCATACCTTTGCTCAGAGAAGTGTGGCTTCGATCTGAGGGTTGTGTCACCTTCGGTTGAGTCCAAGCAAGCTCTAGATGAAGTCTCTTAGCCTAGTGAATTGCCTAGAGTTGATTTCCACCAGAGCCGATCACAACCCTTGGAGTCTGGAATAGATGGGTGGCCTGGAGAGGGGGCTTTCACTGAGGAACTTCTCCTCTTGGTCATGTGCAGGTGTGGGTGAGTTTAATTTGACTTTGGTGAAGGATTCAGGAATGTCCTGTTCTGGCCTGAGAATTGAGCTCTAAAATTTAGCTCAATCAGTGGGGATTAGGGCAGGAGGACAATGGGGATCAAGTGCTCTAGGTGTGGGGAGAGCCTGGAGTGATTTTGGCAGAGTTTCCTTAAGATTGATTCAGGACCTCCTCCATGGCCGAGAGGAGTGGGGTTTAAATAGAGCTGGCTGGAGGCTCTCCCAGGGGGAGTTAGGGGCTGGGATCAGCTACTCTTGGCAAGAGAAGAACTGCTGCAATGGCCACTGGGCATGGGGCAGCTCAGCAAGGGAGAATTTCAATGTTGGCTCACATGTGAGCTCTCGGGTGTGGTGTTTTCCGGCGATCCAGGCGGCTGGCCGGTAGACATGGGTCACCCTCAGGTTCAGGTGGGTCAGGGCTGGGGTTTAGTGTAGGCAATTGGGCTTTGCCATGTGTCAAAAGCTTGGATTAAGATGGCATGGGGGAAGGCCAATTTTTGGCTTGATTTGGTCAAGTCCACCTTTTGGGCTTGGTTCACCCTTCAAGATGGCTTTGGGTGTTGTGAGGAGTCAAAGGAATCAGCTGGTTTGACATGGAGAAGTCCTTATCTAAATATATTTGGATTAAATTTGGGTTAAGGGGAATCATGGTTAAGGCTAATGACTTTAGGAGATTAAGGAAAGAGACTCCTCCTTTTGCCCAAAATGGCATGGTGACATGTAAAGAGGCTCTCATTGCTTCCATGTGGCTCATGCATGGCTTCATGGCTCATCTTTGTCTTGGGAAAAGTTAAGTTAATTTCATGAAAAAGGGTTTTGTGAATTTTGGAATTTTAATGGGAATTGGCATATGGCTTGATTTGGATTTATTTTATCATGGATTTAGAACTTAGGAGATGGCTTTATCAAATGGGTGATGATAGATGATTGTCATGTCGGCTTTGGGCCTTTTGAAATTATTTTTGATGGGCTTTTAGGAAGGCTACGGAGATGGGCCTTTAGGTTTAAGAATAAATTCATGGATGGGAATTTTGTAGAAGTTTGGGCCAAATAATTGTTGGGTTTGGTTTAGGGATATGTCATGATTGATTTGAAATGAGTTTGGAGTGATTTGGGTTTGAATGGGGTTGGATTTGGACCTCTTTGGTAAATGGACCAATGTAGGTCAAATTGGGCTAACTTGGGCCAATGTTGGGCTAGGGTTGAAATTGATGTAAAATTGATGTTGGGAAATGTTTATGGGAGTGTTTCAAAAAGGTTTTGACTTTGGTTGGGTTTTGATTTTGGGGTTTGGGCTTATTTGGGTTAGGTTTGGGTTTAGGTCAAAATTGGGCCTTTTAGCTTTGGGTTGAATTTGAGTGGGGTTTGGGTCTAAATTTTGGGCAAATCATGTTAATATTTTGCTTGTGGGGATTTTAGGCAAGGTTTAGAAAAGATTTGGGGTTAATTGGAGTTAAATTTGTTTGGTTTGGGCTAGGTTTGGGTCATGGGTCCAAATTAGGCTTTAAGGTCAAAAGTGAAATTAGATTCAAATGCCAATCAAATTGGACTTAGATTTAGTCTAGATTGGTGTTGGGAATGTTGAATTGAAGTTTGGAATTGAATTGGACCATAATTTGGGTCAATTGGATAGGTTTGGTTTGACATTGTGTTCACTTTGGGTTAAAATGGGTCAAATTGGGGATTTTGACAAAAGTGGGGTAAATTGACAAAATTGGCCCATGGTGAAGTTGAACAAAATGAAATTGGGAATATTTGGGATTTTTTGGAATTTTCTGGGAATTTTCTGAATTTTTGGATTTTGTTTTTGGCTAAGAGGGGCATTTTGGGTATTTGGAGGGTATTGGGGGTATTTTTGGAATTTTTGGTATTTTTGGCTTTGGATGATCAATTTGATTGGTGAGGAAATGTTTAGGAATGGTTTTGGGGAATTTTGGGTGATTTGGAAGTTTTGGAGGATTTGGGTAATTTCGAGGGTTTGGGTAAGTTAGGCGGGTGTAGGGTCCACAGGGTCAAAAATTAAAAATTTAGAAAATTGAAGATTGGGTAATTGTAAGTGGAATGAAATCATTTTGGTTGAGCCCTGAAGCCATATCAAGCCCACATGAGCCATGAAGGGACTCATTTGAGGCATTCACCATGTTGTTCCTAACCCTCTTAGCCAAGGGCTTAGGGGTTAAGGACTATCCATGTGAATCACCTTCATGAGCCAGGGGGGTCAAGTTGGGTACAGGTGTGGTTTTAGGAGGTATGTGAAAGGGTAGTGTACAAGTGTAAGGTGTGTGTAAGTCAGCCCTCACTGGCACAGTGCCACCTGGAGCGGTCCTAAGGCCAAAGAGTCCTATAGGAACCCATCCTTTAAACTTCCACATTTGATTTCAACCCTCTAGGTGATTAGGGGTCTACAATCAAGTTTGTGGAGTTTGCAGGGAGTTAAGAAGTGGTTTGAATTTCTTGGTGATGGGTCCCAATTCTAATCCTCTAAGATAGCCAAAGGAAAAGCCTAAGGCTAGATCCTAAGTACTAAAAAGAAGAAGAGGAGACCTCATCAAAAATGAGGTCAACTAATGGACCCCCAATAGGTGTGGTGTGCTAACCAAGCACACCGCACGTATTGGTGTTGACCGAAGTGATCAATAAAACTAACACAAAAGTCCAAGTGACAAACTTGGGACAGAGTAGAAGCGTTTCCGCTGGGGAGTGTCAAGTATATCTCTGAGACTAGAGATTCCTGAACTCTCGCTGGGGAAAGGAAAAGGAGGTGAATCCCAAATCACATGATCTGTGGGAATTCAATTTAGATTTTAGTTTACTTTTAAATTTCAAGTTTCAATGTGTGAGTTTGGATTTCGATTGAAGTTTAATTTGAAATCGATTTAAGGAAATTTTGAATTTGAAATTTGGATTTGAAATGAGGATTGAAACCTGGGTTTCACCCTTGGGATTGCGAAGAGAACTGGATATTAGGTACCAGCCTCGGAGTGAGAATCGGAGTTTAAGTGTCGATTGAAAAGGATGAGAATCAGAATTTAGGTACTGATCTCGAAAGGGATGAGAATTGAAATTTAAGTATCAATCTCGAAAGAGAGTCAAAATTTAGGTATCGACCTCGAAAAGGATGAGAATCAGAATTTAGGTGTCGATCTCGGAATGAGAACTAGAATTTAGGTACCGATCTCGGAAATTTTGAATTGAAATTTAGGTATCAATTCGGATGAGAATTGAAATTTAGGTATCGATCTCGGAATGAGAAGCTGGAATTTAGGTACCGGTCTCGGAAATTTTGAATTGAAATTTAGGTATCAATTCGGATGAGAATCGAAATTTAGGTATCGATCTCGGAATGAGAAGCTGGAATTTAGGTACCAGTCTCGGAAATTTTGAATTGAAATTTAGGTATCAATTCGGATGAGAATTGAAATTTAGGTATCGATCTCAGAATGAGAACTGGAATTTAGGTTCCAGTCTCGGAAATTTTGAATTGAAATTTAGGTATCAATTCGGATGAGAATCAAAATTTAGGTATCGATCTCGGAATGAGAACTGAAATTTAGGTACCAGTCTCGAAATTTTGAATTGAAATTTAGGTATCAATTCGGATGAGAATCGAAATTTAGGTATCGATCTCGGAATGAGAACTGGAATTTAGGTACCAGTCTCGGAAATTTTAAATTGAAATTTAGGTATCAATTCGGATGAGAATTGAAATTTAGGTATCGATCTCGGAATGAGAACTGGAATTTAGGTACCAGCCTCGGAAATTTTGAATTGAAATTTAGGTATCAATTCGGATGAGAATCGAAATTTAGGTATCGATCTCGGAATGAGAACTGGAATTTAGGTACCAGTCTTGGAAATTTTGAATTGAAATTTAGGTATCAATTCGGATGAGAATCAAAATTTAGGGATCGATCTCGAAATGAGAACTGGAATTTAGGTACCAGTCTCGAAAATTTTGAATTCAAATTTAGGTATCAATTCGGATGAGAATCGAAATTTAGGTATCGATCTCGGAATGAGAACTGGAATTTAGGTACCGATCTCGGAAATTTTGAATTGAAATTTAGGTATCAATTCGGATGAGAATCGAAATTTAGGTATCGATCTCGGAATGAGAAGCTGGAATTTAGGTTCCGGTCTCGGAAATTTTGAATTGAAATTTAGGTATTAATTCGGATGAGAATCGAAATTTAGGGATCGATCTCGGAATGAGAAGCCGGAATTTAGGTACCAGTCTCGGAAATTTTGAATTGAAATTTAGGTATCAATTCGGATGAGAATCGAAATTTAAGTATCGATCTCGGAATGAGAACTGGAATTTAGGTACCAGTCTCGAAGATTTATCTGTATGAAGAGGGACCCAGTCTCATGCCATCAGAACCAACTCGAACAAAGTTCGTGGCTCCGTGTCAATATAACTAGTCGATCCTCTAAGAGATAGAAGAAAGAGAATTGAAAGGAGCTGGTAAGTGTACCAAGCTGAAAAGACTTGACTTAGCAATAAGTCGAGGAAAATATTCAAATTTCAAAAGAGTTTCAAACATATTTTGATTGAGAGAAGAACTGAAAGGTTCGAATCAGAGGATTCAGATCGAAATTCAATTTGAGATTTAGATTCATTTTGTTTTAGTGATTCAATTTCATTTTCTGTTTAATTAGAGCTCATGTTAATTTAGATTTTGTTTTGACATTCAGATTTTTAAAAGATTTTTCGTTCATTTAATGTTCATGCGAATTTGGAGTTCATCATTTTTTTTAGATTTTTAAGGAAAGTTTTTTTTTTCTTTTATTCTTTTTGTTTCTTTTCTGTTCTTTGTTCGAAGTTCATTTAACTTTAATGGCGTTTCCCAGTCAACTTGCACAAAAGAGGTGAAGGCCAAAAATGTGACATGGTCACTTTCATTCCAATCATGTTGAAGATACATCATACAACTCGATCTGGAATACATCTCATAAAATCCATATAGACTCAAAACGGACTATGTATGATCTTTGTCGATCCATCCAAAAAGGTATCTGTCAAAAATCCATGTCTGAATAGTGAGGTACATGGTCAATAATATCACCTTCCAAGCCATCCTTGGCAAGGATGCCGTATGGATGTACGTTGGAGGTGTGATATTTTCCATGTAACTCACAGCTCGTAAGGTCGGAGGCTCTCTGGCTGGAAGTGGTAAGGTGCTTTCCTGTCATCCATCCTTCTGAAAGTAACTGAGATATGCTTCATTAGTACTCCCGGTATACAATGTTTAGCGACATCTGCTCCGTTGCCCTTTAGTATCATGACGGAACCTACCGGTAATGGTATCTTTACTGGCCCACGGAACTCACCTGGGCTTGCTATCCGGAGGTTAGATTCGAACATGATATTACATTCGTTCAGAAAAGAACTGTGCGAAAGGTCTGACAAAGTCGTGGTGATCTATGTGCGGGGGTATGCAGTCACCCTTCTTGTAAATATTAATGATGCAACTGTTGGGTATGCAATCTGCTGGTAGTACCCTCCATGTTATCATTCTTTTTACTATCCTTTTGATGACTAATGGCATTGGATTCACCTGGCCATGACGGAGTATCCTTGGTGGGTTTCCTTTCTTGTCTTCTGCGAAGTTGTAGCAGCATCCACATTGTATTGTAATTCTTCCTTTCCCTGGCATCCATCTCCGGGGTTCCGAGTAAGTGTTTTCTCTTAGGCGACCCACTCGGCCCATTCTTTTCAAATCCCGGATGCAGTCCACGATTTTTTGTTGTTCGTATTCCGAGAACACGTCTGTATGTAGCTCGAGGCCTTCCAATATATTGATCTTCCTGCCTCTGATTCTCTCGAAGTATTCAAAAGTTTTCTTCTCGACTTTCTGCATTTTTTCTAACTCGTATTATGGAATAATCTACAAATGGCGAGGCCTAGTGACGTACTGTGGGATATATGGCTCAATCCCTTCGTGTTCTCCTGCATACCTCGGCTCCTCAGGGATGGTCTCCGTCGGGACCTCCTCCGGGGTTGCTTCTGCAACAAGGTTATGCATTGCGGTGGCTTTATCCGGTGGCGTGGTAGCCTTCCTTCTTCCGATCTTCTTGAGATTTCCCTGGTCTCTTCGTTATCCTCGTAGCCGGCTTCCTTTCTTCGGGTTCTGGCGAACCGGTATCCTCGAAGTATATGCATCGGCGGTAGCAACCGCCTCGTCGCGCTGGTCCGCTGCTAGTTTAGTTAACATCTTGCGGATACGGCGATTTTTATTTCTTCGCTGAGTTGCTGTGAGAGTAGCTCTTCGTACTTCCTGAATTTCTGTGGGCGCGGCTGTCGGCATATTTTTAGGTTGTGTTTTATTTTGAAGAGGGGTTGCCTAACAGAAGTCTGTCGGCGAATTTTTAATTTAATTAAAATAAATAATTTGAAAAGTAGTATTTGATTTTGAAAATAATTTCAAATTTGAAGATTTTAAGATATGAGATTAAACCAATCTCACATCCCAAATAGTTTATATAAACGAGCAACGCACCACAAACCTTGTATCTATTCCTAAGGATAGACACACTGCTTGACGGTGGGGCTCGATTAAATAAACTAGAAGATTTGTGACATCCGTTTGGTCTGCGAACCAATTTTATAAGCCGACAAAATTTCCCCTGTTTAATATGAAAATATTAAACGGGGTTTATATTACCCGGGTTCTTCAAAATTCCTATAAGGGCAAGCCCCTATAGTTAATTACATCTTAAGTGACGGGAATCACCTAAGAAAACTCTCGATAATAATCAATAATTCTGCTCTCAAGGATTTCAAAGTTTAAGGTTTTCAAGGGATTGAATTTTGGAATTTCAATAGGGAATGGATCAAATTTGGAACATTTTGTTTTGGGAATCCAAAGGAAGAAAAGTAGTAGAAATCACAGATTCGAAACGAACTTCGGTAATTTCCCGACTATCCTATTGTTTGGCTTGGATTTAAGAAAGTCCTAATATTTATTTAAATGTTTTGATTTTGCCAATTTTAATTAATTAGGGCTTATATTTGTATGATAAAATCAAACAAATAGCCTCGAAGATGTGAGGGTTTATTGTCGTACCGGACGACTACCTCGGAATCTTAAGACCGGTTAGGGCTTAATTTGCAATGCAAATGCCTAACGAAGAGTTGAGGATTTATGTTGCACTAAGCAAACTACCTCGAAGTCCTATGGCTTTGTTATTTAATTCTAGGAAAGTTTTGCTGATGTAGACTCAGGTTTTGCTGATGACGATGGCCGTGCTGCCCACCATGCTCCGAGCTTCTTGTTGTTGCAGAGTTTTAGTTTTAGAAATCATAAATCAGGGGATGAGAAAAGTGTTTTGGTTTAGAGAAAATCTTAATTTCCAGGTGGTTTTTTATGTTTTAATTAAAACAAATCTTAAAGTTGATTATAACGACACCGGTTAAGATCCCACGGTTCCATCCTTCCGGCATCATTATTTTTATCGGATTCACTTAGTCCAGATGAATTTGCTAAACTCAACTGAATGAGTTCCACACTTTCATTTAGACCGTGGGAAATCCCGTTAGCAACACGTAGGTTACATCATCCGAGGTATTCCCGATCATCCAACGGGACGTTTTAATTTAATTGTAATTGTAGTTTTGTGTTCGTTTGTGATTAAATTTTGAGTTGTTTTGTATTTTGAAATGTTGTGGCGGTGAATTTTATCTTGCAATGACTTTTAACTTAGTTTTGGTTTCAGTTTTAGGGACTATCCTAAAGGTGTGGGTTTTCATGCAACAGTTGTTTTATCATGCAAGAAAAGTAAAGTGCAATGCAGTTGAATAAATTGCAATAATGTAAATTGCAAGAAAATAAATTGCAATAAAATAAAAGCGTACCTGGAGGGTCTTCCCGTCATCCCAAGCTGCACTTAAAACACAATTAGAATATTTAAGCAAGTTCCTAGGTAGAGCTAAGGTAAGGGTTATGGTTTTCTACCAAATTCCTAATCCTATAGCTAGTCATTTCCTATGACGTCTAGGTTCCTTGTGTTTTGGTTTAAGGACGATTTTCTTCATCAAAGAACAATTAAGTCCAATTGTTCTTATAAATGTCCTATCATATTGAGGAAGTGCTTAAGAATAATCTTAAACATCTTTTCAATACTTCTAGGATTGTTTTAAGTCCAAATGGGTTTAATTGTACAAATGAATTAATCGTCCGAGAATTCAAGTTTTGTTGTTATCTTACTCAGTGAACTAGGACATTTGAATATCCTATAAGTGAAGTAACATTTCATTTAATGTTACGTTTAGGAGTTATGATAACTAAAGCTTTTGAGGGTAAATTGGTGTTCAAATGGTTTGTGATTTAGTTTAATTTCCATTAATGGGTTTAAATTTGGAATAGTGTTCAAGTTATTTTAGATTTATTTTGAATTCTTTATGTCTTTGGTGATGTTATATTTAATTCAACTTAATTTAATTTAATTTAATTCAATTCAATTTAATTCAATTTAGTTTGATTTGATTTAATTTAATTTAATTTAATTTAATTCAATTTAATTTTAATTTATTTTAATTTAATTTAATTTAATTTAATTTTATTTTATTTAATTTAACTTAATTTAATTTGATTTTATTTATTTAATTTAATTTAATTTAATTTATTCATTTAATTTAATTTAATTTGTTTATTTATTTTAATTTAATCTTTAATTTAATTGAACTTTTAATTTTAATTTAATTTAATTTAATTTAATTCAATTTAATTTACTTAATTTAATTTAATTTTTAATTTAATTTTATTTTTAATTTTAATTGAAATTTTAAAAGAGTTTAATGATTTAATTTTAGTTTAATGATTAAGTCTTTTAATATTTTGAATTTTGAGTTATCATTTTAATTAAGAATTGAATATTAATGAGGTGATTAATTTAGGGATTTTTAAATTAAAGAATAAATCTCTTCCTAATAATATCCCTATTTTAATAATTCCAATTTTATTATTCTTCCAAACTTAATCAATTATTTAATTAAAGTTTAATCATTTTAAAATTGTTTAATGGGTTTCTACCCTTTAATTATTTAAATTTCAATCATCCAAATCAGATTAGGATCAAATATTTTACTTGTTAATTTTTTATTAAACCTAAAGTTTTAATTAAGGGTTAAAATTTAATTACCATTTTACCCTTTAAGCTTAATGATTTCATAACTCACTAAATTGAACTCAAATGAACTTGAAATTTTCATGTGACTTCACTCATATGCCAATAAAGACATGAGAGGAGAAAATGTGATTTTTCTATATTTAATTTATTTATATAATTATTTTTAGTAGAAAATAGAGATTTCCAAGGAAAATTTAATAACATGACCAAGGGAAAGTTTTTGTCCTTAAGAAAATTAGGGGACATTCCTAATGACCAGAGGACCACTTGGACTAATTTTGGTGATTTTTTGAATTATATTATTTTTATTATAATTATTTTAAGTTTTGGAGTGTTAATTAATTTAAAAATAAAATAAAGGTTGAAAAATGGATTTTATAATTTTCAAAAATCTCTCTGATATCAAGGAAACCAGAGAAGCAAATTTTGTAATTTTTTGATTTTTCTATGATTTATTATAATTATTTTAGTGAAAATACTAGAAAATACATTTTTTTTAATCTTAAAATACCTTAAAGCTTTAAAATTTAATATCTCACTAAATAGACCTAAGAAAAATGTGGGATTTGTTCCTATGTGATTAAAATTCAAAATGTGACATTTTGGTGAATTTTATTATT
Organism: Papilionanthe hookeriana x Papilionanthe teres; assembly: GCA_022702705.1. NCBI lineage: Eukaryota > Viridiplantae > Streptophyta > Magnoliopsida > Asparagales > Orchidaceae > Papilionanthe > Papilionanthe hookeriana x Papilionanthe teres. The sequence goes on from CM040422.1 coordinate 174,488,509, forward strand.
TTTGTGATTTTTATTATTTTTTAATTATTAAAAATATTAAAATATTATTAAAAATCAACTTTTTTAGAAAATTGAAATTTTAATTTTCTTAGGTTCCCCTGATATCAGAGAAGCTCCAAAACCAATTTGGTGAATTTTTGAAAGGTATTTTAAAAGTTATGAATTTTTAAAGTTTAAAATGGCTAAGTGGCTTAATCAACCCAATTAGTGGGGCTAACCAAGTCCAATTGACCTCAAATTTTTATGGTGGATTCCTCTGATCCTAAAGGTCAGTGGAGAATTGATTTCAAGTCAATTTGATGCATGGTTAACTCTAATTAATTAAAGACCTATTTTGGGTGTTTAAGCCAATTAGGGTTGTTTTAAATGAACTAAGTCAAAACCTATCTTTCCTAGGGTTCTCTCGGTCATAAGCAACATCACCAAATTTTCCTAGAATTTATTTCACAACATGCTATTTATTGGAATTAAAATACCCAAAACGAGTGACATGAACTTGAAAAATCAATAACTCTTCATAGGGATGGCCTCGACTTTGGAAAATTCGGGGAATGTTCCCAAATTCGGAGGCTTCAAAAGCCCTATGGTCTCATGCCATGGTGAATTGTATGCATGCATGGAGAATTAAAATAATGCAGAGAGTAAATAAATTATAAAAAATAAAATACTTGATGAAATTAAATGATTTCTTTTCCACATTATTCTCCTCCGTTCACTCGAGCAAGAGGGTATTTTTATTTTATTTTTATGATTTTCCTACACAGAGATATGAATTTTTGAAGTTTAGGGAATTAAATAAATAAGAAAATACCCTAATTTTCTATTTATCCACGCGGCGCCGGCGCATCCTCGGCGGCTCCGAAAGGCCACGCGGCACGCTCCCATTCGACGCCGCCACTCGAGTCGGCGGCCCGGGCCCCGCGGTTCTCGCACCGTCTCCCGGTCCGACGCCATCTGAGCCGTTCGTCCGCGCGTGTATTGAATGGACGGCATCCGTTCATCGTCCCCAAGTGTTCTCACCCGAGAGCCGTCCACACTAAATCCCTAAGATCTCACTCGATTCTCAATGGATTTTTATGTTCTTATGCTCTATGGATTCGTCTTGAAGAGACGAACACATCTATACGGTTAACATGCATTGAAACTAAGGCATTTGAAATGGAGAATCTCCAGAAGCTCGGGATGAAGAATTAGCTCATACCTTGGCTCAGAGAAGTGTGGCTTCAATCCGAGAGTTGTTGCACCTTCGATTGGATCCCGGCAAGCTCCGGATGAAGTCTCCGGTCCGGTGAATTGTCCGGTTATGATTTCGACCAAGCCCGATCACAAAACTTGGAGGTCGGAGCAAGCCGGGTGGCTCGGAGATGGGGCTTTTGATGGTGGACACCTTCCCTCGGTCCGGTGAAGGTGTAGAGCCAATCAATTTGAGAATTGGCTCACCGTGGAGAAGTGTCCCGGTTTTGGGTGGAATTTCAACTCTGAAATTAAGCTTACAGAGGAGAATTGGCAGGGGGATTTCACTGGGGATCAAGTGCTCTAAGAGTGGAGAAGGGTCTGGAACAATTTTGGCAGAGTTTTGGCAAGGTTTTTGCTTAGCTCCCTTCCATGGCCGAGAGGGGTAGAGTTTAAATAGAGCTGGCTGGGGGGCCTCCCAGGGGGAGTTAGGGCTTGGGATCAGCTGCTCTGGTGAGGAGAAGATCAGCCATGGTGACCACTAGGCATGGGGCGGCTCGGCAAGTGAGAATTTCAATGTTGGCTCACATGCGAGCTCTCGGCCATGGTGTTTTCCGGCGGCCCAGTGGCCGGCCGGCCAGGCAATGGTCACCATCTTGGTCGGGTGGGTCGTGGCGGGGTTTAGTGTAGTGCAATTGGCAAATGCCATGTGTAAAGTGGTTGAATCAAAGTAGAAAGGGGAAGGGGCCATTTTAGCTTATTTTGGTCAACCCATGCAAATGGGTTGGGTGCACCTCCCCAAGACCTGGTTTAGGGCTGAGGAGGTCGGTGGGTCAACCTCCCATGTGTGGTGGAGTCTCCATCAAGGATTAGGTGGCAAAGCATGGTTTAGAGTGTGACATGCTTAAGGTAAAAAAGGCTTAAGGGAGGCTTAAGAAAGATCCCCCTCTTCTTGCCATAAATGGACTAATGACAAGTCAAAGCCCTCATGGCTTCATGTGGTTTGAGAATGGCTTGTTCATGGCTCCATTTGGCTTGGGAAAAGGTTGGCTTATTTCATGAAAAAGGGTTTTAGAAATATTTGGCATTTAGGGGTAATTTGACATGTGGCTTGATTTGGAATGGTTTAATTGATGATTTTGCAACTTAGGGGTGATTTTGATCAAATGGATGATGAGGGGAAGTGTCATGTGGGCTTTAGGATGATTTGGGCTTTTGAATTTTGAAGGAAATGGGCTTTTAGGAGGGTTTAAGGGAAGTGGGCTTTTAAGTTTATGAATGTGTTCATGGATGAGAATTTTTGTAAAAGGTTGGGCCAAATAAATGTTGGTTGTAGCTCATGGATGTGTCATGAGTGACTTGAGGCAAATTGGGGGTGATTTGGAATTGAATTGGGTGAGTTTGGGTTAGGTTTGGGTCATGGGTCCAAATTGGGCTTTAAGGCCAAAAGTGAAATTGGACCCAAATGTCAACCAAATTGAACTTAGATTTGGTCTAGATTGGTATTGGGAATGTTGAATTGAAGTTTAGAATTGAATTGGACCAAAATTGGGGTCAATTGGGTAGGTTTGGCTTGACATCGGGTTCATTTAGGGTTAAAATGGGTCAAATCGGGGGTTTTGACAAAAGTAGGGTAAATTGACAAAATTGGCCCATGGTGTAGTTGGACAAAATGAAATTGAGAATATTTGGGATTTTCTGAAATTTTCTGGGAATTTTCTCGAATTTTGGATTTTTGGCCAAGAAGGGTATTTTGGGTATTTGGAGGGTATTGGGAGGTATTTTTGGAATTTTTGGTATTTTTGGGTATGGATGATCAATTTAAGTGATGTGGAAATGTTTGGGGATGATTTTGGAGAATTTTAGATAATTTGGAAATTTTGAGAAATTTGTGTAATTTCGGGGGTTTTGGGTAGGCTAAGCGGGTGTAGGGTCCCAGGGGTCAAAAATTGAAAATTTGGAAAATTGAAGATTGGGTGGTTGTAAGTGGAAAGAAGTCATTTTGGTTGAGCCATGAAGCCATATCAAGCCCATGTGAGCCATGAAGGGACTCATTTGAGGCATTCACTATGTTGTTCCTAACCCTCTTAGCCAAGGGCTTAGGGGTTAAGGACCATCCATGTGAATCACCTACATGAGTCAGGAGGTCAAGTTAGGTATGGATGTGGTTTTAGGAGGTATGTGGAAGTGTAGTGTGTAGGTGTAGTGTGTGTGTAAGCCAGCCCCTTCACCAGACCAGGCCACCCAGGGCAGTCCTAAGGCCAAAGAGTCCTATAGGAACTCATCCTTTAAACTTCCACATTTGATTTCAACCCTCTAGGTGATTAGGGGTCTACAGTCAAGTTTGTGGAGTTTGCAGGGAGTTAAGAAGTGGTTTGAATTTCTAAAAGGTGGGTCCCAATTCTAGTCCTCTAAGATAGTCAAAGGAAAAGCCTAAGGCTAGATCCTAAGTACTAAAGAGAAGAAGAGAAGACCTCATCAAAAATGAGGTCAACAAATGGACCCCCAATAGGTGTGGTGAGCTGACGGAGCACACCGCGCGTATTGGTGTTGACCGAAGCGATCAACAAAACCAACACAAACATCCAAGTGACAAACTTAGGATGAAATAGAGGAGTTTTCGCTGGGGAGTAGCAAGTATATCTCTGAAACCGGAGATTCCTAAACTCTCGCTGGGGAAAGGAAAAGGAGGTGAATCCCAAATCACATGACCTGGGGGAATTTCGATTTAGATTTTATTTTATTTCAATTTAAGTTTTGATGTGTGAGTTTAGATTTTAGTTTGGAGTTTCAATTTAGATTGAAGTTTGTCAAGATTAATTTGAAGGATTTGATTTGAAATGAAAATTGGAATTTTGAGGTTTTAGATGTAACATCTTCAACCTCGAAAGAAAATTGGATTGATTAGATTGAATCGTTGCAATGAGAAGAGATCTCAGAGTAATGCGGTGTTGGATGTAAAATCTTTAACCTCAAGAGTTTGATTTTGATGTATTTCAGTGCAATAGGAAAATAATCCTAAAGCAGTGCGGTCTTGGATGTAAAATCCTCGACCCAAAAGGTTTGAATTTGATGTATTTCAGTGCAATAGGGAAGAATCCTAAAGCAGTGCAGTCTTGGATGTAAAATCCTCGACCCAAAAGTTTTGAATTTGATGTATTTCAGTGCAATAGGGAAGAATCCTAAAGCAGTGCAGTCTTGGATGTAAAATCCTCGACCCAAAAGTTTGAATTTGATGTATTTCAGTGCAATAGGGAAGAATCCTAAAGCAGTGCAGTCTTGGATGTAAAATCCTCGACCCAAAAGTTCGAATTTGATGTATTTCGGTGCAATAGGGAAGAATCCTAAAGGTGCGGTCTTGGATGTAAAATCCTCGACCCAAAAGTTTGAATTTGATGTATTTCAGTGCGATAGGGAAGAATCCTAAAGCGATGCGAGTCTTGGATGTAAAATCCTCGACCCAAAAGTTTGAATTTGATTTATTTCGAGTGCAATAGGGAAGAATCCTAAAGCGATGCGGTCTTGGATGTAAAATCCTCGACCCAAAAGTTTGAATTTGATGTATTTCAGTGCAATAGGGAAGAATCCTAAAGCAAGTGCGGTCTTGGATGTAAAATCCTCGACCCAAAAGTTTGAATTTGATGTATTTCGAGTGCAATAGGAAAGAATCCTAAAGCAGTGCGGTCTTGGATGTAAAATCCTCGACCCAAAAGGTTCGAACTTGATGTATTTCAGTGCAATAGGGAAGAATCCTAAAGCAGTGCAGTCTTGGATGTAAAATCCTCGACCCAAAAGTTTTGAATTTGATGTATTTCAGTGCAATAGGAAAAGAATCCTAAAGCAGTGCAGTCTTGGATGTAAAATCCTCGACCCAAAAGTTTGAATTTGATTGAGACTTGAAATCTGGAAAGATTGAATTTGAGATTTGGAAGGATGAGTTTGAACTCGATTGAAATTTGATTTAAGATTCGATTTGAAATTTGGAAGATCAAATTTGAAATTCGATCGAGATTGGATTTGAAATTTGATTGAGAATTTGATTTGATATTTGAAAAGATCAAATTTGAAATTTGATCGAGAGTGGATTTGGAATTTGATTGAGAATTTGATTTGGAATTTGAAAAGATTGAATTTGAAATTTGATTTGAAATTTGGAAGGATGGAATTTGAGATTTGTGTTGATTTCGTTTATCTTTTAATGGTTCAAATTTTATTTTATCGTTTATTTGGTGTTTGTCATTTTTGGATTTTTTTTTTTTTTAGAAAGTTTTTTTTTATCCCCTTTTTGTTTCTTTTCTGTTCTTTGTTCGAAGTTCATTTAACTTTAATGGCGTTTCCCAATCAATTTGCACAAAAGAGATGAAGGCCAAAAATGTGACATGGTCACTTTCATTCCAATCATGTTGAAAATACATCATACAACTCGATCTGGAATACATTTCATACAATCCATGTAGACTCAAAACGGACTGTGTATGATCTTTGTTGGTCCATCAAAAGAAGCATCTGTCAAAAAATCCATGTCTGAATAGTGGGGTACATGGTAAATAACATCACCTTCCAAGCCATCCTTGGCAAGGATGCCGGCTGGATGTACGTTGGAGGTGTGATATTTCCCATGTAACTCACAGCTCGTAAGGCCGGAGGTTCTCTAGCTCTGGGTCTGGTTGGAAATGGTAAGGTATCTTGCTGTCGTCCATTCTCCTGAAGGTAACTGAGATCCGCTCCACTGGCACTCCTGGTATGCAATGCTTAGCGATATCTGCTCCGTTACCCTGCAGTATCATGACGGAACCCACCGGTAAAGGTATCTTTACTGGCCCTCGGAACTCACCCGGGCCTGCTATCCGGAGGTCGGATCCGAACATGATGTCACACTCGTTCAAGAAAGAGACTGTGCAGAAAGGTCTGACGAAGTCGTGGTGATCTATATGTGGGGGTATGCAGTCACCCTGTTTGTAAATGTTGATAATGCAGCTATTGGGTATGCAATCTACTGGCAGTACCCTCCATGTTATCAATCTCTTTTCCATTCTCTTGATGACTAATGGCATCGGATCTACTTGCCCATGACGGAGTATCCCCGGTGGATTTCCCTTTCTGTCTTCAGCAAAGTTGTAGCAGCATCCGCATTGTATTGTGATTCTTCCTTTCCCTGGCATCCATCTCCGGGGTTCTGAGTAGGTATTTTCCCTTAGGCGGCCTGCTCGGCCCATTCTTTTCAAATCCCGGATACAATCCACGATTTGTTGTTGTTCATATTCTGAGAATACGTCGGTATGTAGCTCGAGGCCCTCTAGTATGTTGATCCTTCTTCCTTTAATTCTCTCGAAGTATTCAAAGGTTTTCTTTTCAACATTCTGCATTCTCTCCAGCTCGTATTCCGGAATGATCGCGAGATGGCGAGGCCTTGTGACATATTGTGGGATATATGGTTCAATCCCTTCACGTTCCCCTCGCATACCTCGGCTCCTCGGGGATGATGCCTCGTCGGGACATCCCCGGGGTTGCTTCGCAACAAGGTCATGCATTATTGGTGGTTCTATCCGGTGGCGTGGTAGCCTTCTCTCTTCGATCTTCCGGAGATTTCCCCGGTTCTTTCGTTATCCTAGGAGCTGGCCTCCTTTCTTCAGGTTCCTGGTGAACCGGTGTCCTTGAAATGTGTGTGCTGGCATTAGCAATTGTCTCGTCACGCTGGTCCGCAGCTAGTTTTGTTAACATCTTACGGATACGGCGATTCTTATTTCTTCGTTGCGTGGTTGTGAGAGTAGTTCTCCGCACTTCTTGAATCTCTGTGGACGCGGCGCTGACAAGCCTGCCCTCCGCTGTAGCGACTACAGATTTCATTTTCTTGTCTTCTTCAGTGTTTGATTTTCTTTTCTTGTTGTTGGATTGGTGGCTTGGGCACCCACTTTCATCACTGTCTGCCCGGGTAGTTCTTCTCGGTTAACTGGGACCCAGTCACTTTCCTCATATTGTAGGCCTGCTGGTGCGAAATCCGAGTCAATCTCGATTATCGCTCCATCTTTCACCCTCTTTTCATCGAGTGCAAGGCTTACACCATTCTTAAAGTTCAGGACCAACCGCCCGTTCGACATTTCCCTGCGAAAAGACAAGGAAAAGGATCAAGGGCTGTACTAAGAACAAGAACATTAAGAAAATGTTTATTAAAGATACATTTTTTTATTTCTCCTATATTTAAAATTTAACAGGAATGAAGTAGGATAAGATCAGGGAAGAGATTTTGATTTGGAAAGGAAAACAATGAAAACTTTATTATCATGATTTTATTTATTTTAGCACATTTTATTATTTTTTTTGGGTTCGGACCCAATCATAAGTAATTACTTCGCCCGTGTTTCTTAGGGATGAATAATTCATTCCTTCGAAACATCAGGTAGCGTAATACTTTTTCAAGTATCGTCCGTTGATCGGAAGCATATGTCGTTCTCCCTGAAAATTCACTAGCCGGTAGGAACCTCCTGAGTATACTGCTTCAACCACAAATGGTCCTTCCCAAGTGGGTTCAAATTTTCCTCCTATCTTGCGGTGTGCAAGAATAGGTCTCTTGAGAACGAGAACTAAGTCACCAACTTTGAAGGTTCTTGGGCGGACCAGGCTTGTCATGGGCTTGAACCATCTTAGCTTGGTATAGTTCTAAATTCCGTTGCGCCGCAAGTCTTTTCCCTTCCAAGCTTTCTAATTCTTCGAGTCGTAATTTGGCGTTTTCTTCGTGGTGATCTTGTTTGCAACTCGCAATTCGAGTGAAGGAAGCCGAACCTCTAAAGGTAACACTCGCCTCGGACCCATACACTAGAGCGTAAGGTGTAGCTTCGAGTAGGAGTTCGAAGGTTGTCCGGTAGGCCCATAAGGCTTCTAACAATTTCTCGTGCCAATTTCTCTTATTATCGTCCAAGGTTTTCTTTAAGATTTGAACGAGAGTTTTATTAAAAGCCTCGACGAGACCGTTTGCTCTTGGGTAATAAATTGTTGAGTATCGCCGATCGATTCCGTGTCTCCCGACAAAATTGTTGATTTGTGTGCTTCGAATGCCGACCCATTATCCGAGATGATCTCGCGCGGCACTCCGAAACGGTAAACAACTTGGTTCTTGAAAACCGTAGCACGTGGTGTGCTTTCACTTCTCTAAGTGGAACCGCTTCGCCCACTTGGAAAAGTAATCCGTAGCCGCAAGAATGAAATGATGTCCTTTTGAAGATGGTGGTTCTATTGGACCCACTATATCCGTGCCCCAACATTCAAATGGCCACGACGCAATTGTCGGGTGCGGCACATTTGGAGGTCGGTGTAGAACCACTCCGTGCACTTGGCATTGGTGACGGCTCTTGGCGATTTTCATGCGGTCGGTCATCATCGAGGGCCGTAGTACCCTAGTCTTTTAATTTTCATTTTCATCTTTGGACCCGACCGGTGAGCGCCACGCAGTCCTGAATGCACCTCTTTAACAATTTCACGGGCCTCGGACCCGCTTAGGCACCTTAGCCACATTTGATCAAAAGACCTTCTGTACAATGTGTTGTTTATTACTGCGTAAGACAGAGTTCTTTTCTTGATCTGATGGGCTAGCGACCTATCGTCTGGTAGCTTTCCTGTTTGCAGTGTAGTCCATCAATGGTCGTCGCCAATCTTCCGTGTTTTCACGTCACCGTTGCAACCGATTCTTCTTCTTTTTCTAATTTGTGTATTGTGTCTATGTTGAGCTGTGATAGGACTTGACGTCCGTGAACTGACACTTCCACTGATTCATCTTGCAAACAGGCAAATTCTTTTGCGAGGCGAGCTAACGCATCTGCTAAAGCATTTTATTTTCAGGAATTTTGTAGATTGTCACATTTGGAATCTGTTCCAACGAATTGTATGGCATATCGAAAGTATTGTTCGAGTCTTGGTTTAAAAATTCCGTATTGTCCGGCAATCTGTTGAATGATTAACTGTGAATCCCCGTAGATGTTGATGTCTGTTATCCCCATTTGAATAGTTAATTCCAATTTTGTTATGAGGGCTTCGTATTCTGCTTCGTTGTTTGTACACGGTTCTGTCAAGTGGTAGGAGTATCTTAACATCCCCCGCTCCGGTGTTATAAAGATTAGTCCAATTCCCGCCTTACGGGCACTATCACTTGCGATTCTTCGTCTTTGTGTGCTCGAAGATGCTCCGTCAAAATATAATTCCCAACGTCGATCATCGGGATCTTCTAGGTTCATTATTTGTTCATCCTGCGGATCGTCATTGAGAGGAGATTCGGCCGGCAAAGGGTGTGCTTGCGAGGAAGTCTGCTAAGACTTGTCCCTTTACTGGCACACGGAGGCACGAAAGTTATATCGAATTGCAATAATATCATTGACCATCTGGCAAGTCTGCCGGAAAGTGTTGGACGAGTCATCAAGTATTGCAATGGATTAAAATTCGAGATCAGGTTGACCTTATGAGAAAGCATGTAGTGCCTGAGCTTTTGAGCGGCGAAGATCAGGGCCAAGCAATGCTTTTCAATTGCGGGATACCTTACCTCCGTCGGGAGTAAACGACGGCTTAAGTAGTAAAGAGCATTTTCTTTACCCTCATCATTGACACTGGCTAACGGGGCTCCGAGAGAGTCGTCTAAAGCCGCGGTGTAAAGTATCGGCGGTCTACACCGAGGCCCGGGGCTGCTAAGACGGGAGGTGTCATTAAATATTGTTTAATGTCCTCGAAGGCCTTACGGCATTTCTCTTCCCAAATAAATTTGGCGTCCTTTTTAACTAGTGCCGAGAAAGGCCGACACCTACTCGACGAGTGTTTGAGATAAAGCGTCGAAGATATGCCGGCTTCCCTTAAAAAGATCGTAGTTGTTTTAAGGTTTTGGGAGGCGGCATTTCTAAGATAGCTTTAATCTTTTCCGGGTCGATTTCAATTCCACGATGTCGGACAACGAATCCTAAGAATTTCCGGAGGTGACGCCGAAGGTGCATTTTAAGGGATTCATCTTAAGGTTAAATTGTCTTAATCGTTCGAAAACAATTCTCAAATCATACGAGTGGTTTTCCTTTACTTTGCTTTTGATGACCACATCGTCCACGTAGCATTCGACTTGATTGTGGATGAGATCATCAAAAATTCTTGTCATTGCTCTACGGTAGGTTGCTCCTGCGTTCTTCGAGTCCGAATGGCATTCTTGTGTAGCAAAATACTCCGATCGGCGTTCGAATGCTGTAAGCTTTTCATCTTACGGAGCCATTTTTATCCGGTTGTATCCCGAAGATCCATCCATGAACGAGAATATTTCATGTGTTGAAGCAATGTCGATCATTAATTCCGGGATCGGTAGAGGGAATTCATCCTTTGGACATGCCTTGTTTAAATCTCCGAAGTCCACACAAATTCCGATCCGACCATTCTTCTTTCTAATCGGCACTACATTGGCTAGCCAAGTCGGGTATTGTTCTTCACGCGACAAATTTAGCGTCTATTAGCTTTTTAACTTCGGCTATGACTTGTTGTTCGATTTCTAGACGCATTCTTCCGGGACCTTGTCCGACCGGGACGAAGTAGGATCCACTCCTAGCTTATGGATCGCAACCTCCGGAGCTAATCCCGGCATCTCGTCATAGTTCCAAGCAAAACAGTCTTTAAATTTCATTAATAATTTGATTATTTCTTCGGAGTCTTCTTTGTTGAGTAAGGAGCTAACGAAGGTAGGTCTAGGCTCTTCGCTAGTACCTAAGTTAACTTCCGTTAGCTCATCTATTGTAGATTTAATTTCTTCTTCGAATTCTGGTGGAGCGTCTCCAATTTGTAAATCTTCGAGTTCGTCCGTAGTTTCCATGCGGTTTTCCTTAGGTTCGCAAGTGACAACCAAGCAAAATTCGGTATCGTCAGCTCGATCCTATCGTGCCGAATCCGAGTCCATACTTTGAATTGGGTGGACGACCGGAATTGTTCCATAACTTTTCAAAATGTTTTGATTGGCCTTTTGTCCATTGTCGAGGTAAGAAACCACGTTGAATTAAATTTTGAACAAAGGGAGAGTACCACTCAAAAGGTAATTCCATTAATTCTGATGAAGTGACATCTTCGAATTGTACATTATTTTCAGTTTTGGAGGAAGAAGCACCACGGTAAAATTTGATTGGCTTTGCACCGTCGCTACGTACCTCTTTGACCACCATACCCTCGATCTTGTTAGAATGGATCAGAGTTAGGGTCATAGTATGTACGTAGTGGTTAATCTTCTCGTACATTGATTTGTATTCTTCGTTCTTTTCTTCTTCGAGGGAGATCTTGTATTGCGGCTTCTTTCGACTTATTACTCCTGCTTCTTGCTTGATTTCTTTTTCTTCTTCAGAACTATCATCCCAATCAACATTGATGGTTGGTTTCCTCTGTCCAATTGTCCTAGCGTCTCTACCACGACCTCGTCCCCGGCCTCGACCTCGGATGCGAGTTGTGGAGAAACCTTCACCATCTCGCCGGAAGGGAGTGGTGAGTGAGCTGTTGGACTAGAACTTCGGGTTCTTCGTCGTCCCGAATTTTCTTTGCTTCGCTTGTTACGGTATCTCTGGAGAAGATTGTTTTCTTCGGCGGTGCATAATAAGCTGCATCTTCATGGATTCCAATCTCATGTACGGAGAATGGTTGCAAGTCACCTTTGATGCACTGTTCCCCTCCATCGTAGTACTTGATGCACTGGTGTAGAGATGATGGTACCATCCTGTTTTCATGTATCCACGGTCGGCCCAGTAGAGCGTTGAACGATGTTTCTGAATCGATTATGTGAAATTTTGCGGTTGTCTTTGCTAAGTCACTGGTCTTCATCGATAGCGTTATTGATCCGAGGGCTCTTTCTCCTTTACGGTTGAATCCTCTTAATAACATTTTGTCCGCTTCGAGCTCGCGAGCATCAATTTCCAAGTATGCTAGTGTTCGAAGACTCATTATATTGATTGATGCTCCTGGATCCACCAATACTCGCGGAGAGCGTAAACTTCCCAATTGTAAGCTGAAATGTACAACGGTCGGTTGTGATCTGTCATCCCAAGTAGTAAGTCATTGTCCGTGAAGGTAACGCCTCGTTTGTTCTTTTAACGAGCAAACCTCATCTAAGGAATCTCCGGCCATTTGAGCTAAGCAAATTTACCGGATCAAGTAAGGCCTTGATCGAGCTTCTCTCATCTCCTTTGATAAGATGAGAGCATCGTAGATGCTCGGTTGGTCGGTAGTTTCCTAAGATGGGCTAGCACGTTGTAGTCCACTTTATTTTCATGCGTCTCGGCTTCTTCTCGAATGGGTATTTCTTCTGTCGGGGTTGGTTCTTCTTGAACAACCACCGCTTTCCTTTGTATTTTGGACCCATTCTCGGAGGTAGAACTCTTCCACTTCTTAAGTTGACTTCTGTAATTTCTTCTGAATCTAGTGTTGAACTTGTCGGTGTCTCCTCCTGAATCGGGATGACAGGCTCTTCCGGATTATCTTCAAAATCTGAAGGCTCTAACTCTCATCGTAACTCGGAGCTCCTCGAAACTCACAGATAGATTCGTTGCTTGTTGAACTCTCGTAGCCTCCTTGATGGATGTCTTCTTCGTTATTTTGATTGTCGAGATCTTGTATGATTTGAGAATTGTTGTTGGTATCGAAATCGATGTCCGGATTGTCGCTAGTTACGTAATCGTTAGAAACAGTCAAAATGTAGCCAACGCCATCACCCTTATCATTATATGATCCCACCGAAGTGAGCGGATAATCATACAAAATCGGAGGTCCGAGGGATTTCTCCCCAGAATCGGAAACAACTATCCTAGGATAAGCGACCCCTAGTCTAGCCTTAGGAGTCTCGGTCCTCTCTTCTTCGTCAATTTTCTTCTTATCTTCGATTGTCTCCTGTCGAGGTGGTTCTTCTATCGCGAGTGATAGTACCGGCTTAACAGGTCTCGAACTCTGAATTGAAGCTCGCACCGAAGCGGTTCGGATGTTGTCTAAAATCTTCTTCGAAGACCTTGTCCAAGCGGTAGTCCATCCATCGTCAGTTGCATAGGGATCTATCGGAATAACGGGATCGGTTGAGATAACATTGACGGAACCTCCTTTCTGGGGTTCCTTCATGTACTCCTTCGGGATTGTTATATTTCCTTTCCGAAGGTTGTCGTTGAGCCAACTTTTAAAGGTAATGCAATCTTCTATCTTGTGCCCAAGCATCCGGTGGTAGGGGCAAAAGTTGGGATCACCTTTCTTGTTGACCTCCTCCGGTCTTTTAGGCTCGGCGAGTGGAAATCTGGAGTCTTCATTAGGCTACGGAACATTTTCGGTCTTGCTTCATTTTTGAACGGATATTCTCTCGCTCGGAGCTCCCTTAATGTACGTTGCGGACGAGACGGTTGTTCATACTGCGGAGACGGCCGATAGCCTGGACCGGGGTTGCTGGTAGTTCTGTTGTGGTTCGTCTGCGGCCGTTCGGTGGTATTTGCATCGGTTGCTTGCCTTTGTCAACTCGCTGCAACGATCCCGGATTTCTTTTCGAAGGTCTTCACCGGCTTCGTTTGTCCGTCTTGTCGGCGAAACTTAATTGCTTCGCCTCTTCTTGCAAGCTTCCGGCCTTGCTTAACAACTTCTCGAAAGTCTTAATAGTGAATCCTTTGAGGAAAAGTGCTATCGGGCCGTGAATGCTTTTAAGCAAGATGCCGACTGCATGTTGTTCTTGCAGTTGTGGTTCACACTTCATGCTTAAATTTCTCCATCGAAGTATGTAATCCACCAAAGTTTCATTCGGCCTTTGTTTCTCTACCACTAAATCACCTATGGTGATGTGGTGCTTGAGCTCCGACAAATCGCTTGATGAAGAGGCTCTCTAGCTACGAGAATGTCTTCACCGAACCGTTGGGTAATTCCGCATACCGGTCGAAGGCGATTCCCGACGATGGCCGACGAACTGTCGGAAGAGTAGCGCATCGCTCCCGCCGGCATTGCAACAAGCTGGCACGAAAGTGTGCAACATGCTCGTCGGGGGTTCCCGGTTCCGTCGAAGGTCTTGAACAGAGGTGGTACGAAGCCTTTCGGGTATTGGACAGCGTCGAATTCTTCTGGGTAAGGTCTACCCGTCCGAATGGATGTCCCGTTCTTCGATTGTGCTAAGGCTTCTCGCACCTACTGTTCCACCAAGTTCTTGATATCCTTTTCAGGGATCATACTTTGTGTTGTATCCTTTTTCAGTTGATCATCCCCGTTGACGGATGTAATCTCCTTTCCTCCGTCTACGATGTGAATGACCTCTGGGGGTGTTTCTCTATGTGGTTGTACTTGACTCTGGAGAGTGGCCAGAGCTACGGCCATCTCTTCCATCCTTTTTGCTATTTAAGCGATCGTGTCATTCTTTTCCTGAAGCTGTCTCCTCATCAGTTCCGGCTCCTCTCTTTCTGCGGCTGCAGGAGCACCTTGTGAAGCTGATGAAGCTCGTGTCTCAACCATATTGATTTCTGCATATTCGTTGTCCATGAATTCCGATGAGTCGATCTCATCCCCGAACTTTTCTTCTCTTTCTTTTGCCGACCGTCGGATGTCGGTTCTCGGCTTTTCCATGGCATCTTCTAGCGGAGCTTTCTGTGTGTCTTTGCGGTTGTCATGTGATAGTTGTCGGGTCCCTTTTTCACGAGTCCCCTTTATCGCAGTAGCACTTTCTTCAGATTCCAGCCTCCTGGCGAGACTTTCTCTCTCGGGCTGCTGTTTCGATCTCAGTCGCACGTAGTGGGATGCCACACCATCCTTCTAGCAGCAGAAGGTCTATGACCAGATGGTATATCGGCCAAATGCTGGAAGGTGGTATCCTCCCTAATCTGTAATCCTGAGACTACGACAGGCGAGCTAGCCTTCATTCTTTTACTTGGCTTTTCTGTCATGACGGCGGGCTCTACTCGGGGCCCAAGAAGGGATTTGACTGGCACCCGCCCTATTCTTCGTAGAATCTCCGATACGGGGCAGTTTTCCTTCCTTGCTAACTTTTCTACCAAAGTTTGCAGTCGAGCAAACGGCGTAGTTCTAGTTCTTTTCTTGCGGCTATCGTTGTAGTATGCGGGCTGAGGTAATGTGGCAGCAATCTTGCGAACATTCTCCTCATCCTCTGCGGCGGAGAGGGGATGGAACCTGCTTCCTCCCAAAAGTGGTATGTAGTCAAGCGGCGGTGTATATTACGGTAGCGGTGTGTATTCGGCAACTACGGAATTTCCTCCAGGAAAGCAATCTCGGCGGCTACGGCTTCTCCGGCGATCCTTCTACTTCTGTTTCTTCTTTGGGTCTTTGTCGGTGACGGAATCTTTGAAGCTGGACCCGATTTCGAAAACGAGAGGGTCTTACGGGAAGATCCGTACCCTCCACGGTAACGGGTTTACCATAGTTACGGATTTCTTTCCCCTTTGATTTGGCAGAAGTCGGGGTAGGTGCAGAAACAACTAGACCAGTGGGGGTAGTAAGAACAGTCCTCCTGCGGACGGTAGTACTCCTCCTAGTCGGGACCCTTTGCAGGGGAGGAAACTCTTGGGTCGACCTAAGATTGAACTCAAGCAGTGGCTCTTCAGCTTCAGATACCTTGTTCGTCAGTGCAAAGAGGGAGACGTCGGTGACCTTGACGTTCGTGTTTTCGAATCCTCGTCCAAATCGGATGATCCCATTGTCGGGCGGCTCATCCTTATAGACGGCGAAGTCCGGTCCGTTGGTGAAGGAGAAAATCGGCTTCGGGGCTTTCATTTCTGCAAGGTAGATTCGGTTGTCGGTCCCAAGTTATGCTTCTTTTCTTTAGGACGAAAAGAAAGGAATCGAAAAGAGTCCGAACTCATTCTTGTTCATGTATTTATAAGAAGGAATCATTTGTTAAAAGGGTTACTTATTAGAGGGTTTGTTTATTTAGAAAGGAATGTTCAAAGGTGTAGAGAAGGTAAGGAATCCGATTCAGAGTTGGAAAGGAAAAGAAAGTCTTAAGCAAGACTTCTCGACTTGAAGGATCATTCCTAAACTAACACCTATTGGGGGTCCACCCCACCTCAAAAATGAGGTAAAAGGATCTCGGAACCTCTCCGTTTAGGGGTGTCTAAACGAGTGGCTCCTAAATGCGAGAGAATGTTGGCTATACTTATTCAAGATAGAAATGAACATAGTATTCCAACGGAAAGAAGGGTAGTTTGACCCACTAAGGACATGGATGCACTACCGATTTTTGAAAGCAGAATTATCTGATTATAATGGAGAGAGGAATTTTCCCCAGCGGAGTCGCCAGAAATCCTGTCGGCATATTTTTAGGTTGTGTTTTATTTTGAAGAGGGGTCGCTAACGAAGTACGTCGGCGAATTTTTAATTTAATTAAAATAAATAATTTGAAAAGTAGTATTTGATTTTGAAAATAATTTTAAATTTGAAGATTTTAAGATATGAGATTAAACCGATCTCACATCCCAAATAGTTTATATAAACGAGCATCGCACCACAAGCCGTGTATCTATTCCTAAGGATAGACACACTTGCTTGACGGTGGGGCTCGATTAAATAAACTAGAAGATTTGTGACATCCGTTTGGTCCGCGAACCAATTTTATAAGCCGACAAAATTTCCCACATTTAATATGAAAACATTAAACGGGGTTTATATTACACAGGTTCTTCAAAATTCCCTATAAGGGCAAGCCCCTATAGTTAATTACATCTTAAGTGACGGGAATCACCTAAGAAAACTCTCGATAATAATCAATAATTCTGCTCTCGAAGGATTTCAAAGTTTAAGGTTTTCGAGGGATTGAATTTTGGAATTTCAATAGGGAATGGATCAAATTTGGAACATTTTGTTTTGGGAATCCAAAGGAAGAAAAGTAGGAGAAATCACAGATTCGAAACGAACTTCGGTAATTTCCCGACTATCCTATTGTTTGGCTTGGATTTAAGAAAGTCCTAATATTTATTTAAATGTTTTGATTTTGCCAATTTTAATTAATTAGGGCTTATATTTGTATGATAAAATCAAACAAATAGACTCGAAGATGTGAGGGTTTATTGTCGTTCCGGACGACTACCTCGGAATCCTAAGACCGGTTAGGGCTTAATTTGCAATGCAAATGCCTAACGAAGAGTTGAGGATTTATGTTGCACTAAGCGAAACTACCTCGAAGTCCTATGGCTTTGTTATTTAATTCTAGGAAAGTTTTCTTGATGTAGACTCGAGTTTTCGTTGATGACGATGGCCGTGCTTGCCCACCATGCTCCGAGCTTCTTGTTGTTGCGGAGTTTTAGTTTTAGAAATCATAAATCGGGGGATGAGAAAAGTGTTTTGGTTTAGAGAAAATCTTAATTTCCGAGTGGTTTTTTATGTTTTAATTAAAACAAATCTTAAAGTTGATTATAACGACACCGGTTAAGATCCCACGGTTCCATCCTTCGGCATCATTATTTTTATCGGATTCACTTAGTCCGGATGAATTTGCTAAACTCAATTGAATGAGTTCCACACTTTCATTTAGACCAGTGGGAAATCCCGTTAGCAACACGTAGGTTACATCATCCGAGGTATTCCCGATCATCCAACAGGACGTTTTAATTTAATTGTAATTGTAGTTTTGTGTTACGTTTGTGATTAAATTTTGAGTTGTTTTGTATTTTGAAATGTTGTGGCGGTGAATTTTATCTTGCAATGACTTTTAACTTAGTTTTGGTTTCGAGTTTTAGGGACTATCCTAAAGGTGTGGGTTTTCATGCAACGAGTTGTTTTATCATGCAAGAAAAGTAAAGTGCAATGCGATTGAATAAATTGCAATAATGTAAATTGCAAGAAAGTAAATTGCAATAAAATAAAAGCGTACCTGGAGGGTCTTCCCGTCATCCCAAGCTGCACTTAAAACACAATTAGAATATTTAAGCAAGTTCCTAGGTAGAGCTAAGGTAAGGATTATGGTTTTCTACCAAATTCCTAATCCTATAGCTAGTCATTTCCTATGACGTCTAGGTTCCTTGTGTTTTGGTTTAAGGACGATTTTCTTCATCAAAGAACAATTAAGTCCAATTGTTCTTATAAATGTCCTATCATATTGAGGAAGTGCTTAAGAATAATCTTAAACATCTTTTCAATACTTCTAGGATTGTTTTAAGTCCAAATGGGTTTAATTGTACAAATGAATTAATCGTCGAGAATTCAAGTTTTGTTGTTATCTTACTCGATTAACTAGGACATTTGAATATCACTATAAGTGAAGTAACATTTCATTTAATGTTACGTTTAGGAGTTATGATAACTAAAGCTTTTGAGGGTAAATTGGTGTTCAAATGGTTTGTGATTTAGTTTAATTTCCATTAATGGGTTTAAATTTGGAATAGTATTCAAGTTATTTTAGATTTATTTTGAATTCTTTGTCTTTGGTGATGTTATATTTAATTCAACTTAATTTAATTTAATTTAATTTAATTCAATTCAATTTAATTCAATTTAGTTTGATTTGATTTAATTTAATTTAATTTAATTTAATTTAATTTTAATTTAATTTAATTTAATTTAATTTAATTTAACTTAATTTAATTTGATTTTATTTATTTAATTTAATTTAATTTAATTTAATTTAATCTTTAATTTAATTGAACTTTTAATTTTAATTTAATTTAATTTAATTTAATTCAATTTAATTTACTTAATTTAATTTAATTTTTAATTTAATTTTATTTTTAATTTTAATTGAAATTTTAAAAGAGTTTAATGATTTAATTTTAGTTTAATGATTAAGTCTTTTAATATTTTGAATTTTGAGTTATCATTTTAATTAAGAATTGAATATTAATGAGGTGATTAATTTAGGGATTTTTAAATTAAAGAATAAATCTCTTCCTAATAATATCCACTATTTTAATAATTCCAATTTTATTATTCTTCCAAACTTAATCAATTATTTAATTAAAGTTTAATCATTTTAAAATTGTTTAATGGGTTTCTACCCTTTAATTATTTAAATTTCAATCATCCAAATCAGATTAGGATCAAATATTTTACTTGTTAATTTTTTATTAAACCTAAAGTTTTAATTAAGGGTTAAAATTTAATTACCATTTTACCCTTTAAGCTTAATGATTTCATAACTCACTAAATTGAACTCAAATGAACTTGAAATTTTCATGTGACTTCACTCATATGCCAATAAAGACATGAGAGGAGAAAATGTGATTTTTCTGTATTTAATTTATTTATATAATTATTTTTAGTAGAAAATAGAGATTTCCAAGGAAAATTTAATAACATGACCAAGGGAAAGTTTCTGTCCTTAAGAAAATTAGGGGACATTCCTAATGACAAGAGGACCACTTGGACTAATTTTGGTGATTTTTAGAATTATATTATTTTTATAATAATTATTTTAAGTTTTGGAGTGTTAATTAATTTAAAAAAAAAATAAAGGTTGAAAAATGGATTTTATAATTTTCAAAAATCTCTCTGATATCAAGGAAACCAGAGAAGCAAATTTTGTAATTTTCTGATTTTTCTATGATTTATTATAATTATTTTAGTGAAAATACTAGAAAATACATTTTTTTTAATCTTAAAATACCTTAAAGCTTTAAAATTTAATATCTCACTAAATAGACCTAAGAAAAATGTGGGATTTGTTCCTATGTGATTAAAATTAAAAATGTGACATTTTGGTGAATTTTATTATTTTTGTGATTTTTATTATTTTTTAATTATTAAAAATATTAAAATATTATTAAAAATCAACTTTTTAGAAAATTGAAATTTTAATTTTCTTAGGTTCCCCTGATATCAGAGAAGCTCCAAAACCAATTTGGTGAATTTTTGAAAGGTATTTTAAAAGTTATGAATTTTTAAAGTTTAAAATGACTAAGTGGTTTAATCAACCCAATTAGTGGGGCTAACCAAGTCCAATTGACCTCAAATTTTTATGGTGGATTCCTCTGATCCTAAAGGTCAGTGGAGAATTGATTTCAAGTTAATTTGATGCATGGTTAACTCTAATTAATTAAAGACCTATTTTGGGTGTTTAAGCCAATCAGGGTTGTTTTAAATGAACTAAGTTAAAACCTATCTTTCCTAGGGTTCTCTGGTCATAAGCAACATCACCAAATTTTCCTAGAATTTATTTCACAACATGCTATTTATTGGAATTAAAATACCCAAAACGAGTGACATGAACTTGAAAAATCAATAACTCTTCATAGGGATGGCCTCGACTTTGGAAAATTCGGGGAATGTTCCCGAATTCGGAGGCTTCAAAGCCCTATGGTCTCATGCCATGGTGAATTGTATGCATGCATGGAGAATTAAAATAATGCGAGAGAGTAAATAAATTATAAAAAATAAAATACTTGATAAAATTAAATGATTTCTTTTCCACATTATTCTCCTCCGTTCATCGAGCAAGAGGGTATTTTTATTTTATTTTTATGATTTTCCTACACGAGAGATATGAATTTTTGAAGTTTAGGGAATTAAATAAATAAGAAAATACCCTAATTTTCTATTTATCCACGCGGCGCCGGCGCATCCTCGGCGACTCCGAAAGGCCGCGCGGCGCGCTCCCATTCGACGCCGCCACTTGAGTCGGCGGCCGGGCCCCGCGGTTCTCACACCGTCTCCTGGTCCGACGCCATCCGAGCCGTTCGTCCGCGCGTGTATTGAATGGACGGCATCCGTTCATCGTCCCCAGTGTTCTCACCGGAGAGCCGTCCACACTAAATCCCTAAGATCTCACTCGATTCTCGATGGATTTTTATGTTCTTATGCTCTATGGATTCGTCTTGAAGAGACGAACACATCTATACGGTTAACATGCATTGAAACTAAGGCATTTGAAATGGAGAATCTCCGGAAGCTCGAGATGAAGAATTAGCTCATACCTTGGCTCGAGAGAAGTGTGGCTTCAATCCGAGAGTTGTTGCACCTTCGATTGGATCCCGGCAAGCTCCGGATGAAGTCTCACGGTGCAGTGAATTGTCCGGTTATGATTTCGACCAAGCCCGATCACAAAGCTTGGAGGCTGGAGCAAGCTGGGTGGCTCTGGAGATGAGGCTTTTGATGGTGGACACCTTCCCTTGGTACGGTGAAGGTGTAGAGCCAATCAATTTGAGAATTGGCTCACTTGTGGAGAAGTGTCCTGGTTTTGGGTGGAATTTCGACTACGAAATTAAGCTTACGAGAGGAGAAATGGCGGGGGGATTTCTTTGGGGATCAAGTGCTCTAAGAGTGGAGAAGGGTGCGGAACAATTTTGGCGAGTTTTGGCAAGGTTTTTGCTTAGCTCCCTTCCATGGCCGAGAGGGGTGGAGTTTAAATAGAAGTTGGTGGAGGGCCTCCGCGGGGAGTTAGGAGCTTGGGATCGATTTGCTCCGGTGAGGAGAAGATCGGCCATGGTGACCACTAGGCATGGGGCGGCTCGGCAAGTGAGAATTTCGATGTTAGCTCACATGTGAGCTCTCGGCCATGGTGTTTTACGGCGGCTTCGGTGGCCGGCCGGCCGAGCAATGGTCACCATCTTGGTCGGGTGGGTCGGGGTGGGGTTTAGTGTAGGCGATTGGCAAATGCCATGTGTAAAGTGGTTGAATCAAAGTAGAAAGGGGAAGGGGCCATTTTAGCTTATTTTGGTCAACCCATGCAAATGGGTTGGGTGCACCTCCCCAGACACTGGTTTTGGGTGAGGAGGTTAGGTGGGTCAACCTCCCATGTGTGGTGGAGTCTCCATCGAGGATTAGGTGGCAAGGCATGGTTTAGAGTGTGACATGCTTAAGGTAAAAAAGGCTTAAGGGAGGCTTAAGAAAGATCCCCCTCTTCTTGCCATAAATGGACTAATGACAAGTCAAAGCCCTCATGGCTTCATGTGGCTTGAGAATGGCTTGTTCATGGCTCCATTTGGCTTGGGAAAAGGTTGGCTTATTTCATGAAAAAGGGTTTTAGAAATATTTGGCATTTAGGGGTTAATTTGACATGTGGCTTGATTTGGAATGGTTTAATTGATGATTTTGCAACTTAGGGGTGATTTTGATCAAATGGATGATGAGGGGAAGTGTCATGTGGGCTTTAGGATGATTTGGGCTTTTGAATTTTGAAGGAAATGGGCTTTTAGGAGGGTTTAAGGGAAGTGGGCTTTTAAGTTTATGAATGTGTTCATGGATGAGAATTTTTGTAAAAGGTTGGACCAAATAATTGTTGGTTGTAGCTCATGGATGTGTCATGAGTGACTTGAGGCAAATTGGGGGTGATTTGGAATTGAATTGGGTGAGTTTGGGTTAGGTTTGGGTCGTGGGTCCAAATTGGGCTTTAAGGCCAAAAGTGAAATTGGACCCAAATGTCAACCAAATTGAACTTAGATTTGGTCTAGATTGGTATTGGGAATGTTGAATTGAAGTTTAGAATTGAATTGGACCAAAATTGGGGTCGATTGGGTAGGTTTGGTTTGACATTGGGTTCATTTAGGGTTAAAATGGGTCAAATTGGGGGTTTTGACAAAAGTAGGGTAAATTGACAAAATTGGCCCATGGTGTAGTTGGACAAAATGAAATTGAGAATATTTGGGATTTTCTGAAATTTTCTGGGAATTTTCTGAATTTTTGGATTTTTTGGCCAAGAAGGGTATTTTGGGTATTTGGAGGGTATTGGGAGGTATTTTTGGAATTTTTGGTATTTTTGGGTATGGATGATCAATTTAAGTGATTTGGAAATGTTTGGGGATGATTTTGGAGAATTTTGGATAATTTGGAAATTTTGAGAAATTTGGGTAATTTCGGAGGTTTTGGGTAGGCTAAGCGGGTGTAGGGTCCCGGGGTCAAAAATTGAAAATTTGAAAAATTGAAGATTGGGTGGATGTAAGTGGAAAGAAGTCATTTTGGTTGAGCCATGAAGCCATATCAAGCCCATGTGAGCCATGAAGGGACTCATTTGAGGCATTCAACTATGTTGTTCCTAACCCTCTTGCGCGAGGGCTTAGGGGTTAAGGACCATCCATGTGAATCACCTACATGAGTCGGGAGGTCAAGTTAGGTATGGATGTGGTTTTAGGAGGTATGTGGAAGTGTAGTGTGTAGGTGTAGTGTGTGTGTAAGCCGGCCCCTTCACCGGACCGGGCCACCAGGGGCGGTCCTAAGGCCGAAGAGTCCTATAGGAACTCATCCTTTAAACTTCCACATTTGATTTCGACCCTCTAGGTGATTAGGGGTCTACGAGTCAAGTTTGTGGAGTTTGCGGGGAGTTAAGAAGTGGTTTGAATTTCTAAAAGGTGGGTCCCAATTCTAGTCCTCTAAGATAGTCGAAGGAAAAGCCTAAGGCTAGATCCTAAGTACTAAAGAGAAGAAGAGAAGACCTCATCGAAAATGAGGTCAACGGCGAGCGCCCGACAAGCACTGCCTTGCTCTGTAGCGACTACGGACTTGATTCTCTTGTCTTCTTCGGTGTTTGTTTTCCTTTTCTTCTTCTTTGGATTGGTGGCTTGGGCCACCCACTTTCATTGCTTGTCGTCGGGCGGTTCCTCTCGGTCGGTGGGACCCGGTCACTTTCCTCGTATTGCGAGCCTGTCGGTGCAAGTACGAGTCAATCTCTATTATTGCTCCATCTTTCACCCTCTTTTCGTCGAGTGCGAGGCTTACGCCATTTCTAAAGTTCAAGACCAACCGCCAGTTCGACATTTCCTGCGAAAAGACGAGGAAAAGGATCGAGGTCTGTACTTAAGAACAAGAACATTAAGAAAATGTTTATTAAAGACGGGTTTTTTTATTACTTTTTGTATTTTTAAATTTAACGGGAATGAAGTGGGATAAGATCGGGAAAGAGATTTTGATATGGAAGAGAAAACAAGGAAAACTTTATTATCATGATTTTATTTATTTTAGCACATTTTTTATTATTTTTGGGTTCGGACCCGATCATAAGTAACTACTTCACCCGTGCTTCTAGGGATGAAAAATCCATTCCTTCGAAACATTAGGTAGCGTAATACTTTTTCAAGTATCGTCCATTGATCGGAAGCATATGTCGTTCTCCTTGGCAATTCACTAGCCGGTAAGAGCCTCCGAGTAGGCTCGCCTCGGCCACAAACGGCCCTTCCCGAGTGGGTTCAAATTTTCCTACTATCTTGCGGTGTGCGAGAATAGGTCTTTGAGAACGAGAACTAAGTCACCAACTTTGAAGGTTCTTGGGCGGACCAATCTGTCATGGGCTTGAACCATCTTAGCTTGGTATAGTTCTAAATTCTGTGCACTGCTGCAAGTCTTTTCCCTTCCGGGCTTTCCAATTCTTCTAGTCGTAATTTGGCATTCTCTTATGTCGTGATTTTTTTGCAAGCTGCAATCTCGAGTGAAGGAAGCTTGGACCTCTAAAGGTAACATCGCCTCGGACCCATACACCGGAGCGTAAGGTGTAGCTTGAGTAGGAGTTACGAAGGTTGTCCGGTAGGCCCATAAGGCTTCTAATAACTTCTCGTGCCAATTTCTCTTATTATCATCCAAGGTTTTCTTTAAGATTTGAACGAGAGTTTTATTAAAAGCCTCAGTCAGGCCGTTTGCTCTTGTGTAGTAAATTGTTGAATATCGCCAGTCGATTCCGTGTCTCCTGACAAAATTGTTGATTTGTGTTCTTCTGAATGTCGACCCATTATACGAGATGATCTGCGCGGCACTCCGAAACGGTAGACAACTTGGTTCTTGAAAAGCGTAGCACGTGGTGTGCTTTCACTTCTCTAAGTGGAGCCGCCTCTGCCACTTAGAAAAGTAATCCGTAGCCGCAAGAATGAAGCGATGTCCTTTTGAAGATGGTGGTTCGATTGGACCCACTATATACGTGCCCCAACATTCGAATAGCCACGACGCAATTGTCGGATGTAGCACATTTGGAGGTTGGTGTAGAACCACTCCGTGCACTTGGCATTGGTGACGGCTCTTGGCGATTTTCATGCGGTCGGTCATCATCGAGGTCCGAGTAGTACCCTAGTCTTTTAATTTTCATTTTCATCTTCGAACTGATGGTGAGCACCACGAAGTCCTGAATGCACCTCTTTAACAATTTCACGGGCCTCGGACCCGCTTAGGCACCTTAGCCACATTTGATCAAAAGACCTTCGTATAACGTGTTATTTATTAATGCGTAGGACGAGTTCTTTTCTTGATACGATGGGCTAACGACCTATCGTCACAGTAGTTTTCCTGTTTGCGGGTAGTACGATTAATCGTTGTCGCCAATCTTCGTGTTTTTTGTCACTCTTGCAATTGATTCTTCTTCTTTTTCGATTTGTGTATTGTGTCTATGTCGAGTTGTGATAGGACCGACGTCCATGAACCGACACTTCCATCGATTCATCTTGCGAGCGGGAAAATTCTTTTGCGAGGTGAGGCTAACACATCTGCTAAAGCGTTTTCTTTCTGAGGAATTTTGTAGATCATCACATTCAGAATCTGTTCTAACAACTGTATGACATACTGGAAGTATTGCTTGAGTCTTGGCTTTAAAATTCTGTACTGTCCGGCGATCTGTTGAATGTTTAACTGCGAATCCCCGTAGATGTTGATGCTTATTATCCCCATTTGAATAGTTAATTCCAATCTTGTTATGAGGGCTTCGTATTCTGCTTCATTGTTTGTACATGGCTCTGTCAAGTGGTAGGAGTATCTTAACATCCCCCGCTACGGTGTTATAAAGATTAGTCCGATTCCCGCCTTACCGGGCTCTATCACTTGCGATTTTTCATCTTTGTGTGCTGAAGATGCTCCGTCGAAATATAATTCCCAATGTCGATCATCAGGGTCTTCTAAATTCATTATTTGTTCGTCTGGCAAGTCGTCATTGAGTGGAGATTCTGCCGGCAAAGGGTGTCTTTGCGAGGAAGTCTGCTAGGACTTGTCCCTTTACGACACGAAGAGGCATGAAAGTTATATCAAATTGCAATAATATCATTGACCATCGGCAAGTCCGCGGAAAGCGTTGGACGGGTCATCAAGTATTGCAATGGATTAAATTTCGAGATCAGCTTGACCTTATGAGAAAGCATGTAATGCCTGAGCTTTTGAGCGGCAAAGATCAGGGCCAAATAGTGCTTTTCAATTGCGGGATACTTTATTTCCGTCGGAAGTAAACGACGGCTTAGGAAGTAAAGAGCATTTTCTTTACCCTCATCATTGACCTGGGCTAACAGGGCTCCGAGAGAGTCGTCTAAAGACGCGGTATAAAGTATCAACGGTCTACCTGAGATTGGGGCTGCTAAGACAGGAGGTGTCATTAAATATTATTTAATATCCTCGAAGGCCCTCTGGCATTTCTCTTCCCAAATAAATTTGGCGTCCTTTTTAACTAATGTCGAGAAAGGCTGACACCTACCCGACAAGTTCGAGATAAAGCGTCGAAGATATGCCAACTTCCCTTGAAAATATCGTAATTGTTTTAAGGTTTTGGGAGGCGGCATTTCTAAGATAGCTTTTATCTTTTCCGGATCGATTTCAATTCCACGATGTCGGACAAGGAATCCTACGAATTTCCCATAGGTGATGCCGAAGGCGCATTTTAAGGGATTCATCTTAAGGTTAAATTGTCTTAATCGTTCGAAAACAATTCTCAAATCATACAGGTGGTTTTCCTTTACTTTGCTTTTGATGACCACATCGTCCACGTAGCATTCGACTTGATTGTGGATGAGATCATAAAAAAATCTTATCATTGCTCTCTGGTAGGTTGCTCCTGCGTTCTTAAGTCCGAATGGCATCACTGTGTAGCAATATACTCCGATCGGCGTTCTGAATGCTGTAAGTTTCTCATCTTCTGAAGCCATTTTTATCTGGTTGTATCCTGAAGAACCATCCATGAATGAGAATATTTCATGTGTTGAAGCAATATCGATCATTAATTCGGGATCGATAGAGGGAATTCATCTTTTGGACATGCCTTGTTTAAATCTCCGAAATCCACACAAATTCGATTTGACCATTCTTCTTCTCGTTGGTACCACATTGGCTAACCAAGTCGGGCATTGTTCTTCGCGGACAAATTTAGCGTCTATTAGCTTTTTAACTTCGAGTATGACTTGTTGTTCGATTTCTAGACGCATTCTTACGGGACCTTGTACGGCCGGGACGAAGTAGGATCCACTCCTAGCTTATGGATTGCGACCTCCGGAGCTAATCACTGGCATCTCATCGTAGTTCCAAGCAAAACGAGTCTTTAAATTCCATTAATAACTTGATTATTTCTTCGGAATCTTCTTTATTGAGTAAGGAGCTAACAAAGGTAGGTCTAGGCTCTTCGCTAGTACCTAAGTTAACTTCGTTAACTCATCTATTGTAGATTTGATCTCTTCTTCGAACTACGGTGGAGCGTTTCCAATTTGTAAATCTTGAACTCTTACGTAGTTTCCATGCAGTTTTCATTAGACTCGCAAGTGACAACCAAGCAAAATTCAGTATCGTCGACTGATCCTACTGTGCCGAATCCGAGACCATGCTTTGAATTGGGTGGACGACCGGAGTTATTCCATAAATTTTCAAAATGTTGTGATCGACCTTTTGTCCATTGTTGAGGTAAGAAACCACATCGAATTAAATTTTGAACACGGGAGAGTACCACTCAAAAGGCAATTCCATTAATTCTGATAAAGTAGCATCTTCAAATTGTACATTATTTTCAGTTTTGGAGGAAGGAGCACCACGGTAGAATTCGATGGGCTTTGCACCGCCGCTACGTACCCCTTTGACCACCATACCCTCGATCTTATTAGAATGGATCGGGGTCAGGGTCATAGTATGTACATAGTGGTTAATCTTCTCGTACATCGATTTATATTCCTCGTTCTTTTCATCTTCGAGAGAGATCCTGAATTGCGGCTTCTTCCGACTTATTATCGTTGCTTCTTGCTTGATTTCTTTTTCTTCTTCAGAACTATCTTCCCAATCAACATTGATGGCTAGTTTCCTCTGACCAACTGCCCTAACATCTCTGCCACGACCTCGTCCCTGGCCTCGACCTCGGATGCGAGTTGTGGAGAAACCTTCACCATCTCGCTGTAAGGGAGTGGTGAGTGACTGTTGGACTAAGACTTCAGGCTCTTCGTCATCCCGAACTTTCTTTGCTTCATTCGTTATGGTATCTATGGAGAAGATTGTTTTCTTCGGAGGTGCATAATAAGCTGCATCTTCATGGATTCCAATTTCATGTACGGAGAATGGTTGTAAGTCACCTTTGATGCCTTTGTTCCCCTCCATCGTAGTATTTGATGCACTGATGTAGAGATGATGGTACCATCCGGTTTTCATGTATCAATGGTCGGCCCGGTAGAGCGTTGAACGACGTTTCGAATTAATTATGTGAAATTTCATGGTTGTCTTTGCTAAGTCACCGGTCTTCATTAGCGGTGTTATTGAGCCGAGGGCTCTTTCTCCTTTACGGTTGAATCCTCTTAATAACATTTTGTCCGCTTCGAGCTCGCGAGCATCAATTTCAAGTATGCTAGCGTTCGAAGATTCATTATATTGATTGATACTCCTGGATCCACCAATACTCAGAGAGTGTAAACTTCCCGATTGTAAGCGAAATGTACAACGGTCGGTTGTGGTCCGCTGTCCCCAGTAGTAGGTCATTGTCCGTGAAGGTAACACCCGTTGTTCCTTTAACGAGCAAACCTCATCTAAGGAATCTCCGGTTATTTGAGCTAAGCAAATTTACGGATCGAAGTAAGGCCTTGATCAGAGCTTCTCTCATCTCCTTTGATAAGATGAGAGCGTCGTAGATGCTCAGTTTGGCTGGTAGTTTCCTAAGATGGGCTAGCACGTTGTAGTCCACTTTGTTTTCATGTGTCTCGGCTTCTTCCCGAATGGGTATTTCTTCTGTCGGTGTTGATTCTTCCTGAACAACCACCTGCTTTCTTTTGTCCTTTGGACCCATTCTCGGAGGTAAAACTCTTCCACTTCTTAAGTTGACTTATGTAATTTCTTCGAATCTAGTATTGAGTTTCTTGGTGTCTCCTTCGAATCGGAATGACGGGTTTTTACGGATTAGCTTCGGAATACGAAGGCTCTAACTCTATTGTGATTTGGAGCTCCTCGAAACTCGCAAATAGATTCATTGCTTGTTGAACTTTCGTAGCCTCCTTGGTGGATGTCTTCTTTGTCATTGTGATCGTCGAGATTGTGTATGATTTGAGAATTGTCATTTGTATCGGAATCGATGTCCGGATTAGGTTGATTGTCGCTAGTTATGTAATCATTAGAAACAGTCAAAACGTAGCCAACGCCATAACCCTCATCATTATAAGATCTCACCGGAGTGAGAAGATAATCATACAGAGTCAGAGGTTCGAGGGATTTCTCCCCCGAATCGGAAACAACTATCTCTAGGATAAGCAGCCCCTAGTCTAGCCTTAAGAGCCTCGGTCTTCTCTTCTTCATCAATTTTCTTCTTTTCTTCAATTGTCTCTTATTGAGGTGGTTCTTCTATTGCAAGTGATAGTGCCGACTTGACAGGTTTCGAACTCTGAATTGAAGCTCGCACCGAAGTGGTTTGGATGCGATCCAAAATCTTCTTCGAAGACTTTGTCCAAGTGGTAGTCCATCCATCATCAGTAGCATAGGGATCTATCTGAACAATGAGATCCGTCGAGATAACATTGACGGAACCTCCTTTACGGGGTTCCTTCATGTATTCCTTACGGATTGTTATGTTCCTTTTCGAAGATTGTCGTTGAGCCAACTTTTGAAGGTAATAAAATCTTCATCTTGTGTCCAAGCATCCGGTGGTAAGGGCAAAAGTTGGCATCTCCTTTCTTGTCGACTTCTTCGGTCTCTTGGGTTACGGCGATTGGAAATGCGGAGTCTTCATCGGATCTGCGAAACATTTTCGACCTTTGCCTCATTCTTGAACGGATACTCCCTACTCGAAGCTCCTTCAACGTACGTTGTGGACGAGGCGGTTGTTCATCTTGTTGAGATGAGCGATAGGCTGGGTCGGGGTTCTTGGTAATTCTGTTGAGGTTCTTTGCGGCCGTTCGACGGTATTTGTATTGGTTGCTTGCCTTTATCGGCTTCTCTGCGACGATCTCGGACTTCTTTTCAAAAGTTTTCACGGACTTCGTTTGTCTGTTTTGTCGATGAAACTTAATTGCTTCGCCTCCTCTTGCAAGCTTCCGGCCTTGCTTAACAACTTCTCGAAAGTCTTAATTGTAAATCCCTTGAGGAGAAGCTGCTATCGGGCCATGAATGCTCTTAAGTAAAATGCCGATCGCATGCTTGTTCTTGTAGTGCGTAGCTCACACTTCATACTTAGATTCCTCCATCGAAGTATGTAATCCACCAAATTTTCGTTCGGCTACGCTTCTCTACCACTAAATCACCTATAGTGATGTGGTGCTGAAGCTACGGCAAATCGCTTGATGAAGAGGTTCTCTAATTACGAAAATGTCTTCATCGAGCCGTTTGGTAATTCCACATACCAATCAAAGGCGATCCACGATAGATCTCCTGACAAATTGTACGAAGAGTAAAACATCACTTCCGCCGGCATTGCAACAAGTGGCATGAAAATGTGCAACATGCTGCCGAGGGTTTCCAGTTCCATCAAAGGTCTTGAACAGAGGTGGTACAAAGCCTTTCAGATATTGGACAGCGTCGAATTCTTTGGGGTAAGGTCTATCCGTCCGAATGGATGTCCCGCTCTTTGATTGTGCCAAGGCTTCTCACACCTCTTTGTTCCACCATGCTCTTGATATCCTTCTCCAGAATCATGTTCTGGGTAGAATCTTTCTTTGGCTGATCGTCTCCGTTAATGGATGTAATCTCTTTTCCTCTGTCTGTAATATGAATAACTTCTGGAGGCGTTTCTCTTGGGAGTTGAGCCTGACTCTGAAGAGTGGCTAGGACTACAACCATCTTTTCCATTCTTTTTGCCAATTGAGAGATTGTATCGTCTTTTTCTCGAATTTATGCTCTTAATGCTTCCGATTCATCTCTTTCCACGATTCTGCCGGAGCACCTTGCGAAGCTGACGATGCTCTTGTTTCAA
The DNA here is from genome assembly GCA_022702705.1 of Papilionanthe hookeriana x Papilionanthe teres. Taxonomy (NCBI): domain Eukaryota; kingdom Viridiplantae; phylum Streptophyta; class Magnoliopsida; order Asparagales; family Orchidaceae; genus Papilionanthe; species Papilionanthe hookeriana x Papilionanthe teres. Next base: position 174,519,659 of record CM040422.1, read on the forward strand.
CCATGTTAATTTTTGCATATTCATCATCCATGAATTATGATGAGTCGTCTTCATCTCCGAATTTTTCTTCTCTTTCTCTTGCTAATCTCTGAATATCAGTTCTTAGCTTTTCCATAGCGTCTTCCAATGATCTTTTTAGTGCGGTTTCGCAGTTATCATGCGATGGCTATCGGGTTTCCTTTTTGGGAGTCCCCTTCATTGCAGTGGCGCTTTCTTCGGACTCGAGTCTCCTGACGAGACTTTCCATCTCAGGTCGCTGTTTCGGTCTTAATTGGCCGGTAGTGGGACGCCATACCATCCTTCTAGTAGCAGAAGGCCTAGGACCGGATGGTACGTCGGGTCGAATCGTTGGAAGGTGGTATCCTCCACGATGCGTAAACCCGAAACAACAACGAGGTGGACTAGCCTTCATCTTCTTATTCGGCTCTTCTGCGGCGATAACGGAGTTACGCTTGTGGCCCGAGACGGGATTTGGCCGGCACCCGTCCTATCCTTCTTAAAATCTTCGATACGGGGCATTTCTCTTTCTTTGCTAACTTCTCGATCACGGTACGTAGTCGGGCAAATGGTGTAATCCTAGCCCTTTTCTTTCTGCTGTCGCCATAGTATGCGGGTCGAGGTAATGTAGAAGCAATCCTGTAAACATTTTCCTCGTCGGCTGCGGCGGAAAGGGGATGGAATCTACTTCCTTCCAAAAGGGGTGTATATTCAGGCAATGGTATGTATTCAGGTAGTGGTGTGTACTCAGGGATTTCTTCTAAGAAAGCGACTTCAGCAGCTCTGGCCTTCTTGGCAATCTTCTTGCCTCTATTTCTCCTCTGAGTCCGTGTTAGGGGTGGAACCCTTGAGCTGGACCCAATTTCAAAAACAGATGGTCTTGCATGGAAATCTGTACCATCCACGGTAACATGCTCATTACAAATTTGAACTTCCTTCCCCTTCAGTTTGGCGGGAGCCGGGGTAGGTGCGAGACTACTATACCGATGGGGGTAGAGATAACGGTCACTACATGGACGGCGGTACTCCTCTCGAGCTGGAATCCTTTGCGGGGGAGGAAACTCTTGAGTTGACTTAAGGTTGAACTCGATCGAAGGTCTTTCGGTTTCGGATACTTTGTACGTCGGTGCGAAAAGGGTAACGTCAGTGATCTTGACATTTGTGTTCTCGAATCCTTGTCCAAACCGGATGATCCCATTGTCGAGCAGCTCATCCTTGTAAACAGTGAAGTCTAGTCCGTTGGTGAAGGAAAAAATTAGCTTTGGGGCTTCCATTTCTGCAAGGTAGATTCTGATTGTCAGTCCCAAGTTATGCTTCTTCTCATCAGGACGAAAAGAAAGGAATCGAAAAGAGTCCGAACACATTCCCGTTTATCTTAATGTATTTGTAGTATTAAAAGAAAATTTATCTAGATAATTGTTTTTTCGAAAAGATTTGTTCATTAAGATGAAGAAATTATTAAAAGAAGGAAAGTTTTAGGAAGGGTAAAGGAATTGATTAGGAACTGGAAACGGAAGAGAAAGTCTTGTAGAAACTTCTCGACCCGCAAGACCGCTCCTAAACTAATACCTATTGGGGGTCCACCCCGCCTCTTTAGGGAGGTGGGAGGATTCCGGAACCTCGCTGTTTAGGGGTGTCTAAACAGTGGCTCCAAAATCCAAAAAGGAGTTGACTATACTCGCTCAAGACAAAAATGAACGGGGTATGCCAACGGAAAGAATAGTAGTTCGGTCCACTAGAGGCATGGACTCACTACCGATTTATGAAAGGAAAACCATCTGATCAAAATGGAGAGAGGAACTAGTCCCCAGCGGAGTCGCCAGAAATTGTACGGCTTATTTTTAGGTTGTGTTGTATTTTTGAAAAGGGGTCGCCTACAGAAATTGTCGACGAATTTTTAATTTAATTTAAATAAATAATTTGAAAAGTAGTATTTGATTTTGAAAAATAATTTTTAAATTTGAATATTTTAAGATATGAAATCAAACTGATGTCACATCCCGAATAGTTTACATAAACGAGCACCGCACCACAAACCGTGTATCTATCCTGAAGAATAGACACACTGCTTGATAATGGGGCTTGATTAGATAAAATAGAAAGGTTTGTGACATCCGTTTGGTCTGCGAACCAATTTTATAAGCTGACAAGTTCCCCTGCTTAATATAAATGAATTAAGTAGGGTTTGTATTACCTGGGTTCTTAAATTTCCCATAAGGGCAAGCCCCTATAGTTAATTACATCTTAAGTGACGGGAATCACCTAAGAAAACTCTCGATAATAATCAGTAGTTCTGCTCTCAAGAATTTCAAAGTTCAAGTTTCCAAGGGATTGAATTTTAGAGTTTCAATAGGGAATGGATCAAGTTTGGAACATTTTTTTGTTTTGGGAATTCAAAGGAAGAAAGGTAGGAGAAATTACAAATTCGAAGCGAACTTCGGCAATTTCCCGACTATCCTATTGTTTGGCTTGGATTTAAGAAAACCCTAATATTTGTTTAGTATTTTGATCTTGCCAATTTTAATTAGTTAGGACTTATATTCGTATGATAAAATCATACAAATCGAAGATGTGAGGGTTTATGTCGTATCAGATGACTACCTCGGAGTCCTAAGACCGGTTAGGGCTTAATTTACATGATATGATCATGCAATGCCTAACGAAGAGTTGAGGGTTTATGTTGCACTAGGCAAACTTCCTCGAAGTCCTATGGCTTGGTTATTTAATTCTAAGAAAGTTTTGCTGAAGTAGACTCAGGTTTTGCTGATGACGATGGCCGTGCTGCCCACCATGCTCCAAGCTCCTTGTTGTTGCGGAAGATTGTAACCAAAAGAGAAGAGAGGAGTGTTCTGGTTTAGAGAAAATCTTAAAATCCAGGTGTTTTTTAATATTTTAATTAAACAAATCTTAAAGTTGATTATAACAACACCGGTTAAGATCCCGCGGTTCCATCCTTCCGGCATCGTTATTTTTATCGGATTCACTTAGTCCAAATGAATTTGCTAAACTCAACTAAATGAGTTCCACACTTTCATTTAGACCGTGGGAAATCCCGTTAGCAACACGTAGGTTACATCATCAGAGGTATTCCCGATCATCCAACAAGACGTTTTAATTTAGTTGTAATTGTAGTTTTGTGTTCTGTTTGTGATTAAATTTTGAGTTGTTTTATATTTTAAAATGTTGTGGCGGTGAATTTTATCTTGTAATGACTTTTAATTTAGTTTTGGTTTCCGTTCTAGGGACTATCCTAAAGGTGTGGGTTTTCATGCAACAGTTGTTTATCATGCAAGAAAAGTAAAGTGCATTTGCAATAAAGTAAATTGCAAGAAAGTAAATTGCAATAAAATAAAAGCATACCTGGAGAGTCTTCCCGTCATCCCAAGCTACACTTTAAACACAATTAGAATATTTAAGCATTTAAAGCAAGTTCCTAGGTAAAGCTAAGGGAAGGGTTATGGTTTTCTACCAAGGTCCTACTCCTATAGCTAGTCATCTCCTATGATGTCTAGGTTCTTGTGTTTTGGTTTGAGGACGATTTTCTTCATCAAAGAACAATTGAGTTCAATTGTTCTTATAAACTTCCCATCATATCGAGGAAGTGCTTAAGACGAGTCTTAAACATCTTTTCAATATTTTTAGGATTATTTTTAAGTCAAGAGAATTTAATTGTACAAATGAATTAATCGTCCAGTGAATTCAAGTTTTGTTGTTATCTTACTCGGTGAACTAGGACATTTGAATATCCTATTAGTGAAGTAACACTTCACTTAACGTTCGTTTAGGAGTTATGACAATAAGAGCTTTTGAGGGCAAATTGATTTTAAGTGATTTATGATTTAATGGGTTTAAGTTTGGAATAGTGTTCAAGTTGTTTTAGATTTATTTTTGAATTCTTTATGTCTTAGGTGATGTTATTTTTAATTCAATTTAATTTAACTTTAATTTAATTTAATTTGGTTTAGTTTTAATTTTAATTTAATTTATTTAATTTAATCTAATTTTAATTTTAATTTGATTTTATTTTTTATTTTAATTTAATTTAATTTGATTTAATTTAATTTAATTTGATTTAATTTGATTTAATTTGATTTAATTTAATTTAATTTAATTTAATTTTTAATTTAATATGATTTAATTTAATTTAATTTAATTTAATTTAATTTAATTTAATTTAATTTAATTTAATTTAAATTTTAATTTAATTTAATGATTAAGCCCTTTTAGCATTTTAAATCTTAAATTTGGATTATCATTTTAATTTGGAATTAAATATTATTGAGATGATTAATTTAGGGATTCTTAAATTAAAGAACAAATCTCTTCCTAACAATATCCCTATTTTAATAATTCCAATTTTATTATTCTTCCAAGTTTAAACAATTATTTAATTAGGGTTTATTTTAATTATTATTATTTTTTAAGTTGTTTAATAGGTTTCTACCCTTTAATTATCTAAATTTCAATCATCCAAATCAGATTAAGATCAAATATTTTACTTTTTCATTTTATTAAGCCTAAAGTCTTAATTAATGGTTAAAATTTTAATTACCATTTTACCCTTCAAGCTTACTAATTCCATAACTCACTAAATTGAGCTTAAATGAATTTGAAATTTTTATGTGGCTTCACTCATATGTCAATAAAGACATTAGAGGAGAAAATGTAATTTTTCTGTATTTAATTTATTTATGTAATTATTTTTGGTGGAAAATAAGGATTTCCAAGGAAAATTTAATAATATAACCAAGGGAAAGTTTCTGTCCTTCAGAAAATTATGAGACATTCTTAATGACCAGAGGACCACTTGGACCAATTTTGGTGATTTTTTGAATTATATTATTTTTATTATAATTATTTTGAGTTTTGGAGTATTAATTAATTTAAAAATAAAATAAAGATTGAAAAATGAATTTTATATTTTTCAAAAATCTCCCTGATATCAAAGAAACCAGAGAACAAATTTTTACAATTTTCTGATTTTTCTTTGATTTATTAGAATTATTTTAGTGGAAATGCTAAAAAATACATTTTTTTTAATTTTAAAATAACCTTCGGGCTTTTAAAATTTAATATCTCATCATATAAACTTAAAAAAAATATGGGGTTTGTTCCTAAGTGATTAAAATTCAAAATGTGACATTTTGGTGAATTTTATTATTTTTGTAATTTTTATTATTTTGTAATTATTAAAAATATTAAAATAATGCAAAAAATCAGCTTTTTTAGAAAATTGCAATTTTAATTTTCTTAAATTCCCCTGAGATCAGAGAGGCTCCAAAACCAATTTGGTGAATTTTTGAAAAGTATTTTGAAAGTTATGAATTTTTAAAGTTTAAGTTGGCAAAATGGCTTAATCAACCCATTTGGTAGGGCTAACTAAGTCCAATTGACTTCAAATTTTTATGGTGGGTTCCTCTGATCCTAAAGATCAGTGGAGAATTAATTTCATGTCAATTTGACGTATGATTAGCTCGAATTAATTAAGGACCTACTTTGGGTGTTTAAGCCAATTAGGGTTATTCCAAGTGGATTAACTCAAAACCTATTTTTCCTAGGGTCCTCTGGTCATAATAAACATCACTAAATTTTCCTAGAATTTATTTCACAACATGCTAATTATTGGAATTAAAATATTCAGAATAGTGACCTAGAATTGAAAAATCAATAACTCTCCATAGGGATGGCCTCTGACTTTGGAAAATTCAGGGAATGTTCCCAAATTCAGAGGCTTCAAAAGCCCCATGGTTTCATGCCATGGTGAATTGTATACATGCATGGAGAATTGAAAATGTGCAGAGAGTAAATAAATTATTAAAAATAAAATACTTGATGAAATTAAATGATTTCTTTTCCACATTATTCTCCTCTGTTCACTGAGCAAGAGGGTATTTTTATTTTATTTTTATGATTTTCCTACACAAAGTTATACATTTTTGAAGTTTAGGGAATTAAATAAATAGGAAAATAACCTAATTTCCTACTTAAGTGACGCGGCGCCAGCTCAACCTCAGCAGCTCCGAACGCACACGCGTCGTCTCCTAATTCGGTGCCGCCTTCCGACTGAGCGCCACGCGGCCCGCGGTTCATGTATCATCTCCTAGTCCGACACCATCTGAGCCGTCCGTCCACACGTGTATTGAATGAACGGCATCAGTTCATCGTCCCCAAGCCTCCTAGCCCGAGAACCGTCCATCTTCTAGGCCTAAGATCCCACTAGATACTTGACCAAATTAAACGTTCTTATGCTCTATGGATTCGTCTCGAGAAGACTAACACATCCATATGTATTATGTGGCATGAAATTGACTCAATAAAAATGGAGAATGTTCAGAAGCTCGGGAAGAAGAATGAGACCATACCTTTGCTCAGAGAAGTGTGGCTTCGATCTGAGGGTTGTGTCACCTTCGGTTGAGTCCAAGCAAGCTCCAGATGAAGTCTCCTAGCTTGGTGAATTGCCTAGAGTTGATTTCCACCAGAGTTGATCACAACCCTTGGAGTTTGGAATAGATGGGTGGCCTGGAGAGGGGGCTTTCACTGGGGAACTTCTCCTCTTGGTCTTGTGCAGGTGTGGGTGAGTTTAATTTGACTTTGGTGAAGGATTCGGGAATGTCCTGTTCTGGCCTGAGAATTGAGCTCTAAAATTGAGCTCAATCAGTGGGGATTAGGGTAGGAGGACAGTGGGGATCAAGTGCTCTAGGTGTGGGGAGAGTCTGGAGTGATTTTGGCAGAGTTTCCTTAAGGTTGATTCAGCACCTCCTCCATGGCCGAGAGGAGTGGGGTTTAAATAGAGCTGGCTGGAGGCTCTCCCAGGGGGAGTTAGGGGCTGGGATCAGCTGCTCTTGGCAAGAGAAGAACAACTGCAATGGCCACTGGGCATGGGGCAGCTTAGCAAGGGAGAATTTCAATGTTGGCTCACATGTGAGCTCTCGGGTGTGGTGTTTTCCGGGGATCCAGACGGCTGGCCGGCAGGCATGGGTCACCCTCAGGTTCAGGTGGGTCAGGGCTGGGGTTTAGTGTAGGCAATTGGGCTTTGCCATGTGTCAAAAGCTTGGATTAAGATGGCATGGGGGAAGGCCAATTTTTGGCTTGATTTGGTCAAGTCCACCTTTTGGGCTTGGTTCACCCTTCAAGATGGCTTTGGGTGTTGTGAGGAGTCAAAGGAATCGGCTGGTTTGACATGGAGAAGTCCTTATCCAAATATATTTGGATTAAATTTGGGTTAAGGGGAATCATGGTTAAGGCTAATGACTTTAGGAGATTAAGGAAAGAGTCTCCTCCTTTTGCCCAAAATGGCATGGTGACATGTAAAGAGGCTCTCATGGCTTCCATGTGGCTCATGCATGGCTTCATGGCTCATCTTTGGCTTGGGAAAAGTTAAGTCAATTTCATGAAAAAGGGTTTTGTGAATTTTGGCATTTTAATGGGAATTGGCATATGGCTTGATTTGGATTTATTTTATCATGGATTTAGAACTTAGGAGATGGCTTTATTAACTGGGTGATGATAAATGATTGTCATGTGGGCTTTGGGCCTTTTGAAATTATTTTTGATGGGCTTTTAGGAAGGCTAAGGAGATGGGCCTTTAGGTTTAAGAATAAATTCATGGATGAGAATTTTGTAGAAGTTTGGGCCAAATAATTGTTGGGTTTGGTTTAGGGATATGTCATGATTGATTTGAAATGAGTTTGGAGTGATTTGGGTTTGAATGAGGTTGGATTTGGACCTCTTTGGTAAATGGGCCAATGTAGGTCAAATTGGGCTAACTTGGGCCAATGTTGGGCTAGGGTTGAAATTGATGTAAAATTGATGTTGGGAAATGTTTATGGGAGTGTTTCAAAGAGGTTTTGACTTTGGTTGGGTTTTGATTTTGGGGTTTGGGCTTATTTGGGTTAGGTTTGGGTTTAGGTCAAAATTGGGCCTTTTAGCTTTGGGTTGAATTTGAGTGGGGTTTGGGTCTAAATTTTGGGCAAATCATGTTAGTGTTTTGCTTGTGGGGATGTTAGGGAAGGTTTAGAAAAGATTTGGGGTTCATTGGAGTTAAATTGGTTTGGTTTGGGCTAGGTTTGGGTCATGGGTCCAAATTAGGCTTTAAGGTCAAAAGTGAAATTGGATTCAAATGTCAATCAAATTGGACTTAGATTTGGTCTAGATTGGTGTTGGGAATGTTGAATTGAAGTTTGGAATTGAATTGGACCATAATTTGGGTCAATTGGATAGGTTTGGTTTGACATTGGGTTCACTTTGGGTTAAAATGGGTCAAATTAGGGATTTTGACAAAAGTGGGGTAAATTGACAAAATTGGCCCATGGTGAATTTGAACAAAATGAAAATGGGAATATTTGGGATTTTCTGGAATTTTCTGGGAATTTTCTGAATTTTTGGATTTTGTTTTTGGCTAAGAGGGGCATTTTGGGTATTTGGAGGGTATTGGGGGTATTTTTGGAATTTTTGGTATTTTTGGCTATGGATGATCAATTTGATTGGTGAGGAAATGTTTAGGAATGGTTTTGGGGAATTTTGGGTGATTTGGAAGTTTTGGAGGATTTGGGTAATTTCAAGGGTTTTGGGTAGGTTAGGCGGGTGTAGGGTCCTCAGGGTCAAAAATTAAAAATTTGGAAAATTGAAGATTGGGTAATTGTAAGTGGAATGAAATCATTTTGGTTGAGCCATGAAGCCATATCAAGCCCACATGAGCCATGAAGGGACTCATTTGAGGCATTCACCATGTTGTTCCTAACCCTCTTAGCCAAGGGCTTAGGGGTTAAGGACCATCCATGTGAATCACCTTCATGAGCCAGGGGGGTCAAGTTGGGTACAGGTGTGGTTTTAGAAGGTGTGTGAAAGGGTAGTGTACAAGTGTAAGGTGTGTGTAAGTCAGCCCTCACCAGACCAGGCCACCGAGGCGATCCTAAGGCCGAAGAGTCCTATGGGAACCCATCCTTTAAACTTCCACATTTGATTTCAACCCTCTAGGTGATTAGGGGTCTACAATCAAGTTTGTGGAGTTTGCAGGGAGTTAAGAAGTGGTTTGAATTTCTAGGTGGTAGGTCCTAATTCTAATCCTTTAAGATAGTCAAAGGAAAAGCCTAAGGCTAGATCTTAAGTACTAAAAAGAAGAAGAGGAGACCTCATCAAAAATGAGGTCAACAGCCTTGGGTTCAAAGGGCTCCAACAACTATAGCAGGTCAACTTGTGCAAATTATGGATCAAGTTCATGCAACAATCTTATTTTTGGGATCAATTCATGCTGGGGAAATATTTTAGGGAGGCTCACCTCAACCTGGTTGAAAGGAAATTGGGTGACTCTAAGCTTTGGGTGAATATGCTTAAAATAAGGCATATGACTGAAAAACCGTTCCATTGGGATTTTGAAGGGGACAAATTCACTTCTGGTTAGATTCATGGTGCCCATATGAAATATTACAGCCCAAAACCACAGAACTCAACCCACAGCTCGAAGTGGCTAATTGTTGGATTGGGGATCAATGGTCACTACCTACAATACAAACTCTATTAGATGCATCATCCGCTGAACAAATTTAAAGGGTGTAGTTTGACAGATCCAAACCTGACAGAATTGCTTAGAAAACCAGTTGTTGACCTCATTTTTTATGAGGTCTTCTCTTCCTTCTTTAGTGCTTAGGATCTAGCCTTAGGCTTTTCCTTTGACCATCTTAGAGGACCAGAAGTGGAACCCACCCTTTAGAAGTCCAAACACCTCTTGACTCCCTACAAACCCCACAAGCTTGATTGTAGACCCCTAATCACCTAGAGGGTTGAAATCAAATGTGAAGGTTTAAAGGATGAGTTCCCTATAGGACTCTCCGGCCCTAGGACCACCCCGGGTGGCTTGGTGCAGTGAGGGTTGACTTACACACTCACTACACTCACACTCTACACTCTCACACACACAATCCAAATCCTAAAACCACACCCATACCCAACTTGACTCCTTGACTCATGTAGGTAATTCATATGGATGGACCTTAACCCCTAAGCCCCAGGTTAAGAGGGTTAGGAACAACATAGTGAATGCCTCAAATGAGTCCTCTCATGGCTCATATAGGCTTAACATGGCTTCATGGCTCAACCAAAGTGCTTCCATTTCACTCATATTTGATCAATCTTCTTTTTTTCAAAATTTCAATTTTTGACCCTGGGGCCCCGGCCCCACCAAACCTATCAAATGCCCTTGAAACTACCCAAAATTTGCAAAATCACCTAAATTACCCAAAATTCCCCAAAACCATTCCTAAACATTTCCCTCCACTCAAATTGATCATCCATAGCCAAAAATACCAAAAATTCCAAAAATACCCCCAATACCCTCCAAATACCCAAAATGCCCCTCTTAGCCAAAAAATCAAAAAATTCAGAAAATTCCTAGAAACTTCCAGAAAATCCCAAATATTCCCAATTGCATTTTGTCCAACTATACCATGGGCCAATTTTGTCAATTTACGCCACTTTTACCAAAACCCCCAATTTAGCCCATTCTTAACCCAAGTGAACCCAATGTCAAACCAAATCTACCCAATTGACACCAATATTGGTTCAATTCAATTCTAAACTTCAATTTAACATCCACAATATCAATCTAGACCAAATCCAAGTCCAATTTGATTAACATTTGAATCCAATCTTACTTTTGACCTTAAGGCCCAATTTGGACCCATGGCCCAAACTTAGCCCAAACCAAACCAATTCAACTCCAATTGACCCCAAACCTTTTCTAAAACTTCCCTAACATCCCCACAAATAAAACACTAACATAATTTGCCCAAAATTTGGACCCAAACCCCACTCAAATTCAACCCAAAACCAAAAAAGCCCACTTTTGACCTAAACCCAAACCTAGCCCAAATAAGCCCAAGTCCCAAAGCCAAAACCCAACCAAAGTTGAAACCTATTTGAAACACTCCCATAAACATTTCCCAACATTAATTTTACATCAATTTTAACCTTAGCCCAACATTGGCCCAAATTAGCCCAATTTGACCTACATTGGCCCATTTACCAAATCAACCAGATTCGACCTAATTCAAACCCAAACCACCTCAAATTCATTTCAAATCACTCATGACACATCCCTAAACCAAACTCAACAATTATTTGGCCCAAAATTCTACAAAATTCCCATCCATGAATTCATTCTTAAACCTAAAGGCTCATTCCCTTAAGCCTTCCTAAAAGCCCAAAGTCCATGATAAAGCCCACACGACAATCCTCTATTATCATCCATTTGATAAAACCATCTCCTAAGTGCTAAATCCATGATGAAATAATTCCAAATCAAGCCATATGCCAAATCCCATCAAATCACCCCTAAATTACCAAAATTTCTAAAACCTTTTTTTATGTAAATGACAAAGCTTTGTCCCAAGCCGCATGGAGCCATGAGCAAGCTATTTACAAGCCATATGAAGCCATGGAAGGTTTGACATGTGACCAAGCCATTAATGGCAAAAGGAGGAACCCCTTTCCTAATCCTTCATTAAGCCTTTTTAACCATAACCATGTCACACACTAAACCATGCTTAGCCACCTCACCATGGATGGAGACTTCACCACCCATTCTAAGCTGACCTAAATGATTCCCTCAGCTCAAAATCAGGTCTTAGGGAGGTGCACCAAGCCTTTTTCCATGGATTGACCAAACCAAGCCCAAAATACACTCTTCCCCATTCCATTTCAATTCAGCCCCTTTACACATGTCAAACTCCAATTGATCGCACCATTGCTAACCCACGACCCCACTCGGTCGAAGATGGTGACCGGTGCACGGCCGAGCAACCACCGGGCCGCCGGAAAACGTCATGGCCGAAAGCTCCATGTGAGCCAAAAAATTCAATTCTCCCTTGCCGACTTGTCTCGACCCGAATGGACGACGCATAGCTCTTCTTCTCCTCACCCGAGCAGCGGTGATCCCGGCCTTCAAACCCCTCACGGGAAGCCCTCCGGCCATGCACTATTTAAACACCACCTCCTTTCGTCCATGAGAGGTGCTGAACCAAACCTTACTGAAACCCTGCCAAAATCATCCCAGACTACTCTCTACACATAGAGAACTTGATCCCCACCGAAATCCCCCTGCCATTTCCTCTCTGTGAGCTCGATTTCGAGTTGAAATTCAAGCCCAAAACCGGGACACTTCACCACGGTGAACCAATCTCCAAATTGATTGGTCCTACACCTTCACCGGACCAAGAGGAGAAGTTTCCCGGCAAAAGCCCCCTCACTAGGTCGGCCATTACTTCCGGCCTCCAAGCTTTGTGATCGGGCTTGGTCGAAATCATACCTGAGACAATTCACCAGGCCAAGGGACTTCATCTGGAGCTTGCTTGGACCCAATCGAATGTGACACAACTCTCAGATCGAAGCTTCACTTCTCTGAGCAAAGGTATGGACTCACTCTTCCTCCCGAGCTTCCATAGATTCTCAATTTAGTTTGGGTCAATTTCAATACATGTTTACCATATGGATGTGTTCGTCTCTTCAAGACGAATCCATAGAGCATAAGAACTCAAAAATCCGTTGAGAATCTAGTGAGAAATTAGGGTTAGAAGGTTGACGGTCACGGGTTCACACCAGTCGTAGACGATGACTGGGAACCGTTGGATCGCGTGTGTATTGAGCGGACGGCCAGGATCGAGCCGGACAAAGTAATGGGACATGAACCGCGGGCCCCTGGAGTGCTGAGTCGGATGGAGGCGCCGAATCAGGAGACGACGCGTAGAGCTTCGGAGCTGCCGAGGATGGCGTGGCGCAGCGTGGATAAGTAGGAAAATAGGGATTTTTCTTATTTATTAAATACCCAGAACTTCAAAAATCCATAACTTTGTGTAGAAAAATCCTAAAAATAAAATAAAAATACGCTCTTGCTCAGTGAACAGAGGTGAATAATGTGGAAAAGAAATCAAGTAATTTCATTAAGTATTTTATTTTTAATGATTTATTTACTCTCTGCACTATTTCAATTCTCCATGCATATAGGAAATTCACCATGGCATGAGACCATAGGGCTTTTGAAACCTCTGAACTTGGGAACATTCCCTGAATTTTCCAAGGTCAGAGGCCATCCCTATGAGATGTTATTGATTTTTCAAGTGCATGTTATTGTTTTGAGTGTTTTAATTCCAATAATTAGCATGTTGAGAAATAAATTCTAGGAATATTTGGTGATGTTTCTTATGACCAGAGGGACCTAGGAAAAATAATTTTTGAGCTAATTCATTTTGAACAACGCTAATTGGCCTAAACACCCAAAATTGAACTTTAATTAATTAGGATTAACCATTCCTCAAATTAACTTAAAAACAATTCTCCACTGTCCTCTAGGGATAGGAGAACACCACATAAAAATTTGAGATCGATTGGACTTGGTTAGCCCCACCAAATGGATTAATTAAGCCCCATGAATGAAATCAAATTTTAAAAATTCATAACTCACAAAATACTTTTCAAAAATTCACAAAAATGGTTTTGAAGCTTCTCTGATATCAGAGGAACTTAGGAAAATTAAAATTATAATTTTCTAAAAAAGTTGATTTTTATCATTATTTTAATATTTTAATAATTAAAAAATAATAAAAATCACAAAAATATTAAAAATCACCAAAATGTCATATTTTGAATTCTAAACACTTAGGAACAAACCAAATACTTTTCTTAAGTCCCTAGGATAAGATATTGAATTTTAAAGGTTTAATGTATTTTTTTTAATAATATTAAAAATGTATTTTTCAACCTTTTGACTAAAATAATTCTAATAAATAAAAAAAAAATCATAAAATTATAAAAATTGGTTTCTGGTTTCTCTGATGTCAGAAAGATTTTTAAAAAATATAAAATTTATTTTTCAACCTTTATTTTATTTTTAAATTAATTAATGCTCCTAAACTAAAAATAATTATAATAAATAAAATAAAATTCAAAAAATCACCGAAATTAGTCCAAATAGTCCTCTGGTCATTAGGAGTGACCCATAATTTTCTTAAGGATAGAAAATTTTCCTTGGTCATCTTATTGAATTTTCCTTGAAAATCCCTATTTTCCACAAAAAATAATTATATAAATAAATTTAATACAGAAAAATCATATTTTTTCATCTAATGTCTTAATTCACATGTGAGTGAAGCCACATAAAAATTTCAAATTCATTTAAGCTCAATTTAGTGAGTTATGGAATTATTAAGCTTGAAGGGCAAAATGGTAATTAAATTTTCAACCTCTAATTAAAATTTTAGGCTTAATAAAATGAAATAGTAAAATATTTGATCCTAATCTGATTTTGATGATTGAAATTTAAATAATTAAAGGGTAGAAACCCATCAATCAATTTTAAGAATAAACCTTAATCAATTGATTAATTAAATTTGGAAGATTAGTAAAAATTGAAATTATTAAAATAGGGATATTATTTAAAAGACATTTGTTCTTTAATTTAAGAATCCCTAAATTAATTACTTCAATAATATTTAATTCACAATTAAAATGTTAATCCAAACTCAAGATTTAAAATACTAAAATACTTAGTCATTAAATTAAATTAAAAATTAAAATATTCAAACTCGAATTAAATCAAAATTTCAATTAAACTAATACTTTAATAATTAAATTAAATCATCTTTAAAACATAAAAAATAAAATATTAAATTAAATTAAAACATATTAAATTAAATTAAATGAAATAAAAAAATAATAATAAAAATTAAATTAAAAATAAAAATTAAAACTAAATTAAAATTAAAAATTAAAATTAAAATTAAATCAAATTAAATCAAATTAAATTGAATTAAATAAAATTGAATTAAACATAACATCACTTAAGACATAAAGAATTCAAAATAAATCTAAAACAACACACTATTCCAAACTTAAATCCATTAACTAAAATAAATTAAAACACAAATCACTAAAACATCAATTTGCCCTTAAAAGCTCTTGTTATCATAACTCCTAGATGGAGTATTAGGTGAAGTGCCACTTCATTCATAGGATATTCAAACATCCTAGTTCACTGAGCAAAAAAACAAAACTTAATTAAACCTCGGATGATTACTTCACCTGATTAATTAAATCCATTTGGACCTAGAACAATCCTAGAAGTATTGAAAAGATGTTTAAGACTCGTCTTAAGCACTTCCTCGATATGATAGGATATTTATAAGAACAATTGAACTTAATTGTTCTTTGATGAAGAAAATCGTCCTTAAACCAAAATACAAGAACCTAGACGTCATAGGAGATGACTAGCTATAGGATTAGGATCTTGGTAGAAAACCAGAAACCTTGCCCTTAGCTTTACCTAGGTAATTGCTACAAATACTTAAAATGCTCTAACATGTGTTTCAAGTGCAGCTTGGAATGATGGGAAGACCCTTCAGGTATGCTTTTATTTTATTGCAATTCACTTTATTGCAAATGTACTTTACTTTTCTTGCATGATAAACAACTGTTGCATGAAAACCAAAACTTTTAGGGTTGTCCCTAAAACTGAAACCAAAATTAAATTAAAAATCACTGCAAGATAAAATTCACCGCCACAACATTTCAAAATATAAAACAACTCAAAATTTAATCACAAACAGAACAACAAAACTACTATTGCAACTAAATTAAAACGTCTAGTTGAATGATCGGGAATACCTCAGATGATGTAACCCATGTGTTGCTAACGGGATTTCCCACGGTCTAAATGAAAGTGTGGAACTCATTCAGTTGAGTTTAGAAAATTCATCTGGACTAAGTGAATTCGATGAAAATAACGGTGTCGGGATGAGAACCGTGGGATCTTAATCGGTTCTGTTATAATCAACTTTAAGATTTGTTTTAATTAAAATATTAAAAGCACTTGGATTTTATAATTTCTAAACCAAAACACTTCTCTCATCTCCTGATTTATGACTTCTAAAACTAAACCTCTGCAACAACAAGGAGCTCGGAGCATGGTGGGCAGCACGGCCATCGTCATCAGCAAAACTCGGATCTACATCAATTAAACTTCCTTAGAATTAAATAACCAAGCCATAGGACTTCGAGGTAGTTTGCCTAGTGCAACATAAATCCTCAACTCTTAGTTAGGCATTTGCATGATCATGTCATGTAAATTAAGCCTTAACCGGTCTTAGGACTCCGAGGTAGTCGTTCAGTACGACATAAACCCTCATATCTTCGAGGTCGTTTATATGATTTTATCATACAAATATAAGTCCAAATTAATTAAAATTGGCAAGATTGAAATATCAGATAATATTAGGATTTTCTTAAATCCAAGCCAAACAATAAGATAGTTTGGGAAGTTGCCAAGATTCTTCTTGGATCCTTAGCTTCTCCTACTTCTCTTCCATTGGACTCCTAAAAATAATTGTTCCAAATTTTGAGCCATTCCCTATTGAAATTTCCAAAAATCTAATCTTTTGAAAACCTTAAACTTTGAAATTCTTGAGAGCAAAACCACTGATCATTATCGAGAGTTTTCTTAAATGATTCACGTCGTTTAAGATGTAATTAACTATAGGGGCTTGCCCTTATAGGGAACTTTAAGAACCCAGGTAATATAAACCCTGCTTAATCCATTTATATTAAGCAGGGGAATTTGTCAGGTTATAAATATGTTCGCAGACCAAACGAATGTCACAAATCTTCTAGTTTATCTAACCGAGCCCCATCATCAAGCAGTGCGTTTATTCTCCGGGATAGATATATAGTTTGTGGTGCAGTACTCGTTTATATAAACTATTCGGGATGTGAGATCAGTTTGAGTTCATATCTTAAAATTTTCAAATTTAAAATTATTTTCAAAATCAAATACTACTTTTCAAATTATTTATTTAAACTAAATTAAAAATTCACCGACAATTTCTGTAGGTGACCTCTTTTAAAAAATACAACACTCAACCTAAACATATGCCGACAACTTCTGGCGACTCCGCTGGGGAAAGTTCCTCTCTCCATTTTGATCAGATGGCTTTGCTTTCATAAATCGGTAGTGAGCCCATGCCCCTAGTGAACCAAACTACCATTCTTTCGTTGGCATACCATGTTCATTTCTGTCTTGAACGGGTATAACCAACTCCTCTCGGATTTAGGAACCACTATTTAGACACCCTTAAACGGAGAGGTTCCGAGATCCTTTTACCTCTTTTCTGAGGTGGGGTGGACCCCCAATAGGTGTTAGTTTATGAGCGGTCCTTCGAGTCGAGAAGTATTGCATAAGACTTTCTCTTCATTTCCAATTCTGAATCGGATTCCTTACCTTCTCTACACCTTTGAACATTCCGTTCCAAATAAACAAACCCTCTAATGAACGATTCTCTTAACAAATAACTCCTTTTTATAAATACATGAAAAAAATGTGTTCGGAATCTTTTCGATTCCTTTCTTTTCATCCTGATGAGAAGAAGCATAACTTGGGACTAACAATCAGAATCTACCTTGCAGAAAATGTCTGCCCCGAAGCTGATTTTCTCCTTCACCAATGGACTGGACTTCGCTGTGTACAAGGATGAGCTGCCCGACAATGGGATCATCCGTTTTGGGCAAGGATTCGAGAACACAAATGTCAAGATCACGAACGTTACCCTTTTCACACTTACAGACAAAGTATCTGAAACTGAAAGACCTTTGATCGAGTTCAACCTTAAGTCAACTCAAGTGTTCCCTCCCCTGCAAAGGGTTCCAGCTGAGAAGAATACTATTGTCCATAGGAGAACTGTTATCTCTACCCCCACCGGTCTAGTCGTCTCTGCACCTACACCGACTTCCGCCAAACTAAAGGGGAAGGAAATTCAAATTTGTAATGAGCATGTTACCGTGGAGGGTACAGATCTCCATGCAAGACCTTCTGTTTTCGAAATTGGGTCCAGCTCAAGAGTTCCACCCCTAACAAGGACTCAGAGAAGAAACAGAGGTAGGAAGATTGCTAGGAAGGCCAGAGCTGCTGAAGTCGCTTTCTTGGAAGAAATCCCTGAGTACACACCACTACCTGAGTACATACCATTGCCTGAGTATACGCCGCTTTTGGATGGAAGTAGATTCCATCCCCTCTCCGCCGCAGCTGACGAGGAAAATGTCTGCAAGATTGCTTCTGCATTATATCGACCCAAGTACTATAGCGACAGCCGAAGGAAAAGGGCAAGGACTACACCATTTGCCCGACTACAGACTGTGATAGAGAAGTTAGCAAAGAAAGAGAAATGTCCTGTATCAGAAATTTTAAGAAGAATAGGGTGGGTGCCAGCCAAGTCCCGTCTTAGGCTGTAAGTAGAACCCGTTATCGCCACAGAAAAGCCGAATAAGAAGATGAAAGCTTGTCCACCTGTTGTTGTTTCGAGTTTACAGATCAGGGAGGATACCACCTTCCAGCATTCAGCCGACAGACCATCCGGTCCTAGGCCTTCTGCTGCTAGAAGGATGGTATGGCGTCCTACTACTGGCCAATTAAGACCGAAACAATAAACTGAAAAGGAAAGTCTCGTCAGGAGACTCGAGTCCGAAGAGAGCGCCACCGCAATGAAGGGGATTTCCAAGAAGGAAATCCAACAGCCATCACATGATAACTGCGAAACCGCACGAAAAAGACCATTGGAGGACGCTATGGAAAAGCTAAGAACCGACATTCAATGATTAGCAAGAGAAAAAGAAGAAAAGTTTGGACATGAAGTCCACTCGTTAGAATTCATGGATGAAGAATGTGTGGAGATTAACATGGTTGAGACACGAGCATCGTCAGCTTCGCAAGGTGCCCCGACAGCTGCGGAGAGAGATGAACCGGAAGCATTAAGAGCACAAATTCAAGAAAAAGATGATACAATCTCTCAAATGGCAAAAAGAATGGAAGAGATGGCTACATCCCTAGCCACTCTTCGAGTCGAACTCAACCCCAAGAGAAACGCCTCCGGAAGTTATTCATATTACGGACGGAGGAAAAGAGATTACATCCGTTAATGGAGAAGATCGATCGAAGAAAGATTCTACCCGAACATGATTCCGAGAGAAGGACATCAAGAACATGGTAGAACGGCGAGTGCGAGAAGCCTTAGCACACTCTAAGAGCGGAGCATCTATTCAGACGGGTAGACCTTACCCCGAAGAATTTGATGCAGTACAATACCTAAAAGGCTTCGTACCACCTCTGTTCAAGACTTTTGATGGTACCGAAAATCCTCGACAACATGTTGCACATTTTCTTGCTAGTTGTTGCAACGCTGGTGGAAGTGATGCCTTACTCTTCCGACAATTCATCAGCAGCCTGTCAGGAATCACCTTCGATTGGTATGCAGAGTTACCGAACGGTTCGGTAAAGACATCTTCAGAATTAGAAAACCTCTTCGTGAAACGGTTTGCCGGAGCTCAGCACCATATCACCATCGATTACTTAGTGGTGGAGAAACAGAAATCGAACGAGACTTTAGTGGACTACATACTTCGATGGAGGAATCTAAGCATGAAGTGTGAGCCACAGCTACAAGAGCAGCATGCAGTCGGTATCTTGCTTAAAAGCATTCACGGCCCGATAGCACTTCTCCTTAAGGGATTTACGATTAAGACTTTCGAGAAGTTGTTAAGCAAGGACGGAAGCTTGCAAGAGGAAGCGAAACAACTAAGTTTCGTCGACAAGACAGACAAACAGAAGCCTATGAAGACATTTGAAAAGAAATCTGGGATCGTCGCGGCAGTCGATAAGGGCAAACAGCCAATGTAAATATAGCCGAGCAAGCGACAGCGATCCGGCTATCAACAACCTCAATAGAACTACCAACAACCTCAACCCGGTTATCAGCCAACTCAACAATATGAACAACCACCTCGCCCACAGCGCACGTTAAAAGAGCTTATAAATAGAGAATATCCATTCAAGAATGAGGCAGTGCCAAAGATGTTCCGCAGCTTGATGAAGACTTCGGATTTTTGATTTCCAGAACCCAAGAAGCCAGAAGAAGTTAATAAGAAGGACCATCCCAACTCATCGCCCTTACCACTCGAATGCTTGGACATAAGATGAGGATTGCATCACCTTCAAGTGTTGGCTTGACAACAATCTCCGAAAGGGGAACATAACGATCCCGAAGGAATACATGAAAGAACCCCGTAAAGGAGGTTCTGTCAATGTTATTTCAACGGATCCCATTGTTCCGATAGACCCTTACACAACTGATGATGGATGGAGTACCGCTTGGACGAAGTTATCGAAGAAAATTTTGGATCACATCCAAATTGCTTCGGCACGTTCTATAACTCAGAGTTTGAAACCTGTCAAGCCGGCGCTATCGCTTGCAATTGAAGAACCGCCCCAGGAAGAAAAGATCATAGAAAAGAAGGAGATCGAAGAAGAAGAAAAGACCGAGGCTCCTAGGGCTAGGACTAGGGGCCGCTTATCCTAGGATGGTTGTTTCCGATTCGGGGGAAAAATTCCTCGAACCTCTGACTCTGTATGATTATTTGCTCGCTCCGGCGGGATCTTATAATGATAAGAGTTATAGCGTTGGCTACGTTTTGACTGTTTCTAATGATTACGTAACTAACGACAACCAACCTAATCCGGATCTCGATTTCGATACCAATAACAATTCTCAAATCATACACAACCTCGACAATCACGATAACAAAGAAGACATTCACCAAGAAGGCTACGAAAGTTCAACAAGCAATGAGTCTATTTGTGAATTTCAAGGAACTCCAATCACAATAGAGTTAGAGCTTTCAGATTCCGAAGCAACTCCAGAAGAACCTGTCATGTCGATTCAAAAAGAGACACATGTAAACTCAGTACCATATTCAGAAGAAATCACAGAAGTCAACTTAAGGAGCGGAAGGGTTATACCTCCAAGAATGGGTCCAAAAGACAAAGGGAAGCAGGTGGTAGTTCAGGAAGAATCAATGCCAGCAGAAGAATCGCCCATTCGAGAAGAAACTGAGACACATGATAACAAAGTGGACTATAACGTGCTAGCCCATCTTAGGAAACTACCAGCCAAACTGAGCATCTACAACGCTCTCATCTTATCAAAAGAGATGAGGGAAGCTCGGTCGAAGCCTTACTTGATCCGAGAGATTTGTTTAGCTCGAGATGGCGGAGATTCCTTAGACGAGGTTTGCTCGTTAAAGGAACAACGAGGTGTTACCTTCACGGACAGTGATCTACTACTTGGGACAGTTGATCACTACCGACCATTGTACATTTCAGTTACAATCGGAAAATTTACGCTCTCCAAGGTATTGGTAGATCCAGGAGCATCGATCAACATAATGAATCTTCAGACGCTAGCATACACCGGAAATTGATGCTCGTGAGCTTGAAGCGGATAAAATGTTACTAAGAGGATTCAACCAGAAAGGAGAAAGAGCCCTTGGATCAATAACATTGTTGATGAAGACCGGTGACTTAGCAAAGACAACCGCAAAATTCCACATAATTGACTCTGAGACATCGTTCAACGCTCTACTGGGCCGGCCGTGGATACATGAAAACCGAATGGTACCATCATCTCTGCATCAGTGCATAAAATACTACGAAGGAGGAGAACAGTGCATTAAAGGTGATTTGCAACCTTTCTCCATACATGAGATTGGAATCCATGAAGATGCAGCTTATTACGCACCTCCGAAGAAAACAATCTTCTCCAGAAACACCGTGCCAAATGAAACAAAAGAAGTTCGAGACGATGAAGAACATGAAGTTCTAGTCCAACAGTCACTCACCACTCCCTTACGGCGAGATGGTGAAGGTTTCTCTAGAACTCGCATCGGAGGTCGAGGACGGGGACGAGGTCGTGGAAGAGACACTGGGACAGTTGGACAGAAAAAGCCGATGATCAACGTTGATTGAGAGAACAACTTTGAGGAAGAAGAGGAAATCAAGAAAGAAGCAGCTACAATAAACCGGAAGAAACCACAATTTAAGATTTCTCTCGAAGATGAGAAGAACGAAGAATACAAATCGATGTACGAGAAGATTAATCACTATGTACACACTATGACCACGACCCCAATCCGAGTCTAATAAAATCGAGGGTATGGTGGTCGAAAAAGTACATAGCGAGCGGTGCAAAGCCAATCAAATTTTACCGTGGCACTTCTTCTTCCAATACTAAAAGCGATGTACAATTTGAAGATGTCACTTCTTCCAAATTAATGGAATTACCTTTTGAGTGGTACTCTCCCTGTGTTCAAAATTTAATTCAGCGTGGTGTCATACCTTGACAATGGACAAAAGGTCGATCACAACATTTCGAAAAATTATGGAATAATGCCTGTCGGCCTCCCAATTCAAAACATGGTCTCAGATTCGGCACAGTAGGTTCAGTTGACAATACGAAATTTTGCTTGGTTGTCACTTGTGAACCTAATGAAGACTGTTTGGAAACTACAGAAGATCTTGAAGATCTACAAATTGGAGACGCTCCATCGGAATTCGAAGAAGAAATCAAATCTACGATAGATGAGTTAATGGAGTGTATTGCTACACAGTAATGCCATTCGGACTAAAGAACGCAGGAGCAACATACCAAAGAGCAATGACAAAGATTTTTGATGAGCTCATTCACAACCAAGTTGAGTGCTATGTGGATGATGTGGTCATCAAAAGCAAACTGAAGGAAGATCACCTGTATGATTTGAGAATTGTCTTCGAGCGACTAAGTCAATACAACCTTAAGATGAATCCCTTAAAATGCGCCTTCGGCGTCACCTCCAAGAAATTCTTAGGATTCGTTGTCCGACATCGTGGGATCTAAATTGATCCGAAAAAGATTAAATCTATCTTAGAAATGCCGCCTCCCAAAACCTTAAAACAGTTACGATCCTTTCAAGGGAAGCTGGCATATCTTCGACGCTTTATTTCAAACTTGTCAGGTAGGTGTCAGCCCTTCTCAGCATTAGTTAAACAGGACGCCAAATTCGTTTGGGAAGAGAAATGCCAACGGGCCTTCGAGGACATTAAACAATACTTAATGACACCTCCTGTCTTAGCGGCCCCGGTATCGGGTAGACCGTTGATACTTTATACCACGGCTACAGACGACTCCCTGGAGCCTCGCTAGCCTGAGTCGATGATGAGGGAAAAGAAAATGCTCTCTACTACTTAAGCCATCGTTTGACTCCGATGGAAGTAAAGTATCCTCCAATTAAGAAGCATTATTTGACCCTGATCTTCACCTCTCAAAAGCTCAGACATTACATGCTCTCTCATAAGGTCAACCTTATCTCGAAAGTTAATCTGTTGCAGTATTTGATGACCCGTCCAACACTTTCTGGCAGACTTGCCAGGTGGCGATGATACTATTGCAATTCAACATAACTTTCGTTCCTCTCCGTGCCGTGAAGGGACAAGTGCTAGCTGACTTCCTTGCAGCACACCCTTTACCGGCAGATTCGCCTCTCAACGACGATTTGCCTGATGAACAGATAATGAGCCTAGAAGACACCGATGATCGATGTTGGGAACTATACTTCGACGGAGCATCATCAGCACAGAAAGACAAAGGATTGTAAACGATAGTGCCCGGTAAAGCAGGAATCGGATTAATCTTTATAACACCGGAGCGAGGGATGTTAAGATACTCCTACCACTTAACAGAGCCGTGCACAAACAACGAGGTAGAATACGAAGCCCTCATAATAGGATTAGAACTAACCATTCAAATGGGAATAACGAACATCAACATCTATGGAGATTCTCAGTTGACCATTCAACAGGTCGCAGGACAATACAGAATCTTAAAACCAAGACTCGAGCAATACTTTCAGTATGCCATGAAACTGTTGGAACAAATTCCGAATGTAACAATTTACAAGATCCCCAGAAGAGAAAATGCTCTCGTAGATGTGCTAGCTCGCCCTGCAAAAGAATTTTCCTGCTTACAAGATGAGTCAGTTGAAGTGTTAGTTCAAGGACGACAGGTCCTATCACAGCTCGACATGGATATGATACGAAATCGGAAAAGCGGAGGAATCGGTTGCGGCGAGTGACGGAAAACACGAGAAGATTGGCGTCGGCCGCTAATGAACTACACCGCAAACGGGGAAATTACCGGACGATAAGTCATTAGCACATCAAATCAAGAAAAGAGCTCCGTCTTACGCATTAATAAACAATACATTATACGAGAAGGTCTTTTGATCAGATGTGGTTAAGATGCCTGAGCGGGTCCGAGGCTCGTGAAATTGTTAAAGAAGTGCATTCAGGACTTTGTGGCGCTCATCTGTCGGGTCCAAAAATGAAAATGAAAATTAAAAGACTAGGTATTACTGGCCCTCGATGATGACCGATTGCATGAAGATTGCCAAAAGTTGTCACCAGTGCCAAGTGCACGGAGTGGTTCTACACCAACCTCCAAATGTGCTACACCCGACAATTGCGTCATGGCCATTTGAGTGTTGGGGCACAGATATAGTGGATCTGATAGAAACACATTCTTCAAGAGGACATCGCTTCATCCTTGCAGCTACAGACTACTTTTCTAAATGGGCAGAAGCAGTTCCACTCAGAGAAGTAAAGGCACACCACGTGCTAATATTTTTCAAGAATCAAGTTGTATATCATTTCGGAGTACCGCGCAGAATCATTTCAGATAATGGGTCCGCATTCAGAAGTACAAAAATCAACAATTTTGTCAGAAGACATGGAATCGATTGGCGATATTCAACGATCTACTACCCAAGAGCAAACGGCTTGGCGAGGCTTTTAATAAAACTCTCGTTCGGATTTTAAAGAAAACTTTGGACGACAACAAGAGAAATTGGCACGAGAAGTTGTTAGAAGCCTTATGGGCCTACGGGACAATTTTCGGGACTCCTACTCGATCTACACCTTATACTTTGGTGTACGGGTCCGAGCGAGTTTTACCTTTAGAGGTTCGGCTTTCATCACTCGGGATTGCGAGTTGCAAATAAAATTACTACGAAGAAAATGCCAGATTACGGCTGGAAGAGCTGGAAAACTTGGAAGGAAAAAGACTTGCGAGCACAACAAAATTTGGAACCGTACCAAGCTAAGATGATCCAGGCCCATGATAAACTGGTCCGCCCTAGAACTTTCAAAGTTGGTGACTTAGTTCTTATTCTCAGAAGACCTATTCTTGCACATCACAAGATAGGAGGCAAATTTGAGCCTACTTGGGAAGGACCGTTTGTGGTCGAGGCAGTCTATTCAGGAGGCTCCTACCAACTTGTGAATTTCCAAGGAGAACGACAAATGCTTCCAATCAATGGACGATATTTAAAGAAATATTACGCAACCTGATGTTTCGAAGGGTGGCCTCTAAAATAGAGTCTTATTCCTAGAAACACGGGTGAAGCAATCACTTTGTGACTGGGTCCGAACCCAAAAACATAAAAATGGACAAAAAAATATATGTGCTAAAAATAAAATATATGAAAGTCATAATAATAAAGTTTTACCCTTCCTTTCAAATTAAATCTTTTTCCTGATCTTTCTTTATCTTTTCCTGCTATCCTTAAAAATTAAAATTGGAATAAGTGAATAAGAATCTTCAGTGATAAATACTTTCTTAATGTTCTTGTTCTAAGTACAGCCCCTGATCCTTTCCTTGTCTTCTTTGCACAGAAATGTCGAACGGGCTGTTGGTCCTAAACTTTAAAAATGGCGTGAGTCTCGCACTCGATGAAAAGAGGGTGAAGGATGGAGCGGTGATAGAAATTGATTCTGACTTCACACCAGCCAGCCTGAAGAAAATGATTGGGTCCCTGTGGACCGAGAAGAGCTTCATAGCCAGATAGTGATGAAGATGGGTGGCCCAAGCCACCAATCCAGCAACAAGAAAAGAAAGGCAAACACCGAGGAAAGCAAGAAAATTAAGTTAGTAGTTGCCACGGCAGAGGGCAGGCTCGTCAGCGCCACGCCCGCAGAAATTCAAGAAGTGAGGAGAGCTACACTCACTGCCACTCAAAGAAGGAATAAAAATCGCCGTATCCACAAGATGTTGACTAAACTAGTAGCAGATCAACACGAGGAAACAACCACCATCGCCAACACACACATCTCAAAGATGCCGGTTCATCAGGAAAGTGAAAAGAGAGAACAAGTTCCAAGAACAACAGAAAGGATAAACGAAACTCTAAGAAGACCAGAGGCAGAGAGATTACCATTACGCCAGACAGAGCCATCAGTGGTAAGAAACCTTGTTGCAAGAGTAACCCCAGAGGATGTCCCGACAGAGACAATCCCCGAGGAGCCAAGGTATGCAGGAGAACGTGACGGGATTGAGACATACATCCCGCAATACGTTACTAGGCCTCGTCACTTGTAGATCATCCCAGAATATGAACTGGAAAGAATGCAAAATGGTGAGAAGAAAACCTTCGAATACTTTGAGAGGATTAGAGGCAAAAGAATCAACATTTTGGAAGGCCTCGAGTTACACACAGGTGTATTCTTAGAGTAGGAGCAACAGCAGATTGTGGATTGCATTTTAAAACTTCAGAAGATGGGTCGAGCAGGCCGTCTGAGAGAAAAGACTTATTCGGAACCCCAGAAATGGATGCCAGGGAAAGAAAGAGTCACAATACAATGCGGATGTTGCTATAACTTCGCAGAGGACGAAAGGGAAATCCACCGGGGATACTCGCGTCACGGTGAGGTAGATCCAATGCCGAGAATAATTAAAAGAATGGTGAAAAGAATGATAACGTGGAGGGTACGCCAGCGGATCGTATACCGAACAGATTGCATCATCAACATTTATCGAAGGGTGATCGCATACCTCCACACATAGATCACCACGACTTTGTCGGACCTTTCGCACGGTTCGTTCGTCAACCAATGCAATATCATGTTCGGATCCGACCTCCGGATAGTCGGGCACTAGGGAAGTTCCGAGGACCGGTGGAGATACCACTGCCGGTAGGTTCCGTCATGATATTACAAGGAAATGGAGCAGACGTCGCAGAGCATTGCATACCGGGAGTACCAGTGGAGCGGATCTCCGTCACTTTTTGAAGGATGGACGACATAAAGGCACCATACCACTTCCAGCCAGATCCAGAATTGGAGAGTCTCCGGCCTTACGAGCTGTGAGTTACACGGGAAATAACACACCTCCAATGCACATCCATGCGACATTCCTGCCAAGGATGGCTTGGAAGGTGATGTTATTGACCGTGTATCTCATTATTCAGACATGGATTTAACATATACTTTTGGATAGATCAACAAGAATCATACATAGTCCGTTTTGAGTCATGGATTGTATGAGAAATATTTTAGATCGAGTTGTATGATGTATCTTTAACAAGATTGGAATGAAAGTGACCATGTCACATTTTGCCTTCACCTCTTTTTGTGCAAATTGACTGGGAAACGCCATTAAAGTTAAATGAACTTCTAACAAAGAACATAAAAGAAAAGGAGAATAAATAAGATACTCTCTTTCATAAAAATCCAAACATTAAAAAGAACTTCAAATCCACATGAACTCCTACAAACATCCTCTGCACTTTACAATATGTTTTCACAATCTCTGCATTCGTAAATCCCAGCAATATGTTCAGTCTCTGCATTCATAAAACTTTGCATTCCCAGATATCAACAAAATCTTTCACAACCACTGCATAAACTGCATCTCAGCATTCGGGATAGGCTTCCGCCCTACTCCCATCTCAGCAAATCTCAGCATTCGGGATAGGCTTCCGCCCTACTCCCATCTCAGCAAATCTCAGCATTCGGGATAGGCTTCCGCCCTACTCCCATCTCAGCGAAATCTCGGCATTCGGGATAAGCTTACGCCCTACTCTCATCTCGAGCAAATCTCGGCATTTTGGATGAAGCTTCGCCCTATTCCCTTCTCGACGAATTCTCGACACTCGGGATAGGCACGATCCTACTCCTTTCTCAGCAATCTCAAAATTTGACCCTCTCAGCAAGAAATTGAAATTAAAACACTCTGCATTTCAGATAGGCTTTGTCCTATTCTTCCTCAGCATTTGGAATAGGTTCAATCCTACTTCCTTCTCAGCATACAAATGCATTCGGATGGGCCTTAACCCTGCTCTTTTCTCCGCATAAAATCAAAATCAAAACTCGAATCAAAATTCAAACTCAAAATTAAAACTTGAAATAAAAAAATGAAACGAATCTAAGATCCAATCTCTTGAAATCTTGTGATATGAAATTCACCGCCTTTTTCCCCAGCGAGAGTTCTAGAATCTTCAGTCTTGGAGATTTACCTGATACTCCCCAGAGGAAACTTCTTACACTTCGTCCTAAGTTTGTCACTTGGATGTTTGTTTTGGTTCCGTTGATCTCTTCGGTCAACGCCAATATGCGCGGTGCGCTTGGTTAGCACACCACACTTATTGGGGGTCTATTTGTTGACCTCATTTTTGATGAGGTCTTCTCTTCCTTCTTTAGTGCTTAGGATCTAGCCTTAGGCTTTTCCTTTGACCATCTTAGAGGACTAGAAGTGGAACCCACCATTTAGAAGTCCAAACACCTCTTGACTCCCTGCAAACCCCACAAGCTTGATTGTAGACCCCTAATCACCTAGAGGGTTGAAATCAAATGTGAAGGTTTAAAGGATGAGTTCCCTATAGGACTCTCTGGCCTTAGGACCACCACGGGTGGCTCGGTGCAGTGAGGGTTAACTTACACACTCACTACACTCACACTCTACACTCTCACACACACAATCCAAATCCTAAAACCACACCCATACCCAACATGACTCCTTGACTCATGTAGGTAATTCATATGGATGGACCTTAACCCCTAAGCCCCTGGCTAAGAGGATTAGGAACAACATAGTGAATGCCTCAAATGAGTCCTCTCATGGCTCATATAGGCTTAACATGGCTTCATGGCTCAACCAAAGTGCTTACATTTCACTCATATTTGATCAATCTTCTTTTTTTTCAAAATTTCAATTTTTGACCCTGGGGCCCCGGCCCCACCAAACCTACCAAATGCCCTTGAAACTACCCAAAATTTGCAAAATCACCTAAATTACCAAAATTACCCAAAATTCCCCTAAACCATTCCTAAACATTTCTCTCCACTCAAATTGATCATCCATAGCCAAAAATACCAAAATTCCAAAAATACCCCCCAATACCCTCCAAATACCCAAAATGCCCCTCTTAGCCAAAAAATCCAAAAATTCAGAAAATTCCTAGAAAATTCCAGAAAATCCTAAATATTCCCAATTTCATTTTGTCCAACTACACCATGGGCCAATTTTGTCAATTTACCCCACTTTTACCAAAACCCCCAATTTAGCCCATTCTTTACCCAAGTGAACCCAATGTCAAACCAAATCTACCCAATTGACCCAAATTTTGGTCTAATTCAATTCTAAACTTCAATTTAACATCCAAAATATCAATCTAGACCAAATCCAAGTCCAATTTGATTAACATTTGAATCCAATCTTACTTTTGACCTTAAGGCCCAATTTGGACCCATGACCCAAACTTAGCCCAAACCAAACCAATTCAACTCCAATAGACCCCAAACCTTTTCTAAACCTTCACTAACATCCACACAAATAAAACACTAACATAATTTGCCCAAAATTTGGACCCAAACCCCACTCAAATTCAACCCAAAACCAAAAAAGCCCACTTTTGACCTAAACCCAAACCTAACCCAAATAAGCCCAAGTCCCAAAACCAAAACCCAACAAAAGTTTAAACCTATTTGAAACACTCCCATAAACATTTCCCAACATTAATTTTACATTAATTTCAACCTTAGCCCAACATTGGCCCAAATTAACCCAATTTGACCTACATTGGCCCATTTACCAAATCAACCCAAATTCAACCCAATTCAAACCCAAACCACCTCAAATTCATTTCAAATCACTCATGACACATCCCTAAACCAAACCCAACAATTATTTGGCCCAAAATTCTACAAAATTCCCATCCATGAATTCATTCTTAAACTTAAAGGCTCATTCCCTTAAGCCTTCCTAAAAGCCCAAAGTCCAAGACAAAGCCCACATGACAATCCTCTATTATAATCCATTTGATAAAACCATCTTCTTAGTTCTAAATTCATGATGAAATAATTCCAAATCAAGCCATATGCCAAATCCCATCAAATCACCCCTAAATTACCAAAATTTTTAAAACCTTTTTTCATGTAAATGACCAAGCTTTGTCCCAAGCCGCATGGAGCCATGAGCAAGCCATTTACAAGCCATATGAAGCCATGGAAGGTTTGACATGTGACCAAGCCATTAATGGCAAAAGGAGGACCCCCTTTCCTAATCCTTCATTAAGCCTTTTTAACCTTAACCATGTCACACACTAAACCATGCTTAGCCACCTCACCATGGATGGAGACTTCACCACCCATTCCAAGCTGACGTAAATGATTCCCTCAACTCAAAATAAGGTCTCGGGGAGGTGCACCAAGCCTATTTCCATGGATTGACCAAACCAAGCCCAAAATACACTCTTCCCCATTCCATTTCAATTCAGCCCCTTTACACATGTCAAACTCCGATTGATCGCACCATTGCCAACCCACGACCCCATCTGGTCGAGATGGTGACCATTGCTCGGCCGGCCGGGCACCGTGCCGCCGGAAAATGCCATGGCCGAAAGCTCCATGTGAGCAAAAAATTCAATTCTCCCTTGCTAACTTGTCTCGACCAAATGGACAGCATAGCTCTTCTTCTCCTCACCGCAGCAGGTCGATCCCAGCCTTCGAGCCCCACGGGAAGCCCTCCGACCATGCCTATTTAAACACCACCTCCTCTCGGCCATGAGAGGTGCTGAACCAAACCTTCTCGAAACCACCGCCAAAATCATCCTAGACTACTCTCTACACATAGAGAACTTGATCCCCACTGAAATCCCCTGCCATTTCCTCTCTGTGAGCTCAATTTCAGAGTTGAAATTTAAGCCCAAAACCAAGACACTTCACCACAGTGAGCCAATCTCCAAATTGATTGGTCCTACACCTTCACCAGACCAAGAGGAGAAGTTTCCCAGCAAAAGCCCCCTCACCAGGCTAGCCATTGCTTCCAGCCTCCAAGCTTTGTGATCGGGCTTGGTCAAAATCATACCTAGACAATTCACCAGGCCAAGGGACTTCATCTGGAGCTTGCTTGGACCCAATCGAACGTGACACAACTCTCAGATCGAAACTTCACTTCTCTGAGCAATGGTATGGACTCACTCTTCCTCCCGAGCTTTCAGAGATTCTCAATTAGTTTGGGTCAATTTCAATACATGTTTACCATATGGATGTGTTTGTCTCTTCAAGACGAATCCATAGAGCATAAGAACTTGAAAATCCGTTAAGAATCGAGTGAGAAATTAGGGTTAGAAGGTTGACGGTCACGGGTTCACACCAGTCGTAGACGATGACTGGGAACCGTTGGATCGCGGGTGTATTGAGCGGACGGCCAGGATCGCGCCAGATAGAGTAATGGGACATGAACCGTGGGCCCTTGGAGCGCTGAGTGGGATGGCTGCTCCGAATCAGGAGACGACGCGTTGAGCTTCGGAGCTGCCGAGATTGGCGTGGCGCCGCGTGGATAAGTAGGAAAATAGGGATTTTTCTTATTTATTAAATACCCAAAACTTCAAAAATCCATAACTTTGTGTAGAAAAATCCTAAAAATAAAATAAAAATACCCTCTTGCTCAGTGAACAGAGGAGAATAATGTGGAAAAGAAATCAAGTAATTTCATTAAGTATTTTATTTTTAATGATTTATTTACTCTCTTCACTATTTCAATTCTCCATGTATATAGGAAATTCACCATGGCATGAGACCATAGTGCTTTTGAAGCCTCTGAACTTGGGAACATTCCCTGAATTTTCCAAGGTCAGAGGTCATCCCTATGAGAAGTTATTGATTTTTCAAGTGCATGTTACTGTTTTGAGTGTTTTTATTTCAATAATTAGTATGTTGAGAAATAAATTCTAAGAAAATTTGGTGATGTTTCTTATGACGAGAGGGACCCAGGAAAAATACTTTTTTGAGCTAATTCACTTCGAACAACCCTAATTGGCCTAAACATCCAAAATTGAACTTTAATTAATTAGGGTTAACCTTTCATCAAATTAACTTGAAAACAATTCTCCACTGTCCTCTAGGGATAGGAGAACACCACATAAAAATTTGAGATCAATTGGACTTGGTTAGCCCCACCAAATGGGTTAATTAAGCCCCATCAATGAAATCAAACTTTAAAAATTCATAACCCACAAAATACTTTTCAAAAATTCACAAAAATGGTTTTAGAGCTTCTCTGATATCAGAGGAACTTAGGAAAATTAAAATTATAGTTTTCTTAAAAAGTTGATTTTTATCATTATTTTAATATTTTAATAATTAAAAAATAATAAAAATCTCAAAAATATTAAAAATCACCAAAATGTCATATTTTGAATTCTAAACACTTAGGAACAAACCAAATATTTTTCTTAAGTCCCTAGGATAAGATATTGAATTTTAAAGGTTTAATGTATTTTTTTTAATAATATTAAAAATGTATTTTTCATCCTTTTCACTAAGATAATTCTAATAAATCAAAGAAAAATCATAAAATTATAAAAATTGGTTTCTGGTTCCTCTGATATTAGAAAGATTTTTGAAAAATAGAAAATTCATTTTTCAACTTTTATTTTATTTTTAAATTAATTAATGCTCCAAAAATCAAAATAATTATAATAAATAAAATAAAATTATAAAAATCACCAAAATTAGTCCAAATAGTCCTCTGGTCATTAGGAGTGCCCCATAATTTTCTTAAGGATAGAAAATTTCCCTTGGTCATCTTATTGAATTTTCCTTGAAAATCCCTATTTTCAACAAAAAATAATTATATAAATAAATTAAATACAGAAAAATCACATTTTCTCCTCTAATGTCTTAATGTACATGTGAGTGAAGCCACATAAAAATTTTAAATTCATTTAAGCTCAATTTAGTGAGTTATGGAATTATTAAGCTTGAAGGGCAAAATGGTAATTAAATTTTCAACCTCTAATTAAAATTTTAGGCTTAATAAAATGAAAGAGTAAAATATTTGATCCTAATCTGATTTTGATGATTGAAATTTAAATAATTAAAGGGTAGAAACCCATCAATCAATTTTAAGAATAAACCTTAATCAATTGATTAATTAAATTTGGAAGATTAGTAAAAATTGAAATTATTAAAATAGGGATATTATTTAAAAGACATTTGCTCTTTAATTTTAGAATATCTAAATTAATCACTTCAATAATATTTAATTCACAATTAAAATGTTAATCCAAACTCAAGATTTAAAATACTAAAAGACTTAGTCATTAAATTAAATTAAAAATTAAAATATTCAAACTGAATTAAATCAAAATTTCAATTAAACTAATACTTTAATAATTAAATTAAATCATCTTTAAAACATAAAAAATAAAATATTAAATTAAAATTAAAATAAAATTAAATTAAAAATTTAAATCATATTAAATAAAATTAAATTAAAACAAATTAATTTAAATTAAATTAAAACATATTAAATTTAATTAAATTAAATAAAAAAATAATAATAAAAATTAAATTAAAAATAAAAATTAAAACTAAATTAAAATTAAAAATTAAAATTAAAATTAAATAAAATAAAATTGAATAAAATAACATTGAATTAAACATAACATCACTTAAGACATAAAGAATTCAAAATAAATCTAAAACAACTTGAACACCATTCCAAACTTAAATCCATTAATTAAAATAAATTAAAACACAAATCACTAAAACATCAATTTGCCCTTAAAAGCTCTTGTTATCATAACTCCTAGATGGAGTATTAGGTGAAGTGTCACTTCATTCATAGGATATTCAAACATCTTAGTTCACTGAGCAAAAGAACAAAACTTAATTAAACCTCGGATGATTACTTCACCTGATTAATTAAATCCATTTGGATTTAGAACAATCCTAGAAGTATTGAAAAGATGTTTAAGACTCGTCTTAAGCACTTCCTCAATAAGATATGATATTTATAAGAACAATTGAACTTAATTGTTCTTTGATGAAGAAAATCGTCCTTAAACCAAAATACAAGAACCTAGACGGCATAGGAGATGACTAGCTATAGGATTAGGATCTTGGTAGAAAACCAGAAACCTTGCCCTTAGCTTTACCTAGGTAATTGCTACAAATACTTAAAATGCTCTAACATGTGTTTCAAGTGCGACTTGGAATGATGGGAAGACCCTTCGAGTATGCTTTTATTTTATTGCAATTCACTTTATTGCAAATGTACTTTACTTTTCTTGCATGATAAACAATCTGTTGCATGAAAACCAAAACTTTTAGGGTTGTCCCTAAAGCTGAAACCAAAATTAAATTAAAAATCACTGCAAGATAAAATTCACCGCCACAACATTTCAAAATATAAAACAACTCGAAATTTAATCACAAACGAACAACAAAACTACTATTGCAACTAAATTAAAACGTCTAGTTGAATGATCGGGAATACCTCAGATGATGTAACCCATGTGTTGCTAACGGGATTTCCCACGGTCTAAATGAAAGTGTGGAACTCATTCAGTTGTGTTTAGCAAATTCATCTGGACTAAGTGAATTCGATGAAAATAACGAGTGCGGGATGACGGAACCGTGGGATCTTAATCGGTTCTGTTATAATCAACTTTAAGATTTGTTTTAATTAAAATATTAAAAACACTTGGATTTTAAGATTTCTAAACCAAAACATATCTCTCATCTCCTGATTTATGACTTCTAAAACTAAACCTCTGCAACAACAAGGAGCTAGGAACATGGTGGGCAGCACGACCATCGTCATCAGCAAAACTTGGATCTACATCAATTAAACTTCCTTAGAATTAAATAACCAAGCCATAGGACTTCGAGGTAGTTTGCCTAGTGCAACATAAATCCTCAACTCTTCGTTAGGCATTTGCATGATCATGTCATGTAAATTAAGCCTTAACCGGTCTTAGGACTCCGAGGTAGTCGTTCGGTATGACATAAACCATCATATCTTCAGGCTATTTATATGATTTTATCATACAAATATAAGTCCAAATTAATTAAAATTGGCAAGATTGAAATATCAGATAATATTAGGATTTTCTTAAATCTGAGCCAAACAATAGGATAGTTTGGGAAGTTGCCAAGATTCTTCTTGGATCCTTAGCTTCTCCTACTTCTCTTCCATTGGACTCCTAAAAATAATTGTTCCAAATTTTGAGCCATTCCCTATTGAAATTTCCAAAAATCCAATCTTTTGAAAACCTTAAACTTTGAAATTCTTGAGAGCAAAACCACTGATCATTATCGAGAGTTTTCTTAAATGATTCACTTCATTTAAGATGTAATTAACTATAGGGGCTTGCCCTTATAGGGAACTTTAAGAACCCGAGTAATATAAACCACCGATTAATTCATTTATATTAAGCAGGGGAATTTGTCAGCTTATAAAATAGGTTCGCGGACCAAACGGATGTCACAAATCTTCTAGTTTATTTAACCGAGCCCCATCATCAAGCAGTGTGTCTATTCTCCGGGATAGATATACAGTTTGTGGTGTGGTGCTCGTTTATATAAACTATTCAGGATGTGAGATCAGTTTGAGTTCATATCTTAAAACTTTCAAATTTAAAATTATTTTCAAAATCAAATACTACTTTTCAAATTATTTATTTAAACTAAATTAAAAATTCGCCTACAATTTCTGTAGGAGACCTCTTTTCAAAAATACAACACTCAACCTAAAAATATGCCGACACCAGTCAAACTCAAAGCTTAACCAAATACATATATTCCAAACTCTGTAGTTGAAAATCTCTACTCTGGAGGGAGACCATCTGGAATAAATACATGACTCCATCCATGTCTTTCTCTGTTGGAGAATATTCCACTAGCTGATTTCTACTGATGATATACACAAGTTGAAAGGGTTGAGGGGTCCTTCCAGATGCTGGTTATGTTTGAAAGAGGAGGAAACCAGCACACACTATTTTTTAGTGCAACTTCTCTCAGGGGGTCTGGAAGTATTTCACAAACCTATTAATACTGGATACTATCAATCTAGACTGGTCCAACCTTCATTCTTGTTGTAGCTTTTGGAAGACTGCTAGAGTTGGGCCATCCCCTTTATTGTCACCCGTTTCTTGTGGATGGCTAGGAACCATGCTAAATTTGAGGGACTGTCTTTAATTGTGAGTAAAGTAGTAAGGTTTTCCACATCCTTCCTCTTAAAGCTTATTAAATATAAGAACTTTCCTAATATATGCCTTCACTCTTCTGCTGAATGTAAACCTACTATAAAGGTCACTAGAGTATTTTTGAAGTCCCCTTCTTTTCCTTCCATTAAGGTGAAAACTGATGGCAGTTTCTTTGATTTAGGAGTAGGTTTTGGTGGGGTCTTCAGGAACCACTATGGGCAATGCATTCCCAGCAGCTGCTTTAGATGCACTTGAAGCTGAACTTATCACTGTCTTTTGGGGTATTAGACTTGACATTATGAACAAGTTGGAGCATCAACATGTGGAGGTGGACTCCACTCTTTTACTACAACTTTTGTTTGAAGGGGCGACTTCACTTGGCATCATTCCTATTGGGTGAACAAGATTAATTCTCTCATAGCTCTCCTTTATTTTAAACTTTCTTTTATTTTCAGGGAAGGCTATAGACCGGCTAACTGGCTAGTTAGATTAGGATTTCTTCCAATGAGTTTTCTGTACCCTTCTCCCCACCTCCTTCTCTTCTTTTTCTACTTGAAGGGGACCTCTTGGAGGTCCCTCACCTCAGAATTGTAACTTCATTCAGTTAAAATCATTATCTTCCTTTATATATATATATATATATATATAATAATAATAATAATAATAATAATAGTAATAATAATAATAATAATAATAATAATAATAGAGGGTGAAGGGTGTTCTGCTAGTGCTATGGTGAAATGGAGGCACTTTCGCTGAATCTATTTGGGTGTTGTTATTTGGTGGCTCTCTTAGATGGATAGGATTTAGATGGTGTAGGCATCCCCATCATGGTTAATTCTAATAATTTTGTATTTATGCAGCCATCATACTCTTGATGACATTTGTGAGGGGCCTTTCATTCGTAAAGCTGACGGAAAAGTTGGCGGAAAAGCTAGTTGGAAAAGTGATAAGTCTACTTTTTTCCTATCTGAGAGTAATACTAATAACTTTTCAGCCAACTATAAATTTGCATTGGTTGGTAAGTTCTTTTAAGAGCATCTGAGAATGGAGCTTGTGTGGGAAGCATTTGATGGGCTGAAACTACTAGGAGATTGAAAATCGGTTTGTTAGATGGGCACCATATTATCATTCAATTGAGTAGGAAAGAAGACTATGCGTGGATATTTGTGAAGAAGTATCTAAAAATTAAGAAAAAGATCATGAAACTATTAAAATGGTATGGATTTTGATCAACAAAATAATCTCTGATTGTTCTGATACGGTTTGGATTCCCAGCTTCAACTTACATCTCTTTAATCATGAAATTCCATTTTCTTTGGGTGCTATTATTTGGGAGGCCGAAGAAGAAGTATATTCCAACATATAATTTAACACGTCCTTCTGCTGCCCATGTACTAGTAGAGAGGGATATCACACAAATTGTTGTAGATGAGGTGTGGATTGGTACTACACACAATGGCTTTTGGAAAAAGGTTATTGCTGAAAACATCCTCATTGTTTGTTCAAATTGTTGTATGTT
Organism: Papilionanthe hookeriana x Papilionanthe teres; assembly: GCA_022702705.1. Taxonomy (NCBI): domain Eukaryota; kingdom Viridiplantae; phylum Streptophyta; class Magnoliopsida; order Asparagales; family Orchidaceae; genus Papilionanthe; species Papilionanthe hookeriana x Papilionanthe teres. Next base: position 174,557,343 of record CM040422.1, read on the forward strand.
CGTGCACCTTGTTGAAAATTTCTATGTTCTTCACCAAGAGTTCAAACAAACCCCTCTAAAATGTATGAGGAAGATGATGTTAACACATATAACATGGAAATGGTGACAATGACAAATGTGTATAATGTGAAAGGAGGAGATATGGAGGGTCCTAACACATTCGGTGTTGGAGGTAGAGATAATAGAGGAACTAATTTAGTTAATTAGAAGGACTTAGATGATATTGCAGGGGATGAGAGCCAGGGGGGCGCTAGCTCTTTCTATGTAGTTACATACCCCTTTGCCACAAAAAAATTCGGTGGTGCCTGATGAGACATTGTACCCAGTGGTGGATGAGAAGGAAGTATCTTGCACATCAGCTGAAGATGTGTTGGTTAATGTTAGACAAAATATGGAGGAGGAGTGACAATTTTAGAAAAGTAGAAAGAAGAAAATTTACAATCAAGAATTAAAGCATTTAGAAGCTTGTAATATCATCAACCAAGATATACAATACTACTATGATGGAGATAAAAGGGCTCTACCTGCGAAATCTTCTTGGAGAGGAAAATAAGTTCAGTAAGAATAAAATCCTTGTTTGGAATATTACTGGAATTACTTACCTGGACTCCCTTAACAGACTACGCTACTACTCAAGATCAAAAAACTATTGTGTTTTACTTTTTTGGAACCTATGGTGAGTAATAAAAATAAGAGTATGAGGAATATACTCTGGCATTAGGACTGTATAGTCATTACTTCAAACAAAATTTAGTTTTTCCACAAATGGGAGATTAAGGTGGATGTGTCGAGGCATGACACCCAATTTCTGCATCTTTATATTAAGAAGAAACTTAAGGGATGGGCCACAATTTTGTACGCTAGTGATGCACCAAAATATATACGGTTTTTGCTATCTAATTTTACCCATTTTTGGTGATAGTATACTTTAAAGAAAGGTTTTTTTCATGATTTATTGCAGGTATGATGATTTTAAGTGATTGGAACGAAAAATGCAAAAAAGAACGAATTCAGAGCAAAAAGGAGCAAAGAGGAGCAAAAAGGAGCAAAATGATGAAAAAGTGTTCTGGTGCCGCCGACACAGAATGGGCACCGCTGGCGCCCAAATCCAGATACTCCATCAATTAATTGGCACGATAGAGCGCCACCGGCGCCCAAAGTCGGTGGAATTAAAAATTTGAGAGTTTTGGCGAAATTTTGAAGGGATGCCTATGGAAACTCTTGGGATTTTGTCACTAACTCTTAAATAACTAATTTTGGATGAGAGAGGGGGGCTCTCTTGCATTCTATTGCTCTCTCTTAGTGTTCTAGTGTGTGTTAAGTGTTAGGGTTTAGTAGAGTAGTGTGTAGAAGTTAGGATTTGAGAGGAATTCTCCTCTAAGGAGTGAAGGAGAAGAAGTAAAGTGAGAGATTACTTCTTCCTTTCCATTCTAAAGAGAGAATTAAGTGTTTTAAAGAAGAGAGAAGAGGATTCAAAGGAACTTCAAAGGGATTGCATTAGGGAAGAGAAAGAGATAAGTTGTATTTTCTTTTGTGGTCTGTATGACTTTTCTTTTATATATAAAATCCATGTTTTATTATATCTTCTCCTTGAATTCTGAGTAGTCTTCTTGTTTTTCTTTTTTGCTTAGAGATGTGATGATGGTTTGATGTGGATTTGATGTGATTTTATTGTATTGAAGAGATTGTGATGGTTTTTCATTTAAAACTTAATTTACTTTCGATTTGGCCAATTGAAATGTTAAAATATGTTGTTGAACATTAAGTTTGAAAGGATTTAATGTCCTACAACAATAATGAAAGATCCATTTAATTTCCATGGATAAATTGCGTAGATCATGGGAATTGCGTGCAAATAAATAGGGAAATATGTTTTGAAGGACTTCAATGTGAAGATTTCAGGGTGACAGAATGAAATCCCCAAATTGGTTCTAAGATTAGTAATTACTATTAAAGGTTAGCTTTCGGGTGAAGGATGAGTGGGAGCTCAGAAATGAGAGCCGGTATCCTCCCACCCTAGCCTTAGAGTTAATGACTAAACTTAGAATATGTCAATGTTCTTTTCTTATTTAGAGGAGGGGGTACTCTTCTAAAGGTAAAAAAAACATCTATGTTCCTATTTGGCACAATAAATTAGATAGCTGATCCATATCAATTCGCACATCATATTCTCATTGCAAGAAGAAAGATACTTTTCTCATATATATCAAAAACCTTTCAAATACTTAGTTTAATGTTTCTGTTAGATAATTCTATTTTCAAGCTATTAGAAGTAATTGTAGTTTAGTTAGTTGTTACTGTTTTCTGCATAGTAGTAGTAGAAGTAAGTGTTGAACTTTAAATGTAATTAGGGTATAGGATTTCAGTGCTTTATTATAACTTGTGAAACTTTTACTTTACTTCAACTTAAAACCTCCCTGTGGGATTGATAATTAGGGCTCCACTAGAGCCCTGTATTACTTGATACGATACATATACTTGCGTTGAGTACGTGGACTTTACAAAATCATTATAAATATATAAATTTGAGTTCATAAATTATTGCATATATATAAGCCCCTCACGATCAAGTTTTGGGTGTCATTGCTGAAGCTTAAAATCTTCTTACAGTGGTAACAAATTCTTGCATTTAATAAATAACATTAAAGTCCCTGTGTGTCAAGTTTTTGGTGCCGTTGCCGGGGAGATAACGAAGTCAAAGTAAAAAGTAAAAAGTAAAAAAAAAAGTAAAAAAAAGTATTTGTGTTATTGTATATGCGTAGTAGTGGATCTATATGTTTAGTGCCTTACGATTCAGAGTTAGAGCATTGTTGACCTCATTTTTGGTGAGGTCTTTTCTTTTCTCTTAGTGCTTAGGATCTAGCTATAGGACTTCTCCTTGCCTATCCTAGAGAAATATAATTGGAACCCACCCTTTTAGCAATTCAGCCACTTCTTGACTCCTCTTGGGACCCCACTTGGACGGTTGCAAACCTCTAAATCACCTTAGAAGGTTAAAACCACCATGTGGGCAACCAATAGTCAGTTCCTATAGGATTGTTTGGACTTAGGGTGACCTTGGGTGACTTGAGCTTCTCTTGCACAAACACACATTCCTAAGCCACTTAACCAAACCTTGAACCCTTGCCTTTATACCCTTTATGAAAATCACATTATTGAATCCAAACCACTAATCATTGATTGAGATGGCTAAGGTCAATATGTGAAGGATCATAAAGTGGCTATCATTTGGCTAGACTTGGTCCCAATGTGTTTGGACTTGGTTAAGTCCATGGCTCATGCTTATAAACCCTGATTCCATTTCAAATCACTTTTTACTCAATCTTGACCCAGCTATAATGGTCTCATTCTTCCTTATTTAAAACCCCATTTATTTTGCCAAAATTTATGGTTTTGACATTGGGTCCCCTAAACTAACCCAAAACTACCTAAATTGCCCCTACAACCACCAAATCATCCAAAAATTCCCAAAAATTACCCAAAATTCCTAAAATTCATAAAAATCATTTTAAAATAATTCTCACCTTTTAAATCCACCTAAATACCCCAATACCCTCCAAATAACCTCAAAATACCCTAAATACCCCTTTTAACCGAAAATTTCAAAAATTCTAAAAATTCCCAAAAAATTCCAGAATATCCTAAATATTACCAATTTCATTTTGTCCAACTACACCATAAGCTAACTTTTCCAATTTCACCCAATTTTATCAAAATTCCCAATTTGTCCAATTTTTAACCCAAATGGACCCAATGTCAAACCAAATCAACCCAATTGACCTTAATTTTGCTCAAATTCAATTCTAAACTTTAATTTAACATTCACAATACCAATTTAAATCAAATCTAAGCCCAATTTGATTCACATTTGAATTCAATTTCAACTTGAAACCTAAAGCCCCAATTTTGGCCTTATGACGCAAACTTACCCTAATCCAACCCATTTCAACTCATTTTTCCCCAAATCAACTCTAAACTCTTCCTAATACATCCCTACACCAAACACAAAATCAATTGGCCCTCAATTTAAACTCAAAATCTGCTCAAAATCCCTTTGCAAACAAAATCGCTAAATTTGCCCTAAAGTTGTCACCTACCCCTAATTTCCCAAATTTAATCCCCTAAACCCAAAATTTCCACCCAATTTCTATCCTAAACCTTTCATAACAATCATTTGTAACATTTTGAACCATCAATTGGCCTTGAACCAAACCCTAGCCAAACCTAAACCCAACCTAACCTATGGTGACTAAAATTAAGCAAAACTCCAAAATCCTCCAAATTGAAACTCCAAATGAACTCCAATCCACTTCATGTCTAACCAAAGAAAAATATATTGAGAATTTCATACCGATTTTACATTGATTTTGATGATATTGCACTTTAAATAAAGGTATTTTCTATGTTCTGTTGCAGGAATGAAGATTAATAGACAATAGAGCAAAAAGATGCGAAAAGGAGATAATCTGGATCAAAAAGGACAAAAAAGACATAAATTGATATTGCTTGCCGACGGCAAGGAATAGGCCGCTGACAGTGCATTTTTCCAGAGAATAAAAAAATATTATAAGGAGCCCGCCGATGGCGAGATCGAGCCCGCCGACAGCGAGCGTTAGCAGTTGGCACATGTTCTAGAAGCTCACCGACGGCGCCAACTAGCCTGCCGACGGTGAGAAGGTCGGTTCAGTCCAAAATTCATCGAATGTGGATGCTTTTTGAAGAGATGCTTAAGTAACTTTTAGAAATTTTCCTATCTCTTTAAAAAGAGACGAATTTAGGAAAAAGTGTGTGTGTGTCCTAGAGAGTCAAAATGGGTTAGTCTAATACTAAGTGAGTGTGTTGTACAAGAAGGAAGAGTCAAAGGAACTTCGAGGAGTTTGCTTGAGGAGAAAATCAAGATAAGTTGTGTTTATTATTCCGTAAACTTTGATTTATATATGAAATCCAAGTTTTGTGTTATTCTTCCTATGCATTCTGAGTAGTCATCTCTGTCTTTCTCCTTATTTTTGAGATTTTGTGAAATGGAAAATTGAATTAGTTGTGCCTAAAATATTCAATAAAAATTGTGATAATATTTTTACTTAAATCTTAATTTACTTTCAATCTGACCAATTGATCTGTTAAAATACGTTGATTTCACAACTAAAGTAAAGATTACATCCAAGATTTGGGGAGGTCAAAGTCCTTGAAAAGAGGGTGTAAATAAATAGGGAAATATTACTTATCAGGTGTAGAATTGGAGATTTTAGAGTGACAGACTAAAATCCTCAATTTGGTCCTATCATTTGGGTGCTGAAGTGTAGATGTTAGCCCTCAGTTGAGGGGAATGTGGGAGCTCTGAAGTGAGAGCCGGTATCCTCCCAGCCTAGCCGCAGATTCAGTAACCAAGCATAGGATTAGTCCATGTTCTTTATGCCTGGACCAAAGGGTAAAGATAAGGAATGCTACTATTTGGCATAATATAATTCTAACTAATTTAATTATCCATTCACTTAATTCTCTTAACAAGGGGGAAGATACTTTTCTATATTGCAACTTTCCGTTCAAACATTAGTGGTAGAATTTAGTATAATTGTTCTTAATTTACGTTTACTAGATAATTATTTCAACTGTTGTAATTAGTTCGTAATCTCTAAACTTCCCTGTGGGATCGATATCCAGGACTCCATTAGAGCCCTGTATTACTTGAACGATACGTATACTTGCGTTGATAAGGGGCAACTTTACTATTATTGTCTGTTTATTTTTACATTTGTTAACGATTATAACGTTAAGCATCAGGCCCGCAGATCAAGTTTTTGGCGCCGTTGCCGGAGAAGTAAAGTAATTATTAAAGTAATTAGTGTGATAATTAATAAGATAATTACAGGAGTAACAAACTATTTTTAATTGCATAAGTTTTATTTTCGATTGTGTATGCGCAAATTTGGAAATAAAAATCTAATACCTTACGATTTAGAATTAGAACGTACTATTAAAAAATTAGAAAATAGAAAAGAGAAATTATAATATTAAATCAAATGGCAAATAATCTAGTAAATGAAAATCAACCGAGACCTTTAAGAGATTACGCTAACCCTACATTAGATGAAATTCACTTAACTATCCAAAACCCTGATGTAGCGGCTAATTCATTTGAGCTTAAACCTGCAATTATCCAAATGGTACAGAATAACCAATTTAGTGGTTCACCAAATGAAGATCCTAATTTACATCTCGCTAGTTTATTAGAACTTTGTGCTACTTTTAAATATGATGGAGTATCTAATGATGCTGTTAGACTTAGTCTTTTTCCTTTTTCTTTAAGGGATAAGGCTAAGATGTGGTTAAATTTGTTAGCACCTGGATCTATTAGAACTTGGGGAGAATTATTACAAAAATTTCTATCCAAATATTTTCCTCCTTCAAAAACTGCTAAGCTTAGAAATGATATAACATCTTTTAGTCAGTTTGATGGAGAATCGATATGTGAAGCTTGGGAGAGATTTAAAGATCTTCTTAGGAAATGCCCACATCATGCGTTACCAGATTGGTTAATTATACAAACTTTTTATAATGGATTAGTAGGATCTCTTAGATCCATTATTGATGCTGCCGCAGGTAGTTCATTAATGTCAAAACCATTTGATGAGGCTTATTCGTTAATTGAAGAAATGACTACCAACAATTTTCAATGGTCTTCTGAAAGGCTAAATCTTAAAAAAATAGCTAGTATTCATGATTCTGATGCAACATCTATGTTAGCTTCTCAGATTGCTGCTATATCTAAGAAATTAGATCATTATGCAATGAATTATTCTCCTACTATAATGGAAAGTTCATCTGGGTAATTTGTGGATGTTCAACCTTCTTATGAATTTTTATATGCTATTAATAACAGACCCAATAATCCTTATTCAAATTATTACAACCCTGGTTGGAAGAATCATCCTAATTTTAATTGGAATAACAATTCTACTAATCAACAATGGGCAAACAATTCAGTAAACCCATTAGGAAATTGATCTAATCAAGGAAATCCTAATTATAAACCTTCTTATCCACCTGGATTTAATAATAACTCTCAATTTAAGGAAAAGAAGTTATCTATGGAAGAATTGATATTAAGGGTCAACATTTGCAGAATCAAGGAAATCAGTTACAAATTCAAGGAAACCAGTTACAAAATCAAGGAACTGCTATTAAAAATATTGAAACTCAACTTGGGCATATGGCTACTGCACTTAATAATAGAATTCATGGAACTTTTCCTAGTAAAGTGGAAATTAATCCTAAAGACCAGGGAAAAGAAAAACTAAAAGCGATACAACTACGAAATGGAAAAGAATTAGAAGTAAGAGTACAAAAAGAAACAGAAACTGAAAAAGAAAAGGATCAGCAAGATCAAGATTTAAAATATCCACTGACACCAATGAAAATTACTATAGAAAAACCACCACCACCATTTCCTCAGCGATTAAAGCAACATAAAAAGGATAAATAATTTTCTAAATTCACTGAAATCCTGAAGAAATTAACGGTGAATATTCCCTTTGTAAAAGCATTAGAACAAATGCCTAATTATGTGAAATTTATAAAAGATATTTTAAACAAGAAGAGAAAGTTCATAGACAATGAAACTGTTGCACTTAGCGAAGAATGTAGTGCAATTATTCAGAAAAAGCTTCCTGAGAAATTAAAAGATCTTGGTAATTTCATTATACCTTGTGCTAGAGAAAATTTTTTTGGAAAAGCTTTATGTGATTTGGGAGCTAGCATTAATCTTATGCCTCTATTAATTTTTAAAAGATTAGGATTGGGAGAAGTCTCACCTACTTCTGTAACTCTTCAGTTAGCTGATTGTTCAGTGACTTATCCTAAAGGAGTTACCGAAGATGTGTTAGTAAAAGTGGATAAATTTATCTTTCCTGTGAATTTTATTATTTTAGATATGGAGGAAGATAAAGAAATACCTATAATTTTAGGGAGACCTTTCTTAGCTACTGGAAAAGCCATGATTAATGTTCAAAAAAGAGAATTAACTATGAGAGTAAATGATCAAGAAGTAACTTTTAACATTGCAAAATCAATGAAATACCCTGCTGTTGAACAAGAAGATGAATGTTTTCGAATGGAAATTCTTGAACATCTGCGAAATGAACATTTTAAAGAATATTTTGAAAATAAACAAGAAATAGAAAATGCAAAATTATTTGAAAAAGCAGAAAATGAAGAATTAGATTATATACAAGAAAGATTTGAGATGCTGGATGTTACGGAAAATGCTAAAAAGAATATAGTTCTGTCAATTATAAAACCTCCTAAACTTGAGTTGAAAATTTTACCTACTCATTTGAAGTATGTATTTTTAGGAAATTTTTTAACTTTACCGGTTATTATATCTGCAGAATTAAACAAATTATAAGAGCAAAAACTTTTAAACACATTAAAGAAGTGTAAAAAAGCATTTGGTTGGACCTTGACAGATATTAAAGGAATTAGTCCTTCAATCTGCATGCACAGAATTATTTTAGATAAACCAAGACTTGATCCCCAAAGGAGATTAAATCCAATGATGAAAGAAGTAGTCAAGAAAGAAATTTTAAATTGGTAAGACAATGATATTATATATCCTATTTTGGATAGTGCTTGGGTAAGCCCAATTCATTGTGTTCCTAAAGGAGGAGAGATTGTTGAAGCTAATGAAAATAATGATTTGATACCTATCAGACAAGTTACTGGATGGCGTATATGTATTGACTATATAAAATTAAATGCGGCTACCAGAAAAGATCACTTCCCTTTACCATTCCTAGACCAAATGTTGGATAGACTTGCTAGGCACAAATACTTTTGTTTTTTAGATGGATATACCAGTTACCATCAAATTCCTATTGCTCCTGAGGATCAAGATAAAACTACATTTACTAGTCCTTATGGAACTTTGCTTTTTGAAGAATGCTTTTTGGATTACGTAATGCACCTGCAACATTCCAGAGATGTATGATGTCTATATTTAGTAAATTAATTGATAATGGAATAGAAGTATTTATGGATGATTTCTCTGTATTTGGAACATCATTTGATGCAAGCTTATATCATCTTAAAAATTTTTTGGAGTTATGCAAAAAAAACTAATTTAGTTCTACATTGGGAGAAATGTCAATTCATGGTTTAGGAGGAATTGTATTAGGGCATAAAATTTAGGAAAACGGCATGGAAGTAGACCCTGCAAAAATTCAAGTTATAGCTAAATTACCACCTCCTACTACAGTGAGAGGGGTAAGAAGTTTTCTTGGACATGCTGGTTTTTACAGGCGTTATATAAAAGATTTTTCAAAAATTATCAAACCTCTATGCCAACTATTAGAAAAGAACAAGAAATTTGAATTTACTAAAGAGTGTCTAATTGCTTTTGAATAATTAAAGGATAAATTAATCACAACACCTAGAATAGTTTCACCTGATTGGGAGAAACCGTTTGAACTTATGTGCGATGCTAGTGATTATGCTATTGAAGCTGTTCTTAGACAAAGATATGATAAAATTTTTAAAGTTATACACTATGCTAGTAAAACTCTTAATAATGTTCAAATTAACTATACAGTTACGGAAAAAGAATTATTAACAGTTGTATATGCTTTTGATAAGTTTAGATCTTATTTAATTGGAACTAAACATATTGTGCATACTGATCACTCTGCTATTAAATATTTAATGCAAAAGAAGGATACCAAACCAAGATTAATTAGATGGATATTACTAATGCAAGAATTTGATTTTATAGTAATAGATTGGAAGGAAACGTATAATCAAAGTGCTGATCATTTGACAAGATTATAATATCACGAATTATCTGACACTGACAATGAAATTACAGACAATTTCCCTGATGAACAACTTTATAATATAAATGAGTGAAAAACAGCTTGGTATGCTGATATAGTTAATTATATTGTAAGTGATATTTTACCACCCATGTTAACTCTGAAACAACAGAAAAAAATCATTCATGATGCTAAAGCGTATTTTTGGGATGAACCATATTTATATAAGAAATGTAAGGATCTTATTATTAGGAGATGTGTGCCTTATGAAGAAACTGAACTGATTATTCAAAAATGTCACGATTCTGAATTTGGAGGACATTTTGGGACTGACAAAACTGCACATAAAATTTTACAAGCTAGATTTTATTGGCCTACTCTCTTTAGAGATGTTTATAGATATATCAAAACTTGTGATAAATGCGAACGAGTAGGTAATATATCTAGAAGAAATGAAATGCCTCTGAATTTCATATTGGAAGTTGAGATTTTTGATGTTTGGGGATTAAATTTCATGGGATCATTTATTCCTTCATTTGAAAACTCATATATATTGGTTGTTGTTGATTATGTTTCTAAATGGATTGAAGCACATGCTTTACCTCGTTGTGATGCTAAGAGTGTTTCAAAATTTTTAATAAAAAATATTTTCACAAGATATGGAATGTCGAGAGTGATTATCACTGACGGAGGATCCCATTTTAATAATAAATATATTCAAAGATTGGTAGAAAAAATTAATATTATTCATAAAATATCTACTGCTTATCATCCACAGACTAGTGGATTAGCTGAAGTTTCTAATCGAGAAATTAAACGAATTTTACAAAAAAACTGTAAACCCTAGTAGATTAGATTGGTCCACTAGACTAGACTTTGTATTATGGGCATACATGACTGCTTATAGAACTCTGATTGGAATGACTCCTTATAGACTTATCTTTGGAAAGACGTACCACTTACCAGTTGAATTAGATTATAAAGCATATTGGGTGATTAAAAAATTTAATTATAATTTGAAAGATGCTGGTGAAAAGAGATTTTTGCAGGTGAATGAGTTAGAAGAACTAAGGAATGAATCTTATAATAACGATAGAATCTATAAAGAGAAAATGAAGTTATGGCATGCTCAGAAGATTAACCAGAAGAACTTTGAACTAGGACAAGAAGTTTTGCTTTACAATACAAGGCTGAAATTATTTCCTGAGAAATTGAAATCTCGATGGTTAGGACCATTCACTATAACTCAAGTATTTACATACGGAGCTATTGAAATTGAAGATCCAAAGACTGGAAACAAATTCAAAGTAAATGGACACAGATTAAAACCATATTTTGAGGGTAAAAGACTAAATTTTAAAGAGGTTTTAATGCTCAGTCAACCTGATTAACACCCTGAATAGGTCGGGCAGACGACGTTAAACCAAGCGCTTTATGGGAGGCAACCCATAATTATCTTTATTTTTATGCGTTAATTATGTATTTGTTTGATTTATTGTTAGTTTGTGGTATGAATAAATTCTACTCGTATTTAACCTTATGATCATAATGATAATTGGATCCATAGAAAAATTTGAAACACATTCGAACCAGAGCAAAACTGGGCAATTTTTGCCTTGGCCACCAACGGCGAGATCGAGCCCGCCGACGGTGAGTTTTTCCTGCCAAGTATAGTTTATGTTATCAAAGAATCTCGCCGACGGCGAGATCGACGCTACCGACGACGAGATCGACGCTACCGACGGCGAGATTGGTGAGTGGACGGTTAATGGAGTTCTTTAGATGGATTTTGGCAGTTTTAAGTAGTTTTAACTCCTTTAAAACTCCTAGAATTCGATTTCTAGACTATCTATCTCCTAAGAATGAATTGTAACTCCACCAAAACTCATCCTTATGGCATCCAATCACCCTGAAATCCCTAGCTCTCAAGTGTTCAATAGAAGAAAATTTATCAGTTGCGAGGCTCAGTGATTATTTAGTAAGGTTATGATGAAAAAGAGACTGATCAAGGAATGAGGATTTGTGAATCGAGGATAGGAGAATTCGATGACGCCTATAGAAGAAATGATTGTGCGACGACGTTGGAAAGTATTGTGCTATACCACCTCTGCAGTAGTCATCCTTGTGGTAAAAGAATTCTATGTCAATTTACATGGAATCAATCAAGGAGTTGTCTATGTGCGAGGAAGTTGGGTAAGTTTTACTCCTTCTAGAATTAATGAGTTGTATTCGATCGTGAATACACCCGTTTGGCACTACTCCAAATTTGTCCCTACAAGGAATAATATGAATGTAATCTATCGTTACATGACTGATGAAGTGGAAGATTGGGAAACAAGAGAAAACAGGTACGTTAGTTTCTCTACATCACTTCTAAATCTCATTTATAAACACTGGCACTCCTACTATGAGAGTCAGCAAAGTTTCTAAGGAATGTGCTATTCTGAACTATTGTATTCAAGCAGGATTACCTATTGATGTTGGTTCGATAATTATGAAGTCTGCTTTAGGCCTGATTGTTCATGGATCAATTTATGGGCTTGGACATCCTTCTACATTTTTTGCACTCTGCAGTCAGAACCAAGTTTCTTATGAAGCATGGGAGAAGGTACTTCTACCTTATAAGTCTTTAGATCCATCTGCTATGTTTCTACCCTTGATGATAATAACGATGCGGCTATTACTGTGGATCAAACATCTCAGAGTTCTTTTTCAATTTGGCCTCTGAATGATAAAAATGATATGACCTTACGGAAAATCAAAGCACTGGAAAAAGAGGTACAAAACGTGATGACTTCAATTAATAACATCTCTACTTATTTGATCATATTGACTGGAGAATGAAAGAACATTTCGATCATTCTGGACATCTTGAAGATAGTTTCATACGGGTTATGAGAAAGAAGGGATGTATAGAAGAAGATTCTACTGAAGAGTTTCCTTACAGGCCCTTCTACAATCTTTTCGTTCATGTACGTTCAATGAGAGATATCAGAGATGAGTTTAGCACAGATTCTAACGAGTAGAAGATGTTCATAACTGCTTATGTGTTGATTTAGTTTGGATTTAAATTTGTGTGCTTTGCACTTGTGTCATTTTAGATTTCTATATTTGATCTCAGTATAGATGAGATTATGCATAGATTGTTTGTTTTCAGCGTTTTGAGTATTATGGTTTGGATTGCGACGCTGAATTTGATATATTAAGGTTGAGAAAATACCTTGTCATAGTATGTTATGTACAAGTTTTGTAAATGCTTGGATTTTATATATAAAAATTGTGATGTTTGTGTTGTGTAAATCCTTTTGAGTTAAAATAATATCTAATCACAGTAAAATATGTTTAAAATGATTGATCGGATGTTAACAAGGCTTAAAAATACAAAAATATGAAACTTTTAAATTTTTTTGAGAAAGCCCGCAGACGGCGTTCTCGACGACGCCGACGGCTCCCTCGACGAAGCCGACGGCGGATTTTTTCCAAGAAAATTGACCTATTTTAATTAATTAGCCCGCTGCCACTGACGAAGAGATTCGTAAAATGCCTTTATTTAACCGGTCAACCGCCACTATTCATCATCCCAACCTCTAAACTCCGAAATAAGCTGACCTAGGGCTTGAGAGATCTTATATTTGGAGCGTTTTCAACCCATTTTGACGCCAAATTTCATTTTCCCTTGGTAAGTGCTTCACTCCCATACAAAAATTTTTGATTTTCACCGTATATTTCTACCACATTTAGGAATTTTGGAAAATAAAAAATGTGAAGAAAATAGTTGGAAGAAATTCATGGAATTCATTTTAGATTACTTTAAGTCACCTTTGGAAGCCATTCTAGTGTTGTTTTGGAATTTAGTTGAGACTTTCGTAAATTTGATAGATCTAGAAATGACTCCACGACAAAAGAGGTGACTCGACTTTGACGAGACTCATTTTGTAAACGCTAAGGTTCAGTCAAGGTACAACACTATTATCAAAGCAAAAAAATGCATTCAGGACAATGTCATCATGAAAAATCTTCCTTACAATCATTTACACAATGTTGATCAATCAATTTGATCCAATTCAAACCCAAACTCAAGTTAGTCCAACTCAAACCCAAGTAAACCCAATCGAACACATGAGCCAAATTAAACCTAACCAATCTGAATTTGATCAAGCCAACCCTATGGCAGCCAACCCTAGACCTCCTACAGTGGGTTTGAACTAAACTAATCCATGCCCCATGAGCCATGGACCTATGGTCCACCACTTGGGACCATTGGGTTTAGCCATTTGCTAAAAGCCATGTCCCATCCTCTAACTCTCCTTAAGCGAGCTCCCTGCCCCAATTAATGCAGTTGAGCCTCTCCTCCATCCTCCTCAGCTTGACTAGCCGCCTGACCGTCCTAGCCAGCCATCCCAGCCACCGAAACAGGCACGCCCGAGCGCCCCCTTGTCCTTGAAACCCAAAATTTGGGCTTGGCAGTGGGCAATCCCCTCTCCAGCCACCTGGCTTGCTCAGCCCTCACCCTAAGAGGCCCAGGGCACTCATTGCCTGACCCTGAGCTCCCTCTCCGGCCATGGCTATAAAATCCCCTCCTTTTGGCCATGAAGGAGGTGATGAATTTTTCCTCATAGAACTCCTCCAAACTGCTCCCAGAACTCTTCATAGTCAAGAGAAGTTCATCCTCACTGTCTGCCTGCCCTGAGTCACCCTAGCTGAGCTCAATTTCTCAGTCCAAATTCAGGTCAGAAATAGGACATCCCCAGAACCTCCACCAAAATCAAATTAAACTCACCCACACCTTCCCAACACCAAGAGAAGGAGTTCCCCAGTGAAAGCTCCCTCTCTAAACCATCCAATTGCTCTATCGGCCAGACCTCGAAATCGAGTCTAGTCACTTTCATAGCCAAACATTTTGCCAGCACTCGGGGCTCAATCCGTAGGCTTCTCCAACTCCAACGAATGTACCGAGCACATCAAATCAAGGCTTCACCTCCTGGACCAAGGTATGGAGATTTCTTTTGCTCCCGAGCTTCCAACGATTCTCAATTTTGTTTGATTCAATTTCAGTGCATGTTAGCCGTATGGATAGATTCCTCTAGGCTAGATGAGCATGTAGGAAGAAACCACACTCGATTTGGTTAGGTATCGAGCGAGATATTATGGCTAGAAGGTGGACAGTTCTCGGTTCACACCAGTCGGGACGATGATGCGGGACCGTTGGATGACACATGTACCAGATGGACGGCCCAAATCACGTCGTATCAGGAGACGGGATGAGACTGCGGAGCCGCGTGGCTCTGTGGTGGATGGCAGCATAGAATCATAACGAGACGCGTGGAGCTTCGGAGCCATCTTAGGTTGCCGTGGCACCGCGCACTTAAGTAGAAAAATAAGGTTATTTTGATTTAATTAAATACCCTGAACTTTGAAAATGCATATCTTTGCATAGAAAAATCCTAGAAATAAACTAAAAATACCCTCTTACTCAGTGAACAGAGGAGATTAATGTGAGAAAAGAATTAAGCTATTTTGCTAAGTATTTGATTTTTAATTACTTTAATACTGTTCTGAGTATTTTAATTCTCTACTCACACACACAATTCACCATGGCATGAGACCATAGGGCTTTTGTAGCCTCTGATCTTGGGGACATTCCTTGAATTTTCCAAGGCCAGAGGCTATCTCTGTGGCAAGTTATCCATTTTCCAAGTTTATGTGCTTGTTTTGGTATTTTAATTCCAATAATTAGCTTGTTGATTAATAAAATCAAGAAAAATTAGGTGAAGTTTCTCTGGACCAGAGGACCTTAGGAAAATTGTAACATGGCTTAACTCATTTAAATGAACCCTAATTTGGCTAAAACCCTAATATTGAGATTAAATTAATTTGAAACAACCACTCATTAAAATTACATGAAATTAATTCTCCACCGATCTTCAGGGTTAGGGGAATCCCACATAAAAGTTCCAAGTCAATTGGAAATTATTTAACCAACTAAATGCATTATTCAAAGTACATGGCCACTTTTAATCTTTGAAAATTCATAAAACCCAAAATATATTTCAAAAACTCACCAAATCTGTTTTGGGGCTTCTCTGATATTAGAGGAGTATATGAAAATTAAAATCAGAATTTTTCTAAAATTTTCATTTTTAACCCAATTTTGAATATTTTAATAATTAAAAAATTATAAAAATCACAGAAATAATAAAATTCACAAAAATGCCATATTTGGTCCCCTAATCACTTTGGAACCAACCAAAAATTTTTCCCAAGCCTCTAAGTAAAGATATTGAATTTTAAAGTCTTAGGGTAATTTTTAATATTAAAAATGGAATTTTCAACCCTTTTCATTAAAATAATTCTAATAATTCAAAGAAAAATCAGAAAAATATAAAATTTATTTCTCTGAGTTCCTTGAGGTTAGAGAGATTTAAGAAAAATGCAATACCCAATCTTCCATCTCAATCATATTTTATAATTAATTAATACCCTACAACTTGAAATAATTATAATAAATAAAATATAATTAAAAAAATCACCAAAATTGGTCCAAGTGGTCCTCCGATCAGTAGAAATATCCCATAATTTTCCAAAGGATAGAAGCCTTACCTTGGTCATATTGTTGAATTTTCATTGAAAACACTTATTTTTCATTAAACTAATTATATAAATTAAATTAAAAATTGAAAAATCACATTTTCTCCTCTAATGTTTTAATTGACATGTGGGTAAGGTGAAATAAAAATTTCAAGTTCATTTGAGCTTGGTTTGATGAATTATGAGATGAATTAGCTTAAGAGGGCATTAAGGTAATTAAAAGGGTTTAACTTTAATTAATGTTTAGGCTTAACCAAAGAGAGGGTAAAAATATTTGATCTTAACTTTCCATTTGGATGATTGAAACTTAGGGAGTAAAGGGGTAGAAACCCATTAATTACCTTGAATATTTAAAGAGGAAACCTTAATCAATTAAATCGTTAGAACTTTGGAAATTAATTAGGAAATGAATTATTAAAGTTTAAGGGATTTTGATCCAGGAAGATTCTAATACTTTGGAATTTAATCCCTAATCAATGAATTGATCAAACATCACTTAATCTCTACGAATGAAGTCATAAAAAATAATTTTTGAAATCAAAAGGAAACAATCTTGAAATTTTATAGTTAAATTAAAAGAGTTTAAGATATTTAAGTCAATCAAAGTGAGATGACCTATGATATTAAAAGTAGCTTGAAATCACTAAAAACTAAGATTGAAACAAAATTGAAATATTAATGTTGATTTAAAATAATTCATAATCAAAACATTAAAACTAAACCATTTAAAAATTAATCCAAAATATCATGATTAAGTTAAAACAAACTTAAAACTTTAAAACTTAAATTGAATCGAACAATTCAAAACACATTTTTAAAGTAAGTGATTTAAAACATTTGAAAATCAACTTAAAAAATTCTTATAACTAAATTGAATCGCTCTCAAATCATCAATTCAACTTTAACTAAGAATGGTTAAATCCTCTAATGAGCTGAGTTGCATCTAAAGGCTATCATCTCCATAACTCCTAAATGAAGAATTAAGTGAAATGTCAGCTTATTCATAGGATAATCAAACATCCTAGTTCACTAAGCAGGAAACAAAACCTAACTAAGTTTTTGGATGATCAATTTATATGTACAATAGAATTCATTTGGACTCAAAATTATCCCAGAAGTATTGAAAAGATATTTAGGACTCATCCTAAGCACTTTCTCACTCTAATGGGATGTTTTAGAAGAATAATTGAACTTAGTTGTTCTTTGATGAAGAAAATCATCCATAAAACACATGTTAGGATTTGACTAATGATAGGATTAGGATCTGGTAGACAACTAGAACCTCTCCCT
Source organism: Papilionanthe hookeriana x Papilionanthe teres (assembly GCA_022702705.1). Lineage (NCBI taxonomy): Eukaryota > Viridiplantae > Streptophyta > Magnoliopsida > Asparagales > Orchidaceae > Papilionanthe > Papilionanthe hookeriana x Papilionanthe teres. The sequence continues at coordinate 174,575,027 of CM040422.1, forward strand.
TAGTTTTACCTAGGTGTTCTTTTTGAAGTATTTAAATGCTCTAACATGTGTTTTAAGTGCAGTTAGAAATGACGAGAAGACCCGCAAGGTACGCTTTTATTTTATAGCAATTTATTTATCTGCGATGTACTTTCTTTCGCAAGCCTGCATGTTAAACAACAATGTCACTCTGCATGAAAACTGAAACTTTTAGGATAGCCACAAAACTGAAACCCAAAACTAATTTAAAAATTAACACAAGATAAAATTAACTGCCGCAACATTCAAAAGATTAAACAACTCAAAATTTAATCACAAACAGAACAACAAAACTACAACTACAACTAAATTAAAACGTCTCATTGGATGATCGGGAATCCCTCAAATGATGTAACCCACGTGTTGCTAACGAGATTTCCCACGGTCTAAATGAAAGTGTGGAACTCATTCGGTTGAGTGTAGAAAATTCATTTGGATTAAGTGAATCTGATGAAAATAGCGGTGCCGGGATGATGGAACCGTGGGATCTTAATAGGTTTTACTTAATCAACTTTAAGATTTTCTTTAATTAAAACACTTGAACATCTCAAATTTTAAGATTTCTAAACAAGAATACTTCTCTCATCTCTTGATTGCCACTTTCTAAAACCAAACCTCTACAACAATAAGGAGCTGGGAGCACAGTGGGCAGCACGACCATCTTCATCAGCAAAACTTGTGTCTACTTCAACAAAAATTTTCTTAGAATTAAATAACCAAGCCATAGGATTTCGAGGTAGTTTTCCTAGCGCAACATAAATACTCAACTTTTCGTTAGGCATTTGTATAATCATGTTATGCAAATTAAGTCCTAACCGGTCTTAGGACTCCAAGGTAGTCGTCTGGTATGACATAAACCCTCACATCTTTAAGGCTATTTGTATGATTGTGTCATACAAATATAAGTCCTAATTAACTAAAATTGGCAGTAAAAAATTCTCCTCAAATTCAAGCCAAACAAATATGATAGTTGGGAAGTTACCGAGACTTGTCTCGAATCCGTTACATCCCCTACCTCTTGTTCCTTTGGATTCTTAAAATTAACTGTTCCAAATTTGAGCCATTCTCTATTGAAATTTCCAAAATTCAATCCTTTGAAAGCCTTGAACTTTGAAATTCTTGAGAGCAAAATCACTGATCATTATCGAGAGTTTTCTTAAGTGATTCCCGTCACTTAGGATGTAATTAACTATAGGGGCTTGCCCTTATAGGTAACTTTAAGAACCCAGGTAATATCAACCCTGCTTAATCCCTTTATATTAAGCAGGGGAACTTGTCGGCTTATAAATTGGTTCGCAGACCAAACGGATGTCACAAATCTTCTAGTTTATTTAATTGAGCCCCATCATCAAGTAGTGTGTCTATTCCTCGGGATAGATACACGGTTTGTGATGCGGTGCTCGTTTATATAAATTATTTGGGATGTCAGATCGGTTTGATTTCATATCTTAAAAGTTTCAAACTTAAAATTTATTTTTAAAATCAAATGCTAATTTTCAAGTTATACATATATATTTAAATTAAAAATTCACCGACAACATTTGTAGGCAACCCCTTTTTTAAAATACAACACAACCTAAAAAATAAATAAGCCGCACCAATTTCTGGTGACTCCACTAAGGAGTAAGTTCCTCTCTCCATTTTGATCAGGTGGTTTTACTTTCATAAATTGGTAGTGAGTCCATGCTCCTAGTGGACCAAACTATCATTCTTTCTGTTGGCATACCTCACTCATTTCTGTCTTGAGCGAGTGTAGTCAACTCCTTTTTTGGATTCTGGAGCCACTGTTTAGACACCCCTAAATAGAGAGGTTCTGGAATCCTCTTGTTCACCTTCCAAGTTGAGGTGAAACTCTCAATAGGTGTGGTTTAAGACCAATTACCGAATCAAGATTCTTACGGGACTTACCTTTCCTAAGTTCAGGATAAGGGTCCCGCAACTTTCTCTCTCTTGTGAATAATCTTAATCTTAATCGAATCTTTATCAACTTTCTATCTCTCAATTGCCTCTATTAACTACGAACAAAATAAAACCTCAAAATCTGAAAAGCTTTAGGAAATAAACAAACAAAATTAAAATGAAATTAACAAAAACCCGTTCGGACTTTGCCTTGAATCTTCTTTCTTTCGTCCAAAAGATTGTTGCGACGATAAGGGAAGTATAGGGTAGCTCTGACGTCCCGAATCTTTTCTGTAGAAGATGTCTGCGCTGAGGCTGATCTTTTCCTTCGCAATTGGAATTGACTTGGCAATCAACCAGGATGGACTACCTGACAACGCAGTCATCCGCTTCAGACAAGGGTTCGACCAGACGGACATTAAGTTCGGGGACTTCACTGTCGCCTTACTGAAGTTCAAGGCACTAATCTATGAAACCCATAGTGGAGTTCAGCTTGAAGTCGACTCAAGAGTTTCCTCCCCTGAAGAGGGTCCCGACTGGAGGGAACACCATTGTCCGTAAAAGATTGGCCGCCAAAGTTGACAGGATTGCCTTCCGGACTGTTGTTGCTACCCCCACTGGTCTAGTCATTACTGCACCTACCCCTGCTAAATGGAAGGGCAAGAAAATCCAGACCAGTGATGAGCCTGTTACCGTGGAGGGTATGACTTTTGCTGTGATACCGCCCGTCTTCGAGATAGGGTCCAGCTCAAGGATGATACCCTTGACTAAGTCTCAGAGAAGGAATAAGAACAAAAGAATGGCTAAAGCCAAAGCTGCTGAGATTTCCATTTCTGAGGAAATTCAAGAGGAAGATGAAGAACTGCCAGAACTTTCACCCCTGTTGGAAGGGAACAGATTTTACCCGCTTTCTGCCGCTCCTAAGGAAGAAAGTGCTCATAAGATCGCTACCGCGTTACCCCGACCAACATATTACGATGAGCATAAGGGAAGAAGAACAAGAAATACACCACTCACTCGATTACGGATGATAATCGAGAAGTTGGAAAGGAAAGATAATTGCTCTGTGCCTGAGATCCTGAGAAGAATGGGGAGAATACCTGCCAAGGCACGTCTTGGACCAAGGGTACTTCCCCTACCATTCAAAAGGAACTTCTGCCAAAGAAGAGGAAACTGAGTAGCAGAAGGTTACCTGCTGTGGTATCTAGGCAAACCACCTTCCAACTTACCGCTGATGAGCCATCCGGCTCTTGGCACCCAATCTCAAAAAAGATGGTGTGGCGACCAAAAGTCGCGAAGCCAATACCGACAGAGCTGTCAGAAATGAGAAGTTCTGATGCCGAGTCCAGAGCTAAGAAGAGTACTGCCGTCTCAGAGACAACTCCAGAGAATGAAGTTCACCAACTGCAGTCTACCAGCCGTAGGACCGTTAGAGTAAAGTCACTCGAGGTCACTCTGGAAAGGTTAAGATCAGATATTCAGCAGTTAGCCAAAGAACGAAAAGAAAGATTAGAGAATGAAGAAGACTTGTCAGGATACATGGACGAGGATTTTGTTGAGATCAACGTGGTCGAGACCCGGGTGTCATCAGCTCTATTGGGAGCTCCAGCAGTTGCGGAAGGAGACGACCCAGAGGTAATGAGGCTACGCCTTCGGGAAAAGGATGACATAATTTATCGGATGGAAAAGAAAATGAAGGAGATGGTGGCTACTCTAGCCATGCTTCAGAGTCAGCCTCAGCCCCCAAAGGAAACACCCCCGGAGGTCATTCACATTGCGGATGTAGAAAAAGAAGTCACGTCCGTCAATGGAGATGAGCAACCGAAGAAATATTCCACTTAAAGTCTAATACTGGAAAAGGACATTAAGAATATGATAGAACAACAGGTGCGAGAATCCTTAGCCCAATCTAAAGGCGGGGCATTGATTCTGAAGGGTAGACCATACCCCGAAGAATTTGATGCCATGAAATACCCTAAAGGCTTTGTACCACCTCTGTTCAAGACTTTTGATGGAACAAGAAACCCTCAACATCATGTTGCACACTTCCACGCAAGTTGCTGCAATGCGGGGGATAGCGATGCTTTGTTGTTCCGCCAGTTTGTCAGCAGCCTTTCAAGAATTGCCTTTGACTGGTATGCAGAGATGCCCAACGGCTCAGTAAAGACATTCGTAGAATTGGAAAACCTATTCATGAAATGGTTTGCTGGAGCTCAGCACCACATCACCATCGGTGATCTTGTGGTCGAGCAACAGAAACCAAACGAAACTTTGGTGGACTAAATACTATGATGGAGGAATTTAAGCATGAAATGTAAGCTGCAGCTCCAGGAACATCATGCCATTGGAATTTTGCTAAAGAGTATTCACGGTCCATTAACATTTCTCCTTAAGGGATTTACAATTAAAACATTTGAGAAATTTCTCAGCAAGGCTCAAGTCTATAGGAGGAACTGAAACAACTCAGCTTCACCGATAAGCAGAAGCCAGCCAGAGCCTTCGAGAAGAAGTCTGGGGCCGTCGCAGCAGTAGACAAGGGCAAGCAACCTATGCAAATACAGAAGGAAAGACCTCAACAGAACTATCAACAACCCCCGTCAAGTTATCAACCGCCTCAGCAGAACTATCAACTGTCGCAGCAGTATGGCCAGCAATCATCTCAACAATACAACTAGCAACCAGTTCAGCAAAAGCGTAGCTTGACAGAACTCTTGAAAAAAGAATATTCCTTCAAGAATGAAGCAGTTGGAAAAATGTTCCGTAGTCTGATCAAGAAGGATGGATTCCAATTGCCAGAGCACAGGAAACCAGAGGATGTGGACAAGAAAGATCATCCGATGTACTGCCCTTACTACCGGATGATCAGACACAAGATAGTAGACAGCTTTACTTTTAAGAACTGGCTCGAGAACAATCTTCGACAAGGGGAACATAACGATCCTGAAAGAATACATGAGGGAGCCCTAGAAAGGAGGTTCCGTTAATGTTATTTCGGTAGATCCTATTGTTCCGATAGACCCGTACACGACCAACGATGGATGGAGTACAGTTTGGATGAAGTCTTCGAAGAAAATATTGGATCACATTCAAATCGCTTTAGTGCGTGCTTCAATTCAAAGTTCGAAACCAGCCGAATTGGCACTATCAATTGTAATCGAGGAACCGCTCCAGAAGGAGGAGAAGATCGTAGAAGAAAAGAAGACTGAGGCTCCGAAGGGTAGAGTAGGGGCTGCTTTTCCTAGGATGGTTGTTACTGATTCGGGGGAGAAATCCCTCGAACCTCTGACTCTATATAATTATTTGCTCGCCCCGGCGGAATCTTATAATGATAAGAGTTATGGTGTTGGCTACCTTTTGACCTTTTCTAACGATTACGTAACTAACAACAACCAACATAATCCAAATATCGATTTCGAAACGAATAACAATTCTCAAATCATACAAAACCTCGATGATAGCGTTAAAGAAGAGGATGTCAGTGGAAGTGATTGCCATGGTCTGGAAGATGATGAACTTGTCTGTGAATTCTAAGGATCTTCTATCGCGATTGGGCTAGAATTCTCAGATCCTGAAGTGACTCCAGAAGAATTTGCTGCTCTGATTTGGAAAGAAGAAGCACCAACTAATTTAGAGCCAAACTTGGAAGAGATAACAAAAATCAATCTAAGAAGTGGGAAAGTCTTACCCCCGAGAATGGGTTCAAAAGATAAAGGAAAGCAGGTCGTTTCCCAGGAAGAGCCAACCCCAGCAGAAGAGTTACCCGTTCGGGAAGGAGTCGAAAGACCAAACAATAAAGTGGAGTATACGTGCTAGCCCATCTCCAAAAGTTGCCCGCCAAACTGAGCATCTACGATGCTTTAATCCTTTTAAGGGAGATGAGAGAAGCTCTGATCAAGGCTTTACTTGATCCAGAGATTTTCTTAGCTCAAATGGCCGACAACTCCTTAGATGAGGTTTGCAAGTTAAGAGAACAGTTTGGTGTTACTTTCACGGACAATGACTTGCTACTTGGGACAGCTGATCATAACCGACCCTTGTACATTTCAGTCGCCATTGGAAAGTTCACACTCTCCAGGGTGTTAGTTGATCCCGGAGCATCAATCAATATAGGCTTCAACCAAAAAGGAAAAAGAGCCCTTGGATCGATAACACTATCAATGAGGATCAGTGATTTGACAAGGACAACCGCAAAATTCCATATAATTGATTCCAAGACATCATTCAACGCTCTACTGGGTCGGCCGTGGATCCATGAAAATTAGATGGTTTCGTCGTCTCTACACCAGTGCATAAAGTATTATGAAGGAGGACAAGAACAGTGTATCAAAGGTGACTTGCAATCGTTCTCTGTGCATGAAATTGAAATTCACGAAGATGCAGCCTACTACACTCCTCCGAAGAAGACAATCTTTTCCAGAAATGCCATACCAAATGAAGCAAAAAGAAGTTCGAGATGACGAAGATCCTGAAGTCCTAGTTCAACAGTTACTCTCCACTCCCTTTCGGCGAGATGGTGAAGGTTTCTCCAGAACTCGCACCCGAGGTCGAGGCTGGGGACGAGGCTGAGGAAGAAACAGTGGAACAGTTGAACAAAAGAAACCGGTCATCGATGTTGATTGGGAGAAAAATTCTGAAGAAGAAGAAATCAAGAAGGAAGCAATGAAGATAAATCAAAAGAAACCCCAGTTTAAGATCTCTCTTGAAGACGAAAAGAATGTAGAATACAAATCGATGTACGACAAGATTAACTACTATGTACATACTATCACCCTAACCCCGATCTACCCTAACAAGGTCGAGGGTATGGTGGTCAAGGAAGTGCGTGGTGGAGGTGCTAAGCCAATCAAATTTTATCGAGGTGCTTCTTCTTCCAAAACTGAAAACGATGTAAAATTTGAAGATGTTGCTTCATCTGAATTAATGGAATTGTCTTTTGAGTGGTATTCTCCCTGTGTTTAAAATTTGAGCAACGTCGTGTCTTACCTAAGCAGTGGTCAAAAGATCAATCACACCTCTTCAAAAAGTTATGGAGTAATGCCAGTCAACCTCCCAACTCAAAACATGGTCTTCGATTCGGCACGGTAGGGCCAGCTGCTGATTCAGAATTTTGCTTGGCTGTCACATTCGAGCCTAATGAAGACTGCCTGGAAGCTTCAGATGATCTCGAGGACTTGCCAATTGGAGACGCTTTGCTAGAATTTGAAGAAGAAATTAAATTTACAATAGACGAGTTAATGGAAGTTAACTTAGGTACTAGCGAAGAGCCTAGGCCCACCTTTTTTAGCTCCTTACTCAATAAAGAAGACTCTGAAAACATGATAAAGCTACTAATGGAATTCAAGGACTGTTTTGCTTGGAGTTACGACGAAATGCCAGGATTAGCTTCAGAGGTTGCAGTTCACAAGCTAGGAGTGGATCACACTGCCATTCCAGTCAGACAAGCTCTGAGAAGAATGCGTCTAGAAGTTGAACAACAAGTTATAGCTGAAGTTAAGAAGCTAATAGACGCTAAATTTGTCCATGAAGAACAATACCCAACTTGGTTAGCCAACGTAGTACCAGTCAGAAAGAAGAACGGTCAGATCAGAATCTGCGTGAATTTCAGAGATTTGAACAAAGCATGCCCAAAGGATGAATTCCTGCTACCAATTCCAGAATTAATGATCGACATCACTTCGATGCACGAAATCTTCTCATTCATTGATAGATTGTCAGGATAAAAGATGGCACCAGAAGATGAGAAGCTCACAGCCTTGAGAACGTCAATCAGAGTGTGCTGCTACACAGTGATGCCTTTCAGATTGAAGGACACAGGAGAAATGTACCAAAGAGCAATGAAGAGGATTTTTGATGATCTCATTCACAACCAAGTCGAGTGCTACGTGGATGATATGGTCATCAAGAAGACCACCTGTATGATTTGAGAATTGTTTTCGAGCGTATAAGACAATTTAATCTTAAGATGAATCCCTTGAAATGCACCTTTGGCGTCACCTCTAGGAAATTCTTAGGATTTGTCGTCCGACATCGCGGAATTGAAATCGACCTGGAGAAGATTAAAGCTGTCTTAGAAATGCCGCCTCCCAAAACTTTGAAATAACTACGATCCTTTCAAGGGAAGTTGGCATATCTTCAATGCTTTATTTCAAATTTGTCTGATAGGTGTCAGCCCTTCTCTACATTAGTTAAAAAGGACGCCAAATTCGTTTGGGAAGAAAAATGCCATCGGGCCTTCGAGGATATTAAGAAACACTTAATGACACCTCTTGTCTTAGCAGCCCCAGTCTCGGGTCGACCGTTGATACTTTATACCACGGCTTTAGACGACTCCCTCGGAGCTCTGCTAGCCCAGGTCAATGATGAGGGTAAAGAAAATGCTCTCTATTACTTAAGTCATTGTCTAATTCTGATGGAAGTAAAGTATCCTCCTATTGAGAAGCATTGTTTGGCCTTGATCTTCGCCGCTAAAAAACTCAGGCATTACATGCTTTCTCATAAGGTCAACCTTATTTTGAAGTTTAATCCATTGCAATATTCGATGACCCGACCGACGCTTTTTGGTAGGCTTGCTAGGTGGTCGATGATACTATTGCAATTCAATATAACTTTCGTTCTTCTTCGTGCCGTAAAGGGACAAGCCCTAGTAGACTTCCTCGGAACACACCCTTTACAGGCAGAATCACCTCTCAATGACGATTTGCTAGATGAGCAGATAATGAGCCTAGAAGACTCCGATGATCAACGTTGAAAATTGTACTTCGATGGAGCATCTTTAGCACAATGAGACAAAGAATTGCAAATGATAGTGCCCGGTAAGGCATGAATTGGACTAATCTTTATAACATCGAAGCTGGGGATGTTAAGATACTCCTACCATTTAACAGAGCCGTGTTACGAACAACGAAATAGAATATGAAGCCCTTATAACTGGACTGGATCTAACCATTCAGATGGGTATAACATATATCAACATCTACGGTTATTCGCAGTTGATCATACAGCAGGTCGCAGGACAGTATAAGATTCTGAAATCAAGACCGGAACAGTACTTTCAATATACAATGAAGTTGCAAGAGCAGATTCCGAATGTAACAATCTACAAGATTCCCAGAAGAGAAAATGCTTTTGCAGACGCATTAGCCCACCTTGCAAAAGAATTCACAAGTCTACAGGAAGAGTCAGTTGCAGTGACAGTACAGAGACGACAGGTCCTACCACAGATTGACATAGACATTTTGCGCAGACTGAGAAATGAAGAGACAGTTGCAACAGTGGCTAAAACTACAGAAGATTGGTGGTAGCCATTAATAGACTACCTGCAAACAGGAAACCTACGAGATGATAAGTCGTTAGCTCATCAGATCAAGAAAAGAACTCTGTCATACGCATTAATAAAAAATACGTTATACAGAAGGTCTTTTGATTAGATGTGGCTAAGGTGCCTGAGTGAGTCCGAGGCTCGTGAAATTGTTAAAGAGGTATACTCAGGACTTTGTGGAGCTCATCAGTCAGGTCCAAAGATAAAAATGAAAATTAAGAGACTAGGGTACTATTGACCCTCGATGATGATCGACTGCATAAAGGTTGCCAAAAGTTGTCACCAGTGCCAAGTGCATGGAGTGGTTCTACATCAACCTCCAAATGTGCTACATCCGACAATCACATCGTGGCCGTTTGAGTGTTGGGACAAAGACATTGTGGGTCTGATAGAACCGCCTTCCTCAAGAGGACATCGCTTTATTCTTGCAGCTACAGATTACTTGTCGAAGTGGGCAGAAGTAGTACAGCTCAGGGAAGTGAAAGCACATAACATGTTACAGTTCTTCAAGAATCAAGTTGTCTACCGTTTCGGGGTACTGCGCAGAATTATCTCAGATAACGGGTCAGCATTCAGAAGTACGAAGATCAATAATTTTGTTAGAAGGCACAGGATAGATTGGTGCTATTCGACGATCTACTAGCTGAGAGCGAACGGCTTGGCTGAGGATTTTAATAAAACTCTCGTCCAAATCTTAAAGAAAATTTTGGACGACAACAAGAGAAATTGGCACGAGAAGTTGTTGGAAGCCTTATGGGTCTACAGAACAACTTTCATAACTCCTACTCAATCTACACCTTACGCTCTAGTGTACGGGTCCGAGGCCGTCTTGCCTTTGGAGGTTCAGCTTCCGTCACTCAGAATTGCAGTCGCAAATAGGATCACTACAGAAGAGAACGCTAAATTATGACTGAAAGAATTGGAAAGCTTAGAAGGAAAATGACTTTCAGTGCAGCAGAATCTCGAACTATATCAAGCCAAGATGATTCAGGCCCACGACAAACTGGTCTGCCCAAGAACTTTCAAAGTTGGTGAAACAGTTCTCGTTCTCAGAAGATCTATTCTTGAACTCCATAAGATAAGAGATAAATTTGAACCAACTTGGGAGGGACCATTTGTAGTAGAGAAAGTCTAATCAGGAGGCTCTTAACAACTCGTGGATTTCCGAGGAGAGTGACTAATCCATCTCATCAACGGACGATATCTAAAGAAGTATTTCGCAATGTGATGTTTCGAGGAGCGGACCTTTCACTCATAGAAGCACCGGCGTGATAATTGTGTGCAACTGGTTCTGAACCCAAAATAGTAATAATAATTAAAAAAAACCTTAAAAGAAAAATCCAAAAGAAATTTCCTCAAATAAAATAAAAATCGAAACTTGTTCCAATTTCAAAACTTCAAATCAAACCTTTCCCTCTCCTAATAAAATTACAAAATAAAATAAATTACAACAAATTTAAAATTCTTATTATTCTCGTTCCTCTTTGGTTTGGCCCCTAATCCCTTCCTTGTTTTTGCAGGAAGATGTCGAGTGGGAGGCTGGTCCTTTCTTTTAAAGATGGCGTAAGTATTACACTTAACGAAGAAGAGCTGAAAGTTGGTGCTGTGATCAAGGTTGATTCAGACTTTGTGCAGCTGGAGCTAGAATATGAAGAAACTGCTTGGACTACATTAGACCTCAGGCAGTCCCATGGAAAGACAGTGATGAAACTCAGCGAGAAGGTTCAACACACTACAAACCAGAAAAGGAAGATCAACATGATTGAAGAAAATAAAACGAAATCAGTGATAACTGCCGCGGGAGGGAAGCTTGTCAGTTTCGTCCCTTCCAAAATCCAGGGGAGAGAAGTGCTACTCTGACCCCAACTCAAAGAAGAAACAAGAACCGTCGTATTCACAGAATGCTAAAGAAATTGACAGAAGAGCAGAACCATGAAGAAATTCTGATGACCACAGCAGCTGCCCCAAGGAGGCTAGTCCTTAAGATCACCATAGCAGAGGTTGTTCCAGAGGAGGTTACTACAGAGCTTGCACCTGAGACAGTGATGATTCCAGGAGAACATGCTGGTGTGGAGCCGTACATCCCACAGTACATCACTAGACCCCGACAGTTCCAGATAATTTCAGAGCACGAGTTGGAGATGATCCAGAGGGTGCGGAAACTAGATTTTGAATACTTTCAGAGAATCCGAGGCAAGTATGTCAACATCCTGGAAGGACTAGAGTTACATACGGATATCTTCTCTCACTACGAGTAGAGTGAGATCGTGGACTACGTCTTCGAGCTGAAGAAGCAAGTTCCTACAGGACGACTACGAAGCAAGACCTACTCCGAGCCGAAGAAATGGAAACGAGGCAAGGGGAGGATTACCATCCAGTTCGGATGCTGCTACAACTTTGCCAATGACAAGAAAGGAAACCCACCAGGTATACTCTGCTACGATGAAGTAGATCCAATGCCGTCTGCTGATTAAAAAATGATAAAGAGAATGGTGGCTTGGTGAGTCTTACCCGCTGATTGCATATCGAATAGTTGTATAATCAATAATTATGCAGAAGGAGACTGCATTCCACCTCACGTAAACCATCACGATTTTGTGAGACCCTTTTGCACCATTTCCTTCATCAACTAATGCAACATAATGTTCAGGACAGAACTCCGGATAGTTGGCCCTGGAGAATTCCGAGGGCCAGTAGAGATACCTCTACCGGTAGGCTCTGTCCTCGTACTACAAGGAAATTGTGCAGATGTGGCAAAGCACTGCATACCAGGAGTTCCCTATGAGCGGGTCTCCATCACCTTCAGAAGGATGGATGAGAACAAGATTCTGGTCTACTTCCAGCAAGATCCAGAATTAGAGAATTTGTAGCCTTACGAGCTGTAGGCTACATAGTAGTAGCACACCTCTATTGCACACTTATGTGGGATTCCCCCCCTAAAAGTGGCTTAGAAGGTGATGTTATTACTTATATAGTTTACTTTTCAGACTTGGAGGAATCAAATAAACAATTTTGTCAGATGACATGAAGATATCAGTACAATCTGTGTTTAAGATATACATGGATTTTGTAAAAGTCTACTTTCAGAAAGATGTCATCAGAAATTTTTTGATCGAATCACCTGATGTACTTTCGACATTTTTAAAGGAAACGACTATGTTGTATTTTGCCTTCAGTTTTGTGCAATTGACTGAAATCGCCACTAAATCTGAGTTTGACTTGATTTAAAGAAAATTGAACGAAGAATGATTTAAAAGAAATATAACAAACAAAAAAATGGAATTTGACGAAAATCCAATAAGATAATAACAAAAAAACAAAGATTCAAATCCAAAATCAAAATAAAACACAAAACCAGAGCTCAAAGCAAAGCAACTCAAAATCTCAAATTGCAAACAAAACAAATGAATAGAAATCCAAATCAAAATGAAATTTCAATCGAAACAAAAATTGAAGATCAAAACAAAATCAAATCACTAAAAACAATAAAAACGAAACTCCGAATCTGAAATCCCCAGCCTCCGTCTGTACGCAAAATCTTTTCGACTCTCCGCGATTTCTTTCCTCTTTTGAGAAGGTCGACTGAGTCTACTGACACAGAACCATGAAATTTTTGATTTGGTTATGATGGAATGGATTCATATCCCTCGCCAAACAATCAAACTTTGATCAACTCTCTCAGGAAGTGAAACACTTTCATGTCTCATTCCAATCTTCTCCTACACTAAAATTTCCACAGAATCTTCAAAAAAAAAATCAGATCAAATACCAACTTTTGGGATTGCTACCTAAATTCCAGTTCCCATCCTTTTGAGGATGGTACCCAAATTACAGTTCTCGTTTCGAGATCGATATTCAAGTTTCGATTCTCTTCTCTGAATGTCGGCCAACCTCGCATCCTTCTGAGAAACTTTTCTGCATTCTAATCCTCTAAGCTAGGTATAAGACCGATAAGGCCACCTATTCTCTGAGCCACCAACTTCGCATCCTTCCGAGAAACTTTTCCGCATTCTAATCTTCTGACGTAGGTATAAGACCGAAAAGGCATCCTATACTCGGTGACTGCCAATCTTGGAGTCTTTACGAAAAACTTTTCCGCACTCCTGAAATCTCGGGGTCAGTACTCAAATTCTGATTCCCTTCCTGAGGGTTGACGTAATGTCCTGAATGGTAGTCATTTTCTCGACTAGATCCAGGTCGGACATAATGTCTTGAACGGTAGCTTGAGCTGGTATAGTCTTTTCTCGAGGTTGACACCTAAATTCCGACTCTCTTTCTGAGATTGATACATAAATTTCAATTCTCATCTTGAGATCAGTACCTAAATTCTGATTCTCATCCCTTTCGAGACTGGTACCTAAATTCCAGTTCTCATTCCGAGATCAGTACCTAAATTATGATTCGAATCCCTTTCGAGACTGGTACCTAAATTCCAGTTCTCTTTCTGAGATCAGTACCTAAATTTTGATTCTCATCCCTTTCGAGACTGGTAGCTAAATTCCAGTTCTCATTCTGAGATCCGTACCTAAATTCTGATTCTCATCCTCTAGGGGTCGGTACCTAAATTCTGATTCCTGCTCCAAAATTCTAGTCCCCACCCCCTTTTCAATTTAAACTCTACTTTTGTTAATTCTAAATTCCCTTTCAATTCTAATCTCAAATCAACCTCAATTAAAAATTCAAAATCCAAAATCAAATTTCAACCAACTTCGAAATTAATCATAAACCAAACTTTAATCAAACTCCCAAATCAATTTAAACCAATCAAAATTTCAAAACACAAAATCAAAATTAAAAGGAAAATCAAAAGATCAAAATCAAAATCAAAATTTGAAACTTCAACCTTAATCAATGAATTCAATCAGCTTGAAACTCTGCCTCTTCATCCCCAGCGAGAGTTCTGGAATCTTCAGCTTCAGAGATTTACATGATACTCCCCAGCAGAAACCTTCTCCTTTTTCTGTTCTGTTCAAAGTGTGTAGGCTTGGAATGTTTGTGTTGGTCGGTTGATCTCTTCAGTCAACGCCAATACGTGCGGTGTGCTTGGTCAGCACACCACACCTATTGGGGGTCCATTTGTTGACCTCATTTTTGGTGAGGTCTTTTCTTTTCTCTTAGTGCTTAGGATCTAGCCATAGGACTTCTCCTTGACTATCCTAGAGGACTAGAATTGGGACTCACCCTTTTAGCAATTCAGCCACTTCTTGACTCCTCTTGAGACCCCACTTGGATGGTTGCAAACCTCTAAATCACCTTAGAAGGTTAAAACCACCATGTAGGTAACCAATAGTGAGTTCCTATAGGATTGTTTGGACTTAGGGTGACCTTGGGTGACTTGAGCTTCTATTGCACACACACACATCTATAAGCCACTTAACCAAACCTTGAACCCTTGCCTTTCTATCCTTTATGAAACTCACATTATTGAATCCAAGCCACTAATCTTTGATTGAGATGGCTAAGGTCAATATGTGAAGGATCATAAAGTGGCTACCATTTGGCTAAACGTGGTCCAAAAGTGGTTCGACTTGGTTAATTCCATGGCTCATGCTTCAAAACCCGGATTCCATTTCAAATCACTTTTTACTCAATCTTAACCCCACTAGAATGGTCTCATTCTTCCTTATTTAAAACCCCATTCATTTTGCCTAAATTTTTGGTTTGGACATAGGGTCCCCTCAACTCACCTAAAACTACCTAAATTGCCCTCACAACCACCAAATCATCCAAAAATTCCCAAAAATTACCTAAAATTCCTAAAAATCATTTTAAAGAATTCCCACCTTTTAAATCCACCAAAATACCCCAAATAACCTCCAAATACCCTAAATACCCCTTTTAACCAAAAATTTCAAAAATTCCAAAAATTCCCAGAAAATTCCAAAAAATCCTAAATGTTCCCAATTTCATTTTTTCCAACTACACTAAAAGCTAATTTTGTAATTTCACCTAATTTTATCAAAATCCCCAATTTGACCCATTTTTAACCCAAATGGACCCAATGTCAAACCAAATCAACCCAATTGACCTCAATTTTGCCCAAATTCAATTCTAAACTTTAATTCAATATCCACAATATCAATTTAAACCAAATCCAAGCTCAATTAGATTCACATTTGAATTCAATTTCAACTTGAAACCTAAAGCCCCAATTTTGGCCTTATGACCCAAACTTACCCTAATCCAACCTAATTCAACTCATTTTTTTCCCTAAATCAACTCTAAAATCTTCCTAATACATCCCTACACCAAACACAACATCAATTAGCCCTCAATTAAAAGTCAAACTCTACTCAAAATCCCTTTGAAAAAAAAATACCCAAATTTTCCCTAAAGTTGTCACCTACCCCTAATTCCCCAAATTAAATCCCCTAAACCAAAAATTTCCACCCAGTTCCTATCCTAAACCTTTCATAACAATCATTTGTAACATTTTGAACCATCAATTGGCCTTGAACCAAACTCTAGCCAAACCTAAACCCAACCTAACCCATGGTGACCAAAATTAACCAAAACTCCAAAATCCTCCAAATTGAAACTCCAAATGAACTCCAATCCACTTCATGTCTTCATGAAAAATCTTCCTTACAATCATTTACAAAATATTGATCAATCAATTTGATACAATTCAAACCCAAACTCAAGTTAGTCCAACTCAAACCCAAGTAAACCAAATTGAACACATGAGCCAAATTAAACCTAACCAATCCAAATTTGATCAAGCCAAACCTATGGTAGCCAACCCTAGACCTCCTATAGTGGGTTTGACCTGACCTAATCCATGCCCCATGAGCCATGGACCAATGGTCCACCACTTGGTACCATTGGTTTAGCCATTTGCTAAAAGCCATGTCCCATCCTCTTACTCTCCTTAAGCGAGCTCCCTGCCCCAATTAATGCAGCTGAGCCTCTCCTCCACTCCTCCTCAGCCTGCCTAGCCACCTGACCGTCCTGGCCAGCCATCCTAGCCGTCGGAATAGGCACGCCTGAGTGCCCCATTTCCTCGAAACACAAAATTTGGGCTTGGCAGTGGGTAATCCTTTCTCCAGCCACCTGGCCTACTCAGCCCTCACCCTAAGCGGCCTAGGGCACTAATTGCCTCACCCTGAGCTCCCCTCTCCGGCCAAGGCTATAAAATTCCCTCCTTTCGGCCATGAAGGAGGTGCTGATTTTTTCCTCACATAACTCCTCCAAACCGCTCCCATAACTCCTCATAGCCAAGAGAAGTTCATCCCCACTTTCCTCCTGCCTTGAATCCCCCCAGCTGAGCATAATTTCTCAGTCAAAATACAAGCCAGAAACAGGACATCCCCAGAACTTCCACCAAAATCAAATTAAACTCACCCACACCTTCCCAGCACCAAGAGAAGAAGTTCTCCAGTGAAAGCCCCCTCTCTAAACCATCCAATTGCTCTATCGGCCAAAGCTCGAAATTGAGTCTTGTCACTTTCATAGCCAGAAATTTTGCCAGCACTCAGGGCTCAATCCGTAGGTTTATCCAACTCCAACGAACGTGTCAAGCACATCCACGAGGCTTCACCTCTTGGACCAAGGTATGGAGATTTCTTTTGATGCCGAGCTTCCAGTGATTCTCAATTTTGTTTGATTCAATTTCAGTGCATGTTAGCCGTATGGATTGATTCCTCTAGGCTAGAAGATCATGTAGGAAGAAACTGCACTCGATTTGGTTAGGTATCAAGCGAGATATTAGGGCTAGAAGGTGGACGGTTCTCAGTTCACACCAGTTGGGACGATGACGCGGTGCCGTTGGATGGCGCGTGTACCGGATGGACGGCCCAGATCACGCCGGATCACGAGACGGGATGAGACCTCGGAGCCACTTGGCGCTTAGGTGGATGGCGGTGTCGAATCAGAATGAGAAGTGTGGAGCTTCAGAGCCATCGTAGGTTGCCGTGGCGCCACGTAACTTAAGTAGAAAAATAGAGTTATTTTGATTTAATTAAATACCCTGAACTTTGAAAATGCATATCTTTGCATAGAAAAATCCTAAAAATAAAATAAAAATATCCTCTTGCTCAGTGAACAGAAGAGATTAATGTGGGAAAAAAATTAAGCATTTTTCTAAGTATTTGATTTTTAATTAATTTAATACTGTTATGAGTATTTTAATTCTCCACTCACACACACAATTCACCATGGCATGAGACCATAGGGCTTTTGTAGCCTCTAATCTTGGGGACTTTCCCTGAATTTTTCAAGGCCAGAGGCTATCTCTATGGCAAGTTTTCCATTTTCCAAGTTTATGTTCTTGCTTTGGTAATTTAATTCCAATAATTAGCATGTTGATTAATAAAACCTAGAAAAATTAGGGGAAGTTTTTCTAGACTACAGGACCCTAGGAAAATTATAACTTGACTTAACTCATTTAAATGAACCCTAATTTAGAAAAAACCCTAAAATTAAGATTAAATTAATTTGAAACAACCACTCATTAAAATTACATGAAATTAATTCTCCACTGATCTTTAGGGTTAGGGGAATCCTACATAAAAGTTCCAAGTCAATTGGAAATTATTTAACCCACTAAATGCATTATTCAGATCACATGACCACTTTTAAACTTTGAAAATTCATAAAACCCAAAATATATTTCAAAAACTCACCAAATCAGTTTTGGGGTTTCTCTGATATCAGAGGAGTCTAAGAAAATTAAAATTAAAATTTTTCTAAAATTTCCATTTTTAACCCAATTTTGAATATTTTAATAATTAAAAAATTTTAAAAATCACAAAAATAATAAAATTCACAAAAATATCATATTTGGTCTCCTAATCACTTAGGAACCAACCAAAAATTTTTCCTAAGCCTCTAAGTAAAGATATTGAATTTTAAAGGCTTAGGATAATTTTTAATATTAAAAATGGATTTTTCAACCCTTTTCACTAAAATAATTCTAATAATTCAAACAAAAATAAAAAAAATATAAAATTTATTTCTTTGAGTTCCTTGAGGTCAGAGAGATCTAAGAAAAATGCAAAATCCAATCTTCCATCTCTATCATATTTTATAATTAGTTTATACCCTACAAATTGAAATAATTATAATAAATAAAACGTAATTCAAAAAATCCCCAAAATTGGTCCAAGCGGTCCTCTGGTTAGTAGGAACATGCCATAATTTGACTAAGGACAGAAACCTTACCTTGGTTAAGTTGTTGAATTTTCATTGAAAACCCTTATTTTTCATTAAACTAATTATATAAATTAAATTAAAAAAATGAAAAATCACATTTTATCCTCTAGTGTCTTAATTGACATGTGGGTAAGGTGAAATAAAAAATTCAACTTCATTTGAGCTTGATTTGATGAATTATGAGGTGAATTAGCTTAAGAGGGCATTAAGGTAATTAAAAGGGTTGAACCTTAGTTAATGTTTATGCTTAAACAAAGAGAGGGTAAAAATATTTCATCTTAACTTTCCATTTGGATGATTGAAAGTTAGGGAGTTAAGGGGTAGAAACTCATTAATCACCTTGAATATTTAAAGAGGAAACCTTAATCAATTAAATCGTTAGAACTTTGGAAGTTAATTAAGAAATGAATTATTAAAGGTTAAGGGATTTTGACCCAGGAGGATTCTAATACTTTGGAATTTAATCCCTAATCAATGAATTGATCAAACGTCACTTAATCTCTACTAATGAAGTCATAACAAACAATATTTGAAATCAAAAGGGAACAATGTTGAAATTTTATAATTAAATTAAAAGATTTTAAGATATTTAAGTCAATCAAAGTGAGATGACTTAAGATATTAAAAGTAGCTTGAAATCACCAAAAACTAAGATTGAAACAAAATTGAAATATTAATGTTGATTTAAAATAATTCATAATCAAAACATTAAAATTAAACTAGTTAAAAATTAATCCAAAATATCATTATTAAGTTAAAATAAACTTAAAACTTTAAAACATAAATTGAATCGAACAATTGAAAAAAAATTTTAATTTAAGTGATTTAAAACATTTGAAAATCAACTTAAAAAATTCTTATAACTAAATTGAATCACTCTCAAATCATCAATTCAACTTTAAGTAAGAATGGTTAAATCCTCTAATGAGCTGAGTTGCCCCTAAAAGCTATCATCTCCATAACTCCTAAATGAAGCATCAAGTGAAATGTCACCTTATTCATAGGATAATCAAACATCCTAGTTCACTGAGCAGGAAACAAAACCTAACTAAGTTCTTGGATGATCAATTTATCTGTACAATGAAATTCAATTGGACTCAAAATGATCTCAGAAGCATTAAAAAGATGTTTAAGACTCGTCTTAAGCACATTCTCACTCTGATGGGATGTTTTAGAAGAACAATTGAACTTACTTGTTCTTTGATGAAGAAAATCACCTTAGGATTTGACTAGTGATAGGATTAAGATCTGGTAGACAACTAGAACCTCTCCCTTATTTTTACCTAGGTTTTCTCTTTGAAGTATTTAAATGCTCTAACCTGTATTTTAAGTGCAACTGGAAATGACGAGAAGATCCGCTAGGTACGCTTTTATTTTATAGCAATTTATTTACCTACGATGTACTTTCTTTCGCAAGCCTGCATGTTAAACAACAATGTCACCCTGCATGAAAACTGAAACTTTTAGGATAGCCACAAAACTGAAACCCAAAACTAAATTAAAAATCAACACAAGATAAAATTCACCACCACAACATTCAAAAGATAAAACAACTCAAAATTTTATCACAAACAGAACAACAAAACTATAACTACAACTAAATTGAAACGTCTCGTTGAATGATCGAGAATCCCTCGGATGATGTAACCCACGTGTTGCTAACGAGATTTCCCATGGTCTAAATGAAAGTGTGGAACTCATTCAGTTGAGTTTAGCAAATTCATTTGGATTAAGTGAATCCGATGAAAATAGCAGTGCCGGGATGACAGAACCGTGGGATCTTAATTAATTTTGCTTAATCAACTTTAAGATTTGTTTTAATTAAAACACTTGAACATCTAAAATTTTAAGATTTCTAAACTAGAATACTTCTCTCATCTCTTGATTGCCACTTTCTAAAACCAAACCTCTACAACAACAAGGAGCTTGGAGCACAGTGGGCAGCACGACCATCTTCATCAGCAAAACTTGTGTCTACTTCAGCAAAACTTTTCTTAGAATTAAATAACCAAGCCATAGGATTTTGAGGTAGTTTTCCTAGTGCAACATAAATCCTCAACTTTTTGTTAGGCATTTGCATAATCATGTTATGCAAATTAAGTCCTAACTAGTCTTAGGACTCCAAGGTAGTCGTATGGTACGACATAAACCCTCACATCTTTAAGGCTATTTGTATGATTGTGTCATACAAATATAAGTCCTAATTAACTAAAATTGGCAGGATTGAAACATTAAAAAAATCTCCTCAAATTCAAGCAAAACAAATAGGATAGTTGGGAAGTTACCAAGACTTGTCTCCAATCCGTGACATCCCCTACCTCTTGTTCCTTTGGATTCTTAAAATAAACTGTTCCAAATTTGAGCCATTCTCTATTGAAATTTCCAAAATCTAATCCTTTGAAATCCTTGAACTTTGAAATTCTTGAGAGCAAAGCCACTGATCATTATCGAGAGTTTTCTTAAGTGATTCCCGTCACTTAGGGTGTAATTAACTATAGGGGCTTGCCCTTATAGGGAACTTTAAGAACCTAGGTAATATAAACACTGCTTAATCCCTTTATATTAAGTAGGGAAACTTAGCTTATAAAATTGGTTCGCAGACCAAACGGATGTCACAAATCTTCTAGTTTATTTAATTGAGCCCCATCATCAAGCAGTGTGTCTATTCCTTGGGATAGATACACGGTTTGTGATGCGGTGCTCGTTTATATAAACTATTTGGGATGTGAGATCGGTTTGATTTCATATCTTAAAAGTTTCAAACTTAAAAATTATTTTTAAAATAAAATGCTAATTTTCAAATTATACATATATATTTAAATTAAAAATTCACCGACAACTTCTGTAGGCGACCCCTTTTTTAAAATACAACACACAACCTAAACAAAAATAAGCCGCACAAGTGTACTGTCAGAAAGCTTAGAAAATAACAAAAATAAATAAAAAATCATTGAGAAATGGCAAATATTCAAGATAATCAGAGAAATGATATTAGAAATTTTCCAAGACCTTTAAGAGATTATGCTAACCCAACAACAGATGAAATTCATATAACTATTCAAAATCCTGATGTTGCTGCTAATTCATTTGAACTTAAAACTGCTATTATCCAAATGATACAAAATAATCAATTCGAAGGAACACCTAATGAGGATCCAAATTTACATCTAGCTAGTTTTTTAGAACTGTGTGCAACTTTTAAATTTGATGGAGTGTCTAGTGACGCTGTCGGACTTAGAATTTTTTACTTTCTCGTTAAGGGATAAAGCTAAGGCGTGGTTTAACTCGTTAGCACCTGGATCTATTAGTACTTGGGGAGAATTATCTCAAAAGTTTCTATCAAAATATTTCCCTCCATCAAAGACTGCTAAGCTAAGAAATGATATTACATCTTTTTGTCAGTTTGAAGGAGAGTCAATATATGAAGCTTGGGAGAGATTTAAAGATCTTCTTAGGAAGTGCCCACATCATGCTTTACCAGATTGGTTAATAATTTAAATATTTTATAATGTATTAGTGAGATCATTGAGATCTATTATAGATGCTGCTGCTGGTGGATCATTAATGTCAAAACCGTTTGATGAAGCATACACATTAATTGAAGAAATGGCAACTAATAATTTTCAATGGCCCTCTGAACGGGTAAATCCTAAGAGAGTAGCTAATGTTCATGATTCAGATATGATGACTATGATAATTTCTCAAATTGCAGCCCTTTCTAAAAAAATAGATCAATATGGAATGAATTATTCTTAACCACCTCAAGTGTTGGAGGAAAATTAATTTGGACAGATAACTAAATCTCAAATGCCTCATGAGACTTTAAATGCTCTTAATAGACCTAAAAATCCTTATTCGAATTATTATAATCCTGGTTGGAAGAATCACCCAAATTTCAATTGGAATAATAGCAACACTAATGTTAACCCACACTGGGCTAACAATTCTATGAATCCAATTGGAAATTCAAACAATCATGGAAATACTAATTTTAGACCATCTTATCCCCCTGGATTCAATAGTAACCTGCAATTTAAGAATAAGAAGTTGTGTACTGAAGAAATGATTCTGAATATGGGAAATCAATTACAAGGTGAAGCTGTTGCTATGAATATTGAAAATCAATTAGGATATATTTTCACTGCACTTGATAATAGTCCTTCTGGAACACTTCCAAGCAATGTGGAGATCAATCCAAAAGATCAAAACAAGGAACAACTTAAGGCTATTCAATTAAGGAGTGAAAAAGAATTGGAAACAAGAGTGCAAAAAGAAGTTGAAATAGAAAAAGAGAAGGTGGAAATTGAAAAAGGTTCAAACAAGATTTATCCATACTTGGATTATCCTCTTGAGCCAATGAAGATAACTGTTGAAAAACCACCATCTCCATTTCCTCAAAGATTAAATAAACAAAATAGGGATAAATGATTTGGAAAATGTTTGGAAATCCTTAAGAAATTAACGATAAATATTTCTTTTGTTGAAGCATTAGAACAGATGCCTGACTATGCCAAGTTTATGAAGGATATTTTGAGAAAGAAAAGAAAGTTTACAGATCATGAAATTGTTGCACTTAGCGGAGATCATTGTGCAATAATTCCGAAGAAGCTTCCTGAAAAACTTAAAGATCCTGACAGTTTCACTATTCCGTGTGCTATAGGTGAAAATTTTTTTGGAAAGGCTTTATGTGATCTGGGAGCGAGTATTAATCTTATGTCTTTATCAACTTTCAAAAGGTTGGCAATAGGAGAAATTTCTTCTACATCTGTGACTCTTAAGTTGGTCGATCGTTCCATTACTTACCCTAAAGGAGTGGTGGAAGATGTGTTAGTGAAAGTGGATAAATTTATCTTTCCTGTGGATTTTATTATACTCGATATGGAGGAAGATAAGAAATTCCAATCATTTTGGGAAGACCATTCCTTGCTACTGGAAGAGCAGTAATTGATGTTCAAAAAGGAGAATTAACTATGAGAGTTAATGATCAAGAGGTGACTTTTAATATTTTAAAATCTATGAAGTATCCCTCAATGGAAAAGATAATGAAAGTTTTAGGATAGAGGTCTGTGATTATCTGAGAAACGATCATTTCAAAAATATATTTGAAAAAGAAGAAGAATATAAAAAAATATTTGAAGAAGAAATTAAAGATGATGAAAATTCAGATAATGAGAAGAATGAAGATTTGGAGTATGTTCAGGAGAGATTAAAAATATTAGACACTATGGAAGGTGGAAGTAAAAGCTTAATTCCATCTATCATAAAACCTCCTGAACTTGAGATGAAAATTCTCCCTAATCATTTAAAGTATATGTTTTTAAAAGAATCTTCTACCTTGTTAGTTATAGTATCTTCGGAGTTAAATGATTATCAAGAACAGAAATTGTTGGAAACTTTAAAAAGATACAAGAAAGCTTTTGGATGGACTTTGGCAGATATTAAAGGAGTTAGTCCTTCGATTTGTATGCACAGAATTTTATTAGATGATGAACATAAACTGAGAGTTGATTCGCAAAGGAGATTGAATCCTATAATGAAAGAAGTAGTTAAGAAAGAGATTTTAAAATGGTTGGATGCTGGAATTATTTATCCTATTTCGGATAGTGCATGGGTAAGTCCAATACATTGCTTACCAAAAAAGGGAGGAGTGACTATTGAAGTGAATGAAAGTAATGAAATTATAACCACAAGACAAATTAATGGATGACAAATTTGTATTGACTATAGGAAATTAAATGCCACCACCAGAAAAGATCACTTTCCTCTTCCTTTTCTTGATCATATGTTAGATAGACTTGCTGGACACAAGTACTACTGTTTTCTGGATGGATATACTAGTTACCACCAAATACCTATTGCTCTGAGGATCAAGAAAAGACAACATTTACTAGCCCTTATGGAACCTTTGCTTTTCGAATAATGCCTTTTGGACTGTGTAATGCACCTGCAACATTTCAAAGATATACAATGTCTATCTTCAGTAGTATGATAGATAATGGAATAGAAGTTTTTATGGATGATTTCTCTGTATTCGGGACTTCATTTGAAATTTGTTTGGAAAACTTAGTAAACGTTTTGGAGCTTTGTGAGAAAACAAATCTTGTTCTGAATTGGGAGAAATGTCAATTTATGGTTGTAGGAGGAATTGTGCTTTGGAGTAAAATTTCTGAACATGGTATGGAGGTTGACCCTGATAAAATTAGAGTGATTGAGAGATTACTGCCACCCACTACTGTGAGAGAGGTGAGGAGTTTCTTAGGACACGCTGGATTTTACAGGCGATATATTAAAGATTTTTCTAAAATTACTAAACCTTTATGCCAACTTTTAGAAAATGATAGATTGTTTGATTTTAATGATGAATGCTTAAGAGCTTTCAAATTATTAAAAGAAAAGTTAATCACTGCACCTATAATTGTTTCACCCGACTGGGAGAAACCATTCGAACTGATGTATGATACTAGTGATTAAGCAATCGAAGTAGCATTGGGGCAAAGGTATGATTAAGTTTTCAAAGTTATTTACTATGCTAGTAAAACTCTTAATGAGGCTCAAATTAATTATACCACAACAAAAAGAGAATTATTAGCTATAATATTTGCTTTTAAAAAATTTAGACCTTATTTAATTGGAACTAAAAGTATTGTGCATACAGACCATTCGACTATCAAATATTTAATGCAAAGAAGGATGCAAAACCTAGACTCATTAGATGGATACTTCTTCTGCTAGAATTTGATTTTATGATAGTTGATAGGAAGGGAACTGATAACCAAATAGCTGATCATTTGTCCAGAATAGAAAATGATAAATTATCTGAATTTGAAAAAGAAGTTATCGAAACTTTCCTTGATGAGCAACTTTATACTATTATGGAAAGAAATTTGCTTTGGTATGCTGATATTATGAATTATATTGTAAGTGATATTGTACCACCTGATTTAACAAGGAAACAACAAAAGAAGTTTAAATATGATGCAAAATTATATTTTTGGGATGAGCCCTGTCAATATAAATAGTGTAAGGATCTGATTATTATGAAATGTGTGCCACAAGAAGAAACAAATTTGATTATTCAACAATGTCATGATTCTGAATTTGGAGGTCATTTTGGTGTTGATAAAACTGCTTTTAAGATTTTAAAATATGGATTTTATTGTCCTACTCTATTTAGAGATGTTTATAGATATATTAAATCATGTAATCGATGTCAGAGAGAAGGTAATATATCTAGAAGAAATGAAATGCCTCTAAATTATAATTTGGAAGTTGAAATTTTTGATGTATGGGGATTAGATTTCATGGGACCATTTACTCCTTCATTTGGAAATCTATATATATTGGTTGCTGTTGATTATGTCTCAAAATGGATTGAAGTTGTTTCTTTACCAAGATGTGATACTTGGAGTGTTTCAATTTTTTTAAAGAAAAATATATTTACAAGATATGGAATGCTGAGAGTGATCATAACTGATGGTGGATCCCATTTCAGGAATAATCAAATTAAGAGATTAAGTGAAAAAGTATAATATTATTCATAGAATCTACTGCTTATCATCCCCAGACTAGTGGTTTAGCAGAAGTATCTAATCATGAAATTAAAAGAATTTTGGAGAAAACTGTGGATAATCATAAATAAGATTGGTCTGCTCGATTAGATACTACTTTATGGGCTTATAGAACTGCTTTTGAAACCCTTATAGGAATGTCTCCTTATAGACTAGTGTTTGGTAAGACTTGCCATTTACCAGTTGAATTGGAGCATAAAGTATATTGGGCGATAAAAGAGTTAAATTTTAATTTGAGAAATGCTGGAGAGAAAAGATTTATGCAATTAAATGAATTGGAAGAGATTAGAAATGCATCTTATCACAATGATAGGATTTATAAAGAGAAAATGAAATTATGGAATGATTGGAAGATATTGAAAAAGAACTTGGAATTTGGACAAAAAGTTTTTTTTATACAACATAAGATTGAAGTTATTTCTTGGAAAGCTCAAGTCTAAATGGTTAGGACCTTTTACAGTTTTAAAAGTTCATTCTTTTGGAGCTGTTGATATTAAAGATCCTAGAAAGATTTTCAAGGTTAATGGGCATCGATTAAAGTCTTACTTTGATGGGTTCCAACCTGATTTCAAAGAGGTTTTAATGCTCTCGATTAACTGAAGGTTTGTCGGGCTGACGACGTTAAACCAAGCGCTTTATGGGAGGCAACCCATATGTATCTTTGTGGTATGTTTGTTTGTTTTTTGTAGTTATGCTTTTTGGATAGTTGTTTCTGAATCCTAATTACTCCTAAATACTTAAAAAGTTAATAAATGATGGATCAAATTGAGATATTGGAATATTTTGGATCAAACGAAGTTTGGTGAAAGTTTTAGACCACTGGCACCGCCGGTGCCCTATTATTTTTACCCTACTGAACTTGTTTGTTTGAGAGCCGCCGGTGACTTATGGAGCGCCGCCAAAGCCCAAATTCTGCTTGATGGTTTTAAGTTTCAAAACATGAGTTTTGGCGGTTTTTGGCGGGATCTTTGTCCTTATAACTCCCCAAACTCCATTTTTGACTTCTTAACTCTAGAAAAACGAAAACCAGTAATACCAATTCATTTCTATGCCATTGAAACCTCTCGATCTAGCATTTGCAATAGAAGGAAGTTCATAAGTTTTGAAGCGCAGCGTTTGTTCAACAAATTGCTGATGAAAAGTCAGATTATCAAGGAAAGGGGCTTCATAAATCGAGGTATGGATAATCATACAACTAGAACTGAAGAAATTTTTAAGGAGAGACGTTGGGAAGTCCTTTGTTTCACTACCTACCGCCACCATTGTTGTTCTTGTTGTAAAATAATTCTATGCGAATCTTCACGGGATCAACCAAGGGGTTGTATTTTGCATGGTAGATTCGTGCAATTCACTCCTGCATAAATCAACGATCTCTTCATGATTGAAAACGTTCCTATTTGCCATTATTCTAATTTAAATTCCACGAAGGATAATATGAATGATGTGTATCGATATTTGATGGATGAGAACGAGGAATGGGAAATCAGGGAGAATGGATATATTAGTTTCCCATCTACATCTCTCAATCCAGTATCGAGGCGGTGGCATTACTTCATTTTGGCAAAATTTCTTCCGACGTTGAAGATAAGCAAGGTGACCAAGGAAAGCACCATTTTGAATTTATGCATTCAAACTGGAAGGCCGATTGACATTGGTAATCTTATTGTGAAATCAGTACTTGGACTAATTGTGCATGGATCTAAATATAGGCTTGGACACCCGTCCATCATATTCCTATTATGTAGTCAGTCGCAGGTTCCATATGAAAGTTGGGAAAATGTTATTCTTCCATGGAGACCTATTGATCCAACCAATCTCTACGACTACCAAATAATTGGAGATGAGGATGACATGAATCTACTTACTGATCAACTGAAGCAGACTTCACAGCCGATTCAACCCTACTTTCCGGAAGATTCCAAAATTATATTGCAAAGGATCAACCCATTGGAGAAAGAGGTACAAAATGTTATGAATGCAATCAATAACATTTTTGATTTATTCGATCATATAGATTGGAGAATGAAAGAGCAGTTCAATTACACTGGTCGAATTGAGATGGGATTGATCAATCTGATGAAGAACATGGTGATTGTTGAGGAATCATCTGACAAATTTCTATTTCATCCATTCTATAACTTGTTTGTGCATCAGCAATCAATTGTAGACATTAGAGGAGAGGATAGTTCTGAAACTAACATGGAGTAATTTGATGGATTCAACTTATGTATGTTGTGTGTTTAATTTGCTTTGCTTAGTTATGTTTGGTTTGTGTAGTATTTGCTTTTCTTTGAACTTGGATTTGGATGTGTTTATTTTTATTGTGTGCTTAGATATTAGTGCTTGCCTATCGTAGAGTACTTGTTGCACTAAATATCTAAGAATAGTTGGTTTGAATGAACTTATTTTGTGTGTTTGATGTAACTTGGATTTTATATATATAAGATTGTTGTGTGTTGTTTGTGTGAAGAAATGTATTAATTATTGCTTATAGGATGATGTAAATGCTTATTGAAGTGTTAAACATCATTGTGGACGTCGAAACGATCGAAATCACAAAAAAAATTTTGGACCGAGAAAATATTTTGGAATGGCACCGCCGGCGCCTAAACCTAGAGAGTTTGGCCAATATATTTAAATAGGGCTCTGGCGGCGCTCGATAGGTCTTAAACCCTCGATTTCATAATTTTTGCCCTAGGACCGGTAAATTTTTTCATTTCCTTCATCTTCTACCTGCATTTTCGCGATTTAAAAGATCTAGGGCTTGCTAGATCCCGGATTTAAGGAGTTTTCAAGGCTTTTCGACACTGAATTTACACTTCTCTTGGTAAGAGCTTCACTTTAAACTAAAATTTTTGGATTTTCACCATGGAAATCTCTCACATTGCTTATTGTGGAATTTTTGGAGTTTTAGAGAGATTTTGAGATTTCCATGATGAAATTTGCTCTTACTTATTTAAGATAGTGTTTGGAGTTGATACATTGTGAATTTGGGATTTATTGGAATTTCTTGTAAATTTTAGAAATTCACATGGCTCCAAGGGGGAAAAGTAAATTGGATTTTGATGAGGAGAGATTCGTCAATATCAAATCCCAATTTTGTTATTAGTCTATCCTTCACAACAAGAAGTGTATCTAGGATCAAGCTTTTGATAGTTGACCCACTTTTAATATGTATGTAATTTATGTTTATAGCAACGACACCAAAAACTTGATCCCGCTTTAAATATAGAGTTATGATTTAATGTAAAATGTGGATTCTACGCAAGTATACGTATTGTATCAAGTAATACAGGGCTCTAGTAGAGTCCTGGTTATCGATCCCACAGGGAAGTTTTTAACAGATTTGTTATCAGCTAAATTTAAAGGAATTACTTACTAATATAGTAAACGGAAATATAAAGTAACTAAAGAAAACAAAAGTAAACTAATGCTTGAAATAAGTTGATTTAAATAATTCAGAAAAAGTATCATTCTCCTTGTTTTTAGAAAATTAAGTGAATGATGAATTTAAATAGAATTTTTAAATTGTATTGTGACAAATAGGAGCATTCCTATTCTTTACCCTTTGGTCCAGGTGCAAAGAACATTGACTAATCCTATGTTTGATTATCGAATCCGCGGGTAGGTCGGGAGGATACCGGTCGCCACTTCGTAGCTCCCACGTTCCCCTCACCTGAGGGCTAACATCTACACTTCAACTCTCAAACAGTAGGACCGAATTGAATATTTTAGTCTGTCACACTAAAATGTCCAATTCTACGTCTGATAATTAATATTTCCCTATTTGTTTGCACCCGCCTTCCAAGACTTTTGACTTCCCTGAATATTGGATGTAATTTTTTACTACAGTTTATAATTCAACATATTTTAACAACTCAATTGGCCAGATTGAAAGTAAATTAAGTTTTAAGTAAAAATTATCACAATTTATTTTATAATAGGTGCTTCTATTTAATTTCATCAATCCGCATAATTTTCATAAACAAGGAGAAAGACTAGGAAAACTACTCAGAATGCATGGGAATAAAGCAAAGCATGGATTTCATTTAAAGTAAACAACTATAAACAAAGATACTTATCTTAATTTCCTCCCCAAGCACACTCCTTGAAGTTCCTTTGACTTTTCCTTCTAGTACAACAACTTCTAAATAGCACTCAAATAAACTAAAGAAACTCACTAAACACACTCAGACTTACTAAATTATACACATAAAAGACTCTAGAGAAACTTTTTTAAGACTCAAAAGACACACTAAGACACTAGAATTCGGCCTCTATTTATAGAGGTAAGCAAAGGTCCAAGGGGTGCTTAAACATCTCTTCAAAAAGTGTCCAGGTTCAATGTATTTATATTTTGAACTGGCTCGTCGTCAGCGGGGCTTCTAGAAGGTCTTCAAACCTCGCGATCTCGCTGTCAGCAGGCTCGGGCTCGCTGTCAGTGGGCTCGGGCTCGCTGTCGGCGAGATAGTTATAATTCCTTCAGAAATTCTCTTCATGATCTCGCCATCGGCGGCCTTGATCTCGCCGTCGGCGAAGTAGTTATATTTGCATGAATTTCCTCCTTTTTGATCCAAATTTGCTCCATTTCATGCTTTTTGCTTCCATCACTTATAAATCTTCATTCCTGCAATAAAATAAAAAAAATACCTTTCTTTAAAGTGCAATTTCATAAAAAATAGATATGAATTTCTTAATGAATTTTTCTGCGATCAAAATCCCCCAAACTTAATTATTACTTGTCCTCAAGTAATTTTGATACTAAATAAAAATAATTATTTCTATAATAGAGTTTTTCAATTCAGATAATATGGATTAAATTTAAATAACATTATAATAAAGTTAAATATAAATATTTCTGAGTGATTAAATTAACTTTATAGATATAAGATTATTTAGTTATCAGGTCTAAGATTTCTAGCTTTCTATTTATTTCAGGAATGACTATATTTAAAATAGTAAATTACTTAAGATATTTAGATGATAGGAAGTTCAAGAAAATATTATTTAGTAAAGTACCAATTCATAAATATAAGTTTAGAAATATATTAAGTTTTACTCTTTAGGTTGATTCCATTGAAGCCAATTTTTGATAAGTCATCTCCTCAAGCTTCTCCTCACTTATATTTTTC
The DNA here is from genome assembly GCA_022702705.1 of Papilionanthe hookeriana x Papilionanthe teres. Taxonomy (NCBI): domain Eukaryota; kingdom Viridiplantae; phylum Streptophyta; class Magnoliopsida; order Asparagales; family Orchidaceae; genus Papilionanthe; species Papilionanthe hookeriana x Papilionanthe teres. The sequence continues at coordinate 174,606,115 of CM040422.1, forward strand.
TTTTCTTTTCTTTTTCTTTTCTTTTCTTTTTCAAGTGAGAATTACTGTATCTGGATAGCCTGTTAATAATTTTGAACTTCAATTTCTCTTCCTAAATTTTGAAATTTAAAATATTTCTTTGCTTATATATATTTCATAGCCTTTACTTCATTGAGTTTCTATCCTTTCTTTTTCACTTAAATACTTAAGAAATTTCAATTTTTAGAATATAGTTTCCCTTACTTTAAATAGTTTACTATATTCTTATTCCTTTTAACCAAATATCTTATTCCATTAATTAATTGAATTACTAGAAATATTTTCTTTAACTTTATATAATAATTAAATAAAGTAACTCATGTTTATTGAATTGAAAAACTACGATAGAAAATCATTTAATAATAATTTTTGAAAATAGAAATTGAGAACAATTTTAATAATTAAATTTGTATTTTTACCCTCCCCCAAACTTAAATTTTTCTATCTATACTATATAGTGAAAAAGGGAAAGTATATAAATAAAATTCATCATACCTTTGAGCTTTAGGTATTTCTTTTCTTTGAAATTTTTTTTTGCAGGCTGTTTCATTACTTACAGAACCTGTACTGTTAGTATTCTTCCATACATATATCATATTTAAAAGAAAGTGCAAGGATGGAAATTTTAAAATAAGTATCAAACATAACAATTGAAAACTTAATCTATTACTACACATACAATCAACTAATCTACTTTAAAACATATTAAAACACCCTAAACAATGTTTAACATTCATAACTTATAAAAACTTTAAACTAACATCCTATATTTAAAATTTTGCAAACTAATTTAACACACAAAAGAAATCTAATATCACGGCTAAAGCAAACAAACAAACATACCAAGTCCAAAGTCCACAGAGAGTACTGAAATATTACACACAGAATAATAAAGTTTGCAAAACAATAAATCTAAACAAACTAAATAAACTGAACAAAGATTCTAATCTTCTGCATCGAAATCCCAAGCTATGTCATCTCCCTGATCTCCAGGCTGAGAAGGCTGAGCAGGCTGGTACTGTGAATATCGGAGCCACTCAGGAAAGACAACATCTAAATCACCATTCCTATATCGACGTTCAGCTTCATAGTATGCAATCTCGTACTCTGAATGTCGCTGGAGATATTCGTTATCATAATCGTGTCTTCTTTCCAAGCCTCCGATCCTTTGATCTATATGATCAAATCTTCTTTCCATATTTTCTCCAAATAATTCAAAACTCTTTCTACTCAGGGTTAATTCATTCATCAGATCTTGAAGGTTAGGAGTGGTGTACTGAGGGGGTTGATCATAACTAGTAGAGGGTATATCTCTACTTGAAGAAGGTACATAATCCCTTGTTCCAGATCTCCATCCTTTGTGGGATTCATATTTCTTTATATTAGCTTCGAGTAAGGGGTTTCATAGGTTCAATCCATTCTTCATTCTCTCTTGCTTCTACCCTGCATAATCGACAAAGTGCATAGATAAGACCGGGATGTCCTAGTCCTCCTCCACTTTCATTTCGGCGATGGCTAATATGTTTTTATAAATAACATTTCCCACATTAATACTCTTCCGATTCCGAATACGAAATTCGGAATCGCTTTCATCTCTTGTTACCTTACTATGGTGGTAGGTAGGTAACAAAGTAGAACAAATAAAATAATGTCGAGCTTTAGATGTTGCATTTAGCATAGAAAGAGGGAAGTTTACCCGTTCCCGCCGCTTTATCTTCCGCGATTCCTTTCCCATCGACTGAGAAAGTCAATCACCTCTTCCAGTGGTCCTTCCATAGTTCCAAAAGTTTCATACTCGCTGGTGTAGGTGTCTCATACTTCATAATAAGCGTTTATTCTAGCAGCATTGAAATCTATAAAAAATCCTCTAACCTTAACTGGTGTATCTTCAGCCTGTGTTAAATTTGTATAAAATTCCTTCACCACTTCCACCGTGGCTCTGTTGGTCACGTAACAGAAGTTTTCCCATCCTCGCTCTTTTATAACTCGCACCACTTCTCCTCCTGGATTCTTGAAAACTCGATTTTCTTGCTTCAATGTTGTGGAAATATCTGGATTGTGCCCTTGCATTCACGAAACGAGTGAAGCTTTTGTCGTGGAGCCATTTCTCGATCTGTGAAATTTGCAAAAATCTTAACTAAACTCTAAAATATTACTAAGAAGGCTTCCTACAACATCTAAAATCCATTTAAATCAATTTTCATGAAATTCTTCCAAATATTTTCTCCACATTTCGGATTTTTTTTTTAAATTCCCCAATGTAGAAAAATCCATAGTGAAAATAAAATTTTTTTGCATAGGAGTGAAGCTCTTACCAAGGGAAGTTGAAATCCGGTGTCAAAAAGTCTTGAAATCACTTCAAATCCGAGATCTCTCAAGCACTAGGTCGGTTTTTTCGAAAATTTGAGGAAAGGGATGATGAATAGTGTCGGTTGACTGGTCAAATATAGGTATTTTCGCGATCTCACTGTCGGCAAGATTTTTCTCGCCGTCGGCGAGATTTTTCTTGCCGTCGGCGAGCTAATTAATTTCATAAGGCAAAAGTTTCGGGAAAAATCCGCCTCCGGCGAGCTCAGTCTCACTGTCAGCGGGTTTTCTTGCTGTCGGCGAGTTTCCAAAAATTTTAAATTTTTGAAATTTGTCAATCATTTTTAACTTCGATTTGCCTTTAATCAATCTTCCGATCACTTAATTTAATAATAATACGAAGATTAGATACTTATACTCACAAAAAGTCACACAACACAAACAATATAACTTTATATATGAAATCCATGAAACTTATAATTTTCACACTAACAACTTTAACACATACTTAACCTAAATGTTCAAATCCATAATATTCAGCATCGCAATCCACACCACAACACTCTAAATGCTGAGACATAACAATTTACATAAAATCTCCTTAAATCTGAGATGATCAAATCAAACTTCGACTAATAATAAAATCTAACTCCAAAACACACACAGATATATATACAAATATAACATAAATATAGAAATCTTTCCTACTCTTCAGTGTCTGTACTAACATCTTCTCTGATATTTTCGATGCGATGCAGGTGCACAAATAAATTGTAGAAAGGCCTGAAAGGGAATTGTGCAGTAGATTATTCATTAATCCATCCTTTCTGTCTTAGTAGATGAATAAAACTGGCCTCCAGATGTCCAGTATGATCAAAGTGCTCCTTCATTCTCCAATCAATATGATCAAACATATCAAAGATATTGTCTATGGAACTCATCATATTTTGCAACTCTTTTTCCAATCCTTTAATCTTCTTCAAAATGAAGTTAGTCTTATCAGTAAAGGGCCTTGCTAAAGGATTGTTCTGTGATGCTCTGTCAGAAATAATTTCATCATTATTATCCAAAGTGGGAAACATATCAGTAGGATCCAGTGGTTTCCATGGTAAAAATACTTTTTCCCAAGCCTCATAAGAAACTTGGTACTGACTGCATAAAGTAAATATAGTAGATGGGTGTCCAAGTCCATGCACTGACCCATGCACAATTAATCCCAACACATACTTTACTATTATTGATCCAACATCGATAGGTAATCCAATTTGAATACAATAGTTTAATATAGCGCATTCCTTTGAAACTTTATTTACCCTCATAGTAGGTAATAATTTTGATGATATAAAGAAATGCAAATGCTTCGAGACAGGGTTTAGAAGTGATGCAGAAAAACTGACATACCCGTCTTCTCGTAACTCCCAATCATCTGGTTCGTCGGTCAGGTATCTGTAGATCTCGTTCATATTGTATCTTGAAGGCACAAAGATGGAATAATGACAAACAGAGGTATTCTTTATAGAAAATAATTCATTTACCCTTGAAGGAGTAAATGTTACCCATCTTCCTCTGACGTACACATTTCCATTGTTGATCGCATGTAAATTAGAGTAAAACTCTTTAACTACCGGAATAACTACAGCGGATGTCGTATAACAAAATACCTCCCAATGCCGCTCGTGCGATCATTTCTTCGATTTTTGTAAGTAGAATTCTCTACTCCTTGTCGACCTCATTTTTGATGAGGTCTTCTTCTTCTTTTTAGTACTTAGGATCTAGCCTTAGGCTTTTCCTTTGATCGTCTTAGAGGACTAGAATTGGGACCCACCACTTAGAAATTCAAACCACTTCTTAACTCCCCGCAAACTCCACAAACTCGATCGTAGACCCCTAATCACCTAGAGGGTTGAAATCAAATGTGGAAGTTTAAAGGATGAGTCGCTATAGGACTCTTTGGCCTTAGGACTACCCCGGGTGGCCCGGTCCGGTGAAGGGGCCGACTTACACACACACTACATTTATACACTACACTTTCACACACCCATACCCAAATTGACCTCCCGACTCATGTAGGTGATTCACATGGATGGTCCTTAACTCCTAAGCCCTCGGCTAAGAGGGTTAGGAACAACATAGTGGATGCCTCAAATGAGTCCCTTCATGGCTCATGTGGGCTTGATATGGCTTCATGGCTCAACCAAAATGATTTTATTCCACTTATATTCACCCAATCTTCAATTTTCCAAATTTTCAATTTTTGACCCCTGGGACCCTACACCCGCTTAGCCTACCCAAAACCCTTGAAACTACCCAAATTTCTCAAAGATTTCCAAATCACCCAAAATTCTCCAAAATCATTCTTAAACATTTCTCTCCACTCAAATTGACCATCCATACCCAAAAATACCAAAAATTCCAAAAATACCTCCCAATACCCTCCAAATACCCAAAATACCCCTCTTGACCCAAAAATCCAAAAATTCAGAAAATTCCCAAAAAATTCTAGAAAATCTCAAATATTCCCAATTTCATTTTGTTCAACTACAATATAGGCCAATTTTATCAATTTACCCTACTTTTGTCAAAACCCCCAATTTGACCCATTTTAACCCAAAGTGAACTCAATGTCAAACCAAACCTACCCAATTGACTCAAATTTTGGTCCAATTCAATTCTAAACTTCAATTCAACATTCCCAAAACCAATCTAGACCAAATCCAAGTCCAATTTGATTTACATTTGGATCCAATTTCACTTTTGGCCTTAAAGCCCAATTTGGACCCATGACCCAAACCTAACCCAAACTCACCCAATTCAACTCTAATTAACCCCAAATCTTTTCTAAATATTCCTTAACATTCCCACAAACAAAACACTAACATGATTTTCCCAACATTTAGACCTAAACCCTACTCAAACTCGACCCAAAGCTAAAAGGCCCAATTTTGACCTAAACCCAAACCTAACCCAAATAAGCCCAAACCCCAAAATCAAAGCCCAACCAAAGTCAAAACCTCTTTGAAACACTCCCATAAACATTTCCCAACATTAATTTTACATCAATTTTAACCCTAGCCCAACATTGGCCCAAGTTAGCCCAATTTGACCTATATTGACCCATTCACCAAAGAAGCCCAAATTCAACCCAATTCAAACCCAAATCACTCCCAATTTGCTCAAAGTCACTCATGAAACATCTATGAGCTAAACCCAACAATTATTTGGCCCAAGACTTTACTAAAATTTCATCCTAAAATCCATTTTAAAATTCAAAAAGCCCACTTCCCTGAAACCTTCCTAAAAGCCCAAATTTCATGCTCAAGCCCATATGACAATTGCTCTACATCACACCCTTAATTAAAATCAATCCCTAAGTTTGAAAATTCATCATGAAGCCATTCCAAATTAAGCCCCATAAAAATTCCCATCAAAATACCAAATTTTTTCTTAAATCCATTTCCATGAAATTGACCTAACTTATCCCAAGCCACATGGAGCCATGAAGCCACATGCAAGCCATTGGCAAGCCATGAGGATCTCTAAGTTGTCAACTCTTCTTAAATGGCAAAAGAAGGAGGTCCTTTAAGAACCTCCTAAAAGTCATTAACCTTAAGCATGTTTCACCTTAACCCAAATTTAATCCAAATATATTTGGATAAGGACTTCTCCATGCCAAGCCAGCTGATCCTTTTGACTCCCCACAACACCCAAAGCCACCTTGAAGGGTGAACCAAGCCCAAAATGATGGGTTGACCCAAACCAAGCCAAAATGGCCTCTTCCCCATTCCATTCCAAGCCATCCCCTTTACACATGGCAAGGCCCGATCGATCGCACTAAACCCTAGCCCCGACCCACTCGGACTCGAGGGTGACCCATGCTCGCCGGCCAGCCGCCCGGGTCGCCGGAAAACTCCATGGCCGAGACATGGGGAGGAGCCAAACTTTGGAATTCCACCTTGCTCGAGCCGCCCCATGCCCAATGGCCACCATGGCCGTTCCGCCCTCGACCTAAGCAGCTGATCCCAACCCTTGGCCATCCCCGCGAGGCCCTCCACCCTCTCCTATTTAAACACCACCCCCTCTCGGCCATGGGAGGTGCCGAAACAAACCTTAAGGAAACTCGCCAAAATTGCTCCGCATCACTCTCCATACTTAGAGCAATTGATCCCTGGTGCCAATTTGCAATATTCCCCACCAACAGAACTTAATTTCTCAGCCAAAATTCCACCCAAAACCAGAACACTTCTCCACAGTGAGCCAATCCTCAAATTGACTGGTCGTACACCTTCACTGGACCAAGAGGAGAAGTCCACTAGCAAAAGCCCCCTCTCCAGGCCACCCAGTTGCTCCAGCCTCCAAGCTTTGTGATCGGCTGTGGTCGAAATCATACCTAGAGCTATTCACTAGCACCGAAGACTTCATCCGGAGCTTGTTGGGATCCAATCGAAGGTGACACAACCCTCGGATTGAAGCCACACTTCTCCGAGCAAAGGTATGAGCTAATTCTTCATCCCGAGCTTCTGGAGATTCTCCATTTCAAATGCTTTAATTTCAATGCATGATCACCATATAGATGTGTTCGTCTCTTCAAGACGAATCCATAGTGCACAAGAACACGAAAATCCGTTAAGTATTGAGTGAGTTCTTAGGGTTTTAGTGTGGACGGCTCTCAGGTGAGGATGATGTGGGACGATGAATGGATGTCGTCCATTTAATACACGCGCGGACAGACGGCTCAGATTAGGTCGGATCAACGGATGATACGCGGAAGGCGGGACCCGGGCTGCTGACTCAAGTGGTGGCGTTGAATGGGAGCGCGCCACGCAGCACTTCGGAGATGTTAAGGTTGACGCGGCGCTGATTCGGATAAATAGAAAATTAAGGATTTTCTGATTTATTTAATTCCCTAAACTTCAAAAATGCATAACTTTGTGTAGAAAAATCAGAAAAATAAAATAAAAATACCCTCTTGCTCAGTGAACAGAGGAGAATAATGTGGAAAAGAAATCATTTAATTTAATCAAGTATTTTATTTTTAATGATTTATTTCCTTCTGCATTGTTTTAATTCTCCATGCATATAGGAAATTCACCATGGCATGAGACCATAAGGCTTTTGAAGCCTCTAAATTTGGGAACATTCCCTGAATTTTCTAAAGTCAGAGGCCATCCCTATGAGAAGTTATTGATTTTTCAAATTCATGTTACTGTTTTGAGTATTTTAATTCCAATAATTAGCATGTTGTGAAATAAATTCTAGGAAAATTTAGTGATGTCTCTTATGAGCAGAGGACCCTAGGAAAAATAGGTTTTGAGTTAACTCATTTAAAATAACCCTAATTGGCTTAAACACCCAAAATGGATCCCTAATTAATTAGAGCTAACCATACATCAAATTAACTTGAAATCAATTCTCCACTAACCTTTAGGATTATAGGAACCCACCATAAAAATTTGAAGTCAATTGGACTTGGTTAGCCCTACTAAATGGGTTGTTGATTAAGTCATTTAGCCATTTTAAACTTTAAAAATTCATAACTTTCAAAATACTTTTCAAAAATTCACCAGATTGGTTTTGGAGCCTCTCTGATATCAGTGGAATTTAAAAAATTAAAATTTCAATTTTCTAAAAAAGTTGATTTTTTGGTATTATTTTAATATTTTAATAATTAAAAAATAATAAAAATCACAAAAATAATAAAATTCACCAAAATGTCATATTTTGAATTTTAATCACTTAGGAACAAACCCCATATTTTTCTTAGGTATATTTAATGAGATATTAAATTTTAAAGCCCTAGGGTAATTTTAAAATTAAAAACATGTATTTTCTAGCATTTTCACTAAAATAATTATAATAAATTAAAGAAAAATCAGAAAATTGTAAAAATTGATTCTTTGGTTTCCTTGATATTAGAGAGATTTTTAAAAAATATAAAATTCAATTTTCAAACTTTATTTTATTTTTAAATTAATTAATAATTCAAAACTTAAAATAATTATAATAAAAATAATATAATTCAAAAAATCACCAAAATTGGTCCAAGTGGTCCTCTGGTCATTAGAAATGTCCCATAATTTTCTTAAGGACAGAAACTTTCCCTTGGTCATATTATTAAATTTTCCTTAGAAATCTCTATTTTCTACCAAAAATAATTACATAAATAAATTAAATGCAGAAAATTCACATTTTCTCCTCTCATGTCTTTATTGGCATATGAGTGAAGTCACATAAAAATTTCAAGTTCATTTAAGCTCAATTTAGTGAGTTATGAAATTATTAAGCTTGAAGGGTAAAATGGTAATTAAAAATTTTAACCCCTAATTAAAACTTTAGGTTTAATAAAAATTAACAAGTAAAATATTTGATCCTAATATGATTTGGATGATTGAAATTTAAATAATTAAAGGGTACAAACCCATTAAACAATTTAAAATAATTGAAATAAACCTTAATTAAATAATCGATTAAATTTGGAAGAATAATAAAATCGGAATTATTAAAATAGGGATATTATTAGGAAGAGATTTATTCTTTAATTTAAAAATCCCTAAATTAATCATCTCAATAATATTTAATTCCTAATTAAAAAATGATAATTCAAATTTAAGTTTTAAAATGTTAAAGGACTTAATCATTAAATTAAATTAAAAAAAAGAGTTAAATTATTAAACTTTTTTTTTAAATTTAAAAATAAAATTAAATTAAAGATTAAATTAAATTAAATTAAATCAAACAAATAAAATTAAATTAAAGATTAAATTAAATTAAATTAAATAAATAAATCAAATTAAATTAAATTAAATAAATAAATTAAATTAAATTAAATTAAACTAAATTAAATTAAAATATGTTAAATTAAATTAAATTAAATTAAATTAAAACATATTAAATTAAATTAAATTAAATTAAATTAAATTAAATTAAATTAAATTAAATTAAAATTAAATCAAATTAAATTAAAATTGAAGGAAGTTAAATTAAATTAAATTAAATTAAGTTAAATTAAATTAAATTAATTTATATCAAATCAAACTAAATTGAATTAAATTAAATTAAATTAAATTAAATTAAATTAAAATTAAATTGAATTAATTAACATCACCTAAGACATAAAGAAATTAAATATAAAACAACTTGAACACTATTCCAAATTTAAACCCGATAACTAAAATTAAACTAAATCACAAATCATTGGAGCACCAATTTGCCCTCGAAAACCTTTATTATCATAACTCCTAAGTAGAACATTAAATGAAATGTTACTTCACTCATAGGATATTCAAATGTCCTAGTTCACTGAGCAAGATAACAAAACTTGAATCCCCGGACGATTAATTCATTTGTATAATTAAATTCATTTGGACTTAAAACAATCCTAGAAATATTGAAAAGATGTTTAAGATTTGTCTTAAGCACTTCCTCGGTATGATAGGATGTTCATAAGAACAATTGAACTTAATTATTCTTTGATGAAGAAAATCGTCCTCAAACCAAAACACAAGAACCTAGACGTCATAGGAAATGACTAAGCATAGGATTAGGAATTTGGTAGAAAACCATAACCCTTCCCTTAGCCTTACCTAGGAACTTGCTTAAATATTCTAATTGTGTTTTAAGTGCAGCTTGGGATGACGGGAAGACCCTCCGGTACGCTTTTATTTTATTGCAATTTACCTTATCGCAATTTCTTTAATCGCATCGCACTTACTTTTCTTGCATGATAAACAAACTGTTGCATGAAAACCCACACCTTTAGGATAGTCCCTAAAACTGAAACCAAAACTAAATTAAAAGTCAATGCAAGATAAAATTCACCGCCACAACATTTCAAAATATAAAACAACTCAAAATTTAATCACAAACAGAACACAAAACTACAATTACAACTAAATTAAAACGTCATGTTGGATGATCGGGAATACCTCTGATGATGTAACCTACGTGTTGCTAACGGGATTTCTCATGGTCTAAATGAAAGTGTGGAACTCATTCGGTTGAGTTTAGCAAATTCATCCGGACTAAGTGAATCCGATAAAAATAACGATGCCGAAGGATGGAACCGCGGGATCTTAACCGGTGTCGTTATAATCAACTTTAAGATTTGTTTTAATTAAAACACAAAAACACTTGGAAATTAAGACTTCTCTAAACCAAAACACTCTTCTCATCTCCTAATCCATGACTTCTATAACTAAACCTCTACAACAACAAGGAGCTCGGAGCACGGTGGGCGAGCACGACCATCGTCATCGACAGAAACTTGAATCTAAATCAACAAAACTTTCCTAGAATTAAACAACAAAGCCATAGAATTTCGAGGTAGTTTGCCTAAGTGCAACATAAATCCTCAACCTCTTCGTTAGGCATTTGCATTGCAAATTAAGCCCTAACCGGACTTAGGATTCCGAGGTAGTCGTTTGGTACGACATAAACCCTCACATCTTCAAGGCTATTTGTATGATTCTAAGCATATAAATATAAGTCCTAATTAACTAAAATTGGCAAGATCAAAACATTAAATAAATATTAGGACTTTCCTAAATTCAAGCCAAACAATAGGATAGCCGGGAAATTACCGAAGTTTGCTTCGAATCTGTAATTTCTCCTATCTTTCCTCCTTTGAAATCCCAAAATAAAATCTTCTAAACTTGATCCATTCCCTATTGAAATTCCAAAATTCAATCCTTTGAAAACTTAAACTTTGAAATTCTTGAGAGCAGAATTACTGATTATTATCGAGAGTTTTCTTAGGTGATTCCCGTCACTTAAGATGTAATTAACTATAGGGGCTTGCCCTTATAGAGAATTTTAAAGAACCTGAGTAATATAAACCCTGTTTAATGCTTTCATATTAAGCAGGGGAATTTGTCGGCTTATAAAATTGGTTCGCAGACCAAACGGATGTCACAAATCTTCTAGTTTATTTAATCGAGCCCTATCATTAAGTAGTGTGTCTATTCTCCGGGGTAGATACACGGTTTGTGATGCGGTGCTCGTTTATATAAACTATTTGGGATGTGACAACAGTTTGATTTCATATCTTAAATTTTCAAATTTAAAATTATTTTCAAAAATCAAATACAACTTTTCAAATTATTTATTTAAATTAAATTAAAAAATTTGCCGACAATTTCTGTTAGGCGACCCCTTTTCTAAATACAACACAACCTAAAAATAATGCCGACATATTTCTGCCGACTCCGCTGGGGAATAATTCCTCTCTCCATTTAAATCGGACAGTTCTGCTTTCAAAAAATTGGTGGTGTATCCATGTCCCTTGTGGATCAAGTTACCCTTCTTTCCGTTGGAATACTATGTTCATTTCTACCTTGAACAAGTATAGCCGACATTCTCTCGGATTTAGGAGCCATTGTTTAGACACCCCTAAACGGAGAGGTTCCGAGATCCTTTTACCTCATTTCTGAGGTGGGGTGGACCCCCAATAGGTGTTAGTTTAGGAGTGATCCTTCGAGTCGAGAAGTCTTGCATAAGGCTTTCTTTTCCTTTCCAACTTTGAATCGGGTTCATTACCTTCTCTACACCTTTGAACATTCCGTTCTAAATAAACAAACCCTCTAATGAATGACACTTTTAACAAATAACTCCTTCTTATAAATACATGAACAAGAATGTGTTCGGACTCTTTTCGATTCCTTTCTTTTCGTCCTGATGAGAAGAAACATAACTTGGGACTGACAATCAGGATCTACCCTGCAGAAATGGAAGCCCCAAGGCTGATTTTCTCCTTCACCAATGGATGGACTTCGGCTTGTTTACAAGGATGAGCTGCCCGACAATGGGATCATCCGGTTCGGACGAGGATTCGAGAACACGAATGTCAAGATCACCGACGTTTCCCTTTTCGCGGCGACAAACAAAGTATACGAAGCTAAGAAGCCGGCGATCGAGTTCGACCTTAGGTCAACCCAAGAGTTTCCTCCCTGCAAAAGATCCGGCTGAGAGAATGCTCGCTGTCCGCGGGAGGAGCTGTTCTTGCTACCCCCACTGGTCTAGTTGTCTCGCACCTACCCGGCTACGCGGAGTTAAAGGGGAAGGAAATCCGGAACTATAATGAGCACTGTTACCGTGGAGGGTACGGACTTTCTGTGAGACCTTCTGTTTTGAAATCGGGTCCAGCTCAAGAATTCCATCACTAACAAGGACCCGAAGAAGGAACGAAGCGGGAAGATTGCCGGGAAGGCCGGAGCTGCTCGAAGTCGCTTTCTGGAGGAAATCCAGAAATCCACGAGTACACACCACTACTCGAATACATACCATTGCTGAAGATACACCCTTTTTGGAAGGAAGTAGATTCCATCCCCTTTCCGCCGCGGCTAACGAGGAAAATGTCCGCGAGGATTGTTTCTACATTACCTCGACCGGCATACTACGATGACGACGAAAGAAAAGGGCTAGGATTACACCATTTGCCCGACTACGAGTCGTGATCGAGAAGCTAGCAAAGAAAGAGAAATGCCCCGTATCGGAGATTCTAAGGAGGATAGGGCGGGTGCCGGTCCGAATCCCGTCTTGGGCCACTGGGTAGAACACTGCACATCGTTACGGAAAAGCCGAATAAAACGATGAAGGCTAGTCCGCTTATCGTTGTTTCGGGGTTACGGATTAGGGAGGATACCACCTTCCGGCATTTGGGCGACGGACCATACGGTCCTAGACCTTCGCTGCTAGAAGAATGGTATGGTGTCCCTACTTCGGACGAGTTAAGGTTGAAACGACGGCTCGAGAAGGAAAGTCTCGTCAGAAGACTTGAATCTGAAGAAAGTGCCACTGTAGTAAAGGGGACTCGTGAGAAGGGAACCCGGCAGCTATCGCACGACAACTGCGAGGATGCACAGAAAAGACCACTAGAGGATGCTATGGAAAAGTTGAGGACTGATATTCGACGACTAGCAAAAGAAAGAGAAGAGAAATTTGGAGATGAGATTGATTCATCGAGAATTCATGGACGATGAGTATGCGGAAATCAACATGGTCGAAACGCGAGCTTCGTCGGCTTCACGAGGTGCTCCTGCGGTCGCGAGAAGAGAGGAGCCGGAAGTGATGAGAAGGCGACTTTAAGAGAAAGACGATACGATCGCCCGAATGGCGAAAAGAATGGAAGAGATGGGCTGTAGCCTAGCCGCTCTCCGAGTCGAGTGCGACCCCAAAGAGAGACGCCCCCGAGAGGTCATTCACATTGTGGACGGAGGAAAGGAGATTACATCCGTCAACGGGGATGATCGGCTAAAGAAAGATACAACACAAAGCATGATTCCGGAAAAAGATATCAAGAGCTTGGTGGAATAGCGAGTGCGAGAAGCCTTAGCACAATCGAAGAGTCGGGACATCCATTCGGACGGGTAGACCTTACCGGAAGAATTCGACGATGTCCGATACCCAAAGGCTTCGTACCACCTGCTGTTCAAAACCTTTGATGGAGCCAGGAACCCCAGACGGCATGTTGCACACTTTCGTGCCGGTTGTTGCAATGCGGCGGGAGCGATGCATTACTCTTCCGACGATTCGTCGGCGGCACTGTCGGGGATCGCCTTTGATTGGTATGCAAAATTACCGAATGGTTCGGTGAAGACATTCTCGGAACTAGAAAACCTCTTCATCGAGCGATTCAGCGAAGCTCGGCACCACATCACTATAGGTGATTTAGTGGTAGAGAAGCGAAGCGAACGAAACTTTGATGGATTACATACTTCGATGGAGAAATCTAAGTATGAAGTGTGAACCACAATTACAAGAACAGCATGCAGTCGGCATCTTACTTAAAAGCATTCATGGCCGATAGCACTTCTCATCGAAAGGATTCACTATTAAGACTTTTGAGAAGTTGTTAAGCAAGGCGGAAGCTTGCAAGAGAGGCGAAGCAATTAAGTTTCGCCGACAAAACAGGACAAGCAAAAGCACTGTGAAGACTTTTGAAAAGAAATCCGGGATCGTTGCAGCGAGTTGACGAAGGCAAGCAACCGATACAAATATCGTCCGAACGACCGCAACAACCTCAACAGAATTACCGACAACCCCGAGCCCGGCTATCGGTCATCTTCACGGTATGAACAACCGCCTCGTCCGTAACTTACATTAAGGGAACTTCGAGCGGGGAATATCCATTCAAGAATGAAGCGGTGCTGAAAATGTTCCGTAGTACGATGAAGACTCCAGATTTCCAGCTGCCGAGCACTAAGAGACCGGAAGAAGTCAACAAGAAAGGTGATCCCAACTTTTGCCCTTACCACCGGATGCTTGGACACAAGATAGAAGATTGCATTACCTTGAAAAGTTGGCTCGACGACAACCTTCGGAAAGGGAATATAACAATCCCAAAGGAGTACATGAAGGAACCCCGAAAAGGAGGTTCCGTCGATGTTGTCTCGGCCCGATCCCATTGTTCGATAGATCCACTATGCGGCCGACGATGGATGGACTACCGCTTGGACGAGGTCTTCGAAAAAAATTTTAGACGGCATCCAAGCCGCTTCGGTGCGAGCTTCGATTCGAAGTTCGAAACTCGTCGAGTCGGTGCTTATCACTTGCGATAGAAGAACCACCTCGACGAGAGACGATTGAAGAGAAGAAGAAAATCGACGAAGAAGAGAGGACCGAGGCTCCTAAGGCTAGACTAGGGGCTGCTTATCCTAGGATAGTTGTTTTGGATTCGGGGGAGAAATCCCTCGAACCTCGACTTCTGTATGATTATGCGCTACTCGGTGGGATCTTATAATGATAGGGTGATGGCGTTGGCTACGTTTGGTTTCTAACGATTACGTAACTGGCGACAATCCGGACATCGATTTCGATACCAATGACAATTCTCAAATCATACACAATCTTGACGATCACGATGACGAAGAAGACATCCATCAAGGAGGTTACGAGAGTTCAACAAGCAACGAATCTATCTGCGAGTTTCGAGGAGCTCCAGTCGCAATAGAATTAGAGCCTTCAGACTCTGAAGCTAATCAAGAAGAACCTGTCATTCCGATTCAGGAAGAAACACCAGCAAACTCAACACTAGATTCAGAAGAAATTACAGAAGTCAACTTAAGAAGTGGAAGAGTTCTACCTCCGAGAATGAGTCCAAAGGATAAAGGGAAACAGGTGGTTGTTCAGGAAAAATCAACCCCGGCAGAAGAAATACCCATTCGAGAAGAAGCCGAAACACATGAAAATAAAGTGGAATATAATGTGCTAGCCCATCTTAGGAAACTACCGGCCAAACTGAGCATCTACGACGCTCTCATCTTATCAAAGGAGATGAGAGAAGCTCGATCGAGGCCTTACTTGATTCGAAATTTGCTTAGCTCAAATGGCCGAAGATTCCTTAGATGAGGTTTGCTCGTTAAAGGAACAACGAGGTGTTACCTTCATGGATAATGACCTACTACTTAGGACGCTGAGACCACAACCGACCGTTGTACATTTCGGTTACAATTGGGAAGTTTACACTCTCCGGAGTATTGGTGGATCCGGGAGCATCAATCAATATAATGAGTCTTCGAACACTAGCATACTTGGAAATTGATGCTCGCGAGCTCGAAGCCGACAAAATGTTATTAAGAGGATTCGACCGAGAAGGAGAAAGAGCCCTCGGATCAATAACACTACTAATGAAGACCGGTGACTTAGCAAAGACAACCGCAAAATTTCACATAATTGATTCGAAACATCGTTCAACGCTCTGCTGGGCCGACCATGGATACATGAAAACGAGGATGGTACCATCATCTCTACATCGGTGCATCAAATACTACGATGGAGGGGAACGAGTGCATCAAAGGTGACTTACAACCATTCTCCGTACATGAGATTGGAATCCATGAAGACGCGGCTTATTATGCACCACCGAAGAAAACAATCTTCTCCGGAGATACCATAACAAATGAAGCAAAGAAAGTTCGGGACAACGAAAACACTGAAGTTCTAGTCCAACGGTCACTCACCACTCCCTTACGGCGAGATGGTGAAGGTTTCTCCACAACTTGCATCCGAGGTCGAGGCCGGGGACGAGGTCGTGGCGAGACGTTAGGACGAGTTGGACGAGAGGAAACCGGCCATCAATGTCGATTGGGAAGACGAGTTCGAAGAAGAAAAAGAGATCGAACAAGAAGCGGCGACAATAAGTCGGAAGAAGCCGCAATTCAAGATCTCTCTCGAAGATGAGAAGAATGAAGAATACAAATCAATGTACGAGAAGATTAACCACTATGTACATACTGTGACCCTGAGCCCGATCCATTGTAATAAGATCGAGGGTATGGTGGTCAAAGAGGTACGTAGCGGCGGTGCAAAGCCAATCAAATTCTACCGTGGTGCTTCTTCCTCCAAAACTGAAAATAATGTACAATTTGAAGATGTCACTTCATCGAAATTAATGGAATTACCTTTTGAGTGGTACTCTCCCTGTGTTCAAAATTTAATTCAGCATGGTTTCTTACCTCGACAATGGAAAAAAGGCCAATCACAACATTTTGAAAAATTATGGAATAACTCCTGTCGTCCACCCAATTTAAAGCATGGTCTCGGATTCGGCACTGTAGGATCAGTTGACGATACTGAATTTTACTTGGTTGACACTTGCAAGACCAATGAAGACTGCATGGAAGCTACAGAAGAGCTCAAAGATTTACAAATTGGAGACGCTCGACCAGAATTCGAAGAAGAGATCAAATCTACAATAGATGAGTTAACGGAAGTTAACTTAGGTACTAGCGAAGAGCCTAGACCAACCTCTGTTAGCTCCTTACTCAATAAAGAAGACTCCGAAGAAATAATCAAGTTATTAATGAAATTTAAAGACTGTTTTGCTTGGAGCTACGATGTGATGCCGGGATTAGCTCCGGAGGTCGCAGTCCATAAGCTAGGAGTGGATCCTGCCACGTCCGCGTCGGACAAGGTCCCAGAAGAATGCGTCTAGAAATCGAACAACAAGTCATAGCCGAAGTTAAAAAGCTAATAGACACCAAATTTGTCCGAGAAGAACAATACCCAACTTGGTTAGCCAATGTAGTGCCAGTCAGAAAGAAAAATGGTCAGATCAGAATTTGTGTGGATTTCAGAGATTTAAACAAGGCATGTCCAAAGGATGAATTCCCTCTACCGATCCCAGAACTAATGATCGACATCGCTTCGACACATGAGATATTCTCATTCATGGATGGATCTTCAGGATACAACCAGATAAAAATGGCTCCAGAGGATGACAAACTTACAACATTCAGAACGCCGATCGGAGTATATTGCTACACAGTGATGCCATTCGGACTGAAGAACGCGGGAGCAACATACCGAGAGAGCGATGACAAGAATTTTTGATGATCTCATCCACAATCGGGTCGAATGCTACGTGGACGATGTGGTCATTAAAAGCAAAGTAAAGGAAAACCACTTGTATGATTTGAGAATTGTTTTCGAACGATTAAGACAATTTAACCTTAAGATGAATCCCTTAAAATGCGCCTTCGGCATCACCTCGGGAAATTCTTAGGATTCGTTGTCCGACATCGTGGAATTGAAATCGACCGGAAAAGATTAAAGCTATCTTAGAAATGCCGCCTCCCAAAACCTTAAAACAACTACGATCCTTTCAAGGAAGCTGGCATATCTTCGACGCTTTATCTCGAACTTGTCGAGTAGGTGTCGGCCTTTCTCGGCACTAGTTAAAAGGACCCCAAATTTATTTGGGATGAGAAATGCCGAGAAGGCCTTCGAGGACATTAAGCGATATTTAATGACACCTTGTCTTAGCCGACCCCGGTCTCGAGTAGACCAGCGATACTTTATACCGCGGCTCTAGACGACTCTCTCGAGCCCTGTTAGCTTCGAGTCAATGATGAGGGTAAAGAAAATGCTCTTTACTACTTAAGCCGTCGTTTACTTCCGACGGAAATAAGGTATCCCGCAATTGAAAAGCATTGTTTGGCTCTGATCTTCGCCGCTCAAAAGCTCAGGCATTACATGCTTTCTCATAAGGTCAACCTGATCTCGAAATTTAATCCATTGCTGATACTTGATGACCCGTCCAACACTTTCCTGCGAGACTTGCCGGATGGTCGATGATATTATTGCAATTCGATATAACTTTCGTGCCTCTTCGTGCCGTAAAGGGACAAGTCCTAAGCGAGACTTCCTCGCGACACACCCTTTGCGGTAGAATCTCCTCTCGATGACGATGCGCGGATGAACAAATAATGAGCCTAGAAGACCACGATGATCGACGTTGGGAATTATATTTCTACGAGCATCTTCGAGCACACAAAGACGAAGAATCGCAAGTGATAGTGCCGGTAAGACAGGGATCGGATTAATCTTTGTAACACCGGAGCGGGGATGTTAAGATACTCCTACCACTCGGCGGAGCGCGTGTACAAACAACGAAGAGAATACGAAGCCCTCATAACGGACTGGAATTAACTATTCAAATGGGGATAATAGACATCAACATCTACGGAGATTCACAATTAATCATTCAACGGATCGATCGGACGAGTATAGAATTTTAAAGCGAGACTCGAGCAATACTTCCAGGTATGCCATACGAGTTGTTGGAACAAATTCCGAATGTGACAATCTACGAAAATTCCCAGAAAAGAAAATGCCTTAACGGATGCGTTAGCTCACCTCGCAAAAGAATTTACCTGTTTGCAAGATGAGTCAGTAGAAGTGTCAGTTCACGGACGTCAGGTCCTATCGCAGCTCGACATAGACACAATACACAAATCAGAAAAAGAAGAAAAATCAGTTGCAAAAAGCCCACTTCCCTGAAACCTTCCTAAAAGCCCAAATTTCATGCTAAAGCCCATATGACAATTGCTCTACATCACACCCTTAATTAAAATCAATCCCTAAGTTTGAAAATTCATCATGAAGCCATTCCAATTAAGCCCCATAAAAATTCCCATCAAAATACCAAAATTTTTCTTAAATCCATTTCCATGAAATTGACCTAACTTTTCCCAAGCCACATGGAGCCATGAAGCCACATGCAAGCCATTGGCAAGCCATGAGGATCTCTAAGTTGTCAATTCTCCTTAAATGGCAAAAGAAGGAGGTCCTTTAAGCACCTCCTAAAATTCATTAACCTTAAGCATGTTTCACCTTAACCCAAATATAATCCAAATATATTTGGATAAGGACTTCTCCATGCCAAGCCAGCTGATCCTTTTGACTCCCCACAACACCCAAAGCCACCTTGAAGGGTGAACGAAGCCCAAAATGATGGGTTGAGCCAAACCGAAGCCAAAATGGCCTCTTCCCCATTCCATTCCAAGCCATCCCCTTTACACATGGCAAGGCCCGATTGAACGCACTAAACCCTAGCCCTGACCCACCTGGACTTGAGGGTGACCCATGCCTGCGGCCGACGCACGGGTCGTCGGAAAACTCCATGGCCGAGACATGGGGAGGAGCCGAGCTTTGGAATTCCACCTTGCTGAGCTGCCCCATGCCCAATGGCCACCATGGCTGTTCTGCCCTTGACCTAAGCGGCTGATCCCAACCCTTGGCCATCCCTGTGAGGCCCTCCACCCTCTCTTATTTAAACACCAACCCCTCTCGGCCATCGGAGGTGCTAAAAAAAAACCTTAAGGAAACTCTGCTAAAATTGCTCCAGATCACTCTCCATACTCAGAGCAATTGATCCACTGGTGCCGATTTGCAATAATCCCCACCAATAGAACTTAATTTCTCAGCCAAAATTCCACCCAAAACCAGAACACTTCTCCACAGTGAGCTAATCCTCAAATTGGCGGTCCTACACCTTCACTGGACCGAGAGGAGAAGTCCGCTAGCAAAAGCCCCTCTCCGGGACACCCGGTTGCTCCGGCCTCGAAGCTTTGTGATCGGTTGTGGTTGAAATCATACCTAGGCGATTCACTGGACCGGGAGACTTCATGCTGGAGCTTGTTGGGATCCGATCGAAGGTGACACAACCCTCGGATTAAAGCCACACTTCTGCGAGCAAAGGTATGAGCTAATTCTTCATCCCGGAGCTTCGGAGATTCTCCATTTCAAATGCTTTAATTTCAATGCATGATCACCGTATAGATGTGTTCGTCTCTTCAAGACGAATCCATAGAGCACAAGAACACGAAAATCTGTTAAGTATTGAGTGAGTTATTAGGGTTTTAGTGTGGACGGCTCTCGGGTGAGGATGCTTGGGGACGATGAACGGATGTCGTATATTTAATACACGTGCGGACAGACGGCTCAGATTAGGTCGGATCAACGGATGATACGCGGAAGGCGGGACCTGGGCTGCTGACTCAAGTGGCGGCATCGAATGGGAGCGCGCCACGCGGCACTTCTGAGATGTTAAGTTTGACGCGGCGCCGACTCGGATAAATAGAAAATTAAGGATTTTCTGATTTATTTAATTCCCTAAACTTCAAAAATACATTACTTTGTGTAGAAAAATCGAGAAAAATAAAATAAAAATACCCTCTTGCTCGGTGAACGAGAGGAGAATAATGTGGAAAAGAAATCATTTAATTTCATCGAAGTATTTTATTTTTAATGATTTATTTCCTTCGCATTGTTTTAATTCTCCATGAATATAGGAAATTCACCATGACATGACACCATAGGGCTTTTGAAGCCTCTGAATTTGGGAACATTCCCTGAATTTTGCAAAGTCAGAGGCCATCACTATGAGAAGTTATTGATTTTTCAAATTCATGTTACTGTTTTGAGTATTTTAATTCCAATAATTAGCATGTTGTGAAATAAATTCTAGGAAAATTTGGTGATGTCTCTTATGACTAGAGGACCCTAGGAAAAATAGGTTTTGAGTTAACTCATTTAAAATAACCCTAATTGGCTTAAACACCCAAAATAGATCCCTAATTAATTAGAGCTAACCATACATTAAATTGACTTGAAATCAATTCTCCATTGAACTTCAGGATCATAGGAACCCACCATAAAAATTTGAAGTCAATTGGACTTGGTTAGCCCTACTAAATGGGTTGATTAAGCTATTTAGCCATTTTAAACTTTAAAAATTCATAACTTTCAAAATACTTTTCAAAAATTCACCAAATTGGTTTTGGAGCCTCTCTGATATCAGTGAAATTTAAGAAAATTAAAATTTCAATTTTCTAAAAAAGTTGATTTTTTGGTATTATTTTAATATTTTAATAATTAAAAAATAATAAAAATTACAAAAAATAATAAAATTCACCAAAATGTCAAATTTTGAATTTTAATCACTTAGGAACAAACCTCATATTTTTCTTAGGTATATTTAATGAGATATTAAATTTTAAAGCCCTAGGGTAATTTTAAAATTAAAAAAATGTATTTTCTAGCATTTTCACTAAAATAATTATAATAAATTAAAGAAAAATAAAAAAAATTGTAAAAATTGATTCTCTGGTTTCCTTGATATTAGAGAGATTTTTGAAAAATATAAAATTCATTTTTCAACCTTTATTTTATTTTTAAATTAATTAATACTCCAAAACTTAAAATAATTATAATAAAAATAATATAATTCAAAAAATCACCAAAATTGGTCCAAGTGGTCCTCTAGTTATTAGGAATGTCCCATAATTTTCTTAAGGACAAAAACTTTCCCTTGGTCATATTATTAAATTTTCCTTGGAAATCTCTATTTTCTACCAAAAATAATTATATAAATAAATTAAATACAGAAAATTCACATTTTCTCCTCTCATGTCTTTATTGGCATATGAGTGAAGTCACATAAAAATTTCAAGTTCATTTAAGCTCAATTTAGTGAGTTATGAAATTATTAAGCTTGAAGGGTAAAATGGTAATTAAAAATTTTAACCCCTAATTAAAACTTTAGGTTTAATAAAAATTAACAAGTAAAATATTTGATCCTAATATGATTTGGATGATTGAAATTTAAATAATTAAAGGGTAGAAACTCATTAAACAATTTAAAATAATTGAAATAAACCTTAATTAAATAATTGATTAAATTTGGAAGAATAATAAAATTGGAATTATTAAAATAGGGATATTATTAGGAAGAGATTTATTCTTTAATTTAAAAATCCCTAAATTAATCATCTCGATAATATTTAATTCCTAATTAAAAAATGATAATTCAAATTTAAGTTTTAAAATGTTAAAGGACTTAATCATTAAATTAAATTAAAAAAAAGAGTTAAATTATTAAACTTTTTTTTAAATTTAAAAATAAAATTAAATTAAAGATTAAATTAAATTAAATCAAACAAATAAAATTAAATTAAAGATTAAATTAAATTAAATTAAATTAATAAATCAAATTAAATTAAATTAAATAAATAAATTAAATTAAATTAAATTAAACTAAATTAAATTAAAAAATGTTAAATTAAATTAAATTAAATTAAATTAAAACATATTAAATTAAATTAAATTAAATTAAATTAAAAATTAAATCAAATTAAATTAAAATTGAAGGAAGTTAAATTAAATTAAATTAAATTAAGTTAAATTAAATTAAATTAATTTATATCAAATCAAACTAAATTGAATTAAATTAAATTAAATTAAAATTAAATTGAATTAAATAACATCACCTAAGACATAAAGAAATTAAATATAAAACAACTTGAACACTATTCCAAATTTAAACACGATAACTAAAATTAAACTAAATCACAATTCATTGGAGCACCAATTTGCCCTCGAAAACCTTTATCATCATAACTCCTAAGTAGAACATTAAATGAAATGTTACTTCACTCATAGGATATTCAGAATGTCCTAGTTCATCGAGCAAGATAACAAAACTTGAATCCCCGGACGATTAATTCATTTGTATAATTAAATTCATTTGGACTTAAAACAATCCTAGAAATATTGAAAAGATGTTTAAGATTTGTCTTAAGAACTTCCTCGATATGATAGGATGTTCATAAGAACAATTGAACTTAATTATTCTTTGATGAAGAAAATCGTCCTCGAAACCAAAACACAAGAACCTATACGTCATAGGAAATGACTAGCTATAGGATTAGGAATTTGGTAGAAAACCATAACCCTTCCCTTAGCCTTACCTAGGAACTTGCTTAAATATTCTAATTGTGTTTTAAGTGCAGCTTGGGATGACGGGAAGACTCTCCGAGTACGCTTTTATTTTATTGCAATTTACCTTATTGCAATTTCTTTAATCGCATCGCACTTACTTTTCTTGCATGATAAACAATCGTTGCATGAAAACCCACACCTTTAGGATAGTCCCTAAAACTGAAACCAAAACTAAATTAAAAGTCATTGCAAGATAAAATTCACTGCCACAACATTTCAAAATATAAAACAACTCAAAATTTAATCACAAACAGAACACAAAACTACAATTACAACTAAATTAAAACGTCCTGTTGGATGATCTGGAATACCTCGTATGATGTAACCTACGTGTTGCTAACGGGATTTCCCATGGTCTAAATGAAAGTGTGGAACTCATTCAGTTGAGTTTAGCAAATTCATTTGGACTAAGTGAATCCGATAAAAATAACGATGCAGGAAGGATGGAACCGTGGGATCTTAACCGGTGTCGTTATAATCAACTTTAAGATTTGTTTTAATTAAAACACAAAAACACTTGGAAATTAAGACTTCTCTAAACCAAAACACTCTTCTCATCTCCTAATCCATGACTTCTATAACTAAACCTCTACAACAACAAGGAGCTCGGAGCATGGTGGGCAGCACGACCATCGTCATCAGCAAAACTTGAATCTACATCAGCAAAACTTTCCTAGAATTAAACAACAAGGCCATAGGATTTCGAGGTAGTTTTCCTAGTGCAACATAAATTCTCAACCTCTTCGTTAGGCATTTGCATTGCAAATTAAGCCCTAACCAGACTTAGGATTCCGAGGTAGTCGTTTGGTACGACATAAACCCTCACATCTTCAAGGCTATTTGCATGATTCTAGCATATAAATATAAGTCCTAATTAACTAAAATTGGCAAGATCAAAACATTAAATAATTATTAGGACTTTCCTAAATTCAAGCCAAACAATAGGATAGCCGGGAAATTACCGAAGTTTGCTTCTAATCTGTAATTTCTTCTACCTTTCCTCCTTTGAAATCCCAAAATAAAATCTTCTAAACTTGATCCATTCCCTATTGAAATTCCAAAATTCAATCCTTTGAAAACTTAAACTTTGAAATTCTTGAGAGCAGAATTATCGATTATTATCGAGAGTTTTCTTAGGTGATTCCCGTCACTTAAGATGTAATTAACTATAGGGGCTTGCCCTTATAGGGAATTTTAAAGAACCCAGGTAATATAAACCCTGTTTAATGCTTTCATATTAAGCAGGGGAATTTGTCGGCTTATAAAATTGGTTAGCAGACCAAACGGTTGTCACAAATCTTCTAGTTTATTTAATCGAGCCCTATCATTAAGTAGTGTGTCTATTCTCCGGGGTAGATACACGGTTTGTGATGCGGTGCTCGTTTATATAAACTATTTGGGATGTGAGATCGGTTGATTTCATATCTTAAAATTTCAAATTTAAAATTATTTTCAAAAATCAAATACAACTTTTCAAATTATTTATTTAAATTAAATTAAAAAATTTGCCGACAATTTCTGTTAGGCGACCCCTTTTCTAAATACAACACAACCTAAAAATAATGCCGACATATTTCTGGCGACTCCGCTAGGGAATAATTCCTCTCTTCATTTTAATCGGACAGTTCTGCTTTCAAAAAATCGGTGGTGTATCCATGTCCCTTGTGGATCAAGTTACCCTTCTTTCCGTTGGAATACTATGTTCATTTCTACCTTGAACAAGTATAACCAACATTCTCTCGGATTTAGGAGCCACTTGTTTAGACACCCGTAAACGAGAGAGGTTCGAGATCCTTTTACCTCATTTACGAGGTGGGTGGACCCCGATAGGTGTTAGTTTAGGAGTGATCCTTCGAGTCGAGAAGTCTTGCATAAGACTTTCTTTTCCTTTCCAACTCTGAATCAGATTCATTACCTTCTCTACACCTTTGAACATTCCGTTCTAAATAAACAAACCCTCTAATGAATCACTCTTTTAACAAATAACTCCTTCTTATAAATACATGAACAAGAATGTGTTCGGACTCTTTTCGATTCCTTTCTTTTCGTCATGATGAGAAGAAGCATAACTTGGGACTGACATTCAGGATCTACCCTGCAGAAATGGAAGCCCCAAAGCCGATTTTCTACTTCACCAATGGACTCGGACTTCGCTGTTTACAAGGATGAGCTGCCCGACAATGGGATCATCCGGTTTGGACAAGGATTCGAGAACACGAATGTCAAGATCACCGACGTTTCCCTTTTCGCGTCGACAAACAAAGTATCCGAAGCTAAGAAGCCGCCGATCGAGTTCGACCTTAGGTCGACCCAAGAGTTTCCTCCCCTGCAAAAGATCCCGATCGAGAGGAGTCTCGTTGTCCACGGAGGACCGTTCTTGCTACCCCCACTGGTCTAGTTGTCTCGCACCTACCCGACACGCTGAGTTAAAGGGGAAGGAAATCCGGAACTATGGTGAACCCTGTTACCGTGGAGGGTACGGACTCTCTGTGAGACCTTCGTTTTGAAATCGGGTCCAGCTCGAGAATTCCATCACTAACAAGGACCCAAAGAAGGAATAGAAGTAGGAAGATTGCTAGGAAGGCCGAGCTGTCGAAGTCGCTTTCTGGAGGAAATCCCGTAAATCCCCGAGTACACACCACTACTCGAATACATACCATTGCTCGAAGATACACCCTTTTTGGAAGGAAGTAGATTCCATCCCCTTTCCGCCGTGGCTAACGAGGAAAATGTCCGCGGGATTGTTTCTACATTACCTCGACCAGGCATACTACGACGACAAGCGAAACAAAAGGGCTAAGATTACACCATTTGCCCGACTACGGATCGTGATCGAGAAGCTAGCAAAGAAAGAGAAATGCCCCGTATCGGAGATTCTAAGGAGGATAGGGCGGGTGCCGATCAAATCCCGTCTTCGCGCCACGGGTAGAACCCGCCATCGTTACGGAAAAGCCAAATAAAAGGATGAAGGCTAGTCCGCCTATCGTTGTTTCGGGGTTGCGGATTAGGGAGGATACCACCTTCCGACATTTGGGCGACGGGCCATCCGGTCCTAGACCTTCTACCGCTAGAAGGATGGTATGGCGTCCCACTACTTGGACGATTAAGGTTGAAACAACGGCCGAGAAGGAAAGTCTCGTCAGAAGACTTGAATCCGAAGAAAGTGCCACTGTAGTAAAGGGGACTCATGAGAAGGGAACCCGACAGCTATCGTACGACAACTGCGAGGATGCACAGAAAAGACCGCTAGAGGATGCTATGTAAAAGTTGAGGACTGATATTCGACGACTAGCAAAAGAAAGAGAAGAGAAATTTGGAGATGAGATTGATTCATCGGAATTCATGGACGATGAGTATGCAGAAATCAACATGGTCGAAACGCGAGCTTCGTCAGCTTCACAAGGTGCTCCTGCAGCCGCAGAAAGAGAGGAGCCGGAAGTGATGAGAAGGCAACTTCAAGAGAAAGATGATACGATCGTTCAAATGGCGAAAAGAATGGAAGAGATGGCTGTAGCCCTAGCCACTCTCCAGAGTCAAGTGCAACCCCAAAGAAAGACGCCCCCAGAGGTCATTCACATTGTGGACGGAGGAAAGGAGATTACATCCGTCAACGGGGATGATCAGCTAAAGAAAGATACAACACAAAGCATGATTCCGAAAAAGATATCAAGAGCTTGGTGGAACAGCGAAGTGCGAGAAGCCTTAGCACAATCAAAGAGCCGGACATCCATTCGGACGGGTAGACCTTACCGGAAGAATTCGACGCTGTCTAGTACCCAAAAGGCTTCGTACCACCTCTGTTCAAAACCTTTGATGGAACCGGGAACCCCCGACAGCATGTTGCACACTTTCGTGCCAGTTGTTGCAATGACGGCGGGAGCGATGCATTACTCTTCCGACAATTCGTCAGCAGCCTGTCAGGGATCACCTTTGATTGGTATGCGAAGTACCAAATGGTTCGGTGAAGACATTCTCGGAACTAGAAAACCTCTTCATCGAGCGATTCTCCGGAGCTCGGCACCACATCACTATAGGTGATTTAGTGGTAGAGAAGCAGAAGCCGAACAAAACTTTGGTGGATTACATACTTCGATGGAGAAATCTAAGTATGAAGTGTGAACCACAATTACAAGAACAGCATGCAGTCGGCATCTTACTTAAAAGCATTCATGGCCCGATAGCACTTCTCCTCAAAGGATTCACTATTAAGACTTTTGAGAAGTTGTTAAGCAAGGCCGGAAGCCTGCAAGAGGAGGCGAAGCAATTAAGTTTCGCCGACAAGAAAGACAAGCAAAAGCACTGTGAAGACTTTTGAAAAGAAATCCGGGATCGTTGCGGCGGTCGACAAAGGCAAGCAACCGATACAAATATCGTCCGAATGACCACGACAACCTCAACGAGATTACAAGCAACCCCGACCCGGCTATCAGTCATCTCTACAGTATGAACAACTGCCTCGTCCGTAACGTACATTAAGGGAACTTCTGAGCAGGGAATATCCATTCAAGAATGAAGCAGTGCCGAAAATGTTTCGTAGTCTGATGAAGACTCCAAATTTCCAGCTGCCAGAGCTTAAGAGACCAGAAGAAGTCAACAAGAAAGGTGATCCCAACTTTTGCCCTTACCACCAGATGCTTGGACACAAGATAGAAGATTGCATTACCTTCAAAAGTTGGCTCAACGACAACCTTCGGAAAGGGAATATAACAATCCCGAAGGAGTACATGAAGGAAACCCAAAAGGAGGTTCCGTCGATGTTGTCTCGGCCCGATCCCATTATTCGATAGATCCCTATGCGATCGACGATGGATGGACTACCGCTTGGACGAGGTCTTCGAAAAGATTTTAGACGAGCATCCAAACCGCTTCGGTGCGAGCTTCGATTCAAAGTTCGAAACCTGTCGAGTAGGCACTATCACTTGCGATAGAAGAACCACCTCGACGGAGACGATTGAAGAGAAGAAGAAAATCGACGAAGAAGAGAGGACCGAGGCTCCTAAGGCTAGACTAGGGGCCGCTTATCCTAGGATAGTTGTTTCGGATTCGGGGAGAAATCCCTCGAACCTCTGACTCTGTATGATTATCTGCTCACTCCGGTGGGATCTTATAATGATAAGGGTGATGGTGTTGGCTACTTTTTGACTGTTTCTAACGATTACGTAACTGGCGACAATCCGGACATCGATTTCTATACCAATGACAATTCTCAAATCATACACAATCTTGACGATCACGATGACGAAGAAGACATCCATCAAGGAGGTTACGAGAGTTCAACAAGCAACGAATCTATCTGCGAGTTTCGAGGAGCTCCAGTCACAATAGAATTAGAGCCTTCAGACTCTGAAGCTAATCAAGAAGAACCTGTCATTCCGATTCAGGAAGAAACACCAGCAAACTCAACACTAGATTCAGAAGAAATTACAGAAG
Source organism: Papilionanthe hookeriana x Papilionanthe teres (assembly GCA_022702705.1). Taxonomy (NCBI): domain Eukaryota; kingdom Viridiplantae; phylum Streptophyta; class Magnoliopsida; order Asparagales; family Orchidaceae; genus Papilionanthe; species Papilionanthe hookeriana x Papilionanthe teres. The sequence goes on from CM040422.1 coordinate 174,634,924, forward strand.
TCAACTTAAGAAGTGGAAGAGTTCTACCTCCGAGAATGGGTCCAAAGGATAAAGGGAACGGTGGTTGTTCGAGAAGAATCAACCCGTGCGAAGAAATACCCATTCGAGAAGAAGCCGAAACACATGAAAATAAAGTGGACTATAACGTGCTAGCCCATCTTAGGAAACTACCGGCCAAACTGAGCATCTACGACGCTCTCATCTAATCAAAGGAGATGAGAGAAGCTCTGATCAAGGCCTTTCTTGATTCAGAAATTTGCTTAGCTCAAATGGCCGGAGATTCCTTAGATGAGGTTTGCTCGTTAAAGGAACAACGAGGTGTTACCTTCACGGACAATGACCTACTACTTGGGACGACGAGACCACAACCGACCATTGTACATTTCGGATACGATTGGGAAGTTTACACTCTCCGAGTATTGGTGGATCCGGGAGCATCAATCAATATAATGAGTCTTCGAACACTAGCATACATGGAAATTGATGCTCGCGAGCTCGAAGCCGACAAAATGTTATTAAGAGGATTCAACCGAGAAAGGAGAAAGAGCCCTCGGATCAATAACACTACTAATGAAGACCGGTGACTTAGCAAAGACAACCGCAAAATTTCACATAATTGATTCGAAACATCGTTCAACGCTCTCTTGGGCCGACCATGGATACATGAAAACGAGGATGGTACCATCATCTCTACATCGGTGCATCAAATACTACGATGGAGGGGAACGAGTGCATCAAAGGTGAATTACAACCATTCTCCGTACATGAGATTGGAATCCATGAAGACGCGACTTATTATGCACCACCGAAGAAAACAATCTTCTCCGGAGATACCATAACAAATGAAGCAAAGAAAGTTCGGGACAACGAAAAACCTGAAGTTCTAGTCCAACGATCACTCACCACTCCCTTACGGCGAGATGGTGAAGGTTTCTCCACAACTCGCATCCGAGGTCGAGGCCGGGGACGAGGTCGTGGCGAGACGTTAGGACGGTTGGACGGAGGCAACCGGCCATCAATGTCGATTGGGAAGACGAGTTCGAAGAAGAAAAAGAGATAAAACAAGAAGCGGCGACAATAAGTTGGAAGAAGCCGCAATTCGAAGATCTCTCCGAAGATGAGAAGAATGAAGAATACAAATCAATGTACGAGAAGATTAACCACTATGTACATACTATGACCCTGACCCCGATCCATTCTAATAAGATCGAGGGTATGGTGGTCAAAGAGGTACGTAGCGGCGGTGCAAAGCCAATCAAATTCTACCGTGGCGCTTCTTCCTCCAAAACTGAAAATAATGTACAATTTGAAGATGTCACTTCATCATAATTAATGGAATTACCTTTTGAGTGGTACTCTCCCTGTGTTCAAAATTTAATTCAGCATGGTTTCTTACCTCGACAATGGACAAAAGGCCAATCAAAACATTTTGAAAAATTATGGAATAACTCCGATCGTCCACCCAATTCAAAGCATGGTCTCGGATTCGGCACAGTACGATCAGTTGACGATACTGAATTTTGCTTGGTTGTCACTTGCAAGACCAATGAAGACTGCATGGAAGCTACAGAAGAGCTCGAAGATTTACAAATTGGAGACTCTCCACCAGAATTCGAAGAAGAGATCAAATCTATAATAGATGAGTTAATGGAAGTTAACTTAGGTACTAGCGAAGAGCCTAGACCTACCTTTGTTAGCTCCTTACTCGATAAAGAAGACTCCGAAGAAATAATCAAGTTATTAATGGAATTTAAAGACTGTTTTGCTTGGAGCTACGATGAGATGCCAGGATTAGCTCCAGAGGTCGCAGTCCATAAGCTAGGAGTGGATCCTACTTCGTCCGATCGGACGAGGTCCCAGAAGAATGCGTCCAGAAATCGAACAACAAGTCATAGCCGAAGTTAAAAAGCTAATAGACGCCAAATTTGTCCGTGAAGAACAATACCCAACTTGGCTAGCCAATGTAGTGCCGATCGAAAGAAAAATGGTCGGATCGGAATTTGTGTGGATTTCGGAGATTTAAACAAGGCATGTCCAAAGGATGAATTCCCTCTACCGATCCCGAGAACTAATGATCGACATCGCTTCAACATATGAGATATTCTCATTCATGGATGGATCTTCGGGATACAACCGGATAAAAATGGCTCCGAGAGGATGAAAAACTTACGACATTCGAACGCCGATCGGAGTATATTGCTACACGATGATGCAATTCGGAGCCGAAGAACGCAGGAGCGACATACCGGAGAGCGATGACAAGAATTTTGATGATCTCATCCACAATCAGGTCGAATGCTACATGGACGATGTGGTCATTAAAAGCAAAGTAAAGGAAAACCACTTGTATGATTTGAGAATTGTTTTCGAACGATTAAGACAATTTAACCTTAAGATGAATCCCTTAAAATGCGCCTTCGGCGTCACCTCCGGGAAATTCTTAGGATTCGTTGTCCGACATCGTGGAATTGAAATCAACCCGGAAAAGATTAAAGCTATCTTAGAAATGCCGCCTCCCAAAACCTTAAAACAACTACGATCCTTTCAAGGGAAGTCGGCATATCTTCGACGCTTTATCTCAAACTTGTCGAGTAGGTGTCAGCCTTTCTCGGCACTAGTTAAAAAGGACCCCAAATTTATTTGGGAAGAGAAATGCCAGAAGGCCTTCGAGGACATTAAGCAGTATTTAATGACACCTCCTGTCTTAGCAGCCCCAGTATCAGGTAGACCGCTGATACTTTATACCGCGGCTCTAGACGACTCTCTCGGAACCCTGTTAGCCCGGAGTCGATGATGAGGGTAAAGAAAATGCTCTTTACTACTTAAGCCGTCGTTTACTTCGACGGAAATAAGGTATCCCGCAATTGAAAAGCATTGTTTGGCCACGATCTTCGCCGCTCGAAAGCTCGGGCACTACATGCTTTCTCATAAGGTCAACCTGATCTCGAAATTTAATCCATTGCGATACTTGATGACCCGTCCAACACTTTCCGCGGACTTGCCGGATGGTCGATGATATTATTGCAATTCGATATAACTTTCGTGCCTCTTCATGTCGTAAAGGGACAAGTCCTAGCAGACTTCCTCGCGAGCACACCCTCTTGCGGTAGAATCTCCTCTCAATGACGATCCGCGGATGAACAAATAATGAGCCTAGAAGACCACGATGATCGACGTTGGGAATTATATTTCGACGGAGCATCTTCGGCACACAAAGACGAAGAATCGCAAGTGATAGTGCCCGGTAAGGCGGGGATCGGATTAATCTTTATAACACCGGAGCGGGGGATGTTAAGATACTCCTACCACTTGACGGAGCCGTGTACGAACAACGAAGCGAATACGAAGCCCTCATAATAGGATCGGAATTAACTATTCAAATGGGGATAACGGACATCAACATCTACTGGGATTCACAATTAATCATTCAACGGATCGTCGGACGAGTATAGAATTTTAAAGCCAAGACTCGAGCAATACTTCCGAGTATGCCATACAGTTGTTGGAACAAATTCCGAATGTGACAATCTATAAAATTCCCAGAAAAGAAAATGCCTTAGCAGATGCGTTAGCTCACCTCGCAAAAGAATTTGCCTGTTTGCAAGATGAGTCAGTAGAAGTGTCAGTTCACGGACGTTAGGTCCTATCGCAGCTCGACATAGACACAATACACAAATCAGAAAAAGAAGAAAAATCAGTTGCAACAGTGATAGAAAACACAGAAGATTGGCGACAGCCATTAATAGACTACCTGCAAACAGGAAAGCTACCAGACGATAGGTCGCTAGCCCATCAGATTAAGAAAAGAACTCTGTCCTACGCATTAATAAACAACACGTTATACAGAAGGTCTTTCGATCAAATGTGGCTAAGGTGCCTAGGCGGGTCCGAGGCCCGTGAAATTGTTAAAGAGGTGCATTCAGGACTTTGTGGCGCTCACCAGTCAGGTCCGAAGATGAAGATGAAAATTAAAAGACTAGGGTACTCACGGCCCTCGATGATGACCGACCGCATGAAAATCGCCAAGAGCTGTCACCAATGCCAAGTGCACGGAGTGGTTCTACACCAACCTCCAAATGTGTTACATCCGACAATTGCGTCGTGGCCATTTGAATGATGGGGCAAGGATATAGTGGGTCCAATAGAACCACCATCTTCAAAAGGACATCGCTTCATTCTTGCGGCTACAGATTACTTTTCCAAGTGGGCGAGGCGGTTCCACTCGAGAAGTGAAAGCACACCACGTGCTTACGGCTTTTCAAGAACCAAGTTGTCTACTATTTCGGAGTGCCGCGCGAGGATCATCTCGGATAATGGGTCGGCATTCGAAGCACACAAATCAACAATTTTGTCGGGAGACACGGAATTGACCGGCGATATTCAACAATTTACTACCCAAGAGCAAACCGCTCTGCTGAGGCTTTTAATAAAACTCTCATTCAAATCTTAAAGAAAACCTTGGACGATAATAAGAGAAATTGGCACGAGAAGTTATTAGAAGCCTTATGGGCCTACCGGACAACCTTCAGAACTCCTACTCAAGCTACACCTTACGCTCTGGTGTATGGGTCCGAGGCAGTGTTACCCTTGGAGGTGCAGCTTCCGTCCCTCAGAATTGCGGTTGCAAACAAAATCACGACAGAAGAGAATGCCAAATTACGACTAGAAGAATTAGAAAGCCTGGAAGGGAAAAGACTTGCAGCGCAACAGAATTTAGAATTATATCAAGCTAAGATGGTTCAAGCCCATGACAGACTGGTCCGCCCAAGAACCTTTAAAGTTGGTGACTTAGTTCTCGTCCTCAAAAGACCTATTCTTGCACACCGCAAGATCAGAGGAAAATTTGAACCCACTTGGGAAGGACCGTTTGTGGTTGAAGCAGTGTACTCAGGAGGTTCCTACGAGCTAGTAAATTGCCAGGGAGAACGACATATGCTTCCGATCAACGGACGATACTTGAAAAAGTATTACGCTACCTGATGTTTCGAAGGAATGAATTCTTCATCCCTAGAAGCACGGGTGAAGTAGTTACTTATGACTGGGTCCGAACCCTAAAATAAAAAATGTGCTAAAATAAATAAAATCATGATAATAAAGTTTTCCTTGTTTTCTCCTCCATATCAAGATCTCTTTCCTGATCTTATCCCATTTCATTCCTGTTAAAAAAAAATAAATAAATAATAATATAATAAAAAAATGTCTTTAATAAACATTTTCTTAATGTTCTTGTTCTTAGTACAGCCCCTGATCCTTTTCCTTGTCTTTTCGCAGGGAAATGTCGAACGGGCGGTTGGTCCTGAACTTTAGAAATGGCGTAAGCCTTGCACTCGATGAAAAGAGGCTGAAAGATGGCGCGATAATCGAGATTGACTCTGACTTCGCACCGACAGGCCTACGGTACGAGGAAAGTGACCGGATCCCGGTTGACCGAGAGGAACTCGCCCGGCAAACAAGTGATGAAAGTGGGTGGCCCAAGCCACCAATCCGAGCAGACAAGAAAAGAAAGGCAAACACTCGAAGAAGATAAGAAAATGAAGTCCGTAGTCACTACGGCGAGAGGGCGAGCTTGTCGGCCGCCGTGCCCACAGAGATTCAGGAAGTTCGAAGAGCTACTCTCACAACAACGCAACGAAGAAATAAGAATCGCCTTATCCGTAAGATGTTAACCAAACTAGGAGCGGACCAGCGCGACGAGGCAGTTGCTACTGCCAGTACATATACTTCAAGGACGCCAATTCACCAGGTACCGGAATAAAGGAGGCCAGCTCCTAGGATAACATAAGGTACCAGGGAAATCTCACGAAGATCAGAAGAAAGAAGGCTACCACGCCACCAGATAGAACCACCAATAATGCATAACCTTGTTGCAGAAGCAACCCCGGAGGATGTCCCGACAGACATCATCCCCGAGGAGCCGAGGTATGCAGGAGAACGTGAAGGGATTGAGCCGTATATCCCGCAATATGTCACCAGGCTCCGCCATTTGCAAATTATTCCAGAGTACGAGCTGGAAAGAATGCAGAATGTCGAAAGGAAAACTTTTGAATACTTCGAGAGAATCAGAGGCAGATGGATCAATATACTAGAAGGCCTCGAGCTACATACAGACATATTCTCAGAATATGAACAATAACAAATCGTGGATTGCATCCGGGATTTGAAAAGAATAGGCCAAGCGGGCCGCCTAAGAGAAAACACCTACTCAGAACCCCAGAGATGGATGCCAGGGAAAGGTAGAATTACAATACAATGTGGATGCTGTTACAACTTTGCGGAAGAGAGGAAGGGAAACCCTCCGGGAATACTCCGTCATGGCCAAGTGGATCCAATGTCATTAGTCATCAAGAAAATGGTAAAGAGGTTAATAACATGGAGGGTACTGCCAGCAGAATGCATACCCAATAGCTGCATTATTAACATCTACAAGCAGGGTGACTGCATACCCCCGCACATAGATCACCACGACTTTGTCAGACCCTTCTGCACAGTCTCTTTCCTGAATGAATGTAACATCATGTTCGGATCCGACTCTCCGGATAGCGAGCCCGAGTGAGTTCTGAGGGCCAGTGAAGATACCATTACCGGTATGTTCCGTCATGATACTGAAGGGAAACGGAGCAGATGTCGCTAAACATTGCTTACCAGGAGTACCAGTGAAGCGGATCTCAGTTACTTTCAGAAGGATGGACAACAAGAAGACACCTTACCATTTCCAGCCGGAGCCGGAGCTAGAGAGCCTCCGGCCTTACGAGCTATGAGCTACATGGAAAATATCACATCTCCAATGTACATCCATACGACATCCTTGCCAAGGATGGCTTGGAAGGTGATGTTATTGACCATGTACCTCACTATTCAGACATGGATTTCTGACAGATACCTTCTTTGGATGGATCGACGAAGATCATACATAGTTCGTTTTGAGTCTACATGGATTGTATGAGATGTATTCCAGATCGAGTTGTATGATGTATCTTTGACATGATTGGAATGAAAGTGACCATGTCACATTTTTGGCCTTCACCTCTTTTGTGCAAATTGACTGGGAAATGCCATTAAAGTTAAATGAACTTCGAACAAAGAACAGAAAAGAAATAAAAAAAAAGAATAAAAGAAAACTTTCCTTAAAAATCTGAAAATGATAAACACCAAATTCACATGAACATTAAATTCACGATAAAATAAAATTTGAATCATTAAAGGACAAACAAAATGAACATAAATTTCAAATCAAATCTAAATCAAGTTCAAATTCAATCTTTCCAGATTCCAAATCTCAATCAAATCTCAAATTCAATCCTTCCAAATCTCAAACCAGATCCCAAATCAAATTTCAATCATATTTCAAATCCAATCTCGATCAAATCTCAAATTCGATCTTCCAGATCTCAAATCAAATCTCAATCGAAAATTCAAATTCAATCTCCCAAATCTGAAATCCAATCCGTTCTACCCTCTCCCTTGTCTGAGATGGAAGCAGTTGATTCCATTGACACGGATCAAATCTGATGGTGAGGGATTATATCCAATCCAAACCAGTGACTTCCGATTAACTCTTTTGAACGGGGTACGTAACATCTACATATTCCCTCCTAATCTATTTCCTTCCATGAAAGTCTTTTACAACTTTCATGAAATTTTCGAAACACCAAAATTCCACACTTTTCAAATCAACACAACAAATTTTTGCAAAGCCAATGACTATTCAAAATCAAACTTTTGGAGTTGAGGATTTTACATCCAAGACTGCATTGCTTTAGGATTCTTTCCCTATCGCAATGAAATACATCAACATCAAATTCAAACTTTTGGAGTCGAGGATTTTACATCCAAGACTGCATTGCTTTAGGATCCTTTCCCTATCGCAATGAAATACATCAAAAAATCAAATTCTTGGGGTTGAGGATTTTACATCCGAAACTGCATTGCTTTAGGATTCTTTCCATATCACAATGAAATACATCAGAATTCAAACTTTTGGAGTCGAGGATTTTACATCCGAGACTGCATTGCTTTAGGATTCTTTCCCTATCGCAATGAAATACATCAAAATTCAAACTTTTGGAGTCGAGGATTTTACATCCAAGACTGCATTGCTTTAGGATTCTTTCCCTATCGCAATGAAATACATCAAATTCAAACTTTTGGAGTCGAGGATTTTACATCCAAGACCGCATCGCTTTAGGATTCTTGCCCTATCGCAATGAAATACATCAAATTCAAATTTTTGGAGTCGAGGATTTTACATCCAAGACTGCATTGCTTTAGGATTCTTGCCCTATCGCAATGAAATACATCAAATTCAAACTTTTGGAGTTGAGGATTTTACATCCGAAACTGCATTGCTTTAGGATTCTTTTCCTATCGCAATGAAATACATCAAAATTCAAATTTTTGGAGTTGAGGATTTTACATCCGATACCGCATTGCTTTAGGTTCTTTCCCTATTGCGATGAAATTCGTCAAAATCAAACTCTTGAGGTTAAGGATTTTACATCCAATACCGCATTGCTCTGAGATCTCTCCTCATTGTACTGATTCAATCCAATCGATTCAATTTTCTTTTGAGGTTGAAGATGTTACATCTAAAACCACAAAATTCCAATTTTCATTTCAAATCAAATCCCTTCAAATTAATCTTAACAAAACTTCAATCTAAATTAAAACTCCAAACTAAAATCTAAGCTCACACATCAAAACTTAAACTAAAACAAAATGAAATCTGAATCGAAATTCCCCCAGATCATGTGATTTGGAAGTCACCTTCTTTTCCTTTCCCCGGCGAGAGTTCAGGAATCTCCAGTTTCAGAGATATACTTGACACTCCCTAGCGGAAACTCTTCTACTTCGTCCTAAGTTTTTCACTTGGACATCTGTGTTGATTTTGTTGGTCGCTTCGGTCAACACCAATACACGCGGTGTGCTCCGTCAGCTCACCACACCTATTGGGGGTCCATTTCTTGACCTCATTTTTGATGAGGTCTTCTCTTCTTCTTTTTAGTACTTAGGATCTAGCCTTAGGCTTTTCCTTTGACTGTCTTAGAGGACTAGAATTGGGACCCACCACTTAGAAATTCAAACCACTTCTTAACTCCCTGCAAACTCCATAAACTTGATCGTAGACCCCTAATCACCTAGAGGGTTGAAATTAAATGTGGAAGTTTAAAGGATGAGTTCCTTAGGACTCTTTGGCCTTAGGACTACCCCGGGTGGCTCGGTGCAGTGAAGGGGCCGACTTACACACACACTACATTTATACACTACACTTTCACACACCCATACCCAACTCGACCTCCCGACTCATGTAGGTGATTCACATGGATGGTCCTTAACTCCTAAGCCCTTGGCTAAGAGGGTTAGGAACAACATAGTGGATGCCTCAAATGAGTCCCTTCATGGCTCATGTGGGCTTGATATGGCTTCATGGCTCAAACAAAATGATTTTATTCCACTTATATTCACCCAATCTTCAATTTTCCAAATTTTCAATTTTCCAAATTTTCAATTTTCCAAATTTTCAATTTTCCAAATTTTCAATTTTCCAAATTTTCAATTTTCCAAATTTTCAATTTTCCAAATTTTCAATTTTCCAAATTTTCAATTTTGACCCCCGGACCCTACACCCGCTTAGCTTACCCAAAACCCTCGAAACTACCCAAATTTCTCAAAAATTTCCAAATCACCCAAAATTCTCCAAAATCATTCCTAAACATTTCTCTCCACTCAAATTGACCATCCATACCCAAAAATACCAAAAATTCCAAAAATACCTCCCAATACCCTCCAAATACCCAAAATATCCCTCTTGACCCAAAAATCCAAAAATTCAGAAAATTCCCAGAAAATTCCAAAAAATCTCAAATATTCCCAATTTCATTTTATTAAACTACACCATGGGCCAATTTTATCAATTTACCCTACTTTTATCAAAACCCCCAATTTGACCCATTTTAACCCAAAGTGAACCCAATGTCAAACCAAACCTACCCAATTGACCCAAATTTTTGTCCAATTCAATTCTAAACTTCAATTCAACATTCCCAACACCAATCTAGACCAAATCCAAGTCCAATTTGATTGACATTTGGATCCAATTTCACTTTTGGCCTTAAAGCCCAATTTGGACCCATGACCCAAACCTAACCCAAACTCATCCAATTCAACTCTAATTAATCCCAAATCTTTTCTAAATCTTCCTTAACATTCCCACAAACAAAACACTAACATGATTTGCCCAACATTTAGACCCAAACCCTACTCAAACTCAACCCAAAGCTAAAAGGCCCAATTTTGACCTAAACCCAAACCTAACCCAAATAAGCTCAAACCCCAAAATCAAAGCCCAACCAAAGTCAAAACCTCTTTGAAACACTCCCATAAACATTTCTCAACATTAATTTTACATCAATTTCAACCCTAGCCCAACATTGGCCCAAGTTAGCCCAATTTGACCTATATTGGCCCATTCACCAAAGAAGCCCAAATTCAACCCAATTCAAACCCAAATCACTCCCAATTTGCTCCAAGTCACTCATGACACATCTATGAGCTAAACCCAACAATTATTTGGCCCAAGCTTTTACCAAAATTTCATCCTAAAATCCATTTTAAAATTCAAAAAGCCCACTTCCCTGAAACCTTCCTAAAAGCCCAAATTTCATGCTGAAGCCCATATGACAATTGCTCTACATCACACCCTTAATTAAAATCAATCCCTAAGTTTGAAAATTCATCATGAAGCCATTCCAAATTAAACCCCATAAAAATTCCCATCAAAATACCAAAATTTTTCTTAAATCCATTTCCATGAAATTGACCTAACTTTTCCCAAGCCACATGGAGCCATGAAGCCACATGCAAGCCATTGGCAAGCCATGAGGATCTCTAAGTTGTCAACTCTCCTTAAATGGCAAAAGAAGGAGGTCCTTTAAGCACCTCCTAAAAGTCATTAACCTTAAGCATGTTTCACCTTAACCCAAATTTAATCCAAATATATTTGGATAAGGACTTCTCCATGCCAAGCCAGTTGATCCTTTTGACTCCCCACAACACCCAAAGCCACCTTGAAGGGTGAACCAAGCCCAAAATGATGGGTTGATCCAAACCAAGCCAAAATGGCCTCTTCCCTATTCCATTCCAAGCCATCCCCTTTACACATGGCAAGGCCCAATCGATCGCACTAAACCCCAGCCACGACCCACCCTGGACACGAGGGTGACCCATGCCCGCGGCCGGCCGCTCGGGTCGTCGGAAAACTCCATGGCCGAGACATGGGGAGGAGCCAAACTTTGGAATTCCACTTTGCTGAGCTGCCCCATGCCCAATGGCCACCATGGCTGTTCTGCCCTTGACCTAAGCAGCTGATCCCAACCCTTGGCCATCCCTGTGAGGCCCTCCACCCTCTCCTATTTAATCACCACCCCCTCTCGACCATGGGAGGTGCTGAAACAAACCTTAAGGAAACTCTGCCAAAATTGCTCCAGATCACTCTCCATACTTAGAGCAATTGATCCCTGGTGCCAATTTGCCCTAATCCCCACCAACGAGAACTTAATTTCTCGACCAAAATTCCACCCAAAACCAGGACACTTCTCCACAGTGAGGCAATCCTCAAATTGACTGGTCCTACACCTTCACTGGACCAAGAGGAGAAGTCCACTAGCAAAAGCCCCCTCTCCAGGCCACCCAGTTGCTCCAGCCTCCAAGCTTTGTGATCGGCTGTGGTCGAAATCATACCTAGGCGATTCACCAGACCAGGAGACTTCATCTGGAGCTTTTTGGGATCCATTCGAAGGTGACACAACCCTCAGATTGAAGCCACACTTCTCTGAGCAAAGGTATGAGCTAATTCTTCATCCCGAGCTTCTGGAGATTCTCCATTTCAAATGCTTTAATTTCAATGCATGATCACCGTATAGATGTGTTCGTCTCTTCAAGATGAATCCATAGAGCACAAGAACACGAAAATCTGTTAAGTATTGAGTGAGTTCTTAGGGTTTTAGTGTGGACGGCTCTCGGGTGAGGATGCTTGGGGACGATGAACGGATGCCGTCCATTTAATACAAGCGCGGACAGACGGCTCAGATTAGGTCGGATCAACGGATGATACGTGGAAGGCGGGACCCGGGCTGCAGACTCAAGTGGCGGCGTCGAATGGGAGCGCGCCACGCGGCACTTCGGAGATGTTAAGGTTAACGCGGCGCCGACTCAGATAAATAGAAAATTAAGGATTTTCTGATTTATTTAATTCCCTAAACTTCAAAAATGCATAACTTTGTGTAGAAAAATCAGAAAAATAAAATAAAAATACCCTCTTGCTCAGTGAACAGAGGAGAATAATGTGGAAAAGAAATCATTTAATTTCATTAAGTATTTTATTTTTAATGATTTATTTCCCTTATGCATTGTTTTAATTCTCCATGCATATAGGAAATTCACCATGGCATGAGACCATAGGGCTTTTGAAGCCTCTGAATTTGGGAACATTCCCTGAATTTTCCAAAGTCGAGGCCATCCCTATGAGAAGTTATTGATTTTTCAAATTCATGTTACTTGTTTTGAGTATTTTAATTCCAATAATTAGCATGTTGTGAAATAAATTCTAGGAAAATTTGGTGATGTCTCTTATGACCGAGAGGACCCTAGTAAAAATAGGTTTTGAGTTAACTCATTTAAAATAACCCTAATTGGCTTAAACACCCAAAATAGATCCCTAATTAATTAGAGCTAACCATACATCAAATTGACTTAAAATCAATTCTCCACTGACCTTTAGGATCATAGGAACCCACCATAAAAATTTGAAGTCTATTGGACTTGGTTAGCCCTACTAAATGGGTTGATTAAGCCATTTAGCCATTTTAAACTTTAAAAATTCATAACTTTCAAAATAATTTTCAAAAATTTACCAAATTGGTTTTGGAGCCTCTCTGATATTAGTGAAATTTAAAAAAATTAAAATTTTAATTTTCTAAAAAATTTGATTTTTTGGTATTATTTTAATATTTTAATAATTAAAAAATAATAAAAATCACAAAAATAATAAAATTCACCAAAATGTCACATTTTGAATTTTAATCACTTAGGAACAAAGTCCATATTTTTCTTAGGTATATTTAATGAGATATTAAATTTTAAAGCCCTAGGGTAATTTTAAAATTAAAAAAATGCATTTTCTAGCATTTTCACTAAAATAATTATAATAAATTAAAGAAAAATCAGAAAATTGTAAAAATTATTTCCCTGGTTTCCTTGATATTAGCGAGATTTTTGAAAAATATAAAATTCATTTTTCAACCTTTATTTTATTTTTAAATTAATTAATACTCCAAAATTTAAAATAATTATAATAAAAATAATATAATTCAAAAAATCACCAAAATTGGTCCAAGTGGTCCTCTGGTCATTAGAAATGTCCCATAATTTTCTTAAGGACAAAAACTTTCCCTTGGTCATATTATTAAATTTTCCTTGGAAATCTCTATTTTCTACCAAAAATAATTACATAAATAAATTAAATGCAGATAATTCACATTTTCTCCTCTCATGTCTTTATTGGCATATGAGTGAAGTCACATAAAAATTTCAAGTTCATTTAAGCTCAATTTAGTGAGTTATGAAATTATTAAGCTTGAAGGGTAAAATGGTAATTAAAAATTTTAACCCCTAATTAAAACTTTAGGTTTAATAAAAATTAACAAGTAAAATATTTGATCCTAATATGATTTGGATGATTGAAATTTAAATAATTAAAGGGTAGAAACCCATTAAACAATTTAAAATAATTGAAATAAACCTTAATTAAATAATTGATTAAATTTGGAAGAATAATAAAATTGGAATTATTAAAATAGGGATATTATTAGGAAGAGATTTATTCTTTAATTTAAAAATCCCTAAATTAATCATCTCAATAATATTTAATTCCTAATTAAAAAATGATAATTGAAATTTAAGTTTTAAAATGTTAAAGGACTTAATCATTAAATTAAATTAAAAAAAAAGAGTTAAATTATTAAACTTTTTTTTAAAATTTAAAAATAAAATCAAATTAAAGATTAAATAAAATTAAATCAAACAAATAAAATTAAATTAAAGATTAAATTAAATTAAATTAAATAAATAAATCAAATTAAATTAAATTAAATTAAATTAAATTAAACTAAATTAAATTAAAAAATGTTAAATTAAATTAAATTAAATTAAATTAAAACATATTAAATTAAATTAAATTAAATTAAATTAAATTAAATTAAATTAAAATTAAATCAAATTAAATTAAAATTGAAGGAAGTTAAATTAAATTAAATTAAATTAAGTTAAATTAAATTAAATTAATTTATATCAAATCAAACTAAATTGAATTAAATTAAATTAAATTAAATTAAATTAAATTAAAATTAAATTGAATTAAATAACATCACCTAAGACATAAAGAAATTAAATATAAAACAACTTGAACACTATTCCAAATTTAAACCCGATAACTAAAATTAAACTAAATCACAATTCATTGGAGCACCAATTTGCCCTCGAAAACCTTTATTATCATAACTCCTAAGTAGAACATTAAATGAAATGTTACTTCACTCATAGGATATTCAAATGTCCTAGTTCACTGAGCAAGATAACAAAACTTGAATCCCCGGACGATTAATTCATTTGTATAATTAAATTCATTTGGACTTAAAACAATCCTAGAAATATTGAAAAGATGTTTAAGATTTGTCTTAAGCACTTCCTCGGTATGATAGGATGTTCATAAGAACAATTGAACTTAATTATTCTTTGATGAAGAAAATCGTCCTCAAACCAAAACACAAGAACCTAGACGTCATAGGAAATGACTAGCTATAGGATTAGGAATTTGGTAGAAAACCATAACCCTTCCCTTAGCCTTACCTAGGAACTTACTTAAATATTCTAATTGTGTTTTAAGTGCAGCTTGGGATGACGGGAAGACCCTCCAGGTACGTTTTTATTTTATTGCAATTTACCTTATTGCAATTTCTTTAATTGCATCGCACTTACTTTTCTTGCATGATAAACAACTGTTGCATGAAAACCCACACCTTTAGGATAGTCCCTAAAACTAAAACCAAAACTAAATTAAAAGTCATTGCAAGATAAAATTCACCGCCACAACATTTCAAAATATAAAATAACTCAAAATTTAATCACAAACAGAACACAAAACTACAATTACAACTAAATTAAAACGTCCTGTTGGATGATCGGGAATACCTCGGATGATGTAAGCTACGTGTTGCTAAAGGGATTTCCCATGGTCTAAATGAAAGTGTGGAACTCATTCAGTTGAGTTTAGCAAATTCATCTGGACTAAGTGAATCCGATAAAAATAACGATGCCGGAAGGATGGAACCGTGGGATCTTAACCGGTGTCGTTATAATCAACTTTAAGATTTGTTTTAATTAAAACACAAAAACACTTGGAAATTAAGACTTCTCTAAACCAAAACACTCTTCTCATCTCCTAATCCATGACTTCTATAATCTAAACCTCTACAACAACAAGGAGCTCGGAGCATGGTGGGCAGCACGACCATCGTCATCAGCAAAACTTGAATCTACATCAGCAAAACTTTCCTAGAATTAAACAACAAAGCCATAGGATTTCGAGGTAGTTTGCCTAGTGCAACATAAATCCTCAACCTCTTCGTTAGGCATTTGCATTGCAAATTAAGCCCTAACCGGACTTAGGATTCCGAGGTAGTCGTTTGGTACGACATAAACCCTCACATCTTCAAGGCTATTTGCATGATTCTAGCATATAAATATAAGTCCTAATTAACTAAAATTGGCAAGATCAAAACATTAAATAATTATTAGGACTTTCCTAAATTCAAGCCAAACAATAGGATAGCCGGGAAATTACCGAAGTTTGCTTCGAATCTATAATTTCTTCTACCTTTCCTCCTTTGAAATCCCAAAATAAAATCTTCTAAACTTGATCCATTCCCTATTGAAATTCCAAAATTCAATCCTTTGAAAACTTAAACTTTGAAATTCTTGATAGCAGAATTACTGATTATTATCGAGAGTTTTCTTAGGTGATTCCCGTCACTTAAGATGTAATTAACTATAGGGGCTTGCCCTTATAGGGAGTTTTAAAGAACCTGAGTAATATAAACCCCGTTTAATGCTTTCATATTAAGCGAGGGAATTTGTTCGGCTTATAAAATTGGTTAGCGGACCAAACGGTTGTCATCAAATCTTCTAGTTTATTTAATCGAGCCCTATCATTAAGTAGTGTGTCTATTCTCCGGGGTAGATACACGGTTTGTGATGCGGTGCTCGTTTATATAAACTATTTGGGATGTGAGATCAGCTTGATTTCATATCTTAAATTTTCAAATTTAAAATTATTTTCAAAAATCAAATACAACTTTTTAAATTATTTATTTAAATTAAATTAAAAAATTCGCCGACAATTTCTGTTAGGCGACCCCTTTTCTAAATACAACACAACCTAAAAATAATGCCGACACTCCTCTGTTAACAAATCCTCTTTCTTTAATAAGTCTTTTCTTCATCAAGCCTTTGTTGAAGATACACTGCGCCTCCAAACTGACGAATTTTCTTCGGTTGAAAACTTCAGTTTTTGTGGTTTCTAAGAATTTGGTGGCCATTTTGGATGGAAAGGATTGGTCTCTAGTCGTTCCAAAGGAAGAAAATAGTGTAAAATCAGATTTGAAATAATTTCTTACGAAGGAATGGCTTAGGTCCGTAAAAAACCACACTAAAAATCATTAAGAAACCAAATTTTTAACTGCCTCGCCGTCGGCAGGAAGTTCCTTGCCGTCGGTGACTTAGTTATAAAACTGACTCAAGTCATGACACACGATCTCGCTGTTAGCGGGCTCAGGCTCGCTGTCGGCGAGATTCGTAAAAATCGCCCAATTTCGCTTTGGTCCGAATATTTTCTGATCTCATCATATAAGTTCAGCTTTGTGATGATTCTAATTAAAAATTTGAGTAGTAAGATTTGTTTTAATAATATAGACTCACTAATTTGCAGATAATTAAAATAAAAGACTATTATGGGTTGCCTCCCATAAAGCGCTTGGTGTCGTCAGCCCGACCTAATTTAGTTAGTAATCAGGTTGACTAAGCAATAAACCTCTTTAAAATTTGGTCTTCTACCTTCAAAATATGGTTTTAATCTATGTCCGTTTACCTTAAATCTATGTCCTATTTTTTGATCTTCAATTTCTATAGTTCCATATGAAAATATTTGAGTTATGGTGAAAGGTCCTAACCATCGAGATTTCAATTTCCAGGAAATAATTTCAATCTAGTATTATAAAGCAAAACTTCTTGTCCTGGTTCAAAATTTCTCTGATTAATCTTCCGATCATGCCTTAATTTCATTCTTTCTTTATAAATCCTATCATTATTATACGATTCGTTTCTTAATTCTTCCAATTCATTTAATTGCAACAATCTCTTCTCACTCAGCCTTCTTTCATATTATAATTAAATTCTTTAATCGCCCAATATGCTTTATGTTCTAATTCAACTTGGTAAGTGGCAAGTTTTTCCATATATAAGCCCGTAAGGAGTCATTCCAATCGAGTTTTATAAGCAGTCCTGTATGCCCATAATGCAGTATCTAGTCTTATAGACCAGTCTAATCTATTAGGGTTTACAGATTTTTCTAATATACGCTTAATCTCTCGATTAGAAACTTCAGCTAATCCATTAGTTTGTGGATGATAAGAAGTTGATATCTTATGCATAATATTATATTTTTCTACTAGTTTGTGAATATATTTGTTTCTAAAATGAGTTCCTCAATCAGTGATAATCACTCTCGGCATTCCAAATCTAGTAAAAATACTTTTAATTAAAAATTTCGAAACACTTTTAGCATCACCCCTAGGTAATTCTTGTGCTTCAATCCATTTGGAAACATAATCAACAGCTACTAATATATATGAGTTTTCAAATGAAGGAATAAGTGGTCCCATGAAGTCTAATCCCCAAACATCAAAAATTTCAACTTTTAATATAAAATTCAGAGGCATTTAATTTTTCCTTGATATGTTTCCCACTCTTCGGCATTTATCGCAGGTTTTTATATATCTATATACATCTCTAAATAGAGTAGGCCAGTAGAATCCAGTTTGTAGAATTTTATATGCAGTTTTATCTGTCCTAAAATGTCCTCCAAAATCAGAATCATGAAATTTTTGAATAATTGGTTCAGTTTCTTAAGGCACACATCTTCTAATGATTAGATCCTTACATTGCTTATATAAGTATGGTTCATCCCAAAAGTATGTTTAGTATTGTGAATGAATTTTTTCTGTTGTTGCAAAGTTAACATAGGTGGTATAATGTCACTTACAATAAAATTTACTATATCAGCATACCAAGGTATTTTCAACTCATTAATATTATAAAGTTGTTCATCAAGAAAACTGTCTAAAATTTCATTATCAATTTTAGATAATTCATGATTTTTTAATCTTGATAAATGATCAGCAATTTGATTATCAGTTCCCTTTTTGTTAATGATTTCAAAATCAAATTCTTGCATTAATAATATCCATCTGATTAATCTTGGTTTAGAATCTTTCTTTTGCATTAAATATTTAATGGCAGAGTGATCAGTATGTACAATACATTATGTTCCTATTAGATAATGCCGAAATTTATTAAAAGCATATACAACTGCTAATAATTCTCTTTCAGTAACTGTATAATTTATTTCAGCATCTTTTAGAGTTTTACTTAGCATAGTATATAACTTTGAAAATCTTATCATATCTTTACCCAAGAACTCGCTCCTATAGCATAATCACTAGCATCACACATAAGCTCAAATGGTTTCTCCCAATTAGGTGAAACTATTATAGGTGCTGTAATTAATTTATCTTTTAATAATTCAAAAGCATTCAGGCATCAGTTGTAAATTCAAATTTCTTGTCCTTTTCAAGAAGTTGGCATAGAGGTTTAGTAATTTTTGAAAAATCTTTAATATAACGTCTGTAGAATCCAGCATGTCCAAGAAAACTTCTTACCCCTTTCACCGTAGTTGGAGGTGGTAATGTAGCTATAACTTGAATTTTTGCAGGGCCTACTTCCATGCCTTTTTCTGAAATTTTATGCCCTAATACAATGCCGCCTCTAACCATAAATTGACATTTCTCCCAATTAAGAACTAAACTAGTTTTCTCACACACTTCAAATACTTTTTGAAGATGATTTAAGCATGTGTCAAATGTTGTTCCAAATACAGAGAAATCATCCATAAATACTTCTATTCCATTATCAATTAATTTACTAAATATAAACATCATACATCTTTGGAATGTTGCAGGTGCATTACATAATCTAAAAGGCATTCTTCGAAAAGCGAAAGTTCCATAAGGACTAGTAAATGTAGTTTTATCTTGATCCTCAAGAGCAATTTTTATTTGATGATAACCGGTATATCCATCTAAGAAACAAAAATACTTATGTCCGGCTAATCTATCTAACATCCGGTCTAGAAATGGTAAAGGAAATGATCTTTCTCGGTGGCCGTGTTTAATTTTCTATAATCAATACATATTCGCCATCCAAGTAACTTGTCTTATAGGGATAAGATCATTATTTTCATTAGCTTTGATAATCACTCCTCCTTTTTAGGTACACGAGTGAATTGGGCTTACCCAAGCACTCGTCAGAAATAGGATATATAATACCATTATCTAGCCATTTTAAAATTTCTTTCTTGACTACTTCTTTCATTATTGGATTTAATCTCCTTTGTGGATCTGCTTTAGGTTTAAGTTCATTATCTAAAATAGTTCTGTGCATACAAATTGAAGGACTAATTCCTTTAATATCTGTTAAAGTCCAACCAAATTTTTTTTTATATTTTTTTAATATATCTAAGAGTTTTCGTTCTTGAGATTCATTTAATTCAGATGAAATAATAACTGGTAGAGTTGAAGAATTACCTAAGTAAGCATACTTTAAATGATTAGGTAACATTTTTAACTCAAGTTTAGGAGGTTTAATAATCGATGGAACTATATTTTTTTCAGTGTTTTCTGTATTATCCAAAAATTCAAATTTTTCTTGAATATAATCTAGTTCTTCCTTTATATCGGATTTTTCAATTAATTCAATATTTTCTTTTTCTAATTTTTCTTTATAATATTCTTTAAAATGTTCTTTTTGTAAATGATCGAGTACTTCCATTCGAAAACACTCATCATCTTTTTCTAACGCAGGATATTTCATTGATTTAGCAATATTAAAAGTAACTTTTTGGTCATTTACTCTCATAGTTAATTCTCCTTTCTGAACATCAATCATAGCTTTTTCCGTGGCTAAAAATGTTCTTCCTAAAATGATAGGAATTTATTTATCTTCTTCTATATCTAGAACAATAAAATCTACAGGGAAGATAAATTTGTCCACTTTTACCAATACATCTTCAATAACTCCCTTAGGATATGTAACGTAACGATCGCCTAATCGAAGAGTTACTCGAAGTAGGTGAAATTTCTCCCAATCCTAATCTTTTAAAAATTGATAGAGGCATTAGATCGATGCTCGCTCCTAAGTCACGTAAAGCTCTTCCATAGAATTTTTCTCCAATAAGTCCGTGGTATAGTGAAACTACCGGGATCTTTTAATTTTTCGGGAAGTTTTTTCTGAATAATAAGACTACACTCTTCACTAAGTGCGACCATTTCATTATCGGTAAATTTTCTTTTTTTATTTAGAATATCTTTCATGAATTTTACATAGTTTGGCATCTGTTCTAAAGCTTCTACGAAAGGAATATTTATTGTTAATTTCTTTAAAATTTCAAGAAATTTAGCAAATTGTTTATCTTTTTTATGTTGAAATAGTCGTTGAGGAAATGGTGGTGGAGGTTTTTCAATAGAAATTTTTATAGGTATTGAAGGATTTTCTAAGTTTGGATCTTGTTGATCCTTTTCCTTTTCAATTTCCACTTCGTCTTTTTGACTTTCAAGTTCTTTCTGAATTTGAGGTTCTAATTCTTTTCCACTTCGTAATTGTATCGCTTTAATTTGTTCATTTCCTTTGTCTTTAGGATTTATTTCCACATTACTAGGAAATGTTCCAGGTATTCGATTATTAAGTGCAGTAGCGATATGTCCAAGTTGAGTTTCAATATTTTTGATAGTTGTTCCTTGATTTTGTAATTGGTTTCCTGGTATTTGTAATTGATTTCCTTGATTTTGTAAATGTTGACCCATATTTAATATTAATTCTTCTATAGATAATTTCTTAACTTTAAATTGTGGGTTATTAAATCCAGGTGGATAATTAGATTTATAATTAGGATTTCCTTGATTAGATGGATTTCCTAATGGTTGTGTCATATTATTCATCCATGGTTGATTAGTTGTGTTATTATTCCAATTAAAATTAGGATGATTTTTCCATCGAGGATTATAATAATTTGCATAAGGATTATTGAGTCTGTTGTTAATTGCATTAATAGTTTCATATTGAGATTGGGATTCTATAAGTTGTCCAGATGAATTTTCTTCTGATATATTTGGAGAGTAATTCATTCCAAAATGATCTAATTTTTTAGATATAGCAGCAATTTATGAGGCTAATATAGATATTGCATCATTGTCATGAATACTAGCTATTTTTTTCGGATTCATTCTATCAGCAGGCCATTGAAAATTATTTATTGCCATTTCCTCGTATAGTGCATAGGCGTCATCAAATGATTTTGACATTAATGATCCTCCAACAGCAGCATCGATGATTGATCTTAAAGATCCTACTAATCCATTATAGAAAGTTTGAATAATTAACCAATATGGTAACGCATGATGTGGGCATTTCCTAAGAAGTTCTTTAAATCTTTCCCAAGATTCATATATCGACTCTCCATCAAACTGACTAAAAGAAGTTATATCATTTCTAAGCTTAGCAGTTTTAGATGGTGGAAAATATTTGGATAGAAATTTTGTGATAATTCTCCCCAAGTTTTAATAGATCTAGGTGCTAATGAATTTAATCACATTTTAGCCTTATCCCTTAAAGAAAAAGGAAAAAGTCTAAGTCTAATAGCATCGTTAGATACTCTTTCATATTTGAAAGTAGCACATAGTTCTAAAAACTAGCAAGATGTAAATTAGGATCTTCAGTAGGTGAACCACTAAATTGATTATTTTGTACCATTTGAATAATTGCAGGTTTAAGTTCAAATGAATTAGCAGCTACATCAGGGTTTTGAATAGTTAAATGAATTTCATCTAATGTAGGGTTGGCATAATCTCGTAATGGTCTTGGTTGATTGATATTTTTATTTTCAGGAATATTTGCCATTTGTGTTAAATTTATAATTTCTCTTTTTTGTTTTTTAATTTTTTTAATTGTACGCTCTAATTCTGAATCGTAAGGTGTTAAATTTTCGTTTCCAAATTTTCGCATACAATTTTATAAAATAAATTAGTCCGTTACTCTAGTAAATAATTTCTTTACTTCCCCGGCAACGGCGCCAAAAACTTGACCCACTTTTAATATGTATGTAATTTATGTTTATAGCAACGACACCAAAAACATGATCCCGCTTTAAATATAGAGTTATGATTTAATGTATAATGTGGATTCTACGCAAGTATACGTATCATATCAAGTAATACAGGGCTCTAGTGGAGTCCTGGTTATCGATCCCACAGGGAAGTTTTTAAGAGATTTGTTATCAGCTAAATTTAAAGGAATTACTTACTAATATAGTAAACGGAAATTTAAAGTAACTAAATAAAACTAAAGTAAACTAATGCTTGAAATAAGTTGATTTAAATAATTCAGAAAAAGTATCTTTCTCCTTGTTTTTAGAAAATTAAATGAATGATGAATTTACATAGAATTTTTAAATTGTATTGTGACAAATAGAAGCATTCCTATTCTTTACCCTTTGGTCCAGGTGCAAAGAACATTGACTAATCCTATGTTTGATTACTAAATCTGCGGCTAGGATGGGAGGATACTGGCTGCCACTTCAGAGCTCCCACGTTCCCCTCACTCGAGGGCTAACATCTACACTTCGACTCTCAAACGAGTAGGACCGAATTGAATATTTTAGTCCGTCACACTAAAATGTCCAATTCTACGTCCGATAATTAATATTTCCCTATTTATTTCCACCCGCCTTCTAAGGCTTTTGACTTCCTCGAATATTGGATGTAATTTTTACTATAGTTGATAATTCAACATATTTTAACAACTCAATCGTCGGATTGAAAGTAAATTAAGTTTTAAGTAAAAATTATCACAATTTATTTTATAATAGGTGCTTCTATTTAATTTCATCAATCCGCATAATTTTCATAAACAAGGAGAAAGACTAAGAAAACTACTCAGAATGCATGGGAATAAAGCAAAGCATGGATTTCATTTAAAGTTAACAACAATAAACAAAGATACTTATCTTAATTTCCTCCCCAAGCAGACTCCTTGAAGTTCCTTTGACTTTTCCTTTTAGTACAACAACTTCTAAATAGCACTCAAATAAACTAAAGAAACTCACTAAACACACTCAGACTTACTAAATTAGACACATAAAAGACTCTAGAGAAATTTTTTTAAGACTCAAAAGACACACTAAGACACTAGAAAGCAAAGGTCCAAGGGGTGCTTAAACATCTCTTCAAAAAGTGTCCAGGTTCAATGTATTTCTATTTTGAACTGGCTCGCCGTAGGCGAGAAACGACCTCGCCGTCAGTGGGGCTTCTAGAAGGTCTTCAAACCGCACGATCTCACTGTCAGCGGGCTCGGGCTCGCTGTAGGTGAGGTAGTTATAATTCCTTTAGAAATTCTCTTCACGATCTCGCAGTCGGCGGCCTCGATCTCGCCGTCGGCGAAGTAGTTATATTTGCATGAATTTCCTCCTTTTTGATCCAAATTCGCTCCATTTCATGCTTTTTGCTTCCATCACTTATAAATCTTCATTCCTGCAATAAAATAAAGAATATACCTTTCTTTAAAGTGCAATTTCATAAAAAATAGATATGAATTTCTTAATGAATTTTTCTGTGATAAATAGTCCTGGCGGATTTGTAGAACAATTAATTGTAGAGTGAAACTGGGAAAGATTTTGTTATTTCACTGCGAATGCTGTTATGGGAGTTGTTCGAGAATTCTATTTGAATTTACCCTGGACTGAGACTGATTATGTGCTTGTTAGAGGAAAGATGGTTGAGTTTACTCCTCAACGCATCGATGCTTTCTATCAAACTCGGGAACCATTCGTGTGTGAGTACGAAAACTTTAACACTGGAAGGGAGAATATGAGAGAAGTTATTGCTTTTCTGACTGACGGGCGAGGAGAATGGAAAGTATTTCAAAAATAGTTAATAAATTTCCCCGCCTCCACTTTGAATGTTGCTTCAAAGTTTTGGCATTATTTTATTTCTGCAAGGCTATTACCATCTTATCACCATAGCGAAGTTACTAGAGATAGAGCGATTCTGAACTACTGTATACAGAAGATGAAAAAGATTGATATTGGATCTATTATTTACAAGAATATTCAGATGATTGCGAAAGGCAAGATGACTGGAGGATTAGGACATCTCGCTTTAATCCATGCCTTGTGTGTTCAGTCTGGAGTGGAGTTCAGTAGTTCTGGGGAAGTGGCTATACCATTGAGACCTATTACAAAGAATATTATTCAGACTTATGAGTCTCATGTGGGAGCCAGAGATGAGCGTAGGAGTACTAATATTCCTACTACGAGTTATGATGTTCCATCTACATCTGAGCCGCCCACCTTATCTAATATTATGGAGCAGCTGAGACTACATAGTACTAGTATGGATAGACTCCATGATCGGATGGATGTATTTGAGGTGAGGAGTGATGTGAACAAAAATTATCTACAGAGGAGAGTGGAGTTTGATACTGCTTATTATGATTCTCAGGTCAGATTTATGAGGGGGGAGACTGATGTGATTTTTCCTACTTGCCCCAGCTATACACCATATAGACCTGACCCTGCTGATGACCCTGCTGCTGATCCTGGTGATGGAGACTAGTATATAGTTTGCTTGTTTTTTTCTTTCTGTTGATCTTGTTGTGTTGTGTTGTACTGATGTGATGTAGTGGATATTTACTTTTCATGTGATCTCGTAACCTCGTGTTGTATCGTGTGATGTAGTGTTATTTACTTTTCATGTTGTATTGTTATGTTGTACTGAAATTTTAAAACTGTTAGTTGTATTGTTAGTAGCGTGAGTGTTTGTTTCATGTTGTAGTGTTCTCTTGGATGTTTAATGTTAATTTCTCTTTACCCATGCAAATATTTA
The DNA here is from genome assembly GCA_022702705.1 of Papilionanthe hookeriana x Papilionanthe teres. Taxonomy (NCBI): domain Eukaryota; kingdom Viridiplantae; phylum Streptophyta; class Magnoliopsida; order Asparagales; family Orchidaceae; genus Papilionanthe; species Papilionanthe hookeriana x Papilionanthe teres. The sequence goes on from CM040422.1 coordinate 174,660,243, forward strand.
AAAATTGTTATATCACTACTACTAATTGTTTCCTGCCTGCTAGTTGTTATTTTCGATTAATACCAGTAGCTGTTGAAGATTTTAGAATCCCAACACAAAGAGGTTAGTTTTCTTCTACTCTGAACTATTTTAAATTTATGGAAAAACTTAAGTTTGGGGGATGGAAGAGAAATACTAAACTTTTATTTGTTCTCAACTATTATATTTTCAAATGTTATTTGCATAACTTCAGGTAGTTGAACCTCATTGTAAGATAACTAAAACTTTTTATTTCAGTTGAATATTATGGAAGGATAAGATGAAAATTTTTGGTAATAAAAGTTGATTTTATAGAAGTAAGATACTTGGTATGAAAAAGTAATTAATTGTTTAAAGTAAAGAAAACTGTATTTTTGAAATGTTAAGGGACTTAAAGTATTGTGTATTAAGAAGAGATTTTGACTTTATGAAAAATAATAAAGCTTGTACCTAACTATAAAGTAAGGTGGTGTTTCAAGTTTGAACTTTAGAAAGATGAGAGTGAAGTTAAAAATCATTAAAGGCTATCCAGATATAGTAATCCTCAAGAAAAGAAATGAAAAGAAAAGAAGGATTGAAAAAACAATCCAAAAAAAATGAAAAGAAAGGAGAAAGAGAAAAGAAAAAAGAAAGAAAAATGTTTATGAAGAGAAGCTTGAGGACATTCCTAATAAAAAATTGGATTTACTTGAATCACCCTAAAGGGAAAACTTGATTTCATTTATGAATTTATATTTAAAGTACTAGCCTACATTCTAGTAAAGCTTGCATGAACTCCTTTTTCACATATTCTTTTAAGGCACTCTTAATGTGACAAATTATGGTTTATCTTGAAATAAATAGAAGACTAGAACTCTTAGACTTGATTACTGAATATTCTTATACCTGTAATGTTGACCTGAGTTACTAAACTTTTTTCTAAAAATCTAACCAATATATTCTTTTGAATGAAAATTTTAGTGTCTTACATTTGAAAAGTACATTGCTTAGAGTTATATTTTATGTAGTAAAAGGATTACTTGAGGACAAGTAATAGTTTAAGTCTGGGGTATTTTGATGCACCAAAAATATATACGGTTTTTGCTATCTAATTTTACCTATTTTTGGTGATATTGCACTTTAAAGAAAAGTATTTTTCATGATTTGTTGCAGGTATGATGATTTTAGGTGATTGGAATGAAAAGATGCAAAAAGGAACAAATTCGGAGCAAAAAGGAGCAAAATGGTGAAAAAGTGTTCTAACGCCGCCAGTGCAGAACGGCGCCACCGGAGCCCAAATCCAGAGACTCTAGCATTTAATTGGCACGATAGAGCGCCGCTGGCACCCTATTTGGCGCCACCGGCGCCCAAAGTTGGTGGAATTCAAAATTTGAGAGTTTTGGCAAAATTTTGAAGGGATGCCTATGGAAACTCTTGGGATTTCATCCCTAACTCTTAAATAACTAATTTTGGATTAGAGAGGGGGCTCTCTTGCATTCTATTGCTCTCTCTTAGTGTTCTAGTGTGTGTTAAGTGTTAGGGTTTAGTAGAGTAGTGTGTAGAAGTTAGGATTTGAGAGGAATTCTCTCTAAGGTGTGAAGGAGAAGAAGTAAAGTGAGAGATTGCTTCTTCCTTTCCATTCTAAAGGGAGAATCAAGTGTTGTAAAGAAGAGAGAAGAGGATTCAAAGGAACATCAAAGGGATTGAATTGGGGAAGAGAAAGAGATAAGTTGTATTTTCTTTTGTGGTTTGTATGACTTTTCTTTTATATATAAAATCCATGTTTTATTATATCTTCTCCATGAATTCTGAGTAGTCTTCTTTATCTTTCTTCTTGCTTAGAGATGTGATGATGGTTTGATGTGCTTTTAATGTATTGAAGAGATTGTGATGGTTTTTCATTTAGAACTTAATTTACTTTCGATTTGTCCAATTGAAATGTTAAAATATATTGTTGAACATTAAGTTTAAAAGGATTTAATGTCCTACAACAATAATGAAAGATCAATTCAATTTCCATGGATGAATTGCATTGTTCATGGGAATTACGTGCAAATAAATACAGAAATGTGTTTTGAAGGACTTCAATGTGGAGATTTCAGGGTGACAGGATGAAATCTCCAAATTGGTTCTAAGATTAGTAATTAATATCAAAGGTTAGCCTTCGGGTGAAGGGTGAGTGAGAGCTCCGAAGTGAGAGCCGGTATCCTCCCAGCCTAGCCTTAAACTTAATGACTAAACTTACTGTCAATGTTCTTTTCTTATTTAGAGGAGGGGGTTCTCTTCTAAAGGTAAATAATCATCTATGTTCCTATTTGGCACAATAAATTAGATAACTAATCCATATCAATCCGCATATCATATTCTCATTACAAGAAGAAATATAATTTTCTCATATATATCAAAAACCTTTCAAATACTTAGTTTAGTGTGTCTGTTAGATAATTCTGTTTTCAAGTTTTTAGAAGTAATTGTAGTTTAGTTAGTTGTTACTATTTTCTGCATAGTAGTAGTAGAAGTAAGTGTTTAACTTTAAATGTAATTAAAGTATAGGATTTCGGTGCTTTATTATAACTTGTGAAACTTTTAATTTACTTCAACTTAAAACCTCTCTGTGGGATCGATAACCAGGACTCCACTAGAGCTCTGTATTACTTGATACGATACGTATACTTGCGTTGAGTATGTGGACTTTACAAAATCATTATAAATATATAAATTTTAGTACATAAATTATTACATATTGTTGACCTCATTTTTGATGAGGTCTTCTCTTCTTTTTAGTACTTAGGATCTAGCCTTAGGCTTTTCCTTTGACTATCTTAGAGGACTAGAATTGGGACCCACCACTTAGAAATTCAAACCACTTCTTAACTCCTTGCAAACTCCACAAACTTGACTATAGACCCCTAATCACCTAGAGGGTTGAAATCAAATGTGGAAGTTTAAAGGATGAGTTCCTATAGGACTCTTTGGCCTTAGGACTGCCCTGGGTGGCCTGGATCTGGTGAAGGGGCTGACTTACACACACACTACATTTATACACTACACTTTCACACACCTATACTCAACTTGACCTCCTGACTCATGAAGGTGATTCACATGGGTGGTCCTTAACCCCTAAGCCCTTGGCTAAGAGGGTTAGGAACAACATAGTGGATGCCTCAAATGAGTCCCTTCATGGCTCATGTGGGCTTGATATGGCTTCATGGCTCAACCAAAATGATTTCATTCCACTTATATTCACCCAATCTTCAATTTTTCAAATTTTTAATTTTTGACCCCCGGGACCCTACACCCGCTTAGCCTACCCAAAACCCTTGAAATTACCCAAATTTTTGCAAAATTTCCAAATCACCCAAAATTCCTCAAAACCAATCCCAAACATTTCCACATCACTCAAATTGATCATCCATAGCCAAAAATACCAAGAATTCCGAAAATACCTCCCAATACCCTCCAAATACCCAAAATACCCCCCTTGACCCAAAAATCCAAAAAATTCAGAAAATTCCCAGAAAATTCCAGAAAATCCCAAATATTCCCAATTTCATTTTGTTCAACTATACCATGGGCCAATTTTGTGAATTTACCTTACTTTTGTCAAAACCCCCAATTTGACCCATTTTAACCCTGAGTGAACCCAATGTCAAACCAAACCTACCCAATTGACCCAAATTCTGGTCCAATTCAATTCTAAACTTCAATTCAACATTCCCAAAACCAATCTAGACCAAATCCAAGTCCAATTTGATTGACATTTGGATCCAATTTCACTTTTGGCCTTAAAGCCCAATTTGGACCCATGACCCAAACATAACCCAAACTCACCCAATTCAACTCCAATTAACCCCAAATCTTTTCCAAATCTTCCTTAACATTCCCAAAAACAAAACACTAACATGATTTGCCCAACATTTAGACCCAAACCCCACTCAAATTCAACCCAAAGCTAAAAGGCCCAATTTTGACCTAAACCCAAACCTAACCCAAATGAGCCCAAACCCCAAAATCAAAGCCCAACCAAAGTCAAAACCTCTTTGAAACACTCTCATAAACATTTCCCAACATTAATTTTACATCAATTTCAACCCTAGCCCAACATTGGCCCAAGTTAGCCCAATTTGACCTATATTGGCCCTTTCACCAAAGAAGCCCAAATTCAACCCAATTCAAACCCAAATCACTCCCAAATTGCTCCAAGTCACTCATGACACATCTATGAGCTAAACCCAACAATTATTTGGCCCAAGCCTTTGCCAAAATTTCATCCTAAAATCCATTTTAAAATCCAAAAGCCTACTTCCCTAAACCATTTTAAAAGCCCATTTCCACCAAATACAAAAGCCCAAAATTGGCCCTAAAGCCCACATGGCAATTTCTTTTCATCATACCTTTAATTGATATCACCCCTAAGTTTCAAAATCATCATTAAACCATTCCAAATCAAGCTTCATACAAATTCCTATCAAATTACCAAAAATTTCTAAAATCCATTTTCATGAAATTGACCAAGCTTTTCCCCAAGCCATAGACAAGCCATGCAAGCCATGGACAAGCCACATGATGCCATGGAAGGTTTGACATGTGATCAAGCCATTAATGGCAAAAGGAGGAGCCTCTTTTAAGCCCCCTTAAAAAGGTTTTAACCTTTTTTATGCTTCACCTTAATCCATGATTAATCAAAATATTCATGGATGGTGACTTCTCTACCCTTTCCTAGCTGATTAACCTGATCCTCCCTCAGCCCAAATTAGCCATGGGGAGGTGAACCAAGCCCAAAAGGTGGACTTGACCAAATCAAGCCAAAATTAGCTCCTCCCCCATTCCATTTCAATTCAACTCCTTTACACATGTCCATGGCCAATCGACCGCACTAAGCCCCATCCCGACCTCCCCGACCTCGAGGGTGACTCCGACCTCGGCCGCGCCGACCACCACAGCCGCCGGAAACCACTGTGCCGAGAGCTCACATGTGAGCCCAAACTTGGAATTCTCACTGCCGAGCCGCCCCATCCCCGCAGTGGCCATTGCAGTTGTTCTTCTCTTGCTAAGAGCAACCGATCCCAAGCCCTAACTCTCCCCGGGCGGCCCTCCACCCTCTCCTATTTAAACACCACCCCCTCTCGGCCATGAGAGGTGCCGAACCGGATCTTACCGAAACCCCGCCAAAATTGTTCCGAACACTCTCCATACTTAGAGCGAGTTGATCCCCGGTGCAATTGCCCTAATCCCCACCAACGGAACTCAATTTCTCACCAAAATTCCACCCAAAACCGGGACACTTCTCCACAGTGGGTCAATCCTCAAATTGATTGGTCCTACACCTTCACCGGACCAGGGAAGGAGTCCACCAACAAAAGCCCCCTCTCAGAGCCACCCATCCGTTCCAGACTCCAAGCTTTGTGATCGGGCTTGGTTGAAATCATACCTAGGAGATTTACCAGACTAGGAGACTTCATCTGGAGCTTGCTGGGATCCAATCGAAGGTGACACAACCCTCAGATTGAAGCCACACTTCTCTGAGCAAAGGTACGAGCTAATTCTTCATCCTGAGCTTCTGGAGATTCTACATTTCAAATGCTTTAATTTCAATGCATGATGACCATATAGATGTATTCGTCTCTTCAAGATGAATGCATAGAGCATAAGAACACGAAAATCCATTGAGTATTGAGTGAGATATTAGGGATTTAGTGTGAACGGCTCTCGGGTGAGGACGCTTGGGGACGATGAACTGATGTCGTTCATTTAATACACGCGCGGACGGACGGCCAGGATCGCGTCGGATCGGGGAGATGGAACGACACGGCGGGGCCCCGGAGCGCCGAGTCGGATGGCGGCGTCGAACCGGAACACGCCGCGTGGCCTTTCGGAGTCGCCGAGGTTGACGCGGCGCCGCGTGGATAAATAGAAAATTAGGGTATTTTTGATTTATTTAATTCCCCTAAACTTCAAAAATCCATAACTTTGTGTAGGAAAATCAGAAAAATAAAATAAAAATACCCTCTTGCTCAGCGAACAGAGAAGAATAATGTGGAAAAGAAATTATTTAATTTCATCAAGTATTTTCCTTTTAATGATTTATTTCCCTTCTGCATTGTTTTAATTCTCCATGCATATAGGAAATTTACCATGGAATGAGACCATTGGGCTTTTGAAGCTTCTGAATTTGGGAACATTCCCTGAATTTTCCAAAGTCAGAGGCCATCCCTATGAGAAGTTATTGATTTTTCAAATTCATGTTGCTGTTTTAAGTATTTTAATTCCAATAATTAGCATGTTGTGAAATAAATTCTAGGAAAATTTGGTGATGTCTCTTATGACAAAAGGACCCTAGGAAAAATAGGTTTTGGATTAGTGTATTTAAAATAACCCTAATTGGCTTAAACACCCAAAATAGCTCCTTAATTAATTAGAGTTAACCATATATCAAATTGGCTTGAAATCAATTCTCCACTGACCTTTAGGATCAGAGAAACCCACCATAAAAATTTGAAGTCAATTGGACTTGGTTAGCCCTACTAAATGGGTTGATTAAGCATTACATTTGAACTTTAAAATTCATAACTTTCAAAATACTTTTAAAAATTCACCAAGTTTAGGAGCTCGATATCGGAATTTAAGAAAATTAAAATTTCAATTTTCTAAAAAAATAGATTTTTGGTATTATTTTAATATTTTAATAATTAAAAAATAATAAAAATCACAAAAATAATAAAATTCACCAAATTGGTTTTGGAGCTTCTCTGATATCAGGGGAATTTAAGAAAATTAAAATTTCAATTTTCTAAAAAAGTTGATTTTTGGTATTATTTTAATATTTTAATAATTAAAAAATAATAAAAATCACAAAAATAATAAAATTCACCAAAATGTCACATTTTGAATTTTAATCACTTAGGAACAAACCTCATATTTTTCTTAGGTCTATTTAATGAGATATTAAATTTTAAAGCCCTAAGGTAATTTTAAAATTAAAAATGTATTTTCTAGCATTTTCACCAAAATAATTATAATAAATCAAAGAAAAATCAGAAAATTGCAAAAATTGATTCTCTGATTTCTTTGATATCAGAGAGATTTTTGAAAAATATAAATTTCATTTTTCAACCTTTATTTTATTTTTAAATTAATTAATACTCCAAAACTTAAAATAATTATAATAAAAATAATATAATTCAAAAAATCACCAAAATTGGTCCAATTGGTCCTCTGGTCATTAGGAATGTCCCATAATTTTCTTAAGGATAGAAACTTTCCCTTGGTCATATTATTAAATTTCCCTTGGAAATTTCTATTTTCCACCAAAAATAATTACATAATTAAATTAAATACAGAAAAATCACATTTTCTCCTCTCATGTCTTTATTGACATATGAGTGAAGTCACATAAAAATTTCAAATTCATTTAAGCTCAACTTAGTGAGTTATGAAATTATTAAGCTTGAAGGGGCAAAATGGTAATTAAAATTTTAACCCTTAATTAAAATTTTAGGTTTAATAAAATTAAAGAGTAAAATATTTGATCTTAATCTGATTTGGATGATTGAAATTTAAATAATTAAAGGGGTAGAAACCTACTAAACAATTTGAAAATAATTGAAATAAACCTTAATTAAATAATTAATTAAATTTGGAAGAATAATAAAATTGGAATTATTAAAATAGGGATATTATTAGGAAGAGATTTGTTCCTTAATTTAAAAATCCCTAAATTAATCATCTCAATAATATTTAATTCCTAATTAAAATGATAATTCAAACTTAAGTTTCAAAATGTTAAAGGACTTAATCATTAAAATTAAATTAAAATTAAATTAAAGATTAAATTAAATTAAATCAAGCAAATTAAATTAATTTAAATTAAATTAAATTAAATTGAAAAAATTAAATTAAATTGAATTAAATTTAATTAAAATTAAATGAAATTAATTAAATAAAAATTAAATTAATTAAAAAATAAATAATTAAATTAAATTAAATTAAATCAAATCAAATTAAATCATATTAAATTAAATTAAATTAAATTAAATTAAATTAAATTAAAAAAAATAATAATAAAATCAAGTTAAAATTAAAATTAATTTAAATTAAATAAGTTAAATTTAAATTGAACCCAAACCAAATTAAATTAAATTGAAGTTAAATTAAATTGAATTAAATAACATCACCTAAGACATAAAGAAGTTAAATATAAAGCAACTTGAACACTATTCCAAATTTAAACCCTTTAACTGAAGTTAAACTAAATCACAAACCATTTGAACACCAATTTGCCCTCGAGAGTTTTGGTTATCATAACTCCTAAACAGAACGTTAAATGAAACGTTACTTCACCTATAGGATATTCAAATGTCCTAGTTCACTGAGCAAGATAACAAAACTTGAATCCCCGGACGATTAATTCATTTGTATGATTAAATTCATTTGAACTTAAAACAATCCTATCAATATTGAAAAGATGTTTAAGATTCTTCTTAAGCACTTCCTCAATATGATAGGATACTTATAAGAACAATTGAACTTAATTATTCTTTGATGAAGAAAATCGTCCTCAAACCGAAACACAAGAACCTAGACGTCATGGGAAATGACTAGCTATAGGATTAGGAACTTGGTAGAAAACCATAACCCTTCCCTTAGTTTTACCTAGGAACTTGTTCTAAATGCTTGAATATTCTAAATTGTGTTTGAGTGCAGCTTGGGATGACGGGAAGACCCTCCAGGTACGCTTTTATTTTGTTGCAATTTACATTATTGCAATTTCTTTAATCGCATCGCACTTACTTTTTCTTGCATGATAAACAACTGTTGCATGAAAACCCACACCTTTAGGATAGCCCCTAAAACTGAAACCAAAACTAAATTAAAAATCATTACAAGATAAAATCCACCGCCACAATATCTCAAAATATAAAACAACTCAAAATTTAATCACAAACAGAACACAAAACTGCAATTACAACTAAATTAAAACGTCCTGTTGGATGATCGGGAACACCTCGGATGATGTAACCTACGTGTTGCTAACGGGATTTCCCATAGTCTAAATGAAAGTGTGGATCTCATTCAGTTGAGTTTAGCAAATTCATCTGGACTAAGTGAATCCGATAAAAATAACGATGCCGGAAGGATGGAACCGTGGGATCTTAACCGGTGTCGTTATAATCAACTTTAAGATTTGTTTTAAATAAAATATAAAAAAGACACTTGGAAATTAAGATTTTCTCTAAACCAAAACACTTCTCTCATCCTTTGATTTATGACTTCTAAAACTAAACCTCTGCAACAACAAGGAGCTCGGAGCATGGTGGGCAAGACGCGCCATCGTCATCGGTGAAACCCGAGTCTACTTCGACTAAACATTCCTAGAATTAAACAACAAAGCCATAGGATTTTGAGGTAGTTTGCCTAGTGCAACATAAATCCTCAACTCTACGTTAGGCATTTGCATAGCAAATTAAGCCCTAACCGGTCTTAGGATTCCGAGGTAGTCGTCCGATACGACATAAACCCTCATATCTTCCAGGCTATTTGTATGATTCTATCATATAAATATAAGTCCTAATTAATTAAAATTGGCAAGATCAAAACATTAAATAAATATTAGGACTTTCCTAAATCCAAGCCAAACAATAGATAGACGGGGAATTACCGAAGTTCGCTTCGAATCTGTGATTTCTCCTACTTTTCTTCCTTTGAATTCCCAAAATAAAATCTTCCAAATTTGATCCATTCCCCATTGAAATTCTAAAACTCAAATCCTTTGAAGAATTTAAACTTTGAAATTCTTGAGAGCATAATTATTGATTATTATCGAGAGTTTTCTTAGGTGATTCCCGTCACTTAAGATGTAATTAACTATAGGGGCTTCGCCCTTATAGGAATTTTAAGAACCTGTGTAATATAAACCCCGTTTAATGCTTTCATATTAAGCTAGTGGAATTTGTCGGCTTATAAAATTGGTTCGCAGACCAAACGGATGTCACAAATCTTCTAGTTTATTTAATCGAGCCCCACCATCAAGTAGCGTGTTTATCCTTAGGGATAGATACACGGTTTGTGGTGCGGTGCTCGTTTATGTAAACTATTTGGGATGTGAGATCAGTTTGAATTCATATCTTAAAACTTTCAAATTTAAAATTATTTTCAAAATTAAATGCTACTTTCTAAATTATATATATTTAAATTAAATTTAAAATTTAAAATTCGCCGACAATTTCTGTTAGGCGACCCCCTTTTCAAAATAAAATACACAACCTAAAAATATGCCGACACATATATATAAGCCCCTCACGATCAAGTTTTGGGTGCCATTGCTGAAGCTTAAAATGTTCTTACAGTGGTAACAAATTCTTGCATTTAATTATATAAAATTAAAGTCCCCGTGTGTCAACTAGCACTGTATACTTTACTATATTGGAGATCTAGGAGCAACTGAAACACTTGAGCAATGGGATGAATAAAATGTGGTTAGTGGATTGTGATTTTAACATGATTATCTATAATTCAGAAAGAATGGGTTGTAGGCCTGTTGATCCTAGACTTATGGTTGGTTTCAACAATGTTGTGATGGAGGCTAGATTGTTTGTCCTAGAAGTCCAAGTTTTACGTGGAAGAATAGTAAGATTTTTGAGAGATTAGATCGTATTCTGATTATTTAGGAAAAGATAAATACTTTTCTATTGTCAAAGGTGCAATATTTATCAAGATTATCGTCTAATCATCGACCGTTATTATTAAATATTTCATTTACTGAGAAGCCTTTTCTTCAGATATTGACATACATGAGCTAATCAACATGGTTTTCTGATGTGTGTTAAAATAATTGGTGGGTTGCAAAAGATAGCAATGCATGGTATATCCTTTGGAAACTTCAAAAGAACATAACAAAATCTCTAAGGAGTTGGAATTAGATGGAATTTGGCAATTTACACAACAAGGCTAGAGATGCAAAGGTAGAGATGAAGAGATTGGAAGGAAAAAAAGGTTGAGAATGATCAAATTAATGACGAACATTCACTACTCATAGAAAAATGATACAAGAAATTAAATGCGAAGAAGACTAGTTGAAGAAAAAAGCAAGGGAGGTTCATGTTAAAGAGAGTGATAAGAATTTACATTACTTTCATGCGTGTATTAAAAGTAGAAGAAGGATTACTTACATTTTAAAAATAAAACATGTTAAAAGAAATTGAATCACTCAATAGAAAGATATAAGGAGAAGTGAAATGCTTTATTTTCAAATCCTCCTTACTAGGGGGGCCTGGGGGGTGTTGACCTCATTTTTGATGAGGTCCTTTCTCTTCTCTCTCCTTAGTACTTAGGATCTAGCCTTAGGCTTTTCCTTTGACTATCTTAGAGGACTAGAAATGGAACCCACTACTTAGAAATTTAAACACCTCTTAACTCCCTGCAAACCCCATATGTTTGATTGTAAATCCCTAAGTCACTTGGAGGGTTAAGATCAAATGTGGAGGTTTAAAGGATGAGTTCCCTATAGGACTCTTTGGTCTTAAGACTACCCTGGGTGGCTTAGTCCGGTGAGGGTTGACCTGCACATATTACACTTTCACACACATTCCAAATCCTAAAACCATTCATACCTAGTTTGACTTCTTGACTCATATAGGTAATCCATATGAATGGTCCTCAACCCCTAAGCCCTTGGCTAAGAGGGTTAGGAACAACATAGTGAATGCCTAAAATGAGTCCTCTCATGGCTCTTATGGGCTTGATATGACTTCATGGCTCAAACAAAATGATTCCATTCTACTCAAACTTGATCAATCTTTATTTTTCCAAAATTTCAATTTTTGACCCCCGGGACTCTACACCCACCAAACCTACCAAATGCCCTTGAAACTGCCCAAAATTTGCAAAATCACCCAAATTACCCAAATTCCTCAAAACCAGTCCTAAACATTTATCTCCACTCAAATTAATCATCCTTAGACTAATATACCAAATTTTACAAAAGTACCCCCCCAATACCCTCCAAATACCCAAAATGCCCTTCTTAACCAAAAATTCCATAAATTCCAAAAATTCCCAGAAAATTCCAAAAAATCCCAAATATTTTCTATTTCATTTTGTTCAACTACATAATAGGCTAATTTTCTCAATTTAACTCACTTTAACCAAAACCCCCAATTTGACCCATTCTTAACCCAAATGGACCCAATGTCAATCCAAACCGACCCAAGTGACCTCAATTTAGATCCAATACAATTCTAAAATTCAATTCAATATCCCAAATATCAATTTAGACCAAATTCAAGCCCAATTTGATTAACATTTGGATCCAATTCCAATTTGAAGCTTAAAACCCACTTTGGCCCCTTTACTAAAAAGACCCAAATTAAACCCAATTCAATTCAAAATCACTTCAAATTTGTTCCAAATCACTCATGACACATCCATTAACTAAGCCCAACATTTTTTTTACCAAATATTTTATAAAATTTGCATCTACCAATTTGTTTTCAAACCTAAAAACCCACCTCCTTAAACCTTTTTAAAAGCCCACTTCCAACAAATTTAAAAGCCCATATTTCCAATCCAAGGACAATATGACATTCCTCTTCATAATGCATTCAATTAAAATCTTCCCTAAGTTTCAAAGTCATCATTAAACTATTCCAAATCAAGCTTCATCCAAATTTTCATCAAGATATCAAAAAATCCCAAAATCTTTTCTCATGCAAATGAGCCAACTTTTTCCAAGCCAAAGGAGAGCCTTGAAGCCATCCTTAAGCCCCATGCAAGCCATGTGAGTGGTGTTCATGTGACCATACCATATTGAGCAAGAGGAGGAGCCTCTTTCTTGATTCCCTTAAAGTAATTAAGCACTCCTATGTCGCCCCTAACTCATGTTTAAGCCTAATTGTACTTGGATTGTTACTTCTCCCCACTAATCAAGCTGAATCAAGGGAGCTTTTCTCAGCTCAAATCAGACCATGGAAAGGTGAACCAAGCCCAACCTCATGCTTTGACCAATTTGAACTTAAACTCCTCTATTTAAGCTCCATTCATGGCAAAAGAGAGGAGATGCAAAGATTACCTAAGGGAAACTCTGCCAAATTATTCCCAAAGCTTCTCCAAGCACTTCTAAGCTCAATCCAACCATTTCCAATTGAGGCCTCACCTCTTGGACAAAGGTATCAAATTTTTTCTTCTCCAACTGAGCTTATTTAAATTTCTATAAATATTCACATGCTTTAATTATATCATCACCGTATAGATGTGTGCTACTCGATTAGACGATCATTTAAAAAAAAATTCACTCAATTTCGTTGAGAAATGAGTGAGATATCAAGGTTTGAAGGTAGATGGTTTTGGGTGAATAGAACTAGGAGAGAGGAGCAGTAGCCGTCCGGTCACATGTGTATCGCACGGACGGCCCAGATGTAGTCGAATGGGAGCTTCATCTATAAGCAAAAATGTGCCAGCCAATCATGGAGCGACACGTGGCCCCCCTTGATAGCGATAGTTTAAGAGGGAAATTGGATTTTTGATATATTTTTGAACATAAACTTCAAAAAATTATAACTTTTCAGAGAAAAATCACAAAAATAAAATAAAAATACCCTCTTGCTCAGTGAATAGAGGAGAACAATGTGGAAAAAGAATTGGGTTAATTTGATGAGTATTTTATTTTTTAATAATTATTTACTATTTTGAGTATTTTGATTCTTCATTTGTATACACAATTCACCATGGCATGAGATCATAGGGCATTTGAAGCTCTGATCTTGGGAACATTTCTTGAATTTTTTAAGGTCAGACGCTATCTCTATGGCAAGTTATGTATTTTTCAAGTTTATGTCGCTGTTTTGGTATTTTAATTCCAATAATTAGCATATTACTCAATAAATTCTAGAAAAATTTGGGGAAGTTTCTTAGGACTAGGGACCCTAGGATAATTATATTTTTAGTTAATTCATTAAGAATAACCCTAATTGGCCTAATTACTCAAAATTGAACTTTAATTAATTTGGGTTAACCAAACATCAAAAGAACTTGAAAATAATTCTCCACTAATCTTTAGGATCAGAGGGAGCTCACATAAAAATTTAGAATTAATTGGAAATATTTAACCCCACTAAATGGATTAATTAAGTCACATGAGTAAAATTAAACATTAAAAATTCATAACTCCAAAATTATACTTTAAAAATTCACCAATTTGGTTTTGGGGCCTCTCTGATATCCAAGGAGTCTATAAAAATAAAAATTGGGATTTTCTAAAATTTTTCATTTTTAATGATATTTTTGATATTTAAATAATTAAAAAATAATAAAAATCACAAAATAATAAAAATCATAAAAATGTTACATTTTGACTCCTAATCACTTAGAAACCAACCAAATATTTTTCCTAAGTCTCTAAGTTAAGATATTGAATTTTAAAGGCTCAAAACAATTTTTAATATTAAAAAATGTATTTTCCAACCTTTTCACTAAATTAATTCCAATAAATCAAAGAAAAATTAGAAAATTGTAAAATTTATTTCTCTGAACTCCTTGAGGTCAGAGAGATTTAAGAAAAATATAAAATCCATTTTTCAACTTTAATTTTATTTTATAATTAATTAACACTCCAAAACTCAAAATAATTATAATAAATAAAATATAATTTAAAAAATCATAAAAATTGGTCCAAGTGGTCCTCTAGTAATTAGGAATATCTCATAAGTTTCTTAAGGATAGAAAACTTAATTTGGTCATGTTGTTGAATTTTCCTTGAAATCCCTTATTTTTCCCTAAAAATAATTATATAAATAAATTAAATTCAGAAAAATCACATTTTCTCCTCTAATGTCTTAATTGACATGTGAGTGAGGTGACATAAAAATTTCAAGTTCATTTGAACTCAATTTAGTGAGTTATGAAATAAATAAGCCTTAAATGGCATAAACGTAATTAAAGAATTTAAACCCCTTTATTAAAATTTTAGGTTTAATTAAAATGGAGGGTAAAATATTTCATTTTATCTTTCTTGGATGATTGAAACTTTGGGAAATTAAAAGGGTAGGAACCCATTAATCACTTTTAATAAACCAAAAATGAAACTTTAATTATTTAAATAATTTAAATTTTGGAAGATTAATGAAAATTTGAATTATTAAAAATAGGGATATAACTTGAGAGGATATTAATTATTTAATAAAAAAATCCCTAAATAAATCACTTCAATAATATTTAACTATTAATTAAGATTAAAATAATAATCCAAACTAAGTAAATTAAAAATTAAAAATAACCCTTAAATTAAAGGGAAGCTCAAAATATTAAGTGGTTTAACAATTAAATTAAATTAAATTAAATTAAATTAATTAAAAATTAAATTAAATTAAAATTTTAACAATTAAATTTAATTTAATTTAAAATATTGAAATTAAATGAAATTAAATTAAGTTAAATTAAGTTAAATTAAATTAAATTAAATTTAAATTTTATTAAATTAACATCACTCAATAATAAAAGTAAAACAAATTTGAAATATTAAGACAATTCATAATTAAGAATATAAAAAATAAAACTAATCAAGATTAACCTAAAATATCATAATTAACCTAAGCCAAATCATTAAGATATATGAATAATCTAAGTGAATTTGAAACACCAAAGATTAATTTAAAATATTAAGATCACTTAAAGTATAAAGATTTAAACCAAAAATAATTTGAACACTATTCCAAACTTAAAATTATTAATTAAAACCTTATAATTAAACTAAATCACTCTAAACCATTAACTCAAACTTCAAATTAAGAATGATTAAAATTCTCAACAAACCAACTTGCCCCTAAAGGCTTTAATTATTATAACTCTTAAATGGAGTATTAAGTGAAATGTCACTTTACTTATAGGATAATCAAACATCCTAATTCACTGAGCAAGAAGGAAAATCTAAACTGAATTCTTGGAGGATCAATTCACCAGTGCAATTAAACTCATTTGGAATCGAAGTAATTCGAAAAATATTGAAAAGATGTTTAGGACTCTTCCTAAACACTTCCTCAATATGATGGGATGTTTTAGAAGAACAATTGAACTTAATTGTTCTTTGATGAAGAAAATCGTCCTTAAACAAAATACAAGAACTTGGACGTCATAGGAGATGACTAGCAATAGGATTAGGACTTTGGTAGACAACCAAAACCTTTCCCTTAGCTTTACCTAGGTACTTATTATAAATATTTAAATTCCTTAACATGTGTTTTAAGTGCAGCTCGGAATGACAAGAAGTCCCTCCAGGTACGCTTTTATTTTATTGCAATTTATTTATATAAGTTGTACTTTACTTTTCTTGCATGTTAAACAAGATTGTTGCATGAAAACTAAAACCTTTAGGATAGTCACAAAACTGAAACCAAAACTAAAGTAAAAGTTACAACAAAATAAAATCCACCTCCACAACATTTCAAAAGATAAGACAACTCAAATTTTAATCACAAACAGAACACAAAACTACAATTGCAATTAAATTAAAACATCTCGTTGGATGATCGGGAATACCTCGGATGATGTAACCTACGTGTTGCTAACGGGATTTCCCACGGTCTAAATGAAAGTGTGGAACTCATTCAGTTAAGTTTAGCAAATTCATCTGGACTAAGTGAATCCGATAAAATAACGGTGTTGGAATGATGGAACCGTGGGACCTTAGCCGGTGTTATTATAATCAACTTTAAGATTCCCCTAATAAAACATTAAAGACATTTGAGCTTTAAGACTCTTCTAAACCAAAACACTTTTCTCATCTCCTGATTTTCACCTTCTAAAACTAAACCTCTGCAACAACAAGGAGCTTGGAGCAAAGTGTGCAGCACGACCATCCTCGTCAGCAAAACTTGGATCTACATCAACAAAACCTTTCCTAGTTTTAAATATCAAAGCCATAGGATTTCGAGGTAGTTTGCCTAGTGCAACATAAATCCTCAACTTTTTGTTAGGCATTTGCATAATCATGTTATGCAAATTAAGCCCTAACCGGTCTTGGGACTCTGAGGTAGTCGTTATGTATGATATAAACCCTCACATCTTCGAGGCTATTTGTAAGATTATATCATACAAATATAAGTCCTAATTAATTAAAATTGGCAGGATTATAACATTAAATAAAACTCCCAAATTGAAGCCAAATAATAGGATAGTTTGGGAAGTTGCCAAGATTTTTCTTGGATCCTCAACTTCTCCTACCTCTCTTCCATTGGACTCTTAAAATAAACTGTTCCAAATTTGAGCTAATCCCTATTGAAATTTCCAAAATCCAATCCTTTGAAAACCTTAAACTTAGAAATTCTTGACAGCAAAATCACTGATCATTATCGAGAGTTTTCTTAAATGATTCCCGTCATTTAAGATGTAATTAATTATAGGGGCTTGCCCTTATAGGTAACTTTAAGAACCCAGGTAATATAAACCCTGCTTAATTCATTTATATTAAGCAGGGGAACTTGTCGGCTTATAAAATTGGTTCGCAGACCAAACAGATGTCACAAATCTTCTAGTTTATTTAATCGAGCCCCATCATCAAGCAGTGTGTATATTCTTCGGGATAGATACACTGTTTGTGATGCAGTGCTCGTTTATATAAATTATTCGAGATGTGAGATCGGTTCGATTTCATATCTTAAATCTTTTTTAAAACTTATTTTCAAAATCAAATACTACTTTCTAAATTATATATATATTTAAATTAAATTAAAAATCTAAAAAATTCGCCGACAACTTCTGTAGGCGACCCCTTTTCAAAACACATAACCTAAAAATATGCCGACAGGAGGGAGGTTAATTCTCCTATTAACAATGTGCTTTTACAGTGTTAGAGGGATATCCTAGGGATTTTTTATCTTGCCAAAATACCATATGAGGATAAATTTTGGGCAATGAGAACAAGGTTGTATGTTCAGATGGATTCACGTTTGATTATTATAAATAATGTTGGACAGTGAATAAGGAAATTATTGATTTAATTCAATGTGTTTTTAGGTGTGATGACCCTTGCAACTATTTTTCAACATCTATCATTATCCTTATCCCCAAAAATAACATCAAAATCACTTGGGATCACTTCAGGCAAATTTGCCTTACCTCCGTTATATCTAAAATCATAAGTTGAATAATAGTGACTCGGCTACAACCTCTTCTCCCTTCTCTAATTTCAGTTAATCAATCTTCTTTCATAAAGTGTAGTGATATTACGTATAACAATCTGTTAGCCCAAAAAATTATTCATGACTCGGAAAGCAAATGAAGGTGTGGTAACATAATCATGAAGCTAGATCTCAAAAAAGCTTATGATACCATCAGTTGGGATTTTATTTTATCATTTTTACGTATGAAAAATTTTTCTCTCTTATAAAAAGATGGTTAAGGTACAATCATTATAGTGTGCTCATCAATGGCATTTCATTTGGTTTGTTTTCCTCATTTAGAAAAATTAAACAAGGTGACTCGCTCTCACCCAACATCTTCATCATTGATTTTGATTATTTCTCTCTTGTGATCAGTAATCTACAACTTTTGAATCCTATTACTCAATTTCATCATAAAATAAGGTTGTTTATTAGTCACCTAGCATATGAAGATGATGCTATAATTTTTTTCAATGTGAGGAAAGCCTTGGTGAAAAGAACTGCTAAAATGTTACACAGCTTTGAAAATATCTCAGGTATGGCACTTAATATGGCTAATATTGAGTACAATTTTGAATAGACACATGTGCAAGTGGATTAAGTACTTCAATGGATTTGCATTAACTAAACATCCTATGAAATATCTTGGGGTGAATTTGCTTAAAGGAAGAGTTAAGCAGACTCAAATTGATGGTGTGGTTGATGTTATCAAAGCATGTAATATGAATTGGAAGAATTCCTTCATATTCTATGTAGGTAATATTACTCACTTTAAGAGTTTCCTAAACTCTGTCTATTTATTTTCTTTACAATTTATTAAGATGAAATTGTGTACACATCATTTTTTTGGGCTGTGTTTTAATAAATTTATTTGGTCAGAGGAGAAACAAAAAAAAAACATTGGGTGAGTTTGAAGAGAGTTTCCAAGTCAGTAATCACGGGTGGCTTAGGTTTTAATGAATTTTAACATGTTGCTGAAGTTAATGCAGTTAAGCTTTGGCTAAAATTTTGTGTAAGGAACTCATTGTGGGTTAAATTCATGCATAGAAAATATTGCAAAGAGAAACATCTAATTCATATTTCTTACAATATGGGTGATTCTGAAGTTTTGCTTAAGGATAGAGAATGGGATAAAATTCATCTATTTGGATTTGGGAAATGGAAAAAATTTCCTTATGGCATGACATGGTGTTTGGAGGATTTATCTTCTAGTTTAAAGGAGGAATTAGGGGATTACAAAATTGTTTATTTTGGTGTCATAATGAATGGAATCTCTCATTACTAAAGAAGAATTTGGTGTGGGAGTGTGCTATGTCTATTTCAAAGATCCCAGTAGATATGACTAGAAAAGATAGCATGATTACTAAAATTTCTTCCTACCATTTTATATCTAAGGCTATATATCTTAATCTCCAAGAGTGGAAAAAGTGGACATTGGGTAAAGTTTTATGGGGTAAATCCATCTCTCCCTTTATTTAGTTTTTCTTGTGGAGGCTGAATCATGAATTGTTACCTTTTGATAATATTCTAAAACTTAAGTGTTTAAAGTTCCCCTCTCAATGTATCTTCTGTAAAACCAAGGAGGAAATATAGAACATATGTTCTTTAAATGCGATAACATTTGCTGTTTGAGCTAAATTAGGCATGGATTTAGGTATCACTGATGCTAATCTAGTTGGACCTAATTTTGATGGTTGACTTACTGGATTAAGTTGTCAAAGCATTTTCTGAATATCATCCCATATAATGTGTCCTGGTTTTTTGGATGGCAAGGAACAAGGCAAAGCATCAAGAGGAAGTGATATTGGATATGGGTGTGGCTGTTGATGCTTTAGCAGACATTAATAAATTATTTTTATATGATGGTCATAATCTTTCTTATTACACAAGTTTAAATTTTTTCAATGAGCAGTTGGGGAGCTGCAGTTCTAAACTGATCTATATGAAAGTGTAGAGGTTAGTTTGAAGGAAACCTATGGGTCCTTGGATGAAGGTGACTATGAATGGAAACTGGTCATCACGGGCTATTGGCGCTGGTGAGGTGTTCAAGAATGGAGATGGTAATCGCTTTTGTTATTATGCTACAACTATTTATGCTACTTCACCATCAAATCTGAAATGTGGGTTGTATGAATGGCTATTAGAATTTCATCCTTTCTTAAGTGGCCTTATATAAATTTTGAATCAGACTGTGCTAAGTTAATTATGTTTTTAAATTACAATAACTCCCCCATGGAACTTAATCGATTTATTGGGGCTGATTTTGGCTATGATTGGAGATATGATGGCAATTTAGAGCTTCTTCCTAGGGAGGGGAACTCCCCTGCTAACTAGTTGACAATGTCTGTTGTGCTAATGGAAGGTGTGACTATTGTTACATTTCCTCCTTCTACTGTGGGTCGATTAATGCTAGGTGACATAATATAAATGCCATATATATGATGCTTGTAACGTTTATAAGAGCACTTTAATTTTGGTGGTTACTTGCATGGTCGGAGATTGCTATGTGGGTTGTAATCTCAAGATGTTGGATCTTTTAGGTTTTCATTTTTGTGAGGAGTCTGTACTAATTTTGTGTTTTGGTTTAGAGGATTTATATAGATATGTGTGTGTGTGTGTGTCTGTCTGTTTGTCTGTGTGTATATAAGAGTAGCCGAGGCTATCATATGAGCCACCAGCCACCCTCATGTGCCTAACTATTCGAGGGCCACCCTTACCATCAGTAAACTAGCTAGAGAGGGATTTAAACTCATGACCTTATGATCTTCAAAGAGGCTGCTCAACCAACAGGTCACGGCCGGTGGCACACACACACACAAACACACAACACACACACACACACACACACACACACACACATGCATATACACATACATAAGCATATCCGTATACATATGCATATGCAAATCTCATATGCACATCCAAGTGCATATCCATATGCATATACATATCACATATGCATATCCATATGCATATGCATATATATTTATGACATATGCCTTTCCATATACATATACATATACATATACATATACATATACATATACATATACATATACATATATAGATATAGATATACATATATAATTGCATATATATCAATATATATATATACATAATGCATATCCATATGCATATACATATACCTATGCATATGCATATACAAATCCATATGCATATACAAATCCATATGCATATCTTGTATCCATATCCATGTCCATATACATATACATATCCATATCCATATACATTTTTTTAAACAAAAACTACCATAGATACCCAAGGAGGCACCTAGGTAGCAAATTCATTTAACCATTGAAAGGGTTACAAACTCTAATGAAGGGGAGATTAAGACTGTCCCCATGTAACAAAAGAGAAAGAGGGGGGAGAGAGTTCTATCTATTACAATAGATTGATTACATCTACCAATTTTAGCTAACCAGTTAGCAGACATATTTCCCTCTCTAGACACAAAATGATACTGGAGATGAAGTTGCCAAGTTGGGGAGCATAGAACCTTAAGAGATTTTAACAATAATTTAGAATCTGCTTCAATAATGAGATACTGGATGTGGAATTGGAGGGAGATCTTTAGAACCCAAAATACAGCAATGGCTTCAGCTTCCAAAGCATCAAAAGCATTCACTGGAGACTGAAAGTGCAGTAGACATATGCCATAGTGATCTCTAAATACCCCATCAATCCCAGCATAGCCTTTATAGAAGCTGCCATCAGTATTAACCTTCAACCAAGGAGCCAAAGGTTTTTGCCCATGAACTAGTGAGATTATCCTAGGGGCCAAAGAGGCATTAATCTCCTTCTTAAGGATATTTGGGAAGCCCTTGTGTTGAATCAGTTTGGACAAAAAGCTGATACAGTGACTAGCTACTTGATTTGGAGATAAAGACTCAATTTCAAATTTGTGTTGATTTCTTGCCAACCAAGTAAACCAAACCACACTCCCAAAATAGTGAAGAGTTTATTGGAATTCCAAACAGACCAATTCAGGAGAAATGAAGACCACGTGAAGTGTATGGTAGGAATAGATAGCTGTCTAAGAAACCTGAACCATACTTGTTGAACAAAGCTACATTGGAAGAACAAATGATCTTGATATTCCTTCATATTATGGCACAAAATACATCTGGAAGTCCCCTCTGACCCTTAAGCTTTAGAATATCATCTGTTGGGAGAATCTTGTGAAACAATCTCCAAAGGAAGAAAGACATGGAAGGGGTAAGAAACTGGTTCCAAATTATTGGACCCCAATTTTGATGTTCCCAATTGAAGAAGGAATGATAAACAAAAGCAAAAGTAGATTGGGCTTTAATCTTCTTTAAATGGATCTTATCCTATCCATTATGATTGATAGGGGTCTATATAATATCAACAATAAGATTGATTGAGAGGGTATCTGGTATAAGGGATACATCCCAGTGACCCTCACTCAAAAAATCTACCACATTCATACTTATGTTGACATTGTTGAGCTCCTCCTTGTAGAGCTTACCTTCCTTAAGCCAGTTGTGCATCCAAAAATTAATCTGCCCTTCAACAAGCTCCCAAACAAGTAAGTCTTCAACTTTGGTTTGATTTTAAGCAAGTTAACCCATGGTTTAGAATACCCAGCCTTCTAGTAACCAAAGAGGGGTGGGGGCCTTTGCAGTATTTACCAAGCATGAATTTGGCCCACAGAGAGTTCTCATTGTCTAAACTTAATCCATAATTTGCAGAGATTAAAAGTATTGATGTAGCTGATCCCTCTAAAGCCCAGCCAACAGCAGCTAATGGTTTACAAACTTCCAGCCAGCTAAACTAATGAAGTTGCTTCCTCTGTCTAGCCAACAAAAATCTATTAAGAGTCGTTTCTATTATCAGTTGTGTTCTTTTCTTCATAACTATCATTTGTAGAAGATAGGAAGGGAAAGAAGTAAGAATGATCTTCAACAAGGTGATTCTCCCACCATTTGATAAAAAACCAGTAGTCCAACAGTTGAGTTGATTATGAATTTTAACAATGATACCTTCATACTGCACCTATCTAGTTCTACATTTTAGAAGTTGCACACCAAGGTAGTTGAGAGGAAGTTCAGTGGCCTTGAAATTGGTATATTAAATGATCCATTTCCTTATAGGGGTACTAACCTTTTAACTGAACAAAATGAAACATTTTTTCGGATTAAAACGTAGTCTAGAAGTATACTGAAATTCCATCTTTGAAGCCCTGGAAAAGAGTACAATGTCATCAGCATAGGCCAAGTGTGAGATGGAAATATTTGACCTGTGACTGTATTGCATATGAGAGGAGATGGAAAATTTCTGATTTAAAAGTCTAGAGTGGTAGTTAAAAGAAAGGATGAAGATAGTAGGGGACAAGGGGTCTCCTTGCTTGAGACCCCTATTGGCTTTAAAGAATCCATGCAATTGACCATTGATGAGTATAGAATTAGCATTGTTGTTCAGCCACCTCATAATCAGGGAAATGAAAGCCTCAGGTAAACCTCTAGCCCTCAAGACTTCCTCAATAAAATCCCATCTGATCATGTCATAGGCTTTTTGTAAGTCTAGTTTATAAATGATATTGCCACTTCTACAATCCTTATCCAAATCCAACATGAGCTCCTGGGCTAGGAGGACATTATCTATAATGTTCTTGCCTTGCACAAAGGTAGATTGATTTTCATAAATGTTGGAAGGAAGGAAAGGATGTAGTCTTTGCATGAGGATCTTGCTAACAGTCTTACTTAAAATATTAGTTAAGCTTATAGGTCTAAAAGCATCACAAGTCTTTTTTGAGTTATCCTTAGGAATAAGTACATTAGTTGAGGAACATAAGTACTTAGGAGGATCTCTACCTCTAAAGAATGACTGTAAAACATCCACCACATCATTTTTTATGATAGATCAAGACTTTTTATAAAAAATTGAGGAGAAACCATCAGGGCTAGCAGCCCTATTACTGTCAATGGAATTAATCACTTGCCCAACTTCATCTTCAGTAAGAATGGCTACAAGGTAGGAAGTATCAGTTAGAGAAAAATTAGAAGGTAAGAAACATGGCTGGACTGGAGTTCTAGGAGAGATTGGGTGAGTAAGAAGTTTCTGAAAATATTGTATAGCATCCATGGCAATCTCCTCAGACTTGTTCAGTTAGCCACCAGAAACACTTTTAATCTTGAAAATAACATTGCATTTCCATCTATAGTTTATACAAGCATGATAATACCTTGTATTTCTATCCCCCTCAACAAACCTAGTGAGAGTTGCTTTTTGTTTCAGAAAGCTATCCTAGGTGAAAATAGCAGTCAAAAGGTTTTCATTAGCACAATGCAAATCTTCTTTTGGGATAGTACCCTCCTCCAAATTCTTTTCCAGTTTCTTGACCCGAGCTTCAGCAATTCCAACATTTTTAAACACATCTCCAAATGTAGAGCAGTTCCAGTTCTTCAAATGATAAGACAGACTTTTCTGGTGTCCCCACAAATGCATCCATTCATTACCAAGAAAACCATGATTCCAAGAATTAGATACCACCTGTAAGAATTCAGGATGAGAGTTCCAAGCATTAATAAATCTGAAAAGAGCCTTACCCTTATTGTGAGTGTTACTGATGGTGATAAGCAAAGGTCTATGATCTAAACCAGACATAGACAGAGAGGAGATGGTAATATTGAGAAAGTTTTGTAGCCAAAGACCATTGGCCAAAAATCTATCCAATCTCTCCTAAATCCTTCCTCTTCCCTAAGTATATCTGGGGCCCTAGAGCCCAAGGTAATGCAATCCACTAGTTTGGATAGAATCAATAAATTTGGTGATTTTCTGAATGTCAACGGGCCTCCCACCAAGTTTTTCAATTGGGGATGCAATACAATTAAAATCACCTCCAACCAACCATTTGGAAGTCATAGTGCTGCTGACATAGAGAGATTGTCCTAAAGGACATGCTGAGAAGTAGAAGACCATCCTGCATAAACAATTGTGGTAAAGCACTCCAAATCACCAATATTTACCTTCAAGTGGACAAACTGTGGGTGGTCCATCAGAATAGACCAAGCAGCCTTCTTCCTGATAAGGATCCAAATCTTTTGACTGACAATTGGCAAAATGATCAAAGCCATGAAATTTTTTTAATATAGGATGAAAATTTTTAGTGATCATAGGTTCAAGAAGAGGAAAACACCATAATTTGTGTACCTTAATTAAATTTTGGAGTTTGTGGAGGGATTTAGGTTGAGCAATCTGTTTTCACCAATCTTTTTTCTTTTTTTTTTATTTTAAAAGGAGTTTCCAGCTTGTCAGTCATCGTATACTTTCCTTATTTGAATTAATCTCCCTCCCAAATTAAATAAGTGATTTGAAGAGGAGAGGAACCAAATAAGAAGGGACATACGACAAAAACAACAAACAAGAGAAAAGAAAAACATTGAGAGTACTTGCGAAAAACCTCTCAAGGATAAGTCAAGCATGTCTGCCCAAACAAGATCGGACGGAGGCAACTTGAACCAATATCCGCGAAAGAAGTATCTATGTAGCTACCCATAACTAGAGAGTCAGGTGTATGTACCTGTTCTAGGGTCAAGAGCACTCCCAGAGGAACATATTCCTACTGGTTAATTACATCTTGGGGGAAACCCAAGAATGCTCTGGATAAAAGGGGTTTCACTTTATATTATCATAAACCTAGGGTATAGGCAATCAAAGGATGAGTATAGGTCCTTTAAGTCCTTTGTTATGCTTTTTCAAAAGGTGTCTTCATATCTCCTCAAATTGTGTCCAGATTTAACGTATCTTCCAAGAGATGCATTCATTCAAGAGTACTTTAAATTTAATTTGGTGCTAATAGGTAGTTACCCACATTCTCACCAAGAGATATCGCAAAAACCTCTTCAAAATGGCGCCTAAATTAGAATAACTCCTCTTTTTTAACTGTCGCGCGTAAGCGCGAGGTACCGGCGCTTAGCCGTGAGCCTTCTGGCGCGTAAGCTTCAGATCCGGGCGCATAGCCGCGGGGTCTTGGCACGTAAGTATGGGTTTCGACACTTAGTCGCCACACATCACTTTTTTAATTTTCTTCATTTTGTTCCAAATTTGATCCTTTTTCTTTCTTTCATCATAACCATCCATTTAATCATACCTGTAAGAAGAACACAAAAAATACCTTCTATTAAAGTGCAATATCATAAAAAATAATATAAAAATGTGCATAAAAACACTATATATTTTAGGTGTATCACTTGGTAGTGTGCTAAGCTTAATCAAACTAGACTAATATGGATTAGAAAAGATGAAAATTTTGATTATAAATATGTTACAAGCCCCACTTTAAAAATCAAATAGGCTAAACTTCTTATTTAAATCAATGTGCCCCAAAAGGCCCCCTTCACACAATTTATAAATAGAATATCAAGTTATAATTACCTCATTCTTAGGGATGATCAGAACATCAGTTCATTGAGCATAAGGGTATGATAGAGATGAATCATTAAACAACATAATAAGTTTGAATCAAATCAAGACGTTTCAAAGGATTGTGAGGTGTCTAGGGCCCAGCCCCTGGGCCTATTCTCATACTCATTTGGATACCCTGGAGGATGATTAAACTTATTATGCTTTGTTTAAGGAATCATCTATACAATTAAAATATGACTCAGCAAGGTATTAAAATAGGACCCACTGAAAATTTGATAGTTTTTTATTATCCATTTCATTCCAGATTTTGATGATATTACACTTTAAAGGAAGGTATTTTTGATGATTTCTTGTTGGTATAATGATTTTGGGCATTTGGAGAAAAAGGACGCGAAAAGGAGCAAATTTGAAGTAAAAAGAGACAAAAGTATATTTTATTGAACTAGCGCCGAACGACACTGTCACCAGCACCGAATCACGCTATTTTCTAGAGAGTTGTGACTTTTTTGGAAAAATAATGAGCCAAACAGCGCCCTATACAGTGCCAGACATTGCTCTATCCCGATTTTAAACTAGATTCAATGTATTTGGTAGGATTTTGAAAGGTTGCTTGAGGAAACTCTTGGGAATTCAGTTTTGGCCAAATTTAAACACTTTTGGAGCTAAGTTTGAAGAGGAGAAAAAGAAAAAAGAAGAGTTTAAAGTTTAGAGAGCGCGTCTTCTAATTTAGTTTAGGAAATCTAGGTTTTGTGTTTTCTCTTCTAAGGAGTGTGAGAGGAGAGGGAAATTGAGAGATTTGTTCTTATTTACTTATCTAAAGAGAGAATTATGTGTTGTTGTGAAGAAAGACGAGGAGTCAAAGGAATTCCTTGAGATTCTCTTGGGGAAGAGTTTGGGATAAGTTGCCTTTACTTTACTTAGTTTGTATGATATTTTTTTATATATAAAATCCATGTTTTGTCATCTTTTCCTCACGAGTCTTGAGTAGATTTCGTTGTCTTTCTCCTTTTCATGTGATGTGTTGATGTTGTGATATGGAAATGAAGTGCCAATTTATTATGGAGAATTTGTGATGACCTTATCACTTCGAACTTCATTTACTTTTTGATCTGCCCAATTGAATTGTTAAAACTTGTTGGAAATCATATTTTACAAAAGGATTATTAGATCCGCAATAAAAGTGAATGTCACATTCAATGTCTATGAATGAGAGATGTAATTTATGGGGATTAAGTGCAAATAAATAGAGAAATATACTTTGATGGGCATAGAATTGGAGATTTCATAGTAACAGGCTGAAATCCTCAATTTGATCATAATGTTTGGAAACTAAAGTTAGAGTTAGCCTTCAAGTAAAGGGAAGTGGGAGCTCTAGAGTGAGAGCTGATATCCTCCCAGCCTAACCACGGATTTGGGGACAAAACTTAGGATTAGCCAATGTTCTTTATATGTTGAAATATTGGTAAAGAATAGAAATGCTCCTATTTGGCACAATATGTTTTCATCACTGATCTATGTCACAATAATAATCATATTATGATTGGAAAGGAGGAAGACACTTTCTTGCAACTGAACTTTGTTATAAATTTAGACTTGTGTTAGTTTAAATTGTAAGAATTTAGAACATATTTTGGCAGAAATAGTAACTACAATTGTTTGTTTTTATTTTAAGAATTAAACTTACTTGCAATTGTGCAGTGATTCAATAAGTGATTTTTGTGCTACGCCATAAAATTGAAGCCTCTCTGTGGGATCAATATCCATGACTCCACTAGAGCCCTGTATTACTTAAGCAATACATATACTTGTGTTTAATTATGTGATTCATTATAAAACTAAATCAATATATATATCTAAATTCGATTTCATAAATTTTGCTAAATTTAAAAAGTCGCACCAAGTTTTTGGCACCATTTTCGGCGAGGTATGGTAAAAAAAATAGTAACTGTTAAAATTTAATTTTATAGTATTTGAAATCTTATATTTGAATTGCAAGTCATAATTGTATGTGTCTGTTTATTATTAGTGTGCTTATTCTGTTTGTATGCATAGTATTAGATCTATAGGTTTAGTGCTTTAAAATTCTAAATTAGAGGGTACTACTAGAAAAATTTGAAAACAACAAAAACAATCTGCAAATCCTCACAAAAGGGCAAACAATTTAAACAATCAAAACAAAAATATACCAAGACTTTTAAGAGATTATGCTAATCTAACAGCAGGTGAAATTCACTTAACTATCCAAAGTCCTGATGTTGCTTGTAATTCATTTGAGCTTAAACCTGTTATTATCCAAATGGTACAGAATAATCAATTTGGAGGAACACCTAATGAAGATCCTAACTTACATCTCACTAGTTTTCCAGAACCGTGTGCTACTTTTAAATAATATGGAGTGTCGAACGATGCTGTTAGGCTTAGACTTTTCCTTTTTCACTTAGGGATAAGGCTAAGATGTGGTTAAATTCGTTAGCAACTGGATCTATCAGAACTTGGGGAGAGCTTTCACAAAAGTTTCTGTCAAAATATTTTCCTCCTTCCAAAACTACTAAGCTGAGGAATGATATCACATCTTTTAGTCAATTTGATGGAAAATCCATATATGAAGCATGAGAAAGATTTAAAGATCTTCCAAGGAAGTGTCCACACCATGCTTTACCAGGCTAGTTAATAATTCAAACCTTCTATAATGGATTAGTAGGATCTTTGAGATTGATTATCGATGCTGCTGCTGGTGAATCATTAATGTCTAAATGTTTTGATGAAGCATATTCGTTAATTGAAGAGATGGCTACTAATAATTTTCAATGGCCTTCTAAACGAGTAAATCCTAAGAGAGTAGCTAGTATTCATGATTCTGATGAAATAACTATGATAGTCTCTCAAATTATGCACTTTCCAAGAAAATAGATCAATATGGAATGAATTATTGTCCAACACCCCTAGTGTTAGAAGAAAATTGATCAGGACAGATGTTAGACTCTCAAATGTCTTATGAAACATTAAATGCCATAAATAACAAGTCAATAATCCTTATTTGAATTATCATAATATTAGTTGGAGGAATCATTCGAAATTCAACTAGAATAACATTAATGTTGTTGTTAATCTGTAATGGGGGAACAATCCGATGAATCCAGTTGGAAATCTGAACAACCAAGGAAATACCAATTATAGACCTTCTTATCCTCTTGGTTTTAATAGTAACAAACAATTTATTGAGAAGAAGTTGTCTACTAAAGAAATGATTCTGAATATGAGTAATCAAATTCAAGCTCAAAACGTTAAAATGATAAACATTGAGAATCAATTGAGACACATCTTTACTGCTCTTAATAATAGACCTTATGTAAATCTTCCTAGCAATGTTGGAGATCAACCCAAAAGATCAAAACAAAGAGAACATTAAGGCTATTCAATTAAGGAGTGGAAAAGAATTGGAACCAAGAGTTCAAAAAGAAGTCAAAGTTGAAAGAGAAGAAGTGAACATTGAGAAAGGTTCTAATAAGATAAATTCAGACGAATATCCACTAGAACTAATTAAGATAACTGTTGAGAACCCACCTCCTTATTTTCCTCAAAGACTAAAGAAACAGAACAGGGATAACAGATTTACAAAATTTTTGGAAATTCTTAAGAAATTAATGATTAATATTCCCATTGTTGAAGCATTAGATTAGATGCATGATTATGCAAAGTTTATGAAGGATATTCTTAAAAAAAATGAAAATTTAAAGTCCATGAGACTGTTGCACTTAGCGGTGAGTGTAGTGCAATTATTTAGAAGAAGCTTCCTGAAAAACTTAAAGACCTAGGTAGTTTCACTATCCCGTGTGCTATAGGTGAGAAATTTTTTGGAAGAGCTTTATGTGATCTTGGAGCTAGTATTAATCTTATACCTTTATCAACTTTCAAAAGATTGGGAATAGGAAAAATTTTACCTACATCTATGACTCTTCAACTAGCGAATCGTTCTATCACTTATCCTAGAGGAGTTGTGGAAGATGTATTAGTAAAAGTGGATAAATTTATTCATTCATGTGGATTTTATTGTATTAGATATAGAGGAAGATAAAGAAATTCCAATTATTTTGGGAAGACCATTCCTTGCTATTGGGAGAGCTATGATTGATGTACAAAAAGGAGAATTAACTATGAGAGTTAATGACCAAGAAGTAACTTTAAATATTCTAAAATCTATGAAATACCCATTAAATGAAAAAGATGATGAGTGCTTTCAAATGGAAATCTATGATTATTTGAGAGAAGATTATTTTAAAGAAGTATTTGAAGAAAATTTGGAATGTGAGGATGAATATGAAAGTGAAAATGAAGATGATTTTGATGAAGTGACAAATGAAAAGTTAGAATTTGTTCAGAAAAAATTTGAAAGATTGGATACTATGGAAAATGAAGATAAAAGTTTAATTCC
Organism: Papilionanthe hookeriana x Papilionanthe teres; assembly: GCA_022702705.1. Classification (NCBI taxonomy): domain Eukaryota; kingdom Viridiplantae; phylum Streptophyta; class Magnoliopsida; order Asparagales; family Orchidaceae; genus Papilionanthe; species Papilionanthe hookeriana x Papilionanthe teres. The sequence continues at coordinate 174,691,230 of CM040422.1, forward strand.
ATCTATCATTAATCCCCCTGAAATTGAGCTGAAAAGTCTCCCTAATCATCTAAAGTATATGTTTTTAGGAGAATCATCTAATTTACCAGTTATTGTATCTTCAGATTTAAATGAAAATCAAGAATAAAAATTATTGGACACCTTGAAGAGATACAAAAAGGCTTTTGGTTGGTCCATAGCTGATATTAAGGGAATCAGTTCATCGATCTGTATGCATAGATTTTGTTGAACGAACAACATAAACCTAGAGTTGATCCACAAAGGAGACTGAACCCAATAATGAAAGAAGTGATTAGAAAGAGATTTTAAAGTGGTTAGATGCTGGAATTATATATCTTATTTCTGATAGTGTTTGGGTAAGCCCAATTCATTGTGTTCCTAAGAAAGGAGGAATGACTATTGATGTAAATGATCGAAATGAAATTATACCGATAAGAAAAGTCACTGGTTGGCGAATATGTATTGATTATAGAAAACTAAACGCCGACACCATAAAAGATCATTTTTCTTTAACATTTTTAGACCAAATGCTAGACAGACTTGCTGGACACAAGTACTATTGCTTTTTAGATGGATACACCGGCTATCACCAAATACCTATTTCTCCTGAGGATCAAGAGAAGAATATATTTACTGGCCCTTATAGAACTTTTGCTCTTAGAAGAATGCCCTTTAGATTATGTAATGCACCTGCAACATTTCAAAGATGTAGACGTCCATATTTAGCAAATTAATTGATGATGAAATATAAATGTTTATGGATGATTTCTCAGTATGTGGAGATTCATTTGATGCATGCCTATGAAACTTAGAAAAAGTTTTAGTGGTGTGCAAAAGAACAAATTTAGTCATAAACTGAGAAAAGTGTCAATTTATGGTTGGAGGAGAAATTGTGCTTAGGCATAAAATATCTGAATATGGCATGGAAGTAGATCCTATGAAGATTCAAATTATAGAAAATTACCACCTCCAACAACTGTGAGAGGGGTAAGAAACTTTTTGGGACATGTAAGATTCTACAGACGATATATTAAAGACTTTTCAAAAATTACTAAGCCTCTATGCCAACTTTTGGAAAAAGATATAAAGTTTGATTTTAACGATGATGCTTAAAAGCTTTCGATCTATTAAAGGAAAAATTAATCGCTACACCTATAATAGTTTCACCTGATTGGGAGAAACCATTTGAATTAATGTGTGATGCTATCGATTATGCTATTGGAGTTGTTTTAGGGCAAAGACATGACAAAATGTTTAAAGTTATATACTACGCTAGTAAAACTCTTACTAATGCTCAAATTAATTACACAATTACTGAAAAAGAGTTATTAGTGATCGTTTATGCCGTTGAAAAATTTAGATCTTACTTAATTGGAGCTAAATGTATAGTGCATACTGATCATACTGTTATTAAATATTTGATGCAAAAGAAGGATGCAAAATAAAGATTGATTTGATGGATGCTTTAATGTAAGAATTTGATCTTGAGATAGTTAATAAAAAAGGGGTCAATAATCGAATAGTTGATCATTTATCTAGACTTGAACAACCTAATTTGGATGACTTTGAAAAGGAAATTACTAAAACTTTTCCTGATGAGCAATTATATAATATTATTGAAGGAAATTTACCGTAGTATGCTGATATTATGAACTACATCGTTAGTAATATTTTACCACCTGACTTAACAATGCAACAACAGAAAAATTTAAGCACAATGCTAAATTTTATTTCTGGGACGATCCTTATCTGTACAAGCAATGTAAAGATCTTATTATTAGGAGATGTGTGCCTTATGAAGAAACTGAAAGAATAATTCAAGAATGTCATGATTATGAATTTGGAAAACATTTCAAAATTGATAGAACTGCACATAAGATTTTGCAATATGGATTTTATTGGCATAAAATTTTCAGAGATGTTTATAGATTTGTCAAAACTCGTGATCGATGTTAGAGAACAGGTAATATATCTAGAAGAAATGAAATGCCTCTTAATTTTACTTTGAAAGTTAAAATTTTTGATGCATGGGGATTAGATTTTATGGGACCATTTATACCTTCATTTGGATATATATATATACTGATTGCTGTTGATTATGTATCAAAATGGATTGAGGCAATAGCTTTAACTAGGTGTGATGCTAGAATTTTTTCGAGGTTTTTGATGAAAAATATTTTCACAAGATATGGAATGCCTAGAGTAATCATCACTGATGGAGGATCCCATTTTAAGAATAATCTGATTCAGAGATTGGTGGAAAAATATAATATTATGCATAGAATCTCTACAGCTTATCATCCCCAAACTAATGGTTTAGCAGAGGTATCTAATCGTGAAATTAAACAAATTTTGGAGAAAGTCATTAATCTTGAGAAATTGGATTGGTCTGCAAGATTATATACTTCTTTATGGGCATACAAAACTGCTTATAAAACTCTTATACTGGATTGGTCTGCTAATTTGGAAGACACTAGTGCTATATTTTCTACTTACCCTGAGTATACTCCATACCAGCCTGAAGAACCTGATGATGGTGGAGCTCCTACAGATGAAGATTGATAGTTAATTTGTTTTATTTTTCATTGTACTTTGTATGTGTGATGTATGTGATGTACCTGAGACTCTCTCTGATATTTGTGATGTAATGTGTATTTGGTTGTACTTATAGCAGAATTTATGTTGATTTGTGATGTATTTGATGTTATAGTAGAGTTTTCATGTGTTTGGTTTGTTAGTTAATTTGTTATAGTAACAGTTGGATGTTAATATTGTGTGCATAGTTGATGTTTCAAGTTTTTAAACTTCTTCTCTTATAAATTTCTAACCTATATTTGTGTATAGAAATGCTCTTAATTAATTCAGGCCTACTGTTCTGCTTTATAAAGAAAAGCTTGCTGAAACTCAAAGGTATGAAAAGCCCAGCATAAAGAAAAACTTGCTGAAACTCAGAGTTATATGTTTATATATTTTTTTTCTTTCTTCCCATATAAATTATATTGATATTTAAAAATCTCAGTTTGGGGGAGGGAAAGAATTAAATATTAATTGTTCTCATTTAAAAATATTTTCAAAATTATTAACTTGATTTCTTGTAATAGAACTCAATTTCAGATAACTGTATTTTGATTTTATTTAAGTATTTTTTAAAGTTGAATGAAAGTATTTGGTAATGAAAAGTAATTTTGTAGGCTAAGATATTTGGAATAAAAGAATAGGACTATAGTCAACTATTCAAAGTAAGAAAAAGTGTATGTTTGTAATATTAAGAATCTTAAAACTTTATGTGATAGGAAATGATTGAGACTCTATGATGAATCATTAATAATCTAAAGAAATGCCTATAAGGTAAAGGATGTGATAAGTTTTAAATTTAGGGTGAGAAGGGTGAAGTTCAAAATCATTAAAGGCTATCCAGATACAATAATTCTTACTTCAAAGAAAAAGAAATGAAAAGAAAAGAAATGAAAAGAAAATCAAAAGAAAAGCAAAAGAAAAAGAAAAAGATAAGAAAAGTGAGGAGAACCTTAAGGAGATGCTTAATAAAAAATTGGCTTCACTTGGACCTACCTAAAGGGAAAAACTTAATTATTTTCCTGAACTTATATATGTGGATTAGCATCCTTACTAGTAGTGTTCTCATAACTTATTTTCATGTAATTCTTATAAGTGCCTTAATAAAACAATCTACAGTCATTTTTGAAATGAATAGAAGGCTAGAACTCTTAGACTTTATTACTAGATAATCTTACAACTGCACAATTTAATTGAATTATTCAAAGATCTTTCTGAAAATCTTACTCTTGTACTTATCTGAATCAAAATTATGATATTCTAGAAAGAAAGTTCATTGCAGTGGATCATTATTTTATGTATTAACTAAAATTACTTGAGGACAAGTAATAGTTAAGTTTGAGGGATCTTGATCCACTGAAAATTTGATAGCTTTTACTATCCATTTTATACCTATTTTTAATAATATTGCACTTTAAAGGAATGTATTTTTTATGATTTCTTGTAGATACTATGATTTTAGGCCTTTGGAGCAAAAGGACGTGAAAAGGAGCAAATTTGGAGCAAAAAGGGACAAAAGTATATTTTATTGAACTAGCGCCGAACGGCGCTGTCACCAGCACCAGACCACACTATTTTCCAGAGAGTTGTGACTGTTTTGGCAAAATTATTCACCAAACAACACCCTATCCAGTGTCGGGCTGCGCCATATCCTGATTTTAAACTATATCAATGTATTTGGCCGGATTTTGAAAGGATGCTTGAGGAAACACATGGGTATTCAGTTTTGGCCAAATTTAATCCCTTTTTGAGCCAAGTTTGAGGAGGAAAAGAAGAAAGAAGAAGAGTTTAAAGTTTAGAGATTGTATCTTCTGATTTAGTTTAGGAAATCTAGGTTTTGTGTTTTCTCTTCTAAGGAGTGTGAGAGGAGAGGGAAAGTGAGAGATTTCTTCTTCCTTACTTATCTTAAGAGAGAACTGTGTGTTGTTGTGAAGAAAGAAGACGAGTCAAAGGAATTCCTTGAGATTCCCTTAGGGAAGAGTTTGAGATAAGTTGTCTTTACTTTACTCTATTTGTTTGACGTTGTTTTTATATATAAAATCCATGTTTTGTCATCTTTTCATCATGAGTCTTGAGTAGATTTCTGTCTTTCTTCTTTTCATGTGATGTGTTGATGTTGTGATATGGAAATAAATTGCCAAATTATTATGGAGAAATTGTGATGACCTTTTCACTTCGAACTTCATTTACTTTTTGATCTGGCCAATTGAACTGTTAAAACTTTTTTGGAAACATATTTTCCGAAAGGATTATGAGTTCTACAACAAAAGTGAAGGTCACATTCAATGTCCATGAATGAGAGATGTAATTCATGGGTATTGACTGCAAATAAATAAGGAAATATACTTTGATGGGCATAGAATTGGAGATTTCAGAGTGACAAGCTAAAATCCTCAATTTGGTCCTAATGTTTGGAAACTGAAGCGAGAGTTAGCCTTAAGGTGAAGGGAAGTGGGAACTCTGGATTGAGAGCCAGTATCCTCCCAGCCCAACCACAGATTTGGGGACTAAACCTAGGATTAGCCAATGTTATTTATACGCTGAAATATAGGTAAAGAATAGAAATGCTCCTATTTGGCACAATACATTTGCATCACTGTTCTATGTCAAGATAATCATCACATTATGATTAGAAAGGAGGAAGACTCTTTCTTGCAACTGAACTTTGTTATAAATTTAGACTAGTGTTAGTTTAACTTTCTAGAGTTTAAAATGTATTTTGGTAGAAATAGTAGCTACAACTGTTTTTCTTTATTTTAAGAATTAAACTTACTTGCAATTGTACTGTGATTTGATAAGTGATTTCTGTACTATGCCATAAAATTGAAGCCTCCCTATGGGATCGATATCCAGGACTCCGCTAGAGCCCTGTATTACTTGAGCGATCTTTATACTTGTGTTTAAATGTGTGACTCATTATAAAATTAAATCAATACATATATCTAAATTTGAGTTCATAAATTTTGGCAAATTAAAAATGTCGCACCAAGGGGTTTCTAAAGCAACGAGGAATCAGATGTAAAATCCTCAACCTCTGGAATTTGATTTTTGAATGATTGTGATAGGAGGAGTTTTAAAGCAACACATAATCGGATGTAAAATCCTCAACCCCTAGAATTTAATATTTGAATTTGCGAGAGATTTGTAGAACTTATGCATTGTATGATGCTGTGGAAAAGTATGTGTAGAGATTTATGAAAATTTTGTCAAGCGCGAAATTTTGTGGGAGCTTTGATTTTAGATTTTTATTGTCATTTTATTCTTTTATCTTTTTTTTTTCATTTATGATTGTGAATTTTCATTGGGGTGGCTGGTTTCACTTTTTTTGTTTATTTTGTTGTCATTTATCATTGTTGTTTATTAGTGTTGTTTATTATTTTCATTTATTGATTCTATTATTTATCATTTGTTGTTGCTTTTTCAAATTAGGATTCATACACAGTTTTAGGCAAGCGCGACATCTATGCTTCTATGAACGAGACTGTCTTTGAAACATCACGATGCATAGTACTGCTCGAGTTATATTGCATTGCTTGAAGGCACATTTAGAGAATAACCAACTCTTTAAGGAACTATCAGAATTATATTCTTTCAAGTAGCTCTAAATATGTGTTATTTTTGAGGATACCACCGTTGAAGAGGCCGCAAATTCGTAGCTTTGTTTGTAATATTTGTCATTTTCTTTATTACCGATTTTGTAAAGGTTGTTCACACTTTCTTCAAGAAATTGTTTCGACGTTCTTTGAATTGACACTGGAGTTGTATTTGCTGAGCACTGAAAGTTGTGACTTTAAGGTCAAATTTCATTAATTTCTAATAACATAATTCTTTTTTTAATTCTCCTCTTTCTGGCCTAAGCAAATTTCAAAATTTTGATCACGTGATCAAGATATTTTTCACTATCCAAAGATATTTCTGAGCCAATTAACGACTGACCAAAGGGCCTGAAATCACTTAACTTTTTTCAAAGAAAAATCAGAAGAATCTTCTTAAAGTAGCCTTATAAGTTTTATTAATCAGGGGAGGATTAAGACACTAATTTTTTGTTATATGCTTGTCTCAAGCTTCTTCTCACGGAGCCTTCTTGTTTTCACTTTTTTTTGTTGTTGTTGGATTGAGCTTTCACACAATTTTTTTTTGTTCTCTTTTATGTTCTTTTCCATTGAGGATTACTATATCCGGTGGAGCACATTTCAAAGATTTTGAATGCCCACAAATTTTTGGTTTTGTGCTCTTCTCAAGCTTTTCCTTAGTTGGATCTTCACAAAAGGAGTTTTCCCTTTTTTATCTCTCTTTTGCTCTTTTTGTTTTCTGAGAATTACTATATCTAGTAAGACATATTTCTTTTAAAGATTTTGAATGTCAAAACTCCCCAAATTAATAATTCTGAAATTTTTCTTAATATGAATTTTTGGATATTATAACTTATTCAAAAATCTGGACCCAGTCACATGGCAGAGAATTAAAAGGCTCTTAATATCCCGAATCAATTACTCGTATGTAAAACACACCGTTTCTTTTTGAAAGCTACTTAAGACACAATACGAATTCTTTAAAGGGAGGACCCACTTATTAAGGCATTAATTTCATTCTTTCCTGAATTCGTAGTCTTATCAAAGCATCCAAATTTTTCCTTTTTGAGATGACGAGCTTTCCAAATTATTGAATAATTCTGGACAACAACAAACTCTTTCTTTTCTTTCATTCATAGTGGTGGGAGGGATGGGACAAACTAACATTGATCCTGTTAAAGTCCCTTTTTACACTGATGGTAGTAGTACAACAGTAGTTGGGAGGTGTCATCTCATCGTCAATTGTGTAAAAAGTCAGTTAGATAGTACAATAGTAGTCAGAAGGCGTCCCCTTATCGTCAGTTGCGTAAAAACTCAGTTAGAACAAATAAATTGATCGAAATCATATTGGTTGAACATCTTTCAAGTTCTTTTCAAATATTCTCTAGAGATCGTTACGTTCCCATTCTTAAAGCTCTCCTCAAGCCAATCTTTGAAACTGCAGTACTCCTCTATGGTGTGTCTAATGAATTTGTGATACGATCAATATCTTAGATGTCCTTTCTTGTCAACCTCGTCGGGCTTCTTTGATTTGGGCCACTTGAACTCGTGATTCTTTATCAGCCTTCGAAACATCTTCCTCACTGCTTCATCTTTAAAAGAGTAAACCTTGTTCGCTTGATCAACCAAGGTTGAAACTTGTCTCTCTTCTGTCTGGTAAGATCTCTGTTGAAAGGATTTCTGAGTGTTCTTACGATGACGTTGGAAGGTCTGCTGACTTTGTTCAGCTTGTACTTATAATTGTCGCTTTCCCCTGCCAATTACAGCAACTACCCCAAATTTCTTTTCAAATATCTCAATGGATCTAGCTCCTCAACCATTTTCACCACACCAAATTGCTTACATCTCCTAGGAGATTCCCGGCTTTGCTATGTAGCTTCTCGAACGTTCTGAATATAAAAAATTTAAGTAAGAAACCCATTGGACCATGGCTACTTTTTAAAATAATCTTAACAGCATGTTGCAGTGTCAACTAGGGCTCACATCTCATGCTAATATTTCTCCATCGTAGGATGTACTCCACCAAAGTTTCATCTGACTTTTGCTTCTTTATCACAAGATCACCAACGATGATGTGGTGCTGAACTCCGACAAATCAATTGACAAAAAGGTCTTCCATTTATGTGAATGTCTTTACTGAACCATTTGGTAGCTCTGCATACCAATCAAAGGCACCTCTGGTGAGGCTGCTCACAAATTGGTGAAACAAAAAGTGCTTCGTTACCCCTCATGTTGCGGCAGCTCAGAAGTATGAAACATGCTGTTGGGGGTTTCCCGTTCCATAAAAAAGCTTAAACAACGGTGATATGAAACCCTTGGGGTATTGGATGGCATCAAAACTCCTCTGAGTAAATTCTACCTTCAAAACGAATACCTTCATTTTTGATTGAGCTAGTACTTCTCTCCCCTGTTGTTCTACCATTTGTTTAATATCATTTTCTAGTACTGGGTCCTGAACTGAAACCTTCTTCGGTTGTTCATCTCTATTAGCAAGAGTGAGATCCTTTTTTTTCAACTGTAAATTGAATGACTTCCGGCTGGTTTGTTTCGAGAGGTACCATTGCAGTAATTGTGGCCACCCTTGAATAATGGCCAGGGCGGTCATCTTTTCTTTTATTTTCTTCTCAAGCTGGTTGATCTGTTTGTCTCGCTGCTAAATGATCCTTTGGAATTCATCTACGGTGTCTCCTCAGTGGGTAAGGGAGCATCACATGAGGATGATGTGGCCCTAGTCTTAGCAACTTTGAGTACTATTAATCCTTCCTCCCTATAATCTGACACCTCGTAACTTTCATCATTCATGTCTTTCTTTGTTCTCCAGACAACCATGCAATGTTGGTTAGGAGCCTCTCCAATTTAGCCTTTATTCACTCTTCTTTGATAAATTTAAGGTCGGTTGGAGGTTTCCAAGAAACATCATTTATTTCTTAGAGCACCGATTTCATCTTGTTGAAGTCGATTGAATCACCCTAAATCATATTTACAAAACTTTATTCAAGTTCTCTTAGATATTCCTTCGAGATTGCTACATTTCCATTTTTAAAATTCTCCTCAAGACAATCCTTGAAGCTAAAGTAGTTTTCTATCTTGTGGTCGAGCAACTGGAGGTATGGGCAGTATTGGGGATGATCCTTTCTACCAGCCTCCTCTGGCTTCTTCGGCTCTGGTAGTCTGAATTCGGGCCTCTTTTGTAAGTCACGAAATATTTTTGACACTAACTCTTCTTCGAATTAGTATACCCTATTCAACTGTTTTGAGATCGTCGGACCCTGTCTCCCATCTGTCATGTACGGTCTCTCCCGGGACGACTGCTGACTGATCCATGAAGAAAAATACATATTGTTATGCCTTGATTTTTATCAATTTCTAAGGATATTATGCTTTAATGAAAGGTTATTTTGTGTTTTTGGATGTAGGTGATGTAAAAAGGTCTAGAAAAGGAAAAGGAGCAAAAGGGAGCAAAAATGGAGCAAAATACAAAAAGAAGAAAAAAATATGGTTTAGAGCCTAAACTGGCGCCTAAGCGCCAGACTCGATACAGAAACTGTCAAGTTTTTGACGACTTTTGGACGGTTATTTTGACGGAGTGAGCAGTTATTGGACATTCTAGAAGACTGGCAGTTGTTCCTTGATAATAGGACATGTGATACATTGCATTTGGACGCTCCAAAATGGTTTTAAATGCGAAGAAGTGCGAGCCAAAGCGAAGAGGTGCAAAGAATTGGACACGGTGTCCGGCGCCTAGGCGCCAGACCTACCTTCTAGAAGATTCCTTGAATTTGGATATGTTTTGAAGAGGTGCCTCAAGGCAACCCTTGGAGCCTATAAATAGGAGTCCACTCCTTCAGAGAAAATCTCCCCTCATTCGCCACACCTCCTCTAGTCTCCTTAGAGAGAGAAATCTCATTAGAGAGAGAGAGTTTAGAGAATTAGAGAGAGAAATTTAGGGCCACTTTTGTTTAGTTTAGTGAGTTTGCTTTCAAGTTGTAGCATCTGGAGTTCATTACACTGTGGAGTCAGGAGTCAGAAGATCTGTAGAAGGAATATTTGAGATAAGTATTTTTATTTGATTCAAAGTTTATTTATTATGTTTTGCAGTTTATTTTCAATGTGTTCAGAGTAGTTAGTTTACTTTCTTCCTTTAATCATGAAGAGATAGATAAGATAATATAAAGATTCAATGGAGAATTAAAAATATTTTCAAAAACACTGTGATGAAATTAATACCTGATCTTACTTTACTTTTTAAAATGGCCATTTAAATTGTTAAAACCTGTTGAAGAGTTTTGAAACCTTGAAGGAGAAGAACTCTTAACTTGTAAATGTCACATGAATCCTTGGGTAGTCGAAGGCCATGTGCGGGCTATTCAAGGTGAAGTGCAAACAAATAGGAAGATAAGATTTAAAGGGCGTAGAATTGATAAGTTTTTAGAGTGACAGGCTAAATTCTTATAATTTGATTTATAAATCAGGAATGGGTCACTAGTAGGGCCGACCATAGCCACCCTTGGACATCTAGAAGTGAGAGTCTAGATTAACCCATTACTACTAATAATACATCCAGACCTGATCTGTAAGTTAGCCAATGTTCTTTGTGCCTGGATCAAAGTGTAAAGAATAGGAATGCTTCTATTTGGCACAATACCATAAATCAAATTCTCCAATGAATATTAAATTATCTTTAAAATCTTCGCTTAACTGAAGGAAAGAAAGTTGTTATTTTATATAATTTTCATAAATCATTCTCTTAGTATTGTTTTCTTTAATTGCATCTAGTAAATTAATAGTAATTTATAGTTAATTTAAAGGATAAAAAGATATTTTTAAAATATAATATTTAGAGAATTTATTTCTATAATTCTTCCTCGTGGGATCGATACTTGGTTTATAATAAAAAACCCTATATTACTTGAAACTATACGTATACTTGCCTAGTACCCCTAGTGTGTAAAGTAATTTATAAAATTTACAATATTTTGATTTATACACTAGCCGCTTATTATAAATTGGGTCAAGCTTTGGCCATCTTTTGGAAGCATATATCACTGAGTTACTTGAGGTCGGGTCATGTTTTTGGCGCCGTTGTCGGGGACAGAAATAAAATAGTTATAAATTTCTAAAAAAAATAATAATAAATATTATAATTATTAAAAATATAAAATATAAAAAAATTGTATTTTATTCCTTGTTTTATGTGAAGATTTGGTTCTAAAGGATTAATACCTTTAGATTCTGAATTAGAAAGAACAATTAGAAAAATTAGAAAGGGAAAACAAATTCAAAAATTTCAAGAAATGGCTACTTTACAAAATCCAATTGAACTTAATGATCAAAATGTTTATAAACCATTAAGGGATTATGCTAACCCTACAGTTGATAAACTTCATAGTAGTATTCAAATACCAACTGTAGATACTAATTCTTTTGAACTTAAACCGTCTATTATTCAAATGGTACAAAACAATCAATTTGGTAGAACACCAAATGTGGATCCAAATTTACATCTTGTTAGTTTTTTAGAACTTTGTGCTACCTTTAAATATAACATTGTTTCTGATGATGCTATTAGACTTAGAGTCTTTCCTTTTTCTTGAAGAGATAAAGCAAAGATGTGGTTAAACTCATTAGCGACTGGTTCTATTAAAACATGGGCTGAAATGGCACAAAAATTCCTTAATAAATATTTTCCTCCTTCTAAAACTGCTAAATTAAGAAACGATATTACTTCGTTTAGTCAATTTGACGGGGAGACAATATATGAAACTTGGGAAAGATTTAAAGAACTATTAAGAAAATGTCCTCATCAAGCTTTACCTGATTGGTAAATTATTCAAACATTTTATAATGGATTAGTTGGATCTTTAAAATCAATTATTGATGCTGCTGCTGGAGATTCTTTAATGTCTAAATCATTTGAAGAAGCTTACACTTTAATTGAAGAAATGGCTAATAACAATTTTCAATGGCCTTCCGAAAGGATTAATCCTAAAAAGATGGCAAGTATTCACGATAATGAAGCCTTTTCTATTTTAGCTTCACAAGTAGCAGCAATGTCTAATAAATTAGATAGTTTTACAATTAATATTTCACAAAATAATTCTGCTAATATTGAAGATTCTCAAACTATTGAAACTTTACAAGCTATTGCAAGTAAAAATAATCCTTATTCAAATTATTATAATCCTGGGTGGAAAAATCATCATAATTTTAATTGGAATAATTCACAACAACAATGGGGTAATAATCAATCTCATCCCACTGGAAATTGGAATAATCAAGTTAATCCAAATTTTAATCCTCCTGAATTTAATAATCAACCGAAAAAATTATACATAGAGGAATTAATATTACAAATTAATAATCAATTACAAAATCAAAATACTGCTATTCGTAATATTGAAAATCAAATGGGGCAAATTGCTACTTTAATTAATAACAGACATGTAGGAACACTTCCTAGTAATGTTGAAATTAATCCAAAGGAAACTAGAAAAGAACATGAACAAGCTAAAGCTGTGCAACTTAGAAGTGGAAAGGAATTAAAAGAAAGAATGCAGAATGAAATTGAAAAAGAGATTGAGGTTGAAGAGATTAAAAAACCTAAAGAAACTCTCTCCTAGTCAAGATCAGACTGTTATACCTATTAATGTGGAAGTTGAAAAACCACCACCACCTTTTCCTCAAAGACTTAAACAACATAAACTTGATCATCAATTTTCTAAGTTCTTTGAAATTTTTATGAAACTTACTATTAATATACCTTTTGCTGAAGCTTTGGAACAAATACCAACTTATGCAAAATTTATGAAGGATATTTTAAGCAAGAAATGGAAATTTGAAGCTTTTGAAACTGTTGCACTAAGTGAAGAATGCAGTGCAATAATTCAAAAGAAATACCTGAAAAGTTTAAAGATCCTGGAAGTTTCACTATACCCTGTGCTATTGGAGAAAAATTTTGTGGAAAAGCTTTATGTGATTTAGGAGCAAGTATTAATCTCATGCCATTTTCTATCTTTCGAAGATTAGGTTTAGGAGATATTATTCCCACCACTGTAACCCTTCAGTTAGCTGATAGATCTATCACTTATTCTAAAGGAGTTATAGAGGATGTACTTGTTAAAGTGGATAAATTTATCTTCCCTGAAGATTTCATAGTACTTGATATGGAAGAAGATAAAGAGATACCTATTATTTTAGGGAGACCTTTTCTAGCTACCGGACGAGCTATAATTGATGTGCAAAAAGGAGAACTAATAATGAGAGTTAATGATCAAGAAATCAAATTCAATGTTCTTAAATCAATAAAGTACCCTGATAAAGAGAAATGTTATCGAATGGATATAATTGATTATTTAATTGAAAAATATTATCAAGAAAAATGTAAAGTCATTTCTGAAGAAAAATTTGAATTTTTAACTGATGAAGATGAATTTGTGGAAGAAGAAGAGACTTATTTTATAAAAGATAATTGGGAAACTTTAGACATAACTCAAAATAATATACTTTTACCATCAATAGAAAAAGCCCCTGAACTGGAATTAAAAATGTTACGTTCCCATTTAAAATATGTGTTTCTTGGAAATTCATTAACTTTACCTGTTATTATTTCTTCTGAACTTAGTACAGATCAAGAAGAAAAACTAATAGGTGTGTTAAAGAATTATAAAAAAGCTTTTGGTTGGACTATTGCTGATATAAGAGGAATAAGCCCTTCCATTTGCATGCATAGAATTTTAATGGAAGAAAATTTTAAACCAACTATAGAATCGTAAAGATGATTAAATCCTATCATGAAAGAGGTTGTTAAAAAAGAAATTATTAAATGGTTAGATGCTGGTATTATTTATCCTATTTCGGATAGTCAATGGGTAAGTCCTATTCATTGTGTTCCGAAGAAAGGAGGAGTAACTGTCATTGTTAATGATAAAAACGAATGTATCCCTACAAGATAAGATACTGGATGGCGAATCTGTAATGGCTATAGGAAATTAAATAAAGCCACTAGAAAGGATCATTTTCCTTTACCTTTCTTGGATCAAATGCTTGATAAACTAGCTGGCACTCATATTTCTATTTCCTGGATGGATATTTTGGTTATCATTAATTACTTATTGCTCCTGAGGACCAAGGAAATACAATATTTACAAGTCCTTATGGAACATTTTCTTTTAGAAGAATGCCTTTTGCTTTATGTAATGCACCTGCAACTTTTCAAAGATGTATGATGTCAATATTTTGTGATTTGATTGACAAAGGAATTAAAATATTCATGGATGATTTTTCAGTCTTTGGAACTTCTTTTGAATCTTGTTTGGAAAACATTTCTAAAGTTCTGAAAAGATCTGAAGAAAAAAATTTAGTTCTTAACTGGGAAAAATGTCAATTCATGGTCACAGAAGGCAATGTACTTGGTCACAAAGTATCACAAAAAGGGATGGAAGTTGATCAAGCAAAAGTAAAAATTATTGCTTGAATTGCAACCACCTACTACTCATTATCGATGTGAGAAGTTTTCTAGGTCATGCTGGATTTTATAGAAGATACATAAAGGATTTTTCTAAAATTTCTAAACCTCTTGGTCATTTATTAGAAAAGATGCAAAATTTGAATTTAATAAAGAATGTATTAATGCTTTTAATATTCTTAAAGAAAAATTAATATCTGCACCTATCATTGTTGCACCTAATTGGGAGAAATCTTTTGAATTAATGTGTGACGAAAGCGATTTTGCAATTGGAGCTGTATTAGGACAAAAATATGAGAAAATTTTCAAAGTTGTTTATTATGCTAGTAAAACTCTCACTGAAACACAAAGAAATTACACTACCACTGAGAAAGAGCTTCTAGCTATAGTATATGCCTTTGATAAATTTAGACCTTATCTTCTTGGTACTAAATGCATAGTTCATACTGATCATTCTGCTATTAAATATCTATTATCTAAGAAGGATTCTAAACCTAGAATGATAAGATGGGTTTTACTTCTAAAAGAATTTGATTTTCAAATAGTAGATAGAAAAGGAACTGAAAACCAAATTACTAATCATTTGTCTAGAATTAAAAATGATATTATTTCTGAAGAAAATATAAATGAGAGATTTCCTGATGAATCTTTATGTGCTATTCAAGAATATAAAACACCTTGGTATGCTGATATTGTTAATTATTTAGTTAGCAATATTTTGCCTTATGACTTGGATAACAAATTTATTAAGAAATTTAAATATGATGCTAAATCTTATATCTGGGAAGAACCTCATTTATTTAAAATTGGAAAAGATTCTATGATTCGAAGATGTGTACCTTATGAAGAAACTTTTGCTATTATCCAAAAATGTCATGATTCCGATTTTGGAGGACACTTTGGCATAGATAAAACTGCATTTAAAATTTTAAATTCTTGATTTTATTGGCTTACCTTATTTAATGATGTGAGACATTATGTGAAAACATGTGATCGATGTCAAAGGATGGGAAATATATCTAGGAAGAATGAAATGCCTTCAAACTATACATTGGAAGTTGAAATTTTTGATATATGGGGTTTAGACTTTATGAGACCATTTGTTCCATCATTTGGAAACATTTATATTTTATTAGCAGTTGATTATGTTTCAAAGTGGATTGAAGCTGTTGATTTACCAAACTGTGATTCCAAAAGTGTTTCTAAATATTTAAAGAAAATGATATTTTCAAGATTTGGAATGCCTAAGGTAATTATCACGGATGTGTTGACCTCATTTTTGATGAGGTCTTCTCTTCTTCTCTTTAGTACTTAGGATCTAGCCTTAGGCTTTTCCTTTGACTATCTTAGAGGATTAGAATTGGGACCCACCACTTAGAAATTCAAACAACTTCTTAACTCCCTGCAAACACCACAAACTTGACTATAGACCCCTAATCACCTAGAGGGTTGAAATCAAATGTGGAAGTTTAAAGGATGGGTTCCTATAGGACTCTTTGGCCTTAGGACTGCCCTACAGGTGGCTCAGTGCAGTGAAGGGCTGACTTACACACACACTACACTAATACACTACACTTGCACACATCTCCTAAAACCACACCCATACCCAACTTGACCTCCTGACTCATGTAGGTGATTCACATGGATGGTCCTTAACCCCTAAGCCCTTGGCTAAGAGGGTTGGGAACAACATAGTGAATGCCTCAAATGAGTCCCTTCATTGCTCATGTGGGCTTGATATGGCTTCATAGCTCAATCAAAATGATTTCATTTCACTTATATTCACCCAATCTTCAATTCTCCAAATTTTTAATTTTTGACCCCCGGGACCCTACACCTGCTTAGCCTACCCAAGACCCTTGAAACTACCCAAAATTTGCAAAATCACGTAAATTACCCAAAATTCCTCAAAATCACGTAAATTACCCAAAATTCCTCAAAATCAATCCCAAACATTCCCAAATTTTTCAAATTGATCATCCATACCCAAAAATACCAAAAATTCCAAAAATACCTCCCAATACCCTCCAAATACCCAAAATACCCCTCTTGACCCAAAAATCCAAAAATTCAGAAAATTCCCAAAAAATTCCAAAAAATCCCAAATATTCCCCATTTCAGTTTGTGCAACTACACCATGGGCCAATTTTGTCAATTTACCCCACTTTTATCAAAACCCCCAATTTGACCCATTTTAACCCAAAGTGAACCCAATGTCAAACCAAGCCTACCCAATTGACCCAGATTCTGGTCCAATTCAATTCTAAACTTCCATTAAACATTCCCAACACAAATCTAGACCAAACCCAAGTCCAATTTGATTGACATTTGGATCCAATTTCACTTTTGGCCTTAAAGCCCAATTTGGACCCATGACCTAAACCTAACCCAAACTCACCCAATTCAACTCCAATTAACCCCAAATCTTTTCTAAACCTTCCTTAACATCCCTACAAACAAAAAACTAACATGATTTGCCCAAAATTTAGACCCAAACCCCACTTAAATTCAACCCAAAACCAAAAAGCCCAATTTTGACCTAAACCCAAACCTAACCCAAATAAGCCCAAACCCCAAAATCAAAGCCCAACCAAAGCCAAAACCTCTTTGAAACACTCCCATAAACATTTCCCAACATTCATTTTACATCAATTTCAACCCTAGCCTAACATTGGCCCAAGTTAGCCCAATTTGACCTATATTGGCCCATTCACCAAAGAAGCCCAAATTCAAACCAATTCAAACCCAAATCACTCCCAATTTGCTTCAAATCACTCATGACAAATCCATGAGCTAAACCCAACAATTATTTGGCCCAAACTTCTACAAAATTCCCATCCATAAATCTATTTTTAAACTAAAATCCCACTTACATGAAACCTTCCAAAAAGCCCAAATTTCATGCTAAAGCCCATATGACAAATTCTTCTCATCATACCCTTGATTAAAATCAATCCCTAAGTTTGAAAATTTATCATGAAGCCATTACAAATTAAGCCCCATACAAATTCCCATCAAAATACCAAAATTTTTCTTAAATCCATTTCCATGAAATTGACTTAACTTTTCCCAAGCCAAATATGAGCCATGAAGCCATGCATGAGCCACATGGAAGCCATGAGAGCCTCTTTACATGTCACCATGCCATTTTGGGCAAAAGGAGGAGACTCTTTCCTTAATTCCTAAAGGTTATTAACCACTCCCATGATTCCACTAAACCTTGCTTAAGCTTAATTGTACTTGGATGGTGACCATTCCCTACTGATTAAGCTGACCTAAATCACTTTCTATTCAGCCTAAACCAAGCCTTCGGTGGTGCACCTAGCCCAAATGGATGGGTTGACCAATTTGAGCCAAAATGAGCCCTCTCCCATTCCATTCTAATCCAAGCCTTTTACACATGGCATTTGCCAATCGCCTACACTAAACCCCGCACCCGACCCACTTGAACAAGATGGTGACCAATGCTCGGCCGGCCGACCACTGTGTCGCCGGAAAACACCACACCCGAGAGCTCACATGTGAGCCAACTTTGGAATTCTACCTTCGTTGAGCTGCCCCATGCCTAATGGCCACCATGGCTCGTTCTTCCCATGCCCGGAGCAGCTGATCCCAACCCTCGGCCATCCCCGTGAGGCTCTCCAACCACCTCTATTTAAACCCGACCCCCTCGCGGCCATGAGAAGAGAGTTGCACAAACCTTGCTGAAACTCCGCCAAAATTGTTCCAAACCCTACTCCATACTTGCAGCGAGTTGATCCCCAGTGTCAATTTACCCTAATCCCCACCAACAGAATCCAATTTCTCAACTGAAATTTTACCCAAAACCAGGACACTTTGCCACAGTGAGCAAATCCTCAAATTGACTGGTCCTACACCTTCATTGGACCAAGAGGAGAAATTTCCCACTGAAAACCCCATCTCCAGGCCACCCAGTTGCTCCAACCTCTAAGCTTTGTGATCGGCTGTGGTCACTTTCATAGCTAGGCAATTCACTGGACCGGGAGACTTCATCCGGAGCTTGCCGGGATCCAATCGAAGGTGACACAACCCTCAGATCGAAGCCACACTTCTCTGAACAAAGGTATGGCCTCACTCTTCTTCCCGAGCTTCTGATTATTCTCCATTTTTATTGAGTCAATTTCATGCCACATAAACCGTATGGATGTGTTCGTCTTCTCGAGACGAATCCATAGAGCATAAGAATGTTCAATTTAGTCAAGTATCGAGTGAGATCTTAGGCCTAGAAGACGGACAGCTCTCGGGTGAGGATGCTTGGGGACGGTGAACGGATGTCGTTCATTTAATACACACGAGGACGGACGGCCAGGATCGCGTCGGATGAGGAGACGGAATGATACAGCGGGCCCCTGGAGCGCTGAGTCAGATGGCGGCGTCGAATCAGAGTGCGCCACGCGGCGTTTCGGAGCTGCCGAGGTTGACGCGGCGCCGCGTGGATAAATAGAAAATTAGGGTATTTTCTGATTTATTTAATTCCCTAAACTTCAAAAATCCATAACTTTGTGTAGAAAAATCGGAAAAATAAAATAAAAATACCCTCTTGCTCGGTGAACGAGAGGAGAATAATGTGGAAAAGAAATCATTTAATTTCATCAAGTATTTTATTTTTAATGATTTATTTCCCTTCTGCATTATTTTAATTCTCCATGCATATAGGAAATTCACCATGGCATGAGAGCATAGGGCTTTTGAAGCCTCTGAATTTGGGAACATTCCCTGAATTTTTCAAAGTCAGAGGTCATCCCTATGAGAAGTTATTGATTTTTCAAATTCATGTTACTGTTTTGAGTATTTTAAATCTAATAATTAGCATGTTGTGAAATAAATTTTAGGAAAATTTGGTGATGTCTCTTATGACTAGAGGACCCTAGGAAAAATAGGTTTTGAGTTAATTCATTTAAAATAACCCTAATTGGCTTAAACACCCAAAATAGACCCCTAACTAATTAGAGTTAACCATACATCAAATTGACTTGAAATCAATTCTCCACTGACCTTTAGGATCAGCGGAATCCACCATAAAAATTTGAAGTCAATTGGACTTGGTTAGCCCTACTAAATGGGTTGATTAAGCCATTTAGTCAATTTGAACTTTAAAAATTCATAACTTTCAAAATGCTTTTCAAAAATTCACCAAATTAGTTTTGGAGCCTCTCTGATATCAGGGGAATTTAAGAAAATTAAAATTTCAATTTTCTAAAAAAGTTGATTTTTTGGTATTATTTTAATATTTTAATAATTAAAAAATAGTAAAAATCACAAAAATAATAAAATTCACTAAAATGTCACATTTTGAATTTTAATCACTTAGGAACAAACCCCATATTTTTCTTAAGTCTATATGATGAGATATTAAATTTTAAAGCCCTAAGGTAATTTTAAAAAAAATGTATCTTTTTAGCATTTCCACTAAAATAATTCTAATAAATCAAACAAAAATCAGAAAATTGTAAAAATTGATTCTATGATTTCCTTGATATCAGAGAGATTTTTGAAAAATATAAAATTAATTTTTTAACCTTTATTTTATTTTTAAATTAATTAATACTCCAAAATTTAAAATAATTATAATAAAAATAATATATTTAAACAAATTACCAAAATTGGTCCAAGTGGTCCTCTGGTCATTAGAAATGTCCCATAATTTTCTTAAGGACAGAAACTTCCCCTTGGTCATATTATTAAATTTTCCTTGGAAATCCCTATTTTCCACCAAAAATAATTATATAAATAAATTAAATACAGAAAAATCACATTTTCTCCTCTCATGTCTTTATTGGCATATGAGTGAAGTCACATAAAAATTTTAAGTTCATTTAAGTTCAATTTAGTGAGTTATGGAATTATTAAGCTTGAAGGGCAAAGTGGTAATTAAAATTTTAACCCTTAATTAAAACTTTAGGCTTAATAAAATTAACAAGTAAAATATTTTATCTTAATCTAATTTGGATGATTGAAATTTAAATAATTAAAGGGTAGAAACCCATTAAACAATTTGAAAATAATTAAAGTAAACCTTAATTAAATAATTGATTAAATTTGGAAGAATAATAAAATTGGAATTATTAAATAGGGATATTATTAGGAAGAGATTTGTTCTTTAATTTAAAGAATCCCTAAATTAATCATCTCAATAATATTTAATCTCCAATTAAAATGATAATTCAAATTTAAATTTTAAAATATTAATGGACTTAATCATCAAAATTAAGTTAAAAGTTAAATTATTAAACTTTTCTTTAAATTTTCAATTAAATTAAAATTAAAAATAAAATTAAATTAAAGATTAAATTAAATCAAACAAATTAAATTAATTTAAATTAAATTAAATCAATAAAATAAAATTAAATTAAATTAAATTAAATTAAATTAAAGTTAAATTAAATTAATTAAATAAAATTAAATCAAAATAATGGTTAAATTAAATTAAATTAAATTAAATTAAATTAAAACATATTAAATTAAATTAAATTAAATTAAATTAAATTAAATTAAATTAAAATAAAAAAAATAAATAAAAAATCAAATTAAAATAAAATTAAATTAAAATTGAAATTAAAATTAAAATTAAAAATTAAAATTAAATTAAAATTAAAACTAAACCAAATTAAATTGAATTAAAGTTAAATTAAATTGAATTAAAAATAAAATAACATCACTTAAGACATAAAGAAATTCAAAAATAAATATGAAGCAACTTGAACACTATTCCAAATTTAAATCCGTTAACTGAAATTAAATTAAATCATAAAACATTTGAACACCAATTTGCCCTAGAAAGCTTTGGTTGTCATAACTCTTAAATAGAACGTTAAATGAAATGTTACTTCACCTATAGGATATTCAAATGTCCTAGTTCACTGAGCAAGATAATAACAAAACTTGAATCCTCGGACAATTACTTCACTTGATCAATTAAATTCATTTGGACTTAAAACAATCCTAGCAGTATTGAAAAGATGTTTAAGATTCTTCTTAAACACTTTCTCAATATGATAGGATACTTATAAGAACAATTGAACTTAATTGTCCTTTGATGAAGAAAATCGTCCTCAAACAAAAACACAAGAACCTAGACATCATAGGAAATGACTAGCTATAGGATTAGGAATTTGGTAGAAAACCATAACCCTTCCCTTAGCTTTACCTAGGAACTTGCTTAAATATTCTAATTGTGTTTTAAGTGTAGCTTGGGATGACGGGAAGACCCTCCAGGTACGCTTTTATTTTATTGCAATTTATCTTATTGCAATTTATTTAATCGCATCGCACTTACTTTTCTTGCATGATAAACAACTGTTGCATGAAAACCCACACCTTTAGGATAGTCCCTAAAACTGAAACAAAAACTAAATTAAAAGTCATTGCAAGATAAAATTCATCGCCACAACATTTCAAAATATAAAACAACTCAAAATTTAATCACAAACGGAACACAAACCGCAATTACAACTAAATTAAAACGTTCGTTGGATGATCGGGAATACCTCGGATGATGTAACCTACGTGTTGCTAACGGGATTTCCCACGGTCTAAATTAAAGTGTGGAACTCATTCAGTTGAGTTTAGCAAATTCATCTGGACTAAGTGAATCCGATAAAAATAACGATGCCGGAAGGATGGAACCGTGGGATCTTAACCGGTGTTGTTATAATCAACTTTAAGATTTGTTTTAAATAAAACATAAAAAAAACACTTGGAAATTAAGACTTCTCTAAACCAAAACACCTTTCTCATCTCCTGACTTATGATTTCTAAAATTAAACCTCTGCAACAACAAGGAGCTCGGAGCATGGTGGGCGGCATGGACATCGTCATCAAGCAAAACTCGAGTCTACATCGACTAAACATTCCTAGAATTAAACAACAAAGCCATAGGACTTCGAGGTAGTTTGCTTAGTGCAACATAAATCCTCAACCTTTTGTTAGGCATTTGCATTGCAAATTAAGCCCTAACCGGTCTTAGGATTCCGAGGTAGTCATCCGATACGACATAAACCCTCACATCTTCAAGGCTACTTGTATGATTTTACCATACAAATATAAGTCCTAATTAATTAAAATTGGCAAGATCAAAACATTAAATAAATATTAGGACTTTCCTAAATTCAAGCCAAACAATAGGATAGTCGGGAAATTACCGAAGTCCGCTTCGAATCTGTGATTTCTCCTACCCTTCTTCCTTTGAATTCCCAAAACAAAATGTTCCAAATTTGATCCATTCCCTATTGAAATTCCAAAATTCAATCCTTTGAAAACTTAAACTTTGAAATTCTTGAGAGCAGAATTATTGATTATTATCGAGAGTTTTCTTAGGTGAATCCCGTCACCTAAGATGTAATTAACTATAGGGGCTTGCCCTTATAGGGAATTTTAAAGAACCTGAGTAATATAAACCCTGTTTAACGCTTTCATATTAAGCAGGGGAACTTGTCGACTTATAAAATTGGTTCGCAGACCAAACGGATGTCACAAATATTCTAGTTTATTTAATCAAGCCCCGTCGTCAAGCAGTGTGTCTATTCTTCGGGATAGATACACGGTTTGTGGTGCGGTGCTTGTTTATGTAAACTATTCGGGATGTGAGATCAGTTTGATTTCATATTTTAAAATTTAAAATTATTTTCAAAAATCAAATGCTACTTTTCAAATTATATATATTTAAACTAAATTCGCCGCACAATTTCTTTTTGGCGACCCTTTTTTCAAAAATACAACACATAACCTAAAAATATGCCGACAGGATGGTGGAAGTCATTTTAGGAATATAAGAATTTAATCATTACTACAAAAATTTGGAATCAAGCATAGAATAGCAACTGCTTATCACCCATAAACATGTGGAATGGCTGAAGTATCAAATAGAGAAATTAAAAGAATTCTAGAGAAGACTGTTAATCCTAAAAGAACTGATTGGGTTGATAGACTTGATTCGCATTATGGGCTTATAGAACGACTTATAAGACACCTATCGGAATGTCACCTTACCAGGTTAATTTATGGTAAACCATTGTCACTTACTCGTAGAACTTGAGCATAAAGCTTATTGGGCGATAAAGGAGTTTAATTTTAATTTGAATAAAGCAGGAGAAAAGAGATTGTTGCAATTAAATGAGATGGAAGAAATAAGAAATGAAGCATATGAAAATGCGAGGATTTATAAAGCGAAAATGAAGATGTACATGACAAGAAAATTTCAGGAAAATTTTTTAACCTGGACAAGAAGTATTACTGTTTAATTCTCGTTTAAAACTTTTTCCTGGAAAATTAAGATCTAAATGGATTGGATCCTTTATAGTTGAGAAAGTATACCATTATGGAGCTGTGGATATTAAAGATCCCAAAACATGAAAATTTTTTAAAGTAAATGGATTAAGATTGAAGCCTTATTTGGGAGACATTAAAATAATTTATAAAGAGGCTTATAAATTGAGTCAACCTGATTAAAGATTTACTTAAGTCGGGCTGACGACGTTAAGCCAAGCGTTTTGTGGGAGGCAACCCATATTTTTCTTTTGTTTTGAGTGTTTTCATGTTTTAATGTAAGGTTATGCCTCGATCTTGATTAATTTTATATTACTTTAGAAAAATTTGATGCTTAAAAGTCTTTATTTACTTAGGCTGAAATTTATTTTAAAGTATGTAAAATTAAAAATTGGATCACTATATTTTGAATATGAGTAAAAAGGAGATCAAGTTAACCTTCATTATGATTACTTACGATGTGAGTTGTTGAGTCTAAATTACTCTTACCAGTATAGTATACCTATCTTGGAGAACGAAATTTTGAAATTTGACCATTAGGCGAAACGGAGTTGAACATAGTTCCGGCGCCTAGGCGCCAGAATTCAGCGCCTAAGCGACAGAATTAGCTATGTATGAATAGGTCTGGCGCCTAGGCGCCAGATTCAGCGCCTAAGAGCCACGATTACTGGGACGTGCAAAAATCGAAATTTTCAGTTTTTCACACGATTTTCCCTTATAAATCAACTTATTCTCTTCCCTAACCTCAAAGTAATCAGAATTACGTCCCTTGCACTTCATTCTTGAGAGATTTGAGAGAATTTTGAAGAAATGGAAGGAAGAAATCATGGAGAAGAAGTTAGAGACAAGGTTTCTAAGGATCCTCAACCCTACTTCAATGGTTCCATCGCTGTAAGTTTAGAAAAAATCTCTAGTTGTTTGGATAAGTTTGAAGTGGATTTTAAAAGCATTGAAGATCGCCTTCATGAGATGTTTCATCAGATTGAACATCTAGAATGGTAGATGAAACTTCAATTTGATCATTTTGCGGCTTATCAAGATGCTCAAGTTGAAATGTATGCGAAGAACAAGTGGATTGACGAAAAGACGGCTACGGATTTCCCGAGAGCGTTAGTGTTCTTTCCAAGTAGAATTCACAATTTCCCTTATGAAGATTGAAAATTCTGGTAATGGGTGAGTTATTATATGGTTTGTTAATTCGTTGTATCGATTTAGAGAATCAGTTGTGATTGTTTGTGTATTTGCTTTCATGTTTAATGTGTGTTATTTTTGCTTAGAAATTATTGTGTTTGAGTGTGTATTAGGAACTTGAATCAAGTATAATACTTATACGGAATGTATTGAGTCAACATTGAAGATTATGAATGGAATTTAGTGAGTTTGATGTAAACTTAGTGATTGATTGGTGGATTTAATATTAAATTTTTAAAATTTTTGGAAAATGTTTTGGAAGTTAGAAACTGAAGCCCTACTCTAATATGAGTAATTGGAAGTTGAATTTATGAATTTTGGTGGAAAATTAAATTTAAAAATAATTTTTTGTGAAAGGCGAGTCTGGCGCCTAGGCGCCAGAATTTGGCGCCTAAGCGCCAGTTCGGCCTGCTACCCGAAAATTACCATTTAAACCCCCAAAAGCCATTTTTGACGCCTAAGATTCATCTTCTTCCCTATTTTCGCGAAAATACACCCTTTGGATCCATTTTGAGGTTAATACATTAAGGATTTGAGCGCTAAACCACTCGATTTTATCGTCTCAAGGTTAGAACTACACTTTAAACCATTTATTTTCGATTTTCACCATAGATTTTCCTAGTTTTTGCTAAGAACCGAAATTTTGAAAAAATTTTTGAATTTTAGTGATTTCTTTGGATTTTTAAACTTATTTTAAGTTTTATAAACTTAAAAAGAGTTTAAATATTTGATTCCTAAATTAGTTCTTGTTTTCTTTCACGTTTAGATGGCTCCAAAGTCTAAGCGCGGGAAGGGACGAGAAAATTTTGATAGCAGCAAATTTCCAACTGCGGCTGCTCATTTTCGCTTCCACGAACTTGCTTCATCGAGAAAGTTCTTCTCAGAACGAAGTTTTTATCATCCTGGGGAGATGATTGAAAACACTATCGTTGCGCACAACTGACATCGATTTTTTACTTCACTGCTATTGTTGTTATCCTGGTTGTTCGAGAATTTTATGAAAATTTTCTGGATGCTGAAGATTCTGAAGTCTATGTTAGAGGAATCGGAGTAGGATTTACTCCAGAAAGAATCAACATATTCTATGGCCTGCCACCGACGATTGAGTGCTATTATTCTGGATTATCACCATCTAAGGGTGATTTGGATATCATTATTGCCTATTTGACTGACAGTACTGGATCTTGGAAGATCAGGAATGAAAAAAGGATAAATTTCAAATCTTCCAAGCTGAATGGTATTTCAAAAGCATGGCACTATTTCTTTTCTGCGAGATTGTTACCTTCCAATCATCTGAGTAAAGTAACTAAAGATCGAGCGATCTTGAATTATCGCATTCGGGAGAGGAAACCTATAGACGTTGGCGAGTATTATCTATGAATCCGTGGATTCTATTGCGAGATCCAAGCACTTCGTTGGATTGGGATTTCCTTCTTTGATTTATTCGTTATGTGTTAATGATGGAGTCCGTGCCGATATTTCGAGGAGAAGTTAAAGACTAACAAGCCAATTGGGCAGGAGAGTGTTAGTATCTATGATCGTCTTCGAGGTAAGAGATCGATTGCTCCTTTTACTTCGCATATACTTCGAGTAGACCTTCTACTTCTCGCCCTCTACTTCAGTCGAGCCACCATCTAGTTTCGGGAGTCCATGCATGATCGGTTTTAGAGCGACAGCAGGAGTTGTTTCAGACTCACCTGCAGGATAGATACTATTGACAAGAAACTGGATCATCTTTCTGACTATACCCAGAGGAAGAGTAGTTACGATGTAGAGTATGATGAAGCCCTAGTCAGATTTATGAAGGGTGAACATGATGTGAGTTTCCCTACTTTTCCTAGCATTACACCATTTATTGATCCTAAGGATGTTGAGTTTTCCTTTGGTGATGATGATGATGATGAGGCGACAGCTAGTGATTAATAGTAGAGAGATCTTTATGTAGTGCTACTCTGTTGTTAGTTTGTTTTGTTTGGATTGTTTGTTAGTTTTATATTTGATGTGTGTTGTTTTGTTTATGTTCTTGTGTGGATGGATTCTGTGGTTAAAACATTTTTTGTATATTGTGTTGAGACTGATGTTAGAGTTAATTTATATGTTTGTTTTAGTCTACTGTTTAGTAATTAGTAATTTTGCTCTGCTTTAATTTTGTTTCAAATTTAGTATAATAAAAAATTAGCCTGCTTATTTTTTTTATACATGCTTCAATTTTATCTTAATTATTCATAAAAGCATGTTTAGAAAGTGAATTTTTCTTTTTAAGATTATTTTTATGTACTTATAAAAATTTTTATGATTTTCTTTCTCTCATACTTTCAAAATTTTCATAGTGTACCAAAACATAAGTTTGGGGGAAGGGAAATACATTCAAATTTAAATTTTATTTGTCCTTAAAGAGCTAATATTTTCTTAAAAAAATAAAAACTTTTTAACATAACTTAAGGAATGAAGAATTTATTTGAGATCACTTTTATTTTTGAAATTATAAACAATTTAGTGAAATTAACTAAAGTTTTACTAACTTTGATTGATTTTAAGAATAGAATTATTTAACTTAAGGAAGAATAAGATTAAAGAATTTTTCTATTCATGATAGAAATGATAGAATTTAGAAATATTAAGTAATCAGAAATTATCACTTGAAAAAGAAAAGATTGGAAATCTTTTTGAATTTTTTATTTATGTTATAATAATTAAGTGAAAATGTATAAGTTTTAAAAATATAAGTTAAGGATAGTGAAGTTCAAAAGCATTAACAGGCTATCCAGATATACTAATCCTCTCTATTCAAAAAAAAAAAAAGAAGAGAGGAGAAACTTGAGGAAATGCCTAATCAAAAATTGGCTTCACTTGAATTATCTTATAGGAAGAAAACTAGTTACATATCTTACTTAATTTTTATACATGAATATTCATTTAAAAATGATTTTTCAAGAAAATCTCTTTCTTGTAAATAATCTATGAGATCTTAATATAATAAGCTTCTATTATTTTCAAAATGAATGACAAGTTTGAAATCTTACGATTTAGTAGTTGAATATTCTTTAAATTCTTAAAATTAAACCTAGTTAGTGAAATTAGGTTACTAATTTACTAAAGACTTTATAAAATAAAAAATCATAAGGAATCTTAAATATTTATCTTTTATTCCAAAGGTTATATTTTATATAGTAAAAAGAGTTACTTGAGGACAAGTAACATTTATGTTAGGGGGATTTTGATCCATGAAGAAAAATACATATTTATATGCCTTGATTTTTATCAATTTCTAAGGATATTATGCTTTAATGAAAGGTATTTTTGTGTTTTTGGATGTATGTGATGTAAAAAGGTCTAGAAAAGGAAAAGGAGCAAAAGAGAGCAAAAATGGAGCAAAATACAAAAAGAAGAAAAAAATATGGCCTGGCGCCTAGGCGCCGAAAGCTGGAGCCTGGCGCCGAAGCTGGAGCGGACTCGATACGAAGCCGTCAAGTTTTTTACGACTTTTGACTCGTTATTTTGACGGAGTGAGTAGTTATTGGACATTCTAGAAGACTGGAAGTTGTTCCTTGATAATAGGACATGTGATACATTGCATTTGGACGCTCCAAAATGGTTTTAAATGCGAACAGGTGCGAGCCAAAGCAATGAGGTGCGAAGAACTGGACGAGGTGTCCGGCACCTAGGCGCCAGACCGACCTTCTAGAAGATTCATTGAATTTGGACATGTTTTGAAGAGGTACCTCAAGGCAACCCTTGGAGCCTATAAAAAGGAGTCCACTCCTTTAGAGAAAATCGCCCCTCATTCGCCACACCTCCTCTAGTCTCCTTAGAGAGAGAAATCTCATTAGAGAGAGAGTCTAGAGAATTAGATAGAGAAATTTAGGGCCACTTTTGTTTAGTTTAGTGAGTTTACTTTCAAGTTGTAGCATCTGGAGTTCATTACACTGTGGAGTCAGGAGTCAGAAGATCTGCAGAAGGAATATTTGAGATAAGTATTTTTATTTGATTCAAAGTTTATTTAATATGTTTTGCAGTTTATTTTCAGTATGTTCTGAGTAGTTAGTTTACTTTCTTCCTTCAATCAAGAAGAGATAGATAAGATAATATAAAGATTGGATGGAGAATTCAAAATATTTTCAAAAACATTGTGATGACATTAATACCTGATCTTACTTTACTTTTTAAAATGGCTATTTAAATTGTTAGAACCTGTTGAAGAGTTTTGAAACCTTGAAGTAGAAGAACTCTTAACTTGTAAATGTCACATGAATCTTTGGGTAGTCGAAGGCCATGTGAGGGCTATTCAAGGTGAAGTGCAAATAAATAGGAAGATAAGATTTAAAGGGTTTAGAATTGATAAGTTTTTAGAGTGACAGGCTAAATTCTTATAATTTGATTTATAAATCAGTAATGGGTCACTAGTAAGGCCGACCATAGCCACCCTTAGACATCTAGAAGTGAGTGTCTAGATTAACCCATTACTACTAACAATACATCCGGGCCTGATCTGTAAGTTAGCCAATGTTCTTTGCGCCTGGATCAAAGGGTAAAGAATAGGAATGCTTCTATTTGGCACAATACCATAAATCAAATTCTCCAACGAATATTAAATTATCTTGAAAATCTTGGATTAATTGAAGGAAAGAAAGTATTTATTTTATATAATTTTCATAAATCATTCTCTTAGTATTGTTTTCTTTAATTACATCTAGTAAATTAATAGTAATTTATAGTTAATTTAAAGGATAAAAAGATATTTTAAAATATAATATTTAGAGAATTTATTTCTATAATTCTTCCCCGTGGGATCGATACTTGGGTTATTATAGAAAACCATATATTACTTGAAACGGTACGTATACTTGCGTAGTACCCCTAGTGTGTAAAGTAATTTCTAAAATTTACAATATTTTGATTTATACACTAGCCGCTTATTATAAATTGGGTCAAGCTTTGGCCATCTTTTGGAAGCATATATCATTGTGTTACTTGTGGTCGGGTCACTAACCAGGTAGACTGTGTTGTAGACCATGCTGCTGCAGGTGCTGGAGGGACTGTTGGTATTGCTGGACTTTCAAGATTTCTTGGCTGGACCTCCTTTCCCATGCCTTCGTTTGTTGTACGAACATTGAATTAGACCCAATCTCAAATGCAGAAAATGGCAGGACACTGTTGACCTCACTTTTGGTTGAGGTCTAGCTTCTCTTTAGAATAGCCTAGGGTCTAGCCATAGGACTCTCCTGGTGAGTTTCTTAGAAGACTAGTCTTGGAGTCTCCCCTTTAGAAATTTAAATTTTTCTCACTTCGCTATGAGTTTTCATATGCTTAAGGCCTAACCTCCAGCTTTTGGGAGGAGGAGACCAAGCAAAAGAAAGCCCAGGGGAAGTCTCCTATAAGTGGCCAGACCTTAGGATTTACTGTGGGAGGTCTGTGGCTTACACCATACACACATTTCATACTCACAAAACTAAGCAAAGTACATCTCACCCTGGCATCCTAACTCTTTGGAAACTCATGTGTGTGGTTTTCTCCAAGCTCTTAGCCCCAAGCGAAAGGTTTGATTAGTACCCACACATAGAGGACCAAATGAGGGTTACCTTTGATCTATGGCTCAATATAAACAATCCTATGTTACTCACATCTAACCAACCTCAATTTTTCTAAAATTTTAATTTTGACCCCCGACCCCTGAATCTACCTAAAATACCCCTAAACCCTAAAGTCCTCTGAAACTCCCAAAATTACCCAAATTACCCATTTTTCTCCAAAAAACTATTTCAAAATATTCCCCATCACTAAAATCGACCAAAATTACCCAAATTTACAAAAATTCCCAAAATACCCTAAAAATACCTAAAATTACAAAATGCACCTCTTAGCTCAAAAATCCAAAAATTCCTAAAATTCCTAAAAATTCCTAAGATCTCCCAAATATTCATATTTTCATTTTTCTCAACTACCACATGACCCAATTTGATCAATTTAGTCCAATCTGACCAAAAGCTCCAATTTGACCCATTTAACCCAAAAGTGCCTAAATTAAACCCAATGTCCACCCAATTAGCCTCAATTTTGTCCAATTTCAATTCCAAACTTTAATTCAACATCTCTAGCCTCAATCAAAACCAACTCAAAATCCAATTTGACTCACATTTGAGTTTAATTTCACCTAAAATCCAAAATCCACAATTTTGCCTAAGTGACCCAAATCCCCCAATTAACCTAATGCCAATCAATTTCCCCTCAATTTGAATTCTAAACTTTTTCATGATACTCCCCTAAACCAAATGCAACATTCAGTTACCTTCAATTTGAGCCCAAGTCTCACCCAAACCCGCTGTAAACCAAAACCCAAATTTTGACCCAAACATGACATATGCCCAAAATTCCCCATATTGAGTGTCATAACCCTAAAATTTCCACCCAATTAATATTGGAAACTCTTTATAACATCCCTCTAAACCATTTGGAATCTTAATTTGCCTTGGACCCAAAGCTAGCTCAACCTAAACCCAAGTTAACCCAACTTGTCCCAAATTGGCCAAAATCCCAAATAAAGCCAAATTGAACCCCCAAACCTATTCAAAACCACTCTAATCCCCTTTCAAAAACTTTATGACAATCATATACATCATTTTGAACAATCAATTGGGTCTAACCCAAAACCAAACCAAACCTAGCCTAACCTAAACCAATGTGACCTGAATTGAACCCATGACCCAATTTCACATAAATTGAACCAAGTTGACCAAATTGACTCCATGGCAGCCCACCTTGGGACCCCAAAGACTAGCCAAAACCCACTAGACCCAAGTCCATTGAGCCATGGACCAAAGGTCCTTCACCAAGGACAACTCCTCCTCACCTTTCGACTTAACCCATTTCTCCAAGCAAGCCACCCATCATAGTAGGTAATTAACCTCATTAACTCCTGTCTTACCTCCCATCAGCTTGCCAGCCACCTTCCCTATCCTTTCAGGCCGTCCTAACCAGTGGAATAGCTCAGCTTGAGTGCTCATACCCCTTAAAATTCAAAATTGAGCTTTGTTAGTGAGGCATCCCCTAAGTGGTCAATGACACTGCTCTGCCCTCACCCTAAGAGGCCTAAAGAACCCAAAGCCAAGCTCTGAGCTCAGCCAATTGGCCATGACTATAAAAACCACCCCTCACGGCCAAAATCCAAGTGCTGAAAATTTCCTAAGGAATCTCAGCCAAAACCTCACCAAAGCTTCTCCTGACTTCCCTAAGCTCATTCCATCCATTTTCCCCCTTTGGTTCCCTCTGCCTGAGAGCAATTTCTTTACTGAAATCTCAGCCGGAACCATGAAAAACTCCATCACAGCTCCACATTGTACCAAACTCAAATTAGTTGCATCCACACCTTCACAACATTGAAAGAAGAAGATCTCCCATCAAAGCCCCATCACAGAGAGCCTCTGCATGAGACTTTGATCAGCACATGAAATCGGGTATGGCCGAGTTTGGGTCTCGACAATTCACCAGGGCAAAAGGCTTCATCTTGAGGTTTGTTCAGACCAATCGAAGCTACCACAACCATCTAATTAAGGCTTCCTCTCTCAAACAAAGGTATTGAACTCACTCTTCCTCCCGACCTATTCTTCATCCCCCACATGTGTAGAATGTATTTCATACCGTATAAATCGTATGGATAGGTTTGTCTAGGTCAGATGAAGCTCTAGGAACAAACTCCATGCAATTTGGTTGACTCTAGCTTAAGTTCTTAGGTCTAGAAGGTGGATAGCTCTCGGGATGAACCAGTCGAAAAAGATAAAGGAGCACCATTCGATTGCACGTGTAATGCCTGGACGACCAGGATGGAGTTGGACGGAGCTCAGATACATAAAGCGTGGTCGCGTGGACATCTAATCAGTTAGCGGCGTCAAATAGGAGCATGCTGCGTGGTCTTTAGAGCTGCCGAGACTCCATTCAGCTCCGCGTGTTTAAGTGGGAAAATAGGATTTATTTGAATTATTTAAATTAGTCTAATTTTAAAAATCCATAACATGGTGTAGAAAAATCATAAAAATAAAAGAAAAATACCTTAGTACTCAGTGAACAGAGGAGAATAATGTGGAAATAGTTTGAAGTCTATTTAATGCATGTTTTATTTTTAGTTAATTAAATTCTGTCTCGAGTTATTTGATTCTCCATTAGCTTACACATTTCACCATAACTTGAGATTTAGGTATGTTGTTGCCTCTGTCCTAGTGGACCTTCCCTGATTTTTCCAAAGTCAGAGGAGACCTCTAGTCAGAGATCTCTAATTTTTAAGTTATCATGCTTGTTTTGGTAAAATAATTATAATAAATAAAATATTAATGAGAAAAATGCAAGATAAATTTTTGTAAGTTACTTATGACAAGGGGACCCTAGGAAAAATAAAAACTTGTTTTAAATCATTAAATACAACCCTAATGGTAATTAAGGCCAAAAAATTAAATAAAAATAAATTGGTCTAAATATAAATAAAAATAACATGATTTTTATTCTCTATTGTAATCTAAGGTCTGTGGAACCCCTATAAAAATTTCAAATCAATTGGAGTCAATTTAAATACCTAAATGAAATTTTCAAGTTAAATCACATTTCTAATAATTAAATAATTATAATAATTAAATTACAATTTAAAAATTTACCAAATTAATTTTGGGAGTTCTCTGAGATCAGAGGAGTCTTAAAAAAGTAAAATTAGAATTTTGATAAAATTTTCATTTTTAAGCATTATTTTCATATTTAAATAATTAAAAATTCAAAAAAATCATAAAACTAATAAAATGGTGGGAAATGTTCCAAATTGCTTCCTAAACACTTAGGAACAAATAAGATATTTTTCCTAATTTTCTAAATAAGGATATTAATTTTTAAAGGCCAAAAAGTTGATTTCCTCAATTTTCACCAAATTATTCTAATAATTAAAAAAAAATTAGAAAAATAATAAATTTGTTTCTCTGTGTTCCCTGATCTTAGAGAGATTTAATAAAAATACATAACTTAATTTTCAACTTAAATAATATTTTATAATTAATTAATACTCTAAAAATTGAAATAATTTTAATAATTAAATTAAAGCTCAAAAAATCATTAAATTTGGTCCAGGTGGTCCCCTCGTCTAGGGCAACCTCCAGTAAAAATTTCAAAGGATTAGGCTTTTCCTTGATCATGGTATTGAATTTTCTTTGAAAAATCTAATTTTTGCATGAAAATAATTATATAAATTAAATTAAATATTGAAAATTCACATTTTTCTCGTTTGGTGTCTTAATTGACCTATAAGTGAGTTATGATAAAATTCTAATGTCGTTTGAATTAAATTTAATGAATTATGGAGTGATAAAGGCCTTTAGGGGTAAAATTGTAATTTTGAAGAATTTAATCTTAATCAACATATAGGCTTGATTAAAGTGGGAAAATGACAATAAATGATCTTAATTATTATGCTTGAATGATTGAAATATAAAAGGGTAAATGGTAGGAACCCATTTCATTTTTGTCACATTATAAGACAAAATTTATAATTTAAGTAAGCATCATAATTTGGAAGAAAGCTAAATTAAAAGATCCTTAAGGTTAGGGGTTTATTTTGGAAGTTAGTATTCCATTAATTTAATACCCCTCATTTGATGTTTAAATGATAATTCAATATTTGGAAAAGAATCATAATCATGAAGGTCATTTAACTTCCTTTCTAAAGACATAAAAATACCTATTAAAATCTTAAGGGCTTAGTAATGAGCTAGGCTTAATTGAAAATTTTGAATAATGAGAAATAGAAAAGGAAACATGGTTAATCCAAAACTACTTTTGCATTACAAGCCCATCAAAGTTTGATAAATTCTTCCATAAATTAAGTTTGCCTCTAAAGGCCCCACTTACACAATTCTTAAGTTGAATATCAAGTGATGTCCCCCTCTTATTGGGATGATTAAAACATTGGCTCACTGAGCAGAAGGATATAAAATAGACGAATCGTTTAATAATTATGATAAGCTCAAATGAACTTAAGGTAGCTCTAAAGGATTGTGAAATGTCTAGATACCTCCTAGACCCGTTTCACAAATCTTCTGAACACCTTGTAGGACAACTTGACCTGTCATATTCATTAAATAAAGAAAATCTCTCAAATAAGTAAATATGATCAACCAAGTTATGACATAGGATCTGATAGGCCTGTGATGAACTTATCCATAGGGTTTTACTTTCCCGCAAAATATATGTTTATTGCAAAAAATACTAAAATCTAAGGTGGAGGAACGAGAAGACTCGCCAGGTACTCTTTTACAAGTTTACAGTGCTTTCCTTCCCGTACTTTCATTACCTTTTATTGTTTATAAGGCTTGCATGTTAAACAACTATGTCACCCTGCTTAAAAATAAAACATTTTAGGATAGCCACAAAACCAAAACCAAAATCAAAATTAAAAATCAAAACAAGAAAAAATCCACCGCCACAATAATCAAAATATAAAACAACTCAAAATTTATTCACAAACAAAACAAAAATCATAATTGCAACCAAATTAAAACATCTAGTTGGATGATAGGGAATCTCTCAGAGGAGGTAACCTACGTGTTGCTAACGGGGTTTCCCACAGTCTAAATGAAAGTGTTGAACTCACTTCAGTTGATTTTAGCAAATTCATTTAGACTAAGTGAATCCTATGAAAATAGTGGTGTCAGGATGATGGAACTGTGGGATCTTAATTGGAGTCACTATAATAAACTTTAATATTCCCCTAATAAGACAATAAGACACCTCAATTTAAATATTCTCAAAACATGACACTTCTCCTCTCTTACAATTGACACTTCTTTAAACTAAACCTGCTATAACGAGGAGCTCAGACCATGGATGGTGGGCAGCACGGCCACCTTTAACAGCAAAACTACTTAGAAATTAAAACAAAAAACCATAGGACTTTGCTTAATGCAGAATAAACCCTCACTTTATCTCTTTAGGCCTTTGCACAACCATGATATGCAATATAGTCATCTTAGGATTCTAAGGTTGTCATCGGATATGACATAAATCCTTCTATCTTCTAGGCTATCCACACGATAGGTATCAAGTGAATGAAAGCTCTAAATAATAAAATTGGTAGAATGAAACACTACATAAGTTTCTTAAAATTAAAGCCAAAAAATAGGATTGAGAAAACACCCAGATTCTTCTTGGATTTATGTTCTTCCCCTAGCCATCTTTCATTTGGATTTCGATAACAAAATTGTTCCAAAATTTGAGCCACTCACCTATTGGATTTCCTATTACCAAATTTTCTTAAAGAAACCTATCCTGTGGAAGTCATGAGTATAATATTTCCTAATATATATCAAGAGTTTTCTTAGGTGACTTTGGTTATCTAAGCTGTAATTAACTATAGGGGCTTGCCCTTATAAAAAACTTAAAGACCCCAAATTAATATAAACCTTATCTAATTCCTTCATATTAGATAGGGGAAATTGTCGGTCAATAATGGTTCACAGACCAAGCAGGTATCATGAATTCTTTTGTTTATTTAATCAAGCCCCACCTCAAGCCATGTACCTTTTCATCAGGATAGATACATGTCATGTGGTGTAGTGCTGGATTATTTAAACTATCATTTATATGGGATTAGTTTGATTTCATATTTTTTAAAATTAGAATGATATTTTCTAAAAATGCTATATATTTACATAAATTAAATTAAAATTACCACAAAACATAGAGATTAAAATCCCAAGAGACACAAACATCGACTGACTCTTCCCTATGTAGAATCTCTTTTTCCTTATCCAACAGAGCAGTTGGTGTGGCGACGGTGAATCCAATAGTAGAAGCAGGAACAATCCTAGGAGAAGTCCCAACGCTTCTAGCGGCAGCCCTCACTGTAGTAAAAGATTTTTATTTAAACATCCTCTTCAGAGGGGATAATTCCTTAGCAGACATCAAGTTGAATTTTACAACAGGCTCAATAGATTTGTTCATTTCAAGCTTTATCAATGTGATGGGCACATCCCTGAACTTGGCTCCAGCATTGTCAAACCCTTATCTAAATTTAATGATTGCTATATCAGGCAGCTCAACTCTGTTCATAAAAAACTCTACTCTGGAAGAGAAAGGAAATATCAACATTAGTGAAGACATTATCCATGCTAGTTGAAGAATTTTCGTAAGTTAGTGAAGTCCCGTATCTTATAGTTCCAAAGGAATTACTTCAGTCAACACACTTATACCGTTAACTGTGCGATTATATATATATATATATATATTATTTACTTTGAATTTAATTTAGGTGCATTTTTTCTATCACTTTTTTTGTTATTTTCCTCTTATTTTATCTTTATTTCTGGATTTTCTAACGTAGGTTTCATATAATTGTTAACAACGTTTGTTTAATTCCATAATTTAAATAGAAGGTTTGAGGGTAAAGACTAAAAGTGAAAGTCAGGACCCTGTCCGAGACCGATTTCACAACATACCTCGTGCACCAACACAATTATTGGCAGTGTGACCACACAAGAAAGAAAAACCCTAGAGATTCCTAAACCCACTGTTTAAGGATGGTTAAATAGACGGTCATGGAATCAAAAAGAGTTGACCGTACTTTCCCAAGAAGTAAATGGGTAAAGTATGCCAACGAAGGAATGGTAATCTGGTCTATGATGGACATAGACACATTACCGATGTATGAAAACAAGCTTCCTGATAATAATAGAGAGAGAAACTTTTCTGCAGCGGAGTCGCCAAAAAATTTTCGGTCGCTAAAATGTTTAGGTTTAATTTAATTTATGTATATATACATAATTTGGAAAATATTGTTTTAATTTTAAAATATGAAATCAAATTGATCTCATATATGCAATAGTTTAAATAATCAAGCATTCACCACAAGCCATGTATCCATCCCGAAGAATGGATACACTGCTCAGTGGTGTGGCTTTATTAAATAAACTAAAGAATCCATGATATTTGTTTGGTCTGCGAACCATTTATGTTGACCGACAAATTCCCCTACCTAGTTTGAAGCAACTAGATAGGGTTTATATTAATCTGGGTTTTTAAGTTTCTTATAAGGGCAAGCCCCTATAGTTAATTACATATTAGATAGCTGAAGTCACCTAAGAAAATACTTGATATAGATCAGAAAACATTGTTTTAATGACTTCTAAAAGATAGGATCTTCAAGGTAATATGGTAATAGGAAATCTAATAGGTGAGTGGTTCAAGTTTGGAACAGTTATTATAGGAATACAAAGGAAGAAAAAGCTAGTAAAAACACAGATCCAAGGAGAATCTTGGTATCCTCCCAAACTATCATATTTTTTGTCTTCAATTTGAGGTATTTATTTAGTGTTTCATCTTAATATTTTTATTATTTAGGGCTTACATTCACTTAATAACGATCATGTGAATAGCTTAGAAGATAGAAGGATTTATGTCATATCCGATGATAACCTTAGAGTCCTAAGACGAGTTTAAAGCTTATATTGCATGAGGTACAAAGGCCTAAAGAGATAAAATGAGGGTTTATGTTGCACTAGGAAAACTATGTCAAAATGCTATGGTTTTTTATTTAGTTTTAAGAAGGAATTTTGCTATTGAAGATGGCTGTGCTGCCTACTATGTATGCTTTAAGCTCCTCGTTGTAGAAGGTTTAATTTTAGAAGTGTCAAATTAAAGAGATGAAAGAAGTGTCATGTTTTGGAGATGTTTAAAATTGAGGTATCTTAATGTCTTATTAGGGGAATATTTGAGTTGATTATAACGATACCGATTAGGATCTCATGATTCCCTCATTCGGACACCACTATTTTCTTGGGATTCATTTAGTCCAGATAAATTTACCAAATTCAACTAAATGAATTCAGTAATTTCATTTAGAACCTGGGAAATCTCATTAGCTGCTGTAGGTTTCTTCCTCTGAGAGATTCCTGATCATCTGATAGAGATGTTTTAATTTAGTTTCAATTGTGATTTTTGTTTTATTTTTTATTAAATTTTAAGTTGTCTTATATTTTGTTTTATTGTGGCAGTTAATTTGATTTTGTTTTGTTTTGGTTTTGTGGCTATCCTAAAAGTTTCAGTTTTGACATGTAAGTTTTCCACACAGAAAGATGCAGTAAAGTAGTGCAGGAAAAGAAACGTTGTAAACTGTAAAAGTGTATGATACCAATTTTATTTACTACTAGAATAATACTGATATATTTATACTTACGGTAATCAGATTATACTTATATTCTTAATATAAAATTTTCTTATTTACAATGACACCAAAAACTTGATTCCAATGTAAATAAAAATGCAACAGTGATATTTAAATTTAGGGATTCTATGCAACTATAAGTATCATTATCACGTAATATAAGAAATTCTTATTAAGCCCCGAAATATTGATCCCACGGGAAAAATTTTTGGATATTAAAAGATAAAAAGGTTTTTAGATCACAAATTCTATTTAGAAAAGATACTTACTTAAACAGTTTTAGATAATAAAAAACTTTAAAATGCGATTCTTTTTGTTATTTTCTTAAATTGTGAAATAAAGTAAACAATATACTAACTATAACAATATTTTTGTAAAATTAAAGAAGTATATATGAAATTATCTTTTTCTCCCTCATGAATAAGTAATAAGTACAGGAAATCTGTTGTGGAAGTATGCAAGATGTGTTGTGTCAAATAGGAGCAATACACTTACAGGAGATGCTATAAAGAACATTAGCTAGTTTATAGTTTGAATAATTTTGAAGACGGGTTAGGTAGTGAAGATACTAGCTCTCACTCTAGAGTTCCCTCATTTTCCTCCACCTGGGGGCTAACTTCTCACATTAAAACCTAAAATAATAAACCAAATTAGAGGCTTTAGTCTGTCACCCTAAAGTCTCTAATTTTACACCCATCAAAGTAAATTTCCTTATTTATTTGCACAAAATTTTATGAATACTTTCTCATCCATATAATCTCATGTGATTTCTACCTCTTGTTGATTGAGACAATACCTACTAGGATCTTAAATGTTCTCCAAACAAAAGTTTACATCTTAATTGGCCAAATGAAGAAGTAAATGAAGTGCAAGGATTAAATCAATCATAACTTCTTCCAACATTAAAGATCAATACTTCCAAAACTTTCATCCATCACTTAGTTACTTTTCATTTTAAGGAAAAAGATAAAGAAGACTTCTCAAAATCCATGGAGAAAACACAACAATAAGTAGTTTTAAAAGTAGAAACCATGTAGAAAACACAGGAAGTCTCAATTAAAACTAAATGAAGTACAAAGATAAAAACTTATCTCATGTTCCTCTCCACCGAACTCTTGAAGCTCCTCTGAATCTATTCCTTTCTCTTACAAGACTCCCTTGGACTAGTCGCCCAACCTAAGAGGCTTTAAATCTCTCTATAAAAATGGATTTTTACTTAGGCATCCCTACTTACCTTCTCTTTTACTAGGAATGAGAAAAGTTTGAAGAAACCCTACGTAAGGATTCTACAACTTTATACTTTTATTACTCTCTAATAACTCTCTCTAAATGAACACACAATAAGAACTCACTTCTCTCCTTCAAGTCATTTCTTTTAAACTTTCTCAAAAGGTGCCTTGATGTCTCTTTAAAATGTGTCCATATTCAATGAATCCACCTAAGATATGCATCCTTTCAAGGGAAATTTGAATGTCTTTTGGCGCCCTTGATCAGTTATCCACATTTTTACAAAAAGATACCTCAAACACCTATTCAAAATTTGCCAAAAGTTCATTAAAATTGCAATGTAACTACCCAGTGCTTAAGCACAGGGTCTTGGTGCTTAAGTGCAGCCTTCTCTATCTGCTGGAGCTTTAGGTGCTAGATCTGGGTGCTTTGGCGCCAGTTCATTTTAACACCTTACGTTTTGCTCCAAATTTGATCTTTTTTCACTCTTTTTCACATATTTGGTTCATTTAAGTGTGATTGAAAGAGAAACACACAATACTTTCCATTAAAGTGCAATATTATCAAAAATTATTATAAAAATGTGCATGAAAATATTATATATTTTAGGAATATCAAATTCCCCTAAAATTAAAATGTTACTTGTCCTTAAGTGACACTACAACCTTTCAAAAACAACATACGCAAATTATGTGAATTAATTTCTTTAGGAGATTCTAAAATTTTATTCTAGAAATGTGTTATTCCAATTTAGAAAAAAAACTTTAGTGAATGAGACCAATTTAAAGTTTAGAAAATTTCTAAAGTGAAAAAGTAAGAAAATATGAGCTCCTATCTAATTCAGAAACACTTGTAAATTTTCCAAATATAGATTTTAGGCATTCTATCTTCTTTACTTAAAAATTTTCATTAAAAATAATTATATTCACTATATTATATCATTAAGCTTAGATGTTTTTGAAATCTTATGCATTAAAAAGATCAGATGTGGAACCAGTTTTTGATTAGACACTAATCCTCAAGCTTCTCCTCCCATACTATACTTTACTTTTTTTCTTTTTTTTATTTTCTTTTTCTTTTTCTTTTTATTTTTTGTTATTATTTTTTTTGGCAAGGATTGTTATAACGCTGCCATTGTCGATCCCAAGCTCACATGTGAAAAGTGGAGGGTCGCGTTAGGTAGTTGACAGCCAGTGTAAAACTTGTTGAAAAAAATCATGACATGAATCCTTTTGATCATTGTGTAAGTGCTAGAGTGTCCCATGGAAGCAACACACTGTATGGTCTAAATACAGTGGGAAGTGTGCAAGGGCAACTACACCGCGCCCGGGTGTAGTGTCAACTAAGCAAGGGTTCCCACATTATGGAAGGATGCGAGTAAAGAAGTTAGTCTATGATACTAGTATTAGGATAGGATCTTGGAATATAGGTACTCTCAATGGTAAATTAATGAAAGTTTGATATTATGATTCATAGAAAGATAAATATTATATGTATTCAATAAACTAAATGGGATGGAGAAAAGCTAAGGAGATTGATAACTTTGGTTTTAAACTTTGGTATTCTTGTAAGAGTCGTACTAGAAATAGTGTAGGTGTAATTACAGATTAGAGTTTGAAAGATAATGTTGTAAAATTAATAGAGTTGGAGATATAATTATAGCACTTAAGATTATTATTGATACTAAGATTTTTAATAAAATAAGTGCTTATGCTCCTCAAGTTGGTTTAGTTATAGGCTCTAAAGATAAATTTTGGAATGATTTAAAAGACTTAATACATTTGATTCCTCTTAAAGAAAAAATTTTTATTGGAGGAGATTTAAATGGACATGTCGGTAGAGTGGTAGAAGATTTCAGAAATATTCATGGTGGCTACGATTATGGAGCGATTAATGAAGAAGGTAGAGTCATTTTAGATTTTGCTTTAGCGTATGATCTGATTATTACTAATACTTTATTCAAGAAAAGAGATGAGCATCTTATTACTTATAAGAATGGATCTAATAAAACACAAATTGAATATTTTCTTATGAGAAGAAGAGATCGTCGAGATTGTAAGGATTGTAAGGTCATTCCAAAGGAGGAATTAAGTACCCAACATCGATTATTAGTTCTAGATTTTATGATGAAGATTTGTAAAATAAAGAATACTAGGATTCAACATTGTAGAATTAGATGGGGGTACCTTAAACACACAAAAAAAAATTATTTGTACGAGTAAAATTCAAGATTTAAACATTTGGGATTTCCATGAAGACACAAATGGTATGTGGGAAAAAATAACTAATACTATTAAACAAGTGGCTAAATATGTACTTGGATAATCAAAAGAAAAAGTTTCTATAAATAAAAATAGTTGTTGGTGGAATAATAATGTGCAAGAAATGATAAAATATAAGAAGTTATGTTATAAAAATTAGTTTAAATGTAAAAGCATAGAGAACTGAGAAAAATATAAAACGGTCCGCAGGGAGTCTAAAAGAATAATCTATGACACTAAATATTCTACTTTTAGTGATATTTATAACATTTTAGATACTAAGGAGGGTGAAAAATATATGTATAAACTAGCCAAATAAAAGAAAATAAAAGTAAAGATTTAACTCAAGTAAAGTGTACTAAAGAAGAAAATCAAAAAGTGCTTTTCTTAGAAAAAGATACTCAACATTGGTGGGTGAGTTATTTTGATAAACTTTTTAATGAAGCTGCTAAAAATATGATCGACCTTAATGATCCTAATATCATTAATAATAATAAAAATTTTCATTTTTACCGTCGCATTAGTAGAAAAGAAGTTGATGAGGCTTTAAAGAAAACCAAGGGTGGAAAGTCTGTAGGACCTGATGATATCCCAATTGAAGTGTGGAAATGTTTAGGTGATTTGGGGGTTTCTTGGCTTACTAAACTTTTTAATATTATTTTAAAAACTAAAAAAGATGCCTGAGGAGTGGAGGACGAGTATTTTGGTAACCTTTTTTAAGAACAAAGGAGATGCACAAGAGTATGCAAATTATAGAGGAATTAAATTGTTGTGTCATACTTTAAAATTAAGGGAGAGGGTAATTGAACATAGGTTAAGACATATTACTAAGGTTTCTCATAATCAATTTGGATTTATGTCGGGTAGATCTACTATGGAAGCTATACATTTATTGAGAGGTTTGATGCAGAAGTACAAAGATAATAAGGAGGATTTACATTTGATTTTTATTGATTTAGAAAAAACTTACGATAAGGTTCCTAGAGATGTTCTTTGGAGAGTCCTTGAGAAGAAAGGTGTTGATATGACTTATATTTAATTCATTAAAGATATGTATACTAGAGTTGTTACATGTGTTTAAACTGAAGGAGGATTTACAAAATATTTTACTATTTCTGTTGGTTTACACCAGGGATAGGCTTTAAGCCCATATCTTTTTGCTTTATTTAAGGATGGTCTTACTGAGCATTTACTAGAGGATGTACCTTGGTGTATACTTTTTGCAGATGATATCCTCCTCATGGACAAGACGAGAGAAAATGCACAAGAAAAACATGATGAGGTCTACATTGGAGTCTAAAGGTCTTCGTTTGAGTAGAACTTAAACTGAATACATGGAATGTAATTTTAGTAATAGTAGCTATAGTGATAGAAGTGTAACTTTGGGTGATCAAATTATAAAAAGGTGTGAACGATCTAGA
The DNA here is from genome assembly GCA_022702705.1 of Papilionanthe hookeriana x Papilionanthe teres. NCBI lineage: Eukaryota > Viridiplantae > Streptophyta > Magnoliopsida > Asparagales > Orchidaceae > Papilionanthe > Papilionanthe hookeriana x Papilionanthe teres. The sequence continues at coordinate 174,735,410 of CM040422.1, forward strand.
TATCTTGGGTCCATTGTTCAAAGCGATGGTGATATAGAGGGGGATGTTAATAGAAGAATTTAGGTTGGTTGTTTGAAGTGGAGGAATGCGTCTAGCCTATTGTGTGATAGAAAAGTATTGCTTACACTAAAAGGAAAATTTTATAAGATGGTGGTGAGACCTACAATGCTTTATGGTGCTGAATGTTGGCCTTTAAAAGAGAATCATAATGCTAAGTTAAGTGTTGCCGATATGAGAATGATTAGGTGGATGAGTGGCTTTACACTTAGAGAAAAAATGCAAAATGAATATATCTGTAATAGGGTTAGTGTTGCACTAGTGATGGATAAAATTAGAGAGAGTCATCTTAGATGGTTTGGTCATATTAAACGTCGACCACCTGATGATTTGATTAGGAGAGTAGATATTTTAGATACAACTTATGTTAAGAAAGGCAGAGGTAGACCTAGGAAAACTTGGGCTTATTGAATAAAAAGTGATCTTAATTTATTAGAATTAAACGAAAATTTGACACTACATAGGACGCAATAGAGAAAAAGGATTCATGTAGTCGACCCCACATAGTGTGATTAACGCTTTGTTGTTGTTGTTGTTGTTGTTGGCAATGATTATTATATCTGGATAGACCTTTAATGATTTTGAATTCCACTCTTCCTTTCCTAAAGCAAAATTTTGATATATATCCTTTACTTAAAAATATAATAATATTTTTTTTAAAACCATTTTTAATAAAAGAATCTGAAGTATTGAAAATGAAAGTCTAATTCTTCTATATTTTCTAAAAATAAAATCTCTTACTGAAGATAGTTACACCATATTTAACATCTATTCACTAAGAAAAATTTTAACTTGAATCTTTTCTTCATCACTATAAAGGTTTAACCAAATTTTCTTACACATTTCTATATTCAAAGTTTTATTACCCTAATATAACTTCATACACATAATCATTTTTCAAATAAAAAAACAAATTTATTTTTAGTATATTTGAGAACAAATAAATTTCATGTTTTTAAAATTGATTTTTCATCCCCCCAAACTTAAATTTTTACAAATATTAAACATTTTAGCATAAAATATATAAAGACAAGACTGAAAAATAAAACTTATACTTACAAAATTTTCATATTCTAACTATGAAGGTACAAAAAGTTTAAAAATAGGAGTAAAAATGGTCAAATTTCATTTTTTATTTTAGTATTTATGAGATTCAAAAAACTTATATGCAGTGGAGGCTAATATAAAAGAAAATCACACAAACTAACCTAATATCACATCCACAACAGAAAATTCATGGTAGTAAATTGAAATTTAAACATGAATTTTAAATGAAAGTTAGCTCCATTTTAATCTTCCTAAAGCTGCAGAAATAAGTTCAACAAAAACCAACAAAACACAGTTAAAATAAAAGAGGACAAGTTCATACTACCATATCAACATCACATAGATACACATCACAACAAACATTAACAATAGTGTTCATCAAAACCACAAATAACAACACATATAGTAGTCCAGACATCAACACAAATAACAATTCGAATAAAACATAACACAACTCAATCTCTACTCCTCCTTGTCCCTGTCATCATCTTCTTCATCATCATCATCCTTCCAAAAAAACTAACAGAATCAAACTTAGTATACCATGGATAAGGAGGAAATTCCACACTTTGATCACCTCTAATAAGTCTTTCCAAAGAAGTGTTATATTTCTGCTCATAATCACTATGTCTCCCTAAGTATGAATCAATATGATCAACATAGTTTTCAAGATTTGATACCTTATCCATAGCATAATCAATGTTATCCATCATAGTTTGTAGCATTTTAGATTGTGAATCAGGACTAGATCTGCCACAAGATGTGGATGCTCTAGATGTTGAAGCATGTGACGTAGAAGCACCATAACTTCTTGAAAATCCTCATCTCCAGCCAAAAAATTGAATTTTCAGAATAAATCATGACATTCACACTAGTAATGGGCTTCGAAGGTTGAAGAATCTCCTCCCAACTATTAAATTAAACACTAGCTTCCTCACATACAAAAAATATTAAGGAATGGAATCCTAAACCTGCAGTAGTAGCGGCTCTGGCAGAACTAATGATAACCTAATAAATGAGAGATCCAATATTGATTGGATTGTACTACTGAATGTTGTAGTTCAGTATAGCCCTCTCTTTGGTAAGTTTGCTAACACGATTTGTGGGGAGTAGACGAGAAGAAATAAAATAATACTATGCTTTTGCTGTGGCATCCATCTTCGATGTAGGGAAGTTCTTCTACCACTGGTAATCTTCCAGAGACCTCTTCCAGCAGTTAATGAGGTAATAGTTTCATCTAACTCCTCTGTAGGATTGTAATTGGAATAAAAACATAAAGTATTGGTAGGCAGTTCGTAAAATGAATTTATTACCCGAGGCGTAAATGCTACTGTCTTCCCTCTCACCATCACTGGATCATCTTCTGATTATGGTAGATTTGCATAGAACTCCCTAACTACAGAGATCACTGCAACAGCAGAGAAACAATAGAATCGATCCCACTGTCGGTGAGCAATTAGATCTTCCACTTCTCCGCCCGGATTTTTAAAACATCGTTCAGGTATTAACTTCCTCTATTTAAGTGCATCGACATAACGATCCCGAGCCTTAGAATTCACAAACTTGTTCGAATCAAATGTAGCCTTTCCCTTGCTCCTTTTAATTTTTTGTGCCACTCTAAAAGTTACAAAAAAAATCACAATAAATTCTAAAATCAACCTTAACTCTCTAGATCTATTTTCTAAAAACTTAAACTCATTTTTCCATGTAAAATCCATGTATTTTCATATGATTTTCATCATGAAGAGTAGATTTTCGAATTTTTCATAATGAACTCCAAATCTATGGTGAAAATAAAAATTTGTTACTTAAAAGAGAAGCTCTAACCTTGAGAAGATGAAACCATCGAATTTGGCTCAAATACACTAAGAATTCTTCACTTATAGGGATGCCTTAGGTGTAAAAATGTGAAAGCTTGAGGAAGAAGATGATAAAATGAGGAGAAAATTTTGGTTTTCGACACTTAAAACCGTCATAAATCGGTTTTTGTGAACTGGCATTTTAGCGCTTGGCGCGGTGCTCTCATTTTGCCTACATGCGCGGGTTTTGCACTTAGGCGTTAGTGCACAAATTTTGATATTTCCAAATTTTGATTCAAATTCACATTTTCCTAAGTTAAACTCCCTCACATGGTCTGACATATATCATAATAATAATTTCTTCCTTTTTTCTCTCTTCTTTCCAAAAAATTCTAAATATTTCAGAACTTAAATTCGATCACAATAACATGAATATTTTCACATAAATACAGCACTTTCATTAACGTATATTCAACAAATACAAACACTTAACATGTCTAATCTCCATTCTAAAAAGATTTAGATGAGATACTCTCTCAATTTTTCAAACACAAGACAAAATTACATAAACACATAACACAAACACACACAATCACGTAAGCAAACAAACACAAACAACTAAACAAACAAAATGAACAAAGAACTTAATTCCGTTCTCCATTAGGTGGAATATATCATTAACCTTTAGTTATTCCTTCTGAACCATTTGGCACATAGTTTAATAAAATGGACGATGATGAAGAACTCTGATAGAATCCTTTTTAATCCATTTGCTTTTCAGATACATCGTTTTGTCTTCTTCTTCAATATTACTTGAATGAATAAAATGAATTTTGAGTTGCCAACCAATATGCACTAAATGTACGTTAGTTTTACCTCAATTGAAGCCTTCGCAATCTTCTTCGTTATTCCTTCGATACTGACAGCTAGAAATATGTTATATAACTCTAGTGCATTTTGACTTACATGCTTCTTCTTGATAGATTAATCCTTTTCTTCAAATCATTCTCCCAAGAAGACATCTTTGCTATCTTAAAACTTTTTACAACCCAAATCTCGTTCACATAAACTTAAGAATGGAAATTTTTGAAAGTTCTTTCTTCAATTCCATGCATTTTATAGACATTAGTAGAGCCTATACCCACTTCCTACGTCAAAAAACCACCAAATAATGTTTAAGACCACTTTCCCACATTTAATTCTTGTAGAACATCATTTAGGCACGTTTTTATAACTATGGTGCTTAAGCGCCAAATTTGGGCTCTTAGGCGCTAGTGCTCAGTTTAGCACAGGTCAGCTTAACGTCCAACTACTGATTCGTACACATCCAAGACATCATTAAAAGTATTAAAATTATCACCAAAAGTTCAGAATACTATCACAATTCTCTAAAATAAACACGTTAACAACAATCAAAACAAAAACACACTGATACATATGAGTTACCTCCAACAGAGCACTTGGTTTTATGTCGTCAGCCCGACGTACCTAGTGCTTATTCTAGGTGACCTAACATCAAAACATCATTCAATTTTGTATGATCCCCTAAACAATAGGGTTTAAGCCTATGACCATTCACATTGAAAAATTTCAAGGTTTTAGGATCATTTATATCCATAGCTCCATAGGGATAAACTTTTATCACAATAAATGTGCCCATCCTCTTGGACTTATGTTTGCCTGAAAATAACCTAAATCTTGTATTATAAAGCAACATTTTTGTCCTGAATCAAAATTTTTATTAAGAACCTTTCGATCATGCCTTCATATTATATTTATAAATCTTAGCATTCTCATAAGACTCATTCATTATCTCTTCCAACTCATTTAATTGCAATAATATCTTCTTAACAGCATCCTTCAAATTATAGTTAACTTTCTTAATAGCTTAATATATTTTATGCTCAAGTTCAACTGGTAAATGACAAGCTTTCCCTTAAATTTAACATGAATGGTGACATTCTTATATGAGTTCTATATGTAGTCCTATAAGCTCACAAAACAAATTCAAGTTTGACTAAACAATCCATTTTTGTTGGATTAATAGATTTTTCCAGAATTCTTTTGATTTCTTGATTGGATACTTCAACCAAACAGCTTGTCTGAGGATGATAAGCAGTAGAAATTCAATGATAGATACGATATTTCTTTAATAATTTTTTAATTAACGCATTCTTGAAATGACTTCCCACATCCATTATGATAACTCTTGGCATTTCAAATCTGCAAAATACATTCATTTTTAAGAACTTTGCAACACTGTGAGTATTATATCGAGATAAAGCAATAGCTTCTATCCATTTATACACATAGTCTACTACTAACAATATATATAAATTTTTGAAAGATGGTTTAAATGGTCTCATGAAATCTAATCCCCAAATGTCAAATATTTCAACTTCCAAAATAAAATTTAAGGGTATCTCATTCGTTCTAGAAATATTGCGGATGCGTTGAAACTGGTCACAATTTTTAATATAAGCATCAACATCTCTAAAGATAGTAGACCCATAAAATTTGGATTGTAAGATTTTGTATGTTGTTTTATCAACACCAAAATGTCCCCCAAAATCAGAATCATGAAATTTTTAGATAATTTCAAAAGTTTCTTAAAATAACACACATCTTTGAATAATTAAATCCTTCCCATGTTTATGCAAAAATGGTTCATCCCACAAATAAGTATTGGCTTCAGATTAAAATTTCCTCTTTTGTTGGTGTCTCAGACCATAAGGTAAAATGTTACTAACAAGAAAGTTCACAATGTCTACATACTATGGAACACGCCATTCATTAATATTGAATAATTTTTCATCTAAAAAATGTTCATTAATTTCTTCTTCAGAATAAAGTGATTTCTCAAAGTTAAGTCTGGATAGATGATCAACAATTTGATTATTAGCTCCCTTTCTATCCACTATTTCAAAGTCAATTTTTTGCAAATGTGGAATCCACCTTATCAGTCTTGGGTTTGCATCCATCTTTTTCATTAAATACTTAATAGCCAAATGATATTTATGCACCACACATTTAATTCTAATTGAATATGATCTGAAATTTTCAAAAAAAAAAATATTATTGCTAACAACTCTTTCTCAGTTATGGTATAATTAATTTGAGCTTCATTAAAAGTTTTACTAGCATCGTAAATTACTTTGAAAATTTTATCATATTTTTGTCCCAAAACAGTTCCAATAGCATAATCACTTGCATCACACATTAATTTAAATAGTTTTTTCCAATCTGGTGAAACAATAACTGGTGCAGTGATTAATTTCTCTTTTAAAGTTCAAAAGCTATTTGGCAATTCTTATCAAAATTGAAAATTACATCTTTCTCGAGCAAATGACATAGTGGCTTAGCAATTTTTGAAAAGTCTTTAATATGTCGTCTATAGAATCCATCATGTCTTAAAAAACTCCTAATTTCTCACACATTTGTTGGATGAGGTAAATTAGCGATCACTTAAATTTTAGCAGGATCTACTTCCATACATTTCTCTGAAATGTGATGTCCTAAAACAATCCCTCTTGCTACCATAAATTGACATTTTTCCCAATTAAGACTAAGTTTGTTTCTTCACAACTTTTAAGAACTCATGAAAAATGTTCTAAACATGATTAAATGGAGTTCCAAACACCAAAAAATCATCCATAAAAACTTCAATTCCCTTTTCAATTAAATCAAAGAAAATAACCATCATACATCTTTGAAATGTAGCAGAACATTACATAAACCAAAGGGCATTCTTCTAAAAGCAAAAGTAGCATAAGGATTGGTAAACATTGTTTTCTCTTGATCCTCTGGAGCAATTTGTATTTGGTGATAACCAGTATATCAATCCAAAAAATAAAGTTACTTATGCCCAGCTAATCTATCCAACATTGATCCAGAAAGGGTAATAGAAAATGATCTTTACTTGTGCAAAGATTTAATTTTCTCTTATCAATGCATAGTCACCATCCTGTAACTTGTCTTATTGGTATTCATTTATTCTTTTCATTAACAGTTGCAGTTACTCCTCCTTTCTTAGGAAAACTGTGAATAGGACTAAAACATGCACTATCTGAAATAGGATAGATAATCCCATCATCTAACCACTTTAAAATTTTTTTTCTTAACAATTACATTCATAATAGGATATAATCTCCTTTAAGGATCAGCCGTGAGTTTGCAGTTTTATTCCATCAGGATTCTATGCATATAAATTGAAGGACAGATCTCTTTAATATCAGCAATTGTCCTTCCAAAGGCTTTATTATATTTCTTCAAAATTTTAAGCAAACACTCTTCTTCTTCCGAAGTTAAGTTCGAGAAAATTATAACTGACAAAGTTGAGGAATCACCTAAAAAGACATATTTTAAATGTTTTGGAAGTAACTTCAATTCAAGTTCATAAGGTTTCGTAATTGATGGAAAAAAAGATTTGTCTGTTTCTGTCATGTCCAAAACTTCAAAACTTTCATGAACAAAATTTGAATCTTCTTCAATAAAACCATTAAAATGTTCTAATTCCTCTTCTTGCTCGTGATCTAATTCTTTCATTTCTGAATTTTCTTTCTATGTTGTTTTGAAATGGCATTCACTAAGATATCTCATTGCGTCCATCCTAAAGCATTCATCATTTTTACCTTTGGCAGGGTATTTCATTGATTTGGAAATATTAAAAGTAACTGTTTGATCTTTAACATGCATAGTTAATTCCCCTTTTTTGCATATCTATCATTGTTCTGCCTGTGGCTAGGAAAGGTCTCCCTAAAATGATAGGTATCTCTTCATCTTCCTCCATATCTAACACAATGAAATCAATAGGAAAGATAAATTGATCCACTTTCACTAAAACATCTTCTACAGCTCCCTTAGGATATGTAATAGAACGATCTGCTAATTGCAAGGTTACAGGTTTGGAGATATTTCTCTTAAGCCCAGTATTTTACATATTTATAATGGCATAAAGTTAATACTTACACCCAAATCACATAAAGCCTTTCCAAAAAATCTATCTCCAATTGCACATAAAATTGTGAGCTTCTAGGATCTTTAAGCTTTTCAAGAAGTTTTTTCTAAATTATAGCACTGCACTTCTCACTAAGTGCAACTGTCTCATTATCTTTATTTTCCTTTTTCTATTAAGAATATCCTTCATAATTTTCATATAGCATAGCATTTGTTCTAAAACTTCAACAAAAGGAATATTAGGTGTAAGCTTTTTAAAGATTTCCAAAAATTTTGAAAATTGTTTATCCAACTTCTATTGATGAAGGCTTTGAGTAAATGAAGGTGGTGGTGGTTTTTTAAGTTAATCCTAAGTGGAGAAATAGGTCTGGAGCATCCTTTTTAGATTTTTTAATTTCTTCTTTCTCTACTTTAATCTCTTTGTGAACTCTGTCTTCCAACTCTCTTCCAATTCTAAGTTGAACAACCTTTACTTGCTCTTTATTCTGGTCTTTAGGATTTACTTCTGTATTACTATGAAATGTTCCTTGTGTTCTATTACTTAGTAAATTTGTAATTTTTCCCAACTGATTCTCAATATTTCTTATAGCAGCTCCTTAACTTTGTAACTGATTCCCCATTTGTAACACTACTTCTTCTATAGACAGCTTTTTATTCTTAAATTGTGGATTATTATTAAAACCTGAAGGATAGGTAGGTTTATAATTACTATTATCTTGGTTGTTTCAATTCCGCAATTAATTACTTGGTTGCTTCTCAATTACTGATTAGTACTACCTGAATTGTTATTTCATTTAAAATCAGGATGTTTTTTCCAACATGGATTATAGTAGTTTGAATATGGGTTATTTGACTTGTTATTTATAACATTTAATGTCTCAATTAAAGTTTGAGAATCTACCATTTGGCCTAATGAATTCTCTTCAATCATTGGAATTGGTTGATAAAAATTCATTCCAAATTGGTCTATCTTCCTTGAAATTGTTGCAACTTGATTTGCTAACATGGAAAAACTTCAGAATCATGAATATTAGCTACCTTATAAGGATGTACCCTTTCAAAAGACCATTGAAAACTATTTCTAGTCATTTTTTCAATTAAAGCATAAGCTTCAGGAAATGGTTTACACACCAGCAACAACATCTATAATAGATCGAAGAGAATGGTTTACACACCTAATCCATTATAAAAATTTTGAATGATTAACCAATCTGACATAGTATGGTGTGGACACTTTCTTAGGAGTTTTTTAAATCATTCCCATGCATCATAAATAGATTCCCCTCCAACTGACAAAAAGATGTAATATCATTTCTAAGTTTCATAGTTTTTGATGGTGGAAAATATTTAGCAAGGAATTTTTGTGCTAAATCACCTCAAGTTCTGATAGAGCCAGGTGCTAAAGAATTCAACCATATATTAGCCTTATCCCTAAGTGAGAATGGAAAAAACCTAAGCCTAATAGCATCATCAGTAACACCATCATATTTAAAAATAGCACACAATTTTAGAAAATTGGCAAGATGTAAATTTGGATCTTCGGTTGGTGCTCCCCCAAACTAATTATTAGATACCATTTTGATAATAGCAGGTTTAAGTTCAAATGAATTAGCAGCTAAAACATGAATTTGAATACTACTATGAAGTTCTTTCACTGTAGTGTTTGCATGATCTCTTAAAGGTCAACATTTTGATTAATTTGATTTGTCATTTCTTGAAATATTTGAATTGTTTTTATATTTTTATTTTTTTTTAATTTTTCTATTAGTTTGTTTTTATTCAAAATAGTAGGGTACAAGTTCTTCAAAACCTGAACTTCGCATAAACTATTATAACACAACAATAAAAATAAAAATAAAAATAAAACACACATAAACAGATAAGGTTTAAATAAGATTTTCTAAAAATAGAAATTTTATTTTTCTAAAAATTCATTTTAATTGTTCTTTTAAATTCAAATCCAAAGAAAATTTGATTTTTTTCCTTACCCGGCAACGACGCCAAAAAGTTGATCTCGATTCTATTTATTACCAGACTAATACTGATATATTTATCCTTATGGTGATCAGATTATACTTATATTCTTAATATAAAATTTCCTTCTTTGCTACTTGATTCCGATGTAAATAAGAATTCTATAGTGATATTTAAATTTAGGAATTCTACGCAAGTATACAAATCGTTATCAAGTAATATAGAACATTCTGATTAAGCCCCAAAATATCGATACCACATGAAATATTTTGGATATTAAAAGATAAAAAGGTTTTAGATCACAAATTCTATTTAGAAAAGGATACTTATTTAAACAGTTTTAGATAATAGAAAACTTTAAAATGCGATTCTTTTTGGTATTTTCTTAAATTTTGTAAATAAGTAAACAATTTACTAACTATAACGATATTTTTGTAAGGTTAAAGAAATTTAGATGAAAATATCTTTTTCTCTCTCATGAATAAGTAATAAGTACAGAAATTCTGTTGTACAATATGCAAAATGTGTTGTGTCAAATAAAAGCAATTTTATTTTTTACCCTTACTAGAGATGCTATAAATAACATTGGCTAGTTTAAAGTTTGAATAGTTTTAAAGACAGGTTAAGTAGGGAAGATACTAGCTCTCACTCTAAAGTTCCCTCCTTTCCCTCCACCTGAGGGCTAACATCTCGCATCAAAACCTAAAATAATAAACCAAATTAAGGGCTTTAGTTCGTCACCCTAAAGTCTCTAATTCTACACCCATCAAATTTGATTTTCCTATTTATTTACACAAAATTATATGAATTACTTCCTCATCCATATAATTTCATGTGATTTCTACGAATTGTTCATCGAGAAAATACCTACTAGGATCTTACATGTTCTCCCAACAAATTTTAACATCTTAATTGGCTAAATTAAGAAGTAAATGAAGTACAAGGATTAAATCAATCACAACTTTTTCCAACATTGAGGATCAATACTTCCACAACTTTCATCCAACACTTAGTTACTTTTCATTTTTAAGGAAATAGATAAAGAAGACTACTCAAAATCCATGGAGAAAACACAACAACAAGTAGATTTAAAAGTAGAAATCATGTAGAAAACACAAGAAGTCTCATTTAAAACCAAATGAAGTACAAAGATAAAAACTTATCTCAAGTTCCTCTCCACCAATCTCTTAAAGATCCTTTGAATCTCTTCACTACAATACTCCCTTGGACTAGTCACCAAGCCGAAGAGGGTTTAAATCTCTCTATAACAATGATTTTTTACTTAGGATTCCCTATTCACTTTCACTTTTACTAGGAATGAGAAAAGTGAGAAGAAACCCTATGTAATAATCCTACAACTTCATACTTTTACTACTCTCTAAAAAATCTCTCTAAAAGAACACACAACAAAAACTCTCCTCTCCTTCAAGTCATTTCTTTTAAACTTTCTCAAAAGGTGCCTTGGTGTCTCTTTAAAATGTGTCCATATTCAATGAATCCACCCAAGAGATGCATTCTTTCAAGTGAAATTTGAATGTTTTTTGGTACCCTAGATCAGTTATCCATGTTTGTACTAATGGATGCCTCAAACACCTTATCAAAATTTGCCAAATATTCATTAAAATTGTAATGTAACTACCTTTCACTTAAGCCTAGGGTTTCGGCGCTTAGGCGTGACATTTTTTGTCTATTAGCGCTTAGGCGCCAGAGTTCATTTTAACACCTTTTTCATTTTTGCTCCAAATTTGATCTTTTTTCACTCCTTTTGACATATTTGGTCCATTTAAGTATACTTGAAAGAAAAACACACAAATATCTTCCATTAAAGTGTAATATCATCAAAAATAGGTATAAAAATGTGCATGAAAATATAATATATTTTTAGGTATATCCGCGTACCAGTCCTCTTCTAGCACTCCAGCTGAAAGTTTAGCCTTTTGCATTGTATATAATTTTGCAAGGAATTTAAAATTGCATGCCAGGAAACAGGAAAACAAGTTTAAAGTGCACCTAACAAATCCTGTGTCATAACTTGGTGGGTTCCTATTTTTTCATTTGAAGGATGCCCTTTTTAGCAAAGTATAATAGGTTCGGTTGTCCTCTAACCCAAGGAAAAAATGTTAAGATTTTCATGCCTATTTTATACTGATTTTGATGATATAACACTTTAAAGAAGGGTATTTTTGGTGTTTTTTTGCAGGTATAAAGATTTAAGGATAATGGAGCGAAAATATGCAAAAAGGTGTGAATTTGGAGCAAAAAGAGCTAAATTATGAAAATTTGACTTAGGGCGCCGACGACGAGGTCGATGGCGTGATTTTCCCGAGAGTTCAGAATATATTTCAAGGGAGGCCGCCGAAAGCGGAGGTCGAGGCCGCCGACAGCGGGGCCAGTTTAAGGCATTATTTCTAGAAGGCCGCTGACGGCGGAGCTCGAGGCCGCCGATGGTGGGATCGGCGGTTCTTTCACAAAATACGTCAAATATGGACGATTTTCAAAGGGATGCTTGGAAATCCCTTGGAGACTCTTGAACAACTTTAAAAAATATTTCTGTCTTTTTCCTAGTTTTGATATTTTTGTGCAATGATAAATAGGATTAGTGTGCCCTAAAAATTTAAAGAATTTGTGATAATATTTTACTTAATTTTTAATTTACTCTCAATCTAGCCAATTGAATAGTTAAAATATGTTGAGTTTAACAAATATAGTAAAGATTACATTCGAGATTCAGGAAGATCAAAATCCTTGGAAGTAGGGTACAAATAAATAGGGAAAAAAATTCATCGGGTGTAGAATTGGAGATTTTAGAGTGACAGGCTAAAATCCTCAATTCAATCTTATCGTTTAGGTGCTGAAGTGTAGATGTTAGCTCTCAGGCGAGGGGAACGTGGGAGCTCCGAAGTGAGAGCCGATATCCTCCCAGCCTAGCTCAGTAACCAAGCATAGGATTAGTCAATGTTCTTTATGCCTGGACCAAAGGGTAAAAAATAGGTATGCTCCTATTTGGCACAACACCATCTTAAACTAATTTTAATTATCTATTCACTTAAATATCTTAACAAAGGAGAAAGATTCTTGCTTATATATTTGAACTTCACTTTAATAGAATTAATTATCTGTTAGTAGAACTAGTTTAATTTAAACTTTATATTATTGTCGATTGTGTATTAGTGACAGATAGTCAATTTTGATTTATTTGTGACTCTGAATTGATTTCTATAATCCTAGTCTGTAGCCTCTAAAATATTCCCTGTGGGATCGATATCCAGGACTCCACTAGAGCTCTGTATTACTTGAATGATACGTATACTTGCGTTGATTAGTAACTCTACGATTAAAAGAATTTATTATATAATTGATACAAAAAGTAGAATTACACACAATATGCGGAGTTGGTATATTAAAAAAAAAGTCGGATCATCCTCCCAGATATCCAAAAGATTTATGAAGGGCTCAAGGTAATACCCTAGACATTTCACAACCTTTTGAATTGTCTCGAGTTAATTTGAACTTATTATAATTACTAAATAAATCATCCACAGTTATACCCTTACTTTTATTGAGTCTAAAAGTCCTGGATGGGTGTCTTAGGCTATGGGATGCTACAGATGAACCGTAAGCTAACTCGAGTCATGTAATTGGACATCATAAACTCATTACATCAAAACGTGATGCCAACATAGGTTTAATATTCAAATGGAATTGAGAAGAAAAATGGAAATTTTAAGGATTCATTAGAAATATTTTTTTTGGTGGAGGAATTGGGCTCCCAATTATTAAAGAAGGGTTTCAAAATAGGGAAGTTGGAGCAAAAAGTTTCATATTGGATAGTCTCTTGAGTATGATTAACTTAGATTTGAACATTGTCTTTCTCGAGACTTACTCTTTATTTTTATCTACCTTTGGATATATATTCATCAATTTGTGATCAATGAATTGATCAAGCAAGTTTCTTTTCTCATTTTTTATTTTCTTAGATTTTTTTTCTTTTTTCTTTTTTCACTTTTTTCTCTTTTTTTAATATCTCTAAAGAATTATATTTTAATTTTAAGATCCTTTAAAAAGGATTTTAAAAGATATTTATAAATAAAAATATATTTTTATTTTGGTTCATGAAAATTTAATTTGATTTTATATAGATGAATATGCTCAAATCCATAGGAATTCAAGAGAGCTTGAGTGAACCAGAACTTTTGGAATGTAAAGTGCGGCAAAGGGATCAAATGTTACAAATAAGTAATTTTTTTTTCAAAGGAATGTGATTCCAAGAATTTCATTAGGAAAGCATTGTCATAATGTTATGAGTTAAATTATTATGTTTAATCATATCCATTTACAAACATATGATTGAACATTTTACAAAAGCATAGGTTTTCGATAAACCAATAACCTTATTTTGTAATTTAACTTCCCCATTTGGTGATAAGACATCATCTATCACTATATAGTTTGAATTTTGTAATTCTCTATGAAGAGAAAATTGTGTCAAATCTATTCAAACCTAAGGTTACTCAAAACTCTCATTTTCAAGTATAAGGATTATAAGAATTATTTTTCAATGAGATTTAAGTTTTATATTTACTAACAGTAGAGTTTATAGCATCTCAAAATTATCTTATATCTCCTTAAGTTGTCTTCAAAATATATTGGTTAACTTGTAAAATAAGTCCTTAAACTTATTGTAGACATCGATAAGTAGTCGTTTTAAACTTGATCATGGAAATTTTAGCTGGTTACCTTTAATTTAAGAAATATTCTTCGAATAATCACAAGGTTATAGAAGACTAAAGAATATTATTTTATGCATTAATGCTTGACAACAATCATATTTTTATAAAATTAAAAAGGCTATCATCAATTAAATTTTAATTAACAAAGGCTCAGCCCAGTTTGATGACAGAATCATTATTAAAGTGTGAGCTAAGATTGGATACAAAGGAAGGATTTAGTTGCAAAAGATATCTTTTTATAATAAAATTACAAGGAGACTGTAAAAACTGATCAATTTAGGTTTTAATATTTTGGGCGGTCTTTGATAAAACAGTGTGGTGCCTTCTTCTGTAAAGGAGTATGTGGTTCCATATCTTTTCTAAAGACAACACTAAAAAACCATTTATTGTATTCCTTCAAATATTCTTTAGGAATTACTATAATTCCATCCTTATGGTTTCTCTCTAGCCAACCCTTGACTGTAAAGCATTATTTAATGGCATGGCCCAATATCTTATGGATTAGACAGTAACTAGGATCTTTGTCTCTTCCCACTTCTTCAGGGCAGTGAGATCTAGGAAGCTTCAAACCTAATTTCCTTAATAGGTTATTGATAATATTTTCTATAACTTCTTTCTTAGAAGTATAATTTTAATTATTTCTCTCTTTAAGTTTAAATTCATAATTCTTTTTTTTTGTCAAGCTTCTGAGGATATTGTAGTCATTGTTATTGTTGTGGTGATTACTGATCCACTGAAAATTTGATAGCTTTTTACTATCCATTTCATACCTATTTTTGATGATATTGCACTTTAAAGAAAGGTATTTTTCATGATTTCATGCAGGTACAATGATTTTACGCTTTTGGAGCAAAAGGAAGCGAAAAGGAGCAAATTTGGAGAAAAATGAGACAAAAGTGCATTTTATTGAACTAGCGTTGAACAACATTGTCACCATCACCGTAACGATCCAATTTACAGAGACTTAGGACTCAAAAGGTGGAAAATAACACCGAACGACACCCAATCCTGTGATGAATCGAGCCCTATCCCAAATTCAAACTAAATTCAATGTATTTGGTCGGATTTTGAACGGTTGCTTAAAGCAACTCTTGGGAAATCAGTTATGGCTAGATTTAAACTATTTTGGAGCTAAATTTAGAGAGGGGGCGAGAGTTTAGAGTGTAGAGAGAGTGAAGAGTGAGTGTCTTTTCATTTTGTTTAGAAAATCTAGGGTTTGTGTGCTTTGTTCTAAGGAGTGTAGGAGGAGAGGGAAAGAGAGAGATTTCTTTTTTCCTTTCTTATCTAAAGAGAGAATTGGGTGTTGTTGTGAAGAAAGAAGAGGAGTCAACGGAATTCCTTGAGATTCACTTGGGGAAGACTTTGAGATAACTTGTCTTTTCTTTACTCTGTTTTTATGACATTGCTTTTATATATAAAATCCATGTTTTGTCATCTTTTCCTCATGAGTCTTGAGTAGATTTCTTTGTCTTCCTTCTTTTCATGTGATGTGTTGATGTTGTGATATGGAAATGATGTGCCAATTTATTATAGAGAATTTGTGATGACCTTTTCACTTAGAACTTAATTTACTTTTTGATCTGGCCAATTAAATTATTAAAACTTGTTGAGAAACATATGTCCCGAAACTATAATGAGTTCCACAACAAAAATGAAGGTCACATTCAATGTCCATGAATGAGTGACGTAGTTCATGAAGATTGAGTGCAAATAAATAAGTATATATACTTTGATGGGCAAAGAATTGGAGATTTCAAAGTGACAGGCTGAAATTCTCAGTTTGGTCCTTGGGTTTGGAAACCAAAGCAAGTGTTAGCCTTCAGGGGAAGGGAAGTGGGAGCTCTGGAGTAAGAGTCATTATCCTCCCAGCCTATCCACAGATTTGGGGACTGAACTTAGAATTAGCCAATGTTCTTTATTTGCATGGCAAAAGGGTAAAGAATATGAATGCTCCTATTTGGCACAATACATTTGCATCACTGATTTACGTCACAAAAATCATCATATTATAATTGGAGAGGAGGAAGATTCTTTCTTACAATTGAACTTTGTTATAAATTTAGTCTTGTATTAGTTTAATTTTCTAGAAGGTTAGAAATTACTTTAGTAGAAGTAGTAACTACAACTGTTGTCTTTATTTTAAGAATTGAAATTACTTGTAATTGTGTTGTGATTTGAGAAGTGATTTCTATGCCACACCATAAAATTAATAGACTCCCTATGGGATCGATATCCAGGACTCTACTAGAGCCTTATATTACTTGAGTGATACTTATACTTGTGTTTAATTGTGTGACTCAATAGAAAACTAAATCAATATATATATAAATCTTAGTTCATAAATTTTGGCAAATTAAAAAAGGCACACCAAGTTTTTGGCACCATTGTTGGGGAGGAAAGGTAACTCTAAATTTAATTTTTTTGTATTAGAAATCTTATATTTGAATTACAAGTCATAATTGAGTGTCTTTGTTTATTGTTAGTGTACTTATTGTGTTTGTATGTGTAGTATCTGATCTATAGATTTAGTGCCTTACGATTCTGAATTAGAGCGTACTATTAGAAAATTTTGAAAACAACAAAAATAATCTGAAAAACATCATAAAATAGCAAACAACTTAAACAATCAAAACAAAAATATACCAAGAGCTTTAAGAGATTATGCTAGTCCAATGACAGATGAAATTCACTTAACTATCCAAAACCCTGATGTTGCTGCTAATTCATTTGAGCTTAAACCTGCTATTATCCAAATGGTACAGAATAATCAATTTAGAGGAACACCTAATGAAGATCCTAACTTATATCTTGCTAGTTTTCTAGAACAGTGTGCTACCTTTAAATACCATTAAGTGTCAAACGATATTGTTAGGCTTAGACTTTTTTCTTTTTCATTAAGGGATAAGGCTAAGGCATAGTTAAATTCGTTATCACCTGAATCTATCAGAACTTAGGGAGAGCTTTCACAAAAATTTCTATCAAAATATGTCCCTCCTTCAAAAACTGCTAAGCTGAGGAATGATATCACATCTTTTAGTCAGTTTGATGGAGATATGAAGCTTGGGAAAGATTCAATGATTTTTTGATAAGTGTCCATGTCATGCTTGACCAGACTGGTTAATAATTCAAAACTTTTATAATGGATTAGTGGGATCTTTGAGATTGATTATCAATGCTGCTGCTGGTGGATCATTAATGTCTAAACCTTTTGATGAAGCATATTCGTTAATTGAAGAGATGGCTACTAATAATTTTCAATGGCCCTCTAAGTGGGTAAATCCAAAGAGAGTAGCTAGTATCCATGATTCTGATGCAATAACTATGATAGTCTCAGAAATTGCTACACTTTTAAGAAAATGGATCAATAAGGAATGAATTATTCTCCAACACCCCCAATGTTAGAAGAAAATTCATCAGGATAGATGATAGACTCTCAAACACCTTATGAAACCTTGAATGCCATAAATAAAAAATTCAATAATCCTTATTCAATTTATTATAATCCTAGTTGGAGGAATCAACCAAACTTCAACTGGAATAACACCAATGTTGTTGTTAACTCGCAATGGGGAAACAATCCTATGATTCCAGTTGGAAATCCAAACAACCGAGGAAATAATAATTATAAACCTTCTTATCCTCCTAGTTTTAATAGTAACCCACAGTTTAAAAGAATTTGTCTACTAAAGAAATTATTCTGAATATGGGTAATCAAATCAAGCTCAAAATGTTGCAATGAAGAACATTGAGAATCATTTGGGACATATCTTTACTGCGCTTAATAATAGACCTTTTGGAAATCTTCCTAGCAATGTTGAGATCAACCCAAAACAATAAAAATAAGGAGTAATTTAAGGTTATTCAATTAAGGAGTGAAAAAGAATTGGAACCAAAGTTCAAAAAGAAGTCGAAGTTAAAAGAGAGGAAGTGAACATTGAGAAAGGTTCTAATAAGATATATCCAGATGAATATCTACTTGAGCCAATGAGATAACTGTTGAAAAACCACCTCCTCCTTTTCCTCACAAACTAAAGAAACATAACAGGGGTAATAGATTTGCAAAGTTTTTAGAAATTATTAAGAAATTTACAATTAATATTGTGTTTGTTGAAGCATTAGAGCAGATGTCTGACTATGCAAAGTTTATGAAGGATATTCTTAAAAAGAAAAGAAAGTTCAAAGACCACGAGACAGTTGCACTTAGCGGTGAGTGTGGTGCAACTATTTAGAAGAATCTTCTTAAAAAACTTAAAGAACCAGGTAGTTTCACTATCTCGTGTGCTATAGGTGAGAAATTTTTGGAAGAGCTTTATGTGATCTTAGAGCTAGTATTAATCTTATGCCTTTATCAACTTTCAAAAGATTGGGAATAGGAGAAATTTTACCTACATCTATGTTTCTTCAATTGGCTGATTTTTCTATCACTTATCCTAAAGGAGTTGTGGAAGATGTATTAGTGAAGGTGGATAAATTTATTTTTCCTGTGGACTTTATTGTATTAGATGTGGAGGAAGATAAAGAAATTCTGATTATTTTAGGAAGTCCATTCCTTGCTACTGGGAGAGCTATGATCGATGTTCAAAAAGAAGAATTAACTATGAGAGTTAATGATCAAGAGGTAACTTTTAATATTTGAAATCTATGAAATACCCTTCAACTGGAAGAGATGATGAGTGCTTTCGAATGGAAATTTGAAATTATTTGGTTAGTGAAGAAAATTTGGAATGTAAGGATGAAAATGAAAGTGAAAGTGAAAATGATTTGTATGATATGAAGAATGAAAAGTTAGAATTTGGTCAGGAAAGATTTGAAAGATAGGATACTATGGAAAATGAAGATAAAAGTTTAATTCCATCTATCATTAAATCCCTTGAACTTGAGCTGAAAATTCTCCCTAATCATTTGAAGTATATGTTTTTAAGAAAATCATCTACCTTACCAGTCATTGTATCTTCGAATTTAAATGAATATCAAGAACAAAAATTACTGGACACATTAAAAAGATACAAAAAGGCTTTTGGTTGGTCCATAGCTGATATTAAAGGAATCAGTCCATCGATACATAATTTTGTTGAATGAACAACATAAACCTAGAGTTGATCCATAAAGGAGACTGAACCCAATAATGAAAGAAGTGGTTAAAAAAGAGATTTTAAAGTTGTTAGATGTTGGAATTATATATCCTATTTCTGATAGTGTTTAGGTAAGACCAATTCATTGTGTTCCTAAGAAAGGAGGAATGACTGTTGATGTAAATGAACAAAATGAAATTATTCTGACGAGATAAGCACTAGTTGGCGAATATGTATTGATTATAGAAAATTAAACGTCGCCACCATAAAAGATCACTTTCCTTTACCTTTTTTAGACCAAATGCTAGACAGACTTGTTGGACACAAGTATTATTGCTTTTTGGATGGATGTACAAGTTATCATCAAATACCTATTGCTCCTGAGGATCAAGAGAAGACTACATTTACTAGCCCTTATGGAACTTTTGCTTTTAGAAGAATGCCCTTTGGATTATGTAATGGGCCTGCAATATTTCAAAGATGTATGATGTACATATTTAGCAAATTAATAGATGATGGAATGGAAGTGTTTATGGATGATGTCTCGGTATTTGGAGATTAATTTGATGCATTCTTATGCAACTTAGAAAAAGTTTTAGAGGTATGTGAAAGAACAAATTTAGTCATAAACTAGGAAAAGTGTCAATTTACGGTTGTAGGAGGAATTGTGTTTGGGCAAAAAATATTTGAATATGGCATGGATGTGGATCCTACAAAGATTCAAATTATAGAAAAATTACCACCTCCAACAACTGTGAGAGGGGTAAGAAGCTTTTTGGGACATGTAGGATTCTACAGGAGATTTATTAAAGACTTTTCAAAAATCACTAAGCCTCTATGTCAACTTTTAGAAAAAAAAATAGGAAGTTTGATTTTAACGATGAATGTTTAAAAGCTTTTAATCTATTAAAGGAAAAATTAATCGATATCCCTATAATAGTTTCACCTGAATAGGAGAAACCATTTGAATTAATATGCAATGCTAGTGAATATGCTATTGGAGTGGTTTTAGGGCAAAGGCATGATACAATTTTTAAAGATATATACTATGCTAGTAAGACTCTTACTGATGCTCAAATTAACTACACCACTACAGAAAGAGAGTTATTAGCTATTGTTTATGCCTTTGAAAAATTTAGATCTTACTTAATTCAGGCTAAATGTATAACGCATATTGATCGTTCTGTTATTAAATATTTAATGCAAAATAAGGATGATAAACCAAGATTGATTTGATGGATACTTTTATTGCAAGAATTCGATTTTGAGATCGTTAATAGAAAAGGGGTCAATAATTAAATAGTTGATCATTTATCAAGACTTGAACAACCTAATTTGGATGAATTTGAAAGGGAAATAACCGAAACTTTTCCTGATGAGCAATTATATAATATTATTGAAGGAAATTTACCGTGGTATGCTGATATTGTAAATTACATCATTAGTAATATTTTACCGTCTGAATTAATAATGCAACAGCGGAAAAAACTTAAGCATGAATCTAAATTTTATTTTTAGGATGATCCTTATATGTATAAGCAATGTAAAGATCTTATTATTCGTAGATGTGTGTCTTATGAAAAAACTGAAAGAATTATTCGGGAATGTCATGATTCAGAATTTGGAGGACATTTCGGAATTGATAGAACTATACATAAGATTTTGCAATCTGGATTTTATTGGCCTACTATTTTCAAAGATGTTTATAGATTTATCAAAACTTGTGATCGATGTCAGAGAATAGGCAATATATCTTGAAGAAATGAAATGCCTCTTAATTTTACTTTGGAAATTGAAATTTTTGATACTTGGGGATTAGATTTTATGGGATCATTTATACCTTCATTTAGAAATATATATATATATATATATATATATATATATATATTGTTGTTGATTATGTATAAAAATAGATTGAGGCAATAACTTTACCAAGGTGTGATGCTTAGAGGTGTTTTGAGGTTTTTAATGAAAAATATTTTTACAAGATATGGAATGCCTAGAGTAATCATTACTGATGGAGGATCCCATTTTAAGAATAATCTGATTCAGAGATTGGTGGAAAATATAATATTATGCATAGAATCTCTATAACTTATCATCCCCAAACTAATGGCTTAGCAGAGGTATCTAATCGTGAAATTAAACGAATTTTGGAGAAAGTCATTAATTCTGAGAAATTAGATTGGTCTACTAGATTAGACACTGCTTAATGGGCATACAGAACTGCTTATAAAACTCCTATAGGAATGTCCCCATACAGATTAATCTTAGGAAAAACTTGTCACTTACCAGTTGAATTAGAATATAAAGCATATTGCTCGATAAAGACATTGAACTTTAATTTGAAAGACGTTGATGAGAAAAGACTGTTGCAATTGAATGAATTGGAAGAAATCAGAAATGAATCATATGATAATGATAGGATATACAAGGAAAGAAGAAAAATATGACATAATCAGAAGATTGTTAAAAAGGAATTTGAACCAGGAAAAAAAATTTTATTATACAATACAAGATTGAAATTATTTCCTGGGAAATTGAAGTCTAGATGGACAGAACCTTACACTGTCATAAAAATCTATAATTTTGGAGCTGTGATTATTGAAGACCCTAAATCTGGAAGAATATTCAAAGTTAGTGGACAAATATTAAAACCATATTTTTAAGGAAATAGACCTAATTTTAAAGAGTTTTTAATGTTGGATCAACCTAAATAACTTGAAGTTATGTCAGGCTGACGACGTTAAACCAAGCGCTTTGTTGGAGGCAACCCACAATTATTGAGTGTTTGTTTGTTTGATGTGTTATTTATGTTTATTTGTTACTTAATTAAGTCCTACCTTTCCTTAAATATCATTAACAACATTTAAGAAATGAATTAAATCGAAGTTTGGAAAGAATTTGAACAAAGCGAAGTTTGGCAAAATTTGAACTAGCGCCAAATTGCGTTGTTATCAGAGCCGGACTGCGCCGCTGTTCACAAAACAATTTCTCGTCTTTAAATTCGATTTTTGGCAATTCTAGGCGGTAATTATTTCACTTGAACTCCCAAAAACCACCCCTAGACGCAGGAACTACCAGAGGAACGAAAAGGAAGATCCCAAATCTCATCCAAATGGATTCTGACTCAATAGAAACTTCAAGATTTCAAGTATTCAACTGTAGAAAGTTCGTCAGTTTCGAAGAGCAACGTCTATTCAACAAGAATATCTCAAAAATGATATTGATTAAAGAGCGAGGCTTTGTAAATCGAGGTACGAATTCTCCTACTACAAGAATTAATGAAATCATTATTTCGGAGATGTTGGGCAGTGCTATGTTATACTACTACCGTCGTAGTTGTCCCGGTTGTGAATGAATTTTACGTAAATCTTTATGGAATCAAGCAAGGATTAGTTTATTTGCGAGGTAGGTTTGTCACATTTACTCCTGCAAAGATTAATGATTTATACATGACTAAGAATGTGCCAATTTGCCACTATTCAAACTTTGCCCAAGCAAAGGACAACATGAATGATATATACAGATATCTGACGGATGAAAGTAATGAATGGGAGATAAGAGATAACAGGTATTTAAGTTTTTCGACCAAAATGTTAAATCCTACGTCGAAGCACTTACATTATTTCAATGTGCAAACTTGCTCCCAACTATGAAAATCAGTAATGTAACTAAGGAGTGTATTATTTTAAACTATTGTATTCAAATGGGGATGCATATTGATGTTTGTTAAATAATTGTTAAGTCTATGTTGGGATTGATCATTCATGGATCAAAGTATGAGCTTGGACATCCTTCCACCATATTTCTCCTTTGTAGTCAATCACAAGTGCCATATAAGAATTGGGAAAGAGTACTAGTACCTTTGAAGCCTATAGACCCAGCAGATGAATATATTAACTAGGCAGTTTGTGATAAGAATGACATAAGTATCATTGAAGATCAACCATCTCAGAGGTCGACACCTATTCCTCCTCACTTTCTTGAAAGTTCACAGATCATCTTGAAGAAAATTAATAAATTGGAGAAGGAAGTTCAACACCTGATGAATGCAATATACAATCTATCTGATTTATTTGATCATCTTGATTGGAGAATGAATGAGCACTTTGATCATTTTGGGTTTCTCGAAGGAAGTATGATATATTTGATGAAAATGAAAGGTTGGATTGAGGAGGATTCTACTGAAGAATTCCCATTTCGTTCATTCTACAATCTGTTTGTTCATGCTCAATCAATTGAAGATTTAAGAATTGATGATAGTTCTGAGGAAGAATGAAAACTTGATTATTGTATTTCTGTGTTTTTGAATTTGAACTCATTTCTTTGATTTACTTTTCTTTGCTTGGATGTTATATTTGTTTTCTTGTTTAGTTTTCAGCGTTATTTTTTTGTAGTTATGAGCGATGTTGAATTTTAGAATTTTATGGCTTGATGATGTGTAGTGTTTAGTGTTATTTGTATGTGTTTGTAACTTGAATTTTATATATGAAAGTGATGTTCTGTGTTGTTTGAGTTAAGAAATATCATTTGCCATGCTTTAGAAAGTTATTCAATTCTTAATTAGACTAATTAGTCGTCGGAGCAGGCTTGAAAAGATCGAAATTATAAAATAAAGTTAGAAGCTCAGCATTTGAACTGACACCGAACGACGCTGTCACCAACGCCGGATCACGCCAAAAAATAGAGAGTTAGGCCATAAGAGCAGAAAATAGTGTCGAACGGCGCTATCACTAGCGCCGGACAGCTCTAGACCAGAAAAAGGCCCTAAACTTCAAATTTTCACAATTTAACCCTGGGACCCGCCATTTTTGCCCAAACCATCGTCTTCTACCTCCAGCCAAGACCTATTTTTGCACCTAGGGCTCACTAGCATTTGGATTTGAAGCGATTTCGTGGCCTGAAAAGTTCAGATTTCATCTTCTCTCGGTAAGAGCTACACTTTAATCTAATTTTTTTTATTTTGACCATGAAAATCTCCTACATTAGGAAGATATGAATTTTGTGGTTTTTGGGGAAAATTTAGAGATTTATCATGGTATTGGAGATCTTATCTATTTAAATTTACCTTGGAGTCCATTACATTGCAATTTTGAAATTGAATTAGATAAATTTGATATTTTTAGACAAATGTCTCTAAGAATGGCTAAGTGGAAGAGAAAATTTGATTTTGATGAGAACAAATTTGTGAATTTCAAGGCTTATTCCCGCTTCAGTATATTTCTTAGCAATAAGAAGTGTATTCAAGAGAGAGCATTTTAAAATCCTAGTGGTATGATTGAAGAATTTATTGTGAATCGTCAATGAGAGAATTTCTATTATTTCACTGCTGAAGCGATGCTGGGGATTGTGAGAGAGTTTTATACAAATCTGTATTACCTTGAGTGCGAATATATCCTAGTTAGAGGACAAATCGTTGAATTTACCCCCACCCGCATTAATACATTTTATCAGTTGAGAGAATAATTTTTATGTGAATTCAAAAATTTTCCTATTACAAACCAAGCATTGGATATGATTATGAACTTTTTGACTGATGGAAAAGGCGAATGGAAGATTAAACAGAAACAAAAAGTTAATTTTCCCCTTTCTACTTTGAAGCTTGTATCGAAAGCCTGACACTATTTTATTTTTGCAAGACTTTGCCTACCAGTCATCACAGCAAGGTTACTATAGATATAGTTGTTCTGAATTACTGTATTCAGAACATGAAGAATATCAATATTGGGGCTATTATTCATAAGATTAGTTTGACAAGTTCAAAAGAAGATACTACAGGTGGACTGGGACACCCCAGCCTAATTCATGCCTTGTGTATTTAGTTAGGTGTAGCAACTGAAGATAATGATGAGGTGATCCATCCCCTGAAGCCCATTAGTAAACTAAATCTGAAAACCTATGAAGCTCATGCAGGACAGAAATGGAGTAAGAAAGCCAATGAACCTTCTACTAGTCATGAGAGACGTCTACATCTAGGGAAACTACTTTGCATGATGTTATGGATCAGTTAGAAAGGTTGAACACCTGAGTAGACGGACTAGAAGCAAGGAATAAGATAAATGATGATTATCAAGTGCGGTAAAGAATATGAGATAGCTTATCATGATGCATAGGTGAGATTTTTTAGGGGATACACTAGTGTTGTATTTCCTAAATACCCTGAGTACACTCCATACCAGCCTGAAGAACCTGATGATGGTGGAGCTTCTGCAGATGATGATTGGTAGTTTATGTGATTTTATTTTCATTATATTTTGTATTTGTATTTTTTATATGTGATGTACCTGAGACTCTCTCTGCTTTGTATCTGTGATGTAATTTGTATTTGATTGTGTTTGTAGCAAAGTTTATGCTTAATTATGATGTATGTGATGTGATAATAGAGTTTGTATGTGTTTGGTTTGTTAGTTTAATCTGAATAGTAACAGTTGGATGTTAATATTGTGTGCTTAGTATATGTTTTATGTTTTTAAACTTCTTCCCTTGCAAATTTCTAACCCATTTTTGTGTATAGAAATGCTCTTAATTATTTCAGGCCTACTGTTCTACTTTATGAAGAAAAACCTGCTTAAACTCAAAAGAATGAAAAGCCCAACATATTAAGGTATGAGTAATATGTTTATATCTTTTCTTTCTTCCCATGTTAATTATATTGATATTAAAAAAATTAATTTTTGGGGAGGAAAAGAATTAACTATTAATTGTTCTCATTTAAAAGTATTTCAAAATTATTAAATTTATATCCTATGATAGAACTCAATTTCAGATAACTATATTTTTATTTTATTTAAGTAATTTGTGAAATTGAATGAAAGTATTTGATAATGAAAAGTAATTTTGTATGTTAAGATATTTGGTATAAGAGAATAGGACTATAGTCAACTATTCAAAGTAAGAAAAAATGTATGTTTGGAGTATTAACAATCCTAAAACTTTATGTGAAAGAAAATGATTGAGACACTATGATGAATCAATAATAAGCTAAAGAATTGCCTATAAGGTAAATGATTGTGGTAAGTTTGAAATTAGGGTGAGAAGGGTGAAGTTCAAAATTATTAAAGGCTATCCAGATACAGTAATACTCACATAAAAGAAAAAAAGCAAAAATCAAAAGTAAAGAAGAGAGATGAAAGAAAAAAAAAGAAAAGAAGAAAAAGAAAAGAAAGAAAAGTGAGGAGAAGCTTGAGGAGATGCCTAATAAAAAATTGGCTTCACTTGGACCTACTTAAAGGGAACAACTTAATTATTTTCCTGAACTTATATATATGGATTAGCATCTTTACTAGTAGTGTTCTCATAAACTTCTTTTCATGTAATCCTTTTAAGTTCCTTAAAAGGACAATCTACAGTCATTTTTGAAATGAATAGAAGGCTAGAACTCTTAGACTTGATTACTAGATAGTCTTACACCTGCAGAATTTACTTGAATTATTCAAAGATCTTTCTGAAAATTTTACTATTACACTTATCTAAGTCAAAATTATGGTATTATAGAAAGAAAGTTCATTGCAGTGAATCATTATTTTATATATTAAATAAAATTACTTGAGGACAAGTAATAGTTAAGTTTGGGGGATCTTGATCCACTGAAAAATTTAATAGCTTTTTACTGTCCATTTCATAACTATATTCGATGATATTGCACTTTCAAAAAAGGTATTTTTCAAGATTTCAAGCAGGTACAATGATTTTAGGCCTTTGAAGCAAAATTAAGTGAAAAGGAGCAAATTTGGAGCAAGATGGGGCAAAAGTACATTTTATTGAACTAGAATTGAACGACACTGTCACCAGCGCCGGTCCGTGCAAATTTATAGAAACTTTGGACTCAAATGGCAGAAAATAGCACCAAACGGAGCCCTATCCTGCGTCGGACTGCGCCCTATCCTGCACTGGACCGTGCCCTATCCTGAATTCAAACTAGATTAAATGTATTTGGCCAGATTTTGGAGGGTTGCTTGAAGAAACTCTTGGGAAATCAGTTATGGCCAGATTTAAACTATTTTGGAGCCATATTTAGAGAGGGGGAGAGAGTTTATAGTGAAGAGATAGTGAAGAGTGAGTGTCTTTTCATTTTTTTAGGAAACCTAGGGTTTGTGTGTTCTCTTCTAAGGAGTGTAGGAAGTGAGGGAAATTGAGAGATTTCTTCTTCCTTACTTTTTCAAAGAGAGAATTGTGTGTTGTTGTGAAGAAAGAAGATGAGTCAAAGGAATTCCTTGAGATTCGCTTGGGGAAGAGTTTGAGATAAGTCGTCTTTTCTTTACTCTGTTTGTATGACGTTGCTTTTATATATAAAATCCATGTTTTTTCATCTTTTCCTCATGAGTCTTGAGTAGATTTCTTCGTCTTCCTCCTTTTCATGTGATTTGTTGATGTTGTGATATAAAAATATTGTGTGGATTTATTATGGAGAATTTTTGATGACCTTTTCACTTCAAACTTCATTTACTTTTTTATCTAGCCAATTAAATTGTTAAAAATTGGTAAGAAATATATGTTCTGAAAAAATTATGAGTTCTACAACAAAAGTGAAGGTCACATTTAATGTCTATGAATGAGTAATGTAGTTCATGGGGACTGAGTGCAAATAAATAGTGAAATATACTTTGATGGGCTTAAAATTAGATATTTTAGAGTGATAGATTGAAATCCTCAATTTGGTTTTAGGGTTTGGAAACCAAAGTGAGAGTTAGCCTTCAAGGGAAGGGAAGTGGGAGCTCTAGAGTGAGAGCCAATATCCTCCCAGCCTAACCACAGATTTGGGGACTGAACTTAGGATTAGCCAATGTTCTTTATGCTCTTGGAAAAGGGTAAAGAATAGGAATGCTCCTACTTGGCACAATACATTTGCATCACTGATCTATGTCACAAAAATCATCATATTATAGTTAGAGAGGAGGAAGATTCTTTCTTACAATTAAACTTAGTTATAAATTTAGTCTTGTGTTAGTTTAACTTGCTAGAAGGTTGGAACGTACTTTGGTAGAAGTAGTAACTACAACTATTGTC
The DNA here is from genome assembly GCA_022702705.1 of Papilionanthe hookeriana x Papilionanthe teres. Lineage (NCBI taxonomy): Eukaryota > Viridiplantae > Streptophyta > Magnoliopsida > Asparagales > Orchidaceae > Papilionanthe > Papilionanthe hookeriana x Papilionanthe teres. Next base: position 174,764,054 of record CM040422.1, read on the forward strand.
TTTATTTTAAGAATTAAAATTACTTGCAATTGTGTTGTGATTCGAGAATTGATTTCTGTGCTACACCATAAAATTAATAGTCTCTCTGTGGGATCGATATCCAGGACTCCACTAGAGCTCTGTATTACTTGAGCTATACGTATACTTGCGTTTAATTATGTAACTCAATAAAAAGCTAAATCAATATATATATAAATCTGAGTTCATAAATTTTAACAAATTAAAAAAGTCGCACAAATTATCCCTACTCGACTTGTGGATAATGTCTGTAATTTTTAGGTTGCATTCTCATGGGTTGTTTTCCTCTATCGATAGCAGACACAATTGGAGAACTTTGTGTAATACTCCTTTCATTGGTGGAATATCTTCTTCAAACACAAGGTTGAATTCCATCAAAGGTTCTTTTTTAGTAGTAACTTGAGAGTCTACCATTTAAAAGGTGAGATCATCATAGGTCATCTTATAGTAATCAAGGCCTATGTCAAACTTAATGATGGACCAACAGCTGAGTTTAGTTTAAATGAGTGCTAAATTTCTTCCATTTTCAAAGGAGTAAAATAGATTACATGATGAAATGTTCTTGTAATGGGGATACAATAAAGGATGTTAATAGGTTAATAGGAGCCTAAAATTTGAATCTTAATTTAATGAATTTACAGATGAACTTATTCAAAAGAGAATTCTATCAAAGCGCTGCATTCAACAAAAGGAGTCTTAGAGCTTACTCATTAGATATGATTTAAATGAATTACCTAAACAACTTAGAGTTTGATAGGTGGACCCATTCCAAGAATTAGGGAATGCAAAGTATAATAAGGAGGAGATGGGTAATCAAAGAATACAAAGAGGTACCAACGTATTACCAATGAAAGAAAGATTAAGTAAAAATTATAGATTACTAGAGGAACCATCCCCAACAAAGTCACAAAAAAAATCATTGGTGGGGTTTTTTATTGTGTATATACCATTGATCTCAGAAGAGTTCTATCCAAATGATTAAAAAAACATTCAATGAATAATGTACTACCTAAAGAATAATAATATTACCTTAATATGGATCTACTCACTCGAATGATGAAAATCTCCATGATTTATGGGTCTATGGAATCAAGCTTTTCTTTTACCATATGGGTGTAAGATAAGGTTTATTTTATTTTGGGGTATGGTATCTCAATAAGGGAAAACCCTTATAGTTAATTACATATCAAGAGTTAGGGTTCTTGAGAATACTCTTGAATAAGGTTTTGACTTAAATCATACATGATTATAAGACGATAAATGTCTGTGTGGAGAATGATATTAAAGACTCAGATTGTTAGATTTAACATTTGAATGATATAAAAATGGATCGGAAAGATTTGAATGAGCTTGATTTAGATTGATTTACTTAAGTTGGTTGGGTTTAGTTTCTTTTAATAATTTATTTTGAGTTGATTTGTTTGTTTTGATTAATTTAATTTTGTTGTAAGTTATAGAAGTTGCTTGTTTGATATTTAATTTGGTTTGATTCTGTTTAAATTTATTCATTTTAAATTTATTTAAAATTATTTATTTAGAATCTTTAAAATTGATTTTTATGCTAACTGTGGTTAAGATTATTAGGTTTGTTTAAGGTTTGTATCAAATTTTATGTGAAGATTATTTAATGTTTATTTGAGAATTATTAAGTTAATTATTAAAAATTATTTAAGCTTCTTAGGTCTATTTAAAATTTTATGTGAAGATTACTTAATGTTTATTTGAGAATTATTAAATTAATTATTAAAACTTATTTAAGCTTGTTTAAATATTTAAAGTTTATTGATGCTTGTTAAGGTTGGTTAAAGTTTATTAAATTTTGTTAAATTTATGTTTTTTAAAGTTTATTAAAATTTGTTAGGATTTATTAAATATTGTTAAAGATTATTAAAATTAACTAAAATTTGTTTAAGTTTGTTAAGGTTTATTTAAGTTTGTTAAAGCATGTTAAATTTTTTTAAGTCTATTAAAGATTCACAAAATTTATTTATTTTTGTTAAAGATTGTTAAAATTTATTTAAGTTTCTCAAAGATCATTAATATTAGACAATTATTATTTCTTTTCTTTGTGGGTATGTTAACGACCCAAGAATGTCTGCCCTTCTATTAATTATTTGTGTTATTTACTTTTATGTATGTGTTCCCAATTTCACTCTTTTTTATTGTTGTTTGTGTAGGTTAATGTTGTGTTTAGGCTGATTTAGGTTGAAAATTTTTCTACACAATTTTAAACCTCAAAATTTTATCTTAATAAAAATTTTGAACAAAATTATATTACTTTAAAATGAGAATTTTTTGTTTCATATTTTTACTTTTCTGCATGGCTCTTTAGAACAGTTTTAAAATAGATTTGTATGAATGGCTAAATACCTTAAAATACTAATTGGTTCTCCATACTTAGGGATTCAAATAAAATTGCATTTATATTGCATGTCCTTAGAAGAAGTATCATTACTTCTCCAACCTGACCGACCAAGCATATTTTTATGTGCTTATTGTTTATTTAACATATTTAGGGTGCTAGAGGCTCTCCTGACTCATACAGAGTGTAAGTCCTTATTGGGTTATTTAACTTTGTGGTCGAGTCATCATGTTCATTTTTACTCTATAGGTCTCCTTGTCATACATTGGATAGGTGTATGTCATATCTCTACTTTTTCTTGTCTGAATATGGTCATATAAGCTTAGATGTTTTCTTCCTCTAGCTTTAGGACCATTGAGCTGCCCTAGAAGGCGTAATGCATGAGTTACTAACAATGTTCCATCAGTTTTGGTCGACTACTTTCACAAGTTGACATAAGGTTCAAATAACGTGGGATAATGAATCCATAGAGTCATTACAAGACTATCCGTATCACTCTTGGATTTTCTTCCCTACTTATTGACACCAACATTTGAGCCCTTCTTACTCCATTATTGAGTCTCTATAGGTGTTTAGTAGGCACACTTTTATTGAGAGGTGGGCTACTCCTCCAATTACAGTGATTGTTCTCCCTTTGCTCGATGATCTACTTGAACATTGATAGCAAGAGGTATCCCCTATTGGAATTGTCAAAAATTTCTTAGGATCCCATTTTCATATAATCATAAAAAGCAAGCATAACACCTTTTACTCAGAGTCTTCTTTGGTATCCACCAAGATGAAATTAACTACGAGAATACATCACTTTGGGATGTCTCTTTCAACCTAGAACAAAAAAAAAAAAAATTGTTATATGTTTTAGATACAAATATTTTTTTTAGGCTTTTCTCATAAATTCTCTTTGGTTGAGTATGTTCAAATTCATTTTGGACCACTCTTGTGTGGTTCATGTTACGAGGGCTGACTATTAAAATATATTCATATCTATTCTTTTTATTGTCTTGTGTGCGTTTGCCCAATTTTGCTCTTACATTTCTTCAATTTATTTCTTTTGAACAGAGGCCATATAAAAAAAAATGATCTTAAAGAAACAAATATAGAGAAGGTTTCCATAAAATAAAAAGGCACGTAGACAGGTTATTCTTTACCCATTCTATCTTTCAGACTATTCTTCCCCTTCCAATTTTTCTCCCCCGCTTTTTATTATTAATCACATGCTTATGGATGTTTATTCTCTACCTGTGATGTCAAAATAATTCACTTCTTAATCATATAATAAAGGGATTGAAGCTTCCTTGGTGTCTTTTATTTTTTGGAAGCTTATGTGTTTCTTATTCAATCTCTGTTTTAAAATACTAAAATTTGAACTTAAAGAAAAACTATCAAGCAACGAAATCCCAATTTCCATATAACTGAATGCTCAAATCCACTAAGTATAATTTTACATATTCTTCTCTTTTTAAAGGGCAGTTATAATTGCCTTTTGATATTCATCTTTTTGAAGGATAGACTTTTATGACTACCATTTTTTAACTACGTATAGTTCAATCACTGTAGGGCTCAGAAGGATCCGAAAATCATATTTTCTTCATTTCTCATTTTTCTTTTAATTAACTAATGAATATTACTCATTTTTTAAAAAGGGCTCATGCTGTTGTAGCCTTGCATGCATGTATGTGAATTTTTTTCATTCATCAATTGTTTCAACATCCATAAATTCAATGAATTTAAAAAATAAATAATGACATATTAGATATAATAAGTGTTAGTTGTTTGTCACACATAAAAATAAATAAATAAATTCAAACTCATAAATAATAAATAACAAAACTCCTAATATCTAACACTCTCTTCATAAACGCTTTCTTTCTGGGTACATCAATTTTAAGAGGAGGAATTCATATAAATTATGAACTCTTCTATGCCATATTATTTCCACCTACTAAAAATAATTTGGACTATTTTTTCTGGACCTAACAAGTTTACCACACATATTTCACGCTTACCAAACCAACGCACATGTTTTACATGTCTTACCCAATATTACTCCATTTTGCATGAAAAGGTTGATCTTTCAATCTTGCATGTCACCATATTATCTTACGATAAAGGTGACAAACTCATGTGACGGGCCACTGGAATGCACACCAAAGGAGTAGCTCTTCGCAACGTCAATCCAGGAGCTTCAGTCATGTCAACCTTCTCTCCACCTCCAGCAACCTTCCACTCAAAGCTTTGTATTAGTGAGGCAAGTGCAGAGTACACCACCTGAAGTGCCGCTGTTATTCCTGGGCAACCTCTCCTTCCACTTCCAAATGGTATTAAATGAAAATGTTGCCCCCTAACATTGATGCCAATTTCACCATTGTCCTCATTCACTAAAAATCTATCAGGCATAAACTTGAGAGAGTTGGGCCAATGCTTAGCCTCACGACCAATCGCCCAAACATTGATAAAGAGCCTAGTTTTAGATGGGATGTTGAAGCCATCAACTATGCAATCTTTGTCAGATTCACGAGGGATTAGAGGGGTGGGTGGGTGGAGACGAAGTGTTTCCATTACGATTGCTTTAAGGTAAGGGAGGTTGGGAATATCATTCTCATCCACTAAACGGTGATTGCCTACGATAGCATCAAGTTCTGCCCTAGCTTTTTCCATACAAATTGGGTTATTAATGAGTTCGGCCATCGCCCATTGCACCGTTAAAGATGTGTTGTCAGTGCCTCCAGTGAAGATATCCTAAAGTTATCAAATGAACGAAAGTATGTGAGTCAATATAAAATAAAATTCATATCAGTATAAATTTGCATAGAAAAAACTCACTCGTATGAAAGCTTTAACATTGTTTCTTGTGAGCTTAACCTCTGCCGCTTCATCCTCAGATATATCTATCAATATATCAAGCAAGTCCTTAACTCTATTATGATCTTCATCCTTTTGACAAGCTCTTTTCCTTTTCCTCCGCTCCTCTTCCTTCTCCTCCATAATTCTGTCCATCAACCCATCAAACCTCTTGTGCAAATCCCGCAACCTCATGTCAAACCCTTGCAAATCTAAATTTCTGCAAAACCATAAATAATCCGCAACATTAAACTTTCCTAACAATTCTGTCGTCTCCATCACCAACCGAGTTGCCTCCTCTGCCTCAGCATTTGTTCCCGAGCATCGTCGGCTAACGGCCATGCGGCTAGTCACATTGTATGTCATCCTTGTCATCTCAGCACCTAAGTCTACAGGCTCACCTTTTATGGCTTTGATGTGCAACTCCTCAAGGAGTTGTCTAAGCTCATCACGACGAATTGGGCGGAATTGCTCAAGTGTTCGAGTGCTGAAGAGCTCCAACAGATAGAGTTTCTTCGTGAAGCGCCAAAAGCTGCCATAAGGAGCAAAGGAGAAGTTAGAGGAGCCATACGTTAGAATGGAGACGGCCTTGGTGAAGGGTCGGTTGGGAAAGGAAGAGTCATGCGTCTTAAGAAACTCGCGAGCAGCCGAAGCGGAGCAAGCAACTATGCAAGGCATGGAGCCGAGGCTGAGGGAGAAGATAGGACCCAAGCGTTGCGAGAGGCTGTGGAAGGATTGATGCGGAAGGGAGGTGAGGAGGTGTAGGTGTCCTATGATTGGTAACCGACGAGGGGATGGTAGGTCACCAAGACGACGAGGTCGGCGGCGGAAGAGCAGGAACAAAGGGAGGAAGAGGATGAGTAGTGAGGGAACAATGAAAGCTAGTAGTTTGGAATGGGTGCTTTCAACCATGGTGTTGTAGTACAAGATCTGCATGTTATTATATGACTTAACTAACTGATTATGCTAATTAAGTATGGAAGCATCCATCCATATCCATATATATAAGGCAATCCTTTTGTCGCAGCTTGTTTGGATTTTTCTTATTTTTGAAGTATCAAGCATCTAATCTGAAGCCATATTGCATCGGCATCTTTCCGGAATAATTACTTTGTTTGATTTTAAAAGTTGCCATTTGCATATACACTGCAAAGTGCTAATTTAAATAGAGTTGTTATTGCAGTCTTCTCATCCATTGATCTCTTCGGCTCATTCGAAAAAAGTTTATATGGAAATCACCCACCAAGCTCTTCTTTAATTAATAATAAAATAGAGATCTAAAGATAATGCAATTGATGCTTAAAACTAAAAAATTCGTCGCTAGTAGTCAGATTAACCAGAGCCTTTTCTAAGATACATGCTAAAAATATTAAAAAATTTATTAAAATATTTATAGCTCCTGCTAAAAGCCATCGCAACGCTAAAAATTACAGCGATTTAAAATCCTCGGCAATGTAACTAGTAAGGATCTGTACCGCTGTGATTGCCTGTGAAAACTCTATTTTTTTAATAGTGAATTGACCAAGCAAATCATTCTCCCCTAAAACATTGTTATAATAGTGATTGTTTTGTTTGATCTCGTTGAATTTTTACGTAGCTGTTATTTAGTAGTCATGATTGACAATTTCATTGAATTTTAATTTTTCAACATTGTAATGGCTCTTCTCAATTCTAAGAGGTTAATGTTGAGGATAAATTTATATATAGCTTAAAAACAACACAAACTTGTATTTTATTGTTAGCCATCCTTGCCCAGGTCGGATGTTTAAGATATTGCATATGTAGTGCGGATGTGTTTGCATTTGTTTATAGTTTTCAAAAAAGATAAAAAGCCTTAGATTTTATTAAACCAAAGAACAAAAAATTAATAACCATAAAATCAATATAAAAATAAGTATTTATTTATAAATTTAATTACTAAAAATGAGTACATCAATAGCGGAAAATTGATATACATACCACAAAATTCTTTCGTATTTACATATCTAACACCCAAAATTCGATATTTACACTTATAATTTGATATTTGCACTTATAACATCTTGGTTCATGGAAATATTTATTTTACTTTTACAAAGATGGTGATTGTCATATTTTTGATTTGATGTCTAAGATTTGTATGGTGTTCATATTAATATTAATGTTGTGGTGTTTAGATATTTAAATAAATAAAAATTGTGTGGTAAAATACTCATTCATTTATACATCAACTCTAACTTTGGTTTTACTTGTTAATCGTTTTGATCTTCTTTCCAACTATCCAAAGTAAACCTCAAAGCATTACTTTTATTAATATCTTAATTTTGATATTTACATTTATACCATTTTATCTTGCATGAAAAAAGTATTTCACTTTTTAAAAATAAATAAAAGTGATATTTTTTAACATGTTATCAAAATTTTGATTTTCATGAAAATAAAAAATTAAATTTTAGATGTTTTTTTTCTGAAAAAATAGCAATCTGAAGAGTACAGATAAAACCAACGGTGTGGTTTATGAGAGCTGAAGTATGAAATTCCTCAAAACGGAAAAGAACTAATCACCACAGTTGCAGATTTTTCCACTATAAATGGAACCTTCCCGGCTTGCTCTGCTAGGGTTAGAGGTCTGATGGCTCCTCACTGCCGGCGCACGGAGTTTCTTGGCAGAGGACATTTGGAGGTAGTGCTTCAAGGTAGTCCGGTGAGGTTTTGGTGGTGGCGAAGGAGTGGTTTTTTGTTGTTGGTGTCTTTCCGGGTCTTTTCTCTTTATGATTTTGGATTCAGGTCTACTGCTCTCTTCACAGTTTGAGGGAGTTCTGACTGTTGTTTGGAGCTCTTCTGACTGCTGTCTAGTCTCTGGAGCTGTGGTAGAGACTTTTGTTTTTGTTCTTTTTATTTTGGGTTCTTCCCGGGCTTCTATGGTTTGAACTATTATTGTTACATTGGTGTTTTTGGTGCTAGTTATGGTTTCTTATGGCCACTCCCATTGATGTTGAGACCAATGCCCAATGGGCAAAGGCTACTTATGCTGGAGTTGTGGGTAAAGGCCAGAAACCTCACAAAAGCATTGACCATTTGGTGTTTCCCCAAGATCTCCATGGCACAGCTGCTGGCAAGGGGGTTTGTCCTTATATCAGGCCTCTTGGTTTGAAAGATGCAATGCCATAAACTCGTTTCACTGCCCAGGAGATGCAGACTTTAAATGATGTTGTCAGATTTACTTTAATAGAAAAATTTCAATTTGTTCACCACAAGATGGAATATATCAGAAAGTTTTTTTGATGAACTCAATATACTTGGAACATGGAAATTAGGATTGTTGGATGGGAGACATCTGCTCATCAGATTATCTAATGAAGAAGGTTATGCTAGAATCTTTGCTAAACAATCCCTCCTGATTGCTGTCACCCTTATTAAGATATTGAAGTGGAACCTTGATTTGATCCTTCAAAGGAACCCCCTATTGTTTCAATGTGGTTCAAGTTTCCAGAACTTCCAATTTAGTTGTATCATCTAATGCCTTATTTAACATTAATCAGGCTCTTGGCACACCATTAAAGTTAGACTCTCCCACCTTTGACATGGCTAGGCCTGCTGGAGCAAGAGTCTTAGTTGAGAGAGACGTCACTCTCCCTGAGCTAGAAAGGGTGTGGATGGACATAGAAGAAGGAGGTTTCTGGCAGAATATTATTGTGGAGAGCAGGCCACTATACTATCAACATTGTAGAATGTTTAGCCATACCAGGGAGAGATGTTACAGACTCCACCCTCAAGCTTAAAACTCCTCTCTCAAGGGAGCTGAGGTTTCTGCTAGGATACAATCTGCCCTTCGTGCTTTGCTCCAAACACCATTACTTCCCCAGAATGTAGCAGAGACAAACATTGAAAGTGACAAACCAGTGGAGCTAGCCAATGTAAAGTTTACCCCTCAAGTCTCTCCAACCAGGGTAGTCAGGAGGGAGGAAGTTCCTACTACTCATGTTGATAATGTTGAAAAAAATGTCACACCCACTAGACAGACCTCCCCAGGGGTCAGTACTGCCACTCATTCAAGTAATTACTGAAGAAATGACTGAGCAAATTGAGTCTGAATGACAAATTCATAAGGCTAGAAAGAAGAAGAAGTACACAACAGAAATTTAGAAATTGATGGCAGATCAAGCTGTTCCTGAAGCTAGTACTTCACTCCATTCTAATAGAGGAGGTTCTTCCAATATCAACAGGAGAAGAATGAGGTCCAAATCCTAACCTAGTAGCCCCCCCTCACCATGATCAATTTTCTTTGCTGGAATATTAGGGGGATAGCCCACCCCCTTTCAATTAAAGAACACTCCATCTTAATAAAAAACCTCAACTTTAATGCTTTGGAATTTTGGAACCCATGGTTCACAAACACCCTCACAAATTGATAAGTAGGTTTGGGGATTTCTCCCACTTTGCTAACAACAACAATAAGATCTGGTTCTTTTGTAGAAAGGAGATTGACTGGTCTGTGATGATCAATAACAACCAATTTGTGCACATAGTCTACAAGCTGAATGGAAGGGAGCGATTTGCTACTATTGTCTATGCTGGGTGCAAAATATCTAAGAGGGCTAATCTTTGGGTTGACCTGCATCAGATAAGTGCAAATATGACCTCCTGTTGGATGATGACAGGAGATTTCAACTGTATTTCCACATCTACTAAGAAGAGGGGTGGAAGGGCCCCCAACCTATCCAAACTAACACTGTTCAGTGACAACATTCTGAAAGCTGGCCTATTTGATTTAGGCTTCTAGGGACCTGGTTTCACTTGGAAAAGGGGTCCCATTTGGGAGAGACTAGATAGAGTGCTGGTTAATGATTTATGGCATCAGACCTACCTGCACACTTTTGTGATACATCTGAGCTTAGCTAGTTTAGACCACAGACTTCTGCTTATCACCATAACTGCTCCTTCTAGCACAAATAGCAACTCACCTTTCAGATGCTTAAATTTATGGTCCACCCAGACCTCTTTTCTTGACATTGTATCCAAGAACTAGTGCAACATCAATCACCCTAACCCCCTGATCAAGCTATGGCATTTGCATGAAAAAATGGGAAAGGCACTCGTAGGTCTTGGAGCTGGAACCATATTGGAGATGTATTCAAAGCGGGGAACTTGCTGAGCAACAAGTGGATGAACTGGAAAGAGCTATTTTACTAGATAACTCTAAGGAGGGAGATTTAATTGTTGCACAAGAGAAACTATTGACCATTATTGATTGACAGGACACTATCCTGAGGCAAAAGGTCGTTGTTATCAAGTTCATGGAGGGTGATAGAAACACAAAATTCTTCATGCTTGCATCAAATATAGAAGAAAGTGTAATGCATCCATAGTAGAACTAACTCCCAGGGGGTGACTCTTCAAGATTACACAACCATTGCTTTCGATGTTGTGAACTACTTCCAAAATCTATTAACTCAACTGCCAACTGAAACGCACTTATAGATCCTTCCTTTTTCAGTCAACAGGTATATTACACCAGAAACCCAGGTATACTACACCAGAAACCTGTCCCTCAAAGAACCTCCAGATGAAAGTGAAATTTTGGAAGCCATACAATCCATAGACAGTAACAAAACCACTGGCTTTGATGGCTTTAAGGTAGACTTTTACAAGCATTTCTGGGACATTATCAAAGCTGATTTGCTAGCTGTTGTGCAAAATTTCTTTCTTGGAAATGACCTCCCTCACTAATTCAGTGCATCAACTATGGTTCTCATCCCTAGAACACCTGAACCAAAAAAATTGGAATCACCACAGGCCTATCAGCCTCACCACTGTTTTTTAGCAAGATCATAAGCAAAATAATTGTGAGAAGACTCCAACCCCACTTGTTCAACCTTATCAGCTTAAACCAAAATGCATTTGTGAAGGGCAGATCCATTGTTTATAATGTATTGCTAGCCAAAGAACTCCTGCTTGGTCTAGGAAAGGTCTGCAATGGGGAAATCTGATGTATAAGTTAGACCTCAAATAAGCTTATGGTACAATTTCTTGGGAGTTCATTTTGGGGGTGTTGTTTGCTAGATGCTTCAACATAACCTTCAGCAATCTCATCCACAGATGGCTCATGGGGAACTCACACTCTATACCAATCAATGGACAAAGTCGGGGTAATTTCACTGCATCAAGAGGCCTTCAGCAGGGAGATCCATTGTCACCTATAATTTTCATCCTTTTTATGGATTATTTATCTCAGATGTTGGATAAACTGATTCTGCCTCATCATTATGCTAGGTACCACAACAAAGCTAAATTTTCTATCTCCCACTTGATTTATGCAGATGACATCCTAGTATTTTGTAGAGCCAGCAAACTGGCAGAAAAGAAAGTAAGTCGTTGTATGGATACATTTCAACTGCCCTTGAGAAGTGTAACATATTATTCAGAGCAAAAGACCCCCACTGAGAGCAAGCACTGGATCCTACAGTTTACAGGACTTAAGGAAACACATTTACCCATCACCTATCTGGTCGTTCCACTACTCAAAGGGAGAGCCAAATTAATACATTTCGATGGGGTGGTGAGCAAGATCTCATCACGACTCACCAACTAGACACACTCCTTTCTCTCAAATAGATGCAAAATCACATTGCTCAAGAGCATTTTAACTACCTTCACTTCCTACATCCTGCAAATGTATTGCATGAAGAAAAGCACAAGAATTCAGCTGGAGAGGGCTTTCAACAAATTCCTATTGTATGGCCAAAGACAGTAGCTTCATTGGGCTAGCTGGCAGAAGATTGTCAAGCCCACTATGGCTAGGGACATTGGTCTCAGAGGGCTCCAACACTTGCAACAAATAAAACTTTGGAAACTGTTGATAAAATTTGGGCAACAGTCCTCCCTATGGGCTATGTTTTTACTTAAAAAATATTGTAAAGAGGCTCACCCAATGCTAGTGGAGAGGGAATTGGGGGACTCCAAAATCTGGGTGAACCTACTAAAAGTGAGGCAGCAAGCTGAGAACCTTTTCCTTTGGGAGTTGGGGGAGGGTAAGCTCAACTTTTGGCTGGATAAATAGTGCCCCTGAGGTGCTTCAACCCATCACTTGTGAGGCAAATCTTGATCTCCAAGTAAAAAATTATTGTCAAGTAAAACAGTGGCACCTAGACATATTGCATAATTTGATCCGGGGAGATTCTGTGGAGAAAATAAGCAAGATCTTGTTTAATAGAACTAGACCTGACAGGATCACCTGGAAATGCAGCAACTCTCAGAGCATCTCCAAACACATCTTCTCCAAACTTTATCAGTGGGACCACACTCCATGGGGAGACACTATATGGAATAAATACATGACTCCCTCCATGGCATTTCTCTGTTGGAGAATTTTCCATAAAATGCTGCCCACGGATGACATTTTGAAACTCAAAGGACTAAAGGGCCCCTCTAGATTCTGACTTTGCTCTCAGGAGGAGGAATCTATGACACACTTGTTCTTTGAGTGCAACTTTTCTAAGTCTATTTGGAAGGATGTCTCCCAGCATTTATCACTTGATACTACTAATCTGGAGTGGTCCTCTTTCTAACCCTCCTGGAAGAGCTAGAAACAGTCAGGTTTTGGATCCATCCCCCTCTTGGTGGCCTGGTTCATTTAGATGGCTAGGAATAGAGCCAAATTTGAAGACTTGTTGCTAACTGTGAAGGAGGTGGGTAGATTCTACCTCTCATTCCTGACCAAGTTGATTAATCACAAAAGCTTCCCTGAATATTTGCAATGTTCCCACAACTAACATCACCAGTCAGAAGCACCTCATTACTGTTTGTTGGCAGCCTCCAATGGAGCATCACATCAAAGTAAAAAGTGATGGCAGCTTCTCAGCTGGGGGGCTGGTATTGGGGTTATCTTCATAGACCACCTTGGGCATTGTCTACTCTATTTCCAAGCTCCATTAGAGGCCAAGAATGCCTTAGAAGTTGAACTAGCACCTGTCTACTGGGAAATTAAACTGGCTAGCTTAAACAAGTGGAAACACCATGTGGTGGAGGTGGACTCCACCACCCTAATACAAGTGATTGATGGTGGGGCTAACTCTAATTGGCATCATTTATACTGAAGCAACAGAACCAGGGGGCTGAGGAAATGTGTTGGTGTACAATTATCTTTTATTTTTAAAGAAGGCAACAAAGCTGCTCATTGGTTAGCTAGGAGTGGTCTAGCCTCCTCTGAGTTGGTCGTATCCTTATCTCTACCTCCCCCCCCCTTTTATTTCTCTTGAGAGGAGACCTTTTGAAGGTGCCACGCCTTAGAATTGTAAACTCTTCTTAAAGGAATAAAACTCTGTTTAATATATATATATATATATATATATATATATATATATATATATATATATATAAAGCAAAAAATTAACATTGTATTAGAAAAAGGAAGGTTACAATGTGCTTTTTGATGGTCTAACATGTAGAAGATCAAGCCTATCCCTATTGATTCGAATTTTTAGAGGCGGAAGAGAAGAACAATAAAAAAACACAAGTTAGGAGAATTTTTTTCTCTAGAGATAAAGGACCACTGCACATTAATAATTGTGAGATTACAACAATTTGCTTGATAAGAAGCACGATTTATCAGTGTGAAGCAGTAAGAATAGAACAACTATTCTATAAAAACCTATAGCCTTCAATCACCACATTAGTTCGGTGCAGAGAAACAACAATTTTTAGGGCATTGAAGATGGCATGAATCTCAGAAACCAAAGGAGATACTGGATGAGTAGGGGTAAAAAAACAACAGAAATGTCCTTCCCCAATGATTTCTTAAGCAAAAACTTAACTTTATATTAGAAAAAAGGAAGGTTACAATGTGTATTTTGACGGTCTAACATATGGAAGATCAAGCCTATCCCTATTTATCAAAATTTTAAGAGGCGGAGGAGAAGAACAATAAAAAAACACAAGCTGATTAGTACAAGCATACCTTGCATGCCAATCATTATGAGCATTTTCATCTCTAGAGATAAGGATCACTGCACATTAATGAATTGTGAGATCACAGTAATCAGCTTGATAAGAAGCACAAATTGTCAGTGTGAAGAAGTAAGAGTAGAACAACAATTCCATAAAAACTTATAGTCTTCAATCACCACATTAGTCCGGTGTAGAGAAATAAAATTATTGAGAGCATAGAAGACAACATGATGCTCAGAAGACAAAGGAGATACTAAATGAGTAGGGGTAGGAAACAACAGAACTATCCTTCCCCAATTGATTCCATAAGCAAAAACATAACTTTGTATTAGAAAAAGGAAGTTTAAAATTTTTTTTTGATGGTATAACATATAGAAAATCAAGCCTATTCTTATTGATCAAAATTTTTAGAGTGGGGGAGAAGAACAATAAAAAACACAAGTTGATTAGTAGAAGCATACCTTGCATGCCAATCATTAGGAGCATTTTCTTCTCTAGAGATAATGGACCACTGCACGTTAATGAATTGTGAGATCATATTAATATGCTTGATAAGAAGTACAATTTGTCAGTGTAAAGTAGTAAGAGTAGAACAACTATTCCATAAATACTTATAGTCTTCAATCACCACATTCATCCAATGCAGAGAAATAGCAACCTTGAGAGCATTGAAGACAACATGAACCTAAGAAACCGAAGGAGTTACTGGATGAGTAGGGGTAGCAAACAACATAACTGTTCTTCCCCAATCATTCCTACATATGCGCCCAAAACTAGTAGAAGATTGGGTAAACCTACCATCCACTTTAATTTTCATTGAATTGACAAGGGATTTTATCCAAAAAATCAGAGAGGGGCAATGTTTCACTCTAGAAGTTGAAGTATCAAAGTGCAGCAACTCATATAGGGAAGTAATGAAATGCCTTCTGCATTTACTGAATTTGATAATCTTTTGGAGGTGAACAAGAGAAGAACATTAAGTAGCATAAGGGGATCTAATGGAATCTAAATTACCATGCTTTATCACGTTTCTGGACAACCAAACAAACCATGCAATAATGATTAGTAAAATAAGATCAGTGCTTACTGAAAAATATAACTAGTTGTCAGCAACTTTTCTATACTGATACTCAAGCCATATAGATGAAAACTTAGAATTGAACAACTCTCAGACCTTTTTTGTATATCTACAAGATAGAAATATATGAGGTATAGATTCTTCCTCATCTATGCAAAGGTAGTACACTGAGGGAAGCAACAAAACCTTCAACTTCTGGATGTCATCTATAGGTTTCAATGAGTACAAAGATCTTCATGCAAAGAATGAAATTGAGGGTTTCAACTAAGAGCACCAAAGCCATCTGTCGGTCGCCAAATTGGAATTTGTCGGTCACCAGAATGAGGATCTCGTCGCCAGCTTTAAAATATATTTAATTTAATATATATATATATATATATATATATATATATAGTTTGGAAAGTGATTTTTTAATTTTGAAAATATGCACTTATTTGATGATATCTTTTGCTTCTGTTTTGCGCAGACATCTCAACCACATCTGGTCAAATGATTTTCTGTACAGAACATAGTTGATCAAAGCATATGACATTACTCTTTTCTGGATCTGATGTGTTGCTGAGTTATCTTTTGGAATTTCCCAATCAGCAAGTACTCAACAAATGACACGTGTTAATGCTCGGTATCATCTAACACTGTAGCTACTATCTATTCTTTTCCTAACATATTTAAACTGTCGAGGCTAACTTGAGATAGAACCCGACGTCAATGTACTGTAATATCAATGGAATCTTATGTTGGACAGGCCGATTCCTTAGTGATCTTAGATAAAGCAGCAGCATGGGCATTATCCACTCGAGGAATTCTTTGGAGCGTCACACTAGGAATCTGTTCTAACAGTTTCATTATGTACCAGTGATATTCATCTAATCCTGGTTTCAGCATCTTATAATGCTTAACTACTTGCTGAATGATGAGTTGTGAATCACCATAGATGACAATGTCTGTTATTTCCATTAGTATTGACAATTCTAAACCAGTTATTAAAGCCTCATATTCTGCTTCATTGTTGGTGCACGGCTCTGTTAGGTGGTAAGAGAACCTTAGCATTGCCTGATCTGGCATAACGAAAATCAAACTAATCTCTATTTTGCTAGGTATCCCTATTTGAGAACCTTTATCTTTCTTGGATGACGATGCTCCGTCGAAGTACATCTCCCAACATCTAGCACTGGGCTATTCCACTTGCATTATCTATTCATCTGGTAGGTCGTTATTAAAGAGGGAACCCAGCTGGTAGTGGGTGCGCTGCGAGAAAGTCTGCTAGAATTTACCCTTTGATAGTGTGATGGAGAACAAAGGTTATACCAAATTGCAATAAATCATCGACCACCTTGCTAAATGTCCGGAAAGTGTTGGTCATGTCATCAAATATTGCAATGGATTAACTTTTGAAATCAGGTTAATCTTATGAGAAAGCATGTAGTGCCTAAGTTTCTGAAAGACGAAAACCAAAGCTAGACAATGTTTCTCAATAGGAGGATACTTTACCTTAGCCGAAATTAGACATCGAATCAAGTAGTAGAGTGTGTTTTACTTACCCTCATCATTGACTTGGGCTAGTAAGGCTCCGAGGGAGTCATATAAGGTTGCAGTATAAAGTATCAATGGTCAATCCGGGATAGGGGCTACTAACACAGAGGGTGTTATTAGGTATCGCTTAATATCCTCGAAGCCCCGTTGGCACGGCTCTGCCCAATAGAAATTGGCATCCTTTTAAAGTAAATTAGAAAAGGGTTGACACCTTCCTGACAGACTAGATATAAAGCATCTTAGATATGTCAATTTACTTTAAAAGAATCGTAGTTGCTTTAATGCTATGTAAGGTGACATTTCCAAGTTATATTTAATCTTTCTGGTCAATTTCAATTCCCTGATGATGGACAATAAATTCTAGAAATTTCCTGGACGTAACACCGAAGGTGCACTTTAAGGGATTCATTTTGATATTATATTATCATAATCGTTCAAACACAATGCTCAAATCATACAAGTAGTTGTTCCTTTTTTTGCTCTTGATGACCAAGTCATCCACATAGAACTCCACTTAGTTGTGGATGAGTTCATCAAAGATCTTCAACTTTGCTCGCTAATAAGTTGCTCCCACATTCTTCAAGCCAAAATGCTTCACTGTCTAGCATTAAATTCCAATCAGATTTTTGATTGTTATGAGCACTGCATCTTCGGATTCCATCTTGATTTGATTGTAACCTGATGATCCATCCATAAAAGAGAACATCTCATTTGCCGAAGCAATGTCCACCATTAGTTCTGGTATTGGCAGCGGAAACTCATCTTTCGGACACACTTTGTTCAAATCCTTGAAGTCGACACACACTCAAATTTGTCCATTCTTTTCATTACCAGCATGATGTTGGCCAACCATGTCAGGTATTGCTCCTCCCATACAAAGTTGGCGTCTATTAAAGTCTATACCTCGGCAATGATTTTCTCTTCTATATCAAGATGCATTCTACTAGGAGCTTGCTTTACTTGCATCATATTTTAATCCACTGAAATTTGGTGAACCGCGACTTTAGGTGACAATCTTGACATTTCATAGCTCCACACAAAACAATCCTTAAATTCTGACAGTAGTTTAATCAAATTTGTAGATTACTCTTCATTGAGTAGATAACTTATAAAAGTGGGCCTGGGCTACTCCTCAGCCCCGAGACTAATCACTTTTAACTCATCGATTATTGTTTTGATTTCCTCCTTAAATTTTGGTGGAGCATAATCTATTTGTTGATTTTCAAAGTCATCTTTGACATCAAAACAATCATCTTCTGATCTCTTAGTAACAACCATACAAAACTATGTGTCATTGACCGGTCCTATCATACCAAACCCAAGACATCCTTTCAAATTGAGAGTTTGTCCTTTAACATTCCATAATTTCTCAAAAAGTTGTAGCTTATCCTTCGTCATTTGCTTCAGCACATATCCTTGTCAAATTAGGGTTTAGGGTTTAGGATTTAGGGTTAAAGCGGAGCTAAATGGTCCCATCCTTGCGATTCTTTTGTATCTTCCATATTATTTTGCACACTTTTTCTTGAAAAGACATTTCACATTGAGGGAGGATAGTAGATGACGTCTTCATGGGTGCATACTTCATGTATCAAGAACGGTTATAAATCTCCCTTAATGCAGCATTCTTAATCTTCTTTATAGTATTGATGCACTGATATAAAGATAACGGAACCATGTTGTACTCATGAAGCCACGGTCGACCAATGTAGAGCGTTGAATGAAGTTTCCGCATCGATGACATGGAATTTTATGATTCTTATTAAATCTCCAACTTTCATTAGTAACGTAATCGATCCAAGTTCCCTTTCTCCTTTTTGATTGAATCCTCTTAGCATCATCTTGTCGGCAGCAAGGTTTTGTGCTTTAATATCCAAGTCTCATAACAGCCGTAGACTCATTAAGTTGAGTGACGCTCCTAGATCTACTTAAACTCTGGAAAGCACGAACCTGCCGATGTTGATAGAAATGTAGAGCAGTCAGTTCTGATCTCTAGTGCCAAGTATCAGGTCTTTGTCGGTGAAGGTTACTCCGGTTTGTCCCTTTAATGAACGAACTTCATCTGAGGATATACTAGCCAATTGAGCTAAGAAAATTTCTGGATAAAGTAAGGCCTTAATCAAAGATTCCCTCATCTCCTTTGACAGGATTAGAGCGTCATAGATGCTTAGTCTGGCTGACAACTTCCTAAGACAAGCTAGTACATTATATTCTACTTTATTTGAACCTCTACTTTCTCCTTGAGCATGTGTTTCTTCCATCAGTGGAGGTAGCTTCTCTTAAATAAATATTTTCTTGCCTTTTTCCATGGGAACCATTCGCGGGGGTAAAACTTTTTCTCTTCACAAATTAACCTCCGTTATCTCTTCCTCCTTTACCTTCGTAACTAACTCTTTTGGTGTTTACTCAAAATCAAAGTAATCCAAGTTGATAGTAATTAGTGTTCCTTTACATTCAAGGACTGGCTCCTCTCTCATTGAACTATCATACCCAGTATTGTTGACATTTCCTTCATCTTCAATCACTATTGAATGGGGTTTCACATGATCTGAGGATCATTTTATAAATTGAAGTCAAGGTTAGATTGTTAGTAGTCATTTACATAATCACTAAAGACAGTTAAAATGTAGTAGAAATCATCACTCTTATAACTTTAAGACCACGAAGGGGTGTAAAGGTAATCATACAGAGTTAGTGGTTTGAGGGATTTCTCCCCCAAATTTGAGACAACCAATCTAATAGGGGCAGTCCCTACCCTACCCTTTGTGCTTTCAATCTTTGATTCATCCACAGTCTCCTTCTTCTCGATCTTCATTTGTGGTGGCTTCTCCAGTGTGATCTCCATCTTTGGCTTACGGGGTTGCAGACTCTGAATGGCAACTTGCTCCTAAAAGGATTGAATCTGATCCAGAATCTTCTTTGAGGACCTGGTCCAAACTGTTTTCCATCCATCCTCTCCCGCGTACGGATCTATTAAGGAAACTGGCTCGGCTAAAATCATATTTACAAAATCTCTTTCAGATTCTCTTAAATATTCTTTCAGAATAGCTATATTCCCATTTTTTAAATTTCTCTTGATTCATACCTTAAAGCTAAAGCAACCCTCTATGGTGTGTCCAAGTAATCGGTGGTAGGGGCAGTAGTTAGGATGATTCTTCTTGTCCACCTCTTCCGGTTTCCATGGCTTAGGCAATCTATACTCGTGCTTCTTCATCAGATTCTGTAACATCTTTGGTACAACATCATCCTTTAATGAATACACCTTGTTTAAGTGTTTTGCTCTCGATGGACCTTGTCTACCATCTCCTTGTACAATCTTGTTGACCTCATTTTTGATGAGGTCTTTTGCTTCTCTATTTAGTACTTAGGATCTAGCCTTAGGCTTTTCCTTTGACTAATCATAGAGGACTAGAAATGGAACCCACCATTTAGAAATTCAAACTACTTCTTAACTCTCTGCAAACCCCATAATCTTGATTGTAGACCCCTAATCACTTAGAGGGTTGAAATCAAATGTGGAGGTTTAAAGGATGAGTTCCCTATAGGACTTTTTGGCCTTAGGAATACCCTGGATGGCCTGGTCTGGTGAGGGTTCACTTGCACATACATTACACTCTCACACACATTCCAAGTCCTAAAACCACACTCTCACCCAACTTGACTTCCTGACTCATGTAGGTAATTCATATGGATGGTCCTTAACCCCTAAGCCCCGGCTAAGAGGGTCAGGAACAACATAGTGAATGCCTCAAATGAGTCATCTCATGGCTCATATGGGCTTAATATGGCTTCATGGCTCAACTAAAATGATTCCATTTCACTCACACTTGATCAATTTTTTTTTTTCAAAATTTCAGTTTTTGACCCCCGGGGCCCCGGACCCACCAAACCTACCAAATACCCTTGAAATGACCCAAAATTTGCAAAATTATCTAAATTACCCAAGATTCCTCAAAATTAATCCAAAATAGTTCCCACCACTCAAATTGAGCATCTTTGGCCAAAAATACCAAAATTTCCAAAAATATCCCCCAATACCCTCCAAATTACTAAAATGCCCTTCTTAACCAAAAAATCCAAAAAATTATAAAAATTCCCAGAAAATTCCAGAAAACCCCAAATATTCACAATTTCATTTTTTTCAACTACACCACGGGCCAATTTTGCCAATTTACCCCACTTTTACAAAAACCCCCAATTTGACCCATTTTTTAACCCAAGTGAACCCAATGTCAAACCAAACCACCCCAATTGACCTCAATTTTGGTCCAATTCAATTCTAAACTTCAAATAAATATACCCAATATCAATTTAGACCAAATCCAAGTCCAATTTGATTGACATTTGGGCCCAATTCCAATTTGGGGCTTAAGGCCCAATTTTGAACCATGACCCAAACCTAGCCCAATTCAACTCCAATTGGCCCCAAATCTTTTCTAAAGCCTTCCTAGCATCCCCATAAACAAAACACTAACTTGATTTGCCCAAAATTTGAAACTAAACTCCACCCAAACCTAACCCATAACCAAAATCCCATAAATTGACTTAAGCCTAAACCTAACCCAAATGGGCCCAAATCCCAAAATTAGAGCCCAACCAAAGTTGAAAACTCTTTGTAACACTCCCATAAATATTTTTCAACATTAATTTTATACCAAATTCAACCTTAGCCCAACCTTAGCACAAGTTAGCCCAATTTGGCCCACCTTGGCCTCTTTACCAAAAAGCTCAAATTCAACCAAATTCTACTCCAAATCACACCAAATTGATTCCAAACCATTTATGAAACATCCCTAAACTAAACCCAACATTTATTTGGCATGGTCTTTCACAAAATTCTTCATCCAAAAGTCCATTTTGAAATATAAAGGCCCACCCATTTAAAGCTTTTAAAAAGCCCACTTCCACCAAACCCAAAAGCCCAAAAATTCATCCAAAGCCCGCATGACAATTCCTTCTCATCATCCACTTGAAAAAATCATTCCCTAAAGTTTGAAACCTATGATTAAATCATTTAAAATTAGGATTTATCCAAATTCCATCAAAATGCCAAAATTCCTAAAATCCATTCCAATGAAATTGACTAAGTCATCCCCAAGCCCAAATGAAGCCATGAAACCATCCTTAAGCCCCATGTAAAGCCATGAGAAGTTTGACATGTGACCATCACATAAATGGCAAGAGGAGGAGCCTCTTTAAGGATTCTCTTAAAGGTGATTAAACCTTTTCATGCTTCCCCTAAACTATGTTTAAACTTAAACATGCTTGGATAATGACTTCTCCCCACTAATCTAGCTGACTCACCTGACCTCCCTCAACCCATATCAGAGCTTGGAAAGGTGCACCCAACCCAAACCCATAAGATGACCAAATTGAGTCCAAAAGAGACCCTTCCCCAATCCATTTTGAATGAAGCTTTCTACACATGGCTATTCTCCATTGCTTGCACCATTGCCAACCCCTGACCCTCCTGATGACAACAGTGACTTGACTCTGGCTGGCCAGCCACCACAGACGCCGGAAACCACCAGGCCGAATGCACCCATGTGAGCCAATTTTTGAATTTCTCCTTGCTAAGTTGTCCCAGCCCAATTGAACACCATGGCTGTTCTTCCCTTGCCCTGAGCAGTTGATCCAAGCCATCAAACCCCCCTGGTGAGCCCTCCAGCCACCTCTATTTAAGCACCACCTCCTCTCGGCCAAAAAAGGTGTTGAACCAAACCTTACCAAAACTCTGCCAAAATCACTCCAGATCCCTCTCCAGACATAGAGAACTTGATCCCCATTGAAATCCAGCCCTAAAGCCCTCTCTGTGAGTCCAATTTTAGAGTTAAAATTCAAGCCCAAAACCAGGACACTTCCCCACAGTTAGCCAATATTTAAATTGATTGACTCTACACCTTCACCAGACCAAGAGGAGAAGTTCCCCAGCAAAAGCCCCCTCACCAGGCCAGCCATTGCTTCCAGCCTCCAAGCTTTGTGATCGGCCTTGGTCACTTTTGTACCTAGGCATTTCCCCAGAGCAAGAGACTTCATCTGGAGCTTGCTTGGACTCAATCGAAGGTGACACAACCCTCAGATCAAAGCTTCACTTCTCTGAGCAAAGGTATGAACTCACTCTTCCTCTCGAGCTCCTGGAGATTCTCCATTTATTTTGAGTCTATTTCAATGCACCTTAACCATATAGATGTGTTCGTCTCTTCAAGACGAATCAATAGAGTATAAGAACACAAAAATCCATGGAGAATCGAGTGAGATCTTAAGGTTTTAGTGTGAACGGTCACGGGTGCACACCAGTCGGAGATGATGACCAGGAGCCGTTGGATCGCGCGTTTATCGAGCAGAAGATCGAGATCAAGCCGAACAGTGCAATGGTACGTGAATGGCGGGCCCCCGTAGCGCTGACTCAGATGGCGGCGCCGAATCACGGAGCGATGCGTGGGCTTTTGATCCGGACGAGGATGACGCGGCGCCGAGTTGGATAAGTAGAAAATTAGGATTTTTTGGATTTATTTAAATACCAGAACTTCAAAAATTCATATCTTTGCATACAAAAATCACAAAAATAAAATAAAAATACCCTCTTGCTCTGAATAGAGGAGAATAATGTGGAAAAGAAATCAAGTTAATTGGATGAGTAATTTATTTTTTAATAATTTATTTACTGTTTCCAATGTTTTGATTCTCCATTTTTATAGACAATTCACCATAGCATGAGACCATAGGGCTTTTGAAGCCTCTGATCTTGGGAACATTCCCTGAATTTTTCAAGGTCAGAGGCCATCTCTGTGAAAAATTATTAATATTTCAAGTTCATGTCACTATTTTAGGTATTCTAATTCCAATAATTAGAATGTTGTAAAATAAATTCTAGGAAAATTTGGTGTTGTTTCCTAGGACTAGGGGACCCTATGAAAAATATATTTTGAGTTAATTCATTCATAATAACCCTAATTGGCCTAAACTCCCAAAATTGAATTTGAATTAATTAGGGTTAACCACACACCAAATTCACCTGAAAACAATCCTTCATTGCTCTTTAGGGTCAAAGGAACCTTACATAAAATTTTGAAATTAATTGGACTTGATTAACCCCACCAAATGGATTGATTAAGCCTCATAAGCAAAATGGAACTTTAAAAATTCATAACTCCAAAAATAATTTTCAAAAATTCACAAAAATGGTTTTGGAGCTTCTCTGATAAAAGGGGAGTTTAGGAAAATTAAAATTGGAATTTTTAAAAAAGTTGATTTTTCACAATATTTTAATATTTTAATAATTAAAAAATAATAAAAATAAAAAAATATATTAAAAATCATAAAAATGTCACATTTTGACTCCTAATCACTTAGAAACAAACCAAATATTTTTCCTAACTCCCTAGGATAAGATATTGAATTTTAAAGGCTTAATGTAATTTTAATATTAAAAAAATAATTTTCAACCTTTTTCACTAAAATAATTCTAATAAATCAAAGAAAAATTAGAAAATTATAAAATTTATTTCTCTGGACTCCTTGAGGTTAGAGAAATTTAAGAAAAATATAAAATCTTGTTTTCAATTTTTATTTTATTTTAAAATTAATTAATACTCTAAAATTTAAAATAATTATAATAAATAAAATATAATTCAAAAAATCACAAAAATTTGTCCAAGTGGTTTTCTAGTCATTAGAAACATTCCATAATTTTCTTAAGGATAGAAACTTTTCCTTGGTCATGTTGTTGAATTTTCATTGAATACCCTTATTTTCTACTAAAAATAACTATATAAATAAATTAAAGTGAGAAAAATCACATTTTCTCCTCTAATGTCTTAATTGACATGTGAGTGAGGTGACATAAAAATTTTAAATTCATTTGAACTCAATTTAGTGAGTTATGAAATAAATAAGCCCAAAAAGGCATAAAGGTAATTAAAGAATTTTAACCCTTAATTAAAACTTTAGGTTTAATCAAAATGGAGGGTAAAATATTTGATTTTAATTTTATCTTGGATGATTGAAACTTAAGGAAATTAAAAGGGTAGAAACCCATTAAACACTTTGAAAATATCAAAATGAAACTCTAATTAATTAAATAATTTAAATTTTGGAAAGAATATATTTAAAATTTGGATTATTAAAATAGGGATATTATTAAGAGGATATTTATTCTTTAATTTAAAAATCCCTAAATAAGTTATTTCAATATTATTTAGTTATTAATTAAAAATTTAAATAATAATCCAAACTAAATAAATTAAAAATTAAAAGAAGATAACCCTTAAATGAATTAAAGCTTAAAATGTTAAATGGTCCAATAATTAAAATCAAATTTAAAATTTTGGAGTTAAATTAAACTAAATTAAATTAAGTCAAGTCAAAGTTTAAATTAAATTAAATTAACACCTTAACAATTAAATTAAATTAAATTAAAAATATTGAAACTAAAATTAAAGTAAATTAAAATTAAAAATTAAAATTAAATTAAAATTAAAATTAAATTAAATTAAATTAAAATAAAATTAAATTAAAATAAAATAAAATTAAATTAAATTAAATCAAATTAAATTTAATTAACATCACTTAACAACAAACCTAAATGAAAACATTAAGAGTTAAATCAAAACATATGAAAGATTTCAACACATTTTCTAATATAAGTAAATCTAAAACATAAAAAGTTAATCTCAAATATAATATCACTTAAAGTGTAAAGATTTAAATTAAATCTAAAATAATTCGAACCCTATTCCAAACTTAATATCCATTAATTAATTTTTATAATTAAATCAAATCAAATTAAATTATTAAAATATTTATTACTTTGCCCTTAAAAGGCTTTTATTGTTATAACTCCTAAATGAAGCGTCAAGTGAAGTGTCACTTCACACATAAGATATTCAAATGTCCTAAGTTCACTGAGCAAAAAGAAAAACAAAATTAAAATCCTTTGATGATTAATTCACCAATACAATAAAATTCATTTGAACTAAAAATAATCCCAGAAGTATTGAAAAGATATTTAAGATTCGTCTTAAACACTTCCTCGATACGATGGGATGTTTTAGAAGAATAATTGAACTTAATTGTTCTTTGGTAAAGAAAATCATCCTTAAACCAAACCAACAACCTAGACATCATAGGAAATGACTAGCAATAGGATTAGGATTCTGGTAGACAACCCAAACCCTTTCCCATAGCTTTACCTAGGTATTTCTTGCAAAAATATTTTTAAATGCTCTAACATGTGTTTTAAGTGTAGCTTGGGAAGACGGGAAGACCCTCCAGGTATGCTTTTACTTTATTGCAATTTACCTACATGTGCTGCATTTTAATTTTCTTGTATAGTAAAACAACTGTTGCATAAAAACCAAAACCTATAGGATAGCCACAAAACTGAAACCAAAACTAAATTAAAAGTCATCACAAGATAAAATTCACCGCCACAAGATTCCAAAATATAAAACAACTCAAAATTTAATCACAAACAAAACAACAAAACTGCAATTACAACTAAATTAAAATATCTCATTGGACGATCTGGAATACCTCGGATGATGTAACCTACGTGTTGCTAATGGGATTTCCCACGGTCTAAATGAAAGTGTGGAACTCATTTAGTTGAGTTTAACAAATTCATCTGGACTAAGTGATTCCGATAAAAATAACGAGGTCGGAATGATGGAACCGTGGGATCTTAATCGGTGTTGTTATAATCAACTTTAAGATTTGTTTTAATTAAAACATTAAAAACACTTGGATTTTAAGATTTTCTCTAAGCCAAGACACTTTTCTCATCCCCTGATTTTCACCTTCTAAAACTAAACCTCTGCAACAACAAGGAGCTTGGAGTATGGTGGGCAGCACGGCCATCATCATCAGCAAAACTTGAATCTACTTCAGCAAAACCTTTCCTAGTTTTAAACAACAAAGCCATGAGATTTTGAGGTGGTTTTTAGTACAACATAAATCCTCAACTCTTCATTAGGCATTTGTATAATCATGTTATGCAAATTAAGCCCTAACCAGTCTTAGGACTCCGAGGTAGTCGTTTGATACGGCATAAACCCTCACATCTTCGAGGCTATTTGTGTGATTATGTCATACAAACATAAGTCCTAATTAATTAAAATTGGTAGGATTGCATCATTAAATAATTTTCTTAAACTCGAAGCCAAATAATAGGATAGTTTAAGAAGTTGCCAAGATTCTTCTTCGATCCTCAACTTCTCCTAATTCTCTTCCTTTGGACTCCTAAAATAAATTGTTCCAAATTAGAGCTAATCCCTATTGAAATTTCCAAAATCCAATTTGTTTGAAACCTTAAACTTTAAAATTCTTGAGAACAAAACCACTGATCATTATCGAGTGTTTTCTTAAATGATTCCCGTCATTTAAGATGTAATTAACTATATTAGCTTGCCCTTATTGGGAACTTTAAGAACCCAGATAATATAAACCCTGTTTAATTCCTTTATATTAAGCAGGGGAACTTGTCGGCTTATTAAATTGGTTTGCAGACCAAACGGATGTCACAAATCTTTTAGTTTATTTAATCAAGCCCCATCATCAAGCAGAGTGTCTATTCCTCGGGATAAATACACGATTTGTGGTGCGGTGCTCGTTTATATAAACTATTCGGGATGTGAGATCGGTTTGATTTCATATCTTAAAATTTTCAAACTTAAAGTTATTTTCAAAATCAAATGTTTCTTTCTAAAATTATATATATATATATATTTAAATTAAATTTAAAATTTAAAATTCACCGACAACTTCTGTAGGCGACCCCTTTTCAAAATAAAACACATAACCCAAAATAAGCCGTAAAATTTTTGGCAACTTCGCTGGGGAATAGTTCCTCTCTCCATTTTAATCAGATGGTTTTGCTTTCATAAATCGGTAGTGAGTCCATGCCCCTTGTGGACCAAACTACCATTCTTTCCGTTGGCATACCACGTTCATTTCTGTCTTGAACGGGTATAGTCAGCTCCTTTTGGATTCTGGAGCCACTGTTTAGACACCCCTAAACAGAGATGTTCTGGAATTCTTCCGCCTCCCAAAGAGGCGAGGTAGCCCCCCCCCCCAATAGGTGTGTTAGAATAGGTGTGATCTATTGATGTGATTTCAATGTGAATTCAACCTCCTCTAAATCTAGGACTGGGTCCTATACTTCATTCCTCTTTAGGTTTGACTTGTTGTAAACATGTCAAACTGAAATTCCACTCTAACGACCTTCTAATAAACTCTAAATAAAATAAAATTGTCTAAATTTCAAATCAAAATAAAACTCCTCAAAGCACATCGAATACATAATAATAAAACAAAATGAAAAATTTTGAAATAAAAAAATTCACATGAATGAATTTTAAAGGATGCCCAGTTTACAGGACAAGTGCGTTAACTTGAGTATTACCGCTGAAATTACGAGGCAAAGGATGCACTGACTTCTGAATGTTCTTCAAAAGACAATCTACACATCCACTGAAGGACTGTCCCGCGACGAAGCTGCCAACAAGTTCAAATGCCATGGATTGACAAATAAATGGATACGAGAAGGATAATGGGTAGTGGGTCCCGATCCTTCTACCACAAAACAATCAAAACGACTTGATGATGGGTTGTGGGTCTTGACCCTCCCACCACAAAATAGTTGAAAGAGATGACGACTTGATGATGGGTTGTGGGACCCAACCCTCCCACCACAGCAAAAAAAATATACGCTCAAGGACATTCGAAGTTCAGCAGAAAGACAATCAAGGAGTGAAACACGATGAAACTTCAGTATTTTAATAGGAATGACTTTAGGGTAGAATGAAATTAATCCCCTAATGACTGAGTCCTTCACTTTAAGGAATTCGGACTTGGTCCTAAGTAGATTTCAAAATGAAGCAGTGTTGCTGAAATACGAGTAATTGATCCGCGATATCAAGGGTCTTTTAATTTCCTGCCATGTGATTGGGTCCAGACTTTTGGATGAGTTATAATATCCCAGGATTTATGTTAAGAAACCATTTCAGATTTATTAATTAGGGGAATTTCGACATTCAAAATCTTTAACAAAAATATGTCTTACCAGATATAGTAATTCTCAGAGAACATAAGGAGCATAAAAAAAAGAAGAAGAAAGAGAAAAAGAAGTATTCATGAGGAGAAGCTTGAGGTGAGCATACAATCAAAAATTGGTGTCCCAATTCAGACATTCAAATTCTTTAACATGTGCTCCACCAGATATAGTAATCCTCAATAAAAAAAAGAAGAGCGAAAAACTCAATAAAAAAGAAAAAGAAAAAAAAAAAGAAGAGAAAACAAGAAGGCTCCCTGAGAAGAAGCTTGAGGCAAGCATATAATAAAAAATTAGTGTCTTAATCCTCCCTCGATTGATAAAATTTGAAAGACTACCTTAAGAAGTCTCCTCTGATATTATGCTTTGAAGAGAGTCAAGTGATTTAGGTCTTTTGGTCGGTCATTAATTGACTTAGAAATATCTTTGGACAATGAAAAATACTTCTATCACATGAGCATAAATTGTGAATCTACTTAGGCCTAGAAAAAAAGAATTGAAGAGAGGGCTCTGTTATTAGTAATTGATGGAAATTCAACCCTGAAGTCATATCATTCAGTACCCATCAAATACAACCCAAACATCAATTCGAAGAGCGTCAGAACGACTTCTCAAAGATAACTTGTACAATCCTTACAAATCAGTGTCAAAGAAACGATGATCATTGCGACAGAGCTACAAAGGTACAATATTTCCAGCTATGGTGTATGTAGAAATAACACCTCTTTGTAGGTACTAAAAAAAATAACAATTTTGATAGTACCTTGAAGAGTGGGTTGTTTTCTTTAAACGTGTCTTTAGTCAGTGGACGATGCCTGTGCATCGTTATGTCTCAAAGACACCCTCGTTCTACGAAGCACAGATGCTGCACTTGATTGTGACTGGGTCCAAATCCTAAAATAAAAAAAAATAGACACAACAAAAGAAAAGTCATAAAACATAAAAGAATACAATAAAATTTCACAATAAATAAACAACAATAAATTTCCCATTAAATGAAATAACAAATAAATGAATAACAAAAATATAATGAATTCACCAAAAATAAACAAAATAAAAAATGTCTATACAAATCAAAATGAAATTCAAATCAAAGTGAAACAAAATTCAAATCAAAACAAAAATTTAAATCAAAAGAAAATCAAAACATAAAAATAAAATAAATAACAAAAAAATCAAGAAAAGTAAAAAAAATAAAAATAAAAAATCTGAATTCCTCTCTTGACTCGGTATCAAGTTGAGCTTTATCAGCCTAGGGGTGTCCTCAAACCCTTCCTTCTTAACGAGGTTTATCTTTTCAAAATCCCAATCTAAACAAAATTTGAAGATCAAAACAAAATGAACATAAAAAAAAGGGAAAGAGAAGAGAAAACAAAATGAAAAAGAAAATGGAAAAGAAAATGAACAAAAAATCTTTTAAAAATCTGAATGTCAAAACGAATTCCAAATTAACATGAGCTCAAATTAAACAGAAAATGAAATTGAATCACTAAAATAAAATGAATCTAAATCTCAAATTGAATTCCAATCTGAAACCTTTGATTCGAACCTTTCAGTTCTTTCCTCCATCAAAATCTGTAGAAACTCTTTTGAAATTTGAATATTCTCTTCGACTTGTCGTTAAGTCAAGTCTTTTCAGCATGGTACACTTACCAGTTCCTTTCAGTTCTCTTTCCTCTGTTTTTTAGAGGATCGACTAGTTCTCTTGACACGGAGCCATGAACTTTGTTCGATTTGGTTCTGATGGCATAAGATTGGGTCCCTCTTCATACAGATAAATTTCCGAGACTGGTACCAAATTCCAGTTCTTTTCCTTCAAGGTCGGTACAAAATTCCGACTCTCTTTCGAATTGATACCAATTTTTAATTCTAAATTTCCAAGACTGGTACCAAATTCTAGTTCTCTTCTTTCGAGGTCGGTACCAAATTCTGACTCTCTTTCGAATTGATACCAAATTTCAATTCTAAATTTCGAGACTCGGTACCAAATTCCGGTTCTCTTCCTTCGAGGTTGGTACCAAATTCCGACTCTCTTTCGAATTGATACCAAATTTCAATTCTAAATTTCGAGACTCGGTACCAAATTCCAGTTCTCTACCTTCGAGGTCGGTATCAAATTCGACTCTCTTTCGAATTGATACCAAATTTCAATTCTAAATTTCTGAGCTGGTACCAAATTCCAGTTCTCTTCCTTCGAGGTCGGTACCAAATTCCGACTCTCATTCGAATTGATACCTAAATTTCGATTCACAACTTTCGAGACTGGTAACTAAATTCCGGTTCTCATTTCGAGGTCGGTACCTAAATTCCGACTCTCTTTCCAAAATTGATACATAAATTTCGATTCTCTTTCAGGATTGATACTTAAATTTTCAATCTCACTCTCTCGAGATCAGTACCTAAATTCTGGTTCTCATCCTTTTTCCGTCGATACTTAAACTCTGATTCTCACTTCGAGGCTGGTACCTAAATTCCAGTTCTCTTCATAATCCCGAGGTTGAAACCCAGGTTTCAACTCTAATTTCAAATCCAAGTTTCAAATTCAAAATTTTCTTAAATTTATTTTAAATTAAACTTCAATCGAAATTGAAACTCAGAACAAATAGAAATCTAAACTCACACATTGAAACTTGAAATTTAAAGGAAAAATGAAATCTAAATCGAATTCCCCAGATCTTGTGATTTGGAGTTCACCTCGTTTTCCATTCCCGCCGAGAGTTCAGGAATCTTTGGAAATATACTTGATACTCCCCAGCGGAAATTCTTCAACTTCGTCCTAAGTTTGTCACTTGGACATCTGTGTTGGTTTTGTTGATCTCTTCGGTCAACGCCAATACGCGCGGTGTGCTTGGTTAGCACACCACACCTATTGGGGGTCCATTTGTTGACCTCATTTTTGATGAGGTCTTTTGCTTCTCTCTTTAGTACTTAGGATCTAGCCTTAGACTTTTCCTTTGACTAATCTTAGAGGACTAGAAATGGAACCCACCATTTAGAAATTCAAACTACTTCTTAACTCCCTGCAAACCCCACAAGCTTGATTGTAGACCTCTAATCACCTGAGGGTTGAAATCAAATGTGGAGGTTTAAAGGATGAGTTCCCTATGGGACTTTTTGGCCTTAGGAATACCCCTGGATGGCCTCGGTGCAGTGAGGGTTGACTTGCACATACACTACACTCTCACACACATTCCAACTCCTAAAACTACACTCTCACCCCACTTGACTTCCTGACTCATGTAGGTAATTCATATGGATGGTCCTTAACCCCTAAGCCTTGACCCACAATTTTTTGTTATGATATTTTTAATTTAATTGTAACGATGCCAAAAACTTGACCCCGCTATATTATGTGTATAGAATTGTAATTGTTTATGTTGTGGATGCTACGCAAGTATACGTATCGTATCAAGTAATACGAGGCTCTAGTGGAGTCTCGGTTATCGATCCCACGGGGAAAGAGAAAATTAAATAACGACTAATTTTAAAATAATAATAATAATAATAATAATAATAATACTACGAAAATTTGGAATTCTGAATTTAAGCGCAATAAAGTAAACTAAGTATTTCAATTAGGTAAATTAACTAAGTAGAAAATTAATACGAATTAAAAGTGCATGAAATTAAACTAATTGGTAAATAAGTCTTAACTATTCAGAAAAAGTATCTTTCCCCTTGTTTAGAAATTTAAGTGATTGATGAATTTAAATAGATAATTTTAAGGTATTGTGACAAATAGGAGCATTCCTATTCTTTACCCTTTGGTCCGAGTGTAAAGAATATTGACTAATCCTATGTTTGATTACCGAATCTGCGGCTAGAGTCGGGAGGATACCGACCGCCTCTTCGTAGCTCCCACGTTCCCTCGCCCGAGGGCTAACATCTACACTTCGGCTCTCGAAACAATAGGATCGAATTGAATATTTTAGTCCGTCACACTAAAATGCTCAATTCTACGACCGATGATATTATTTCCCTATTTATTTGCACCCTCCTTCCAAGGTTTTTGAATTCCCCGAATATCAGATGTAATTTTTACTATAGTTGATAATCAACATATTTTAACAAATCAAATAGCCAGTTTGAAAGTAAATTAAGTTTTAAGTAAAAATTATCACAATTTATTAATATATATAAAAATACTTCTATTTTTAGTTCATCAAGTCACTTAATTTCATAACAGGGAGAAAGACTAATAAACTACTCAGAATGCATGTTGACTAAACTAAGCATGGATTTCATTTAAAGTTAAAAAATAATAAATACAAATACTTATCTTAATTTATCTCCAAGCAGACTCCTAGCAGTTCCTTTGACTCTTCCTTCCAGTACAGCAAGACTCACTAAAAACTCACTAACTCACTAACTCACTAAAAACTCACTAACTCACTAAATAACACACACACTAATACACTAATTTACTCCGAACACAAATTTAACACACAAAAACTGCACACAACTAATACACTTAGAAAAAAATTAACACTTAGAAGCTGAATTTCGGCTTCTATATATAGAGGTGAGCAAAGGACCAAGAGGTGTGTAAGCATCTCTTCAAAAAGTGTCCATGTTCAATGTATCTGCGCCATTTGAACTAGCTCGCCGTCGGCGACGAACTACTTCGCTGTCGGGGAGGCTTCTAGAAGATCTTCAAACCACGCTATCTCGCTGTTGGCGGGCTCGAGCTCGCTGTCAGCGAGACAGTTATAAATTCTTCAGAAATGTCTCCTCGTAACCTCGCCGTCGGCGGGCTCGATCTCGCCATCGGTGACTCAGCACAAATTGCATTTCTTTCTTCCTTTTTGCTCCAAATCCGCTCCTTTCTATGATTTTTGCTTTTATCACCTAAATTCTCCATTCCTACAATAAAATAAAGAAAATACCCTTCTTTAAAGTGCAATTTTATCAAAAATAAGTATGAATTTCTTAATAAATTTTTCAGTGATCAAAATCCCCCAAACTTACTTATTACTTGTCCTCAAGTAATTTTAGTACTACATAAAAATAATGAGTTTTATAATAAGATTTTTCAATTTAAATAACTATGAATTAGATTAATTAATATCATAATAAAGTTAAATATAAATAATTCATGTAATTTAATTAATTTTATAGAAATAAATTATTTAGTTATCGAGTCTAAGATTTCTAGCTTACTTATTCATTTCGGGAATGACTATATTTAAAAGAATAACTACTTAAGATATTCATATGATAAGAAATTCAAGAAAATACTATTAGGTAAAATTCTAATCCATAAACATAAGTTTGGAAATATCTAAGTTTTTTCCTTTAGGTTAAATCAAATGAAGCCAATTTTTTATAAGACATCTCCTTAAGTTTCTCCTTAATTTTCTTTTTTTTTCTTTTTCTTTTTTTTTCTTTTTTTTTCTTTTTTTTTCTTTTTTTTTTCTTTTTTTCTAATGAGGATTACTGTATCCTGGAGAGCTCGTTAATAATTTTGAACTTCATTTTCATCTTCCTAAATTTGAAACTTAGGAATATTTCTTAAGCTTATATATACTTCATAGTTTTTTACTTCATTGATTTTCAATCCTTTCTTTTTCACTTGAATACTTAAGAATTTTAATTTAGAATATAGTTTTCCATACTAAAAATAGTTTACTATATTCTTATTCCTTTTAACCAAATATTTTATTCTATTTAATTAATTAAAGTACTAGAAATATTTCATTTAACCTTTTATAATAATTAAATAAAATAATTCATATTAAATCAAATTGAAAAATTTGCTATAAAAATCATTTTTATAATAATTTGAAAATAGAAATTGAGAACAAGTTAATAACTAAATTTGTATTTTACTCTCCCCCCAAACTTAAATTTTTATATTTACTCTAAATAATGAATAAGAAGGAAAGTAAATAAATCATACCTTTGAAGTTTAGGTATTTCTTTTTTCTTTGAAATTTTTGCGAGCTTTTTCATTTTCATTGAACCTGTTCTGTTAGTATTTTCCATATATATATAACAATTTAAAAAAAATGCAGGGATAAAATCTAAGATAAGTATTAAGCATAACAATTAAAATAACTCTACACTACACATATGAATTACTAACATATTAAAACAATTTAACTAACATATTAACAATTTTAAAAACTTAAAACAATACAAAATAAAATAAAAACATACTAAAGAAAACTAATATCCTATTTAACATACAAATAAATGTAATTAACTAACAAAAACAAAAACTAAACTACTATCACAATTCAAGCAAATTAATCTAACTAACATCCAATGTCTCAAAAAAAATAAAGTACTGAATATTACAAACATATAAAGTCCTCAAAAATAACTTAACATCAAACAAATAAAACAAATAAAGTCCTAATCTTCAGCATCAAAGTCCCAAACTATATTATCATCCCCTCCTTGATCCGTAGTGCCGCTGAGAAGGTCGAGCGGGATGATACCGAGTATACCCAGGGCATTCTGGAAAGACAACATCTAAATCTCCACTCCTATAACGACGTTCAGCTTCATAATATGCAATTTCGTATTCCGAATGTCGCTGGAGGTACTCACTATCATAATCATGTCTCCTTTCCAGATTATCAATCCTTTGATCAAAATAATCAAACCTTCTCCCCATGGTCTCTCCAACTCGCTCAAAACTCCTCCTATGCGAGTCAATTCATTCATCGGATCTTGTAGGGTAGGGGTGGTAGGCTCGGGAGGTTCATAACTAGTAGAGGGTATATCTCTACTTGATTGAGTGAAATAACTTCTCACTCCCGATCTCCACCCTTCATGAGATTCATACTTCTTGATATTGGCGAGTGTGAGTGGTTTCATAGGTTCCACCCATTCTTCATCATCTACTAGCCTCGACTCCAGGAGAGTTGGCGAGTGCAAAAATTAATCCAGGGGTGTCCCAATCCGGCTCCACTCTCATTTGGAGGAGTGGCCGGGATATTTTGATAAATAACTCTCCCGATGTTGATGCTTCGTTTTTCGAATACGAAATTCGAGACTGCTCCATCTCATGTTACCTCATCTGTGATGATATGTGGATAACGAGTAGAACAAATAAAGTAATGCCGAGCTTTGGAAGCGCATTTAATTTAGAAAGAGGAAAATTCACTCTTTCCTGCTGCTTAATTTTCCAAACTCCGGTTCCATCGATGAGAAAGCTAATGACTTCCTCCAGAGTGGTCCTTCCATCGTTCCAAAAGTTTCATACTCGCTAAAGTGCGAGTCATGAACTTCATAGAAAGTGTTAATTCTTGCGGCATTGAAATCTACAAAAACCCTCGTACCTTTATCGGGTGCATCTTCGACGGCGATCAAATTGGCATAAAATTCTTTAACCACTTCTGCGTACTGCTCTATATTGAACGTAATGAAATTCTCCCAACCTCGCTCCTTAATAATCCGATCTACTTCTCCTCCCGGATTTTTGAAAACCCGATCTGCAATGCACTTTCTTCCTTGTATGTTTTCAAAATATTTAGCCTGTGCTCGTGCATTGATGAATCGGTTTTCATCGAATTCTACTCGACGTTTTTGTCGTGAAGCCATACGATCGATCTGTGAAAATTGTGAAAGTTTTCACTAAACTTGTAATAATACTAAGAAGGCTTCCTACAACATTCATAAGTAATTTAAATCAAATTCCATGGATTTCCACCGAATATTTATTCCACATTTTGATTTTTCCCAAAATTTGCAATGTGGTGAAAATATATGGTGAAAATAAAAAATTTTTGCATAGGAGTGAAGCTCTTACCATGGGAAGATGAAATCCGGTGTCAAAAAGTGTTGAAATCGCTTCAAATCCAAGATCTCTCAAGCCCTAGGTCGGTTTTTTGCGAAAATGAGAGGTTGGGGATGATGAATAGTGTTTTTGACAGGTCAAATATATGTTTTTCCCGACCTCGCTGTCAGCGAGATTTTTCTCTCCGTCGGCGAGCTAATATTTTTTGGAACCAAAAACTCTCGGGAAAAATTCGCCGTCGGTGAGAAATTCATCGCTGTCAGCGATATCGATCTCGCTGTCGGCGGGATTTTTCTCGCCGTCGGCGAGATTCCAAAAATTTTAAATTTTTGAAATTCATCACTCATTTTCGTCCTTGATTTGCCTTATATTATATTTCCGATCACATCATTTATTAATTTAATATGAAGATTAGCTACTTATACACAAACAAATTCACACAACACAACAAATTAACTTTAATATTGAAATCCATGAGATATACAAACTAACATAATTTTAGACTCTATAATCAAACTTCGAACTTCAATCCGTACTACTAATCGAGCATCGCAAACCAATCCACGACACACTAAATGCCGATACAAAACTATGACGCATATCTCAATTAAGTTTGAGATATTCAAATCATCACTCCACACATAATAAAATCTAAATCAAATCAAATAACATAAATATAAACATACTATGGAAATCATTACTACTACTCTTCGAGGTCGAGAATCTTCATCTTCTCGATATTTACGATGTGATGATGATGCACAAATAAGTTATAGAAAGGCTCGAAGGGAAACTCCGAAGCGATTCTTCGGTGATCCAACCCTTCGTCTCGATAAATGAAGAAAGCTAGCTTCCAGGTGTCCAGATTGATCAAAGTGTTCCTTCATCCTCCAGTCAATGTGATCAAATAAATTAGACATATTGTCGATTAAATCTCTCACATTCTGCAGTTCTTTCTCCATTCCTTTAATTTTCTTCATAAGTAACTCGTTTTATACGAAATAGGCCTTGCTATAGGATTATTTTGTGAAGCTTCATCGGAGATAAATGTAATGTCTTCATTATTGTCAAAGTAGGGAACATATCCGTAGGATCAAGCGGCTTCCAAGGTAACGAGAACCTTTTCTAAGCTTCATAAGAAACACGGTATCGATCGCATAATGCAAAAATAGTAGATGGGTGTCCTAGTCCGTGAGCCGACCCATGCACGATTAAACCCAATGCGGACTTAACAATTATTG
The DNA here is from genome assembly GCA_022702705.1 of Papilionanthe hookeriana x Papilionanthe teres. NCBI lineage: Eukaryota > Viridiplantae > Streptophyta > Magnoliopsida > Asparagales > Orchidaceae > Papilionanthe > Papilionanthe hookeriana x Papilionanthe teres. The sequence goes on from CM040422.1 coordinate 174,801,845, forward strand.
ATCCGATATCGATAGGCGATCCGATTTGAATACAATAATTCAATATAGCACATTCCTTCGAAACCTTGTTTACCCTCATAGCAGGTAACAATTTAGATGAGATGAAAAAGTGCCAGTGCTTCGAGACAGGATTCAAAAGTGATGCAGAGAAACTAACATACCCATCTTCATGCATTTCCCAATCTTCCCTTTCATCAGTCAGATATTGAAATATCTCATTCATATTATATCGAGAGAGCACAAAATTTGAATAGTGACATACCGGGGTGTTTTCTATAGAGAATAATTCATTTACTCTTGATGGAGTAAACGTCACCCATCTTCCTCGGACGTAGATATTCCCATTGTTGATCGCATGTAAGTTAGAGTAGAATTCTTTCACAACTGGAATAACAACAACAGACGTAGTGTAACAAAATACCTCCCAGTGCCGCTGTGCAATCATTTCTTCTATCTTCGTAGTGGAATTCTCTAATCCTCGATTGACAAATCCCCGTTCCTTGATAACTCTTTTCTTACCAAAACCTTGTTGAAGATCCGTCGCGCTTCCGCACTCACAAATTTCCTCCGGTTAAACACTCGGATTTAGAGGAATCTAAGAATTTGGAGGCCATTATGGTGAATGGAATGAATTCTAATGAAGAAGGCAGACTTAGAATGGTTTAAGAATGGGTTTTCACAAAGGAATTGGTGTTGAAACCGTCCAAATCGGCATTCAAAGTATAAATAACTCATCTTTATAACTTCCTCGCTGTCGGCGACTCAGTTATAAAAACTGCCTTTCAGGTTCTCGCTGTCGGCGGGACGTTTCTCGCTGTCAGCGAGCTCGATAAATAAACTGATATTAATTTAGGCAAGAACCTCGCTGTCGGTGAGTATCGACCTCGCCGTCGGCGAGATTCCAAAATAATGTCCAATTTCACTCTAAATCGAATAATTTCATTTCTCATCATAATGGTTCGAATATGTGATGATTCTTAATAATAATTGAGTAGTAAAGTTTCAATAATATAGAATAACTATTAAGATACAATAAAATAGATAACTAATATGGGTTGCCTCCCATAAAGCGCTTGGTTTAACGTCGTCGACTGACCTAATTTCAATTATTAATCGAGTCGACTAAGCATTAAAACCTCTTTATAGTTAGGTCTTATACCTTCAAAATATGGTTTTAATCTATGTCCATTAACTTTAAATTTATGTCCAGTTTTTGGATCTTTGATTTCTATAGTTCCGTATGAAAATATTTGAGTTATGGTGAAAGGTCTTAACCATCGAGACTTCAATTTTCCAGGAAATAATTTCAATCTAGTATTATATAGCAAAACTTCCTGTCCTGGTTCAAAATTTCTTTGATTAATCTTCCTATCATGCCATAATTTCATCTTTTCTTTATAAATCTGATCATTATCATATGATTCATTTCTTAATTCTTCCAATTCATTTAATTGTAGCAATCTTTTCTCACCAGCTTCCTTCATATTATAATTAAGTTCTTTAATCGCCCAATATGCTTTATGTTCTAATTCAACTGATAAGTGGCATGTTTTTCCATATATAAGCCTGTAAGGAGTCATTCCAATCGGAGTTTTATAAGTAGTCCTATAAGCCCATAATGCAATGTCTAATCTAATAGACCAATCTAACCTATTTGGGTTTACAGATTTTTCTAAAATACGTTTAATCTCATGATTATATACTTCAGCTAATCCGCTAGTCTGTGGATGATAAGCAGAGGATATCTTATGAGTAATATTGTATTTTTCTACTAGTTTGTGAATGTATTTATTTCTAAAATGAGTTCCTCCGTCAGTGATAATCACTCTCGGCATTCCAAATCTAGTAAAAATATTTTTCATCAGAAATTTTGAAACACTCTTAGCATCACACCTAGGTAAAGCTTGTGCCTCAATCCATTTGGAAACATAATCAACAACTACTAATATATATGAGTTCCTAAACGAAGGAATAAAAGGTCCCATAAAATCTAATCCCCAAACATCAAAAATTTCAACTTCTAATATAAAATTTAGAGGCATTTTGTTTCTTCTAGATATATTTCCTACTCTTTGGCATTTATCGTAAGTTTTAATATATCTGTATACATCTCTAAATAGAGTAGGCGATAGAAATCCAGATTGTAGAATCTTATAAGTAGTTTTATCAGTCCCAAAATGTCCTCCAAAATCAGAATCATGACATTTTTGAATAATTGGTTTAGTTTCTTCATAAGGTACACATCTTCTAATAATTAAATCCTTACATTGCTTATATAAATATGGTTCATCCCAAAAATAGGTTTTCGTATCATGGATGAATTTTTTTTGTTGTTGCAAAGTTAGCATAGGTGGTAAAATATTACTAATTATATAGTTTACTATATCGGCATATTATGGTATTTTCCACTCATTGATATTATATAGTTGTTCATCGGGAAAAGCATGCATAATTTCATTTTCAATATCGGATAATTCATGATTTTCTAATCTTGATAAATGATCCGCAATTTGATTATCAGTTCCTTTCTTATTAACGATCTCAAAATCGAATTCTTGCATTAATAGCATTCATCTAATTAATCTTGGTTTGGAATCTTTCCTTTGCATTAAATATTTGATAGCAGAATGATCAGTATGCACGATATATTTTGTTCCAATCAGATAAGGTCTAAATTTATTAAAACCATATGCTACCGCTAATAATTCTCTTTCAGTAATCGTATAATTTATTTCAAAGCATCATTAAGAGTTTTACTTAGCATAGTATATAACTTTAAAAATCTTTTCATATCTTTGCCCAAGAACTGCTCCTACAGCATAATCACTAGCATCACACATAAGTTCAAATGGTTTCTCCCAGTTAGGTGAAACTATTAGAGGTGTTGTAATTAATTTTTCTTTTAAGAGTTCAAAAGCATTCAGGCATTCGATTGTAAATTCAAATTTCTTGTCCTTTTCGAGAAGTTGGCATAGAGGTTTAGTAATTTTTGAAAAATCTTTTATATAGCGTCCGTAGAATCCAAAGATGTCCAAGAAAACTTCTTACCCCTTTTACCGTAGTTGGAGGTGGTAAATTAGCTATAACTTGAATTTTTGCGAGGTCCACTTCCATGCCTTTTTCCAAAATTTTATGCCCTAATACAATGCCGCCCGCAACCATAAATCGACATTTTTCCCAATTTAGAACTAAATTTGTTTTCTCACATACTTCTAATACTTTTTCAAGATGAGTTAAGCATGTGTCAAATGATGTTCCAAATACGGAAAAATCATCCATAAATACTTCTATTCCATTGTCAATTAACTTACTAAATATAGACATCATACATCTCTCGGAATGTTGCTTGGTGCATTACATAATCCAAAAGGCATTCTTCGAAAAGTGGAAGTTCCATAAGGACTCAGTAAATGTAGTTTTCTCTTGATCCTCCGGAGAAATTTGTATTTGATGATAACCGGTGTATCCATCTAGAAAACAAAAATACTTATGTCCGGCTAATCTATCTAACATCCGGTCTAGAAATGGTAAAGGGAAGTGATCTTTCTCGTGAGGTATTTAATTTCCTATAATCAATACATATACGCCAACCAAGTAACTTGTCTTATAGGAATAATATCGTTATTTTAATTGATGAGTGACGGTCACTCCTCCCTTCTTAGGAACACAGATGAATTGGGCTTACCCAAGCACTCGTCGAAATAGGATATATAATACCATTATCTAACCATTTTAGAATTTCTTTCTTAACTACTTCTTTCATTATCGGGTTTAATCTCCTTTGGGGATCCGCTTTAGGTTTATGTTCATCATCTAAAATAATTCTATGCATACAGATTGAAGGACTAATTCCTTTAATATCTGCTAAAGTCCAACCAAAAGTTTTCTTATATTTTTTTAAAGTTTCTAAAAGTTTTTGTTCTTAAGATTCGTTTAATGAAGATGAAATAATAACTGGTAAAGTTGAAGAATTACCTAAATAAGCATATTTCAAATGATTAGGTAATATTTTTAGCTCAAGTTCGGGAGGTTTAATAATTGATGGAACTATATTCTTGTCAGTGTTTTCAGTATTATCCAAAAATTCAAATCTTTCCTGAATATAGTCTAATTCTTCATTATTATCTTCAATTAATTCAGTATTTTCTTTTTTTAAATTATCTTCGTAATATTCCTTAAAATGTTCTTGTTGTAAATGTTCAAGTATTTCCATCCGAAAACATTTATCATCTTTTTCTAGCGCAGGATATTTCATTGATTTTGCAATATTAAAGGTAACTTTTGGTCATTTACTCTCATAGTTAATTATCCTTTTTGAACATCAATCATAGCTTTTCCTGTAGCTAAAAATGGTCTTCCTAAAATGATAGGAATTTCTTTATCTTCCTCCATATCTAAAACTATAAAATCTACTGGGAAGATAAATTTATCCACTTTTAATAACACATCTTCAATAACTCCCTTAGGATAGGTAACCGAACGATCAACTAATTGAAGGGTTACTAAAGTAGGTGTAATTTTTCCTAATCCTAATCTCTTAAAAATCGATAGGGGCATTAGATTGATGCTTGCTCCTAAGTCACACAAAGCTTTTCCATAAAATTTTTCTCCTATAGCGCAGGTATAGTGAAACTACCGGGATCTTTCAATTTTTCGAGAAGCTTTTTCGAATAATAGCACTACACTCTTCACTAAGTGCGACTTGTTTCATTATCAGTGAATTTTCTTTTCTTATTTAGAATATCTTTCATAAATTTTACATAATTTGGCATCTGATCTAAAGCTTCGACAAAAGGTATATTGATGGTTAATTTCTTTAATATTTCAAGGAATTTAGCAAATTGTTTATCTTTTTTATGTTGAGCTAGTCGTTGAGGAAATGGTGGTGGAGGTGTTTCAACGAAATTTTCATAGGTATTAAAGGATGTTCTAAGTTTGAATCTTGTTGAATTGTTTCCTTTTCAATTTCCACTTCCTCTTTTTGGCTTTTAAGTTCTTTTTGAATTTGAGGTTCTAATTCTTTTCCACTCCTTAGTTGTATTGCTTTAATTTGTTCTTTTCCTTGGTCTTTAGGATTTATTTCCACATTACTAGGAAAAGTTCCATGTATTCTATTATTTAGCGCAGTAGCAATATGTCCAAGTTGAGTTTCAATATTCTTAATAGATGTTCCTTGAATTTGTAATTGATTTCCTTGAATTTGTAGATTGATTTCCTTGATTTTGTAGTTGATGACCCATATTCAAAATTAATTCATCCATAGATAATTTCTTATCTTTGAATTGAAGGTTATTATTATTAAATCCGAAGTGGGTAATTAGGTTTATAGTTTGGATTTGCTTGATTAGGTTGATTCATCCATTGTTGACTAGATGTGTTATTCCAATTAAAATTTGGATGAGTTTTCCAACCGAGATTATAATAGTTTGAATAAGGGTTATTAGTTCTATTATTAATAGCATTTAAAGTTTCATAATTAGATTGAGATTCTATGTATTGTCCGAGATGAGTTTTCTTCAAAGTAGGAGAGTAGTTCATTCCAAAATGATCTAATTTCTTAGATATAGCAGCAATTGAGAAGCTAACATAGATATTGCATCGTTTTCATAAATGTCGGCTATCTTTTTCGGATTTACTCTATCAGCGAGCCATTGGAAATTATTTGTTGTCATTTCTTCGATTAGTGCATAAGCTTTATCAAATGGTTTAGACATTAACGAACCTCCAAGTAGACAGCATCGATGATTGATCTTAAAGATCCTACTAATCCATTATAAAAGGTTTGAATAATCAGCCAACTGCAGTAACGCATGATGTGGGCATTTCCTAAGAAGTTCCTTAAATCTCTCCCAAGATTCATATATTGATTCTCCATCTATCTGACAAAAATAAGTTACATCATTTCTAAACTTAGCAGTTTTAGATGGTGGAAAATATTTGGATAGAAATTTTTGTGATAATTCTCCCCAAGTTTTAATAGATCCAGGTGCTAATGAATTCAACCACATTTTAGCCTTATCCCTTAATGAAAAAGGAAAAAGTCTAAGTCTTATAGCATCGGCGAGATACTCCTTGATATTTAAAAGTAGCACAAAGTTCTAGAAAACTAGCAAGATGTAAGTTAGGATCTTCAGTAGGTGAACCACTAAATTGATTGTTTTGTACCATTTGGATAATTGCAGGTTTAAGTTCAAATGAATTAACAGCTACATCAGGGTTTTGAATAGTTAAATGAATTTCATCTGATGTAGGGTTGGCATAATCTCTTAATGGTCTTTGTTGGTTCATATTTTGAATTTCAGGAATATTCGCCATTTGTGTTAAATTTATAGTTTGTTTCTTTTGTTTTCTAATTCTTTTAATTGTACGCTCTAATTCAGAATCGTAAGATATTAAATTTTCGTTTCTAAATTTACGCATACAATTTTAGAATAGATATTAAATTTATTTATTATTTTAAAATAGTCCTTTACTCTAGTAAATCTTTCTTACTTTCCCTGGCAACGGCGCCAAAAACTTGACCCACAATTTTTTTATGATATTTTTAATTTAATTGTAACGACGCCAAAAACATGACCCCGCTATATTATGTGTATAGAATTGTAATTGTTTATGTTGTGGATGCTACGCAAGTATGCGTATCGTATCAAGTAATACGAGGCTCTAAGTGGAGTCCTCGGTTATCGATCCCACAGGGAAAGAGAAAATTAAATAACAGCTAATTTTAAAATAATAATAATAATAATAATAATACTACGAAAATTTGGAATTCTGAATTTAAGCGCAATAAAGTAAACTAAGTATTTCAATTAGGTAAATTAACTAAGTAGAAAATTAATACGAATTGAAAGTGCAGGAAATTAAACTAATTGCTAAATAAGTCTTAACTATTCATAAAAAGTATCTTTCCCCTTATTTAGAAATTTAAGTGATTGATGAATTTAAAGAGATAATTTTAAGGTATTGTGACAAATAGGAGCATTCCTATTCTTTACCCTTTGGTCCAGGTGTAAAGAATATTGACTAATCCTATGTTTGATTACTGAATCTGCGGCTAGAGTCCGGGAGGATACCGATCGCCACTTCGTAGCTCCCACGTTCCCCTCGCCCGAGGGCTAACATCTACACTTCAGCTCTCAAACAATAGGACCGAATTGAATATTTTAGTCCGTCACACTAAAATGCTCAATTCTACGCCCAGTGATATTATTTTCCTATTTATTTGCACCCTCCTTCCAAGGTTTTTGAATTCCCCGAATATCAGATGTAATTTTTACTATAGTTGATAATCAACATATTTTAACAAATCAAATGGTGAACGTAAATTAATTTTTAAGTAAAAATTATCACAATTTATTAATATATATAAAAATACTTCTATTTTTAGTTCATCAAGTCACTTAATTTCATAACAGGGAGAAAGACTAATAAACTACTCAGAATGCATGTTGACTAAACTAAGCATGAATTTCATTTAAAGTTAAAAAACAATAAATACAAATACTTATCTTAATTTATCTCCAAGCAGACTCCTAGCAGTTCCTTTGACTCTTCCTTCCAAGACTGACAAGACTCACTAAAAACTCACTAACTCACTAACTCACTAAAAACTCACTAACTCACTAAATAACACACACACTAATACACTAATTTACTCCGAACACAAATTTAACACACAAAAACTGCACCCAACTAATACACTTAGAAAAAATTAACACTTAGAAGCTAAATTTCGGCTTCTATATATAGAGGTGAGCAAAGGACCAAGAGGTGTGTAAGCATCTCTTCAAAAGTGTCCAGGTTCAATGTATCTGCGCCATTTGAACTAGCTCGCCGTCGGCGACGAACTACCTCTCTGTCGGTGAGGCTTCTAGAAGATCTTCAAACCGCGCTATCTCGTTGTCGGCGGGATCGAGCTCGCTGTCAGTGAGACAGTTATAAATCCTTCAGAAATGTCTCCTCGTAACCTCGTCGTTGGCGGGCTCGATCTCGCCGTCGGCGACTCAGCACAAATTGCATTATTTTCTTCCTTTTTGCTCCAAATCCGCTCCTTTTTATGATTTTTTCTTTTATCACCTAAATTCTCCATTCCTGCAATAAATTAAAGAAAATACCCTTCTTTAAAGTGCAATTTTATCAAAAATAGGTATGAATTTCTTAATAAATTTTTCATTGATCACCCCTGGCTAAGAGGGTTAGGAACGACATAGTGAATGCCTCAAATGAGTCCTCTCATGGCTCCTATGGGCTTAATATGGCTTGATGGCTCAACAAAAATGACTCCATTTCACTCACACTTGATCAATCTTTTTTTTTTTCAAAGTTTCAGTTTTTGAGCCCCGGGGCCCCGGACCCACCAAACCTACCAAATACCCTTGAAATGACCCAAAATTTGCAAAATTACCTAAATTACCCAAGATTCCTCAAAATTAATCCTAAACACTTCCCACCATTCAAATTGATCATCTTTGGCCAAAAAAACCAAAATTTCCAAAAATATCCCCCAATACCCTCCAGATTACCAAAATGCCCATCTTAACCAAAAAATCCAAAAAATTTCAGAAAACCCTAAATATTCTCAATTTCATTTTGTTTAACTACACTATGGGCTAATTTTGCCAATTTACCCCACTTTTTACCAAAACCCCCAATTTGACCCATTTTTTAACCCAAGTGAACCCAATGTCAAACAAAACCACCCCAATTGACCTCAATTTAGGTCCAATTCAACTCTAAACTTCACTTTAATATCCCCAATATCAATCTAGACCAAATCCAAGTCCAATTTGATTGACATTTGGGTCCAATTCCAATTTGGGGCTTAAGGCCCAATTTTGACCCATGACCCAAACCTAGCCCAATTCAACTCCAATTGGCCCCAAATCTTTTCTAAAGCCTTCCTAACATCCCCATAAACAAAACACTAACTTGATTTGCCCAAAATTTGAACCTAAACTCCACCCAAACCTAACCCATAACTAAAATCCCTTAAATTGACCTAAGCCCAAACCTAACCCAAATGGGCCCAAATCCCAAAATTAGAGCCCAACCAAAGTTGAAAACTCTTTGTAACACTCCCATAAACATTTTTCAACATTAATTTTATACCAAATTCAACCTTAGCCCAACCTTAGCACAAGTTAGCCCAATTTGGCCCACCTTGGCCTCTATACCAAAAAGCTCAAATTCAACCCAATTCTACTCCAAATCACTCCAAATTGATTCCAAATCATTCATGAAACATCCGTAAACTAAACCCAAAATTTATTTGGCATGGTATTTCACAAAATTCTTCATCCAAAAGTCCATTTTGAAATATAAAGGCCCACCCATTTAAGCCTTTTAAAAAGCCCACTTCCACCAAACCCAAAAGCCCAAAAATTCATCCAAAACCCACAAGACAATTCCTTCTCATCATCCACTTGATAAAATCATTCCTTAAAGTTTGAAACCTATGATTAAATCATTTCAAATTAGGATTTATCCAAATTCCCATCAAAATGTTAAAATTCCTAAAATCCATTCCAATGAAATTTACTAAGTCATCCCCAAGCGCAAATGAAGCCATGAAGCCATCCTTAAGGCCCATGTAAAGCCATGAGAAGTTTGAAATGTGACCATCCCATAAATGGCAAGAGGAGGAGCCTCTTTAAGGATTCTCTTAAAGGTGATTAAACCTTTTCATGCTTCCCCTAAACTATGTTTAAACTTAAACATGCTTGGATAGTGACTTCTCCCCACTAATCTAGCTGACTCACCTGACCTCCCTCACCCCAAATCAGAGCTTGGAAAGGTTCACCCAAACCAAACCCAAAAGATGACCAAATTGAGTCCGAAAGAGACCCATCCCCATTCCATTTTGAATGAAGCTTTCTACACATGGCCAATCTCCATTGCTTGCACCATTGCCAACCCATGACCCTCCTAATGACAACAGTGACTTGACACTGGTCGGCCAACCACCGCAACCACCGGAAACCACCAGGTCGAGAGCACCCATGTGAGCCAATTTTTGAATTTCTCCTTGCTGAGTTGTCTCAGCCCAATCGAACACCATGGTTGTTCTTCCCTTGCCCTGAGCAGTTGATCCAAGCCATCAAACCCCCCCTGGTGAGCATTCCAACCACCTTTATTTAAGCACCACCTCCTCTTGGCCAAAAAAGGTGTTGAACCAAACCTTACCAAAACTCTGCCAAAATCACTCCAGATCCCTCTCCAGACATAGAGAACTTGATCCCCATTGAAATCCAGCCCTAAAGCCCTCTCTGTGAGTCCAATTTTTGAGTTAAAATTCAATCCTAAAACCAGGACACTTCCTCACAGTGAGTCAATCTTCAAATTGATTAACTCTACACCTTCACCAGACCAAGAGGAGAAGTTTCCCAGCAAAAGCCCCCTCACCAGGCCAGCCATTGCTTCCAGCCTCCAAGCTTTGTGATCGGCCTTGGTCACTTTTGTACCTAGGCATTTCCCAGAGCAAGTTACTTCATCTGGAGCTTGCTTGGACTCAATAGAAGGTGACACAACCCTCAGATCGAAGCTTCACTTCTCTGAGCAAAGGTATGAACTCACTCTTCCTCCCGAGCTACTGGAGATTCTCCATTTAGTTTGAGTCGATTTCAATGCACCTTAACCGTATAGATGTCTTCGTCTCTTCAAGACGAATCGATAGAGTATAAGAACGCAAAAATCCATGGAGAATCGAGTGAGATCTTAAGGTTTTAGTGTGGACAGTCACGGGTGCACACCAGTCGGAGACGATGACCAAGAGCCGTTGGATCGCGCGTGTATGGAGCAGACGATCGAGATCAAGCCGGACAGTGCAATGGTATGTGAATGGCGGGCCCCCGTAGCGCTGACTCAGATGGTGGCATCGAATCACGGAGCGACGCGTGGGCTTTCAATCCGGAAGAGGATGACGCGGCGCCGAATCGGATAAGTAGAAAATTAGGATTTTTTGGATTTATTTAAATACCAAAACATCAAAAATTCATATCTTTGCATAAAAAAATCACAAAAATAAAATAAAAATACCCTCTTACTCAGTGAATAGAGGAGAATAATGTGGAAAAGAAATCAAGTTAATTGGATGAGTATTTTATTTTTTAAATTTTTTTTACTATTTCCAATGTTTTGATTCTCCATTTGCATAGACAATTCACCATGGCATGAGACCATAGGGCTTTTGAAGCCTCTGATCTTGGGAACATTCCCTGAATTTTTCAAGTCAGAGGCCATCTTTGTGAAAAGTTATTGATTTTTCAAGTTCATGTCACTATTTTAGGTATTCTAATTCCGATAATTAGCATGTTGTAAAATAAATTCTATAAAAATTTGGTGGTGTTTCTTAGGACCAGGGGACCCTATGAAAAATATGTTTTGATTTAATTCATTCATAATATCCCTAATTGGCCTAAACTCCCAAAATTAAATTTGAATTAATTAGGGTTAACCACACAGCAAATTAACTTGAAAACAATTCTCCATTGCTCTTTAGGGTCAGAGGAACCTTACATAAAATTTTGAAATCAATTGGACTTGACTAACCCCACCAAATGGATTGATTAAGCCTCATAAGCAAAATGGAACTTTAAAAATTCATAACTCCAAAAATACTTTTCAAAAATTCACAAAAATGGTTTTGGAGCTTCGCTGATATCAGGGGAGTTCAGGAAAATTAAAATTGGAATTTTCTAAAAAATTTGATTTTTCACAATATTTTAATATTTTAATAATTAAAAAATAATAAAAATCGCAAAAATATTAAAAATCATATAATGTCACATTTTGACTCCTAATCACTTAGGGACAAACTAAATATTTTTCCTAAGTCCTTAGGATAAGATATTGAATTTTAAAGGCTTAATGTAATTTTTAATAGTAAAGAATGAATTTTCAACCTTTTTAACTAAAATAATTCTAATAAATCAAAGAAAAATCAGAAAATTATAAACTTTTTTTCTTTGGACTCCTTGAGGTCAGAGAAATTTAAGAAAAAATATAATATCTATTTTTCAATTTTTATTTTATTTTAAAATTAATTAATACTCTAAAACTTAAAATAATTATAATAAATAAAATATAATTCAAAAAATCGAAAAAATTGGTCCAAGTGGTTCCTGGTCATTAGAAACATCCCATAATTTTCTTAAGGATAGAAACTTTGCCTTGGTCATGTTGTTGAATTTTTTTTGAAAACCCCTACTTTCTACTAAAAATAATTATATAAATAAATTAAAGTCAGAAAAATCACATTTTCTCCTCTAATATCTTAATTGACATGTGAGTGAGGTGAAATAAAAATTTCAAATTAATTTGAGCTCAATTTAGTGAGTTATGAAATAAATAAGCCTAAAAGGGCATAAAGGTAATTAAAGAATTTTAACCCTTAATTAAAACTTTAGGTTTAATCAAAATGGAGGGTAAAATATTTGATTTTAATTTTCTCTTGGATGATTGAAACTTAGGGAAATAAAAAGAGTAGAAACCCGTTAAACACTTTGAAAATATCAAAATGCAACTCTAATTAATTAAATAATTTAAATTTTTGAAAGAATATATTTAAAATTTGGATTATTAAAATAGAAATATTATTAAGAGGATATTTATTCTTTAATTTAAAAATCCCTAAATAAATCACTTCAATAATATTTAGTTCTTAATTAAAAATTAAAATAATAAACCAAATTAAATAAATTAAAAATTAAAAGAAGATAACCCTTAAATGAATTAAAGCTTAAAATGTTAAATGGTCGAATAATTAAAATCAAATTTAAAGTCTTGGAGTTAAATTAAATTAAATTAAATTAAATTAAGTCAAGTCAAAGTTTAAATTAAATTAAATTAACACCTTAACAATTAAATTAAATTAAATTAAAAATATTGAAACTAAAATTAAATTAAATTAAAATTAAATTAAAAATTAAAATTAAAATTAAAATTAAATTAAATTAAATTAAATTAAATTAAATTAAAATTAAATAAAATTAAATTAAAATTTAAAATTAAATTAAATTAAATTAAATTAAATCAAATCAAATTAAATTAAATTAAATTAACATCACTTAACAACAAACCTAAATGAAAACATTAAGAGTCAAATCAAAACATATGAAAGATTTCAATACCTTTTTCAATATAAGTAAATCTAAAACATAAAAAGTTAATCTGAAATATAATATCACTTAAAGTGTAAAGATTTAAATTAAATCTAAAATAATTCAAACTCTAATCCAAACTTAATAACCATTAATTAATTTTTATAATTAAATCAAATCAAATTAAATTATTAAAATATTTATTACTTTGCCCTTAAAAGGCTTTTATTGTTATAACTCTTAAATGAAGCGTCAAGTGAAGTGTCACTTCACACATAAGAGATTCAAATGTCCTAAGTTCACTGAGCAAATAAAAACAAAATTAAAATCCTTTGATGATTAATTCACCAATACAATAAGATTCATTTGAACTCAAAATAATCCCAGAAGTATTGAAAAGATGTTTAAGATTCATCTTAAACACTTCCTCGATACGATGGGGTGTTTTAGAAGAATAATTGAACTTAATTGTTCTTTGGTGAAGAAAATCATCCTTAAACCAAACCAACAACCTAGACATCATAGGAAATGACTAGCAATAGGATTAGGATTCTGGTAAACAACCAAAACCCTTTCACTTAGCTTTACCTAGGAATTTCTTGCAAAAATATGTTTAAATGCTCTAACATGTGTTTTAAGTGTAGCTTGGGATGACGGGAAGACCCTCCAGGTACGCTTTTACTTTATTGCAATTTACCTACATGTGCTGCATTTTAATTTTCTTGCATGGTAAAACAACTGTTGCATGAAAACCAAAACCTATAGGATAGCCACAAAACTGAAACCAAAACTAAATTAAAAGTCATCATAAGATAAAATTAACCTCCACAAGATTCCAAAATATAAAACAACTCAAAATTTAATCACAAACAAAACAACAAAACTGCAATTAGAACTAAATTAAAATATCTCATTTGACGATCGGGAATACCTCGGATGTGTAACCTACGTGTTGCTAACGAGATTTCCCACGGTCTAAATGAAAGTGTGGAACTCATTCAGTTGAGTTTAGCAAATTCATCTGGACTAAGTGAATCCGATAAAAATAACGATGCCGGAATGATGGAACCATGGGATCTTAACCGGTGCTGTTATAATCAAATTTAAGATTTGTTTTAATTGAAACATTAAAAACACTTAGATTTTAAGATTTTCTCTAAGCCAAGACACTTTTCTCATCCCCTGCTTTTCACCTTCTAAAACTAAACCTCTGCAACAACAAGGAGCTCGGAGCATGGTGGGCAGCATGGTCATCGTCATCAGCAAAACTTGAATCTACTTAAGCAAAACCTTTTTTAGTTTTAAACAACAACGCCATAGGATTTTGAGGTGGTTTTCTTAGTGCAACATAAATCCTCAACTCTTCGTTAAGCATTTGTATAATCATGTTATGCAAATTAAGCCCTAACCCGTCTTAGGACTCCGAGGTAGTCGTTTGATACGACATAAACCCTCACATCTTTGAGGCTATTTGTGTGATTATGTCATACAAAAATTAGTCCTAATTAATTAAAATTGGCAGGATTGCAACATTAAATAATTTTCTTAAACTCGAAGCCAAATAATAGGATAGTTTAAGAAGTTGCCAAGATTCTTCTTGGATCCTCAACTTCTCCAACTTCTCTTCCTTTGGACTCCTAAAATAAATTGTTCCAAATTTGAGCTAATCCCTATTGAAATTTCCAAAATCCAATTTGTTTGAAACCTTAAACTTTGAAATTCTTGAGAGCAAAACCACTGATCATTATTGAGTGCTTTCTTAAATGATTCTTGTCATTTAAGATGTAATTAACTATAGGGGCTTGCCCTTATATGGAACTTTAAGAACCCAGATAATATAAACCCTATTTAATTCCTTTATATTAAGCAGGGCAACTTATTGGCTTATAAAATTGGTTCGCAGACCAAACGGATGTCACAAATCTTTTAGTTTATTTAATCAAGCCCCATCATCAAGCAGTGTGTCTATTCCTCAGGATAAATACATGGTTTGTGGTGCGGTGCTCGTTTATATAAACTATTCGGGATGTGAGATCGGTTTGATTTCATATCTTAAAATTTTCAAACTTAAAGTTATTTTCAAAATTAAATGTTTCTTTCTAAAACTATATATATATTTAAATTAAATTTAAAATTTAAAATTCACCGACAACTTCTGTAGGCGACCCATTTTCAAAATAAAACACATAACCCAAAAATAAGCCGTACAGATCTCTACTAAAAAAAGTGTTGATTGGGCTGACTGTGCTGCTGACTGTACTTCTACGAACGGGCCTGGCCATACTTTTATGTGTGAGTGTATTGTTGATGAGGCTTGATCCCTGAATATTATGCTTATGTTTTATATATGAATTTAAATATATCACTTTCTTTACAACGGTGCCAAAAACTTGACTCCAATGTAAATAAGAGTTCAACTCTTTATATTTTAATTTGTGATTCTATGCAAGTATAAGTATCGTTATGAAGTAATATAGAACTTTCTGATTAAGCCCCGAATATCGAACCCACAGAAAGCCTTTCTAAAATAAAATATATAACAAACTTTACTTTTAAAAAGAGTCTTATACAAATTATAGATAATATTATAAGAATGAATGTTTAATTCTTTTTGATAATTTATGATAATAGAAAATAAAGTAAATAACAAACTAAATTAAGCAAGGTGTTTGTAAGATGAAAGCAAATGCAAATAAAAATATCTTTTTCCTTATTATGAATCAGTAATAAGTTTTGGAATTCTGTTTGAGGAAATATCTAAAATGTGTTGTGTCAAATAGGAGCAATAATATTCTTTACCCTTACTATAGATGCTATAAAGAACATATGTTAATCTAATGTTTTAGAAATCTTAAAGGCGGGCTAGGTTGGGAAGAAACTTGCTCTCACTTTAGAGTTCCATCTTCTCCCTCTACTTGGGGCTAACATCACTTATCAAGATATAAAACATTAAATTGAATTGGGGGCTTTAACCTATCACACTAAAGTCCTCTACCACTACACCCATCAAAGCATATCTCCCTATTTATTTGAACTCAACCATATGGACAACATTCTTATCCATACATTTTCATGTGATTCTTACCATTAGTTGACTAAGACAATACCATACGGGTTCCTAAATGTTTTGAAAATAAATATTAACAACTTAATTGGCAAAATCAAGAAGTTAATGAAATGCAAAGTTTTAATCATCACAACTTCTTCCAACAGCGAAGCTCTATACTTCACGCAACTTCCATCCATCACTTAATTACTTCATTATTTTAAGGAAAAAGATAAAGAAAAGTACTCAAAATTTATGGAGAAACAATTATAATTAAAAGTAGAAATCGTGGTGAAAACACAAGCAGTCTCGATTAAAACCAAATGAAGATACAAAGATAAAGACTTATCTGAAAATCTTATCTACTAAACTCCTGAAGTTCCTTTGAATCCTTTGCTTTCCCTTACGAAGTTCCTTAGTATTGGTCTCCTAACCCTAAAGAATTAAAATCTTACTTCACTCACGAACTACAATTGATACTCACTTAGAACTCCAACCCTAATTGGCTTCTAAGTGGCTCTCCATTTTTTCTCTGTTTGGCACTCTCTTTTCCTCCTTTTTTCTGATCTCCAATTCTTTAATAATATATATTTTTAATGGGTGCTTTGGTATCTCTTCATAATGTGTCTTCATTCAATGAATCTTTCAAGAGTTGCCTCCTTTCATGAGCCATTTGAATACAAATTCATGTCAATTGTAAGTTATCCATGTTTGCACCAAAGTTTGCTTCAAACACCCCTTTAAAATTTGCTAAAAATTTTTGAAGCTTCCAAAATAACCTCCTGGGGCTTAAGTGTAAGGACTATACACTTAGCTGCGAAACCTTGGTGCTTAGGCGTCAGCATTCATTTTTGCACCTTTCTTCATTTTTACTCCAAATTTGATCCTTTTTCACTCATTTCTTCACATTCATCCATTCAATCATACATACAAGAGAAACATACAAATATCTTCCATTAAATTGTAATATCATCAAAAATACATATAAAAATATGTATTAAAATACTATATATTTTAGGTGTATCAAAATCCCCCAACTTAAAATGTTACTTGTCCTCAAGTGGCACCACAATCTTTTAAAACTATGTATACAAATTATGTGAATGAGTTTCTTTAGAAGGTTTTAAAATTTTTCTAGAAATGTAGTAGTCTAATTTAGAAAAAAATTTAGTAAAATAGAGCAATGTAAGGTTTAGAAATCTCTTAGGTGAAGGATTATGACAATATCAGTTCCTATCTAATTTAGAAAAACTTGTAAATTTTTCAAATATAGAATTTAGACATTCCATCTTCTTTACTTCAAAAATTTTTTTTCAAAATGATATTAAGCAAATTATACTTTTAAGCTTAAGATTTTCTGAAAACTTATACTTTAAAAAGATTAGGTGTGGAACCAATTTTTGATTAGGCCCTTCAAGCTTCTCCTTCCTTTTTCACATATTATACTTTACTTTTTTGTTTTCATGCAAGGATTAGTATATCTGGATAGGCCATTAATAATTTTGAATTTCATCCATCCTTTCCTAAAGCAAAGGTTTGATATATATCTTTTACTTAAAATTATAATAATAGTTTTGAAAACTATTTTTAATAAAATAAATTTAAGTATTGAAAATAAAATTTCAATCCTTCTATATTTTCAAAAATACAACATATCCTCTATAGGTAGTTACACAATATTTATCATTTCTTCGCTAAGAATTTTTTAACTTTAAAATTTTCATCATTACAATTACGGCTGTCAAAACGGCTCGATGTTCGCGAACAACTCGTGTTCGGCTCGTTAAGAAGCTCGTATTTGGCTCGTTCGCTAAGTTAACAAGGCTTAACGAGCCGAACATTGTTCATTCGTGTTCGGCTCGTTTTGGATTGAAATACTATCCCTCAATTTTGTATATATATATGTAGATATATAGATATATATATGTATGTATAAATGTATGCATGCATGCATGCACGCATGTATTGATGTATGTATGTATGTATGTATGTATGTATGTATGTATGTATGTATGTAGATATATGTGTGTAGATACATAGATATAGATACATACATACATACATATATTTATATCTATGTATCTACACACATATATCTACATACATACATACATATATCTATATATATTTCTATCGATATGTATATACATAAAAACATACATACATATATATATATATATATATATATATATATATATATATATATATATATATATATATATATTAATTAGTAGTATTTTAAAAAAATTAAAAGATTTATAATCAATAAAATTATTAATTAAGTAAATATAATAAAAAGTATTAAATTAAATTCAAATGTTATTTTAATATAAACTATAATTCTTAAATATTGTCTCAACCCTTAAATTCTTATGGTTACGTTATTAGGATTGTCAAAACGATTCTTTATTCGTGAACAGCTCATGTCGGCTCATTAAGCAAATGAATCGAGCACGAACACACTTTTTGGGCTCAAAATATAAACGAGCCGAACACGAGCGAGCCTCCTTTACACTAATAATAGGTTTTTACTAAATTTTCTTACTCATTTCTATATTCAAAATTTACTTCCCTAATATAACTTCATACACATAATAATTTTTCAATTAAAATCAAATTTATTTGAAGCACAATTGAGAACAATTAAATTTCAAGTTTTCAAGATTGCTTTTTTCATCTCTCCTCACCCCCACCGCACTCCCAAACTCTAAAATTATGTTAAGGTAAAACATTTTAGCATATTAAAAGATATGTGGGTAGGAATTAAAAACTACAAGGACAGGAATTTTAATATCTTAAATATGCAAGTAAAAAAAATTAAAAAATAGGAGTAAAAATAAATTGATTAAATTATATCTTAAGTTCAATATAAAAGAGATTCAAAATACTTCTAAAGTAATGGAGTCTACAAAAGCAAATACACATAAACTTAGTAGAAATCCACAACTACATAAATAAAATATATGGTAGTAAATTGAAAAGTTAAACATGAAGTTCAATAGTGGGTTAAATTTTTTTACACAAAAGAAAATATATGGTAGTAAATTGCAATACTAAACATGAAGTTCAATAGTGGGTTAGATTTTCTTACACAAACTTAGCAGTGTTCTAAACATTCCTATAAAGTACTAGAACAAGTTCTAGACAACTAAAAAAATATACTAAAAACAATGTTACCACAAATACTTCCACAAAATCACAAAACATAACTACTCACAACATTTCACAAACAACAACATATAACACATAATAAAAATCACAGTAGTTAAAGTCTACATCTTAAAAGTTCATAAAAAATGTCAAAAAAGTTCACATAACAATCAAAAACAAAAATAAAAGTTCACCCAACACTAATCACTCTTCCTCTTCTTCATCATCATCATCATCCTCATCCTAAACCTTTGTTGGCTTATATTGGGTATATGGTGGATGTGAAGGAAAGACCACACTTTGTTCGCCTCTAATGAGCCTTTCCAAAGATGTATGATATTTTTCCTCATAATCGCTATCTTTTAAGATAAGCTCCAATATGATCTACATGGTTCTCAAAATTTCAAACCTTATCCTCATTATAATTGATATTGTCCTTCATTATATGTAATAGCTGAGACTGCGAATCAGAATACTGACCTTGAGACGATGCATATGAAGTAGAAACATGAGAAGTAGATGGGCCAGAGATAAGATGCACCAGCAGCCAAAGTACCAGGAACCCTTTAGAATCATCCTCAACAACCAAACATTGAATACTCAGTATATGACTTCACATTCACACTCGTAATGGGTTTAAGAAGTTGAAGGATCTCCTCCCAAGTGTCTGACTTGACACCAGCTTACTCACATAATGAAAATATCAGGGAAGCAAATCCCATACCTGCAGTAGTAGTACCTCTGACAGAACTTATAATATCCTGGTAGATAATAGCTTATATGTCTATCTTCTTTCCCTGCTGAATACAGTAATTCAATGTGGCCCTTTCTCTTGTTACTTCACTCAAATGATTTGTAGGGAGTAATTAGGATGATATAAAATAATTCCCTTCGAAGTGGCATTGAACTTTGAAGTGGGAAAATTGACTCTTCTTTCGTTTGTTATCTTCCATAAACTTCTCCCATCAGTCAAAGCAGAAAAGATTTCAACCAATTCTTCCTCCGTAGGATTATAATATGAATAAAAAAAACATAACATTCATCAGCAGTATGTAAACTGAGTTTATTACCTCAGGAGTAAAATGAACTGACTCTCCTCTAACCATAACAAAATCTTCCTCTACCTTAAGAAGATTAGCATAAAATTCCCGCACAACAGAAAACACTGTTGGTGGCATCCGGATTTGTGGGATGTCGGTTCATCGCTGGCCCGTCTCCGCCGAGATTCTCTCATGTGGATGTGAGGTGAAAAATGTCAATGTTATAAATTGAGGGATTCACCACTCTGTTTATCTATCTTATCACCCTTATCTTTAATAAATCTTATTTCTTCATATCATGTAAAAGATCCTTAAAAGTTAATAAATTTGAAGAAGAGAAGGGCTGATAAGATGAAAAACAGTACAATAAGAAATGTCAGTGATAATCCTTATAAAATGGAATTCTAGAATGCCTTATTCTAGAACTTTTTATATAAGGAGGATCACTTGTAAGATTTTGATAATCAGAGATTTCTAGTTATGATACCTATCCAAAGTTCATAAATCTTCTATAGGACAAAGCTCCTATAGTTAATTACATCTTACACAATTAGGATTGTCTAAGAAAACTTTTGATTAATGTTAACACTTATTTTCTAAGAAATTTCAAAAACAAGGAAAGAAATGTCAACGTTCAATCCTAAAGGTAATATGTTTCTAAGTGTTACTACTACCCTAAAGGTTTGATTTTGTCAGTGTCATTTCTTATGTCGATTTTCTTTTTGTTTTAATACTTTTCATTCTATTTTCATTTTGTCTTATAGTCTATCATTTGTTTGGTGACTATCCTAAAAGTTTAGATTTTGTGATTATCCTTAAAGTTTAGTTTTGTTTCGTTGTTCGTCATTTTGATTTTATTTTTTCAATGTTGTTTTGCTAATATTGTTTTTTTTGTTCAGTCAATGTTGTTATTTTGATGTCGGTTTGGTTTTATTTTTGTTTTGTTTTTGTTTGTCCCGTCTTCAGAATGTCTCCCTCCAAAATAGAGTTAGCACACCCTAATAACATACAAAGTAAATCTAAAGCAGACTTTATCTTCAACCTGCAACAAAAACAATGTCATAATAATTCTTAAAAAAGAAATAATATCAATTTTATTTCTTAAATTATTGATTTAGTTGATTAAGTTTAAATTTTTAAACAACCCGGTCAGGATGTGCAAGGTTCCTTCGTACCAGGGTCGTCAGATGTCTTGTTCTACTTAGTCCGAAAGGTGTTTAAACCAGGATCAGAAGACTCATGTCAACAACCAGCAATGCATCGTCCAATAAACTTTGTAGACCATGAACATTGGGGTTCAAGTTACATTTGATGATCTTTTTTCATTAAGGTTTCATTTAAGTTTTAAAGTCTTTTCGAATTTTAGGTTCAATGTGGTTAGAAACCTTAAGTTAAATGTTTGGCTTAGGTTCAATGTGGTTTGAACCTACGTTAAGGTTTTTGACTTAAGTTCAACTTTGGGTTGATCTTAAGTTAAAGGTTTGGTTTAGGTTCAATATTTTTTGAACCTTAGTTATGTTTAAATTAGGTCTAACGTAAGTTAAACCTAAGTTAAGTTTGGGTTAAACTCCACTTAGGTTGAGCTTAATTATGATTTAAATTAGGATAAGGTCGAGTTTAAGGTGTGTTGAACCTAAAATATTTATTTTGACTTAGGTTCAAGTTGGGTTAAACCTATGTATAGGTTAAGGTTAGGTTTAATGTATGTTGAATCTAAAAGGTTTAGTATGACTTAGGTTCAAGTTAGGTTGAACCTAAGTATAGGTTAAGGTTAAGCTCAATGTATGTTGAACCTAAAAGGTTTAAGTTTAACTTAGGTTCAAGTTGGGTTAAAACTAAATATAGGTTAAGGTTAGGTTCAATGTATGTTAAACCTAAAAGGTTTAAGTTTGACTTACGTTCAAGTTGGGTTGAACCTAGGTATAGGTTAATGTTAGGTTAATGTATATTGAACCTAAAAGGTTTAAGTTTATCTTAGATTCAAGTTGAGTTGAACCTAAATATATGTTAAAGATAATTAAACCTAAACTAGATAAGGTTTAATGGATTAGTTACACTTAATTATGGTTAAGTCTAAATAGGTTAAGGTTAATTAAACCTAATTTAGGTAAGGTTTAATTGATTAATTAGACCTAATCGTGGTTAAGTCTAATTAGGGTTTAGAATTAATTAAACATAATTTAGGTAAGGTTTAATTGACTTAATTAGACCTAATTAGAGTTAGGTCTAATTAGGGTTTATGAATAATTAAACCTAATTTAGATAAGGTCTAATTGATTTACTTAGACCTAATTAGGGTTAGGTCTAATAGGGCATAGGATTAATTAAACCTAATTTATGTAAGTTTTAATTGATTTAATTAGACTAATTATGGTTATGTCTAATTAGGGTTTAGGATCAATTAAACCTAATTTAGGTACGTTTTAATTGAGGTTAATGAAGTCTAATGTTGGGTTAGACCTGATTAGGTTTAGTTTGTGTTGAACCTAATTTGATTAAGGTTTAATAGGTTTAATTAGGCCTAATGATGGATTAGTCCTAATTAGGGTTTATTATGTTAAACCCAATGCGATTAAGGCTTAACTTGATTTAATTAAGTTTAACTGGTGTCTTACCCCTAATTAGGTTTTATTAAGTTAAACCTAATGTGATTAAAGCTTAACTTGATTTAATTAGGTCTAATTCATGTCTTAGACTGAAATAAGGTTTGTTAAGTTAAACCTAATGTGATTAAGGCTTAACTTGATTTAATTAAGTCTACTTGGTGTCTTAGACCTAATTAGGGATTGTTAAGTTAAACCTAATGTGATTAAGGCTTAACTTGATTTAATTAAGTCTAATTGGTGTCTTAGACCTAATTAAGGTTTGTTAAGTTAAACCTAATGTCATTAAGGCTTAACTTGATTTAATTAAGTCTAATTGGTATCTTAGACCTAATTAGGGATTATTAAGTTAAACCTAATGTAATTAACACTTAACTTTATTTAATTATAGTCTAATTGGTATCTTAGACCTAATTATAGTTTATTAAGTTAAACCTAATGTAATTAAGGCCTAGCTTAATTTAATTAGATCTAATTGGTGTATTTGACCTAATTAGGGTTTATCAAGTTAAACTTAATGTCATTAAGGCCTGACTTTATTTAATTAGGTCTAATTGGTATCTTAGACGTGATTAGGGTTTATTAAGTAAAACCTAACGTAATTAAGGCTTACTTGATTTAATTAGATCTAATTAGTGTCTTAGACCAAAAAAGGGTTTGATTTGTATTAACCTTAATGTAATTAAGGCTTAAGGTGATTAATTAGGTCTAATGAGGGGTTAGACCTAATTAGGGTTTATTAAGTTAAACCTAATGTGATTAAGGCTTAACTTGATTTAATTAAAGTCTAATTAGTGTTTTAGACCTAATTATGGTTTATTAAGTTAAACCTAATTTGATTAAGGCCTAACTTGATTTAATTAGGTCTAACTTGTGTCTTAGACATAATTATGGTTTGGATGAGGTTTAGGTTCACAAGGGTTGAACCTAGGCCAAAGATTTGGTTTAGACCTATTTGAGTTTGGACTCAAACATTGATGGTTTCCACTATAGAGTGAACTAAGTATGATGATTTAAGATAAATACTTACTTTAAAGATTTTTAGGGTTTTTAAATTTAAAACTTGTAATTTTAACCCTAAGATTAAAGATGTCATTTCAACTTTTCAAGTGGCTAAAAATTATCATTTTAGAGTTTAAATGTGTCACTTTAAATTTCCTAACCATTTTTAAATTTGATTTTCAATTTCTTTAATTTTTATAATTATTTTTGGAAATAATTACAAAGTTTGATAGAAATTAGGAAATTAGACCATAGAGAATTTTCCTATCCCTTGAAAAATCACATAATGTCTTTAAGGATGGAAAGATCATTTTTTGAAAATTTCAAAATTTTTGGAATTGTAAATAATTTTTAATAAATAAATTACTCTAGAGATTAATTAAATTTAGTTCAATAATTCAAAATTTTCAAGGATTTCAAAAATTAAATATAATTAAATGAATTTTCAAAGATTTCAAAAATTAAATATAGTTAAATGACATTTCAAAGATTTCACTATTGAACTAAATAAGAAAATCCATGTTTTCTTATTTATCCATGCAAGCGCTGACTAGATCCTCTGATCTGTTAAATTCACACGTGGCTCCGCGGGATCGGCTGGGCATTCAACGCAAGCACTGAGTTGGCCCGCTGTTTAATCCATTTCATATGGATGGATTAGAGGTCCGGATCGATCTTTGCCTTACATTTTGAAAACACACGAATGGATGACATCCATTCGTCTTCCACATCTGGTTCTTCCTGTGAACCGTTCGTGATACAAGCGCAATATCTTGCTCAAATCTTAATGAAACTTCATGGGGATTGTTCCATGAGCTTCATCGTGGTAAGATGATCATATCCATACGGATTTATAGATTCTTTGAATCAATCCATTTCATAAAGTCTCAGCTGAGCACAAAATGAGTTATTTTGACCCTACCTTAGTTTGATGAGGTGAAGCCTCAATCAAATTTAATAGGAAAGATTGTTCAGTCCTTGTGAAGCTCCTGGTATGTCCAATTTGGGATGAAATCGAGCCTGAGTTGGAGTTCACCAAAATGGGTTCATGGCTTGATGTGGAACTAGGTTGGAGCTCACGAGAAGATCCAATTTTGATTGGAATCTTCTTCATACACCTCAGGGAAGGTGTAGGAACGATTAATTTGAGGATTGGAAGAGGCTTATGTAGGACCCAAAAAATGTTCTATTTTAGGGTGTATCGGGATTGCTAAATTGAGAGAAGATAGTGGGTTTGAAGGTTTGATTCTGTGGGGAATCAATTGCTTAAGTTATGATGAATAATTTTGGTAATGATTGTCTGATGGTTTGAGGATTATATGTGTGTCTCTCCTCTTAGGGGGAGCTCTCGGGTTAGGCTTATTTATAGCCATGGAGGGGACATGGTTGAGCATGGATAGGCTTGGGCTCACTTGGGGATGAAGGTAACTGTGCCATGTTTACTTAGAGATAAGATTTTAGCCAGGAGCTGATCATGTTTCCTAAGCCTAATCCATGGTGGGTTTATTCATGATATTGGTTTGGTTCCATGTCTTGGCTTTCCCTTATTGGATAATTCATGAGGTGTTTGGGCATCTTTATGTTTGAGTTGAATTTACCTCCCCCATACTCTCTATCTCATTCCATAGGGTGAAGAAAGAATGACACCTAGGCTCATTCTTATATTATTTCCATGAGTAGCCATGATGAGATATCCATTCAATGAAATGGATTTGACTCATATCCATTGGGTGGGGATAAGGTGTATGGTGACTCAAAATTGAGTAAGTTAACCTTCATCCACATAGAGTACCACATCATCGATGGCTTTGTAAAAGAATGATACATAATCTCCCTTTCTTATTATTTTCAAAATTTAGTAAAAATGAGTTCATTCCATTATGTAGGGATGACTTTAGCCAAGCTTATTCTTCATTGCGTGGTTTGTAAGGGGAGTAATAACTCATTCATATCTTCCAAAATCATATTATAAAGGGGTGACACCTCTTTTACCCCTTCATGATGGTGTCATGATGAACTTTAACCTTAGTTAAAAGTCATGATTAATGGATTGGGTAAGGTGTTGTTTATGTCATGATTAGTCTAATGGGTCATGGGTGACCCATAGGCGACTCTCCATAAATTGAATTTAGTTTTACAAATTAATTATGGATTTTTGAAGTCATGGGTGATGTCATAATTTCAAATTCAACTTAGGGTTAATCATAATTCCAATTTTAGTTAATTATATAATTAACTAAAAATGTAGAAAGTTATAATATTAACCCATAAATTAATTAAAATGATTTTGAAGGTTAATCATTTGATTAATTTTTTTAATTTGGTTCAAAATTGAGTATTTTGACTAAATTTGACTAAAGTTAATCATAGTTGATCATAGTTGAGCAGGGTTGACCATTCCATGTGTAGGGTTGACCTGGGTGGTTTACCTAAACTTGTCATGGTTAACTTAATCATGGGGTCATTAATTTTGGTAATGGGACCTAGGTTTGATTAGGGTTGACCAAATGATCATGTTTGATCATTTTAATGTCTTAAATTGATCAAATGAGTCAGATTTGACCAATTTGGTGTCTAGGTTGACTTGGTGGTCAATGGAGTTGGCATTGGGTCAATGTGGTGGTCATTAGGTCATGGATTGACCATTTTGACCAAATTTGACTATTTGGGTCAAGGGTTGACTAGTTTGGTCAATGTGGTGGTCATTGGGTCATGGATTGACTATTTTGACCTAATTTTACCAATTGGGTCAAAGGTTGTCTAGTTTGGCTAATGGGAAGGTCATTAGGTCATGGATTGACCATTTTGACCAAATTTGATCATTTGGGTCAAGGGTTGACCAGTTTGTCAATGTGGTGGTCATTGGGTCATGGATTGATCATTTTAACCAAATTTGACCATTTAGGTCAAAGGTTGACCAGTTTGGTCAATGTGGTGGTCATTGGTTCATGGATTGACCATTTTGATAAAATTTGATCTTTTGGGTTAAGGGTTGACCAGTTTGGTCAATGTGGTGGTCATTGAGTCATTGATTGACCAATTTGATCAAATTTGACGATTTAGGTCAATAGCTGATCAGATCAGGGTTTGTCATTACTGATTTGATCATTTTTGGATGTTATTAAGATTTGGATTAAAACGACTTCATTAAGGTTTTACCCTAGACATTAGGGGTTTGTGACTATTGGTATGATTTAGGAGGTTAATATTCATAGACTTCCTTTCTCAAGATAATTTATAAATGATCCTCACAAAAGTGAGGTCAACAAATGGGCCCCTAATATGTGTGGAATACTGAATAAGTGCGCCACACATATTGGCATTGACCGAAACGATCTGGATAACCCAACAAAATTGTCAATTTAAAAATAATTTTAATATCAAAGAAATCTTATTTTAAATATTTGAAAAGAAGATGGATGTCATATTCCATTAAAAAGTTCTTACAGCGCTTCTCGTAGTATCAAATGTCGATATTGTCGGTTTTGAGATGGAATGTTATGTGACTTATATCCTTTCTCAAAGAGAGAGAGTAGAGGTTGTATTCCATTTAAGGAGGTGTTACACTATTTCTCGTAGATGTCAAATGTTAGTATTGTCGGTTTTGAGAAGGAATGTTATGCATCTTATATCCTTTCTTAAGAGAGAGCTAGGGGAATTTCATATTTCCGTGTCAGGAAGGGTCTCATGTCTAATAAGAGGAGAGAGAGAGAGAGAGTAGATACCATACCACTTCTCAGAAATGTCAATCGTCAATATGTCGGTTCTGAGAAAAAATTCTACATAACTTATATCCTTTCTCAAAGGGAGAGAGTAGATGTTGTATTCCATTTAAGGAGGTCTTACACTATTTCTCATAGATGTCTAACGTCAGTATAGCAGAAGTTATGTGTGAAAAACACATGAAGAAGAATGTATCCGCTGAGGATTTGATCTTTATAGGTCGAAGGATAAATCTCTGTTTAATTGTCACGTGTTGTTTATTATGTCATTTTTAATTTAAAGTGTTCGTTTTGTGATTTTTTGACCTGCCGATGTATTATTGACAACTAGGTAATATTTTTCAAAATTTTATTCCACTTCCAAAGATAATGCACATTGATGATAAAAGTCAACAGTACATCATATATCATACAACACACATTACAAACTGTCGATATAACATCACATCAGAAATCTTCAGATTGTCCTTCTGTCATCCTTGTAACCTTGGATACTGCTAGACCTACCACAAATATCTAACATTCCAAGACACTGTGTCAAGTATGTCTCAAGTGTTTGGATATTTATAGGGTCATGATAGTTCCAAAGGTTTTAATCCCTCGAGCTCTGGCATAGGTGTCGGCATATTTTTAGGTTTGTGTTGTATTTTGAAAAGGGGGTCGCCTACAGAAATTGTCGGCGAATTTTAGATTTTAAATTTAATTTAAATATATATATAATTTAAAAGATAACATTTGAATTTGAAAATAATTTTTAGTTTAAAAATTTTAAGATATGAAATCAAACAAATCTCACATCCCGAATAGTTTGTATAAATGAGCACCACATCACAAACCGTGTATCTATCCCGATGAGTAGACACACTGCTTGGTGATGGGGCTCAATTAAATAAACTAGAAGATTTATGACATCCGTTTGGTCTGCGAACCAATTTTATAAGCCGACAAGTTCCCCTGCTTAATATAAGGGAATTAAGCAGGGTTTATATTACCTGGGTTCTTAAAGTTCCCTATAAGGGCAAGCTCCTATAGTTAATTATATCTTAAATGACGGGAATCACTTAAGAAAAATCTCGATAATGATAAGTGGTTTTGCTCTCAAGAATTTCAAAGGTTAAGGTTTTCAAAGGATTGGATTTTGGAGATTTCAAAAAGGATTAGCTCAAATTTGGAACAATTTATTTTAAGAGTCTAATGGAAGAGAGGTAGGAGAAGCTGAGGATCCAAGAAGAATCTTGACAACTTCCCAAACTATCCTATCATTTGGTTTCAATTTAAGAATTTATTTAACGTTTCAATCTTGCCTATTTCAATTAATTAGGACTTATATTCCTATGAAATGATCATACAAATAGCCTGGAAGATGTGAGAGTTTGTGTCGTACCAAACGACTACCTCGGAGTCCTAAGACCGGTTAGGCTTAATTTGCATAACATGATTATGCAAATGTCTAACGAAAAGTTGAGGATTTATGTTTCACTAGGCAAAATACCTCGAAATCCTATGGCTTGGTTATTTAATGCTAAAAAAAGGTTTTGTTGATGTAGACGCAAGTTTTGCTGACGACGATAGCCGTGCTGCCCACTATGCTCCAAGCTCTGTGTTGTTGCAGAGGTTTAGTTTTAGAAAGTGAAAATCAGGAGATGAGAGAAGTGTTTTGGTTTAGAGAAATCTTAAAGTCCAAATGTCTTTAATTTTTTATTAGAGGAATCTTAAAGTTGATTATAACAACACCGGTTAAGATCTCATGGTTCCATCATTCTGGCACAGTTATTTTTATCGGATTCACTTAGTCCAGATGAATTTGCTAAACTCAACTGAATGAGTTCCACACTTTCATTTAGACCGTGGGAAATCCCGTTAGCAACACTTAGGTTACATCATTCGAGGTATTCCCGATCATCCAACAAGACTTTTTAATTTAGTTGTAGTTGTAGTTTTGTTTTCTGTTTGTGATTAAATTTTGAGTTGTTTTATATTTTGAAATGTTGTAGCGGTGAATTTTATCTTGTTGTGACTTTTAATTTAGTTTTGGGTTTCAGTTTTGTGGCTATCCTAAAGGTTTTAGTTTTCATGCAAGGTGTCATTCTTGTTTAGCATGCAAGAAAAGTAAAATGCAGTACAGGTAAGTAAATAAATTACAATAAAAGCGTATCTGGAGGGTCTTCTCGTCATTCCCAAGCTACACTTAAAACACATATTAAAGCATTTATATAATTTGCAAGAAAACACCTAGGTAAAGCTAAGGGGAGGTTTTGGTTTTCTACCAAAATCCTAATCCTATTGTTAGTCAATCCCAACGACGTCTAGGTTCTTTTGTGTTTTGTTAAGGATGATTTTCTTCATCAAAGAACAATTAAGTTCAGTTGTTCTTCTAAAACATCTCATCATATTGAGAAAGTGCTTAGGACGACTCCTAAACATCTTTTCAATACTTCTGAGATTATTTTGAGTCCAAATGAATTCTATTGTATTGGTGAATTAATCATCCAAAGTTTAGTTAAGTTTGTTTCTTGCTCAGTGAACTTAGACATTTGATTGTCCGATGAGTAAAATGACATTTCATTTAATGCCTCATTTAAGAGTTATGATAATGAAAGCCTTTAGGGGACAAATCAGTTTGTTAAAGAATTTAACCGCTTTTATTTAAAGTTGAATTAATGATTTAGGATGATTTAGTTTCAAAATTCAAGTTGATTTTCTCTTAAATGTTTTAAATTATTTGATTTGAAAGAGGTTTTTAGATTATTCAATTTAATTAAACTTTTAATGATTTAAATTTAATTTGACTTAATTGTAACACTTTAGGTCAATTTTAATTGGTTTGATTTTTTTTATGTTTTTTTTTAATTATGAATTGTCTTAAGGTTGATTTTTTTTAATGTTTCAAATTTGTTTTAGATTTGTTTTTTAAGTGATTTCAATTTAATTTTAATGTTTTAAATTTATTTTAATTTGATTGTTAAATTACTTAATTTTTTAAGTTTTAATCTAATTAAGGGTTAGTTTCTTTTAATTATTAATTTATTAAGTACCATCCTTAAGTTTGATTAATAGTTAAATATTATTAAAGTGATTTATTTAGGGATCTTAAATTAAAGGGCTATGATCTCCCTAAGCTATACTTCCCATTTTAATAATTCAAATTTCAATTAATCTTCTAAAATTTAAGTTATTTAATTAATTAAGGTTCCATTTTGATACTTTCAAAGTGGTTAATGGGTTTCTACCCCTTTATTTCCTAAAGTTTCAATCATCTAAGAGAAAATTTTAAAATCAGATATTTTATCCTCCCCTTGATTAAACCTAAATATTAATTAGGGTTAAAATTCTTTAATTCCCTTTAAGTCCTTTTAAGCATGTTCATTTAATAACTCATCAAATTAAGCT
This sequence comes from Papilionanthe hookeriana x Papilionanthe teres, assembly GCA_022702705.1. Lineage (NCBI taxonomy): Eukaryota > Viridiplantae > Streptophyta > Magnoliopsida > Asparagales > Orchidaceae > Papilionanthe > Papilionanthe hookeriana x Papilionanthe teres. The sequence goes on from CM040422.1 coordinate 174,832,895, forward strand.
CAAATGAACTTAAAATTTTTATGTCACTTCACTCACATGTCAATTAAGACATTAGATGGGAAAATGTGATTTTTCTGAATTTAATATAATTTATATATTTATTTTTGTGAAAAATATGGGTTTTCAATGAAAATTCAACAACATGACAAGGTAAGGTTTCTGTCCTTAGAAAAAATTATGGGATGTTCTTAATGACTATAGGACCATTTGGACCAATTTTGGTGATTATTTGAATTATAATTTATTTATTATAATTATTTTGGTTTTTGGAGTGTTAATTAATTATAAAATAAAATTAAATTTAAAAAATGGATTTTATATTTTTCATAAATCTCTCTGACCTCAAAAGTTTAGAGAAATAAATTTTATATTTTTCTGATTTTTCTTTGATTTATTAGAATTAATTTAGTGAAAATGTAAGGAAATTCATTTTTTTAATATTAAAAATTGTTTTAAGCCTTTAAAATTCAATATCTTAACCTATAGACTTAAAAAAAAAATTTGGTTTGTTGCTAAGTGATTAGGAAGTAGAATATGACATTTTTATAATTTTTAATATTTTTATGATTTTTATTATTTTTTAATTATTAAAATATTGAAAATATGTTTAAAAATGAAAATTTTTAGAAAATTTTAATTTTAATTTTCTTAGACTCCCCTAACATCAGAGAAGCTCCAAAACCATTTTTGTGAATTTTTGAAATGTATTTTGTGTTTTATGAATTTTTAAAGTTCAAAAGTGACCATGCATATTAAATGATTCATTTAGTGGGTCAAATCATTCCCAATTACCTTCAAATTTTTATGTAAGGTTCTCTATACCCTAAGTAACAATGGATAAGTGATTTCAAGTAATTTTGATGTGTGGTTACTCTTAATTAATTAGGGTTCAGTTTTGAGTGTTTAGGCCAATTAGAGTTATTCTTAATGAATTAACTCAAAATATATTTTTCCTAGGGTCCTCTGGTCCTAAGATACTTCTTCTAATTTTCTTAGAATTTATTGAACAATATGTTAATTATTGGAATTAAAATGCCAAAACAGACCCTTAAATTTGAAAAATCAATAACTTTCCATAGAGATGGCCTCTAGCCTTGGAAAATTTAGGGAATGTTCCCAAGAACAGAGGCTACAAAAGCTCTATGGTCTCATGTCATGGTGAATTGTATGGATGCATAAAGAATTAAAATACTGAAATCAGTAAATAATTTATTAAAAATAAAATACTCATCAAAATAACTTAATTCTTTTTCCACATTGTTCACCTCTGTTCACTGAGCAAGAGAGTATTTTAATTTTATTTTTTTGATATTTCTATGCAAAGATATGGATTTTTGAAATTCTTGGTATTTAAATAAATCAAAAATACCCCTAATTTCCTACTTATCCACGCGGCACTGACTCAACCTCAGCAGTTCCGGAAAGCCACGCGTCGCCACCCTATTTGACGCCGCCATCTGACTCAGCGCTCCTGGGCCCGCGGTTCATGTCCCGTTCACTCGTCCGACGCGATTTGGATCGTCCATTTGATACACGTGCGATCCAAAGGTTCCTGGTCATCATCTCTGTCTGGTTCAACCCGAGGGCCGTCCACCCTAAAACCTTAAGATCTCGCTCGATACTTAACCAATCTTCACGTTCTTCTGCTATATGGACTCGTCTTGACAAGATGAACATATTCATACAAATAACATGCTATGAAATTGACTCAAATGAAATGAAGAATTGCTGAAAGCTCTCGGAAAGGAGGCGATCCATACCTTTGCTCTGAGAAGTGAAGCTTCAATCAGTGAGTTGTGGCACCTTCTATTGAACCTAGGGAAGCTCCAAATGAAGTTTATGGTTCTGGGGTATTGTCTAGGTACAACTTCCTCCAAACCCGATTTCAAGCTTTGGTCTCTAGAAGAAATGGCTGGCCTGGTGAGGGGGCTTTTGCTGGAAAACTTCTCCTCTTGGTCTGATGAAGTTGAGGGTCAGTCAATTTAAGGATTGACTCACTGTGGTGAAGTGTCCTTATTTTGGGCTTGAAATTCAACTCTGAAATTGAGCTCACAGAGGAGAAATTAGGGCTGGATTTCAGTGGGGATCAAGTGCTTTATGCTAATAGAAGAGTGTGGAGTGATTTTAGCAGAGTTTTGGTAAGGTTTGGTTCAGCACCTCTTTTGGCCGAGAGGTGGTGGTGTTTAAATATAGGTGGCTGGAGGGCTTTCCAGGGGGCTTTGATGGCTTGGATCAACTACTTCGGTGAGGAGAAGAACAGCCATGTTGTCCACTGGCCATGAGACAGCTCAGCAGAGAAGAATTTGAAATTTGGCTCACATGGGTGCTTTTGGCCTGGTGTTTTCCGCCGGCTGTGGTGGCTGGCTGGCCAGGGTCAGGTCACCATCCTAATCAGGAAGGTCAGGGCTTGAATTTGGTGAAGTCAATTGGAGTCGGCTAAGTGTAAAGGGGCTGAATTGAAATGGAATGGGGGGAGGCTTATTTTGGGTTCAATTTGGTCAACCCATGGTTTTAGGCTTGGTGCACCACCCAAGGCCTGGTTTTGGACTGAAAGAAATCAGTTGGGTTAGCCAAGAGAAGGTGGTGAGGTCCCTATCCATGGTGATGTGGCTAATCTTAGTTTAGAGTGTAGCATGGATGAGGTTAAAAAATTTTAATGAAGGTTTAAGAAAGAGCCCCCTCTTCTTGCCATTAATGGCTTGGTGAGGTGTCAAAGCTCTCATGGCTTTCATATGGCTTGTGAATGGCTTCATTTAGCTTGCTTATGGCTTGGAAAAAGTTGGCTTGTTTTCATAAAAATGGGTCTTAGGAATTTTGGTCATTTGGTGAAAAATTTGGGTGAAGCTTGATTTAGGTTGATTTGACCATTGGTTTGGAACTTAGGGATTGATTTAGATCAAATGGATGAAGGGAGATTTGTCATATGGGCTTTAGAATCAATTTTGGGCTTTTTGAAATCATTTTGGATGGGCTTTTAAAATGGTTTAAGGAAGTGGGCTTTTAGGTTTTTGAAATAAATTGATGGATGAAAATTGGTGAGGGGTTGTGTCAAATAAATGTTGGAATTAGTCTAGGAATGTTTCATGAGAAATTTAGAAGAGATTTCATGCCATTTGGAGTTGAAATGGGTTAAATTTGGGCTTTTTTAGTAATGGGGTCAAAATGGGCCAACTTGGGCTAACTTGGGCTAAGGTTGGGTTAATGTTGGGTTTGATGTAAAATTAATGTTGATGAATGTTTATGGGGGTGTGACAAAGAATTTTTTAACTTTGGTTGGGCTTTGATTTTGGGATTTGGGCTCATTTGGGTTCATGATGGGTTTAGGCCAAATTGGGAAATTTTTGTTTGGGTTAAGTTTGGGTGGAGTTTGGTTTCAAATTTGTGGCAAATCATGTTAGTGTTTTGTTTGTGGGGATGTTAGTAAGGTTTAGGAAAAAATTTGGGGTTAATTGGAGTTAAGTTGGGTTGGTTTGAGCTAAGTTTAGGTCATGGGCTAAAATTGGGCTTTAAGCTTCAAATTGAAGTTGGATCCACATGTTGATAAAATTGGGTTTGGATTTTTTCTAAATTGATATTGGGGATATTATATTGAAGCTTATAATTGAATTGGATCAAAATTGAGGTCAATTGGGTTAGTTTGGTGGGACATTGGGTCCACTTAGGTTAAAAATAGGTCAAATTAGGGGTTTTAGTAAAATTGGGCCAAATTGACAAAATTGGCTTATTGTGTAGTTGAACAAAATAAAATTGGGAATTTGGGGATTTTCTGGAATTTTTTTGGGAATTTTCAGAATTTTTGGAATATTTGGAATTTTTAGGTTAAAAGGGTATTTTGGGTATTTGGAGGGAATTGAGGGGTATTTTTGGAAAATTTTGGTGTATTTGGCCATGGATGATCAATTAGAGTGGGGGGAAGTGTTTAGGATTGGTTTTGAGGAATTTTGAGTAATTTAGGCAATTTTACAAATTTTGGGCAATTTCAAGGGCATTTGATAGGCCTGTTTGGTTTAGGGTCCCGGGGGTCAAAAATTGAAATTTTTGAAAAGTGAAGATTGATCAAGTGTGAGTGAAATTAAATCATTTTGATTTAGCCATAAAGCCATATTAAGCTCACAAAAGCCATGAGAGGACTCATTTTAGGCACTCAATATGTTGTTCCTAACCCTCTTAGCTAGGGGCCTAGGGGTCAAGGACCATCCATATGAGTTACCTACATGAGTTAGGGAGTCAAATTGGTTAAAGGTAGTTTTAGGGTTTAGAATGTGTGTGTGGGAGTGTGGTGTGTGCAAGCTTACCCTTACCAGACCAGGCCACCCAGGGTAATCCTAAGGCTAGAGAGTCCTATAGGAAACTCATCCTTTAAACCTTCACATTTGATTTTAACCCTCCAAGTGGCTTAGGGGTTTACAATCAAACTTGTGGGGTTTGAAAGGAGCCAAGAAGTCTTTGAATTTCTAAGTGATGGGTCCCATTTCTAGTCCTCTAAGATAGTCAAGGAGAAGCCCTATGGCTAGATCCTATGTACTAAGGAGAAAGAAGAGAAAAGACCTCATCAAAAATGAGGTCAACAATAGTTTTATAACCAATTGGCTGTTTGTTAGGAAGCATTCTTCATAGTGTAATCAAGATCCGTTGTCTGCTTACATTAGGTATGCAATGTTTAGCAACATCAGCTCCCTTCCCTTGTAAGATCAGTATTGATCCACATGGAAGGGGAATCTGGTAAGACCCATGGAATTCTCTAGGTCCTATAATTCATATCTTTATCCCAAACATGATAGAACATCTATTCAAGAGTGAAAACGTACAAAAAGGTCTCTCAAAGTCATGACTATCAATATGTGGCGGGATGCAATCCCCTTCTTCATAAATGTTGACAATGCAACTATATGGAATGCAACTATGTGGTATTATATCTCAAGATACTTGTCGTCTGATGATTTGAAAAATGACTGTAGGCATCAGGTCTACCTGTTCATATTACAAAATTATGGGAGGATTTCCATCTTAATCTTTAGCATAGTTGTAACAACATCCATATTGGATAGTCACCCGCCCTTTTCTGTGTATCCATTTAGTGGGCTCAAAAAGTATCCTCTTCTTCAAGCTTCCAGCTCGTCCAAGATATCGAGCTTCCATTATATGTTCAACGATGGCAGCGTATTCATCTTCGTCAAAGACTCTCGTGACTAATTTAATACCTTCTAGTATATTGATAGTCCGGCCATCGATATGCTTGAATTGTTCGAAAGAATGTCATTTGAGAGCTTGAATGAGTCTCAATTCTTCTTCATAAATAATCTGTCTATCAGTAGGTTTATCCGGTGCCTTGAGGTCAAGTACAGACGCATATAGAGTCGGTGTGAAAACTGTCCTTTCTATTGCTTCCTCTTCTTTAGGATCTAGATTCTCTATTCCTAGAACAAGATATACCTCTCCAGGAATATCTTCAGATCGGAAATTCAAATCCAGAAATGTCTTCCTCCATAAATTTCACATTTCTTTGTTCCTTTTCTTCAATTCATTTTAGTCATTTATTTCTATTTCGCTCTGGACCCGAGTCAATCCTGCTATCAATTTATTGACTCCCGCAACGTATGCTTCTATGATCCCCTGCGTTGCAGCGACTACTACTGACTTTAATCTCCCGGAGTCAAGTTTTCTTTTCTGACTGATTGGTTTCACTTGTTCTTCAGTGATGTCAGTTTGTCGGGTCCTGAACTCTAGCACAGGTAATTCCCTTTCAGCTTCTTCTTTATCAACGATAGACAAAAATGGTCCATTATATAACAGTTTAATCTGTGTCATGTCAAAGTCAAAGTGAATTTTTGATCCTTTCTCGGTACATCAGTGATCTAATGCCAAACACACACCACTTTGAAAAATGAATAGAAGTTTGTTGTTTGACATTTCCATGCAAGAAATAGGTTAATGGAAACATATCAGACTAAGTTTTGATTTAATTTGTGAATATGAAATTCATTATTGTCGAGAAATGTTCACAAACAAATGTTATGTGAATAGAAGGAAATGTTTAAAGAAAGACATTGATTGTCAGAAATTTTATGTCATTTTATTCATTGTTTTCCCAATTTATAAACAAGTCATCATTTTTATGTTGCATAATATTTTTTTCAAAAAATGCCCGTTTATTGTGGGCAAGAATCTTTCTCATTGATAGTCTACTAATTGGTAAGATCCTCCTGAATATGTCTTTTCAATTACATACGGGCCCTCCCATATTGGTTCGAACTTTCCACCTATTCTTTGATGATCAAGGATAGGTCTTCGGAGAACTAAAACTAATTCACCGATTCGAATCATTCTAGGGTGAATTAATTTTTCGTGGGCTCGGATCATTTTTTCTTGATATAATTCAAGATTTTGTTGAGCTTGTAGATGCTTGCCTTCTAAACACTCATTTTCTTCAAGTCGTAATTTGGCATTTTCTTCTTCAATTATTTTGCTTGCTACCGCAACTCTAAGAAAATGAATTTACACTTTAAGTGGTAAGATGGCCTCAGAACCATATACCAAAGCAAACAGTGTTGGTATTCGGTATGTAGTCCTATAGGCCTATAAAGCTTCTATCAATCACTCATGCCACTGTCTTGGACTGTTAATTAATGTCTTTCTCAAAATTTATACCAATTTTTATTGTAGGCTTCAACTAAGCATTGGTTTTAGGATAATAGATTGTGGAATATCTCCAATCTATCACATGTCTCTGAATAAAGTTATTCATCTTCATATTTTTAAAATCTAATCTGTTGTCTGATATGACTCTTCGAGGAATTCCAAATCTACAGACAATACGAGTCTTGAAGAAATGGAGAACTTGTTCTGCCTTAACTTTTTTTAGCGGTATTTCTTTTACCTGTTTGGAGAATTAATCAGTGGTTGCTAAAATGAATCGATGTCCTTTAGATGATAGAGTGTCTATAGAGCCCTTTATGTCCGTGCCCCAACATTCAAATGACTAAGATGCAATAGTTTGATGTAATACATTTGTTAGCTGTTGTAAGACCACTCTATGTATCTGACATTAATGACATTTCTTCGCGATTTCGAGACAATCGGTCATCATTGTTGTCCAGTAATTTTCCATTCTTTTTATTTTCATCTTCATTTTGGGTCTAGATTGGTGTGCATCACATAGATCTAAATGAACTTCTTTAACAATCTTTTGAGCTTCAGATTGGTTTATACATCTTAACCACATTTGGTCAAAAGATCGTTTGTAAAGAATATCATTCACTAGAGCATAGGACAATGCTCTTTGTCTGATTTGAGTTGCAATAAAGTTATTTTTGGGTAACCTTCTAGTTTGTAAATATTGAATAATTGGTTGTCGCCAATCATCCTTTTCTTCGTCAATTATTGTCACTATCGTGTCTTCACTAATTTTGTGCAGATTGTCCATGTTAATTTGGGAAAGAACTTGTCATAGTTTTATATAAAATAGAATGTTGGCTTCTTGGACAAGTGAATTCTTTTGTAAGTTTTGACAAGGCATCTGCTAATGAATTTTCTCGTCTCGGAGTTAAGAAGAAAACTACATTAAGAATTTTTTGAAGCAGTTTTAAAGTGTAACAGAAGTATTGTTTCAGTTAAGGTTTCAAAGTCTTTTTTGCCCGCCATTTAATTAATGATTCTCAAATTAGTGTGTTTGATTCATCTTCTGGAAACATCTTTATCTGATTGTATCCTGAAGATCCATCCATAAACGAAAAAATTTCATGTGTGGATTCTATGTTGGCCATCAATTTTGGGATTGGTAAAGGAAATTTTTCTTTTTAACCAACACTATATTAGCCAACCATGCCAGAAAATTTTCTTCTTATATAAAACCAGCCTCAATTAATTTATTAACTTCGGCAATGACTTGTTGTTCTATTTGGACGCACATCCTTCTCGGAGCTTGTTTAACAAGGATTGCAATTTGATTTATCCCAAGTTTGTGGACTGCAACTTATGGAGCTAGCTCATGCATTTCTTCATAAGTCCAGGCAAAACAGTCTTTGTATTATTTCAACAGTTGAATTATTTCTTTCGCTTCCATGTCGTTAAGGAACAAACTAATGAAAGTTGGTTTTAGGTTTTCATTAGTACCTAAGTTTATTTCTTTTAATTCATCAACTGTCACTTTAATTGCTTCTTCCAATTCTGGAGAAGCATCTTCGATTGCAAGATCATATGTTTGTTCAGAATAAAGTTCTTTAGTGATGACTAGGCAAAATTTCATACATCTAGGGGTTCTAGTGTGCCAAATCCAATACCCTCCTTAGAGTTAGGTTTTTGTTTATTGTTATCCCACATTTGTTCAATAAAGTGTGGTTGTTTTAAAGATCATTGTTTGAGCATTAAACTATTTTGAATAATTTTTTGTGCCTAAGGAGATTACAACTCAAAAGGAATTTTCTTTGATTTTCCAAAATTTTCATCTTATAATTTTATATCGATTTTAGTACTAGAAGAAGTAGAGCCAAGTCTAAACTTAATTGGATTTTTTTCATCACCATATACTTCTTTGACCACTAAATCCACGATTTTAGAAGTAGAAATTGAAATTAGGGTCATAGCGTGCATATAATGATTAATTTTCTCATACATTGACTCAAATCATTTTCTTTGTTTTCTTCTTCAAGAGGTATTTTGAGCTGAGGTTCTTTTAGAACTACCGATGTTGTCTCTTCTTTTGCATCTTCTTTAAAGTCCAAGTGAATTTTGAACTTCAATGATTTCTTCATTTTGACAATTGGGTTCTCATTCCCTTATCCTTGTCCTCGACCTTGATCTCAGGTGCAAGTCTGATGAATATTATCACCCTTCGCCTGTGTTGAAGAAGAATAGTCTTTTTCATTTATTTTCTTTTCTTTGTCTTCTTCTTTTGTATTCTTCACTACTTCTCTAGATAATATTGTTTGTTTTATTGGAGCATAATATGCAGCGTCTTCATGTACTTTAATTTCTTGAACTAAAAATGGTTGTAGATCTCCTATGATACAACATTCTTATCCTTTTTGTAAATATTTTATGCATTGATGCAGTGATGAAGGAACCATTTTATGCTAATGAAGCAATGGTTTGCCAAGTTAAGCATTAAAAGAGGTATCAGAATCGATGATATAAAATTTTACCGTTGTCACCAAATCATCCATTTTTAGGATCAATGATATTGACCCTAGAGCTCGTTCTCCTTTTTGGTTAAATTATCGTAACATCATTGTATTTCTTGATAGTTAGGATGTGTCAATATCCAAATACACAAGAATTCATAAATTCATTATGTTAATCGAGGCACTTGGATCAATAAGCACCCTTGAAAGTGTCGTGTCGTTTATGTTTACTGTGATGTACAATAGAAGATTTTATTCGATCGTTCTAAGTAACAAGTCATTCTCAGAAAGTGTAATATTTATCTGTTCTTCAAATGGATAAGCTTCACTCTGGGTGATACTAGCAAAAGGAGCTAAGCAAATGTCTAGGTTTAAAAGGGCTTTTATCAATGACTCGCTCATTTTTTTTTAGAAAGCATAAGGGCGTCATAAATGCTCAATTTTGCTAGTAATTTTCTCAGATGAGTTAATACATTATAATTCATTTTGTTGTGAGGATTATCTTCATTTCTTTCAGATAGCCGTAGGTGTATCGGAGGAATGATCTTTTTCGATGTGACTATTTTTTTTTCTTTCTTTGGGGAGCCATTGTGGGAGGTAGAATTTTTCCACTTCGCAAAATAATTTCAACTATTTCTTCTAGTTAAATTTTTTTTGAGTCTAAAGGTTCCAAATTTATGGAAATTGGTGTTCCTTGTAGCTGGTCAGGATAATGTACGATTTTAGTATTATCTACAGGATTAAAATTGGAACGATCATTTACAAAAGTATCATCCAAAAAAGAAAGAATGCAATCAGAACTGGAAAAATTATTATTCACTGTAGTGGTAAAAAGGAAGTCATACAAAGTTATCGATTCAAGACATTTCCTCCCTTTATTCAAAACAAATATCCTAGTGGAAGATAAAGAAATACGAGGACAAGGAGATACGAAAAGAACAGTAGTCCCTATGTCTAGAAGACCTCTAACCCTATTCAGTTCTCTTTTTTTTCTTTTCCTTCTTGGAAGATTTTGTAACTTGTAAATCCTGAAGGATCCTCTCAAAAAATTTACCTTAAGCAGTGTCGATTTTGTCTTTGTCATCAAGTATAGGACTAAGTTAATCGATCAAAATCATGTTCATTGAACCTTTTTCTGGTTCTTTCAGATACTCATTCGGGATTACTATATTCGCTTCTTTAAACTTGCACTCTAATTAGTCTTTGAAGATAAAGCATTCTTCAATTTTATGTCCAAGCATCTTGTGATATAGACAATAATTGGGATTGTCTTTCATGTCAACCTCTCCTAGCCTTTTAGCCTCAGGCAGGTTGAATTATGGTACCTTTAGCAGGTTACGAAATATTTTTCAAACAGCCTCTGTCTTGAACGAATATTCCTTATTCATTCTTGCAATCATCATTCTCTTTTCTATCGGTACTAGAACTGGTTGTTAAAAGTGTAATTGAAAACATGTCTGTTGTGGAGGTTGGTTCTGTCATTGCTTCTGTTCTGGCTGAACATGAATCACTTGTTTACCCTTTTCTGCAATGTTTCCCAATTTTTTTTCAAATGTTTTGACACACTTTGTCTTTTTTATTTTTTTCACTACACTCGTCTGCTTAGCTTCTTCTTGAAGATTGGCATCTTTATTGAGCATTTTTTCAAATGGCTTTATTGTGAATACTTTAAGCATGAATGTTATAGTACCATGAATATTTTTAAGCGGGATTTCGATACATGTTGTTCCTGAAGTTGTGGTTCACATTTCATGCTCAGATTTCTCTAGTGCAAAACGTAATATACCAGACTCTCACTTGATTGTTGTTTCTTTACCACCAGATCACCAACTACTGTATGGTGTTGTGCTTCAGTGAATTGTTGAATGAAGAGGCTTTCAAGTTCTACAAAAGTTTTGAGGAGACCATTAAGAAGTTTCACATACCAGTCAAAGGTAACTCCTGTGAGACTTTTAACAAATTGACGGAATAGAACAGCGTCACTTCCTCCCACGTTGCAGCAACTCACTCTGAAGCGTGCAAGATGCTGACGAGGATTACTAGTCCCATCAAACATTTTGAAGAGAACAGGAACAAAACCTTTAGGGTATTGGACAGAATGAAATTTCTCTGGATAAGGTCTACACTTTAGAATTAATGATCCAGCCTTTACTTGAGCCATTGCTTTTGTTCTACCAATTGCGTGATTTCTTTTCTGGAATTCCACTTTATGAGGAATTCTTTTTGTCTTTCGAGTGCTTTCTTCAATTTTTATTGGCTCTCTTTTTTCCTTTAAAATGATAAATTCCTCTGGATCCGTTGGTAGATTTTGTAAAGGTGCCGCCAATTCTTCCACTTTTTATTTGAGACAATTGATTTGTTCATCCCATTTTTTGAATAATCACTCGTAATTCTTCTGTCATATCTTCTTCATTTAATTCTCGTGCTGAGGCGGTAGATCATGTTTCTAACATGTTTATTTTAGCGACCTCGTCATTTGAACATTTTGAAGAATCTTTCTTTTTACATATTGAGAATTGTTTAATATCATTTTTCAACATTTTCAATCTTTCCTCGAATGATTTTATAGGAAGTTCTTCACAAGTTCTTTCATGAGAACTCTCTACAGGAGTACTCACAATGTTTGAGATTCCTTATGATGATCTCATTTCCATACATTATATTTAAGTATAGGACGAGATATCCTGGGAAGTATATCATCATGTTATGAATAAGAATGATCACCACTTTGTAACATTTGGACTAGAGCCTTCATTTTAGCAGATGTGTCATCTACTTATGATATTAATTTATTATGTTTGGTCCTATTTTTTGTGACGGTTACATTTTCACTCTTGGCCCCAGATGGAATTTCACTGGTACCTGATTACACTGACTATCTAATGGGAATTCTTGATCCATTTCTTGATAGTTAGGATCCTCAATTGTAAGAATTCTTCTTTCCATTGTCGTACAGACTGGACATCTCATTTTATCTAACATTCATGAAATTGAACATTTATCTTTTCATGCTAATCTTTTAAACATAGAATATATGGTGTGAATTGACGGAGAATTTCTGGGTTGGAACGTATTATCTTTATATTCAATAGGTATTGGAAAATATCGATTTTCTTTTGAAAAAGAAGGGTTCCCAAAACAATTTGTTCAAATTCAGATGTCTTAAAATCTTCATTTTCGTTCCATTTTTTCTTTATTTTAAGAGAACGAGTTTCATTTCTCCTTTGGGAACGAGTTTTTGGAACATTTTTGGAACAAGATCCAACTTCATATACGAATGGTGGTCGAATATCTCTTTCTTGTTCAATACAAATTTTCTTTCATTTTCTATCAATTTGCTCTTCCATTTCCTCATAAATATATTGTTTTATGGGAATGTCTTGAGCTAAGTCTTCTGTAAAGTGAAGAAAATCTTCTTAAGGTTCCAGATTGAATTCCTCAAAACAGTGTATGTCAGTTTGATATGGATTATATAGTGCAAATTCAGTTTTGTCAAATAATCCAAGGTCATTCTGATAAAAGTAAGCATCTTCATCAATTAGCATATTGATTTCTTGAATGTAAGAAAAGACTGAATCCGGGGATTCCATTGCAACTTTTCTGAAAATTTAAGGAAAATAAAATGTCATGGACTCATTCATAAACTGGGAATTTATTATTATTTTTTTATTTTATCTTATCTTGTCGTTATGAAATGTCAAGAATAACTCTTTAAAGAGTTAGATTTTGAGAAGATGTGGTCCTATCTATCAAACAATGAAATTTTTTTTGAAAACAAGTGATTTAGCAAGAGATGAGAAGAAAGAGGCTCCCCAGCAGGGTCACCAAATAAAATCACTTGGTGGTGTATGAAGTTGTGGAATGTTAGCCTGTCACCGTCGAGATTGTCTCATATTGATGTGAGGTGTGAAATGTCAATGTTATTGTTTAAGGGATTCGCCACTGTGTTTATCTATCATATCACCTTAATCTTCAAGAAATCTTACATCTTCAGATCATGTAGAATATCCTTAGACGTTAAGAAATTTAAAGAAAAGAATGTCTGATAAGATAGAAAATAGTAGAATAAGAAATGTTAGAGATAATCCTTACAAAAGAGAATTCTAGAATGTCATATTCTATAACTTTTTATATAAGGAGGATCACAAGTATGATTTTGATAACCACAAATTTCTATGTATGATACCTATCCTGAGATCTTAAATCTCCGATAAGAGCAAGCTCCTATAGGTAATTACATCTTAGACAATTAGGATTGTCTAAGAAAACTTCTGATTAATGTTAACACTTATTTTCTATGAAATTTTAAGAACAAGAAAAGAACGTCAACATTCAATCCTAAGGATAATATGTTTCTAAGTGTTACGTACTACCTTAAAGGTTTGATTTTGTCAATGTCATTTGTTATGTGAATTTTTTTTTTATTTTTTATTTGTCATTTTTATGTCGTTCTGTCTTGTAGTTTGTCATTTGTTTGGTGGCTATTCTAAAATTTTACTTTTTGAGATTATCCTAAAAGTTTAGGTTTTGTTTCAATGTTTGTCATTTTGATTTTATTTTGTTATTGTTGTTTTGTTAATATTGTTTTGTTTTATTTTGTCAATGTCGTTGTTTTGATGTCATTTTGGTTTTATTTTGTTTTGTTGTCATTTATCCCATCTTCAGAATGTCGCCCTGCAAAATAGAGTTAGCACACCCTAATAACATGCAAAATAAATCTAAAGTGGAACTTGTCTTCAACCTGCAAGAAAAATAATGTCATAAGAATTCTTACAAAAGAAATAATGTCAATTTTATTTCTTAAAGTGTTAATTTAGTTGATTAAGTTTTAATTTTTAGACAACCCGGTTAGGATGTCTATGGCTCCGTCATCCAATGGTCATTGGATGCCTTGATTTACTTAGTCCTAAAGGTGTTTAAATTAGGACCGGAAGACTCTTATCAACAACCAGGATTGCATCATCGAAGAAAGCTTCATAGATCAAGAACATTGGGGTTCAAGTTGCATTTGGTGATCTTTGTTCATTAAGATCTCATTTAAGTTTTAATGTCTTTTCGGATTTTAGGTTGAAAAATTTTAGGTTGTTTATGATTTATTAACCAATTAAAATTTTCCTTGTGTCATTTTGATTGATTTTTATATGTCGGTTTTAATTTATTTATTTAAGTCTGATGTAATTTAGACCTGAAGAAGGGAGTCAAGTTTATTTAGATCTAATTAGACTTGAGAATTTTAGATTCAGTGTCGTTTGAGTCTAATGATTTTGAATTAAAACTAATATGAATTAGATTTAGGAATTTAGATTCAAATGTCTTTTGAATCTTAAGGTTTTGAATTAAGTCTAATATAAATCAGACTTAGAAACTTAGATTCAGTGTCGTTTGAATCTAATGATTTCGAGTTAAATCTAATATGAAATAGATTTAGAAATTTAGATTCAATGTCTTTCAAATCTAAAGGTTTTGAATTAAGTCTAATATAAATTAGACTTGGAAACTTAGATTTAGTGTCATTTGAATCTAATGATTTTGAGTTAAATCTAATATGAATTAGATTTAGGACTTTAGATTCAAATGTCTTTTGAATCTAAAGGTTTTATGAAATTGAACTAAGTCTAAATGTAAATTAGACTTAATGTTTAAGTCCTAATATTAGTTGAACCTAAAGAAATTTGGTTAACTTTAAACTTAGATTTTTAGGTCCCGATGTCAGTTGGTCCTAATGATTTGGTTGGGTTTAATTTGATTTGTATTGGATGTTGAATTTAAGTCCAATGTAGGTTGAACTTTAAGTTGATCCTAGGTTCAATGTGGCCTGAATCCTAAGTTAAGGATTTTGACTTAAGTTCAACTTTTAGTTGATCTTAAGTTAAAAATTTGGTTTAAATTCAATGTGATTTAAACCTAAGGTTAAATATTTTGACTTAAGTTCAACTTTGGGTTGATCTTAAGTTAAATGTTTGGTTTAGGTCTGTTGACCTCATTTTTGATGAGGTCTTTTGCTTCTCTCTTTAGTACTTAGGATCTAGCCTTAGGCTTTTCCTTTGAATAATCTTAGAGGACTAGAAGTGGAACCCACCCTTTAGAAGTTCAAACACCTTTTGACTCCCTGCAAACCCCACAAGCTTGATTGTAGACCCCTAATCACCTAGAGGGTTGAAATCAAATGTGGAGGTTTAAAGGGAGAGTTCCATATAGGACTTCTTGGCCTTAGGAATACCCTGGGTGGCCTGGTCTGGTGAGGGTTGACTTTTACATACACTAAACTCTCACACACATTCCAAGTCCTAAAATCACACTCTCACCCAACTTGACTTCCTGACTCATGTAGGTAATTCATATGGATGGTCCTTAACCCCTAAGCCCCTGTCTAAGAGGGTTAGGAACAACATAGTGAATGCCTCAAATGAGTCCTCTCATGGCTCATATGGGCTTAATATGGCTTCATGGCTCAACCAAAGTGATTCCATTCTACTCAAATTTGATCAATCTTCATTTTTCCAAAATTTCAATTTTTGACCCCCGGGGCCCTACACCTACTAAACCTACCAAAAGCCCTTGGAACTACACAAAATTTACAAAAACACCTAAATTACCCAAAATTCCTTAAAATCAATCCTAAACATTTCCCCTCACTCAAATGGATCATCCATGGCCAAAAATACCAAAAATTCCAAAAGTACCCCCCCAACCCTCTAAATACCCAAAATGCCCTTCTTAGCCCAAAAATCCAAAAATTTATAAAATTCCCAAAAAAACTCTAGAAAATTTCAAATATTCCTAATTTCATTTTGTTCAACTATACCATTGGCTAATTTTTCCAATTTACCCCACTTTTACCAAAACCCCCAATTTGGCCCATTTTAAACCCAAGTGAACCCAATGTCAAACCAAACCACCCCAATTGACCTCAATTTTGGTCCAATTCAATTCTAAACTTCAAATCAACATCCCAAATATCAATTTAGACCAAATCCAAGTCCAATTTGATTGACATTTGAGCCCAATTTCAATTTGAGGCCTAAGGCCCAATTTTGGCCCATGAGCTAAACCAAGCTCGAACCCATCCAATTCAACTCCAATTGGTCCCAAATCTTTTCTAAAGCCTTCCTAAAACCCCCATAAACAAAACACTAACTTGATTTGCCCAAAATTTGAACCTAAACTCCACCAAAACTTAACCCAAAGCCAAAATCCCTTAAATTGACCTAAGCCCAAACCTAACCCAAATGGGCCCAAACCCCCAAAATTAGAGCACAACCAAAGTTGGAAACTCCTTGTGACACTCCCATGAACATTTCTCAACATTAATTTTACATCAAATCCAACTTTAGCCCAACCTTAACCCAAGTTAGCCCAATTTGGCCCACCTTGGCCCCTTTACCAAAAAGGCCCACTTAAACCCAATTCAATTCAAAATCACTTTAAATTTGTTCCAAATCACTCATGACACATGCATAAACCAATTGCAACATTTACTTGACACAATAATTTACAAAATTTTCAACCCAAATTTATTTTAAATCCAAAAGCCCACTTCCTTAAACTACTTCAAAAGCTCATCCCAAGACAATTTCAAAAGCCTAAAATTGATTCTAAAGCCCATATGACTTTTTCATTTGTCATCCATTTAATCAAAATCATTCCCTAAGTTCCAATTCCATCATCAAATAAATCCAAATCAAGCATCATGCCAAAATACTCCTAAATTTCAAAAATCCCAAAATCCCTTTCTCATGCAAGTGAGCCAAGCCATTCCTAAGCCATGAGCAAGCCTTGGAGCCATGCACAAGCCAAATGAGAGCCATGAGAATCTTAGGATTGTCAACACCCATAAATGGAAAAAGGAGGAGATCCTTTAAGCACTCCTTAAGAGTCATTAATCATTCCCATGTCTCCCCTAACTCATGCTTAAGCTTAATTGTACTTGGATTGTGACTTAACCCCACTAATCAAGCTGATCCAAATGACTTTCTCTTCAGCCCAAACTAGCCATGGGGAGGTGCACCTAGCTTAATCCATGCATTGGACCAAATTAAGCCAAAATGACTCTTACCCCATTCCATTTTAATCAAACCTCCTTACACATGGCAATAGCCATTTTCTTGCACCAAACCCCAGCCCTGACCTCACGGTCAAGATGGTGACCAATACCTGGCCGGCCAGCCGCCTGGGTCACCAGAAAACACCATGGCCGAGAGCTCCATGTGAGCCAACTTTTTCAATTCTCCCTGGCTGAGCTGTCCCAACCCAAATGGACACCATGGCTGTTTTTCTCCTCCCCTGTGCAGCTGATCCTGGCCTCCAAACCCACCTGGGAGGCCCTCTAGCCATTCCTATTTAAACAACACCATCTCTTAGCCAACTAGAGGAGTTAAACCAAACCTTACCAAAACTCTGCCAAAATCATTCCAGACCCCTCTCTAGACATAGAGAACTTGATCCCCACTGAAAACCAGACCTAAAACCCTCTCTGTGAGCTCAATTTCTGAGTTGAAAATCTACCGAAAAAATAGGACACTTCACCACAGTGAGCCAATCTCCAAATTTATTGATCCTACACATTCACCAGACCAAGAGAAGAAGTTCCCCAGCAAAAACCCCCTCACCAGGCCAGCCATTGCTTCCATCCTCTAAGCTTTGTGATCGGCCTTGGTCACTTTCATACTTAGACAATTCTCCAGAGCCAGAGACTTCATCTGGAGCTTGCCTGGACTCAATCGAAGGTGACACAACTCTCAGTTCGAAGCTTCACTTCTCTGAGCAAAGGTATGAACTTATTCTTCCTCCCGAGCTTCCAGCGATTCTCCATTCTGTTTTGGTTAATTTCATAGCCTATAAACCATATGGATGTGTTCGTCTCTTCAAGACGAATCCATAGAGCATAAGGACACAAAAATCCATTGAGAAATGAGTGAGATCTTAGAGTTTTAGTGTGGACTGTCACGGGTGCACACCAGTCGTAGACGATGACCAGGAGCCGTTGGATCGCGCGTGTATCGAGCGGACGGTTGAGATCAAGTCGGACGGCGCAATGGTACATGAACCGCGGGACGGGTGGCTGCTGACTCAAGTGGCGGCGTCGAATGGGAGCGCGACACGTGGGCTTTCGATTCGCCGTAGGTTGACGCGGCGCCGAGTTGGATAAGTAGGAAATTAGGGTATTTTTGAATTATTTAAATACCAGAACTTAGAAAATTCATATTTTTGCATAAAAAGATCACAAAAATAAAATAAAAACACCCTCTTGCTCAGTGAACAGAGGAGAATAATGTGGAGAAGAAATCAAATTAATTGGATGAGTATTTTATTTTTAATAATTTATTTACTGTTTTTAGTATTTTGATTCTTCATTTACATAAACAATTCACCATGGCATGAGACCATAGGGCTTTTGAAGCCTCTGATCCTGGGAACATTCCCTGAAATTTTCAAGGTCAGAGGCCATCTATGTGAAAAGTTATTTAATTTTTAAGTTCATGTCACTGTTTTAGTTATTTTAATTCCAATAATTAGCATGTTGTAAAATAAATTCTAGAAAAATTTGGTGATGTTCCTCAGGACCAGAGGACCCTATGAAAAATATGTTTTGAGTTAATTCATTCATAATAACCTTTATTGGCCTAAACCTCTAAAATTGAATTTGATTTAATTAGGGTTAACCACACATCAAATTGACTTGAAAATAATTCTCTATTACTCTTTTGGGTCAGAGAAATCTTACATAAAATTTTGAAACCAATTAGACTTGATTAGCCCCACCAAATGGATTGATTAAGCCTCATAAGCAAAATGGAACTTTAAAAATTCATGACTCCAAAAATACTTTTCAAAAATTCACAAAAATGATTTTGGAGCTTCTCTGATATTAGGGGAGTTTAGGAAAATTAAAATTGGAATTTTCTAAAAAAGTTGATTTTCCACAATATTTTAATATTTTAATAATTAAAAAATAATAAAAATCACAAAAATATTAAAAATCATAAAAATGTCACATTTTTACTCCTAATCACTTAGGAACAAACCAAATATTTTTCCTAAGTCCCTAGGGTAAGATATTGAATTTTAAAGGCTTAATGTAATTTTTAATATTAAAAAATGAATTTTCAACCTTCTTCACTAAAATAATTCTAATAAATCAAAGAAAAATTATAAAATTATAAAATTAATTTCTTTGAACTCCTTGAGGTCAGAGAGATTTAAGAAAAATATAAAATCTATTTTTTAACTTTAATTTAATTTTATAATTAATTAATACTCTAAAACTCAAAATAATTATAATAAATAAAATATAATTCAAAAAATCACAAAAATTGGTCCAAATGGTTCTCTACTCATTAGAAACATCCTATAATTTTCTTAAGGACAGAAACTTTACCTTGGTCATATTGTTGAATTTTCTTTGAAAATCCTTATTTTCTACTAAAAATAATTATATAAATAAATTAAATTCAGAAAAATCATATTTTCTCCTCTAATGTCTTAATTGCATGTGAGTGAGGTGACAAAAAAATTTCAAATTCATTTGAACTCAATTTAGTGAGTTATGAAATTAACAAGCTTAAAAGGGCATAAAGGTAATTAAAAATTTTAACCCTTAATTAAAACTTTAGGCTTAATCAAAATGGGGGGTAAAATATTTGATTTTAACTTTCCCTTGGATGATTGAAACTTAGGGAAATTAAGGGGTAGAAACCCATTAAACACTTTGAAAATATCAAAATGAAACTTTAATTAATTAAATAATTTAAATTTTGGAAAGAATATATTTAAAATTTGGATTATTAAAATAGGGATATTATTAAGAGAATATTTATTCTTTAATTTAAAAATCCCTAGATAAATCACTTTAACAATATTTAGTTCCTAATTAAGAATTAAATAATAATCCAAATTAACAATTAAAATTAAAAATGAAAATTAAACTAAAATTAAAATTAAATAAAATTAAATTAAATAAAAAGTAATTTAAATTAAACTAAAATTAAATTAAAATTAAATTAAATTAAAATTAATTTGAATTAAAATTAAATTAAAATTAAAATTAAATTAAAATTAAAGTTAAACTAAAATTAACAATTAAAATTAAAACTAAATTTAAAATTAAAACTAAAATTAAATCAAAATTAAATTAAATTAAAATTAAATTAAATTAAACTAAATTAAAATTAAATTAAATTAAATTAAATTAAAATTAAATTAAAATTAAATTAAAATTAAATTAAAATTAAATTAAATTAAATTAAATTAAAATCAAATTGAATTAAATTAAATTAAAATCATTTAACAACAAACCTAAATGAAATCATTAAGAATTAAATCAAAACATATCAATAATTTCAACACCTCTTTCTATCTAAGTAAATTTAAAACATGAATATCAATCTGAAATACCAAGATAATTGAAAGTGTAAAAATTTAAATCAAATCTAAAATCATTTGAACACTATTCCAAACTTAAAATTTATAATTAAAACCTCATAATTAAATTAAAACACTTTAAACCATTAACTCAAACTTTTAATTAATTATGATTAAAATTCTCGATAAACCAACTTGCCCTTAAAGGTTTTAATTATTATAACTCTTAAATAGAGTACTAAGTGAGATGTCACTTCATTCATCAGGTAATCAAATACCTAAGTTCACTGAGCAAGAAACAAAGTTTAGCTAAACTCCTGGATGATTAATTCACCTGTGTAACTAAATTTACTTGGACTCAAAACAATCCCAGAAATATTGAAAAGATGTTTAGGACTCGTCCTAAGCACTTCCTCAATATGACGGGATGTTTTAGAAGAACAACTGAATTTAATTGTTCTTTGATGAAGAAAATCATCCTTAAATCAAACCAAGAACCTAGACGTCATAGGAGATGACTAGTTATAGGATTAGGAATTTGGTAGACAATCAAAACCCTTCCCTAGCTATACCTAGGTATCTGTTGAAATATTTAAATGCCTTAACATGTGTTTTAAGTACAACTTAGGATGACGGGAAGACCCTCAAGGTACGCTTTTATTTTATTGCAATTTACTTTATTGCAATTTACTTGCATCCACTGTACTTTACTTTTCTTGCATGATAAATAAAACTGTTGCATGAAAACCAAAACTTTTAGGATAGTCCCTGAACTGAAACCAAAACTAAATTAAAAGTCATTGCAAGATAAAATTCACCGCCACAACATTCCAAAATATAAAACAACTCAAAATTTAATCACAAACAGAACAACAAAACTACAATCACAACTAAATTAAAACGTCTCATTGAATGATCGGGAATAGCTCGGATGATGTAACCTACGTGTTGCTAACGGGATTTCCCAAGGTCTAAATGAAAGTATGGAACTCATTCAGTTGAGTTTAGCAAATTCATCTGGACTAAGTGAATTCAATGAAAATAACGATCTTTGGGATGACGGAACCAGTGGGATCTTAATCGGTTACGTTTAAACAACTTTAAGATTTGTTTTAATTAAAATATTAAAAACACTTGGATTTTAAGATTTTATCTAAACCAAAACACTTCTCTCATCTCCTGATTTATGACTTCTAAAACTAAACCTCTGCGACAACAAGGAGCTCGGAGCATGGTGGGCAGCTCGACTATCGTCATCGAGTCGAACTCGGATCTACTTCAGCAAAATTTTCTTAGAATTAAATAACCAAGCCATAGGACTTCGAGGTGGTTTGCCTAGTGCAACATAAATCCTCAACTCTTCTTTAGGCATTTGCATAATAATGTTTTACAAATTAAGCCCTAACCAGTCTTAGGATTCCGAGGTAGTTGTTTGGTACGACATAAACCCTCATATCTTCAAGGCTATTTGTATGATCATGTCATACAAATACAAGTCCTAATTAATTAAAATTGGCAGGATTGCAATACTAAATAAATTCCCAAATCGAAGCCAAATAATAGGATAGTTTGGGAAGTTGCCAAGATTCTTATTAGATCCTCAACTTCTCCTACTTCTCTTCCTTTGGACTCATGAAAATAACTGTTCCAAATTTGATCAAATCCCTATTAAAATTTCCAAAATCCAATTTTTTGAAAACATTAAACTTTGAAATTATTTAGAGCAAAATCACTTATCATTATCGAGAGTTTTCTTAAATAATTCTCGTCATTTAAGATGTAATTAACTATAGGGGCTTGCCCTTATAGAGAACTTTAAGAACCCATGTAATATAAACCCTGCTTAATTCCTTTATATTAATCAGGGGAACTTGTCGGCTTATAAAATTGGTTCGCAAACCAAACGGATGTCACAAATCTTCTAGTTTATTTAATCGAGCCCCATCATCAAGCAGTGTGTCTATTCTATGGCATAGATATACATTTTGTGGTGCGGTGCTCGTTTATATAAACTATTCGGGATATGAGATCAGTTTGATTTCACATCTTAAAATTTTCAAACTTAAAAATTATTTTCAAAAGCAAATACTACTTTTTAAATTTTTTATTTAAATTAAATTAAAAAATCACCGGCAATTTCTGTAGGCGACACTTTTTTTTAAAATACAACACTTAACCTAAAAATATGCCAACAAGGTCCAATGTGATTTGAACCTAAGTTAAAGGTTTTGACATAAGTTCAACTTTGGGTTTTTCTTAAGTTAAAGGTTTGGTTTAGGTTCAATGTGTTTTGAAAAATAAGTTTAAATTAGGTCCAATGTATGTTGAACCTATGTTAAGTTTAGGTTAAGCTAAAGTTAGGTTGAGCCTAATTTTGGTTTAAGTTAGGTTAAGGTCAGGTTTAAGGTATGTTGAACTTAAAAGGTTTAGTTTCACTTAGGTTTAAGTTGGGTTGAACCTAAGTAAGGTTAAAGTTAGGTTCAATGTATGTTGAGTCTAAAAGGTTTAGTTTGACATAGGTTCAAGTTGGGTTGAACCTAATTATAGGTTAAGGTTAGGTTCAATGTATGTTGAACTTAAAAGGTTTAAGTTTAATTTAGGTTCAAGTTTGGTTGAACCTAAGTATAGATTAAGGTTAAGTTTAATGTATGTTGAACCTAAAAGGTTTGAGTTTAACTTCGGTTCAAGTTGGGTTGAACCTAAGTATAGGTTAATGTTAGGTTCATTATATATTGAACCTAAAAGGTTTAAGTTTGACTTAGATTCAAGTTGGGTTAAACCTAAGTATATGTTAAAGTTAATTAAACATAATCTAGATAAGGTTAATTAATTAATTAGACTTAACCTAAGTATATGTTAAAGTTAATTAAACATAATCTAGATAAGGTTAATTGATTAATTAGACTTAATTGTGGTTAAGTCTAATTAGGTTAAGGTTAATTAAACTTAATTTATGTAAGGTTTAATTTATTAATTAGACTTAATTGTGGTTAAGTCTAATTAGGGTTTAGGATTATTTAAAACTAATTTAGGTAAGGTTTAATTGATTAAATTAGACCAAATTAGGCTTAGGTCTAATTAGGGTTTAAGATTAATTAAACCTAATTTAGGTAAGGTTTAATTCATTTAATTAGACCTAACTTAAACCCTAAACCCTAATTAGGGTTAGGTCTAATTAGGGTTTAAGATTAATTAAACCTAATTTATGTAAGGTTTAATTATTTTAATTAGACCTAATTAGGGTTAGGTCTAATTAGGGTTTATGTTT
This sequence comes from Papilionanthe hookeriana x Papilionanthe teres, assembly GCA_022702705.1. Lineage (NCBI taxonomy): Eukaryota > Viridiplantae > Streptophyta > Magnoliopsida > Asparagales > Orchidaceae > Papilionanthe > Papilionanthe hookeriana x Papilionanthe teres. The sequence continues at coordinate 174,856,643 of CM040422.1, forward strand.
AATTAAACCTAATTTAGGTAAATTTTAATTGAGTTTGATTAAGTCTAATGTTGGGTTAGACGTAATTAGGTTAAGTTTCTTCTAAAGCTAATTTGATTAAGGTTTGATAGGTTTAATTAGGCCTAATGATGGATTAGACCTAATTAGATTTTATTAAGTTAAAACTAATGTGATTAAGGCCTAACTTGATTTAATTAAGCCTAATTGTCTTGGACCTAATTAGTGTTTGATAAATTAAACCTAATGTGACTAAGTCTTAACACTACTTAATTAGGTCTAATTGGTGTCTTAGATCTAATTAGGGTTTGTTAAATTAAACTTAATGTGATTAAGGCTTAACTTAATTTAATTAAGTCTAATTGGTGTCTTAGACCTAATTAAGGTATGTTAAGTTAAACATAATGTGATTAAGTCTTAACTTGATTTAATTAGGTCAAATTGATGTCTTAGACCTTTATGAAGTTAAGTCTAATGTGATTAAGGCTTAACTTGATTTAATTAGGTCAAATTGGTGTCTTAGACCTAATTAGGGTTTGTTAAGTTAAACCTAATGTTATTAAGGATGAACTTGATTTAATTAATTCTAATTGGTGTCTTAGACCTAATTAGGGTTTGTTAAGTTAAACCTAATGTGATTAAGGCTTAAATTGATTTAATTAAGTCTAATTGGTGTCTTAGACCTAATTAGGTTTTGTTAACTTAAACCTAATGTGATTAAGGTTTAACATTATTTAATTTAGTCTAATTGGTGTGTTTGATCTAATTAGGGTTTAGTTTAACGTAATGTGATTAAGGCTTAACTTGATTTAATTAAGTCTAATTGGATTCTTTGACCTAATTAGGGTTTATTGAGTTAAACCTAATGTGATTAACTTGATTTAATTAGGTATAATTGGTGTCTTAGACCTAATTAGGGTTTATTAAGTTAAACCTACTGTGATTAAGGCTTAACTTGATTAAATTAGGTTTAATTGGTGCCTTAGACCTAATTAGGGTTTGATTTGTATTAAGCCTAATGTAATTAAGGCTTAAGGTGATTAATCACGTCTAATGAGGGTTTAGACCTAATTATGGTTTATTAAGTTAAACCTAATGTGATTAAGGCTTAATTTGATTTAATTAAGTCTATTTAGTGTCTTAGACCTAATTAGAGTTTTTAAGTTAAACCTAATGTGATTAAGGCCTAACTTGATTTAATTAGGTCTAATTGGTGTCTTAGACCTAATTAGGGTTTGGATGAGCTTTAGTTTCACATGGGTTGAACCTAAGTCAAAGGTTTGGTTTAGACCTATTTCAGTCTAGACTCAAAAATTGATTGTTTCCATTATAAAGTGAACTAAGTATGATGATTTAAGATAAATACTTAAACATTTAAAGATTTTTAGGGTTATTGAATTTAAAACTTATAATTTTAACTCTAAGATTAAAGATGTCATTTCAAATTTTCAAATGGCTAAAAATTATCATTTTAGAGTTTAAAGGTGTCACTCAAAATTTCCTAACCAATTTTAAATTTGATTTCCAATTTCTTTAATTTTTATAGTTATTTTTGGAAATAATTACAAAGTTTGATAGAAATCAGGAAATTAGAGCCTAGAGAGTTTTTCTATCCCTAGAAAATCATAGAATGTCTCTAAGGATGGAAAGATCATTTTATAAAAATTTCAGAATATTTGGAATTGTAAATAATTTTTAATAATTAAATTATTCCAGGGAGTAATTAAATAATTAAAAATTAAATATAATTCAATAATTCTAAATTTTGCTTTTAAAATGTTCTCCTTGTTCTCCTAAATCTAGGGGTATTTTTTAGTTTATTTTTGTGATTTTTCTGTGTCAAGTTATGAATTTTCAAAGATTCCAGCCTTTAATTAAATAAGAAAATTCAGATTTTCTTATTTATCCATGAAAACGCTGACTGGATCATCGGATCCGTTGAATTCACACGTGGCACCATGGGATTGCTAGGCATTCCATGCAAGCACTGAGTTGGCCCGCTATTTAATGCATTTTGTATGGATGGATCAGAGGTCCGGCTCGATCTTTGCCATTTCCAAAACATGGGAATGGACGACATCCATTCATCTTCCACATCTGGTTCTTCTCGTGAACCGTTCGTGATCTAGGCGCAATATCTTGCTCGGATCTTAAAGAAACTTCATGGGGATTGTTCCATGAGCTTCATCGTGGCAAGACGATCATATCCATATGGATTTATGGATGCTTTGGATCAATCCATTTCATAAAGTCTCAGCCCGAGCACAAAATGAGTTATTTTGACCATACCTTAGTTTGATGAGGTGAAGCCTCAATCAAATTTGATAGGAAAGATCATTAAGTCCTTGCAAAGATCCTGGTATGTCCAATTTGGGGTGAAATCGAGCCTGAGTAGGAGTTCAACAAAATGGGTTCACGGCTTGATGTGGAACTAGGTTGGAGCTCACGGGAAGATAAAATTTTGATTGGAATCTTCTTTGTACACCTCAGAGAAGGTGTAGGAATGATTAATTTGAGGATTGGGAGAGGTCTATGTAGGACCCAAAAAATATCCTTTTTTGGGGTGTTTCGGGATGGCTAAATTAGGAGAAGATAGTGGGTTTGAAGGTTTGATTATGTGGGAAATCAATTACTTAAAGTATGAGGAATAAGTTTGGCAATGAGTGTTTGATGGTTTAAGGATTACATGTGTGTCTCTCCTCTTATGGGGAGCTCTCGGGTTAGGCTTATTTATAGCTATGGAGGGGCCATGGTTAAGCTTGGATAGGCTTGGGCTCACTTGGGGATGAAGGTAACTGTGCTATGATGACTTAGGGATAAGATTTCAGCTAGGAGATAATCATGGCTGAGTTCCCCAAGGCTAATCCATGGTGGGTTTACTCATGGTAATAGTTTGGTTCCATGTCTTGGCTTCCCCTTATTGGATAACTCATGAGGTGTTTTGTCATCTTTATGTATGAGCTGAATTTATCTCCCCCATGTAATGTCTCTATCTCATTCAAGAGGGTGAAGAAAGAATGACACATAATCTCATCCTCGTATTGTTTCCATAAGGAGACATGATGAGATCTCCATTCAATGAAATGGATTTGGCTCATATCCATTAGGTGGGAATAAGGTGTATGATGATTCAAAATTGAGTAAGTTAATCTTCATCCACATAGGGTAACACATCCTCCATGACTTTGTGAAAAAATGACACATAATCTCCCTTTCTTATTATTTTCAAAATTTGGTAATAATGAGTTCATTCCATGATGTAGGGATGACTTAAGCCAAGCTTCTTCTTCATTGGGTGGTTTGTAAGGTGAGTAATGACTCATCCATATCTTCCTTAAGCAATTTATAAAGGGGTGACACCTCTTTTATCCCTTCATGATGTTGCCATGATGAGCTTTAACCTTGGTTAAAATTCATGATTAATGGATTGGGTAAGGTGTTGTTTATGTCATAATGAGTCTAACTGGTCATGGGTGACCCATAGGTGACTCTCCATAAATTGAATTAATTTTACAAATCAATTATTAATTTTTGATGTCACGGGTGATGCCATAATTTCAAATACAATTTATCTTTATGTAATCATAAATCAATTTTTAATTAATTATATAATTAATTAAAAATGTAGAAAATTATAATATTAACTCATAAATTAATCAAAATGATTTTAAAGGTTAATCATTTGATTAGTTTTCTTAATTTAGTTTAAAATTGAGTATTCTGACCAAATTTGACTAAAGTTAGCCATAGTTGACCATAGTTGATCATAGTTGACTATGGTTGACCAGTCTATGTCCTGGGTTGACCCAGGTTATTTACATAACCTTGTCATGGTTGATTTAATCATGGGATCATTAATTTTGGTAAAGGGATCAAGGTTTGATTAGGGTTGAACAAATGATCATGTTTGATCATTTTAATGTCTTAAATTGATCAAATGAGTCAAATTTAACCAATTTGTTGTATAGGTTGACTTGGTGATCAATGGAGTTGGCATTGGGTCAGTGTGGTGGTCATTAGATAATGGATTGACCATTTTGACCAAATTTGACCATTTGGGTCAATGGTTGACTAGTTTGGTCAATGTGGTGGTCATTTGGTCATGAATTGATCATTTAGACTTAATTTGACCATTTGTGTCAAGGGATGACCAGTTTGGCCAATGGGAAGGTCATTGGGTCATGGATTGATCATTTTGACCAAATTTGATCATTTGGGTCAAGGGTTGACCGGTTTGGTCAATGTGGTGGTCATTTGGTCATGGATTCACCATTTTGACCTAATTTGACCATTTAGGTCAAAGGTTGACCAGTTTGGTCAATGTGGTGGTCACTGCGTCATGAATTGACCATTTTGACCAAATTTGACCATTTAGGTCAAGGGTTGACCAGTTTGGTCAATTTGGTGGTCATTGGATCATAGATTAACTATTTTGACCAAATTTGACCATTTAGGTCAATGGATGATCAGATCAGGGTTTGTCATTACTGATTTGATCATTTTAGGACATCATTAAAATTTGGGTTAAAAATATTTCATTAGGGTTTTACCCTAGACATTAGGGTTTAGTGACCATTGGTAAAATTTAGGAGGTGAGTAATGGTAGACTTTCTTCTCAAAATGATTTATAAATGATCCTCACGAAATTGAGGTGAACAACTGCTATAGCTAAAAAATAGCAGAATCTGTCCCAAAGTCTCCTAAAAATTATATCATTGATCTCACCTCCCGGCTTTTTGAAGCAGCGCTCAGGAAACAATTTTCTTGACTGTAAAGCATGCACATATCTGACTTCGGCCCGATAACTGAGAAACTTGTCTGAATCGTAACTAGCTTTCCCCTTGCTCCTCTTGAGTTTTGGTGTCATAATCTAAAAATTATTTAAAAATCAGAATAAATCTTAAAATCAAGCTGAACTCACTATAATCAACTTCTAAAAGCTTATACTACTAAATCTTTTTCACTATAATTCCCTTCAGTTTCTGGTGGAATGTTAGGCCCCACCAGAAACGAAAGATAAAAAATTGAATTAGAGCACGTTAAAATTCTTGAACCGACTCGATCTTTAGTTCATGAAGAAAAAAAAATGACTTTAATTTTGAAGTGAATCCCGCCATAATTCTTTTTTTTATATTTATGTTGTCGTCAGTCCAGAAAAGTGGATTTTATCGCTTTAGCTTGTCTTTGCACTTCGTTTTGAGCTGATTTGATTGATTTTTCTTGAGATGATAAAATATTGATCATGGAATCAGGAAATAATGTTAACTAGCTTCAATCGGAAGTAAGTATACTTTTGTTTTAGTTTGATTTAAGTTTTGCATTGCTGTGTTAAGTTAGTTCTAGCTGGTTTTTATTAGATGTTTTAGGCTATAGTTAGTGTGTTGTTATTTTTGTGTTATGGTGGTGTTCAACTTTGTTATTTTTGTTTAGAGTTCATGATTAGTATAGTGTTTGGGCTATTTTTTGTTTGAGTGAATTCTAGTCTTATTCTTCTATGTTGTTGGCATTATTTGGATGTTATTATAGTGTAATGATTTAGGGTTTAGGGATTGTATTGTTCTAGTTGTGTTATTGTTATATTATTGTTGTATTATTTTTGTGTTATCATTGTGTTATCATTGTGTTATTGTTGTGTTATATTGTGTTATAGTTGTGTTATAGTGTGTTATAGTTGTGTTAAAGTCTGTTATAGTTGTGCAATAATGTGTTATAGTGTGTTATAGTTGTGTTATCAAACTATTATGGCTGTGTTATTGGTGTGTTACGTTTGTATTATGGTTGTGTAACTGTTGTGTTAATGACATATTATTCTTATTTTATTATTGTATTATTACATGTTTGTTACAAATGTGTGATTGGTATTATTGCGGTGCTAGTAAAATCAATGCCTTGTGGTTGTTGAACGAAGCAATGCACTAACTTATACACATTAGGTTTTTGTGAAACCGGCCTTAAAATTTAATGCTACAAAAGCGAAGTGCCCTACCCGAACAGAAACCGCCGCTAAGCCGAAGGTAAAATGCCTAACATGTCAAGCTTAAGGAAACCGCTAAAGGAAAACCAAAGAATCCTAGCTGACGAGCCCTAGTTGAAGGGAAACTTGCAAGCCAAACAAACGAATAAAAAGAATGCTCGCTCCTTCTTGGGTGAAGAACACAAAGGAAGTGACAAAAGCTACCCTAAAGGTGCTTTTTTTGTCCGGTCGGCATTTTGGTGGGCTAGATTCGGGCTGGGTTGCATGAAAAAATGCATCATCTTCTAAATGATTGGAACCGGGTCATGGTAAATGAGCCTTTTTGTTTGAATTTTTGCACAGTGGAACCCACATTCCAATTGGATTGTTCTCAATAGACTCCACTCGCAATGCTACCTGGAGAGTTTGGAGGCAATAATTTTTCCTATTTCATGGGTCCAATTTTTAGCACCAAGAGCTTGAGGGATTCAGTGGTATCAGGTGATAGATGAAAACCTCATTTTCCACTGATGGAGAGTTTGACAATTTCCTACCAATGGGGATACAAATGAGTCAATCACATTGCTAGCTGCTTGGAAAGCATAAGCAGCTACAATCTGCACATAAAGATGTGGAGAAGTAGTTAGTGGCTCTAAGTAAAAAGAAATATGAGTTGCAGGTGGATTCATAAGAGATGTGCGCAAGCTCTCCAACTATAAGGCAGATATAAAGGATTTAAGAAATTACAAGATAAAGTTTTTGGGGAAGCTAAAAGATGAAATGCTCTGATCCCACCTTATTAGGGTCTTTGACTTAGTTGCAAGCACAACAGTTAAAACATCAACTCACATTGGTTGACCATTTTGAGTATTCTAGTGGTCCTTTCAGGAAATATGCAAAGCTGATTAAAGAAATAAATACTCAATTTGTGAAAATCGATGAGCATACAAGGAAGGCGAGCATAGATCAGGCGAAGAAAGGAGTATTGCATGATAATGTTCTATAGCTAAAGGTTGTTGGAAAACATGAAAGTGAATGTAGAATTTGTTGATAAGCTCACAAAGAATCTAGAATACATGTAACTCTTGGTTGATAACTATGAGCAAATGATAAGTTTTTTCTTAAAGGCTTTGGTGTGCAAGCAGGTCTTGTCCCAAGTCTCAACTGACGTGAACCATTTCTTGGATCTCACTGAGGAGTTTGCCAAAGAAGAAAGCAAGAATGAGAATTCGACTGATGTACAACTTTTTTTAACAATAATATTTTTTCTCTATTAAACTTATTGTAACCCAGATATTGATAGTGATTTCCCATATTCTCTATATATCCATTTTGTTTCTTAGACAGTATGATGCTTCAGGAATTTTCTTTCAAAAAAGCTAATTTGTTGATAATAAGATTTATTTTTTAATGATAAATAGTTAGTTTTAATGTGATGATTATAAAAAATAAACTCAATTTGATTACTATCATATTATGCTTGTGTATCCTTTAGTTGAAGTCTTAAAACAACACTGGTTTGGATAGAGGGTTCAAGTTAAGTCATCACCTTGAGTGATTTATTCCTCTCACAAGATGTATTAAGCGGATTTGATGTTATCATTATGTGGTTCCCTCTTATTTTCACCATATGAATGACCAGAGCTCTACTCACTATGGTCTTAGCACAGAGAGTAGAGTCTATTCGCTAAGTCTTGATCTAAGACCAATGAATTTCACTATATGGTCACTTGAATGTTGAAAATTTAATTAGAAAATCATGAAATTTCAAAAGACCAATGGAATATTTATCATTTCTAACAAGTCAAGGTGTTTAGAATCAACTCGTTGATATCTGATTCGTAGGTGTGCTATTATCGAATAGTTTCTTCAACCATGTTCTAATGAACAAACATAGAAAACATATCCATCCTTTTTTCATTTTATATGAAGATAAATTCATTGAAGTAATCTTTCTTCCCCTAAAGAAGAATAACATCCTTTGAATTTGAATGGTCAAAATATTGTATCAGTTACTGGTTACATATGATAAGTATCATCCTGATGGGATCTATCAAAAGATCAAGTATTTATTAGGGACTGTTTGGGGAAACTGCAGCCTATCCAGCTTATCCAGATAAGTAACTTATCAGGATAAGCTGCTGATCAACAACTGATCCGGATAAGTTGGCCAGCTGTTTGGTTTGTGCATTTGGAAAATAGCTGATTTGCATCTATTTCTGGATAAACAACCATTCTGGCCCTAGTCTGGATAAGTTGTCTAGCTGTTTGGTTTGTGCATTTGAAAAATAATTGATTTGCAGTTGTTTCTAGAAAAATGATCATTCTACTACTGTGTAGTGTTGACCTCATTTTTGATGAGGTCTTCTCTTCTTCTTTTTAGTACTTAGGATCTAGCCTTAGGCCTTTCCTTTGACTATCTCAGAGGATTAGAATTGGGACCCACCACTTAGAAATTCAAACCACTTCTTAACTCCCTGTAAACTCCACAAACTTGACTGTAGATCCCTAATCACCTAGAGGGTTGAAACCAAATGTGGAAGTTTAAAGGATGAGTTCTTATAGGACTCTTTGGCCTTAGGACTGCCCTGGGTGGCCTGGTCTGGTGAGGGCTGACCTACACAAACACTACACTTATACACTACACTTTCACACACCTCCTAAAAAATACACCCATACCCAACTTGTCCTCCTGACTCATGAAGGTGATTCACATGGATGGTCCTTAACCCCTAAGCCCTTGGCTAAGAGGGTTAGGAACAACATAGTGGATGCCTCAAATGAGTGCCTTCATGGCTCATGTGGGCTTGATATGACTTCATAGCTCAACCAAAATGATTTCATTCCACTTACATTCACTCAATCTTCAATTTTGCAAATTTTTAATTTTTGACCCAGGGACCACTACACACTTTAGCTTACCCAAAGCCTTGAAATTACCCAAATTTTTCAAAATTTCCAAATCACCCAAAATTCCCCAAAATTAACCTTGAACATTTCCTCACCAATCAAGTTGATCATCCATAGCCAAAAATACCAAAAATTCCAAAAATACCTCCCAATACCCTCCAAATACCCAAAATACCCCTCTTGACCCAAAAAATCCAAAAATTCAGAAAATTCCCAAAAAATTCCAGAAAATCTCAAATATTCCTAATTTCATTTTTTTCAACTACACCATGGGTCAATTTTGTCAATTTACCCCACTTTTGTCAAAACCCCCAATTTGACCCATTTTAACCCAAAATGGACCCAATGTCAAACCAAACCTATCCAATTGACCCAAATTATGGTCCAATTCAATTCTAAACTTCAATTTAACATTCCAAACACCAATATAGACCAGATCCAAGTCCAATTTGATTGACATTTGAATCCAATTTCACTTTTTGCCTTAAAGCCCAATTTGGACCCATGACCCAAACCTAACTCAAACTCACCCAATTTAACTCCAATTAACCTCAAATCTTTTCTAAAACTTCTTTAACATCCTTACAAACAAAACACTAACATGATTTGCCCAAAATTTAGACCCAAATCCCACTCAAATTCAACCCAAAGCTAAAAGGCCCAATTTTGACCTAAACCCAAACCTAACCCAAATAAGCCCAAACCCCAAAATCAAAACCCAACCAAAGACAAAACCTCTTTGAAACACTCCCATAAACATTTCCCAACATTTATTTTACATCAATTTCAACCCTAGCCCAACATTGGCCAAAGTTAGCCCAATTTGACCAACATTGGCCCATTTACCAAAGAGGTCCAAATCCAACACAATTCAAGCCCAAACCACTTCAAATTTATCCCAAATCATTCATGAAACCTTCCTAAATTAAATTCAACACTTATTGGATCCAATCCTTTGCAAAATTTTCATCCTAAAATTTGTTTTGAAATTTAAAAGCCCACTCTCTAAGCCATCTTGAAAGCCCATCCAAAGTGAAATCCAAAAGCCCAAAGCCCACATGACAATTCCTTCTCATCATCCCTTTAATTGGAATCAATTCCTAAGTCCCAAATCAATCATCAAATCAACCTAAATCAAGCACCATCTAAATTTTTCAGTAAATTGCCAAAATCTCCAAATTCCTTTTTCATATAAATGGATCCACTTTTCCTAAGTCAAGGATGAGCCGAATGAAGCCACATGCGAAGCCATGGACAAGCCACATGAAGCCATGGAAGGTTTGACATGTGACCAAGCCATTAATGGCAAAAGGAGGGCCCCTTTCCTAATCCTTCATTAAGTCTTTTTAACCATAAGCATGTCACACACTAAACCATGCTTAGCCACCTCACCATGGATGGAGACTTCACCACTCCACTGGCAGTGACCCAAGTGACTCTTTTCAGCCCAAAACCAGGCCTTGGGTGGTGCACCTAGCCCAAAAGGATGGGTTGACCCAAATCAAGCCAAAGTGGCCTCTCCCCCATACCATTTTAATCCAAGCACTTTACACATGTCCAAGCCCAATTGACTGCACAAACCTCCAGCCCTGACCCACCTGGACCTGAGGGTGACCCATGCCTGCCGGCCAGCCGCCTGGGTCGCCGGAAAACACCATGGCCGAGACCTTGGGAGGAGCCAAAGTTTGGAATTCCCACTGCTCGAGTTGCCTCATGCCCAATGGCCACCATGGTTGTTCTTCTCCTCACCGAAGCGGTCGATCCCAAGCCCTAACTCCCCACAGGAGAGCCTCCGACCGCGCTCTATTTAAACCCCACCTCTCTCGGCCATGGAAGAGGTGCTTGAACCAACCTTAAGGAAACTCTGCAAAATCATTCCGGACCACTCTCTACACATAGAGCACTTGATCCCCACTGGATTCCAGCCCGATTCCCTCTGGCGAGCTCGATTTTGAGTTCGAACTTCGGCACAAAACCGGGACACTTCTTCGCAGTGGACCAATCCCCAATTTGATTGATCCTACACCTTTACCGGACCAAGGGAAGAAGTCCGCGGCAAAAGCCCCCTCTCGAGGCCACCCATCTGTTCCGGACTCCAAGCTTTGTAATCGGGCGTGGTCGAAATCCTACCTAAACAATTCACCGGACCAGGAGACTTCATGCGGAGCTTGCGCGGGACGCAATCAAAGGAGACACAACCCTCAGATTGAAGCAACACTTCTCTGAGCAAAGGTATGAGCTAACTCTTTATCCCGAGCTTCTGGAGATTCTCCATTTCAAATGCCTTAATTTCATTGCATGATCACCGTATAGATGTATTCGTCTCTTCAAGGCGAATCCATAGAGCACAAGAACACGAAAATCCATTAAGTATTGAGTGAGATATTAAGGATTTAGTGTGGACAGTTCTCGGGCTAGGAGGCTTGGGGACGATGAACGGATGCCGTTCATTTAATACAAGCGCGGACAGACGGCCAGGATTGCGCCTGATGATGAGACGGAACGATACAGCGGGCCCCTGGAGCGCTGAGTCGGATGGCGGCGCCGAATCAGAACACGCCGCGTGGCCTTTCGGAGACGCTGAGGTTGAGTCAGCGCCGCGTGGATAAGTAGGAAAATATGTTATTTTTCTATTTATTTAATTCCCTAAACTTCAAAAATGCATAACTTTGTGTAGGAAAATCAGAAAAATAAAATAAAAATACCCTCTTGCTCAGTGAACAGAGGAGAATAATGTGGAAAAGAAATCATTTAATTTCATCAAGTATTTTATTTTTAATAATTTATTTACTCTCTGCACATTTTCAATTCTCCATGCATGTATACAATTCACCATGGCATGAGACCATAGGGCTTTTGAAGCCTCTGGATTTGGGAACATTCCCTGAATTTTCCAAAGTCAGAGGTCATCCCTATGAAGAGTTATTGATTTTTCAACTCTAGGTTGCTAGTTAGAGTATTTTAATTCCAATGATTAGCATATTGTGAAATAAACTCTAGGAAAATTTGGTGATGTTTATTATGACCAGAGGAACCTAGGAAAAATAGGTTTTGAATTAATCCACTTGGAATAACCTTAATTGGCTTAAACACCCAAAATAGGTCCTTAATTAATTAGAGCTAATCATACATTAAATTGACTTGAAATGAATTCTCCACTGACCTTTAGGATCAGAAGAACTCACCATAAAAATTTGAAGTCAATTGGACTTGGTTAGCCCTACTAAATGGTTTGATTAAGCCATTTAGCCAATTTAAACTTTAAAAATTCATAACTTTCAAAATACTTTTCAAGAATTCACTAAATTAGTTTTGGAGCTTCTCTGATATCAGGGGAATTTAAAAAAAATAAAATTGTAATTTTTCAAAAAAGTTGATTTTTTGCATTATTTTAATATTTTAATAATTAAAAAATAATAAAATTCACCAAAATGTCACATTTTGAATTTTAATCACTTAGGAACAAACCCCATATTTTTTGTAAGTCTCTATAATGAGATATTAAATTTTAAAGCCCTAAGGTAATTTTAAAATAAAAAAAAATGTATATTTTTAGTATTTCCACTAAAATAATTCTAATAAATCAAAGAAAAATTAGAAAATTATAAAAATTGGTTCTCTGGTTTTCTTAATATCAGAGATATTTTTGAAAAATATAAAATTCATTTTTCAACCTTTATTTTATTTTTAAATTAATTAATACTCCAAAACTCAAAATAATTATAATAAAAAGAATATAATTAAAAAAATCACCAAAATTGGTCCACGTGATCCTCTGGTCTTTAGGAATGTCCCATAATTTTCTTAAGGACAGAAACTTTTCCTTGGTCATATTATTAAATTTTTCTTGGAAATCTCTATTTTCTACCAAAAATAATTACATAAATAAATTAAATACAGAAAAATCACATTTTCTCCTCTCATGTCTTTATTGACATATGAGTGAAGTCACATAAAAATTTCAAGTTCATTTAAGCTCAATTTAGTGAGTTATGAAATTATTAAGCTTGAAGGGCAAAATGGTAATTAAAATTCTAACCCTTAATTAAAACTTTAGGCTTAATAAAATGAAAAAGTAAAATATTTGATCTTAATCTGATATTGGATGATTGAAATTTGAATAATAAGGGTAGAAACGTATTAAACAATTTAAAAATAATTGAAATAAACCTTAATTAAATAATAGATTAAATTTGGAAGAATAATAAAATTAGAATTATTAAAATAGGGATATTATTAGGAGGACATTTGTTCTTTAATTTAAAAATCTCTAAATTAATCATCTCAATAATATTTAATTCCTAATTAAAATGATAATCCAAATTTAAGACTTAAAATGCTAAAAGACTTAATCATTAAATTAAATTAAAGTTAAATTATTTAAATTAAATCCTTTTAAAATTTCAATTAAATTAATACTTTAATAATTAATTAAAAATTAAATCATCTTAAAAAATAAATAAATAAATAAAATATTAAATTAAAATTAAAAATAAAATTAAATTAAAGTTTAAATTAAATTAAATTAAATTAAAATTAAATTAAATTAAATTAAAACATATTAAATTAAATTAAATTAAATTAAATTAAATTAAATCATATCAAATTAAATTAAATTAAATTAAATTAAATTAAATAATAGGATCAAGTTAAAATTAAAATTAGATTAAATTAAATTAAAATTAAAACTAAACCAAATTAAATTAAATTAAAAGTTAAATTAAATTGAATTAAAAATAACATCACCTAAGACAAAGAATTTCAAAAATAAAACAACTTGAACACTATTCCAAATTTAAACCCACTAACTGAAATTAAATCATAAACCATTTGAACATTAGTTTGCCCTCGAAAGCTTCTGTTGTCATAACTCCTAAACAGAACGTTAAATGAAATGTTACTTCCCTCATAGGATATTCGAATGTCCTAGTTCATCTGAGTAAGATAACAACAAAACTTGAATTCTCGGACGATTAATTCATTTGTATGATTAAATTCATTTGAACTCAAAACAATCCTAGCAATATTGAAAAGATGTTTGAGATTCTTCTTAAACACTTTCTCAATATGATAGGATGTTTATAAGAACAACTGAACTTAATTGTTCTTTGATGAAGAAAATCGTCCTCAAACCAAAACACGAGAACCTAGACGTCATAGGAGATGACTAGGCTATAGGATTAGGAACTTGGTAGAAAACCATAACCCTTCCCTTAGTTTTACCTAGGAACTTTTTCTAAATGCTTAAATATTCTAAATTGTGTTTAAATGCGGCTTGGGATGACGGGAAGACCCTTCGGAGTACGCTTTTATTTTATTGCGATTTACCTTCTTGCAATTTACTTTATTGCAAATGCACTTTACTTTTCTTGCATGATAAACAATCGTTGCATGAAAACTCACACCTTTAGGGTAGCCCCTAAAACTGAAACCAAAAATAAATTAAAAGTCATTACAAGATAAAATTCACCGCCACAACATTTCAAAATATAAAACAACTCAAAATTTAATCACAAACAGAACATAAAACTGCAATTACAACTAAATTAAAACGTCTTGTTGGATGATCGGGAATACCTCGGATGATGTAACCTACGTGTTGCTAACGGGATTTCCCGCGGTGCTAAATGAAAGTGTGGAACTCATTTAGTTGAGTTTAGCAAATTCATACGGACTAAGTGAATCAGATAAAAATAACGATGCGGAAGGATGGAGCCGTGGGATCTTAACCGGTGTTGTTATAATCAACTTTAAGATTTATTTTAATTGAAACATAAAAACACTTGGGAATTAAGAATTTCTCTAAACCAAAACACTTTTCTCATCTCCTGATTTATGACTTCTAAAACTAAACCTCTGCAACAACAAGGAGCTCGGAGCATGGTGGGCGGCATCGCCATCGTCATCGGCAGAACACTGAATCTACTTCGAAGAAACTTTCTTAGAATTAAATAACTAAGCCATAGGACTTCGAGGTAGTTTGCCTAGTGCAACATAAATCCTCGACCTTTTGTTAGGCATTTGCATTGCAAATTAAGCCCTATACCGGTCTTAGGATTTCGGAGGTAGTCGTCGATACGACATAAACCCTCACATCTTCGAAGGTTATTTGTATGATCATGTCATACGAATATAAGTCCTAATTAATTAAAATTGGCAAAATCAAAACATTAAATAAACATTAGGACTTTCCTAAATCCAAGCCAAACAATAGGATAGTCGGGAAATTACCGAAGTTTTGCTTCGAATGCGTAATTTCTCCTACTTTTCTTCCTTTCGATTCTCGAAACAAAATGTTCCAAACTTGATCCATTCCCTATTGAAATTCCAAGATTCGATCCTTTGAAAACTTAAACTTTGAAATTCTTGAGAGCGAACTATCGATTATTATCGAGAGCTTTCTTAGGTGATTCCCGTCACTTAAGATGTAATTAACTATAGGGGCTTGCCCTTATAGGGAATTTTAAGAACCCAGGTAATATAAACCCTACTTAATTCATTTATATTAAGCAGGGGAACTTGTCGGCATATAAAATTGGTTCGCAGGCCAAACGGATGTCACAAATCTTTTAGTTTATTTAATCGAGCCCTATCATCAAGCAGTGTGTCTATTCTTCGGGGTAGATACACGGTTTATGATGTGGTGCTCGTTTATATAAACTATTTGGGATGTGAGATCGGTTTGATTTCATATCTTAAAATTTTCAAATTTAAAATTATTTTCAAAATCAAATACTACTTTCTAAATTATATATATATTTAAATTAAATTTAAAATTAAAATTTCGCCGACAATTTACGTAGGCGACCTCCTTTTCAAAATACAACACTCGACCTAAAATATGCCGACAACTTCGGCGACTCACGTGAGGAAAATTCCTCTCTCCATTTTAATCGGACAATTACGCTTTCAAAAATCGGTAGTGTATCCATGTTCCCAGTGGATCAAACTACCCTTCTTTCCGTTGGAATACTATGTTCATTTCTACCTTGAACAAGTATAGCCAACACTCTCTCGGATTTAGGAACCAATGTTTAGACACCCCTAAACAGAGATGTTCCGAGATCCTTTTACCTCATTTATGAGGTGGGGTGGACCCCCAATAGGTATTAGTTTAGGAGCGGTCTTGCGGGTCGAGAAGTTTCTACAAGACTTTCTCTTCCTTTTCCGAGTTCTTAATCAATTCCTTTTACCCTTCCTACAACTCTCCTTCTTTTAATGATTCTCCTTCCTAACGAACAAATCTTTTCGAAAAAACAATTTTCTTTTAATATCACAAATACACTAAGGAAAACAGAAATGTGTTCGGACTCTTTCTTTTTTTTCATAAGTTGTACGATAAGAAGAAGCACGATTCTGAGACTAACACTTGGGATGCGCCTGCGAAATGGAAGCCCCAAAACTGATCTTCTCCTTCGTCAACGGACTTGACCTGGCCGTGTTCAAGGACGAACTGCTTGATAATGGAATTATTCGATTCGGATAAGGATTCGGGGACACCAACATCAAAATTCCCGACGTCACTCTCTTTTCACTCACAAGCAAAGTGCCAGAAACTGAGTAGCCATTGATTGAGTTTAACCTCAAGTCAACTCATGAATTCCCTCCTCTGCAAAAGATTCCAACTGAGAGGAATACTATTGTTCGCGAAGAACTTGTTGTTGCTACCCCCACTGGTCCAGTTGTCTCTGCACCTACCCGGCTTCGTCGAACTAAAGGGGAAGGAAATTCGGAACTATGATGAACTATTACCGTGGAAGGTACAGATCTTCCTGTGAAACCTTCTGTTTTTGAAATCGGGTCCAGCTCGAGGATTCCATCATTGACACGGACTCAGAGACGGAACAGAAGTTGAAGGATTGCTAGAGAAGCCAGAGCTGCTGAAGTTGCTTTCCTAGAGGAAATCCCAGAACTGCCCGAATATAAACCGCTGCCTGAATACATACCACTCTTGGGAGGAAGTAGGTTTCATCCCCTCTCCGCCGCAGAGGATGAGGAAAATGTCCGCAAGATTGCTGTTGCATTGCCTCAGCCAGCATATTACAACGACGGCCGTAAAAAAGGGCTAGAATTACGCCATTTGCTCGACTGCAAACCCTGATAGAAAAGTTAGCAAAGAAGGAAAAATGCCCTGTATCAAAAATTTTAAGAAGGATAGAACGGGTACTAGCCAAGTCCCGTCTTGGGCAGCGAGTAGAACCTGTTATCGCTGCGGAAAAGCCAAATAAGAGAATGAAAGCTAGTCCACCTGTCATTGTTTCAGGACTACAAATTAGGGAGGATACCACCTTCCGAGCATTTGGTGACGGACCATCCGGTCCCGGACACTTCGCTGCTAGGAGGATGGTATGGCATCTCACAACCGGGCAATTAAGATTAAAACAACAACCTGAGAAGGAAAGTCTCGTCAGGAGACTTGAGTCCGAAGGAAGTGCTACCGCAGTAAAGGGGACTCATGAGAAGGAAACCCGATAGTTATCACATGACAAGCTGCGAGGATGTACGGAAAAGACCACTAGAAGATGCTTATGGAAAAGCTAGAGCGATATTCGGCGATTAGCAAGAGAAAGAGAAGAGAAATTTGGAGATGAAGTTGACTCGTCGAGTTCATGGATGATGAATATGCGAGAAATTAACATGGTTGAAACACGAGCTTCGTCGGCTTCACAAGGCGCCCTGCGGCACGCGAAAGAGAGGAGCCGGAAGTAATGAGGAGGCGGCTTCAGAGAAAGATGATACGATCGCCCGAATGGCAAAAGGATGGAAGAGATGGCTATAGCCCTAGCCGCTCTCCGGAGTCGGGTTCGACCCCGAAGAGAAACAGCCCCGAAGTCATTCACATTGCGGACGGAGGAAAGGAGATTACGTCGCATCAACGGGGATGATCGGTTAAAGAAGGATGCAACACGAAGCATGATTCCGGAAAAGGATATCAAGAGCATGGTGGAACGGCGAGTGCGAGAAGCCTTGGCACAATCAAAGAGCGGGACATCCATTCGGACGGGTAGACCTTACCACGAAGAATTCGATGTCGTCCAATATCCGAAAGGTTTTGTACCACCTCCGTTCGAAGACCTTTGATGGAACCGGAAACCCTTGACGGCACGTTGCACATTTTCGTGCCGATTGTTGCAATGCGGCGGAAGTGATGCTTTACTCTTCCGACAATTTGTCAGTAGCCTGTCAGGGATCGCCTTTGATTGGTATGCGGAATTACCGAACGGTTCGGTGAAGACATTTTCAAAATTAGAGAACCTCTTCATCAAGAGATTTGTCGGAGCTCAGCACCACATCACTATAGGTGATTTAGTGGTAGAGAAGCAGAAGCCGAACGAAACTTTGGTAGATTACATACTTCGATGGAGAAATCTAAGTATGAAGTGTGAGCCACAGCTACAAGAACAGCATGCAGTCGGCATTTTACTAAAGAGCATTCACGGCCCGATAGAACTTCTCCTCGAGGGATTTACTTATTAAGACTTTCGAGAAGTTATTAAGCAAGGCGGAAGCTTGCAAGAGGAGGCGAAGCAATTAAGTTTCACGCAGACAAAACGGACAAACGAAGCCCGTGAAAACTTTTGAAAAGAAGTTCGGGATCGTCGCGTACTGTCGATAAAGGCAAGCGGCCGATACTAAATACCGCCGAACGGTCACAACAAACTCAACAGAATTACCAGCAACCCTGACCTAGCTATCAGTCATCCCAACAGTATGAACAACCGCCTCGTCCACAACGTACTCTAAAGGAGCTTTTGAGTAGGGAGTATCCGTTCAAGAATGAGGCAATGCCGAAAATGTTCTGTAGTCTGATGAAGACTCCAGATTTCCAACTACCAGAACCTAAGAGACCAGAAGAAGTCGACAAGAAAGGTGATCCCAACTTTTGCCCTTACCACCGGATGCTTGGGCATAAGATAGAAGATTGTATTACCTTCAAAAGTTGGCTCAACGACAATATTCGGAAAGGAATATAACGATCCCGAAGGAATACATGATGGAACCCCAGAAAGGAGGTTCCGTCAATGTTATCTCGACGGATCTCATTGTGCCGATAGATCCCTATGCGACTAATGATGGATGGGCTACCGCTTGGACAAAGTCTTCGAAGAAGATTTTGGATCACATCCAAACCGCTTCGGTGCGAACCTCGATTCGGAGTTCGAAACTCGTTAAGTCGACACTATCACTTGCGATAGAAGAACCACCTCGACAAGAGACGATCGAAGAAAAGAAGAAAATTGACGAAGAAGAGAAGACCGAGGCTCCTAAGGCTAGACTAGGGGCTGCTCATCCTAGGATAGTTGTTTCCGATTCGGGGGTGAAATCACTTGAACCTCTGACTCTGTATGATTATCTGCTCACTCCGGTGGGATCTTATAATGATAAGGGTTATGGCGTTGGCTACGTTTTGAATGTTTCTAACGATTACGTAACTAGCGACAACCAACCTAATCTGGACATCGATTCCGATACAAGTAACAATTCTCAAATCATACACAATCTCGATGATCACAATGACAAAGAAGACATCCATCAAGGAGGCTACGAGAATTCAACAAGCAACAAATCTATTTGCGAGTTTCAAGGAGCTCCGATCGCGATAGAGTTAGAGCCTTCGGACTGCGAAGCTAATCCGGAAGAACTCTGTCATTCCGATTCGAGAGGAGACACCGGCGAAGCTCAATACTAGAATCGAAGAAATTACGAAGTTAACTTAAGAAGTGGAAGAGTTCTACCTCCGAGAATGGGTCCAAAGGACGAAGGAAAGCGGGTGGTTGTTCGGGAAGAACCAACCCGGCGGAAGAAATACCCATTCGGGAAGAAATCGAGACACATGAAAATAAAGTGGACTACAACGTGCTAGCCCATCTTAGGAAACTACCGGCCAACGAGCATCTACGACGCTCTCATCTTATCGAAAGGAGATGAGAGAAGCTCGATCGAAGGCCTTACTTGATCCGGAAATTTGCTTAGCTCGAATGGCCGGAGATTCCTTAGATGAGGTTTGCTCTTTAAAGGAACGAGCGAGGTGTCACCTTCACGGACGATGACCTACTTACTTGGGACGACGAGACCACGACCAGACCATTGTACATTTCGATTACTGATAGGGAAGTTTACACTCTCACGAGTATTGGTGGATCCGGGAGCATCAATCGACATAATGAATCTTTGAACGCTAGCATATTTGGAAATTGATGCTCGCGAGCTTGAAGTAGACAAAATGTTATTAAGAGGATTCGACCGAGAAAGGAGAAAGAGCCCTCGGATCGATAACACTGCTAATGAAGACCGGTGACTTAGCAAAGACAACAGCGAAATTTCACATAATTGATTCGAAACGTCATTCAACGCTTTCTTAGGCCGACCATGGATACATGAAAACAGGATGGTACCATCATCCCTACACCGGTGCATCGAAATACTACGATGGAGGGGAACGAGTGCATCAAAGGTGACTTACGACCATTCTCCGTACATGAAATTGGAATCCATGAAGATGCGGCTTATTATGCACCTCGAAGAAAACAATTTTCTCTAGAGATACCATAACGAATGAAGCAAAGGAAATTCGGGATGACGAAGAACATGAAGTTCTAGTCCAACGATCACTCACCACTCCCTTACGGCGAGATGGCGAAGGTTTCTCCACGACTCGCATCGAGGGTCGAGGCGGGGACGAGGTCGTGGCGGAGACGTTAGGACGGTTGGACGGAGGAAACCGACCATCAATGTTGATTGGGAAGATGGTTACGAAGAAGAAAAAGAGATCGAAACAAGAAGCGAGCGACAATAAGTCGGAAGAAGCCACAATTCGAGGATCTCTCTCGAAGATGAAAAGAATGAGGAATATAAATCGATGTACGAGAAGATTAACCACTATGTACATACTTATGACCACGACCCAGATCCATTCTAATAAGATCGAGGGTATGGTGGTCGAAGAGGTACATAGCGGCGGTGCGAAAGCCCATCAAATTCTACCGTGGTGCTCCATCCTCCAAAGGCGAAAAATAATGTACGATTTGAAGATGTCACTTCATCGAAATTAATGGAATTACCTTTTGAGTGGTACTCTCCTGTGTTCGAAATTTAATTCGGCGTGGTTTCTTACCTCGACGATGGACAAAAGGTCGATCACAACATTTTGAAAAATTATGGAATAACTCCGGTCGTCCACCCGATTCGAAGCATGGTCTTGGATTCGGCACGATGGGATCGAGTTGACGATGCTGAATTTTGCTTGGTTGTCACTTGCGAGTCCGATGAAGAGCGCATGGAAGCTACGGAAGAACTCGAAGATTTACTAAGTGGAGACGCTCCACGGAATTCGAAGAAGAGATCAAATCTACGATAGATGAGTTAACGGAAGTTAACTTAGGTACTAGCGAAGAGCCGAGACCTACCTTTGTTAGCTCCTTACTCGATAAAGAAGACTCAGAAGAAATAATCGAGTTATTAATGGAATTTAAAGACTTGTTTTGCTTGGAGCTACGATGAGATGCCGGGTTTAACTCCGGAGGTCGCGGTCCATAAGCTAGGAGTGGATCCTGCTACGTTCCGGTCGGACGAGGTCCCGGAAGAATGCGTCCAGAAATCGAACAACAAGTCATAGCTGAAGTTAAAAAGCTAATAGACGCTAAATTTGTCCGTGAAGAACAATACCCGAGCTTGGTTAGCCAATGTGGTGCCGGTCAGGAAGAAGAATGGTCGGATCGAGAATTTGTGTGGATTTCGAGAGATTTAAACAAGGCATATCCAAAAGATGAATTCCTCTACCGATCCCGGAATTAATGATCGACATTGCTTCGACACATGAAATATTCTCGTTCATGGATGGATCTTCGGGATACAACCGGATAAAAATGGCTCCAGAAGATGAGAAACTTACATCATTCGGAACGCCGATTGGAGTATATTGCTACACAGTGATGCCATTCGGACTGAAGAACGCATGAGCAACATACCAGAGAGCGATGACAAGAATTTTTTATGATCTCATCCACAATCAAGTCGAATGCTACGTGGATGATGTGGTCATCAAAATCAAAGCAAAGGAAAACCACCTGTATGATTTGAGGATTGTTTTCGAACGATTAAGACAATTTAACCTTAAGATGAATCCCTTAAAATGCGCCTTCGGCGTCACCTCCGGGAAATTCTTAGGATTCGTTGTCCGACATCGTGGAATTGAGATCGACCCGGAAAAGATTAAAACTACCTTAGAAATGCCACCTCCCAGAACCTTAAAACAACTACGATCTTTTCAAGGGAAGTTGGCATATCTTCGACGCTTTATCTCGAACTTGTCAGGTAGGTGTTAGCCTTTGTCAGCACTAGTTAAAAAGGACGCCAAATTTATTTCGGAAGAGAAATGCCGAGAGGGCCTTCGAGGACATTAAGCAATATTTAATGACACCTCCTGTCTTAGCGACCCCGATCTCGGGTAGACCAGCGATACTTTATACCGCGGCTTTAGATGACTCTCTCGGAGCCCTGTTAGCCGGAGTCGATGATGAGGGTAAAGAGAATGCTCTTTCTACCTAAGCCGTCGTTTACTTCGACGGAAATAAGGTATCCCGCAATTGAAAAGCATTGTTTGGCCACGATCTTCGCCTGCTCAAAGCTCGGACACTACATGCTTTCTCACAAGGTCAACCTAATCTCGAAATTTAATCCATTGCAATACTTGATGACTCGTCCAACGCTTTCGGCGGACTTGCCGGATAGTCGATGATATTGTTGCAATTCGATATAACTTTCGGTCCTCTTCGTGCAGTAAAGGGACAAGTCTTAGCGGACTTCCTCGCGGCACACCCTTCTGCCGGCGAATCTCCTCTCGATGACGATTTGCCGGATGAACAAATAATGAGCCTAGAAGACCACGATGATCGACGTTGGGAATTATATTTCGACGGAGCATCATCGGCACACAAAGATGAAGAATCGCAAGTGATAGTGCCGGTAAGGCGGGGATCGGATTAATCTTTATAACACGGAGCGGGGGATGTTAAGATACTCCTACCACTTGACGGAGCCGTGTACGAACAACGAAGCGAATATGAAGCCCTCATAACGGGACTGGAATTAACTCATTCGAATGGGGATAATAGACATCGACATCTACGGGGATTTACGGTTAATCATTCGACGGATCGCTGGACGATACGAATTTTAAAGCCGAGACTCGAGCAATACTTCAGGTATGCCATATAGTTGTTGGAACGATTCCGAATGTGACGATCTACAAAATTCCCGAGAAGAAAACGCTTTAGCGAGATGCGTTAGCCCGTCTCGCAAAATAATTTGCACTGCTTGCAAGATGAATCGGTGGAAGTGTCGGTTCACGGACGTCGGGTCCTATCACGGCTCGACATAGACACGATACACAAATCGGAAAAGAAAAAGAATCGGTTGCGGCGGTGACGGAAAACACGAGAAGATTGGCGATGGCCGTTAATAGACTACACTGCAAACGGGAAAACTACCGGACGATAGGTCGCTGGCTCATCGGATCGAAAAGAACTGCGTCCTACGCATTAATAAACAACACGTTATACGGAAGGTCTTTCGATCGAATGTGGCTAAGGTGCTTAAGCGGGTCCGAGGCCCGTGAAATTGTTAAAGAGGTGCATTCGGGACTGCGTGGCGCTCACCAGGTCGAGTCAGAAGATGAAAATGAAAATTAAAAGACTAGGGTACTACGGCCCTCGATGATGGCCGATTGCATGAAAATCGCCGAAGGCGTCACCAATGCCAGAGTGCGCGGAGTGGTTCTACACCGACCTCCAAATGTGCTACATCCGACAATTGCGTCGTGGCCGTTTGAATGTTGGGGCACGGATATAGTGGGTCCGATAGAACCACCATCTTCAAAAGGACATCGCTTCATTCTTGTGGCTACAGATTACTTTTCCAAGTGGGCGAGGCGGTTCCACTTGAGAAGTGAAAGCACACCACGTCTTACGGTTTTCGAGAACCGAGTTGTCTACTAGTTTCGGAGTGCCGCGCGAGGATCATCTCGGATAATGGGTCGACATTCGAAGCACACAAATCAATAATTTTGTCGGGAGACACGGAATCGGCTAGAGATATTCGATAATTTACTACCCGAGAGCAAACGGCTTGGTCGAGGCTTTTAATAAAACTCTCGTTCGAATTTTAAAGAAAACTTTGGATGATAATAAGAGAAATTGGCACGAGAAGTTATTAGAAGCCTTATGGGCCTACGGACAACCTTCGAACTCCTACTCGAAGCTACACCTTACGCTGCGGTGTATGGGTTCGAGCGGTGTTACATTTAGAGGTCCGGCTTCCTTCACTCGAGATTGCGGTTGCAAACAAAATCACGACAGAAGAGAATGCCCAATTACGACTAGACAAATTAGAAAGCACAGGAAGGAAAAGACTTGCGGCACGACGGGAATTTAGAAATATACTAAGCTAAGATGGTTCGAGCCCATGACGGATTGAGTCGCCAAGAACCTTGAAAGTTGGTGACTTAGTTCTCGTTCTCGAAAGACCTATTCTTGCACACCGCAAGATAGGAGGAAAATTTGAACCCACTTGGGAAGGACCGTTTGTGGTTGAGGCGAGTCTACTCGGGAGGCTCTTACCGAGCTAGTGAATTGCCGAGGAGAACGACATATGCTTCCGATCAATGGACGATACTTGAAAAAGTATTACGCTACCTGATGTTTCGAAGGAATGAATTCTTCATCCCTAGAAGCACGGGCGAAGTAATTACTTTTGACTGGGTCCGAACCCAAAAATAATAAAAATGTGCTAAAAAAAATCATGATAATAAAGTTTTCCTTGTTTTCTCTTCCATATCGAAATCTCTTTCACGATATTTTCCACTTCATTCTCGTTAAATTTGAAAATATAAAAGCAATAACAAAATAAAAAGATCGTCTTTAATAAACATTTTCTTAATGTTCTTGTTCTTAGTACAACCCCGATCCTTTTCCTTGTCTTTTCGCGGGGAAATGTCGAACGGGCGGTTGGTCTGAACTTTAGAAATGGCGTAAACCTTGCACTCGATGAAAAGAGGGTGAAAGATGGAGTGATAATCGAGATTGACTCGGACTTCGCACCGGCGGGCTACGCGATACGAGGAAAGTGGCCGGGTCCCAGTTGGCCGAGAGGAGCTGCCCGATCGGACGGTAATGAAAGTGGGTGGCCCGAGCCACCAATCCGAGCGACGAAAAGAAAACAAACAACTGAAGAAGACAAGAGAATCGAGTTTGTAGTCGCTACGGCGGAGGCGAGGCTTGTCGGCGCCGCGCCCGCGAAGTCGGGAAGTACGTAGAGCTACTCTCACGACAACCCGGCGAAGAAATAAAAATCGCCGTATACGCAAGATGTTAACTAAACTAGCGGCGGACCGGCGCGACGAGGCGATTCTTCTGCGCAGTGCATATACTTCGAGGACGCCGGTTCACGGGTACCTGAAGAAAGGAGACCAGCTCCGAGGATAACAGAAGAGACCAGGGAAATCTTAAGAAGAACAAAAGAAGGAAGGCTACAACGCAACCAGATAAAGCCACCAGTAATGCATAACCTTGTTGCAGAAGCGACCCCGGAGGATGTCCAGACGGACACCATCCCGAGGAGCCGAGGTATGCGGGGAGAACGTGAAGGGATTGAGCCGTATATCCCACAGTACGTCACCAGGCCTCGCCATTTGCAGATTATTCCAGAATACGAGCTAGAAAGAATGCAAAATGTTGAGAAGAAAACTATTGAATAATTCGAGAGAATCAGAGGCAGGAGGATCAATATACTAGAAGGCCTCGAGCTACATACAAACGTGTTCTCAGAATACGAACAACAATAAATCGTGGGTCGCATCCAAGATTTGAAAAGAATGGGCCGAGCGGGCCGCCTAAGAGAAAACACTTACTCGAAACCCGGAGATGGATGCCGGGGAAAGGGAGAATTACAATACGATGTGGATCGTTGCTACTGACTTCGCGAGAAGACGGGAAGGGAAACGCACGGGAATACTCCGATCATGGAAAGGTAGATCCAATGCCATTAGTCATCGAAAAGGATGGTAAAGAGAATGATAACATGGAGGGTGCTGCCGGCGGATTGCATACCCAACGGTTGCATCATTAACATTTACAAGCGGGATGACTCGCATACCCCCGCACATAGATCACCACGACTTTGTCGGACCTTTACGCACGGTTTCTTTTACGAACGAATGTAATATCATGTTCGGATCGACCTCCGGATAGCGAGGCCAAGGTGAGTTCCGAGGGCCGGTAAAGATACCATTACCGGTAGGTTCGTCATGATGCGAAGGGCAACGGAGCGGATGTCGCTAAACATTGCATACGGGAGTACCGATGAAGCGTATCTCGGTTACTTTCGGAAGGATGGATGACGGGAAAGCACCTTACCACTTCCGACCCGGACCCGGAGCTAGAGAGCCTCCGGCCTTATGAGCGGTGAGTTACATGGAAAATATCACACCTCCGACGTACATCCATACGGCATCCTTGCCGAGGATGGCTTGGAAGGTGATGTTATTGACCATGTACATCACTTATTCGGACATGGATTTTGACGGATACGTTTTTGGATGGATCGTAAAGATCATACATAGTCCGTTTTGAGTCTATATGGATTGTATGAGATGTATTCCGGATCGAGTTGTATGATGTATCTTGACATGATTGGAATGAAAGTGACCATGTCACATTTTTGGCCTTCACCTCTTTTGTGCAAGTTGACTGGGAAATGCCATTAAAGTTAAATGAACTTCGAAAAAAGAACAAAAAAGAAACAAAAAGAATAAAAGAAAACTTTCCTTAAAAATCTAAATAAAAAATGATGAACTCCAAATTCACGATAAAATAAAATTTGAATCGTTAAAGGACAAACAAAATGAGCACAAATTTTAAATCAAATTTTAAATTCAACCTTCCAGATCTCAAATCAAATCTCAATCAAATTCAAATTCGATCTTCCAGATTTGAAATCAAATATCAATAAAATTCAAATTCAACTTTCCAGATTCCAAATCAAATCTCAATCAAATTCAAACTCAACCTTCCAAATCTGAAATCCAATCCGATTCTACTCTCTCCTTTGTACGGGATGGAAGCGGTCGATTCCATTGACATGGAACCACGAGGTTTTCGATTCGAATGCGAGTGGCGAGGAATTATATCCAATCCAAACCGGCAACTCTCAATCAACTCTTTTGAATGGGATATGTAGCATCTACATATTCCCTCCTAATTTGTTTCTTTCCACAAAAAAAAAAATCTTTTACAACTTTCATGAAATTCTCGAAACACCAAAATTCCACATTGCAAATCTTTGCAAAATCAATTACCATTCAAAAATCAGACTTTTGGGGTTGAGGATTTTAAATCCGAGACTGCATTGCTTTAGGATTCTTTCCCTATTGCGATGAAATACATCAAAATCAAACTCTTGGGTTGAGGATTTTACATCCGAGACTGCATTGCTTTAGGATTCTTTCCCTATCGCAATGAAATACATCAAAATTCAAATTCTTGGGGTTGAGAATTTTACATCCGAGACTACATTGCTTTAGGATTCTTTCCCTATCGCAATGAAATACATCAAAATCAAATTCTTGGGGTTGAGGATTTTACATCCGAAACTGCATTGCTTTAGGATTCTTTCCCTATCGCAATGAAATACATCAAAATCAAATTCTTGGGGTTGAGGATTTTACATCCGAGGCTGCATTGCTTTAGGATTCTTTCCCTATCGCAATGAAATACATCAAAATCAAATTCTTGGGGTTGAGGATTTTACATCCGAGGCTGCATTGCTTTAGGATTCTTTCCCTATCGCAATGAAATACATCAAAATCAAATTCTTGGGGTTGAGGATTTTACATCAGAGACTGCATTGCTTTAGGATTCTTTCCCTATCGCAATGAAATACATTAAAATCAAATTCTTGGGGTTGAGGATTTTACATCCGAGACTGCATTGCTTTAGGATTCTTTCCCTATTGCAATGAAATACATCAAAATCAAATTCTTGGGGTTGAGGATTTTACATTCGAGACTGCATTGCTTTAGGATTCTTTCCCTATCGCAATGAAATACATCAAAATTCAAATTCTTGGGGTTGAGGATTTTACATCAGAGACTGCATTGATTTAGGATTCTTTCCCTATCGCAATGAAATACATCAAAATCAAATTCTTGGGGTTGAGGATTTTACATCCGAGACTGCATTGCTTTAGGATTCTTTCCCTATCGCAATGAAATACATCAAAATCAAACTCTTGGGGTTGAGGATTTTACATCCAATACCACATTGCTCTGAAATCTCTCCTCATTGTAATGATTCAATCTAATCAATTCAATTTTCTTTTGAGGTTGACGATGTTACATCTAAAACAACAAAATTCCAATTTTCATTTCAAGTTCAAATCCCTTCAAATTAATCTTAACAAAACTTCAATCTAAATTAAAACTCCAAATTGAAATTTGAGCTCACACATCAAAACTTAAATTGAAACAAAATAAAATCTAAATTGAAATTCCCCCAGATCATGTGATTTGGGATTCACCTCCTTTTCCTTTCCCCAACGAGAGTTCAGGGATCTCCAGTCTCAGAGATATACTTGACACTCCCCAGCGGAAACTCTTCTACTTTGTCCGAAGTTTGTCACTTGGACGTTTGTGTTGGTCTTGTTGAACGCTTCAGTCAACACCAATACGCGCGGTGTGCTCCGTCAGCTCACCACACTATTGGGGGTCCATTTGTTGACCTCATTTTTGATGAGGTCTTCTCTTCTTCTTTTAGTACTTAGGATCTAGCCTTAGGCTTTTCCTTTGACTATCTTAGAGGATTAGAATTGGGACCCACCACTTAGAAATTCAAACCACTTCTTAACTCCCTGTAAACTCCACAAACTTGACTGTAGATCCCTAATCACCTAGAGGGTTGAAACCAAATGTGGAAGTTTAAAGGATGAGTTCTTATAGGACTATTTGGCCTTAGGACCGCCACAGGTGGCACAGTGCAGTGAGGGCTAACCTACACACACACTACACTTATACACTACACTTTCACACACCTCCTAAAAATACACCCATACCCAACTTGTCCTCCGACTCATGAAGGTGATTCGCATGGATGGTCCTTAACCCCTAAGCCCTTGGTAAGAGGTTAGGAACAACATAGTGGATGCCTCAAATGAGTCCCTTCATGGCTCATGTGGGCTTGATATGGCTTCATGGCTCAGCCAAAATGATTTCATTCCACTTACATTCACTCGATCTTCGATTTTGCAAATTTTTAATTTTTGACCCCAGGACCCTACACCGTCTAGCCTACCGAAAGCCTCGAAATTATCCAAATTTTTCAAAATTTCCAAATCACCCAAAATTCCAAAAAATTAACCTTGAACATTTCCTCACCAATCAAGTTGATCATCCATAGCCAAAAATACCAAAAATTCCAAAAATACCTCCCGATACCCTCGAATACCCAAAATACCCCTCTTGACCCAAAAAAATCCAAAAATTCAGAAAATTCCCAGAAAATTCCAAAAAATCTCAAATATTCTTAATTTCATTTTGTTCAACTACACCATGGGTCAATTTTGTCAATTTACCCCACTTTTGTCAAAACCCCGATTTGACCCATTTTAACCCAAAGTGGACCCGATGTCGAAACCAAACTCTATCGATTGACCCAAATTATGGTCCAATTCAATACTAAATTTCAATTTAACATTCCAAACACCAATCTAGACCAGATCCAAGTCCAATTTGATTGACATTTGAATCCAATTTCACTTTTTGCCTTAAAGCCCAATTTGGACCCATGACCCGAAACCTAACTCAAACTCACTTGATTCAACTCGATTAACCTCAAATCTTTTCTAAACCTTCTTTAACATCCTTAAAAACAAAACACTAACATGATTTGCCCAAAATTTACACCCAAATCCCACTCAAATTCAACCCAAAGCTAAAAGGTCCAATTTTGACCTAAACCCAAATAAGCCCAAACCCCAAAATCAATACCCAACCAAAGCCAAAACCTCTTTGAAACACTCCCATAAACATTACCCAACATTTATTTTACATCAATTTCAACCCTAGCCCAACATTGGCCCAAGTTAGCCCAATTTGACCAACATTGGCCCATTTACCAAAGAGGTCCAAATCCAACCCAATTCAAGCCCAAACCACTTCAAATTTATCCCAAATCATTCATGAAACCTTCCTAAATTAAATTCAACACTTATTGGATCCAATCCTTTGCAAAATTTTCATCCTAAAATTTGTTTTGAAATTTAAAAGCCCACTCTCTAAGCCATCTTGAAAGCCCATCCAAAGTGAAATCCAAAGCCCAAAGCCCACATGACAATTCCTTCTCATCATCCCTTTAATTGGAATCAATTCCTAAGTCCCAAATCGATCATCAAATAAACCTAAATCAAGCACCATCTAAATTTTTCGATAAATTGCCAAAATCTCCAAATTCCTTTTTCATATAAATGGATCCACTTTTCCTAAGTCGAGGATGAGCCAGAATGAAGCCACATACGAAGCCATGGACAAGCCACATGAAGCCATGGAAGGTTTGACATGTGACCGAGCCATTAATGGCAAAAGGAGGGCCCCCTTTCCTAATCCTTCATTAAGCCTTTTTAACCATAAGCATGTCGCACACTAAACCATGCTTAGCCACCTCACCATGGATGGAGACTTCACCACTCCATGGCAGTGACCCAAGTGACTCTTTTCGGCCCGAAACCGGGCCTTGGGTGGTGCACTCAGCCCAAAAGGATGGGTTGACCCAAATCAAGCAAAAGTGGCCTCTCCCGCATACCATTTTAATCCAAGCACTTTACACATGTCCAAGCCCGATTGATCGCACAAACCTCCGACTCGACCCACTCGGACACGAGGATGACCCATGCATGCCTGGCCAACCACACGGGTCGCCGGAAAACACCATGGCCGAGATCTTGGGAGGAGCCGAAGTTTGGAATTCCCACCGCCGAGTTGCCTCATGCCCAATGGCCACCATGGTTGTTCTTCTCCTCACCAGAGCATCTGATCCCAAGCTCTAACTCCCCCTGGGAGAGCCTCCAGCCAGCTCTATTTAAACCCCACCTCACTCGGCCATGGAAGAGGTGTTGAACTAACCTTAAGGAAACTCTGAAAAAATCATTCCAGACCACTCTCTACACATAGAGCACTTGATCCCCACTGGATTCCATCCCCAATTCGCTCTAGCTGAGCTCAATTTTGAGTTCAAACTTCGACGACAAAACCGGGACACTTCTTCGCGGTGGACCAATCCCCGAATTGATTGATCCTACACCTTCACCGGACCAGGGAAGAAGTCCACGAGCAAAGCCCCTCTCCGGGCCACCCATCCGTTCCGGACTCCAAGCTTTGTAATCGGGCGTGGTCTAAATCCTACCTAGACAATTCACCGGACCGGGAGACTTCATCCGGAGCTTGCCGGGACGCAATCGAAGGTGACACAACCCTCAGATTGAAGCCACACTTCTCTGAGCAAAGGTATGAGCTAACTCTTTATCCCGAGCTTCTGAAGATTCTCCATTTCAAATTCCTTAATTTCAATGCATGATCACCATATAGATGTATTCGTCTCTTGAGACGAATCCATAGAGCACAAGAACACGAAAATCCGTTAAGTATTGAGTGAGATATTAAGGATTTAGTGTGGACGGTTCTCAGGCTAGGAGGCTTGGGGACGATGAACGGATGTCGTTTATTTAATACACACGTGGATGGACGACCAGGATCGCGCTGGATGAGGAGACGGAATGATACAGTGGGCCCCTGGAGCGCTGAGTTGGATGGCGGCGCCGAATCAGAACACGCCGCGTGGCCTTTCGGAGACGCCGAGGTTGAGTCAGCGCCGCGTGGATAAGTAGAAAAATAGGTTATTTTTCTATTTATTTAATTCCCTAAACTTCAAAAATGCATAACTTTGTGTAGGAAAATCAGAAAAATAAAATAAAAATACCCTCTTGCTCGATGAACGAGAGGAGAATAATGTGGAAAAGAAATCATTTAATTTCATCAAGTATTTTATTTTTAATAATTTATTTACTCTCTGCACATTTTCAATTCTCCATGCATGTATACAATTCACCATGGCATGAGACCATAGGGCTTTTGAAGCCTCTGGATTTGGGAACATTCCCTGAATTTTCCATAGTCAGAGGCCATCCCTATGAAGAGTTATTGATTTTTCAACTCTAGGTTGCTAGTTTGACTATTTTAATTCCAATGATTAGCATATTGTGAAATAAACTCTAGGAAAATTTGGTGATGTTTATTATGACCAGAGGAACCTAGGAAAAATAGGTTTTGAATTAATCCACTTGGAATAACCCTAATTGGCTTAAACACCCAAAATAGGTCCTTAATTAATTAGTAGCTAATCATACATCAAATTGACTTGAAATCAATTCTTCACCGACCTTTAGGATCGAGAGGAACCCACCATAAAAATTTGAAGTCGATTGGACTTGGTTAGCCCTACTAAATGGTTTGATTAAGCCATTTAGCCAATTTAAACTTTAAAAATTCATAACTTTCAAAATACTTTTCAAAAATTCACTAAATTGGTTTTGGAGCCTCTCTAATCAAAGAAAAATTAGAAAATTATAAAAATTGGTTCTCTGGTTTTCTTAATATCAGAGATATTTTTGAAAAATATAAAATTCATTTTTCAACCTCTATTTTATTTTTAAATTAATTAATACTCCAAAACTCAAAATAATTATAATAAAAAGAATAAAATTCAAAAATCACCAAAATTGGTCCAAGTGATCCTCTGGTCATTAGAAATGTCCCATAATTTTCTTAAGGACAGAATCTTTCTCTTGGTCATATTATTAAATTTTCTTGGAAATCCCTATTTTCTACCAAAAATAATTACATAAATAAATTAAATATAGAAAAATCACATTTTCTCCTCTCATGTCTTTATTGACATATGAGTGAAGTCACCTAAAAATTTCAAGTTCATTTAAGCTCAATTTAGTGAGTTATGAAATTATTAAGCTTGAAGGGCAAAATGGTAATTAAAATTCTAACCCTTAATTAAAACTTTAGGCTTAATAGAATGAAAAAGTAAAATATTTGATCTTAATCTGATATTGGATGATTGAAATTTGAATAATAAGGGTAGAAACCTATTAAACAATTTAAAAATAATTGAAATAAACCTTAATTAAATAATAGATTAAATTTGGAAGAATAATAAAATTGGAATTATTAAAATAGGGATATTATTAGGAGGAGATTTGTTCTTTAATTTAAGAATCCCTAAATTAATCATCTCAATAATATTTAATTCCTAATTAAAATGATAATCCAAATTTAAGACTTAAAATGCTAAAAGACTTAATCATTAAATTAAATTAAAGTTAAATTATTTAAATTAAATCCTTTTAAAATTTCAATTAAATTAATACTTTAATAATTAATTAAAAATTAAATCATCTTAAAAAAATAAATAAATAAAATATTAAATTAAAATTAAAAATAAAATTAAATTAAAGTTTAAATTAAATTAAATTAAATTAAATTAAATTAAATTAAATTAAAACATATTAAATTAAATTAAATTAAATTAAATTAAATTAAATCAAATTAAATTAAATCATATCAAATCAAATTAAATTAAATTAAATTAAATTAAATAATAGGATCAAGTTAAAATTAAAATTAGACTAAATTAAATTAAAATTAAAACTAAACCAAATTAAATTAAATTAAAAGTTAAATTAAATTGAATTAAAAATAACATCACCTAAGACATAAAGAAATTCAAAAATAAAACAACTTGAACACTATTCCAAATTTAAACCCACTAACTGAAATTAAATCATAAACCATTTGAACATTAGTTTGCCCTCGAAAGCTTCTGTTATCATAACTCCTAAACAGAACGTTAAATGAAATGTTACTTCCCTCATAGGATATTCAAATGTCCTAGTTCATTGAGTAAGATAACAACAAAACTTGAATTCTCGGACGATTAATTCATTTGTATGATTAAATTCATTTGGACTCAAAACAATCCTAGCAATATTGAAAAGATGTTTGAGATTCTTCTTAAACACTTTTTCAATATGATAGGATGTTTATAAGAACAACTGAACTTAATTGTTCTTTGATGAAGAAAATCATCCTCAAACCAAAACACAAGAACCTAGACGTCATAGGAGATGACTAGCTATAGGATTAGGAACTTGGTAGAAAACCATAACCCTTCCCTTAGTTTTACCTAGGAACTTGTTCTAAATGCTTAAATATTCTAAATTGTGTTTAAGTGCAGCCTGGGATGACGGGAAGACCCTTCAGGTACGCTTTTATTTTATTGCAATTTACCTTCTTGCAATTTACTTTATTGCAAATGCACTTTACTTTTCTTGCATGATAAACAATCATTGCATGAAAACCCACACCTTTAGGGTAGCCCCTAAAGCCGAAACCAAAACTAAATTAAAAGTCATTGCAAGATAAAATTCACCGCCACAACATTTCAAAATATAAAACAACTCAAAATTTAATCACAAACAGAACACAAAGCTACAATTACAACTAAATTAAAACGTCTTGTTGGATGATCGGGAATACCTCGGATGATGTAACCTACGTGTTGCTAACGGGATTTCCCACGGTCTAAATAAAAGAGTGGAACTCATTTAGTTGAGTTTAGCAAATTCATCTGGACTAAGTGAATCCGATAAAAATAACGATGCCGGAAGGATGGAACCGTGGGATCTTAACTGGTGTTGTTATAATCGAACTTTAAGATTTGTTTTAATTGAAACATAAAAACACTTGGGAATTAAGAATTTCTCTAAACCAAAACACTTTTCTCATCTCCCGATTTATGACTTCTAAAACTAAACCTCCGCAACAACATGGAGCTCGGAGCATGGTGGGCGACACGGCCATCGTCATTAGCAGAACCTGAGTCTACTTCAGCAAAACTTTCTTAGAATTAAATAACCAAGCCATAGGACTTCGAGGTAGTTTGCCTAGTGCAACATAAATCCTCAACCTTTTGTTAGGCATTTGCATTGCAAATTAAACCCTAACCGGTCTTAGGATTTCCGAGGTAGTCGTCCGATACGACATAAACCCTCACATCTTCAAGGCTATTTGTATGATCATGTCATACGAATATAAGTCCTAATTAATTAAAATTGGCAAAATCAAAACATTAAATAAACATTAGGACTTTCCTAAATCCAAGCCAAACAATAGGATAGTCAGGAAATTACCGAAGTTTTGCTTCGAATCTATAATTTCTCCTATTTTTCTTCCTTTGAATTCTCAAAATAAAATGTTCCAAACTTGATCCATTCCCTATTGAAATTCCAAGATTCAATCCTTTGAAAACTTAAACTTTGAAATTCTTGAGAGCAGAACTACTGATTATTATCGAGAGTTTTCTTAGGTGATTCCCATCACTTAAGATGTAATTAACTATAGGGGCTTGCCCTTATAGGGAATTTTAAGAACCCAGGTAATATAAACCCTACTTAATTCATTTATATTAAGCAGGGGAACTTGTCGGCTTATAAAATTGGTTCGCAGGCCAAACGGATGTCACAAATCTTTTAGTTTATTTAATCGAGCCCTATCATCAAGCAGT
This sequence comes from Papilionanthe hookeriana x Papilionanthe teres, assembly GCA_022702705.1. NCBI lineage: Eukaryota > Viridiplantae > Streptophyta > Magnoliopsida > Asparagales > Orchidaceae > Papilionanthe > Papilionanthe hookeriana x Papilionanthe teres. Next base: position 174,892,178 of record CM040422.1, read on the forward strand.
GTGTCTATTCTTCGGGGTAGATACACGGTTTGTGATGTGGTGCTCGTTTATATAAACTATTTGGGATGTGAGATCGGTTTGATTTCATATCTTAAAATTTTCAAATTTAAAATTATTTTCAAAATCAAATACTACTTTCTAAATTATATATATATTTAAATTAAATTTAAATTTCGCCGACAATTTACGTAGGCGACCTCCTTTTCAAAAATACAACACTCAACCTAAAATATGCCGACATGTAGTTGTTGTTTTCAACATAATTATTTTAACTATATATTTGATAGTTTAAAACAAAAAAAAAACATTTCATAATAGTATAAAAAAAGGATATACAGCTCACTTAATAGTGAGTATCAAGAAACCTAAAAAAAATACATTTAAAAATTACAATTAAAGGTATGATAACATTCATTTTAAAATACAAAAGAAGCATGTCACGAGCAACTTTGTCCTGTGGGAATACCATCTGACCCCGATCACTATCGGCAGTGGAATTAAGTGGACTGTCTGCCCACCTGAAGAAGTCACATGTCTTTGAACCATATGCCCACCGCAGGCACCTATAGAACTGTCGCACGTTGTTATGTGACTGGCATGATGTAAGTAACAAAGATGGCAGTGCGGCATAGCACTCATTACTCCACTTAAAAAGTACCTATTTTTATGCCTTATTTATGATTCAATTTTTAAGGATATTATGCTTTAATGAAAGGTATTTTTATGTTTTTGGATATAGGTGATGAAAAAGATTTCAAGAAGGAAAAAGAAACAAAAAGGAGAAAAAGTAGATCTAAAAAGCAAAGTTGCCAAAATTAGAGGTTTGGCGCTTAGGAGCCAGAATCCGGCGCTTAGGCGCTAGTTCGATACTGAAGCAGTTATGATTTTTGACAACTTTAGGCAGTTATTTTGACGTTGTTAAGCGGTTATCAGACCTTCTAGAAGACTGGAAGTTACTCCTGATACATAGGACATGTGATACAATGCATCTGGACGCAAGAAAAAGGTTTTAATCACAAAGAGGTGCGATCCAAAGTAAAGGGGTGTGAAGATCTGGTCACGGACTCCGGCGCCTAGGCACCACAGTTACTTTCTAAAAGATTCATTGAATTTGGACAAATTTTTAAGAGGTTCCTTAAGCAACCCCTAGTCATTTTTGAAGCTCTATAAATAGGAGACATTTCTAAAGAAAAGAGAGCTCTCCCACACCCAAAAATAGTTCTACAGAGCTCTCCCACGCCCAAAAATAGTTCTAGAGAGCCACCAATTATTCTTCTTAAGTATTTAGTGAGTTTATTTTAGTTTGTTTTAGTTACTTTGAGTGTTACTACTTAATTCCTTGAGTAGTAAGTGAGAGTTTGTAAGAGTCGGTGTTGTTAAAGTCTTGCACTTTGCATTGGAGTTAGTAGGAGTCAAAGGATCACTTGAAGGAACATTTCAGATGAGTATCTATAACTTGGTTCAAAGTTTTATAGATATGTTTTGTTGTGTGAATTTAATGTGTTCTGAGTAGTTAATTTTCTTTCTCCCTTCAACTATGAAAAGATAATAAAGATAATTTGATTTCGTTGGAGAACTTAAACTTAATTTTAAAAATTATTGTGATGATATTCATACCTGATCTTAATTTACTTTTTAAAGTGGCCATTTGAATTGTTAAAATCTGTTGAAGAATTCTGAGACCTATCCGGAGATGTGTTCTTAACTAGTAGATATCACATGAATCCTTGGGTAATCGAAGGCCATGTGCGGGTTATTCAAGGTGAAATGCAAATAAATAGGAAAATATTATTTATTGGGCGTAGAGTTAATTAGTTTTTAGAGTGACAAACTAAATTTTATTAATTTGGTTTTTAGAAAAGGAACGGGTCACTAGTAGGGCCGGCCATAGCCACCCTTGGACATCTAGAAGTGTGAGTCTAGATTAACCCATTCTACTAATAATACATCCTGAACCAATCTATATATTAGCCAATGTTCTTTATACTATCGAGCAAAGGTAAAGAATAAGAATGCTTTTATTTGGTGCAATACGATAATTTCAAGTTCTCCACGAATGATAGTTTTTTTAAAAAATCTTGGATTAGTTAAAAGGAGAAAGTTGTTTTATTTATACTTGCATCAACCTTTTCTTTATTGCTACTTTACTTACTTCGAGTAGAAATTTCATAAAACTTAAAATATAATTTTTGAAAAAAAATAAAAACTATAATTATTTTTAATTTGAAAATCTATTAATTTCTAAAATTAATCTTCCCTGTGGGTTCGATAATCAGGACTTCAATAGAGCCCTGTATTACTAGATACAATACGTATACTTGCATAGTACCTCTGGTGTGCAAAATATTTTCTAAAATTATATATTTATTTTTGAATACTAACATTTGAAATATAAATTAATGGATAATTGTAGGCATAGTTACGAGTCGAGGTCATCAACAGTTTTTTGCACCGTTGCCGGGGAAGTGAAAGACAATTTTTAGATTATTCAAATTAAAAATATTTTATATACACTTTTATTTCTTTAAAAATACAAAAACATTTACAAAAACAAAAATATGAAAAAGATTTTATTTTATTTTATTTTCAAATCCTTTTATTTAATTTTTATGTGTAGTTTTGAATTTGAAGGATTATTACCTTTTCATTTTGAATTAGAAAGAACTGTTAGAAGAATTAGAAAAGGAAAACAAATTCAAAAATATCAAGAAATGGCTAACTTACATAACAATAATGAAAATCCAATAGAAATTAATGAACAAAATGTTTATAAACCATTAAGGGATTATGCAAACCCTACAGCTGATGAACTTCATATTAATATTCAAATGCCTGTTGTAAATGCTAATTCTTTTGAGCTTAAACCTTTTATTATTCAAATGGTTCAAAATAATCAATTTGGAGGAACACCAAATGAAGATCCAAAATTACATCTTACTAGTTTCTTAGAACTTTGTGTTACCTTTAAATATAATAATGTTTCTGATGATGTTTTTACGCTTAGACTCTTTCCTTTTTCCTTAAAAGATAAAGCAAAGATGTGGCTGAACTCATTAGCAAATGTTTCTATTAAAACTTGGGCAGATATGGCACAAAAATTCCTTGCTAAATATTTTCCTCCTTCCAAAACTACTAAATTAATAAATGATATTACTTCATTTATTCAATTTGATGGAGAGACAATTTATGAAACATGAGAAAGTTTTAAAGAACTATTAAGAAAATGTTCTCATCATGCTTTACCAGATTGTTTAATTATTCAAACATTTTATAACGGACTTATTAGATCACTTAAATCTATTTTAGATGCTGCTACTGGAGGTTCTTTAATGGCTAAGACATTTGATGAAGCTTATACCTTAATTGAAGAAATGGCTAACAATAATTTTCAATGACCTTCTGAAAGGGTTAATCCTAAAAGAGTGGCAAGTATTCAAGATAATGAAGCCTTCTCTATTTTAGCTTCACAAGTGGCTGCGATATCTAAGAAATTGGATAATTTTTCTATTAACGTATCACATGTAAGTAATGACAATTATGCAAATATTGATGATTCTTAAACAATGGAGACATTCCAAGCTATTGCTAGTAAAACTAATAACCCCTATTCGAATTATTATAATCCAGGTTGAAAAAATCACCATAATTTTAATTGGAATAATGGACATCAACAATAGGGTAATAATCAAGTTAATCCAACTGGGAATTGGAATAAACAAGGAAGTTTAAACTTTAAACCTACTTATCCTCCTGGTTTTAACAATCAACAAAAAAATTTATCTTTAGAAGAATTGATCTTGCAACTAGGTAATCAGTTACAAAGTCAAAACAATGTTATTCAAAATATTGAGAATTAGATGGGACAAATTGCTAATTTAATTAATTACAGAACTCAAGGAACACTTCCTAGCAACGTCGAAATTAATCAAAAAGAAATTAGAAAAGACCATGACAAGCAAAAGCTGTATAACTTAGAAGTGGAAAGGAATTAAAAGAGAAAATTCAGAATGAAATTAAAAAAGAGAGAGATGTTGAAGAGATTGAAATACCTAAAAAAAACTCTTTCTCCAAGTAAAGATCAGACTGTAATTCCTATTGAAGTGGAAGTTGAAAGACCACCACCACCTTTTCCTCAAAGACTAAAACAGCAAAAGCTTGACCATCAATTTTCTAAGTTCTTTGAGATTTTTAAGAAACTTACCATCAACATTCTTTTTGCTGAAGCTTTGGAACAAATACCGAGTTATGCAAAATTTATGAAGGATATTTTAAGCAAGATACGGAAAATCGAAGCTTATGAAATTGTTGCATTAAGTGAAGAATGTAGTGCAATAATTCAAAAGAAACTATCTCAGAAGCTTAAAGATCCTAGAAGTTTCACTATACCATGTGCTATTGTAGAAAAATTTTGTGGAAAAGCCTTATGTGATTTAGGAGCATGTATTAATCTCATGCCATTTTCTATCTTTCGAAGGTTAGATTTAGGAGAGATTTCTCCCACCACTGTAACCCTTCAGTTAGCTGATTGATCTATTACTTATCCTAAAAGAGTTATAGAGCATGTCCTTGTAAAAGTGGATAAATTTATCTTCCCTGTAGATTTCATTATATTGGGTATGGATGAAAATAAAGAAATACCTATTATTTTAGGGAGACCTTTTTTAGCTACCGGACGTGCTATGATTAATGTGCAAAAATGAGAATTAACAATGAGAGTTAATGATAAAAAGATAACATTTAATGTTCTGAAATCAATGAGGTATCCTGACAAAAAAAAATGCTATCGGATGGATATTATTGATTATATAATTGAAAAGCATTATCAAGAAAAATGTAAAGTCATTTCTGAAGAAAAAATGATGAATCTATGTTATATAATGAGTCATTAACTAAAGAAATTGAAGAAGTGAATGAAGAAAATTTATTTGAAGAAACTCAATATATTCATGATAATTGGGAAATTATAAACACGACTAAAAATGATATACTTTTACCCTCAGTTGAAAAAGCCCTTGAACTGGAATTAAAAATGTTATCTGCACATTTAAATTATGCATTTCTTGGAAATTCATTAACTTTACCTGTGATTATATCTTCAGAACTAAGCAAAGATCAAGATGAAAAATTAATAGGAGTTCTGAAGAACTATAAGAAAGCTTTTGGTTGGAGTATTGCAGATATAAGAAAAATAAGTCATTCAATCTGTATGCATAGGATTTTAATGGAAGAAAATTGTAAACCTACTATTGAACCTCAAAAAAGATTGAATCCAATTATGAAAGATGTTGTTAAAAAAAATATTTTAAAATGGTTAGATGCTGGAATTATTTATCCTATTTCGGATAGCCAATAGGTAAGTCCTATTCATTGTGTTCCGAAGAAAGGAGGAGTAACTGTCATTGTTAATGATAAAAATGAATTAATCCCTACAAGATAAGTTACTGGATGGTGAATTTGCATCGATTATCAAAAATTAAACAATGCCACTAGAAAGGATCATTTTCCTTTACCTTTCTTGGATTAGATGTTGGATAAATTAGTTGGACACTCATATTTCTATTTTTTGGATGGATATTTTGGATATCATCAATTACCCGTTGCTCCTGAGGACCAAGAGAAAACAACATTTACAAGTCCTTATGGAACATTTACCTTTACAAGAATGTCTTCCGATTTATGTAATGCACCTGCAACTTTTCAGAGATGTATAATGTCAATATTCTGTGATCTAATTGAAAAAGGAATTGAAGTATTTATGAACAATTTTTTAGTATTTGGAACTTCTTTTGAGTCTTGCTTGGAAAATATAACAAAAGTTATGAAAAGATGTGAAGAAACAAATTTGGTTATAAATTGGGAAAAATGTCAGTTTATGGTCACAGAAGGAATAGTACTTGGACATAAAATTTCATAAAAATGGATGGAAGTTGATCAGGCAAATTTGAAAATTATTGTTGAACTTCAACCGCCTACCACTGTTATTAATGTGAGATGTTTTTTGGGTCATGTTGGATTTTGTAGAAGATATATAAAGGATTTTTCTAAGATTGCTAAACCTCTTTTTCATTTATTATAAAAAGAAGCTAAGTTTGAATTTAAAGAAGATTTTCTGAATGCTTTCAATATTATAAAAGGGAAATTAATCACTACACCTGTCATTGTTCCACCTAATTGGAGTAAACCTTTTGAATTAATGTGTGATGCAAGTGATTATGCAATTGGAGTTGTATTGGGACAAAAATATGAGAAAATTTTCAAAGTTATATATTATGCTAGCAGAACTCTTAATAAAACTCAAATAAATTACACTACTACTGAGAAAGAGCTCTTAGCAATAGTATATGCCTTTGATAAATTTAGACCTTATCTTCTTGGGACCAAATGTATCGTACATACTAATCATTCTGTTATTAAGTATTTAATGTCTAAAAAGGATGCTAAACCAAGATTGATAAGACAAGTTCTACTTTTACAAGAATTTGATTTTCAAATAGTGGACAGAAAAGGAGCTGATTACCAAATTGCTGATCATTTATCAAGAATTAAAAATGACAGTGAGAAGATTACTGAAGAAAACATAAATGAGAAATTCCGTAATGAACAGTTATATGTTATTCAAGGATTATAAACGCCTTGGTAAGCAGATATAGTTAACTATTTGGTTAGCAATATTTTACCGTATGGATTGAATAGCAAATATATTAAGAAATTCAAGAATGATTCTAAATCATATATTTGGGAAGATCCTCATTTATTTAAACTAGGAAAAGATACTGTGAATCGAAGATGTGTACCTTACGAAGAAACTTTTGCAATTATTCAAAAACGTCACGATTCTGAATTTGGAGGACACTTTGGAGTGGATAAAACTGTGTTTAAAATTTTAAATTATGGATTTTATTGGCCTACATTGTTCAAAGATATTGGAAAATATGTGAAAACTTGTGATCGATGTCAAAGAATTGGGAATATATCCAGAAAAGATGAAATGTATCTAAGCTATATATTAGAAATTGAGATTTTTTATGTATGTGGTTTAGACGTTATAGGACCTTTTATACCATTATCTGGAAAGATTTATATTTTATTAGCAGTTGATTATGTTTCAAAGTGGATTGAAGCTGTAGCTTTACCTAACTGTGATTCCAAAAGTGTTTCAAAATTTTTAAAGAAAATGATTTTTACAAGATTTGGAATGTCGAGGGTAATTATCATAGATGGGGGAAGTCATTTCAGAAATGTAAGAATTCAATCATTACTGGAAAAATTCAGAATTAAACATAGAATTGCAACAGCTTATCACCCACAAACAAGTGGAATGGCTGAAGTATCAAATGGAGAAATTAAAAGAGTATTAGAGATGACTGTTAATCCTAAAAGAATTGGCTGGGTTGATAGACTTGATTCTGCATTATGGGCTTATAGAATAACTTATAAGACACCCATCGGAATGTCACCTTATCTATTAGTTTATGGTAAAAATTGTCACTTACCTGTTGAACTGGAACATAAAGCTTACTGGGCGATAAGGGAGTTCAATTATGATTTGAATGCTGCAGGAGAGAAACGGTTGTTACAACTGAATGAAATGGATGAGATAAGAAATGAGTCCTATGAAAATGAAAAGATTTATAAGGAGAAAATGAAGAAATTGCATGATAAAAAGATTTCAAGAAAAATATTTGAGTCTGGACAAGAAGTATTATTATTTAATACTAGTTTAAGACTTTTTCCTGGAAAATTAAGATCTAAATGGATGGGACCATTTATAATTGAGAAAGTATACCCTTCGGGAGCTATGGATATTAAAGATCCCAAAAGGGAAAAATATTTAAAGTTAACGGATTAAGACTGAAGCCTTATATAGGAGAAATGAAACTGATTTACAAGGAGGCTTACGAGCTGAGTCTACCCGATTAAAATAACTGATTAGGTCGGGCTGATGACTGTCGGCATATTTTTAGGTTGTGTGTTGTATTTTGAAAAGGGGTCGCCTACAGAATTTGTCGGCGAATTTAAGATTTTAAATTTAATTTAAATATATATATATATAATTTAGAAATTAGCATTTGATTTTGAAAATAATTTTAAGTTTTAAAAAAAAATTTAAGATATGAAATCAAACCGATCTCACATCCCAAATAGTTTATATAAACGAGCACCACACCACAAACCGTGTATCTATCCCAAAGAATAGACATACTGCTTGATGATGGAGCTCGATTAAATAAACTAGAAGATTTGTGACATCCGTTTAGTCTGCGAACCAATTTTATAAGTCGATAAGTTCCACCGCTTAATATAAAGGAATTAAGCAGGGTTTATATTACCTAGGTTCTTAAAGATCCCTATAAGGGCAAGCCCCTATAGTTAATTACATCTTAAATAACAGGAATCATTTAAGAAAACTCTCGATAATGATCAGTGGTTTTGCTCTTAAGAATTTTAAAGTTTAAGGTTTCAAACAAATTGGATTGAATTTTGGAATTTCAAAAGGGATTAGCTCAAATTTGGAACAGTTTATTTTTAAGAGTCAAAAGGAAAAGAAGTAGGGGAAGTTGAGGATCAAGAAGAATCTTGGCAACTTCCCAAACTATCCTATTATTTAGCTTCAATTTGAGAATGTTATTTAATGTTTCGATCCTGCCAATTTTAGTTATTTTAGGACTTAGGCTTGTATGATATAGTCACACAAATAGCCTCAAAGATGTGAGTTTATGTCATACCAAACGACTACCTCGGAGTCCTAAGACCGGTTAGGGCTTAATTTGCATTATACAAATGCCTAACAAAAAGTTGAGGATTTATGTTGCCTGTAGGCAAACTACCTCGAAATCCTATGGCTTGGCTATTTAATGCTAAGAAAGGTTTTGCTGATGTAGATTCCAGTTTTGTTGAAGACGATGGTCGTGCTGCCCACTATGCTCTAAGCTCCTTGTCGTTCTAGAGGTTTAGTTTTAGAAAGTAAAAATCAAGAGATGAGAGATGTGTTTCGGTTTAGAAGAGTTTTAAGGTTCAAATATCTTAGTGCTTTATTAGCGGAATCTTAAAATTGATTATAACAACACCGGTTAAGATCCTACAGTTTCATCATTCTAGCACCGTTATTTTTATCGGATTCACTTAGTCCAAATGAATTTGCTAAACTCAACTGAATGAGTTCCACACTTTCATTAAGACCGTGGGAAATCCCGTTGGCAACACATAGGTTGCATCATCCGAGGTATTCCCTATCATCGAACAAGACATTTTAATTTAGTTGTAGTTGTAGTTTTGTGTTTTGTTTGTGATTAAATTTTGAGTTGTTTTATATTTTGAATGTTGTGGCGGTGAATTTTATCTTATTGTGACTTTTAATTTAGTTTTGGGTTTCAGTTTTGTGATTATCCTAAATGTTTCAGTTTTCATGCAAGGTGACATTCTTGTTTAACATGCAAGAAAAGTAAAGTGCAGTACAGGTAAGTAAATTGCAATAAAGTAAAAGCGTACCTAGAGGGTCTTCTTGTCATTCCAAGCTGCACTTAAAACACATGTCAAAGCATTTAAGTAATTGCAAGAGATACCTAGGTAAAGCTAAGGGAAGGTTATGGTTGTCTACCAAAATCCTAATCCTATTGCTAGTCAATTCCTATGACGTCTAGGTTCTTAGTTTTGTGGAAGATTTTCTTCACCAAAGAACAATTAATTCAAATTGTTCTTCTAAAACATCTCATCGTATTGAGAAAGTGCTTAGAATGAATACTGAACATCTTTTCAATACTTCTGGGATTACTTCGAGTCCAACTGAATTTCATTGTACAAGTGAATTAATCATTCAAGAGATTTAGTTAAGTTTTGCTTCTTGCTCAGTGAACTAGGATGTTTGTTTATCCTATGAGTAAAGTGACATTTCACTTGATGTTTTGTTTAAGAGTTATAATAATAAAAGCCTTTAGGGGCAAATTAATTCATTGAAGATTTAAACAATTCTTAATTTAAAATTGGATTTGATCATTCAAAGTGATTTGGTTTAGTTATAAAATTTTAATTAATAACTTTTAAGTTTGGAATAGTGTTCAAGTTATTTTAATTCAATTAAATCTTTACATTTTAAATGATCTTAATATTTCAGATTAATTTCAATGTTTTAAATTTGCTTAGGTTGAAAGAGGTGTTTAAATTATTTATTTTTCGTTAAATTTTGATTACTTGATTTGGATTAATTATAGTACTTTAGGTTGATTTTAATTAGTTTGATTTTTTTATATTATTTATTTTGAATTGTTTTGAAATTACTTAAGGTTTTAAATTTGTTTTAAGTTTATTCTTAAGTGATTTCAAATTAATTTTAAATGTTTAAATTTTATTTTTTAAATTTAATTGTTAAATCATTTAATGTTTTAAACTTTAATTTAATTTTTACTTTTTAATTATTAATTTCATTCATTATTTTAGAATTAATTAATGATTGATTACTATTGAATTAATTTAATTAGGGACTTTAAATTAATGAATTGGTATCTTCTTAAGTCACATCCCTAATAATCTAAAATTTTATTTATTCTCCCAAAATTTAAATGATTTAATTAATTAAAGTTCCATTTTTAATATTTTTAAAGTGATCAATGGGGTTCTACCCCTTTATTCCCTAAGTTTCAATCATCCAAGAGAAGATTAAGATCAAATATTTTTACCCTCCCTTTTGATTAAACCTAAAGTAATAATTAGGGTTAAAATCCTTAATTACCTTTATGCCCCTTTAGGCTTATTTATTTCATTACTCACTAAATTGAGCTCAAATGAATTTGAAATTTTTATGTCACTTCACTCACATGTCAATTAAGACAATAGAGGAGAAAATGTGATTTTTCTGTTTTTAATTTAATTTTATTTTGATAAAAATAAAGATTTTTAATAAAAATTCAATAACATGACCAAGATATGGTTTCTGTCCTTAAAAAAATTATGAGATATTCCTACTAACTAGAGGACCACTTGGACAAATTTTGGTGAATTTTTGAATTGTATTTTATTTATTATAATTATTTTAAGTTTTGGAGTATTAATTAATTATAAAATAAAATTGAAGTTAAAAATATGTTTTATATTTTTCTTAAATCTCTATAACCTCAAGAAACTCAAAGAAATAAATTTTATATTTTTTTTATTTTTCTTTGATTTATTAGAATTAATTTGGTGCAAAGGTTGGAAAATTCATTTTTTAATATTATAAATTGTCTTAAGCCTTTAAAATTCAATATCTAAACCTAGAGGCATAGGAAAAATATTTGGTTGTTTTCTAAATGATTAGGAAGCATAATATGACATTTTTATGATTTTTAATATTTTTTCATTTTTATTAATTTTTAATTATTAAAATATTGAAAATATGATTAAAAATGAAAATTTTTAGAAAATTCCAATTTTAATTTTCTTTGACTGCTCTGACATCAGAGAGCCCACAAAACCAATTTGGTGAATTTTTAAAAATGTATTTTGGGTTTTATGAATTTTTAATTTTTAAAATACCTATGTCGCTTAATTAATTCATTTAATGGGTTAAATCAATTCCAATTGACTTGAAATTTTTATGTGAGATTCTCTACATCCCGAGTGATAGTGGAGAATTATTTTCAAATAATTTTGATGAGTGGTTAATTCTAATTAATTAAAATTCAATTTTGAGTGTTTGGACTAATTAGGGTTATTTTTAAGGAATTAAATCAAACCATAATTTTCCTAGGGTTCTCTAGTCATAAGGTACCTCCTCTAATTTTCTTAGAATTTTCTAAGCAACATGCAAATTAATGGAATTAAAATTCCAAAACAGAGACATAAAATTGGAAAATCAATAAGTTACCATAGAGATGGCCTCTAGCCTTGGAAAATTCAAGGAATTCTCTCCAAGACAGAGGCTACAAAAGCCCTATGGTCTCATGTCTTGGTGAATTACATGCATGAATGGAGAATTAAAATACTGAAATCAGTAAATAATTAATTAAAAATAAAATACTTAACAAAACAACTTAATTCTTTTTACTCATTAATCTCCTCTGTTCACTAAGCAAATGGATATTTTTAATTTATTTTTAGGATTTTTCTACACAAAGATATGGATTTTAAAGTTTCTAGTATTTAATTAATTCCAAAATACCCTATTTATCTACTTATCCAGCGCGGCGCTGACTCAACCTCGGCAGCACCGAAAGGCCACACGTTGCTCCACCATTTGACGCCTCCATCTGCCTGAGATGCCACGCGGCCAGTGCTCTCGCTCCATCCTCTCGTCCGGCTCGATCTGGACCGTCCATTCAATACAAGCGCGAATGGACGACATCCGTTCATCGTCCCCAAACGTTCTAACCCGAGAGCCGTCAACCTTCTAGGTTTAATATCTCACTTGATACTTAACCAAATCACACGTTCTTAAGCTCTATGAACTCGTCTTGACGAGACGCACATATTTATATGGCTAACATGCTATGAAATAGACTCAAACGAAATGGAGAATCGCTGGAAGCTCAGGTTAAAAAGAAGTCCACATACCTTATTTCAGGTGGAGAAGCCTCGACTGAATGTGCTCGGCACGTTCGTTGGAGCTGGAGGAGCCTAGGGATGAAGCCTCTGGTCCTGGTGAAATGTCTAGACCCGATTTCCACCAAACCCGATTTCAAGCTTTGGTCTCTGGAACAATTGGATGGCCAGGTGAGGGGCTTTTGCTGGGGAACTCCTTCTCTACCTCTGGTGAAGGTGTGAGAGGAGTTAATTTGACTTATGTGAAGTCTTGGTGGATGTCCTATTCTGGCATGAGAATTGAGCTCCAAAATTGAGCTCAATCAGTGGGAATTAGGGCAGGAGGACAGTGGGGATGAGCTTCTCTTGGCTAGGGGGAGCTCTGTGGGGAATTTGGTGGAGTTCTGTGAGAGTTAATTTCAGCCAACCTTTTGGTCGTGGGAGATGGATGTTTAAATAGCTATGGCCAAGGGCTTCCCAGGGGGAGTTAGGGCTTGGGATTAGCTGCCTTGGTGAGGAGAAGAACAGCTCCACTGACCAGTAGCCATGGGACAGCTCAGCAAAAGAGTTTGAATTTTTTAAATCTATTTAGACCTCTCGGCCATGGTGTTTTCTGGCGGCTGTGGTAGCTAGCGGGCCAGGCATGTGTCACCTTCATGGTCAGTGATGCCAAGGCTTGGGGTTTGTGAATTTAATTGGTGTTTGACATGTGTAAAGGAGTGGATTCAAGTGGAATGGGAAAGAGTTCATTTTGGGCTCAATTTGATCAAGTCATGGTTTAGGCTAGGTGCACCTCCCCAAGGCTGGTTTGGGTTGAAGAGAAAGTCACTTGGGTCAGTTAGGAAAGGGTGGTGAAGTTCCCAACCAAGGTGATGTGACTAAACTTGGTTTAGAGTGTAACATAAATGTGGTTAAAAATATTTAGTGAAGGGTTAAGAAAGAGGCTCCCTCTTTTGCCACTAATGGCATGGTGAGGTGGAAAGGGTTCTTCATGGCTTGCATATGGCTTGTCCATGGCTTCATGGCTCCATGTGGCTTGGGGCAAAGCTTGGTCAATTACATGGAAGAAGGTTTTGAATTTTTTAACATTTTTATGGAAAATTTCCATGGAGCCATATTTAGTCTATTTAAATGATGGAATAAAACTTAGAGAATGATTTTATTAGATGGATGATGAGAAGGATTTGTCATGTGGGCTTTGAAATAGGTTTTGGGCTCTTGAAATTATTTTGGAATGGGCTTTTAAATGCTTCATGAAAGTGGGCTTTTATGCTTCAAAATGGAATTTTGGATGAAAATTTTGTGAAATACTATGCCAAATAAATGTTGGGTTTAGTTTAGGGATGTGTCATGAGAACTTTAGAAAAGGTTTGGTGTCATTTGGGGTTGAATTGGATTTGATTTGGGCCTCTTTAATAATAGGGTCAAAGTGGGTCAAATTGGGCTAACTTGGGCTAAGGTTGGGCTAATTTTGGTTTTGATGTAAAATTAATGTTGCAAAAGGTTTATGGGAGTGTAACAAAGAGTCTTCAATTTTGTTTGGGTCTTAATATTGAGATTATGGCCTATTTGGGTTCATGATTGGTTTAGGCCAATTTAGGAAATTTTGGTTTGCGTTAGGCTTGGGTGGAGTTTAGGTTCAAATTTAGGACAAATTAAGTTAGTGTTTTGTTTGTGCGGATGTTAGGAAGGTTTTAGAAAAGATTTGGGGCTAATTGGAGTTGAGTTGGGTTGGTTTGGGCTAAGTTTAGGTCATGGGCCAAAATTAGGCTGTTAGGCTTCAAATTGAAATTGGACCCATATGTTGATGAAATTGGGTTTAGATTTGGTTCAAATTGATATTGGGTATATTAAATTGAAGTTTAGAACTGAATTGGATCAAAATTGAGATCAATTGGGATGATTTGGTTTGACATTGGGTTCATTTTAGGTTAAAAAAGGGTCAAATTGGGGATTTTAGTAAACGTGGGCTAAATTGACAAAATTGGCCTATGGTGTAGTTAAACAAAATGAAATTGGGAAAATTTTGGATGTTTTTGGAATTTTCTGGGAATTTTTGGAATTTTTTGGATTTTTGGGTTAAAGGGGTATTTTGAGTGTATTGGGGGGTATTTTTTGAAATTTTGGTGTATTTGGCCATGGATGATCAATTTGAGTTGTGGGAAATGTTTATGATTGATTTTGAAGAATTTTGGGTAATTTAGGCAATTTTGCAAATTTTGGACAATTTTAAGGGCATTTGGTAGGTGTGGTGGGTTTAGGTTCCCGGGGGTCAAAAATTAAAATTTGGGGAAAATGAAGATTAATTAGGTGTGAGTAAAATGAGACTATTTTGATTGAGCCATGAAGCCATATTAAGCTCACTAGATCCATGATAGGACTCACTTAGGCACTCAATATGTTGTTCCTAACCCTCTTAGCCAAGGGCTTAGGGGTTAAGATCCATCCATATGAGTTACCTACATGAGTCAGGGAGTCAAATCAGGTATAGGTGTGGTTTTAGGGTTTTGGAATGTGTGTGAGAGTGTGGTGTGTGCAAGCTTACCCTCACCGGGGCCGGACCACCCGAGTGTAATCCTAAGGCCCGAAAGAGTCCTATAGGGAACTCATCCTTTAAACCTCCACATTTGATCTTAACCCTCCAAGTAGCTTTAGGGGTTTACAATCAAACTTGTTGGGTTTGAAGGTAGTTAAGAAGTGTTTTGAATTTCTAAGTGGTGGATCCCATTTCTAGTCCTCTAGGATAGTCGAAGGGAAAACCTATAACAAGATCCTAAGCACTAAGGAGAGAGAGAGACCAGACCTCACCAAAAATGAGGTCAACAAATGGACCCCCAATAGGTGTGGTGTGCTTAACCAAGCACACCGCACGTATTGGCATTGACCGAAGAGATCAACAGATCCAACAAAAATGTTAGAGTGATAAACTAAAAACAAAGAGTAGAAATATTTTCACTGGGGAATATCAGATAAAACTCCAAGACTGAAGCTCCCTGAACTCTTGATGGGGAAAGGAAAAGGAGGTGAATTCCAGATCACAAGATCTGGAGAAATTTGATTTAGATTTCGTCGCATTTTCTATTTCAAGTCTCAATTTTGAATTTGAATGTTCGATTCAAGTTTTAATTTCGGTTGCAATTTGACTTAATCGGAATTTTGTTTTAAATTTAATCTGAGATTTAGATTTCAAGGTGAATTTCGCAGAGATTTCAGATTTGAAATGGGAATTGGAACCTAGGTTCCAACCTCGAGATTGCAAAGAGAACTAGAATTTAGGTACCAGCCTCGAGGAGAATATCAGAATTTAGTTATTGATTGAAAATGATGAGAATCAGAATTTAGGTACTGATCTCGAAAAGGATGAGAATCAGAATTTAGTTACTGATCTCAGAAAGAGAGTCGGAATTTGGTAACGACCTCAAAATGAGAGAACTGGAATTTGGTACCAATCTCAAAAGAGAGAATTGAAATTTGGTATCAATCTCAGAAAGAGAGTCGAAATTTAGTATCGACCTCGAAAGAAGAGAATTGGAATTTGGTACCAGTCTCGAAAGAGACAATTGAAATTTAGTATCAATCTCAGAAAGAGAGTCAAAATTTGGTACCGACCTCGAAAGGAGAGAACTGGAATTTGGTACCAGTCTCGAAAGAGAGGATTGAAAATTAGTTTCAATCTCGGAAAGAGGGTCGAAATTTGGTACTGACCTCGAAAGGAGAGAACTGGAATTTGGTACCAGTCTCGAAAGAGAGAATTGAAATTTAGTATCAATCTCGGAAAGAGAGTCAGAATTTGGTACTGACCTCAAAAGGAGAGAACTGGAATTGGTACCATTCTCGAAAGAGAGAATTGAAATTTAGTATCAATCTCAGAAAGAGAATCGGAATTTGGTACCGACCTCGAAAGGAGAGAACTGGAATTTGGTACCAGTCTCGAAAGAGATGCGAATCAGAATTTAGGTTCTGATCCCAAAAACTTGTATTTGATTTGTTTTTGAAGATTTTGTGGAAATTTTAGTTTAGTGGAAGATTGAAATGAGACATGAAGGTATCTCACATCTCAGGAGAGTTGATCGAATTTTGATTGTTCGGCGAAGGATATGAATCCGTGCCATCAGAACCAAATCGAAAATTTTGTGGTTCTTTGTCAGTAGATTCAGTCGACCTTCTCAAAAGAGGAAAGAGATCTCGGAGAGTCGAAAAGGTTTGAGAATAACCTGAGGCTGGGAATTTCAGATTCGGGAATTTGTTTTTGTTGTTTGTTGTGATTTGATTTTAACTTGATTTTCAATTTAAAGTTCAAGTTTATTTGGAATTCGTTTTGACATTCAGATTTTTTAAGAGAGTTCTCATTTATTTTTATTTTTCATTCGTTCTTTGTTCAAAGTTCATTTAACTTAATGGAGTTTCCCAGTCAATTTGCACAAAAAGAGGTGAAGGCAAAACATGACATGGTCATTTTCATTCTGATCTTGTCGAAAATACATCATACATCTTGATCCAAAACATGATGATATTTTCCTTGAGAATTCAGTATCTCATACAATTCATATAAATCCAAAATGTCTTGCAAGTTTCTTTTAAAAACTTCTGTCGAATTCCATGTCTGAATAGTGAGACACATGAATAACAACATCACCTTCCAAATCATCCTTGGCAGGAAATGTCGTTTGGATGTGCATTAGAGGTGTGCTATTTTCCATGTAGCTTACAGCTCATAGGGCCGAAGGCTCTCTAACTCTGGATCTGGCTGAAAGTGGAAAGGCATTTTTCTGTCATCCATCCTTCTGAAAGTGACGGAGATCCGCTCAATAGGCACTCCTGGAATGCAATGTTTTGCTATGTCGGCTCCATTCCCTTTTAACACCAAGATGGAACCTACCAGTAGTGGTATCTCCACCGGCCCTCGAAATTCTCCAGAGCCTGCTTTCCGGAGGTTAGATCCTAACATGATGTTACATTGGTTGATGAAAGACACTGTGCAGAAAGCCCTGACGAAGTCATGATGATCTATGTGTGGTGGTATGCAATCGCCCTCTTTGTATATGTTAATGATGCAGCTGTTGGTTATGCAGTCTGCAGGCAATACCCTCCATGCCACCATCCTTCTTACCATTCTCTTGATAATTCTTGGCATTATATCCACCTCACTACGACGGAGTATCCCTGGTGGATTTCCCTTTCTGTCTTCAGCGAAGTTGTAGAGACACCCTCACTGGATTGTAACTCTTCCTTTTCCTCTCATCCATTTTCGAGGTTCTGAGTAGGTCTTCTCTCTTAAACGACTGGCTTGACCCATTTTCTGAAGTTCAACGACGTAGTCCACAATTTGTTGTTGCTCGTAGTCTGAGAATACATCTGTATGCAGCTCGAGGCCCTCTAAGATATTGATCCTCTTGCCTTGAATTCTTTCAAAATATTTAAAAGTCTTCTTTTCAACATTCTGCATCCTTTCCAGCTCGTATTCCAGAATTATTTGCAACTGGTGAGGTCTGGTAATGTACTGTGGGATGTATGGTTTGGCCCCAGCACGTTCTCCTGCATGTCTTGGCTCCTCGGGGATAGTCTCTGTCAAGACATCCTCCGGGGTTGCTTTCGCAACAAGACTCTTCAAAATTGATGCATATGTCTGACGTCGTGGCACCGATTCTGTTTCTGTTCTCCTTAGAATTTCTCTTATCTTTTCTGTTGTTTTTGGAGTTGACTTCCTCTTTTTTGGCTTCTGCTAAACTGATTTCTCGACGTACTTGCACTGACGGTAGCAACTGCCTCTTCTTGTTGATCTGCTGCCAGCTTGGTCAGCATCTTGCGTATGCGGCGATTCTTATTTCTTCGCTGAGTAGGAGTGAGAGTAGCTCTCCTTACTTCTTGAATTTCTATGGGCATGGCGCTGACAAGCCTGCCCTCTGTTGTAGCAACCACAAACTTAACTTTCTTGTCATCTCCTGTTGCATGAGCAACGTTTGCTTTTCTTTTCTTGCTGGTGGATTGTTTACTTGGGCCACCCAATTTCATCACTATCTGGCTATGGTACTATTCCAGGTCAATCGAGGTCCAATCAGTATCTTCGTACTGTAGCCCGGCCGGTGTGGAATCAGAATCAATCTCAATCACGGCCCCATCCTTCATCCTCTTTTCATCGAGTGCTAGACTCACGCCATTCTTAAAGTTCAGAACCAACCGCCCGTTCGACATTTCCCTTCGAAAAAACAATGAAAGGATCAGGGGCTGTACTAAGAACAAGAACAATAAGAAAAATCATTTATCAATGGAAAATTTTATTTGTTTCTTTCAAATTTTAATAAGAGTAGGAAAAGATGGGGAAAGATCAGAAGTAAGATGATTTAAAAGGAGGGATTAAAATTTTATTATTATGATTTCACATATTTTCTTTTTAACACATTTTTTGTAAATGATTTTTATCATCCATTTTTATATTTTGGGTTCAGACCCAGTTATAAGTGATTACTGCACCCGTGCTTCTATGAATGAGACTTCATTTTTTTGTAAGTTCATCCTTCAAAACATCAGGTTGTGTAATACTTTTTCAAATATCGTCCATTGATTGGAAGCATAGGTCGTTCTCCACGACTATCCACAAATTGGTGGGAACCTCCTGAGTAGACTCTCTACCACAAACGGCCCCTCCCAAGTCGGTTCAAATTTACCTCCTATCTTGTGGTGCTCAATAATAGGCCTCCTGAGAACTAAAACCAAGTCACCGACTTTAAATGTTCTTAGACGAACCAGTTTATCATGGGCCTGGATCATCTTGGCTTGATACAGTTCCAAATTCTGCTGTGCTGAAAGTCGTTTCCCTTCCAAGCTTTCCAGTTCTTCTAGTCGTAGTTTAGCATTTTCTTCCGTAGTAATCTTTTCACGCAATCGCAATTCGAGAGACGGAAGCTGAACCTCCAAGGGTAAGACGGCTTCGGACCCGTACACTAAAGCGTAAGGTGTAGACTGAGTAAGAGTTCTGAAAGTCGTTCTGTAGGCCCATAAGGCTCCTAACAACTTCTCGTGCCAATTTCTTTTATTGTCGTCCAAATTTTTCTTTAGAATTTGGACGAGAGTTTTATTAAAAGCCTCGCCAAGCCGTTTGCTCTTGGGTAATAGATCGTCAAATAGCGCCAATCAATCCCATGTCTTCTGACAAAATTGTTGATCTTCGTACTCTTTAACGCGGACCCATTATCTGAGATAATTCTGTGCGGTACCCCAAAACGGTAGACGACTTGATTCTTGAAGAACTGTAGCACGTGTTGTGCTTTCACTTCTCTGAGAAGTATAGCTTCTACCCATTTGGAAAAGTAATCTGTCGCTGCAAGAATGAAGCGATGTCCTCTTGAAGAAGGCGGTTCTATCGGACCCACAATATCGTGCCCCCAACACTCAAATGGCCACGATGCGATTGTCGTGTGTAGCACATTTGGAG
This sequence comes from Papilionanthe hookeriana x Papilionanthe teres, assembly GCA_022702705.1. Lineage (NCBI taxonomy): Eukaryota > Viridiplantae > Streptophyta > Magnoliopsida > Asparagales > Orchidaceae > Papilionanthe > Papilionanthe hookeriana x Papilionanthe teres. The sequence continues at coordinate 174,912,102 of CM040422.1, forward strand.
GTTGATGTAAAACCACTCCATGCACTTGGCACTGGTGACAACTCTTTGCAACTTTCATGCAGTCGGCCATCATCGAGGACCAGTAGTACCCTAGTCTTTTAATCTTCATTTTAATTTTCGGACCTGACTGATGAGCGCCACAAAGTCTTGAGTGCACTTCTTTAACAATTTCACGGGCCTCGGACCCACTCAGGCACCTTAGCCACATCTGGTCGAAAGACCTTCTGTATAACGTATTTTTTATTAATGCGTATGACAAAGTTCTTTTCTTAATCTGATGGGCTACTGACTTATCGTCTGGTAGGTTTTCTGTTTGCAGGTAGTCTATTAATGGCAGCCGCCAATTCTCTGTATCTTCTATTACTACTACAACTGTTTCTTCCTCTTTTTCTGACTTGTATATTGCATCGATGTCGAGCTGTGAGAGGACCCGTCGTCCTTTAACTGTCATTTCAACTGACTCATCCTGTAGGCAAGCAAACTCTTTCGCGAGGCGGGCTAACGCATCTGTGAGAGCATTATCTCTTCTGGGAATCTTATAGATCGTTACATTCGGAATCTGCTCCAACAATTTCATGGCATACTGAAAGTACTGTTCGAGTCTCGGCTTCAGAATTATGTACTATCCTGCGATTTGTTGAATGATCAACTGTGAATCTCCTTAGATGTTGATGTCGGTTATCCCCATCTGAATGGTCAATTCCAGTCCAGTTATGAGGGCTTCATATTCTACTTCGTTATTCGTACACGGTTCTGTTAGATGGTAGGAATACCTTAACATTCCCCGCTCTGGTGTTATAAAGAGTAGTCTGATTCCTGCTTCGTCGGGCACTATCATTTACAATTTTATCTCTTTCTGTGTTGAGGATGCTCCGTCGAAGTACAGTTCCCAACGCTGATCATCGGGGTTGACCCAGCCTCGCTTAACGCAGTAATGTTTGCTTCCAAAAGATAGCCAAAAACTTTGACTTAATTTATAAATAGCGGCTAGTGTATAAAATTAATATTATATAATTTAGTAAATATTTTTACACACTAGGGGTACTACGCGAGTATACATATCGTTTCGAAGTAATATAGGGTTTTTAAACAAAGACCACGGTATCGATCCCACATGGAAGATTTATAGAAATAAATTTTCTATGAAGTGAAAGTGAAATAAAATAGTAAAAATATTTTTTTTTTATCTTTTAATTTGACTATAAATTACTATTAATTTACTAGATGCAAATAAAGAAAACAATAATAAGATAATGATTTTATGAATTCTATATAAAATAAATAACTTTCTTTCCGTCAATTAATCTAAGATTTTTAAGATAATTTAATATTCGTTGGAGAATTTGATTTATGGTATTGTGCCAAATAGAAGCATTCATATTCTTTACCCTTTGATCCGAGTGCAATGAACATTGGTAATTCTGACGAATAGGTCCGGATGTATTGTTAGTAGAATGGGTTAATCTAGGCTCAAACTTCTAGATGTCCGAGGGTGGCTATGGTCGGCCCTACTAGTGACCCTTTCTGAGTACATAAATCAAATTATAAGAATTTAGTCCGTCACTCTAAAAACTTATCAATTCTATGCCCTTTAAATATTATCTTCCTATTTATTTGCACTTCACCATGAATAGCCCGCACATGGCCTTCGACTACCTATGGATTCATGTGACATTTACAAGTTAAGAGTTCTTCTCCTTCAAGGTCTTAAAACTCTTCAACAGGTTTTAACAATTCAAACGGCCAATTTAAAAAGTAAAGTAAGATCAGGTATTAATGTCATCACAACATTTTGAAAATATTTTGAATTTTAATTCTCCATCGAATCTTTATATTATCTTATCTATCTCTTCATAATTGAAGTATGAAAGTAACTAACTACTCAGAGCACATTGAAAATAAATAACAAAACATGATAATTAAACTTTGAATCAAATGTAAAAATATACTTATCTCAAATATTTCTTCTACGGATCTTCGATTCCTACGACTCCACAGTTTAATGAACTCAGGATACGATAACTTAAAAATAAACTCACTAAACTAAATAAAAGTGGCCCTAAATTTCTCTCTCTAATTCTCTCTCTAAGGATGAGAGATCCTAAAGTAGATAATAGAAAGGGGTAAAATGGGAGGGGCCCATTTTCTGAAGAAATGGACCTCTATTTATAGGCTTCAAGAATTGCCTTGAGGCACATCTTCAAAACATGTCCACATTCAATGAATCTTCTAGAAGGTCGGTCTGGCGCCTAGGCGCCGGACACCGCGTCTAGTTCTTTGCACCTCTTCACTTTGGCTCGCACCTATTCATGATTAAAACCATTTTGGAGCGTCCAAATGCAATGTATCACATGTCCTATTATCAAGGAACAACTGTCAGCCTTCTAGAATGTTCAATAACCGCTCACTCCGTCAAAATAGCGATCGAAACGTTGTCGAAAACTTGATAGTTTTCGTATCGAGTCTGGCGCCTAGGCGCCAGGCCATATTTTTTTATACTTTTGGTATTTTGCTCCATTTTTGCTCCATTTTTGCTCCTTTTTGCTCCTTTTTCCTTCTTAGACCTTTTTACATTACCTACATCCAAAAACACAAAAAAATACCTTTCATTAAAGCATAATATCCTTAGAAATTGATAATAATTAAGACATAAAGAAATAGGTATTTTTTTATAGATCAGGAGTCTCCTAGGCTCATTATCTGCTCGTCTGGTAAGTCGTCGTTGAGAGGAGATTCTGCCGGTAAAGGGTGTGTTGTGAGGAAGTCTTCTAGGACTTGTCCCTTTATAGCATGAAGAGGCACGAAATTTATATCGAATTGCAATAGTATCATCGACCACCTAGCAAGTCTGCCGAAAAGTGTCGGTCGGGTCATCAAATATTGCAATGGATTAAACTTTGGAATAAGGTTGACCTTATGAGAAAGCATGTAATGCCTAAGCTTTTAAGTGGCGAAGATCAGAGCCAAACAATGCTTCTCAATTGGATGATACTTTACTTCCATCGGAATTAGATGATGACTTAAGTACTAAAGAGCATTTTCTTTTCCGTCATCATTGACCTGGGCTAACAGGGCTCCAAGGGAGTCGTCTAAAGCTGCGGTTTAAAGTATTAACAGTCTACCCGAGACTGGGGCTACTAAGACAGGAGGTGTCATTAAATACTGTTTAATGTACTCGAAGGCCCGCTGGCATTTCTCTTCCCAAAAAAATTTGGCCTCCTTTTTAACCAATGCCGAGAATGGCTAACACCTACCTGACAAATTTGAAATAAAGCGTCGAAGATATGCCAACTTCCCTTGAATGGATCGTAATTGTTTCAAAGTTTTGAGGGGCGGTATTTCTAAGATAGCTTTAATCTTTTCCAGATCGATTTCAATTCCGCGATTTCGGACAACAAATCATAAGGATTTCTCAGAGGTGATGCCGAAGGCGCATTTTAAGAGATTCATCTTAAGGTTAAATTGTCTTAATCGCTCGAAAATAATTTTCAAATCATACAAGTGATCCTCCTTTAATTTTCTCTTGATGACCACATCATCCACGTAGCACTCGACTTGGTTGTCAATGAGATCATCAAAAATCCTCGTCATTGCTCTTTGGTAAGTTGCTCCTGCGTTCTTCAATCTGAAAGGCATTATTGTGTAGCAGTACATTCTGATTGGCGTTCTGAAGGCTGTGAGCTTTTCATCTTCCGGTGCCATCTTTATCTGGTTGTATCCTGACGATCCATCCATAAAAGAGAAGATTTCATGTGTCGAAGCAATGTCGATCATCAGTTCTGGAATTGGTAGTGGGAATTCATCCTATGGACATGCTTTATTCAAATATCCGAAATCCACGCAGATTCTGATCTGTCCATTCTTCTTTCTGACTGGTACTATATTGGCTAACCAAGTCGGATATTGTTCTTCTCAGACAAATTTAGCGTCTATTAGCTTCTTAACTTCAGCTATAACTTGTTGTTCAATCTCTAGACGCATTCTTCTGGAAGCTTGCCTGACTGGAACGACATTGTGATCCACTCCTAGTTTGTGAACTGCAACTTCTAGAGCTAATCCTGGCATTTCATCATAACTCCAAGAAAAATATTCCTTGAATTCCATTAGTAGCTTGATCATGTTTTCGGAGTCTTCTTTATTGAGTAATGAGCTAACAAAGGATAGCCTAGGCTCTTTGCTAGTGCCTAAGTTAACTTCCATTAACTAGTCTATTGTAGATGTAATCTCTTCTTCCAATTCTGGTGGAGCATCTCCAATTGGTAGATCTTCAAGATCATCTGAAGCTTCCAGGCAGTCTTCATTAGGCTTGCAAGTGACAACCAAGAAAAATCCCGTATCATCAACTGATCCTACTGTGCCGAATCTGAGATCGTGTTTTGAATTGGGCGGTCAACTGGCATTATTCCATAATTTTTCAAAGCGCTGTGATTGGCCTTTTGTCCATTAACTAAGTAAGACACCACGTTGAATTAAATTCTGAACACAGGGAGAGTACCACTCAAAAGGCAATTCCATTAATTCAGATGAAGTAACATCTTCAAATTGTACATCATTTTCAGTTTTGGAAGAAGAAGCACCACGGTAGAATTTGATCGGTTTAATACCGCCACCATATACTTTTTTGACCACCATACCCTCGACCTTATTAGGGCGGATCGGGGTCAGGGTTATAGTATGTACGTAGTGGTTAATCTTCTCGTACATTGATTTGTATTGTTCATTCTTTTCATCATCGAGAGAGATCTTAAACTGGGGTTTCTTTTGATTTATTGTCGCTGCTTCTTTCTTAACTTCTTCTTCTTCTTTAGAATTGTTCTGTCAATCAACATTGATGTCCAGTTTCTTCTGTTCAACTGTTCCACCGTTTATTCCACGACCTCGTCCCCAGCCTCGACCTCCGGTGCGAGTTCTAGAGAAACCTTCACCATCTCGCCGTAAGGGAGTGGTGAGTAACTATTAGACTAGAATTCCAGGTTCTCCATTGTCTCGAACTTCTTTTGGTTCACTTGGTATGGTATTTCTGGAGAAGATTGTTTTCTTCGGAGGTGCATAGTAAGCTGCATCTTCTTGAATTCTGATTTCATGCACGGAGAATGGTTGCAAATCACCTTTGATACACTGCTCTCCTCCTTCATAATATTTTATACATTGGTGCAGAGACGACGGTACCATCCAGTTCTCATGGATCCACGACCGACCCAGTAAAGCGTTGAATGATGTCTCAAAATCAATTATATGGAATTTTGCGGTTGTCTTTGCTAAATCACAGGTCTTCATCAATAGTGTTATCGATCCCAGAGCACTTTCTCCTTTCTAATTGAAGCCTCTTAATAACATCTTATCTGCTTCAAGTTTGCGAGCATCAATTTCTAAATATGCTAACGTTTGAAAGCTCATTATGTTGATAGATGCTCCCAGATTAACTAATACCCTGGAGACCGTAAACTTTCTAATAGTGACCGAGATGTACAATGATCAATTGTGATCAGCTGTTCCAAGTAGTAGATCACTGTCCATGAAGGTAACACCTCGCTGTTCTTTTAACGAGCAAACCTCGTCTGAGGAATTACCAGCCATTTGAGCTAGACAAATTTCTCGATCAAGTAAGGCGTTGATCAGAGTTTCTCTCATCTCCTTTGACAGGATCAGAGCGTCGTAGATGTTCAGTTTGGCTGGTAGTTTCCTAAGATGGGCTAGCATGTTGTAATCCACTTTATTACTAGGCTCTTCAATCTCTTCCTGAATGGGCAGTTCCTCCGCTGGGGTTGGCTCTTCCTGAGCAACCACCTGCTTTCGTTTATCCTTTAGACCCATTCTTCGAGGTAGAAATTTTCTGCTTCTTAGATTAACTTCAATTATTTCTTCTGCTTCTGGTGCTAAATCTGCGGTGTCTCCTCTTGAATCGGAATGACTGGCTTTTCGGGAGTTGCTTCGGAATCTGATAACTCCAATTCTATCGTGATTGGAGTTCCTCAGAATTCATAAATGGACACGTTGCTTGTCAAGCTTTCGTAGCCATCCTTGTGAACTTCTTCTCCTTCATTGTGGTCATCAAGTTTTAGTATGATTTGAGAATCGTTATTTGTATCGAAATTGAGATCCAGATTAGTTTAGTTGTTGTTAGTTCTGTAATAGTTAGAAACAGTCAAAACGTAGCCAACGCCATAACTCTTATCATTATAAGATCCCGCAGGGCGAGACAAATAATCGTACGAGTCAGAGGTCTGAGGGATTTCTCCCCGAATCCAAAATAACCATCCTAGGATAAGCGGCCCCTAGTCCACCCTTCAGAGCCTCGGTCTTCTTTTCTTCCACGATCTTCTCCTCCTTCTGGAGTGGTTCTTCAATAGCAAGCGATAGTGCCGGCTAGACAAGTTTAGAACTTTGAGTTGAAGCGCGCACTGAAGCGGTCTAGATTTGATCCAAAATTTTCTTCGAATACTTTGTCCAAATGGTACTCCATCCATCGTTAGTCATGTAAGGGTCTATCAGAACAATAGGATCCGTTGAAATAACATTGATGGAACCTCCTTTTTGGGGTTCCTTCATGTATTCCTTCGGGATCCTTATGTTCCCTTTCTGAAGATTATCATCAAGCCAACTCTTGAAAGTGATGCAATCTTCTATTTTGTGTCTGAGCATCCGGTGGTAGAGACAGTAGTTCAGATGATCTTTCTTGTTGACTTCTTCTGGCCTCTTGGGCTCTGGTAGCTGAAAATCTGGTGTCTTCATTAAACTGCGGAACATCTTTGCTACTGCTTCAGTCTTGAATGGATATTCAATATTTAGAAGTTCTTTCAGGGTACGTTATGGACGAGGTGGTTGCTCATAATGCTAAGGTGACTGATAGCTCGGTCGAGGCTATTGGTAGTTCTGTTGAGGTTCTTGGTATGTCCGTTGCGGTGGTTGATAGCTAGGCTGTGGTTGCTCCGGCTGTATCTGCACTGGCTGCTTGCCTTTGTCCACAGCCGCGACGATTCTAGATTTCTTTTTGAATGCTTTCACAGGCTTCTGTCTATCGATCTTATCCACAAAACTTAGCTGCTTTGCCTCCTCTTGCAAGCTCTCGGCCTTGATAAGAAACTTCTCAAAAGTCTTAATTGTGAATCCTTTGAGAAGAAGTGCTATCAGGCCATGGATATTCTTCAGTAGGATACCAACTGCATGTTGTTCCTGAAGCTGCGGCTCACACTTCATGCATAAGTTCCTCCATCGAAGTATGTAGTCCACCAAAGTTTCGTTTGCTTTCTGTTGCTCCACCACTAGATCACCAATAGTGATGTGGTGCTAAGCCCTGACAAACTGCTTAACGAAGAGGTTTTCTAACTCTGAAAAGGTCTTAACTGAGCCATTTGGCAATTCTGCATACCAGTCAAAGGCAATCCCTGATAAGCTGCTGACGAACTGTCAAAAGAGTAAAGCATCGCTCCCACCGGCATTGCTGCAACTAGCACGAAAATGTGTGACATGCTGTCGGGGGTTTCCCCTTCCATCAAAAGTCTTGAACAGAGGTGGTACGAAGCCTTTCAGGTATTGGACTGCATCAAATTATTTAGGGTAAGGTCTACCCATCTGAATAGATGCCCACTCTTAGACTGAGCTAAGGCTTCTCGCACCTGCTGTTCTACCATGTTCTTAATATCTTTTTTGGGAATCATGCTTTGCACAAAATCTTTCTTTGGTTGTTCATCTCCATTGACAGATGTGATTTCCTTTCCTCCGTCTGCGATATGGATAATCTCTGGGGGTGTTTCTTTCTAAGGTTGAAGCTGACTCTGGAGAGTGGCTAAGGCGGCAGCCATCTCTTCCATCCTCTTTGCCATCTGAGAAATCGTATCATCTTTTTTTTGAAGACGTGCTCTCATTACTTCTGGTTCGTCCCTTTCTAAAGCTGATGGAGCACCCTGCAGAGCTGACAATGCTCGGGTATCGACTATGTTCATCTCAGCATATTCTTCATCCATGAACTCAGATGAATCTACTTCAGTTTCCAACTTTTCCCCTCTTTCTTTTGCCAACCGTCGGATGTCCGTTCTTAGTTTTCCTATAGCATCCTCAAGTGGTATCTTCCAAACGGTTTCGTGATTGTCATGTGGTGACTTTTGAACTTATTTTTCAGGAGTTTCTTTTAATGCAGTGGCGCTTTCTTCAGATTCAGGTTCTCTGATGAGACTCTTCTTTCCAGAACATTGTGTCGGTATTGGTTAAGCAATAATATGTTGTCACACCATCCTTCTTGTAGTAGAAAGCCTAGGACCAGATGGTCTGTCGGTTGTATACTGGTAGGTGGTGTCCTCCCTAATATGATGACCTGACATGACAACAGGCAAACTTCTCTCACTAGCTTTCACTTTCTTCCTTGGTATCTCTGGAGCAATGACAGGGCCTACTTGCGGTCCGAGGCGGGATTTGATTGGCACTCGTCCCATCCTTCTTAAGATCTCTGATACGGAGCACCCTTCTTTCTTAGCTAGCTTCTCCACTACAGCTTGTAGTCGGGTAAGTGGTGTAGTGTTGGCTCTCTTCCTCTTGCAGTCACTATAGTATGCAGGTAGGGGTAATGCAGCGGCGATCCTTCAGGAATCTTCTTCGTCCAATGCAGCAGAGAGAGGATGAAGCTTACTTCCTTCTAACAGGGGTGAATACTCGGGCAGTGCTTCTTCTTTCCTAGAAATCTTTTCCAGAAAAGCGACTTCAGCGGCCTTGGCCCTCTTAATCCCGGCGATCTTTCTACTCCTATTTCTTCTCTGAGTTCGAGTCAGGGGTGTAAACTTTGAACTGGACCCGATTTCGAAAACAGATGGTAATGCAGCAAAATCTGTACCCTCCACGGTAGCAGGCTCATCATAATTTTGGACTCCCTTTCCCTTCCATTTGGCGGGAGCCGAGACAGGTGTAGAGATGACCAAACCGGTGGGGGTAGAGATCACAGTTCTCCTACGAACAGTGGTACTTCTTTCAGCTGGAACTCTTTGCAGGGGAGGGAATTCTTGAGTCGACTTCAGGTTGAACTCAATCATGGGTTTCTCAGTTTCTGGCACTTTGTCCATTAGTGCGAAGAGGGTGTTGTCAGCGAATTTGATATCTTTGTTGTCAAATCCTTGTCTAAAATGGATGATTCCATTGTCAGGTAGCTCGTCCTTATAAACAGTGAAGTCATGAGAAGATTAACTTTGGTGCAGACATTTTCTGCAGGGTAGATTCCGAACGTCAGTATTTGTGATTTTTAAAAGAGACTGAACACCTTTTCATTTATCTTGGTGTATTTGTGATTTTTAAAAGAGTTTGTTTATTAGAAGGTTATTTATTAGAGGATTTGTTTGTTAGGAACAAAACGATTAAAGGTATAGAAAAGGTAAAGGACCCGATTCAGAATTGGAAAGGAAGAGAAAGTCTCGTAAGACCTCTCAACCCGAAGGACCACTCCTAAGCTAACACCTATTGGGGGTCCACCCCACCTTAAAGAGGTAAAAAGATTTCGGAACCTCTCTATTTAGGGGCGTCTAAACAGTGGCTCTAAAATCCAAGAGAGTTGACTATACCCGTTCAAGATAGAAATGAACGTGGTATTTCAATGGAAAGAATGATAGTTTGATTCCCTAGGGATATGGACTCATTATCGACTTATGAAATCAAAACCATCTGATTAAAATGGAAAGAGGAGAGTCACCAGAAGTTGTTGGCATATTTTTATATTGTGTGTTGTATTTTGAAAAGGGGTTGCCTACAGAGTTGTCGGCGAATTTTAGATTTTAAATTTAATTTAAATATATATATAATACAGAAAGTAGCATTTGATTTTGAAAATAATTTTAAGTTTTAAAAAAAAATTTAAGATATGAAATCAAACCGATCTCACATCCCAAATAGTTTATATAAACGAGCATCACACCACAAACCGTGTATCTATCCTGAAGAATAGACATACTGCTTGATGATGGAGCTCGATTAAATAAACTAGAAGATTTGTGACATCCATTTGGTCTGCGAACCAATTTTATAAGCCGACAAGTTCCCTAGCTTAATATATAGGAATTAAGCGGGGTTTATATTACTCAGGTTCTTAAAGTTCCCTATAAGGGCAAGCCCCTATAGTAAATTACATCTTAAATGACGGGAATCATTTAAGAAAACTCTCGATAATGATCAGTGGTTTGCTTTCAAGAATTTCAAATTTTAAGGTTTCAAACAAATTGGATTGAATTTTGGAATTTCAAAAGGGATTAGCTCAAATTTGGAACAGTTTATTCTTAAGAGTCAAAAGGAAGAGAAGTAGGGGAAGCTGAGGATCAAGAAGAATCTTGGCAACTTCCCAAACTATCCTATTGTTTGGCTTCAATTTGAGAATGTTATTTAATGTTTTGATCCTACCAATTTTAGTTATTTTAGGACTTATGTTTGTATGATATAATCACACAAATAGCCTCAAAGAAGTGAGGTTTTATGTCGTACCAAACGACTACCTCAGAGTCCTAAGACCGGTTAGGGCTTAACTTGCATTATACAAATGCCTCAAGGAAAGTTGAGGATTTATGTTGCACTAGGCAAACTACCTCGAAATCCTATGGCTTGGTTATTTAATGCCAAAGAAAGGTTTTGCTGATGTAAATTCCAGTTTTGCTGATGACGATGGCCATACTGCCACTATGCTCCAAGCTCCTTGTCATTGCAGAGGTTTAGTTTTAGAAAGTAAAAATCAAGAGATGAGAGAAGTTTTTCGGTTTAGAAGAGTTTTAAGTTTCAAATATCTTAGTGTTTTATTAGGGGAATCTTAAAATTGATTATAACAACACCGGTTAAGATCCCACGGTTCCATCATTCCGGCACCATTATTTTTATCGCATTCATTTAGTCCAAATGAATTTGCTAAACTCAACTAAATGAGTTCCACACTTTCATTTAGACTGTGGGAAATCCTGTTAACAACACGTAGGTTACATCATCCGAGGTATTCCCGATCATCCAACAAGACGTTTTAATTTAGTTGTATTTGCAGTTTTGTGTTTTGTTTGTGATTAAATTTTGAGTTGTTTTATATTTTGAATGTTGTGGCAGTGAATTTTATCTTGTTGTGGCTTTTAATTTAGTTTTGGGTTTCAGTTTTGTGACTATCCTAAAGGTTTCAGTTTTCATGCAGGGTGACATTCTTGTTTAACATGCAAGAAAAGTAAAGTGCAGTACAAGTAAGTAAATTGCAATAAAGTAAAAGATTTTCTTCACCAAAGAACAATTAATTCAAATTGTTCTTCTAAAACATCTCATCGTATTGATAAGGTGCTTAGAACGAATCCTGAACATCTTTTCAATACATCTGAGATTACTTCGAGTTCAACTGAATTTCATTGTACAAGTGAATTAATCATTCAAGAGATTTAGTTAAGTTTTGCTTCTTGCTCAGTGAACAAGGATGTTTGATTATCCTATGAGTAAAGTGACATTTCACTTGATGCTTTGTTTACAAATTATAATAATAAAAGCTTTTAGGGGCAAATTAATTCGTTGAATATTTTAACAATTCTTAATTTAAAATTGTAATTGATGATTCAAAGTGATTTGGTTTAGTTATAAAATATTAATTACTAATTTTAAGTTTGGAATAGTGTTCAAGTTATTTTAATTCAATTAAATCTTTATATTTTAAATGATCTTAATATTTCAGATTAATTTTAATGTTTTAAATTTGCTTAGGTTGAAACAGGTGTTTAAATTATTTATTTTCCTTAAAGTTTGATAACATGATTTGGATTAATTATATTACTTTAGGTTGATTTTAATTAGTTTGATTTTTTATATTGTTTATTATGAATTTTTTCGAAATTACTTAAGGTTTTAAATTTGTTTTAAGTTTATTCTTAAGTGATTTCAAATTAATTTTAAATGTTTAAAATTTATTTTTTTAATTTGATTGTTAAATCATTTAATGTTTTAAACTTTAATTTAATTTTTACTTTTTAATTATTAATTTCAGCCATTATTTTAGAATTAATTAAGGATTGATTACCATTTAATTAATCTAATTAGGGACTTTAAATTAAAGAATTGGTATCTTCTTAAGTCACATCCCTAATAATCCAAAATTTTAATTATTCTCCCAAAATTTAAATGATTTAATTAATTAAGGTTCCATTTTTTATATTTTTAAAGTGAACAATGGGTTTCTATCCCTTTATTCCCTAAGTTTCAATCATCCAAGAGAAGATTAAGCTCAAATATTTTTACCCTCCCTTTTGATTAAACCTAAAGTAATAATTAGGGATAAAATCCTTAATTACCTTTATGCCCCTTTAGGCTTATTTATTTCATAACTCACCAAATTGAGCTCAAATAAATTTGAAATTTTTATGTCACTTCACTCACATGTCAATTAAGGCATTAGAGGAGAAAATGTGATTTTTTTTTTTTTGTTTTTACACTAATTTATATAATTATTTTGATAAAAATAAGGATTTTCAATAAAAATTCAACAACATGACCAAGATAAGGTTTCTATCCTTAAGAAAATTATGGGATGTTCCTACTGACTAGAGGACCATTTGAACCAATTTTGGTAAATTTTTTAATTATATTTTATTTATTATAATTATTTTGAATTTTGGAGTATTAATTAATTATAAAATAAAATTGAAGTTAAAAATTAAGTTTTATATTTTTCTTAAATCTCTTTAACCTCAAGGAACTCAGAAAAATAAATTTTATATTTTTTTGATTTTCTTTGATTTATTAGAATTAATTTAGTGTAAAGGTTGGAAAATTCATTTTTTAATATTAAAAATTGTCTTAAGCCTTTAAAATTCAATATCTTAACCTAGAGACATAGGAAAAATATTTGGTTGATTTCTAAATGATTAGGAAGCAAAATATAATATTTTTATGATTTTTCAAATTTTTGTGATTTTTATTATTTTTTAATTTTTAAAATATTGAAAATATGATTAAAAATGAAAATTTTTAGAAAATTACAATTTTAATTTTCTTACACTCCTTTGACATCAGAGAGCCCACAAAACCAATTTTGTGAATTTTTAAAAATATATTTTGGGTTTTATGAATTTTTAATTTTTAAAATAGCTATGTCACTTTATTAATTCATTTAATGGGTTAAATCATTTCCAATTGACTTGAAATTTTTATGTGAGCTTCTCTACATCCTAAGTGACAGTGGAGAATTTTTTTCAAATAATTTTGATGAGTGGTTAATTCTAATTAATTAAAATTCAATTTTGAGTGTTTGGACTAATTAGGGTTATTTTTAAGGAATTAAATTAAACCATAATTTTTCTAGGGTCCTCTAGTCATAAGCTATCTCTCCTAATTTTCTTAGAATTTTCTAAGCAACATACAAATTATTGGAATTAAAATTCCAAAACAGAGATATAAAATTGGAAAATCAATAACTTACCATAGAGATGGCCTCTGGCCTTGGAAAATTCAGGGAATGTTTCCAAAGACAGAGGCTACAAAAGCCCGATGGTCTCATGTCATGGTTAATTATATGCATGAATGGAGAATTAAAATACTGAAATCAGTAAATAATTAATTAAAAATAAAATACTTAACAAAACAACTTAATTATTTTTCCTCATTATTCTCCTCTGTTCACTGAGCAAGAGGATATTTTTATTTTATTTTTAGGATTTTCTACACAAAGATATGGATTTTTAAAGTTTATGGTATTTAATTAATTCCAAAATACCCTTTTTATCTACTTATCCGGCTCGGCGTTGACTCAACATCGGCAGCTCCGAGAGGCCACGCGTAGCTCCGCCATTTGATGCCACCATCTGACTGGGATGCCACGCGGCCCGCGGTCTTGCTCCATCCTCTCGTCCGGCTCGATCTGGACTGTCCATTCAATACACGCGTGAATGGACGGCATCCGTTCATCATCCCCATGCGTTCTAACCCGAGAGTCGGCCACCTTCTAGGTTTAATATCTCGCTTGATACTTAACCAAATCACACGTTCTTAGGCTCAATGAACTCGTCTTGATGAGATGCACATATCTATATAGCTAACATGCTATGAAATAGACTCAAACGAAATGGAGAATCGCTGGAAGCTCAGGTTAAAGTGAAGTTCACATACCTTGGTTCAGGAGTTGAAGCCTCGACTGAATGTGCTTGGCACGTTCGTTGGAGCTGGAGGAGCCTAGGGATGAAGCCTCTGGTCCTGGTGAAATGTCTAGACCCGATTTCTACCAAACCTAATTTCAAGCTTTGGTCTCTGGAACAATTGGATGGCCTGGTGAGGGGGCTTTGGCTGCGGAACTCCTACTCTACCTCTGGTGAAGGTCTAAGAGGAGTTAATTTAACTTCTGTGAAGTCTTTGTGGATGTCTTGTTCTGGCCTGAGAATTGAGCTCCAAAATTAAGCTCAATCAATGGGAATTAGGGCAGGAGGACAGTGGGGATGAGCTTCTCTTGGCTAGGGGGAGCTCTGTGGGGAATTTGGTGGAGTTCTGTGAGAGTTAATTTCAGCCAACCTTTTGGCCGTGGGAGATGGCTGTTTAAATAGCCAAGGCCAGGGGCTTAGCTGCCTTGGTGAGGAGAAGAACAGCTCCACTGACCAGTAGCCATGGGACAGCTCAGCAAAAGAGTTTGAATTTTTTAAATCAATTTAAACCTCTCGGCCATGGTGTTTTTCGGCGGCTATGGTGGCTGGCCGGCCAGGCATGGGTCACCTTCATGGTCAGATAGGTCAGGTCTTGGGGTTTGTGAATTTAATTGGGGTTTGACATGTGTAAAGGAGTGGATTCAAGTGGAATGGGAAAGAGTTCATTTTGGGCTCAATTTGATCAATTCATGGTTTAGGCTAGGTGCACCTCCCCAAGGCTGGTTTGGGTTGAAGAGAAAGTCACTTGGGTCAGCTAGGAAAGGGTGGTGAAGTCTCCATCCAAGGTGATGTGGCTAAACATGGTTTAGAGTGTAACATAAATGGGGTTAAAAATATTTAGTGAAGGGTTAAGAAAGAGGCTCCCTCTTTTGCCACTAATGGCATGGTGAGGTGGAAAGGGTTCTTCATGGCTTGCATACCATGGCTTCATGGCTCCATGTGGCTTGGGGCAAAGCTTGGCCAATTACATGGAAGAAGGTTTTGAATTTTTTGACATTTTGATGGAAAATTTCCATGGGGCCATATTTAGTTTATTTAAATGATGGAAATAAAACTTAGAGAATTATTTTATTAGATGGATGATGAGAAGGATTTGTCATGCGGGCTTTGAAATAGGTTTTTGGCTCATGAAATTATTTTGGAATGGGCTTTTAAATGCTTCATGGAAGAGGGCTTTTATGTTTAAAAATGGACTCTTGGATGAAAATTTTTTGAAAGACTATGCCAAATAAATGTTGGGCTTAGTTTAGGGATGTGTCGTGAGGACTTTAGAAAAGGTTTGGTGTCATTTGGGGTTGAATTGGATTTGATTTAGGCCTCTTTAATAACAGGGTCAAAGTGGGTCAAATTGGGCTAACTTGGGCTAAGGTTGGTCTAATGTTTGTTTTGATGTAAAATTAATGTTGCAAAAGGTTTATGAGAGTGTAACAAAGAGTCTTCAATTTTGGTTAGGTCTTAACTTTGAGATTTGGGCCTATTTGGGTTCATGATTGGTTTAGGCCAATTTAGGAAATTTTAGTTTGGGTTAGGCTTGGGTGGAGTTTAGGTTCAAATTTAGGGCAAATTAAGTTAGTGTTTTGTTTGTGGGGATGTTAGGAAGGTTTTAGAAAATATTTGGAGCTAATTGGAGTTAAGTTGGGTTGGTTTGGGCTAAGTTTAGGTCATGAGCCAAAATTGGGCTTTTAGGCTTCAAATTGAAATTGGACCCATATGTTGATAAAATTGGGTTTGTATTTGGTTGAAATTGATATTGGAGATATTAAATGGAAGTTTAGAACTGAATTGAATCAAAATTGGAATCAATTGGGTTGATTTGGTTTGACATTGGGTTCATTTTAGGTTAAAAAAGGGTCAAATTGGGGATTTTAGTAAAAGTGGACTAAATTGACCAAATTGTCCTATAGTGTAGTTAAACAAAATGAAATTGGGAATATTTTGGATTTTATGGAATTTTCTGGGAATTTTTGGAATTTTTGGGTTAAAGGGGTATTTTGGGTATTAGGGGGTATTTTTGGAAATTTTTGTGTTTTTGGCCATGGATGATCAATTTAAGTGGTGGGAAATCTTTATGATTGATTTTGAGTAATTTTGGGTAATTTAGGCAATTTTGCAAATTTTCGGCAATTTCAAGGGCATTTGGTAGGTTTGGTGGGTTTAGGGCCCCTGGGGTAAAAAATTGAAATTTGAGGAAAATGAAGATTAATTAGGTGTGAGTAAACTAAGACTATTTTGGTTGAGCCATGAAGCCATATTAATCTCACAAGAGCCATGAGAGGACTCACTTAGGCACTCAATATGTTGTTCCTAACCCTCTTAGTCAGGGGTTTAGGGGTTAAGGTCCATCCATATGAGTTACTTACATGAGTCAGGGAGTTAAATCAGGTATAGGTGTGGTTTTAGGGTTTTCGAATGTTTGTGAGAGTGTGGTGTGTGCAAGCTTACCCTCACCAGGGTCAGACCACCCAGGGTAATCCTAACGCTAAAGAGTTCTATAGGGAACTCATCCTTTAAAACTCCACATTTAATCTTAACCCTCCAAGTGGCTTTAGGGGTTTACAATAAAACTTGTGGGGTTTGAAGGGAGTTAAGAAGTGTTTTGAATTTTTAAGTGGTGGATCCCATTTCTAGTCCTCTAGGATAGTCGAAGGGAAAACCTATGGCTAGATCCTAAGCGCTAAGGAGAGAGAGACCAGACCTCACCAAAAATGAGGTCAACAACGACGTTAAACCAAGCGCTTTGTGGGAGGCAACCCATATATTATCATTGTGATTGTTTGTGAAATTGAATTTATCTAATTCAATTTGTGTGTGTTGATCACACCATTTTAATAGACTTATTTTAAGACCGAAACTTTGTAAATTTAACGATAGGCGAAACGGAATCGAACATGGTTCCGGCGCCTAGGCTCCCAAACTTAGTGCCTAAGCACCAGCATTACCTGAGTATCGATGGTCCGATGCCTAGGCGCCAAATTTCGGCGCCTAAGCGCCCCAGTTATAGATTCGTGTAAAAACCGAAAATCTTCAGTTTTTCACATGAATTCTTCCTATAAACTACCCTATCTTCATCTCTAATCCCTAAGCAACCCTAATTTCATCCACCAAAACTCATTTTGGAAGAGAAAAGAGAAGTTTAGAAGCAATGGAGAGAGGAGGCAATGACTTAAGAGATAAGTCTTCTAAAGATCCTCAACCTTTTTTCAATGGTTATATTGCGGTAAGTTTGGAGAAATTATTCAGCCATCTAGATAAGATTGAGGCGGAATTGCTAAGTGTTGGAAATCATCTACATGAGATGTATCACCAAATCGAGCACTTGGAATGGAAGACTAAGCTTCAATTCGATCATATGGCGGCCTTTCATGATTCTCAAGCGACGATGTATGCGAAGAACAAATGGATTGATGAATCGTGATTTTAAATATACTTAAAAATATAAGAATTTGACAACACTACTAGAAGATATAAATCCTCGACAACGGCTCCAAAAATTTGAAACGACCTTTACGAATGTAAGAATTTATGAATTTATATTTAAGTATTTATAATAATTTTTGTAAAAGTCACAATTTCAAACGTAAGTATACGTATCGTTTCAAGTAATACATGGCTCTGTTCGAGTTTTGGTTATCATTCCCACAGGGAAGATTAAGTGAAATGAATTTAAGAAATATATTAGATTTCCAAAATAAAAGTATTTATTATTTTTATTTCTTTTCAAAATTCAGATTTTTAAGTTTAATTAAACTTCTACTAAATGTAAGTAAGCAACAATAAAGTAAAATGTTAATGCAAGTATAAATAAAACAACTTCCTCCTTTTTCAACTAATCCAAGATTTTTCAGAATAATTATCATTTGTTGAGAACTTGAAATTATGGTATTACGCCAAATAGAAGAATTTATATTCTTTACCTTCAATCGATAGTGTAAAGAACATTGGCTAATAATCTATTGATTGGTTCAGGATGTATTATTAGTGGAATGGGTTAATCTAGGCTCACACTTCTAGATGTCCAAGGGTGGCTATGGTCAGCCTTACTAGTGACCCATTCTCTTTTTATAAACTAAATTATTAGAATTTAGTCTGTCACTCTAAAAACTAATCAATTCTATGCCCAATAAACTATATCTCCCTATTTATTTGCACTTCACCATGAATAACCCGCATATAGCCTTCGATTACCCAAGGATTCATGTGATATCTACAACTTAAGAACTCATCTCCGGAAAGGTCTCAGAATTCTTCAACAGGTTTTAACAATTCAAATGGCCAGTTTAAAAAGTAAATTAAGATCAGGTATTAATATCATCACAATTTTTAAAAAATTTTAAGTTAAGTTCTCTAACGAAATTAAATTATCTTATTATCTCTTCATAGTTGAAAGGAGAAAGAAAACTAACTACTCATAAAACATTGAATTCACACAACAAAAGATATTTATAAAATTTTGAACCAAGTTACAAATACTTATCTGGAATGTTCCTTCAAGTGATCCGCTGACTCCTACTGACTCCAATGCAAGGTACAAGACTTTAACAGCAACAACACTTGCAAACTCACACTTACTACTCAAGGAATTTAGTAGTAACACTCAAAATAACTAAAATAAACTCACTAATTACTTAAGAATGTGGCTCCCTAAAATTATTTTGAATAGTGAGGGCACACTCTAGGATGCTTGGGGGCACTTTCCTCTATAGAATTGACTCTTATTTATAGAGCTTCAAAAATGACCAGGGGTTGCTTAAGGCACCTCTTCAAAATTCATCCAAATACAACGTATCTTCTAGAAAGTAACTGTGGCACCTAGGAGACGGGATCTGGCACTAGGCACTGGAGTCCGTGACCAAGTCTTCGCACCTCTTCACTTTGGATGGCACCTCTTCATGATTAAAACTGTTTTCCCGTGTCCATATGCATTGTATCACATGTCCTATGTATTAGAGTAACTTCCAGTCTTCTAGAAGGCCTGATAACCGCTTAACATCATCAAAATAACTGCCCAAAGTTGTCAAAAAACTTATCTGCTTCATTATCGAACTAATACTTAGGCATCGGATTCTAGCGCCTAGGCGCCAGACCTAAAATTTCGGCAATTTTAATTTTTAGCTCTATTTTTGCTCATTTTTGCTCATTTTTCCTTCTTGAACTCTTTTTTATCACCTACATCCAAATACATAAAAATACATTTCATTAAAGCATAATATCCTTATAAATTGAATCATAATTAAGGCATAAAATAGGTATTTTTAAAGTGGATCAATTGACGAGAAGACGGCTTTGGAATTTCCAAGGGCGTTAGTTTACTACCCATGCAGGCCTAGCAATCTTCATTGCGAGAGGGATGGAAATTTAAAGTTTAGAGAAGAATAGATCGTTGGTGTGTTCTAGGTGTGATCGAGTCATGTTTTAGTGAGTTGAATATTAAGTTTGTGTGTTTGCTTTCATTGTTCAAAGTGTGTTGTTTGATTGTGAATTTGCTTTGAAATAGTGATGTTTGTGTTGTTTATTAAGAGTTGAACCTTGTTAAAGTACTTTTATGTAATTTCTTGAGCCTGGAATGGAAAATTTTGAAATGGAATTGGAAGAGTTTGATTATATCTTTTGTTTGAATGTTAGATCTCTTTTATCATTTAAATTGTTTATGGGAATGTTCGGAAGTTAGAAATTGGAGTAATACTCTAATGTGAGTAATTAGAAGTCAAATTTGTTAAGTTTTGGTGAAAAATATAAATTTTAAATCAAATATTTGGGAAGGCGAGTCTGGCGCCTAGGTGCCAGAATTTGGAGCCTAGGCGCCGGTTCGGCCTAAACCCGAAATTCGGGCTTTTAAACCCACCGGCACCATTAACGATTCCTAGGCTCCTTCTTCCACCATTTTTTGCGAAATACATACCTAGGGTCCATTTTTAGGTCATTTTTTCGAGTTTTTGAGCTTGGAATCACTCGATTTCTTCATCTCGAGGTCAGATCTACCTTCTAATCTATTTATTTTTTATTTTCACCATGGATTTTTTAACTTTTGAGCAAAACAGAAAATTTAGAAAAGAAATTTGATTTTTGGAGTTTAATCCATGGATTTGAAGCTTTATTTAAGTTTTTAAAGATTAAATAAGTTTATTCTTTTGATCCTTTAATTTATTTTGTGTTTTCTTTCTCTTATGTTTAGATGGCTCCTAAATCTAAGTGAGGGAAAGAACGAGAAAATTTCGATCGCAACAAATTCTCTACTGTCGCAACGCATTTTCGTTACAATGAATTTGCTACAACGAGAAAATTTATCTCAAAGAGGAGTTTCTACAATCCTGGTGGAATGATTGAAGATACAATCGTTGCACTGAACTGACAACGATTTTGCTACTTCACTGTTGTTGATGTATCCCTATCATTAGGGAATTTTATGCTAATTTTATGGATGTCGAAGATTACGAGATCTTCGTGAGAGGAGTTGGAGTAGGATTTACTCCTGAGAGAATCAACATTTTCTACGGCCTGCCACCAATCATTGAGTGCTACTATTCTAGATTATCTCCATCTGAGGGAGATTTATAGATGATTATTGCATATTTGACTGATGGTACTAGAGCTTGGAAGATCCGTAACGAGAAACATGTAAATTTTTCATCTTCTAAGCTAAATGGTGTTTCCAAGGCCTGGCATTACTTTATTTCTGCTCGCCTCTTTCCATCCAACCATTTGAGTGAGATCACAAAGGACAGAGCTATCCTCAACTATTGCATACTGGAGAGAAAGCCAATTTATGTCGGGAGTATTATTTATGATTCTGTAGAGGCCCAGCTCGTTCCAGCTCTTCTGTGGGATTGGGATTCCCATCTCCGATTTATTCTCTGTGCGAAAGTGTTGGAATTGTTGCTGAGCTTTCAGAGGAGAAGCTCAAGTCTACCAAGCCCATTGGATGGGAAAGTGTTAGTATTTATGATCGACTTCGAGGTAAGAGTTCTACCAAACCCTCTAGTTCATTACCTACAACAGGTAGACCTTCTACTTCTCGATCCTCTACTTCTGTTGCTGAGCCACCATCTAGTTTTTGGGAAAATATGTATGATAAATTTATAGAGCAGCAGAATATGTTACTTTTAACCTAGTGTAGAGTGGATACAATAGATATGAAAGTGGATCATCTTTCTGAGTACACCCAGAGGAAGATTGATTTTGATGCAGAGTATTCTGAGACTCTTATTATATTCCTTAAGGGTGATCATTCAGTTCAATTCCAGACCTGCCCTCGATTCTCACTATATGATTATCGCTAGAATAAGAATGTAGATTTTTCTTTTGATGATGATGAGGATGGGACAGCTAATGATGAGTAGATTTCTAGGATTGAGTAGTTGTGTTATTTATATTATGTTTTGTTAGTATGTTAGTTTTGGATGTATGTGATGATTTGTTTTTATGTTTGATGGACTGTTGATGTTAGTGTGCTTTTTTTGTTTAGAGTTTATTGATTCTGAGACACTTATTATTGTACTGATGATTGTTAGATTGTTAGAGTTTATTTCTGTAATGAGATGTTTGATTCAGTTTTAGTACAGTAATAAGTACACCTGTTTAGTTTAGTTATTTTTGTTTAATATTATAAAAAAAATTGTAGAAATTGATCCTACTTACTAAAATTTTTCTATATATGCTTAAACATTTCTTTTATATTCATAAAAAGCATGTGTAGAAATAAAATTTTCCTTTCTAGATTATTTTTTATATACTTAAAAAATTCTTGGTGGAAATATGATATTCTTTCTCTCATGCTTTAGAAATTCTCATGATTCATGTTTATACCAAAATGAAGTTTGGGGGAAGGGAAAATACTTTGAAATTTAAATATTATTTGTCCTTAATTACTAATATTTTCTTTAAAAATATTAACATAACATAAGGAATGAAAAATTTATTTAAGATTACTTAAATTTTTGAATTTATAAATAATTTAGTAAACTTAACTAAAATTTTAATAATTTTGATTGATTTTAAGAATAGAATTATTTAACTTAAAGAATAATAAGATTTAAATTTTTTTCTATCTGTAGTAAAGAGAATTGTATTTTTGAAATACTAAGGAATCAAGATTATTACTTGAAAAAGAAAAGATTGAAATATTTTTTGAAAAATACTTATTAAGAATGTCATATTTATTAAGTGAGAATGTATATAAGTTAAGGATAGTAAAGTTCAAAATCATTAACAGGCTATCCGGATATAGTAATCCTCACAAATTATTATAAAAAAGAGGGGATTGAAAAATATCCTTAAAAAAAACGAAAAAGAAGAAGAAGAAAAGAGCAAAAAAAGAAATGTGAGGAGAAGCTTGAGGAGATGCATAATCAAAAATTGGCTTCATTTGAATTATCTTATAGGAAGAAAACTAATTACATTTTTTTTAACTTAATTTTTATGTACAAGCATCCTTACTAGAAAAGTTCTCATGAAAGTCTTTTTCTTGTAAATTATCTATGTGACCTTAATATAATAAATTACAATTATTCTTGAAATAAATGAAAATTTTAAAGTCTTATGCTTTGGTAGTTAAGTATTCTTTAAATTCTTAAAATTAACCTTAATTAGTGAAATTTGGTTAATGATTTACTAGAGCATTTATAAAACCAAAAATTACAAAGAATCTTAAATATTTAAACTTCATTCCAGATGTTATATATTTTATGTAATAAGAAGGGTTACTTGAGGACAAGTAACATTTAAGTTTGGAAGAATTTGATCCACTTAAAAGTACCTATTTTTATGCCTTATTTATGATTCAATTTTTAAGGATATTATGCTTTAATGAAAGGACTTTTTATGTTTTTGGATATAGGTGATGAAAAAAAGAGCTCAAGAAGGAAAAATAAGAAAAATGGAGCAAAAATAGAGCTAAAATACGAAGTTGCCAAATTTATAGGTCTGGCGCCTAAGCGCCAGTTCGATACTAAAGCAGTTAAGATTTTTTACAACTTTGGGCAGTTATTTTGATGGTGTTAAGCGGTTATCAGACCTTCTAGAAGACTGAAAGTTACTCCTACTATATAGGACATGATACAATGCATTTGGACACAGGAAAGCAGTTTTAATCGCAAGGAGGTGTGATCCAAAGTGAAGGGGTGCGAAACTCTGGTCATGGAGTCCGGCGCCTAGGCGTCAGATGCCGGCGCCTAGGCGTAAGATGCCGGCGCCTAGGTGCCACAGTTACTTTCTAGAAGATTCATTGAATTTGGATGAATTTTGATGAGGTGCCTTAAGCAATCCTTGGTCATTTTTGGAGCTCTATAATAACGAGACATTTCTACATAAAATAGAGCTCTCCCGTGCCCGGAAATAGCTCTACAGAGCTCTCCCGCACCCTGAAATAGTTATAGAGAGCCACCAAATATTCTTCTTAAGTATTTAGTGAGTTTATTTTAGTTTATTTTAGTTATTTTGAGTGTTACTACTCAATTCCTTGAGTAGTAAGTGAAAGTTTGTAAGAGTTGGTGTTGTTGAAGTCTTGCACTTTGCATTGGAGTCAGTAGGAGTCAAATGATCACTTGAAGAAACATTTCAGATAAGTATTTGTAACTTGGTTCAAAGTTTTATAGATATGTTTTGTTGTGTGAATTCAATGTGTTCTGAGTAGTTACTTTTCTTTCTCCTTTCAACCATGAAAAGATACTAAAGATAATTTGATTTTGTTGGAGAACTTAAACTTAATTTTAAAAATTATTGTGATGACATTCATACATGATCTTAATTTACTTTTTAAACTGGCCATTTGAATTGTTAAAATCTGTTGAAGAATTCTGAGACCTATCCGGAGATGAGTTCTTAACTAGTAGATATCACATGAATCCTTGGGTAATCGATGGCCATGTGCGGGTTATTCAAGGTGAAGTGCAAATAAATAAGAAAATATTATTTATTGGGCGTAGAATTAATTAGTTTTTAGAGTGACAGACTAAATTCTATTAATTTGATTTATAGAAAGGGTTCGGGTCACTAGTAGGGCCGACCATAGCCACCCTTGGACATCTAGAAGTGCGAGTCTAGATTAAAAAGGCCATTCATAGTAGCCTAAAAATCCATTGGTCTAAAACGAACAAAGGTATTTGGTTGCCTTCATTGTGCATATACACAAAAAAGCCATCTAGAAAAGTCTCATAAACTAATGCACCAAGAAGAAGAAAGCTATGTGGTTGCCTTCTTTGGGATTTCACATGTAACAATAACCAACAATGAGCAATATGCCATCCAGAAGAACCCGTAAAGTCCTGAGTATCAACATGTATCTCATAAGCCCACCAAAAAAAACAAACATGTAAAACTCAAACATAAAATAAAGAAAAAGCCGTCCAGCTTTTTTTTTAGAACTGAATTAATGCCACTGAATTTGAATTTACTGATTGTTAACACTGCCTGCAAGATATTATAACTTCTATTAATTAAATGATTTTGTGTGAAAAATAATGAAAGAAGAAGTAATCTTAGGTATGTTATTACCTCTAATTTTTCAGCCCACCAATCCTCTAATGTATCAATTGTCCGCTTCAATAGATCTCAGCCCAATCTCATTAATCCCCTTTTGATTTCTTTCCATATTTTCCAATCATTGTTTAATTAATCCTACTTGTTCTTGAATTTCATCCTATCATAATCCCTTCTTGTCAATTCCTTGAATTTTGCCAAAAGTTATTGCCACTCTTCTTTTATAAAATATGTGGTGGGTCTATTCCTAGCTCGATTCCCCTTAGATCACAAAATTTGTCATAACAGAAAAAAGATAAGCACATTTCAAACATTTTTGGTAATCTGTCAACTATTCCAAACCAAAGAAAGAAAAACGGAAGGGACTTTTAAATACAAACCAAATACATCTTGGGAAAAAATATCAAATAGATGAGAATAGTAATGGTAAGGAATCTACCTCATTTCATTCAAATACATCTTGGGTTTGACCTTTAACCTATTTCATTGATTACATTATCATCTCATCAAAATCCTAAATTAGCTCAAATTGAGCAAGCTATTAATGAATGAAATGAGGTAGTTCTCCTTCTCAAATGTATGGTTCATTTTCCAATTTTTAAGAGTTGGTTGTGTTTTCAATTATATCATTTCTTGTGTTCTCATTAGTGTCATGTCATATTCCTAGCTCACGGTCATTAAAGAGTGTGTGAGGCATGAAATGATGAACTTTATTTTTATTATTATTATTATTATTATTATTATTATTATTATTATTATTATTATTATTTTACCTATATAACTACTAGCAGCTTAATTTTTTTTCCTATTTTCCTGGGTCAATAATCAAATGTCCTGGCTATGAAGTTCACAAGTACCATTGAGTGCAACAAATAAAAAGATGCTAAAGATCTCCATAAACACTTTAACTATATGTGATTCCTAGCAATACAAGCATATATTTCTCTATCATTGGTTTGTTTCCCCAAAAACTATAAAAACTCTATCATTCAGTACTATACTTTCGATATTTTTTTAGTTCAAGCTGGCATGAGTGAAATTTACAATGAAATACATGAAGAAGTGACATCCGACATTTCAGGCATAGCTGGTGGTCCCGAAGAAGAGTTTCTTTTGCTACAAGGTGTTAGTTTTTCATTTCGGGTACATCAGGTACTATTTACAGGGTGCTAGCATCATCAAATAAACCACATGATCAAGATCAAGAGAATAAAAACCAGGAGTAAAATAAATATCAGATTTCCATACCCATTCCAAAATCCTGATTCTCTCAAATCCCTCTTCAACAGCCAAAAAAAAAACAAAAAAAACCAAAAAAAAGACAACCAAAAAAACCAAAAGAAAAAGCAAAAGAAAAAAATAAAATAAATAAATAAATCAATCAAAAGGAGCGGAGGTGCGGTTTAGCATAGTGTAAAAAAAAGAGTTGTCTTTATCTGTCGAGAAGGATTGTCGAAGAACGAGGGAGGCACAGCTAGGGCAGAGGAGGAGAGCGAAAGGTTTACCTGGCAAGGGCTGCAGGGTAATATAGATTAGAACGAACGCGGCTCACGCGCGTCTTTAACATATAAAAAATGTGGTTTTGTGATAAGCTGTATAAACGCGTGAAACAAACAGCATGGTGGCATTTTCCAAACACCACCCGTAGTTATAAGCTACCCCAAACATACCTTTAGTTTCAGAGAAAATGAAACATGTGCTTAGACAACGAATGCGTGCATTTATTATTTTTCATTTTTTATGCCTCCTCATATCTTTAGGCCTATAAACACTTGCTAGAGATGTCCCTGTGATGATTTTTATGTGTTCATACAAAATTTGGAGCATGGAAACTCTGACTACGTAAGGGGCAATCATGGGGAGGAAGGTGAATTGAATATATTGATGGCCTCGTTATCCTTACCCTGAGCTTCTCATTCAGTGGTACACGAATGGGAGGACTTCTTTATGGATAATTTTAATGAATCAAGCATAAGATAATTGCTTTCTATCTTTACGCAAATAAAAAATTGCATTATTTTCGTTGCAATATATACTATATAATCAATAATATTATCATATGAGACTATTTACAAAAAAATTACAATCTACAAAATAGTTCTTTCATTGAATTAAATAATAAATAATGCAAATTGCTTTAATATCTAATGCATTAATAAATAATACAAATTGCTTGATAATATTATTATCCTGTATTTGTTTATGAGCACTATATGCATTAAAATACTATGCAGTACAATATTATTTCTATTAATATTAGATTAATATTTTGATCCTGTATCTGCATAATATATCAACATTGATTCCTTCATTATAGAACAAAATTAATCTGCTAATCAATTATAGTGATGCAATCCCACTTGTAGTTGTACTAATTTATCATTAACGAATAAGTCAAGCAAAATCAATATTATACATATTATACTGATGGGATCAATATTGATTTCTCTATAAAACAATGACAAAGGGCAAGTTTTATTCTTTGGAGATTTTCATTTTAAAATTCTCACAAAAATTGAGATCAATACAGATAGAACGGACAAAATAGAACATCAAACTCATAAAAAAATTTTTAGCATTCCATCGATATTAAAATTATGTGATTCTAAAAAAATTAGTGAGCTCTCTTCAAAAAAATACAAATGTATTATTTATTTTATTTTAAGTTTGGTGGGATTGTGAATTCAAATTACAAGTTTGAGTTAGAATTTGAGCTTAGTACTATTTGGTAAAAATTGATTTTGATCTTGGGACAGTCTCGAAATAATTTTGAGGAATATCATAAAATAAATATTAATTATTTAAAAATATTTGTATTCTGATTAAAAAAAAATCCCCATAGATGTAATCAAGCAAGGTCCATTCTTTATGTATTTGGGCTTACCTATAGACCTCTAGAAAAATCAAGCATATTGTTGTCCCCATCAAAACTTTTATGTAGGTGTGTACAACGAGAATGCACAAGCACGAATCTCGAAGAAATCCAACAATACAAGAGGCAGAAGAGAACAACTAAAGAGGGATCACCAATAGAATATCAATAGGCCTATTTATTTAATAGGACGTAACATACCGAACCAAAGCCAAAGCCAAAGTCAACCGGATGTAGTCATTCGAGCTAAAATTCACAAGAAAAAAGAAAGTTCTAAATAGTTTGAGCCCGAACTTGAGGAAAAACTCAGCTCCTCATTAATATTGGTCATCCCACAAATTCTCGGAGGCTCCTTATCAAGGATCGAGAGGTAACCATGTCACTAGAAACCTTAATCATCCCTCCGGCTCTCCTTGTTGCTGACTGAGTTACCTATCAAGTTACAGTGATTATGTCTTTGTCCAATAGCCTACCATAGCTCTGCCAACTGGGGCTGCTCACTATGGATTGATTGTCAACAATTAGATTAGATTAGCCAAATGATAAATCCAAGTCAATCAAAAACATTCTTGCTAACTCGAAGTCAATCAACGGCTGGCAAGTAACCTTGACACATTTTAGTCGAATAAGTAAGCCTTACCAAACGAAGGCCCACCAAACTCAGTCGACCGAGTCAATAGGTTGGTGAGTCATAGGGTCATACATGTAAAATTCGTAGAACATCTTGTAACGCCATAATAAAGTGGGGGAAAACAGGTAACTTCACATATAATATCTCTTTCCCTATAAATAAGGGATAGTTTTATGAAAAGATAGCTAATGAAAGGTGTTTTATTGTTCATTAGAACACATTACTCTCTCTCTCTCTCTCTCTCTCTCTCTCTCTCTCTCTCTCTCTCTCTCTCTCTCTCTCTCTCTCTCTCTCTCTCTCTCTCTCTTATGCTCTAACCCTTGTGGTTTGATTCACATACATATTAAGATTCAATAGCCTAAAATGTGCAATGAGCATGAATCATGCCAAAGGAGAAGAGAAACAACACATGGAAAAGAAAACCACATCAATGACACTTTGTAACATGGAGTGCACTAGAAAATTTTTAAACCAAGAGATCCAAGAACTAAAGAATCAGATGGGATCAAATGATGGATGTCATTTGAGAAGCATAGGCTCGGGGAAGGGAGCAACATCCCCAAGAGGAAGTGTCAACACCCGACGACCAAAAAGCAACCTTAGTCTTGGAAAGGGATAGAGATTCTCAATACTTCGATGGTGTTGGATTGGTACCGATGGATAAACAGTGGTATGGGTGCACTGAGGCTTCCCACCGGCCAGACATTGTGTTCTCTCGATAAATCTCTAAGGTTGAATCCTCAGAAAGGTTCAAAATCTCTATAATGAAATCTTACAAAAGTCAGGCTAATCCAACTGACTACATAGCCTCCTTCAAGTCAACAGTATGCTTGTTGAGGATCATCAATACACTAAAGTGCCTTATTTCCTTCACCACACTGAGGGAGTAAGCCCTCAAGTGGTTTAACAGTTTGCTACCTTATTTTTTGATTTCAAGCTGATTTTTGTGGCATTGTCTATAAGAGCCTAGAAACCCCAGAAAAAATTCACAGTCCTCCGACAGAGTAGGCATGGGCATGACAAGAGCCTCTCCTCCATTACTTGGTTCCATAAATTGGATGTGTGGGATCTAGAACCCGCACTAGCACACTCCACCTTAGCTCAAGGGTTGAAAGAATGACCAATCAAGGAAGAAGGACCATTCAATAGATAGATGAGCCCTTGGGTCATACATGTAAAATGCCTAGAACATCCTGTAACGCCATAATAAAGTGGGGACAAACATGTAACTTCACATATTATATCTCTTTCCCTATAAATAAGGGATAATTTTATGAAAAGATGGCTAATTAAAGGTATTTTATTGTTCTTTTGTATTAATTACTCTCTCTCTCTCTCTCTCTCTCTCTCTCTCTCTCTCTCTCTCTCTCTCTCTCTCTCTCTCTCTCTCTCTCTATCTTATACTCTAACCCTTGAGGTTTGATTCACATGCATATTAAGATTCAATAGCCTAAAATGTGCAATGGGCTTGAATCATGCCAGAGAAGAAGAGAAATAATTTTTAAGTAAAAATTGATTTTGAACTTGGGATAGTTTAGAAATAATTTTAAAGTTTTACATGTATTAAATATTAATCATTAAAAAATATTATTTTACTGATTAAATAAAATCCCCATACATTTAATCAAACAAAGTACATTCTTTATGCAATTGGGCTTAACTATACACCTCTAGAGAAACCAAGCATAGTGTTCTCCCCATCAAAATTTTTTAAGTATGTGTGTACATTATGAATGCGCTAGCACAAATCTCTAAGAGCTCCAATAATATAAAAGTCAGAAGAGTAAAAATAAGGAGGGATCACTGATAAAATTACAATAGGCCCATTTATCTAATTGGACGTAGCACTCCAAACCAAAGCCAAAGCCAAGTTCAACCGGATGTAGTCATTCGAGCTAAAATTCACAAGACAAAAGATGTCTAGATGATCTGAACATGAACCTGAGGAAAAACTCAACTCCTCATTAATATTAGTCATCTCATAGATGCCTAGAAGCTTCTTATCAGAGATCAAGATGTAACCATGTCACTAGAAACCTAAATCATCTCTCTAGCTCTCCATGTTGGGGAGTGAGTTGCCTATAATGATACAGTGATTTTGTCTCTTCCCAATAGCCTAGCATAGCTCAACTAACAGGGTCCTAAACATGGATCGACCGTCAAAAATTAACTTAGACTAGATAATCGATAAAGCCAAGTTAATCGAAGCCATTCTTGCTAACTCAGAGTCAATCAAAGGCTGAAAAGTAACATCAACTCATGTTAGTCAAATAAGTAGGCCTTACCAAACAAAGCCCCACCAAACTCAGTCGACCGAGTTAATGGGTAGGTAAGCCATAGGGTCATACATATAAAATATCTAGAACATGTTGCAACACCCTAATAAAGTAGGGGCAACATGTAACTTCACATATTATATCTCTTTTCCTATAAATAAGGGATAATTTTATGTAAAGATGGCTCAAGAAAGAAGGTGTTTTATTGTTCATTACTACGCATTACTCTCTCTCTCTCTCTCTCACTCTCTCTCTCTCTCTCCTGTCTCATGCTCTAACCCTTGAGGTATGATTCACACACATATCAAGTTTCAACAACCTAATGTGTGCAATGAGCATGGATCATGCCAGAGAAGAAGAGAAATAGCACATGGAAAAGAAAACCACATCAGTGCACTTTTTAACATGGAGTACACTACAAAATATGGAAACCAAGAGGTTCGGGAACTAAAGGATCAGATGTTGGAATTAATTCAAGAGGCATTAGCTTGGAGAAGGGAGCAACACCCCCAAGCGAAAGGCTGAACACCCAACGACCAATGATCATCCTTAATCTTGAAAATGGAAGGAGATTCTCAATACTTTAATGGTGTTGGGTTGGTACTGATGGATAAATAGTGGTTTGGGTGCACTGAGGCTTCTCGATTGCCAAAGAATGTGTTCTCTTGACAAACATTTGTGGTCGAGTCCCCAGAAAGGTTTAGAATCTTTACATTGAAACCTTAAGTTAGACAGATCCAACGACCACATAGTCTCCTTCTATTCAACTGTATGCTTATTGAGGATCATGAATACACTGAGATGCTGCATTTTCCTAAACCCTTTGGGGAGTTGGTCATCAAGTGGTTTAACATTTTGCTGCCAAGGGATATTCTTATTTGCTGACTTCAAGCAGATTTTTGTGGCATGGTTTGTAAGATACCAGAAACTTCAGAAAATATTTTCAAGTTCACCTACATATTGTGCATGGGCATGAAAAGAGCCTTTCCTCCATTACATGGTTCCATAAGAGATATTGGAAGTGTGCTATCTAGAACCCGCAGTAGCACACTCCTCCTTAGCTTAAGGGTTGATAGAAGGACCATTCAGGTATTCTCTAAGTCTGTAGCGTCTGAAGACATTAACTCAATTGTTGGAGCTAGATAAAAACTATATATCAGTCAAAGAGTACAACTCCACCCTTTCCTTATCTAGAGTAGAGTCTTCCACCCATCGTCTATAAAAGAGTACCTCTAAGAAAAACAAATGGAGAGTTAGGTAAGATTTACATACCTTTGCCTGTCTATGCTATACAAAAAATTGGTTTCTCCAGCACTACAAGAGAGCCAATAAATCCCAAAATTAAAGAAATTGGGGTGGATTTTCTGACAAATTGTTGGCTCGGTACAATAAGCGCTTGATGCCTCATCACAAGATGCTTACCACAACTTTGTTGAGGGTATCAATGGATGATACAGTAGAGACCATCCATAATAAAGTGTACTTCAAGAGACCTTCCCTAATGAAGACAGGAACTTATCTTTAGAATACTTAAAAGTATCACACATGCTATTGTTATCATGAAAAAGGAATGGAGTTTTGTTGAAGCTAGCCAGTCGGATCACTGGTGTGAGCTAATTCAGTTCAAAATTTGGCGGCAAGTGTGCGACATCTTCAAAAGTATAAGGCAAGCAATGAACTTTGCCTAGTTAGAATTATGTGAGTATGCTTCTAAGAAAGTAAAAGACTGCTTACTGTCTCCACCACTTCTTCTAAGCATTAAACTAAATAAATATTTGTTCCTATACTTAATGGTCAGACCTGAAGCAATCAACTCGATCTTAGTTTGGGAGGAGCTCAGAAAGCAGTTTCCTGTCTACTACATAGTCGAGTCCTTTAAGGCACTAAGCTCGGGTAGCCTGGTATGGAGAAGCTAATTCTTTGCTCTAATTACTTAAGCTCGAAGGCTTTAAACATACTTCCACAAACACCCCTAGTTTGTTCATCATCAATCATCTATTCAAATCTTTTCTTTCTTAACTTGAGCATTATAGTCAGCCCCTGAAATAGAAGATAAAACTAAGTGAATTTGATAATTTCTACATACCCCAGATCATAATTAAAGCATAAGAGATAGCTGATTTCCTACAAATTTTCCTAACCAAGTGATCCAAATGATTGAAAACCTATTGAAAGTTAGTCTTGGAAAAAAGACATCGATGAAGCATTAAGTTGAACCAGATCAAGACTCGGTCTTACCATTATTAGTCTGACCAGAGAGCAACTATATCAGTCTATTTATGTCAGATTCAAGGTTACTAGCAACCATGTCAAATATAAAACTTTAATTTTCAGTATGTTCTTTGCTTTGAAAATGAGCTCTTGTATCTTCTAATAAAGTTCGACTCACAACTAATAGTTCCACAAGTTAATAGAGAATTCAAAGACAGGGATGACATGATGGCCATATATTAAAGTAAAGAAAAATATAGAGATCAGAAATTAAAGGTTTCAAAATCAAGCACATTATATTTGAAGAAAATCAAATGGCTGGCATTCTATCAAAGTGCATTCTTTTAGAGATGGGGATGCCTCAGAGACTAGTCCAATCGAGTTTTGAAGATGCTAAGACAATAGAATTAATAATAGAAGGATTGAAAAGTTGGGTGGATCCCTGCATATAATAACTTGAGGTTGGGAAGATATTTTGGGAGGCCACTGGCTAAAGGAGATCCATTATTAAAGTTGTACAATATCTTTTGATTGAAGGGAAGATTTTTTGGAAGTTTATCACGTCACTACAACTAAGATGCATAATGAAGAACAAGGTGGAAGATGTCCTACAAGAGGTACACTTGCTTTTTTGGAGGTTTATCACATCACTATAATAAAGATGCATGATAAAGAACAAGGCTAAATATGTTCTTCAACAGGTACACACTAGAGTGTGTAGAAGCCATTTTGGAGGATAAATCTTGCCTTATCGAGTGCAAAGATAAGGCTATTTCTGGCTGATAACTCATAGAGATACTGAAGTGTTTTCAAGGAAATGCAACAGTCTCTAAAATATGCATCATTATAACATATGCATTTACACAAACTATCTGATCATCAACCCTTATACTTTCACCATCTGAGGGCTCGATATCCTCAAACCTTTTCTCCCATCACAAGGCCAACATAAATTACTTTTTGTTGTCTATATTATTTCATAATTTGGATCGAAGTCAAGGTACTCGCTCTGATTACACTAGAGGTCATCTAAAACATCATATTGATGGACATGATCTGTTGCTACGAGCTGCCATTGGTTATCATTATAAACAATGGGACTTAATTCCCTGATCAAGGGGTAAAAGCCTGAGTGGAGCAGTTCTAAGTTTGCATCCATGCATTATCTTTGGAATAATGAATAAGACAAAGCTGCCAGCAAAATTATAATTACATGCTAAGGAAGAAAGTTAAGGGGGCTAAATAGAAGGCCAATATCTCTTCATTTGTTATTTAGATGATCCAAACAACACTTTTCACGACAATCAATAAACATAGTTTATGTTGTCACATGGAATGGAAGCAATGTTACAAGTTGAATACAGTCACCATAGCCAAATGGTCATGATAGTCTCAGCATTTTATGAAGAAAATATGGTCGAGTAGCAAGAATTCAATGATGGGGAATGATGCTTGTCACGACCTTATGGAGGAGAAATTTAGCTCTTCGGTGGGAAGAATTTGAGAGGAGAACAACTTGGTATTACAATAGGTATGTACAAGAGAAGAACATTGCCCCCTTGGACTTAGTATTGAAGAAGAGTAACCCAACTGTGTGAGGGTAGGCACTCGGAAAGCTAGGCATGCCATGAACTGGCCCGTTCATCATCGATCAACTAGTCACCCTCGGAGCATACAACTGAAGACCTACATATGGAAAGTAGTCCCTTGACGTGGAGATGACTTGGAAGATGTTTTTCCTTAAAACAAACAAATCTTTATAACACTATGAATAAAACATGAAGACATTTTTGTTCCAAACTTGTACATCCTTTAATTACACAAAAATTATTGAAAATAAGTTTTGGCTAATTATATGGAAAATCCAAGTTTTGAACGACACCCTCGGAACTTAAGAAATTCATACAAATGTTTGCAATATATAGTCAACACTCTAGAAATCAAATATGAGTAGCTGAATCGACAACGCCACATGATTTCTGAATGGTAAAAAATAACAAAAAATCAATAGAGATACAAGATGTCTAATCAATAAAACCCATCTAAAAATGATTGACAATGATGTCATTCAAATGATAATCATCATTGAAGAAGAGTGCCCCAACTGCATGAGGGTATGCACTCGGAAAGATGGACATAACATGAACTGGTCCATTCATCATCGATCAACTAGTCACCCCGGGAGCATACAAATTGAAGACCAACATACGGAAAGGAGTCCCTTGACTTGAAGTAGAGATGACTTGACAAAAATTTTTTCTTAAAAACAAAATTTTTTTTGTAATACTATGAATAAAACATGAAGACAATTTGTTCCAAACTTGTACTTTTCTTAATTGCAGAGATTATTAAAAGCAAGTTTTGGCTAATTATATGAAAAGTCTAAGGTTTGAACGACACTCGGGGAACTTGAGAAATTCATAAAATTGATCGTCAATATCTAGCCAACACTCTGAGAACAATTGACAACGCCGCATGATTCTGAATGGTTAAAAATAACAAAAAATCAATAGCGATGCAAGATGTCATTTTTAAAGCTGAAAGGATTCCTTTTGTTGGATCAATTCACCTTACTTTGTTGATCAGCTGATCCGGTCTGGCTGTCGACTTTCGATCCCTAATGAGGAGCTTCTATTGGCTGAGCGATGCTAGGTAATGGGCAAAACATGAATCATCGTAACTCGAAAGATAGCTCACTCCTCAATAAGGAGAGCTAGAGGGAATAGTATGATTTCAAAATTGAAAATTTTTTCAGCAATATAAGGTGGCAGGTTTTTCATGAATCATTCCAAAGTTTATTGTATTTAATGATTTCTCTTGCCTGCGTAACTTAAATCTTGAAGTATACAACCAAATAACTTATCAAAACACAACAAAATTTTACATTTGCCATGCCGGATAGATTTCATATTTTAGTCAGCTTAACATTTACTGCAACTTGATTTGCAGAATACTACTAAATTATACTTTGATTATTTACATACATATCACACATTTCTTATGTATATACATATCTAACACCTAAAGTTTGATATTGACAATTATAGCACTTATATAGTTGCTGTTGAATTCATTGAAAGAACGGATCTGGAGTCCGACCACCACTTGAACTTTTGAGGATGGAGAGAAGACCTGAAAGGACTATACTAACTTTGTCTTCTCTGATACCATTGCAGGAAATTACTGTGAGGCTCTGCAAATCATTCCATGGCAGTAATATTAATTCTAGACCCTCTGTTATTATCCTCTATCATCCCTCCAATGGCATAAATGTAAAAAATGGAAGTTTAGGAGCTAGATATGTAAATCCATAGGAACCATAAGATAAAATAATATGAATTATATGAAAAAGTACCTCCAATTTACAAGAGCAATAAATAAAAAAGTTTACAGGAATCTGAGATTCAATATTGGATGGTAACTATACATTTTACAACCTACAGCAGCTAAAACTCAATTAAGTCTCCTGATTTATTAAGAACTTTGGGTTCTCCTCCCAGCCTTTATGGAAGGAATTGTAGAATCAGCAGCAGGTCGCTACTAATGCTGGTTGTAATGCGACTGCAGTTGTGGAAACAACAATTTGTTTGAATGTTGTTGAACTGCTCTTGTTCCCACATTATTACTCTTCTTCTTTATAGCACCTAAAGCTACCTTCAAGATTGCATTAGATTTTGGATCAAGAGCTTTCCCATCAAATTTAATGGAGAAGCTTCCAAATTCCAGGTCAGGTTCCCTAAACAAATCTACAAGAAGTGCTGCACAAGATTGGGCGTCCTTTGAAGAGGATCTTGAATATTAATGTTCTGTGGTTCAAATATAACTATTTCAAGAAATTTTGTGACTAGGAAGGCTAGAAGAAATGTGAAAAACCAACTTTTGATGGAATCAACAACTGCATTAACTCAATGACGATAACAAAACATAATTTTAATAGAAGGCTTGAAACATGTGGCACGGAATAGAGTGATGAGCAATTAATTTACAAATGTTTAATAAATTGGAATATTATTTGTTCATCAGAGATCATTTGGACATCTCAATTAGGATTCAAGCCATACAACTTATCATTAAAACATAAAATTTTATGTTAGATATGTAAATTCAAAGACAGTGTTGGTTGTATGTAACTGCCCATTAAAAAGAGAAGTCTTACATCACACCTCACATCTCATTTCATAATAGAACTTATTAAGATCTTTCCTGGAGCATCAAAAATGGCAGGGTGACACTTAACAGGATGTTTTGCCCAGCAATCTCATTGGATAATGTGGTGCATCTCCTGTACAAGAAAAAATATTGGGAAATTTAAATACAAACAACTCAATTCTTATCTATATTAACACTTAAAAATTTGATATTTCTATTTACAGCACCTCATCTTCTAGTAGAGAAACAACTAGTGAAGGCTTGGCAAGATCATCCAACTGCACATAGTTATATAAAAGTTTATCATAGAACCATGTTCATCTTCAACTCATTATTTGTCTAGAAAACTTGTTACAGCCAGCTAATAACAAATATTAAAATAAAAACAGGAAGAATGATATAAGGAAAGGTTTACTCACATGTAGTAGAATTGATGTTCTATAAACTCCAGTAGCAGTTATTTTCCTCAAATCGAATGTACTGATGCAGGATATTTATAATATATGATAACTAAAATGGTGCAATGAATATTAATCATTAAAAAATCTCAGATGAAGGACAATTAATCATACATAATTTTCCAATTCAAAGAAAATGAGAACTTGTTATGAAACATAGCGCAAAGTATAAAATTTTATGTAAATATCAATTGAAACTAAGTGTCAAATAATACTGCAAAAATTTCTAGACACTCAATACATATTTGATTCTGTTATGTGTATATAAAAGTACTAGAGACATTCATCCATTTCAACTTTGTCCAAACCCTCCCTTTGAATTGACAGTGTTGCCCTGAAAACATGGTTACTTGTTGTTGGCTTGGAACATACGGTGAAACTTTCAATATGTGAAACTTGTGATGTTTGTAGACCCAATGGTTATGTTTCTAACAAGGAACTATTCTTTTCTTATAAGGAACTTTTCTTTCCTTATGGTTATGTTTCTAATCTAGTCTTCAGCATAGGGAACAAATTCCACTTTCCAAGAAGCCACATCTCTCTTTCTCTTTGCATGTGCATAGCTCTGATCATGTCAATCAGGTAAACCACTGGCTTATTTTGGGCTTCTCCAATCAAAAAATTAAAGGAGTCAACCATGTTATTTGTGTTAGAATAATTTTATATTTTAACTTTAAAACCACTTCTATGCCATATATAAAGCTATGAAGTAAGTAGGAGTGATTTTGTAGAGAAACACTTCAAAGTTCATCCGTCCTACTATCAAACTCAGTCTGCCTGTATGCATTAGCAGCTAATCATACGAAGCTTTTAACCATATGGCTATTATTAGTGAAAATATTTCTTCAAATTCTTCCAAGGATGACGTCAACAAATTCTAAGCTCGACATTTGGAAATACAATCTTGATGGCCTCTCCCAAAACCTTCTCCATGCCTCACATAAAAGCTAAATTTTGCAAATCAAGCCCATTAGACGTTGACAATCATTCTAAAAATCATCTCCAAGTAGTTTTCAACTCAGAAAGTGTAACTGCCAAGGCTAAAGTGAATAAATTGTTATCATCATCTAGTAAATTTTTAGCTAATAGAATACCCAAGTATTTTGACTTCAAATGACTTGCATCTAGCCCTATCAGAGGTCTGCAACCTATTAAGAAGCCATCAATGCAAACTTTAAAGCTTACAAAAAATCTTTTGAAAAATGATCAGGACTGTTGCAAGTTTAGATAATATATGATCCTGGGTTTATGCTAATCGACTCATCTTGTAATGCAGGCACCCATCTGTAGTTATCATCTACTGATCCATATATTTAATTGCGACCTTTCTCTCATGTATGGTAGTGATAAGCCATAGATATTCGTTAATGTAAATTTTATATTTTTTGGAGTAATATCAGATTTTTTTCCGAACAACATTTTCAATCTGCTGCACCACCCAAGATGAAGTTGCCACTTTGTTACTTGCCCTATTCAACCTAGGGCATAAGTGAGTTCCATATAATCTTCTCGCTTCACAGGATTGCTCGTCTGTTGTAACTGAAGCACACACTCTCCATGGGCATCCTCTATGTGAACATAAGGCTATAACTTGACGTTCGTTACAACATTAAAGTTTCACTCCAAAGTTATTTTTAATGACATGGGATCAAAGAGAATTTTCTAAAGCTAGAGAATCCTTAAAAATAGCACCAGCTACAAAATCATCAGTCTCCATAATTGTCATTTTAAATGTCAGAAACTGAATCTAGATCTAATGCCCTATTGCATCGCTTGGAGGTACAACTCATGAGTGCATCGTCACTTCCGCACTTTCTTGAGTTATAAACACAATCTCAACTCAGTGTTTCACCTTTAAATTTGCACTCTTTGCAAGAACATCATTATCACTAGCAATTAAGTTGTAATATTTTGGTGCAAGTCCAATAATATGGTAACATAATTTGAAACTAGTGCCCGTTTAGCCAACCATAAATCTTTTTAATCTCTTCATCATGTATCCGTGATGTGAATTATTAATGAACCTGTTTCATTTGTCGATTCTATCTGAGATTTCTATGAAGTTCTAATGAATGAAGATTTAACGCATTTTCTTTATTCCTTAGTTCTTTGCTTGCCCCCATTATACTTCTTTCTCTTTAGTTTTTGACTTGAGTCCAATGTCCACCAAATTAAAAGTTATAAGCAAGTGCTCATTTATATCAACTTGCATAACCAAAATTTAAAATGTTGACTAATGCATTACAGTAAATAAAAGTTAGGTTAATAAGCTAATAAAACATTTCAATTATCTATCTTTGGGTAAAAAGTAATTTTGCAAAAAAACCACCTCATTCTCTCCATGTCCATATCCATACTCCATATTCATATCCATGTGTTAAAAAGGTGATGAAATCTCTTCAAAAACTGTAGGATGTAATTTAACTACAAAAGAATTTTCATATCATCGATAAAGTACAAAATTATAAGTTGGTATTTTGCGTGTCAATCAATTTATATAATTTCATTAGAAGCAAAGTAGTTAAATCAAAGGATAATGTGTGACGGCTAACATGCAAATACTAATTACTACTCCAATAGTGGAATGCTGTGCATCCAAAGATAATTTTATCATATATATTAGGATAATTATTTCGTATTGACATCCTTATTCGATTGGCTTAAGGTTGCCAGTTTTTTCCATACTAGAGCGCAAAGAACCTTTATCATGCCACTATTATCTTTCTTGTCACATGAAGAATACCACTATTTTAACTTTTAATAATCGAATATAACTACATGCATAGGTACAAGGACATCTATAAGTAAAACATCAAAGTTTAGTTGTTTGATATGTGAATACATAGAAATCAAGTGATATATATGTAAATCTTTTAGCTAAAAACGATTCATGTAGGAAAAATCATTTGGTAAGCCTATCTTTCCTCTTGTTTCTAATGAGAAAAGATTCCACAATGACAAAAGATATCAATTCAATTGTGACCAGAGTCTTTTAACCATGCTCACCAAACTAAAATGATTCTCTCAACTTACTACTTGATTTGAACTGCCATTCAATTTCAGATAAAAACAGAACCTTACATTACAGTATGGAAAAAATTCAAATGGCTCTGAAATGATCCTTGAATG
This sequence comes from Papilionanthe hookeriana x Papilionanthe teres, assembly GCA_022702705.1. NCBI lineage: Eukaryota > Viridiplantae > Streptophyta > Magnoliopsida > Asparagales > Orchidaceae > Papilionanthe > Papilionanthe hookeriana x Papilionanthe teres. The sequence goes on from CM040422.1 coordinate 174,952,412, forward strand.
CCAGATGACTAGCAGAGAACATAGCATACCAATGTAGAAAATAATAGAAAATTAAGGAAGATTTACAGGCATACCACTCAATTCATATGTATTTACATATCTAGCATCTAAACTTCAAATTTTACATAAATATCACCTTTCAAGCTTGTCCGACCATAAGAATCCTTTCCAGCAAATGAGACGAACTGAAATCTCACAGAAGGGTGTGTCTTTGTGTGTGTGTGCCGCTTACCGCGACTCTTTACTTGGCAGAATTTATAAGCCCCCGGGCTCACGGGTTCGTTCCCGCCGACGTGTGAGATTGAATTCCTAGACATATGGGATTAGTCGGGAGGCTCGTATAATAGCATCTAGCCAATCTTTAAAATATATATAATTTATATATACCCAGAGTATATATAATGATAAATAAATAGTTAGTTTTCTAAAATATTGATATGAAGTTTCTAAACTTGCATATTATAATTGAGATTCCTAACGTGGCAGCACTTATGATATTGATGCATGAATTCATTCATCTAATATTGTAAGGCCTACTTCTGCTCTTTTAAGTATTACAACATGGTCAAAGTTAATGTTTATAATATCATCCGGATTAGCGATAGTCTAATAAAAATATTGTTAGAGTAGATCCAAACCCTCAATCTCGTGCAGGCTCGACTCATTAACGAATTCGTGAGTTGAGTTCTAGCTTGTGTTTACATAAAAATTGAGTGATGTGTATTTAAATCTTTCTTAAAATTTTGTTGTTGATACGGGAACAATAAATTTTCATTATCCAAAACGAATCTCGAGGCACTACACAAACCTCGGTGCAATCTTTTAAGTCATAAACATTCAAATATTGATAAAAAATCATTCAGAGCTCCGACTTCAGCAAAGTTATAGTCAAACTAATCGGCTCGTTGAGACTAACTTAATGATATAAAAACTAAACCAATCCGAGTCAAATCAAGCCCAGATCAAGTCATTAAACCACTATGGAAAGATTTTCGAACAAATTTGGAAGATCAAACATATGCCGACACTAGCAAACCTATACTCAAATCGAGCGTCTCGACAAGAAGAATCCAACGAGCCTGAGATTACTCAATTCCGACATCGTTAAGGCACTCAAATGTTCATTAAACGCTGTATGATCGAAGAAAACTCTCTGGACGTCAATCAAAATGGTTTATATTCCTGCATTAAATGCACCTAAAACATTATAAATAAACCGTCACCCTTCACACGAAAAAAAAGCCTAGAGAGAGAGGGAGAGAGTCTGAGGCTTTGACAAGAAGCTGCAGCTCAGCACCACTGCCGACATCCGTCGACCTCCATCAACCACCACCTACCGTCGTCGACCACTGCCAACCTTCGTCGACCATCACCTATCGTCGTCGATTTGCTACCGACCTCCGTGAATTTCTACCAATCATCGTCAATTATCACTAACCAGATGCCGTCAGCCGACGTTGTGGTCTGAAACATATAGTTGTCATTTCTCGTCTGTGGGACAAGAGATTCTGTAAACATCAATCAATAGTGGATTTTCGCAACTGGGCCAGGCCCCGTGGTTTTTCCTTTTACTGGTTTTCCACGTAAAAACTTCTGGAGTCGTCACCACTTGTTTATCTTTCATCTATGTGTGTTGAATTTTCGTACAACGCTAAGACAATAATTCACTACTCTGCCGCCGTGAACTTTCTAGCACACATCAGTTATATATAAATGATTTTCTGCATTAATAAATAGCATCTAAGTAAATATCCATTGCATTTTAGCAAAGCGGTCACAATTATGAGAAATTCAGTCTCATGTGATTTCTTTTGTCGCTTATTTAGAATCCGAATTTTGTTTAGTCCTTTTTTTTTTTTTTTTTTAATAAAAGAGCACAATAGGCTCAATTTTATTTCATCAAAATAAAAAGTACAAAACCGGAAAAAAGGTCCCAACGCACACTCCCTACAATCCCCAAAAAAGAGAAAAAAATTGGGTCCTTTTTCCAAAAAAAAGAAAACATACAAACACACACGACTCAACCACAAACAAACACAAAAAACACAAAATATTAACGATCTAACATAATGACAGAATTTAAGAACATAGGAATAACATTAGAAACCAAAGGTTGGTGCAAATAAGATCCAAATTTGGCAATCCAGTCCGCCACCACGTTGCCTTCACGCTTCGTATGCGTCCAAATCACATTCATTTTAATAATCAAAGCCTTAATTTTCTTAATCTGTAAAACAATACTCCAATGACAGTTATGATGCATAGCAAGTATATTCCACAAACATAAGGAATCAATCTCAAAAATAATATTAATCCAACCTCTATTCTGAGCAATATATAAAGCAAATAAAATAGCCTCGCTTCAGCGATTAAAGAAGAACTAGCAGAAAGAGGAGATGCAAACCAGATCACAACAATGCCATTCCAGTCGCGGAAAATACCTCCTATACCAGCTTTTAAAGTATTCCAGGCAGCATCAGTATTTATTTTGATGAAAGGAGAAGGAGGTTTGCTCCAAAAAATTTTAGTAACAGAGTTGTTATTAGAGTTCATACAGAATTTGAGATTATAAGCAATAGATTTAATATATCTGTTATTAATGCGTTTACTCGAAATCAAAAACGAGAAAGCATTTATTGAAATAAGCGATAATTTGCCCAATGACTCGAGTAGGATTACTAGCAATATTATCGAACTTGATATTATTACGGGAAATCCGGATGAACCAAACAATAATAGAGGGTATAACATTAAGAAAAGGATGCCCTTCACTGTTCCAATCTCTAAACATTTCAACAATTGAAATGTAGCCATTAAACGACTTCATCCCTACCACTAATAATGAAAAAGTAATTCCAGATTTGAACTACAAAACTGCAGTTAACGAACATATGCATTATATTCTCCTCATCCATACCGCATAAATAACATTTAGACACAATTCTTAAGCCTTTAAGCTTAAGAAGATCATCAATAGGAATACAATTATGTAATAACCTCCAAGTAAAAAAGGAGATGGAAAGCTTAAGCCATTTATTCCAAGCCCAATCCGCATCTAAACCAACAGTACACAAATTGAACGAAGCAAAGGTCTTGGTTAGAGAATCACCAATTTTGCTTTTAATTTTAGGCGGATCTTTCTCGTCGGTAGCTAAAGGAATATTAGCAATGAAATTAACAGTATTAAGGTTAAGAATATTCCTTAACTTATCCAAATTCCAACCAGAATCCTCCCAGAAATCATTAACTTTGATCCTGATTTCCTGAGGCCCACCATAACTGCAAGCAAGAGGACCCAAAGTGGTCCAATTATCATACCAAAAAGATAAATTACCATAACATAAATCCCAGCAAATCATGTTCTCAACCAAGCCAGAGACATTCAACATCTCTTTCCAAATATACGAATCATTCTTGGAAGAGGTAATGCATAAAGGATGAAAATTACCACAATATTTAGAAGTAAGAAGAAAAGACCAAATAGAATTATTTTCTCTAAAATGAAACCATAATTTCATAAAGTTAAAACGAATAGAGTCAGAAATTTTTCTGAAACCCAGACCACCATTAGAGATAGGCTTACAAATTTTATCCCAGCATTTCCAGTATAAGCCTTTTCTCCTACAACCATCCCACAAAAAGCTGTTAAACATAACCTCCAATTTTCTCGATAATAGCATTAGGAACATTCATCACTTGAATAATATAAAGAGGGAGAGAAGTAATAATACTCTTTAAAAGAGTAATACGCCCTCCAAAAGACAAAAGCTTATTTTCCCAAGAATGAATTCTCTTCCTAATCTTATCCACTAAATCAGAAAATAAATTAATCCAGTTAGTATGCCTGGCCAAATTAAAACCAAGATATTTAAAAGGTAAAGCGAAGCATGATGACAGGAAGTAAAATGGTCAATCCAATTCAACTTAACAGAGGAAATATGTTTAGAACCATAAAAGAAGCACTTAGAAGTATTAAAATGCAAACCAGAAGCCCTTTGGAAATGATAATAAGCTTCCAAATCTTTTTTATAGTTCTTTTATTAGAATTAGTAAAGATAATCAAATCATCAGCATAACACAAATGTGAAATACTAAAATTTCCTTTATACACATAGTTAAGAGAAGGATTGTTCTCATAAAGCATATTCATACACTTAGAAAAATAATCAAAAGCAAGAATAAATAAATAAGGAGAAAGTGGATCTCCTTGCTTTATACCCTTAGAGGCCATAAAGTGACCATAAGAATTACCATTAATAAGAATAGAATAAAAATTATTGTTAAGAATTCTGTAAATGAGATTACAGAACTTAATATTAAAACCAAAAGCTTTCAAAACATGAATAATGAACTCCCATCTAATAGAATCAAAAACTTTTTTAATATCCATTTTGAAAATGATATTCCCATCACGTTTACATTTGTCAATGTCAAGCAGAACCTCTTGAACAGTAAGAGCATGATCATAAATATTCCTACCTTTAAGGAAGGCCGTTTGGTTAAGGCAAATGATCTTACCTAAAATATTCTGAATTCTATTAACAAGAATCTTAGAAATAAGTTTAGAAACCACAGTGTTAATACTAATAGGTCTAAAAGAATTCCGATCCTTAGCATCATGCTCTTTAGGAATTAAGACAATATTAGAACTTTTGAAAAATTTTGGTAAATCAATGCCCCTGAAAAAATCTTGTATAGTATTAAGCAAATCATGCTTAACAATATCCCAACAATGTTTATAAAACTCAACAGTAAAGCCATCCGGCCCAGCAACTTTACCATCATCCATATTATCAAGCACATTCTTAATCTCATTAATGGAAGGAACATAAGTTAAATTCATATTATGTAACTCCTCATTGAAAGAAAAAACATCCAGATTAATCCTATCAAGAGGACAATTGTCATTAGTAAAAAGAGTAGAAAAGAACTTAATAGCATCATGGATAATATCTTCTTCTTTATTTAAAATAGTATCATTAGAATTTCTAAAATTAGAAATATAGTTCTGATTTCTTCTATTCTTAATGCATGCTTGGAAAAAAGAGGTATTCCTATCACCGTCCAAAAAATTATTCCTAAAAGCTTTCTGAGCATAAAAGCTCTCCTCAATATGAATGGCATAAGAAAGATCTTTCGAGCTTGATTAAAAAGATCCATATTAATAATGTTATTATGATAAAGAACTTCTAAATCTTGAACTCTAATCTCAGCCTCCTTAACCATCTTCTTAACATTGCCAAAAACATTCTTGTTCCAATAACGAAGCTTATTAGAAAGATATTTATGCATATACCAAAGTTTCTGTCCAGAATTGTAAGAAAGATAACCATTATTATGAAACATCCAGTTATCCTTGACAAAAGTTAAAAAACTAGGGTGCTGAAGCCAGACATTAAGAAAACTGAAGTGATACTTATTGTTAGACATCTTATTAAAAATCCTTAACTGAATAGGAGTGTGATCAGAAGCATTAAAGGCAAGATGCTGAACCTCAAAATTAGAAAATTTATTACACCATAAAGAATTAGCCAAAAATCTATCAAGTCTTTCAAAGACATTACCCCTATGCCAAGTAAAAGAATTACCAGTAAATCCTAAATCAAAAAGCTCAGCTTCAATAATAGCATTATTAAATTTAGAAATAAGATTGATATTAGGAGAAATACCTCCTTTTTTCTCCTGAACAGCAGTAATTACATTAAAGTCACCACCCACAAGCCACGGAGCATCCAAAGGACCAATGGAATTAAGTAAATTCCATAAAATCTGTCTATCCTGCACGGTACGACAAGCATATATAATAGAAAAAGGAAGGAGATATCTAAGTAAGAAATGAAAACATGCGACAGTCGTGCATGATTAATAATAACATCCACCTTAATAAAATCTTTTGATAGAAACCAAATTTTATTATTAACATTAGCATTTAGCTGAAAATTCCCAATGTATTTGAGATACTTATGATTATTAGAAGGATTTACTAAAGGTTCTAGAATTCCAAAAAAATGCAGATGATAATTCCTAATTAAATTCTTTAATCTATTAGAAGCATCCTTTTTAGCAATGCCTCTAATGTTCCAAACTAAAGTGTTAAAACTCATTATCATCAAGATCTTTCTTACCTCTAGTAATTCTAGAAGTAGAAGTAACCTCATTTAAATCATTCTTACCCGGTATCGGTTCAATCACAGCTTCAGGATTTATATAACTCAATTCTCTATTACCTCTGAATTTCCTCCTTCTGGAAGATTTTTGAACCAACCAATCTTCTTCAAGCTCCAACTTGTTCAAAGTATTGGTTTACGTATCCAAATTATCTGCTACTATATCACCATTAGTGTCTTTTCCTTTATTGGTAAGGGTTAAATCAACATTTTCTATTGCCTTACCAATAATAGGATCAATCAATAAATTAGATTGATTATTATCAATAACGAGAATCATTAGGAACATCAATAATCCTGAAGGTCTCATTTAAATCAACATTATATTGCTCAGAAATATCATGACAAACCACTTGAGGATCTTGTTCTTTAGAAGCAGAAGCTTCTTTATAAGGTTTGTCAGGAATAATAATCACATTTGAGTCAACATGATTTAAAGAAGTTGTAGAATTAATAGTTTGTTCATGCAAGAAATTATTTTCTTTAGGAGCTACAGCCTCTTTACTGAAATTTTTATTATTTTTAATTCTCAAATGTGGATGAGCAATATAACAATTGTTTAGATTATGACCAAACATATAGCATTTGCTACAATATGGAGGAATATATTCCATTTCAACGGTTTGCCAGTAACCAGATCCAGCATCTTCCAGCCAAATAGAATCACAGAAAGGAGCTAAAACATCTCTTTCTATTAAAATAAGCGCAACAGATGGACGATTGAAATTAACTGATGCCATGTCTATTTTCATAGGAGATCCAAAGATCTTGCCTAATGAATATAGAACTTTCTTGTTATAGAACTATAGTTTTAATCCAGGAAACCAAAACCAAATTGGAACTATTGGAGGTTCTTCTTTGGGATTAAAATCAACCGTCCATTTTAGAAGTTTCATATAAACTTTTTCAATTAGAACAACTTTCTTTGAAAATAATTGCGTGTAATCGGACTCATTTTCAAGTTTTATCATAAGATTCCTACCATCAATGAGGCCTACACTCCACTTACCTAAAAGCTTAAGATCCGTAAAATATCTCCGTATAACCTCCATTCTAGGATGCACATAAGTGAACTTACCGATCAGCGTGTATTTTAGTGGCTCTGCAAGAAGAGCCGTTTCTTCCTCATTAAAGATTAAAGCTGGTTTACAGTTCTTTTTTGAGGCATTCTTTAACAATCCATCAGAACCTTCTTCCCCGAACTGATCTCTATAAGAGACAGGGAATAAACAAACATTGTTAGTAGAAGAAGAAGATTCAATATTACCCTTGAGTGCTTCAAGAAAAGATGGACGATTGAGAAGATCGGCCATTCTCGAAAGACAGATCTAAGGAAAACGGGTAAGGAGCCAAGCGGAAGATCCGAAATCCAAGCACAGGAGGACGAAGAAAAGAAAACCCTAGCAGAGCAAAAAGGACCCTTTCCGTCCTTTAGACTTCACCCGCTGAGTACCCATCATCAATCCCCGGATCAACAGACACTATAAAGGCAAAGGCAACCAATTTTGTTTAGTCCTTGTATTCAGTGCTCGAAGTAACTAAATTATGCTCAAATAGATATTCATTATCCCATAAAATTGTTGATTGACTTAAAAAATTCTAGAAAATTGTATCTTTTTATATCATTTAAAATTAAAAAACATATTTGGGCGCTTTGAGGGTCGATAAATAAATCTGCATATATATATATATATATATATATATATATATATATATATATATATATATATATATATATATATATATATATATATATAGATCAATAATTGTAATTAATGAAGTGAAACTTTACACTTAAAAGAGGAGCAAGAGGATAGTTTCATATTAGCATGGCTGTCTACGGATGAAATGACTGCAAAACCAACCGAATATATTTTAATAGCAACTTCTTAATATAATAATGGCAAGTTCACGCATGGACTATGCAGAATAGGAATCTAAAACTCAGAAAACAAAATAATTCCCGGAAGATGATGCCAAGTTAAAGATGAAGATGAAACAAGGCTTGAAATATGCCTCAAAAAATTCCTACACAACCTACGACAAAGGTTTAACCTTATATATATTGGTATCGTTGCTGCATGCATTGCTCAATCACCTCAATCAATTAATTAACATGCAGGGCATGCATAGCAGCATCATGGTTGAAACCACTCTTGAAGCACTTATACCCTTCGTTGCTCTCTTACTACTCATTGTTTTTGTCCCTTCGTTTAAGCACTTCCATCATCCTAACCCTCATCATCAGGATCATGGTCGCCTACCATCACCTCGTCGCTTACCTATCATCGGCCACCTACACCTCCTCTCAGCCCTTCCACATCAATCCTTCCACCGCCTATCCCAGCACCTAGGACCCATTTTCTCCCTTAGCCTCGGCTCTATACCATGCATCATCGCTTGCTCCTCTTCGGTTGCTCGCGAGTTTCTTAAGACACATGACTCTTCCTTTCCCAATAGATCATTCACTAAGGCTGTCTCCATTCTAACATATGGTTCTTCTAACTTTTCATTCGCTCCATATGGCAGCTTTTGGCGCTTCACCAAGCGACTCTATATGATGGAGCTCTTTAGCACTCGAACCCTTGAGCAATTCCGTCCAATTCGTCGTGATGAGCTTAGAAGACTCCTTGAGGAGTTAAACACCAAAGCCAAAGAAGGTGAGTTTGTAGACTTAAGCGCAGAGATGACAAGAATGACAAACAATGTGACTTGTCGCATGGCTGTTAGCCGACGATGCTCGGGAACAAATGTTGAGGCTGATGAGGCAACTAGGTTGGTGATGCAGACAACAGAGTTGTTAGGAAAGTTTAACATTGCAGATTATTTATGGTTTTGTAAAAATTTGGATTTGCAAGGGTTTGACAAGAGGTTGCGGGATTTGCACCGGAGGTTTGATGGGTTGATGGAGAGAATTATGCAGGAGAAGGAAGAGGAAAGGAAGAAGATGAAAGGAGCTGATCAAATTGATGAAGGTAATTTGAAAGCTAAGGACTTGCTTGATATATTGATGGATATATCTGAGGATAAAGGAGCAGAAGTTAAGCTCACAAGAAACAATGTCAAAGCTTTCATACGAGTGAGTTATTTTGTCCAACATTACATAATATTATATATCCTGGTATGAATTTAATTTTATTATAGGCTCACATGTTTTAATCCAATTTATAACTTCAGGACATCTTCACCGGGGGCACTGACAACACATCATTAACGGTGCAATGGGCGATGGCCGAACTTATTAATAACCCAATCTACATGCAAAAAGCTAGAGTTGAACTCGACACTATTGTAGGAAATCATCGATTGGTGGATGAGAACGATATTCCCAACCTCCCATATCTTAAGGCCATCGTGATGGAAACACTTCGTCTCCATCCTCCAACCCCTTTAATCCCTCGTGAATCTGACAAGGATTGTGTGGTCGAAGGCTTCAATATCCCAGCTAAGACAAGACTTTTTATCAATGTCTGGGCCATTGGTCGTGAGGCTAAATATTGGCCTAACCCTCTCAAGTTTATGCCTGAGAGATTTTTAGTAAACGAAGGCAATGATAATGTTATCATCGATGTCAGGGGCCAAAATTTCCATTTAATACCATTTGGAAGTGGAAGGAGAGGTTGTCCAGGAATCACAGCAGCACTTCAAGTCGTGCATAGTTCATTGGCCTCACTAATACAATGCTTTGAGTGGAAGGTTGTTGGAGACGGAGAGAAGATTGACATGACTGAGGCGTCTGGATTGACATTGCGAAGGGCTACTCCTTTGTTGTGTATTCCAATATCCCGTCACATTAGTTTGGTACCTTTATCATAAGTTATATCTTGGTGACATGCAAAAATGAAAAAAAAAAACTTGTCAAGAAAAATGAGTAATGTTTTATAAGACATATAAGATATGTGTGGTGGTTGTTATGCTAAGTGTGTAATTTATGGTAAATCTGTTAGTTGAAAAAAATAGTTTGTACTATGTTTGGTAGGTGAAAAGTATACGGTGTAGATGAAGAAAATTTTAAAGGAGTGTGTGTGAGCTTGAGAGTTGTATTTTCTATTACGTTGTAAGTTTGATAATAAAATATTTTATTTTAAGTGTAACAAATTTCTAACTCCTCATTTGTCTAGTTTGATATATTTGATGAATTAACTTCGTGGAAGTTGAAATCATTAACCATAAGAGATAAATAAGTAAAGATCCATACTTGAGGGCTTTTAGGAAAAAGATAGTGCAAGTAAGATTCATGAGATAAATAAGAAAATAAAGAATGATGAATATTTCATAAATTCTTATTTCACCACCCTACATGGATTAACCTATATGTAGTATATTTATCAGTTATATTAAAGTTTATCCTTACAAATATTAATACGAAAGACCAGTTATAATATATTTTAGCAAAGAATATGGAAAACATATAATTAGCATATATAAACATTTAGTCAAATGAAAAAGGAGATATGGTTGACTTGCACTATTTCATAGATGCTAATCAATTTGAAAAACACAAAAGAGAGATTGAATAAGAAACACATAGACCATTAAGCAACAAGCTTTTTTAAGGACATGTAATATATATATATATTTTTAAACTTATATGTGCAGAAATACCTTTGATAAGCTAATGATTAGTAGAGGGGACATGTAGGTGACATGACGTGATTGAAGGAAGAACAACCTTCAAAGAATCATTTACACATAAAGAGGACTTTCCATGATTCAAAAACAATTCAATTTAAATAAATTTATACAACACAATCCTCAAAAAGCTCTAGCTTAACATTTGTGAGAGAAATGAAGGAACACTTATGTCTCCGATAAGATCAAAAGGTGTTGATGCTTCCAATAAAAAAGAAATTATGTTTGATTCTTTATTAAATACCCTTAAGCATCTCTAATAGAAATATAGTAAAAATATAATTTTGAGTTAAAATACAAGATTTGCTTTCTATAATATTTGAGTTAATCATAACTAAACCTATATATGTACCAATACAATGAAAATAATCAATCATTTTACTAAGACTGTGAATAATTATTCCTAATAGGCACCTAAAATCTTAAAATACACATAGTTGTCAACAACTATTTAAAGTAAGCCAATAGGTTTTATAATATAAAATAATTTTTTTTTTTAATTAGAATGAAGCTGTTGACCTCATTTTTGGTGAGGTATAGTCTTTATTTTTAGGTTCCTAGGATCCAGCCATAGGACTTACCTGTTGACTATCCTAGAGGATTAGTAATGGTGCCCTACCCCATTAGAAATTAGAAACACTCCTGTACTTCTCTTTGAGTTCTACGTGTTTGTTCCTAACCTTTAGCACTTAGTAGTTGAGTGCCAAATATTAGGGAGCTCAAAAGGAGTCCCCATAAGTTTTTTAGGCCTTTAGGTCAACCCTGGGTGATCTTGCCTTGGGCAAGCTTACACATAGACACACTTCAATCCCTCACTTACACTCACTACCTCAAAATATAAAACCAATCATGTTTGACCTCGTGCCCCTCACTTCTTTTGGAGACTCATGTGGGTGGTCCCCCAAGCACTTAGCCCTAGGTTAGGGTTTGGCTATGACCAACACATGGAGTATCCAAAATGGGACTTCTCTTTGGCCCATGGCTCAAATAGAGTAAAAACATAATTAACATTCTTAATTGATCCCGATTTCACCAAAATTTCCAATTTTGCCATTTTAGTCCCAACTTTCACGAAATTACCAAAATAGCCCTAAACCCTATATTTTCCTAAAATTCTCAAAATTGTCTAAATTCTCAAATTCTCTTCAAAATCATTTCAAATCATTTCAAACCACTCAAATTGCCTAAAACATATTAAAATTCTCAAAATTCCCAACGTACCCCAAAATACCCAAAATTACCAAAATGTTTGCCCTTCATACTCCAAAAATTCCAAAAAAAATCCCAAAATCTCCAAAAAAACTCCAAATGTTCCTAAATCAATTCAAACCACTTTAATTGAGCCTAATTTAATCAAATTTATCAATTTTGACCAAAATTCACAAATTGCCCCTAAAAGCCTAAAATGCTTAAACTACCCCAAATTTCCACCAATTTGATTCTAAACCTCCCTAATTTTCAATCCAAACCAAAATTCATCATGTACAATCCCAATTAAAACCAACTTCAAGCCCAATTGAGCCCAATTTCAAGCCTAAGGAATTGCCATAAATTGACCATATCTCCAAATTCTCCCAAATTAAACCCCATAACCAATCCAATTTCCCCAAAATTTGAATTATAAACTCTTCATGACATCCCTGTAGACCAATTTGAATCTTCAATTGGACCCCATCTAAACTCAAACCAAACCTAAACTCAACCCAAGCCAAAATGATCAATTTTAACCCAAAATTCAAAATCCAACCCAAATTTTGGGATTTAATATCTAAACTTCCAAATAACAATCTCTCATATGATTTTGAACCATTAATTGAGCTAAATACAAGGTCTAGCCAAACCCAAACTCAAACTCAAGTGGAAGCCAAATCCAATGCCTTGAGTCCAAACCTAAATGCCACCTCAAATCACTTGGGCTACCTAACCATGACCACTACAACATCCATTTGAACCCTAGATGCTAGGCTAGATCCAACTAACCCACCCTATATGAGCCATGGACCAAGGGTCCCCCAAATTAGGGGATTTACTCCTAAATATGGTTAAACCAAAAGGATTCTTGCCACCAGCCTTCCTAAGCCCCCAAACCATCACCATTTACTCCTCTCAACTCACTGAGTCAGCTAGCCACCAGCCCTAGCCTGGCCAGCAGGCCTAGTCGCCGGAGAACTCAAACTCGAGGAGGCCATTCATGGATTAAACGCCAAATTGGACCTCTTCAATGTGGCACTTTCCCATTAGTCATTGGTTTCGCTCAACCCTCCACCTCAGCTTCCAGAGACCATCTAAGGGCAACCTAGGGCCTCCCCATTAACCATGGTTATAAATTGACCCCTTCACAGCCAAGATCATGTGTGCTAAATTCCCTAGTGAAGCCCTGCCAAAATCTCAACAGAGCTTCTCCAAACCTCCTTGTGTGCAATCTTACCGTTTTATAGCCCTCTCCCACACTACTTGAGCTCAATTTAACCACAAAAAATACCCAAAAAATGGGACATTTTCTGTTATCTCCCCTGAGCTCCCCCGACTGAACAAGGAAGTTCCCTACTGAAATCCCCATCTCTAATGCCCTCTGCACCAGAGTTTAACTAGACTCGAATCACCCTCTAATCGATTTCATACACAGCTGCTACCTCAACTCAAATTAACACTTGGAGGAGCTTCGCAAGGTCACAACGAACATCCAGAACACTTCCAATTGAGGCCACACCTTTTAGACAAAGGAATAGAACTCTTCCTCCCAAATCAAACTTGGTTTGGACTTTTGTGAAGAAAAATATAGGTTCATGCTCTATCAACCGTATAGATAGGTTAATTTTGAGTAGATGAAGGTGTAGGAACATTTTGTTGATTGTAGTGAGAGATCTTAGGGTTTTAGTGTGGACGGTCTGCTGAATACACCAAATGAAAACGATGAAGGAGAGTCGTTGGATAGCGTGTGTATCGAGCAGACAACAGAGATCGGGCCGGACGAGGGAAATGATGCATAAAGTGCAAGTTGAGTCAGCGGCTACGTGGATGGTGGCGGCCAATCAGATGGCGACACGTGCGCGTTCGGAGCTGCCGACGATAAGTTGGATAAGTAGGAAATTAAATGATTTATTTAATTGCAGAAACATAGAAAATGTATAATTTGGTGTAGAAAAATATTAAAAATAAAACAAAAATGTATGATTTATTTATTTGACTTGTATTTATTTTTGAATTAATTAAATACCTTAAACCTTAATTAAATCATAACTCATTAAATATAAATCACCATGATATGAAATTTGGAAGGTTTAAACTTCTCAGCCATAGACGTATTCTTTGATTTTTCCAAGGTCAAAGAGCATCTCTAAGTATAAAAGCCCTAATTTTCAATTTAAACCATATTTATTTTAATTAAAAAATTATAAAAATTATAATATAAATTAGAAAAATATAAACATGGTTTTGGTAGGTTCACTGTGGTAAGAGGACCCTAGAAAAAATATAAAAATGAAATTATGTAATTAAAGATAACACTTTATGTAATTATTTAATTAAAAGCCTTAAAATATTAAATAATTAAAATATCAATAGAAAAATCACAAAATTGAGCTCACATTGTAAATAATAATCATATTAACTCACTGGAAAAATTTGAAACTCATTTGAATTAATTTAGTCACCAAATTTGATTTTCTAAGTAAAATGACATTTTTTGAATAAAAATAATTATAATAATTGAAATATAATTGAGAAAATTATAAAAAGTTAAAAATAAAATGAAGTCCAAATAAAAATTTCATTTTTAACCCATTTTCTTAATTTTTTTTCAAAAATTTAAAATAATTAAAAATCATTAAAATCACAAAAATATAAAATTATACTAAAATGTTAAAAATTGTTTCCTGATCACCTCAGAGCAATTAAAATATTTTTCCTAAATTTCTAAAAAAAGGATTATGGATTTTTAATGGCATAAAATTGAATTTTCCTTAAATGAATTGTATTAATAAAAATAAAATTCATAAAAATATGAAATTTTTTCTCTAGTTTCCTTGAACTCATAAAGATTTACAAAAATTATAAAACCTAATTCAACTTAAATAATATTTTATATTTAATTAATACTCAAAATCAAATAACAAATATAATAATTAAAATTAAATTCCAAAATAAGGAAAATTGGTCTAGGTGGTCCTTTGAGCAAGATGAACCTCCATTAATTTTCCTAAGGATAGATAATATACTTTTGATAAGTTAATGAATTAATATTAAAAATGTCTATTTTTGGATTAAAAATAATTCTAAAAAAAAATAAAAATCAGAAAATCACATTTTATCCTCTAATATTTCAATTGAACCATCAGTGGGGTAATATAACAATTTTAAAGTCATTTGAGTTAAATTTAAAGAATTATGAAGTGATAAGGCCTTAAAGGGCAAAATGGTAATTATGGAATTTAAGCCCTAATTAATATTTAGGCTAAATCAAAGGGTAAATGGGTAATGTATGATTATAATTGATTTTCATAATGGTTGAAACACAAGGGATTAAGAGGTAGAAACCAACTCATCACATTTCCTTGACAAGGGTAAAATTGTAATCTTCCCTTAATTATCATAATTTGGAAGTTAATTAGATTCGATGATCCTAAGGTGAGGAGTTTGATTTTATAATACCATAATTCACTAATCAAAGACCTCTGGCTAATGGTTGGATTATGATATAATATCTAATCAGGATCAAGCTCACTCAATTTAAAAATTTACTAATTTACCCATAAAATCTTAAGGGCATAGTAGTGAACTAGGATCAAATTAAGATAATTTAATGAGGCTTAAAAAATAATATAACTAATCACAAATATTTTGAAAACACTACTAGCCCAACTCTAAGTTTAAATTGGCTATGTTATTTAGCAAAAGGGCCCTCACTCACATAATTCATAAATAAAACATCAAGTGATAGTTACCCCACTCATAGGAATGATTAAAACATCTAGTTTCACTAAGCATGAGATAAAACAGCTCCCCTAAAATTTAATTCTAATCTATGAATGATTTAGTAATATAATAAGTTCAGAGGAACTCAAGATGTTTTAAAGGATCTTAAAAGTTTTGTGGGGTTATGCCCTACATTCCTTTATAGTTCTTTGGATATCTTTGAGGAAAACTGAACCCATTATGTTTTCTCTTAAGAAAGTCATCCTAAAAACAAATAGATAGGAGCCCACCAGGTTATGACCTAGGACCTGGTAGGATCACCCCGAACCTTTCCTAGTTTCTTTTTCTACAATTTATTTAAATTCCTGTAAAATTATATATGTATATATAAATTGCAAGAAGCTAATATTTCAGCTCGAGTGCCAGAAGATGATAGGTAAACCTTTACATTATTGTTTTGCATCTTATTTTATACTTTACTTTCACGACATTTACTTACCTACATTTACTTTACTACCTTACAAACCTGCATGACACAACCAAAATAAAACAAAACCAAAACCAAAACTGAAACTTACACTTAAAATAAAACAATTTTTTTTTTCAAAATTAAAAAAAAATTTTAAAACAAAAAAAAGAACAAAATTAATACACCCTCCTCGGATGATCGGGAATCCCTCTTCGGATGATCGAGAATCACTTGAAGGAGGTAACATACGGCTGCTAACTAGATTTCTCTTGTCTGGATGGATTTAAAATTTTATTTAGACTAAGTGAATCTAAAGAAAATAGTGGTGCCGGAAAGAAGGAACCTTGAGATCCTAACCTGTATTGCTTAATCGACTTAAAATTTTTCCCATATGAAATTTTAAAAATAATGAAAACAACAACAAAAACAAAACCTGATATACACCTTACACTTCTTAGAACTTCTTGGAACCTCTGGAACTTTCACTTCTAAACTTGAGACCATCTGCAACGTGGAGCTTGGAGTATGTACCGTGGGAAACACGACGAAGACATGTAGAAAAATATCTTTGAGGGGGCAAAAGAATCTACAATAGCAAATTATTCCTAGAATTAAACAACAGGCCATAGGATTTCAAAGTTGTCTGCCTAGTGCAACATAAATCATCAACTGATCTTTTAGGCTTTTGTACAACCCTGTTGTATAATATAAGCCCTGACTCATTCTAGGATTTCGAGGTTGTTAATTGATACGATGTAAATCCTCCTATCTTCTAAACTATTTGTATGATGTGTATCATATAGATATAGTCCCTAAATAATAAAATTAACTAGATGAAGTGATAAATAATATCTCTTCAAAACTGAAACAAAACCATATGGTCGTCTAGAAAGTCAACAAGGTTATCCTTAGGATCTGTGGCATCCCCTAGTTTTCTCTCTTTGGATTCTACAATAACTATTCCCATTTTGCACCTTTCTCTTTTGAATTTGCTATGTCCACACCTTGAAAATTATAAACCTTTTGAATTCATGAAGACAATATTTTCTGATCATCATCGAGAGTTTTCTTACGTGACTTTGGTTGCTTGTGCTGTAGTTAAGTATAGGGGCTTGCCCTTATAGGAAACTTTAAGAACCCAGCTTAATATAAAACATATATGACCTTTAGTATTATATAGGGGAATTTGCCGGTCGATGTAAAAAATGTTTCACAGATCAAACGAATATCATAAATCTTTTAGTTTATTTAATCAAGCCTCATTATTAAGCAGTGTATCTATTCTTCGGGGTAGGTGCATGATTTGCAATGTAGTGCTCATTTATTTAAACAATTAAATACATGAGTTCTGTTTGATTTCATATTTTTAAATTAAAAAAATGACACTTTTCAATATTTTATATATATATATATATATATATATATATATATATATATTAAATTAAATATTTTAAAGCGAGTGACGATATTCCTATTTCCGTCGACCAATAACTTTTAGTTTGGCTACTAACAACTTCTAGCGACTCCGCTGGGGATAGTTTCTCTCTCCATTTTGATAAGAAAATTTTACTTCCATACATCGGTAATGTGTCTATGTAACTCTTAGGCCAGATTAGCATTCGTTCATTGATGTGCTTTTCCTATTTCTTTTTTGGGAAAGTGCAATCGAATATTCTCGATTCCAGGACCATCTGTTTAGCCACCCTTAGGCAGAGAGGTTCATGAGTCTTTAGGGTTTTCCCATTTTGTGTTTGGTCGAACCCCCAAAAGGTGTTGGTGAACAAGTTTTGCCAAAGTGAGGTGCATTTTGAAGAGGGTCCCGCATAGGTTCTTGTACTTCACATCTGCTTCACATCTCTCGGGTTCGATTTCCCGTCTGCAATTTGAGCTAACTCTTTTATGAATGTTAAAATTCTTGTTAATCTCCCAAAATTAAATCTGAACTCTTCAAATCTATAAAAAATTAAAAATACATTACAAAAATTTGAGAGAATAAAAGAACAAAGCATGATAGAATAAACACCTGAAAACAAAATGGAATGAAATGAAAGTGATGTACCCAGTTCACAGAACGATCTCTGTTAATTCGTAGTGCTTACACTATGATTACAAGGTGTACACCATTGCTGATTTTTGTAAATTTTCTTAAATTGAAAGTTACAAGGTCGACCCTGATACTCGCTTTCTATTGCAACCTACCCACTGGCCAAGAAGCTCGTCTTGTAGCATCCACAATCCAATTCAGGCTGGCTTCAATGAGTTTGAAGTTGTGCTCGACAAAGCCCCATCGTTTTCATGAAAATCCCCATCTCAGAAGTTTAAGAACCTTCCATTGAGTTTGAGCTGAACTCCCACCAAGACTTCCCTTCTACTAAGAAGGCAAAGGTTACTGTCGCCCACGTCAAGTCAGTTGCTTCTACATCAAGGAGGATTGTTACCCTTTACCACTACTGGATTTTCTCTCACTGCATCAGCCTTCCAGTCTGCTAAAGGGAAGGAGATTTTGTATGGTAGAAGATTTCGCTGATCTTCTCTTGCCCTGTCATCAGTGTTCGTGGTTGGTTCCAGTTCTAGAGTCACCTCGTCGACCATGTCTCAAAGGATGAACAACAATCGCAAGATTCTATGAGCCTTTAGAGCTCGAGCTAGAAGTCTGCCCATTATTGAGGAGATTCCTCAATAGGAGGAACTCGGTGTGTTATAGAACTCCCCTCTCCTTCGAAGGAGCATGTTCCATCCGTTGTCAGACACTAGTGGAGAAGAGAGCCTCCACAGAATTGCTACTACCTTACCGCCATTGCGAAGTCATGTTGAGAAGAGGGAAAACCCGTCTCCCATCACCAAGATCTATATTGTGTTCTAGAGGTTAGCCGACAAAGAGGGATGTTCTATCGCCAAGTTGCTCAAAAGGATGAGTTGTGCAATGTCATCGAAGATGAAGAATGAGATTTTGAAGAAAGATAGGCCCGCCCATCAGATAGAGAAGCCGCTAAACACAACGCCAGCTCATACTCTTGCTATACTCTATTTGGGAGGAAGTGTTGACACCGTCACTAATATTGAAGATACTAGCACCGTTACCCCGACACTCAATAAGTGCAAATCGATCAAGTTTCGGTTGGGTCCGAAAGTACCATCCACTACTACTTTTGAAGAGTTCCCATGGACGGATAATAAGATGGAGTTGTTTTCCTCTATACCTGGTCTACACCCTAGGGAGCACAATCTCCTCATCACCCTGATGTCCCCATCGAGAAACTCCACCTTAAGGCAATGACTCTAAAGAGGAAAGTGTGTTTACCGGAGGTTGCTGTACTAGCATGCTCCTAGAAGTCCATGGATTATGTTCATAAATAGATCCTTAGTCCGATGTTCTTGTTGCCACTATTACCGATGCCGCAGAATCCATTGCAGAAAGGAAAGATGTTCAAGAGAAGCTTATAGACCTCAAGTTGATAAGCGATAAAGTAGTCGATGATAAAGTTCAAAAGCTCAAAGCTGAGATTTCAGAATTAGTGAAGGAATGAGGAATGGATGTTGATGACGTGGATTACTACCTGTTAGATTACGTGGAAGAAGAATTCATGGAAATCAATGTTGTCGATACTAGGACCACATCATCTACACACAATTCTTCGCCCTACTAAGGAGAACGTCACATATGAGTTTCAAATGGTCATTCTACTAGGATATGAACAAATTAGTCAGATAGAGAAGAGAATGGAAGAGATGGTTGTTGCCATGACCGCCATGGCCACATTGTCCGGACAGTCGCAGTCATGACCAATAGAATCCCCTAAAGTGAATCAGCTCGAGATTATTCACATTACAGTTCAAAGAAGAGAGGTCACTTCTGCTAATAAAGACGATCCCCCAAAGAAAGATTCCATTCAGAATGTAGAACCAGAGAAAAATATCAAGCAGATAGTCGAGCACCAAGTAATGGATGCCTTAGCCTAATCAAAAGGGGGCACATTGGTTTCAAAGGGTAGGCCTTACAGGAGGAATTTGAAATAGTCTTGTATCCTAAAGGTTTTGTACCCCCGATCTTCAAGACTTTCAACGGGACAAGGAATCCCTGACATCACTTTGCAAATTTTCGAGCAAGTTTTTGCAATGTCGAGGGTAATGAGGCGTTGTTGTTCCATTAGTCTGTCAACAGTTTGTCAGGTATTACACTTGATTGGTACGCAGAATTTACTAACTTATCAGTCAAGACATTTTTAGAACTCAAGAATTTTTTTGTGAAGATATTTGTTGGTGATCAGCATCATGTCACCATAAAAGATTTTGTGGTGGAGAGACAGAGACCTGATGAGACCTTGGTGGACTATATTTTGAGATGGAATAACTTAAGCATGAAGTACAAGCCTTAATTGAAAGAGCAGCACACAATTGATATCCTGCTTCAGAGTATCTGTGGTCTGGTAGCCTTCATGCTTAAAGGGCTTACCATCAAGTCGTTCGAGAAGTTTCTCAGTAAAGCCAGCAGCCTACAAGAGAAAGTCAAGCATATGGAATCCCTAGAAAAGAATGAGAAGCCCAGGTAAGAAGTCTAGGATGGATGCAACAAGTCGATAAAGGGAAGCAGTCAATTAAGATTCAAACTGAGTAGTCTCATTAAGATTTTTGACAGCCAACCCAATATAGCCAGCCTCAGCTATAGTTGAGTCAGCCTCAGTAGTAGCAGCATGCTCAGACACAGTAGTATGGTCAGCAGTACGTTCAGCCCGGTTAGCAGTCCTTCCAGTAGAGGTCGTAAAAAATAGACTATAGATAGTGCCCCTCAATGACAATCCAATTAAATAGGGTCTACTCCTTCAAAGAGGAAACAGTGGCAAAGATGTTCAAGAAGCTAGCCAAGAAGCCCGAGTTCAAATTACATGAGCCAAAGAAGCTAGAGGAGGTCAATAAGAAAGACCATTCCAACTAGTGCTTGTACCACATACTACTAGGACATACCATAGAGAATTGCTTCAGCTACAAGGATTAGCTCGAAAGGAACTTTAAGGAAGGAAACATAATAATTCCGAAAGAATATTTAAGAGAACCTGAGAGAGGTTCTGTAAATATGATTTTGGCCGAGCTTATTAGTCTGATAGAGCCATATGCGAAGGAGGATGGATGGAGCACAGCTTAGACTAGATCCTCTAAGAAGATACTGGATCAGATATAACACACTTTGGAGCAAGCTGCCGCTCAAAGTCTACTACCTACCCAGCCAAAGATGGAAATTACGCCAGAGAAACTACTGCAACTAAAAACCAAAAAGGAAAAAAGATATCATGGATGAGATAGAAATTGATAGCGCGAAGGCTAGGATATGGGCTACTCTTATTAGATTGGTTGTCTCAAATTTGAGGGAGAAATCCCTCAAATTATGAACTCTATATGATTTCCTCTATGCCCCTCCAGTCTTTTGATTATAACAATGATGATTGGCTACATTTTAAATGTCTTTAGTGATGAAGTAACCAACCATGACCAATCTAACCTCAATTTCGATCCCCAAAATGATCCTCAAATCATACTTAGTCCGGCAAGTATGTTGATAAAGAGTGAAAGAGATATCGACAACGCTGGATATGACAGTTAAGGAAGCGAGGAACTGGTGCAACTTTTTTAATTTGCCAAAATTTATGAACTCAGATTTATATATATATATTGATTTAGTTTTCTATTGAGTCACACAATTAAAAGCAAGTATACGTATCACTCAAGTAATACAGGGCTCTAGTGGAGTCCTGGATATCAATCCCACAGGGAGGAAATTAATTTTATAACGTAGCAGAGAAATCACTTCTTGAATCACAACATAATTACAAGTAATTACAATTCTTAAAATAGAGACAAACATTGTAGTTACTAATTCTACCAAAGTACGTTCTAACCTTCTAGCAAGTTAAACTAACACAAGACTAAATTTATTAAAAAGTTCAGTTGTAAAAAGAACCTTCCTCCTCTCCAATTATAATATGATGATTTTTGTGACATAGATCAGTGATGTAAATGTATTGTGCCAAATAGGAGCATTCCTATTCTTTACCCTTTTCCAAGCGCATAAAGAATATTGGCTTATCCTAAGTTCAATCCCCAAATCCGTGGTTAAGCTGGGAGGATATTGGCTCTCACTCCAAAGCTCTCACTTCCCTTCACGTGAAGGCTAACTCTCGCTTTGGTTTCCAAACCCTATGACTAAATTGAGGATTTCAGCCTGTCACTCTGAAATCTCCAATTCTACGCCCATCAAAGTATATTTCTTTTTTTATTTGCACTCAATGCCCATGAACTACGTCACTCATTCATGGACATTGAATGTGACCTTCAATTTTGTTGTAGAATTCATAATCCTTTTGGAACATATGTTTCCCAACAAGTTTTAACAATTTAATTGGCCAGATCAAAAAGTAAATGAAGTACAAAGTGAAATGGTCATAAAAAATTCTCCATAATAAATCGACACATCATTTCCATATCACAACATTAACACATCACATGAAAAGGAGGAAGACAAAGAAATCTACTTAAGACTCATGAGGAAAACATGACAAAACATGGATTTTATATATAAAAGCAATGTCATACAAACAGAGTAAAGAAAAGACAACTTATCTCAAACTCTTCCCTAAGCGAATCTCAAGGAATTTTTTTGACTCCTCTTTTATCTTCACAATAACACACAATTTTCTCTTTAGATAAGTAAGGAAGAAGAAATCTCTCACATTCCCTCTCCTCCTACACTCCTTAGAAGATAACACACAGACCCTAGATTTCCTAAACAAAATGAAAAGACACACTCACTCTTCACCCCCTCACATACTAAACTCTCTCCCCCTCACAAAATTTGTATCCAATGTAGTTTAAATTTGTCCATAACTGATTTCCCAAGAGTTTCATCAAGCACCCCTCCAAAATCCAGCCAAATACATTGAATCTAGTTTGAATTTAGGATAGGGCGCAGTCTGGTGCAAGATAGGGCGCTGTCCGACGCTATTTTCCACCTTCTGGTCCAAAGTCTCTGTAAATTGGCGTGTTCTAAATTGGTGCGGTCCAGCACTGGTGACAACGCTAGTTTAATAAAATTCTCTTTTGCTCCATTTTGCTCCAAATTTGCTCCTTTTTTATTCCTTTTTCTCCAAAGGCCTAAAATCATTGTACCTACACGAAATCATGAAATATAACTTTCTTTAAAGTGCTATGAAATGGACATTAAAAAGCTACGAAATTTTTAGTGGATCAAGATCCCCCAAACTTAACTATTACTTGTCCTCAAATAATTTTAGTTAATACATAAAATAATGATCCACTACATTGAACTCTCTTTCTAGGATACCATAATTTTGACTTAGATAAGTACAACAGTAAAATTTTCAGAAATATCTTTGAATAATTCAAGTAAATTCTGCAGATGTAAGACTATCTAGTAATCAAGTCTAAGAGTTCCAGCCTTCTATTCATTTCAAAAATGACTGTAGATTGTCTTATTAAGGCACTTAAAAGGATTACATGAAAAGAAATTTATGAGAACACTGCTAGTAAAGATGTTAATCCATACATACAAGCTTAAAAAACTAATTAAGTTCTTCCCATTAGGTAGGTCCAAGTGAAGCCAATTTTTTATTAGACATCTCCTCAAACTTCTCCTCATTCTTTTTTTTCTTTTCTTTTTCTTTTCCTTCTTTTCTTATTTTTTTCCTTCTCTTTTACATTTTGCTTTTTTTTCAAGTGAGGATTACTATATCTGGATATCATTTAATAATTTTGAACTTCACCATTCTCACCATAAATTTGAAACTTACCACAATCCTTTACCTTATAGGCATTTCTTTAGCTTATTATTGATTCATCATACAGTCTCAATCCTTTCCTTTCACATAAAGTTTTAGGATTCTTAATACTCCAAACATATAATTTTTCTTACTTTAAATAGTTGACTATAGTCCTATTCTTTTATACCAAATATCTTAGCCTACAAAATTATTTTTCATTACTAAATACTTTCATTCAATTTTACAAAATACTTAAATAAAATCAAAATACAGTTATCTAAAATTAAGTTCTATCACAGGAAATCATGTTAATAATTTTGAAAATACTTTTAAATGAGAACAATTAAAAGCTAATTCTTTCCCTCCCCCAAACTTAAATTTTTGAATATCAATACAATTAACATGGGTAGAAAGAAAAGATATAAACATATATAACTCATACCTCAATATGTTGGGCTTTTCATACCTTTGAGTTTATGCAGGTTTTCTTCATAAATTAGAACAATATGCCTGAAATAATTAAGAGCATTTCTACACACAAATATGGGTTAGAAATTTGCAAGGGAAGGAGTTTAAAATCTTAAAACATAAAACATCAACTAAGCACATAAGATTAACATCCAACTGTTACTATCACAGATTAAACTAATAAAATAAACACATGTAAACTCCACCATCATCACATTCATCACAATAATGTTTTCTACAAACACAACCAAATATAAATTACATCATAAATACAAATCATAGAGAGTCTCAGGTACATCACAAATACATCAACAGATACAAAATACAATGAAAATAAAAATACATAAACTACCAATAATCATCTGTAGGAGCTCCACCATCATCAGGTTCATCAGGCTGGTATGGAGTGTACTCAGGCTATGTAGGAATCACAACACTAGTGTCTCCCCTAAAAAATCTTATCTGTGCGTCATGATAAGCTATCTCATATTCTTGCCACCGCACTTAATAATCAATATTTATCTTATTCCTTGTTTCTAGTCCCTCTGCTATGGTGTTCAACTTCTCTAACTGATCCATAACATCATGTAGAGTGGGTTCCCTAGATGTAGACAGTCTCTCATGACTAGAAGAAGGTTCATCAGCTTTCTTAATCCATTTCTATCCTACATGAGCTTCATAGGTTTTTCAGATTTAATTTACTAATGGGCTTCAGGGGATGGACTACCTCATCATTATCTTCAGTTGCTACACCTGACTGAATACACAAGGCATAAATCAAGCTAGGGTGTACTAGTCCACCTGTAGTCTCTCCTTTTGAACTTGTCAAAATACTCTTATGAATAATAGCCTAAATATTGATATTCTTCATGTTTTGAATACAGTAATTTAGAATAGCTCTAACTACGTAACCTTGTTGTGATGGCTGGTAGACAAAAGTCACGCAGAAATGAAATAATGCTAGGCTTTCGATATAGAATTCAATGTAGAAAGGGGGAAATTAACTTTTTGTTTCTGTTTAATCTTCCATTACCCTTTTCTGTCAGTTAAATAATTCATAATCATATTTAATGCTTCATTAGTAACAGGAAAATTTTCGTATTCACATAAGAGGAGTTCTCTCAACTGATAAAATGCATTGATGCGGGCATGGGTAAATTCAACAATTTGTAGATATATTCTCTCTCAGAATAGTATAAATTTGCATAAAATTCTCTTACAATTCCCAACATCACTCCAGCAGTAAAATAACTGAAAACTTCTTATTGATGACTTGCAATTAGTTCTTTAATCACACCGTTAGGATTTTCAAAGGCTTTTTCTTGAATACACTTCTTATTGCTAAGGAATGTACTGAAGCGGGAATAAGCCTTGAAATTCACAAACTTACTCTCATCATAATTAAATTTTCTCTTCCCTTTTTCCATTCTTGGAGACATTTTTCTAAAAATATCAAATTTATCCAAATCAATTTCAAAATTACAATGTAATGGTCTCCGATGTAAATTTAAATAGATAAGAACTCCAATACCGTGGAAAATCTCTAAATTTTCTCTAAAAATCTCAAAATTCAAATCTTCCTAATGTAGGAGATTTTCACGGTCAAAATAAAAAAATATAGCTTAAAGTGTAGCTCTTACCAAAAGAAGATGAAATCCGAACTTTTTCGGCTAGGAAATCGCTTCAAATTCAAATGCAAGTGAGCCTTAGGTGTGCAAATCGGCCTTAATTGGAAGTAGAATACAATGGTTTGGGCAAAAATGACCGGTCCCAAGGTTAAATAGCAAAATTTTGGGGTTTAAGGCCTTTTTCTGGTCGAGTGCGGTCCAGCGCTGGTGATAGCACTGTTCGGCGCTATTTTCTGCTCAAAAGGAAAAACTCTCAGTCTTTTGGCATGGTCCGGCGCTGGTGACAACATCGTTCATCGCCAGTTCAAAGTCTAGGGTTCCAACTTTCTTTTGCAATTTCAATCTTTTCAAGCCCGCTCCGTCGTCTAGTTAGTCCAATTAAGCATTGAATAACATACTAAAGCCATGTCAAATGAGATTTTTTTAACACAAACAACACAAAACATCACTTTGGTATATAAAATCTAAATTACAAACACATACAAATAACACTAAATGCTACACATCGTCAAGCCATACAATTCTAAAATTCAGCGTCGCTCACAACCACAACACAATAACTCTGAAAACTAAACAAGAAAGTAAGTCTAAATATAACATCCAAGCAAAGCAAAGCAATCAGTACAAATACATAAACACAAAAATACAATAATTAAGTCTTCATTCTTCCTTAGAACTATCATCAACTCTTAAAACTCTAATTGATTGAACATGAATGAACAGATTGTAGAATGGACGAAACATGAATTCTTCAGTAGAATCCTCCTCAATCTAACATTTTCTTTTCATCATAAGTTTCAAACTTCCTTCGAGGTACCCAGAATGATCAAAGTGTTCCTTCATTCTCTAATTCAGATGATCAAAGAAGTTAGATAGATTGGTGATTACATTCATTAGGTGTTGAACTTCCATCTCAAATTCCTTAATTTTCTTCAAAATGATCTGTGAACTTTCAAGAAAGTAAGGAGGAATAGGTGCCAAACCGTGAGATGGTTGATCTTCAAAGATACTCATGTCATTCATATCACCAACTTCCTGGTTACCATGTTCATTCGTTGGGTCTATACGCTTCCAAGGTAGAAGTACTCTTTTCTAATTCTCATATGGCACTTTTGAATGACTGCAGAGGAGAAATATGGTGGAAGGATGTCCAAGCCCATACTTTGATCCATGAACGATCAATCCTAAAACAGAATTAACAATTATAGAACCAACATCAATAGGCATCCCCATTTGAATACTATAGTTCAAAATAACACATTCCTTAGTTACTTTACTGATTTTCATAGTTGGGAGCAATTTTGCACATATAAAATAATGTAAGTTCTTCAATGTAGGATTTAACAGTGTGGTCGAAAAACTTACATACCTGTCATCTCTTATCTCCAATTCATCACTTTCATCCGTCAAATATCTATATATATCATTCATGTTATCCTTCAATAGGGAAAAGTTTAAATAGTGGCAGATCGACACATTCTCAATCATGTATATTTTAATCTTTGCAGGAGTAAATGTGACAAACCTACCTTGCACATAAACTGATCATTGGTTGATTCAATGAAGATTTGCGTAAAACTCCTTCACAACCGGTATAACATAACACTGCACAACGTCTCTGAATAATGATTTCTTCAATTCAAGTAGTAGGAGAATTCGTACCTCGATTCACAAAGTCTCACTCTTTAATCAACCTCATCTTTGAGATATTCTTGTTGAGTAGACGTTGCACTTCAAACTGATAAACTTTCTATGGTTGAAAAATTGAAATCTTGAAATTTCTATCGAGTCAGAATCCATTTGGATGAGATTTGAGATCTTCCTTTTCGTTCCTCTGGTAGTTTCTGCATCTAGGGGCAGTATTTGGGAGTTCAAGTGGAATAATTACTTCCTAGAACAACCAAAATTTGAATTTAAAGATGAAAAACTATTTTTTGTACATCAACGCAGTCTGGCACTGATAATAGCACCGTCCGATGCTAGTTTAATTTTTGCCAAACTTCATTTTATCCAAATTCATTCCAAACCTCGATTTAATTCATTTCTTTAATGTTGTTAATGATATTTAAGGAAGGGTGGGACTTAATTAAGTAATCAAACAAACACAAATAACACATCAAACAAGCAAACATTCAATAACTGTGGATTGCCTCCCACAAAATGCTTGGTTCGACGTTGTCAGCCCGACATAACTTCAAGTTATTCAAGTTACTCTATCATTAAAACCTCTTTAAAATTTAGTCTATTTCCTTTAAAATATGGTTTTAATCTTTGTCCATTAACTTTGAATATTCTTCCAGATTTAGGGTCTTTGATAATCACAACTCGAAATTGATAGATTTTTAGGTCCTGTCCATCTAGATTTCAGTTTCCCAAGAAATAATTTCAATCTTGTATTGTATAGTAAAACTTTTTGTCTTGGTTCAAATTCCTTTTTAACAATCTTCCGATCATGCCATATTTTTCTTCTCTCCTTGTACAGTTTATCATTATCATATGATTCATTTCTGATTTCTTCCAATTCATTCAATTGCAACAGTTTTTTCTCACCAGCGTCTTTCAAATTAAAATTCAATTTATTTATAGCCCAATATGCTTTATATTCTAATTTAATTGGTAAGTGACAAGTCTTTTCAAAGATTAATCTGTAAGGGGACATTCCTATAAGAGTTTTATAAGCAGTTCTATATGCCCATAAAGTAGTGTCTAATCTAGCAGATCAATCTAATTTCTCAGGATTTATAACTTTTTCCAAAATTCGTTTAATTTCACGATTAGATACCTCTGCTAAGCCATTAGTTTGGGGATGATAAGCTGTAGAGATTCTATGCATAATATCATATTTTCCTACCATTCTGCATTCCATATCTTATGAAAATATTTTTCATTAAAAATCTCAAAACACTTCTAGCATCACACTTAGGTAAAGCTATTGCCTCAATCCATTTTGATACATAATCAACAACAATCAATATATATATTTCCAAATGAAGGTATAAATGGTCCCATAAAATCTAAAACCCAAGCATAAAAAATTTCAACTTTCAAAGTAAAATTAAGAGGCATTTCATTTCTTATAGATATATTGCCTCTTCTCTGACATCGATCACAAGTTTTGATAAATCTATAAACATCTCTGAAAATAGTAGGCCAATAAAATCCATATTGCAAAATCTTATTTGTAGTTCTATCAATTCTGAAATGTCCTCCAAATTTAGAATCATGAAATTCTCAAATAATTCTTTTACTTTCTTCATAAGGCACACATTTCCTAATAATAAGATTTTTACATTGCTTATACAAATAAGGATCATCCTAAAAATAAAATTTAGAATCATGTGTAAATTTTTTCCACAGTTGCATTATTAATTCAGGTGGTAAAATATTACTAAACATGTAGTTTACAATATCAGCATACCACGGTATATTTCCTTCAGTAATATTATATAGTTGCTCATCAGGAAAAGTTTCTATTATTTCTCTTTCAAATTCAGCCAAATTAGGTTGTTCAAGTCTTGATAAATGATCACCTATTTGATTATCGACCCCTTTTCTTTTAACAATCTCAAAATCAAATTCTTGCATTAAAAGTATCCATCGAATCAGGCTTGGTTTAACATCCTTCTTTTGCATTAAATATTTAATAGCAGAATGATCAGTATGCACTATACATTTAGCTCCAATTAAGTAAGATCTAAATTTTTCAAAGGCATAAACGATAGGTAATAACTCTCTTTCTATAGTGCTGTAATTAATTTGAGCATCAGTAAGAGTCTTACTAGCATAGTATATAACTTTAAACATTTTCTCGTGCCTTTGCCCTAATACCACTCCAATAGCATAGTCGCTAGCATCGCACATTAATTCAAATTATTTCTCCCAGTCAGGTAAAACTATTATAGGGGCAGCGATTAATTTTTCCTTTAATAAATCGAAAGCTTTCAAGCATTCATCGTTAAAATCAAACTTTCTATCTTTTTCCAGAAGTTGGCATAGAGGCTTAGTTATTTTTGAAAAGTCTTCAATATATCGCCTGTAGAATCTTACATGTCCCAAAATGCTTCTTACCCCTCTCACAGTTGTTAGAGGTGGTAATTTTTCTATAATTTGAATCTTTGCAGGATCTACTTTCATGCTATATTCAGATATTTTATGCCCAAGCACAATTCCTCCTACAACTCTAAATCGACGCTTTTCCCAATTTAGGACTAAATTTGTTCTTTCGCATACCTCTAAAAATTTTTCTAAGTTGCATAAGCATGCATCAAATGAATCTCTAAATACTGAGAAATCATCCATAAACACTTATATTCCATCATCTATTAATTTGCTAAATATGGACATCATACATCTTTGAAATGTTGCAGGCGCATTACATAATCCAAAGGGCATTCTTCTAAAAATAAAAGTTCCATAAGGGCTAGTAAATGCAGTCTTCTCTTGATCCTCAGGAGCAATAGGTATTTTGTGATATTGGTATATCCATCCAAAGAGCAATAATACTTGTGTCCAGGAAGTCTGTCTAGCATTTGATCTAAAAAAGGTAAAGGGAAGTGATCTTTTCTGGTGGCGGCGTTTAATTTTCTATAATCAATACATATTCGCCAACCACTAACTTGTCTTATTGGTATAATTTCATTTCATTCATTCACATCAACAGTCACTCCTCCTTTCTTAGGAGCACAATGAATTGGGCTTACCCAAACACTATCAGAAATAGGATATATAATTCCAGCATCTAACCACTTTAAAATCTCTTTTTTAACCACTTATTTCATTATTAGGTTCAGTCTCCTTTGTGGATCAACTCTAGGTTTATGTTGTTCATTCAACAAAATTTTGTGCATACAAATCGATGGAATTATTCCTTTAATATCTGCTATAGACCAACCAAAAGCGTTTTTGTATCTTTTTAAGGTGTCCAGTAATTTTTGTTTTTGATATCCTTTTAAATCCGAAGATACAATGACCGGTAAGGTAGATGATTCTTCTAAAAACATATACTTCAAATGATTAGGGAGAATGTTCAGCTTAAGTTCAGGGGGTTTAATGATAGATGGAATTAAACTTTTATCTCCATTTTCCATAGTAACCAATCATTCAAATCTTTCCTAAACAAATTCTAACTTTTCACTCTTCATGTCATCCAAATCATCTTCACTTTCACTTTTATTTTCATCATCACATTCCGAATTGTCTTCAAACACTTATTTAAAATGATCTTCTCTAAAAAAATTGCAGATTTCCATTTGAAAGCACTCATCATCTTTTTCAGTTGAAGGGTGATCTACCTAAAAAAATACCCATTTTTATGCCTTATTTATGATTCAATTCTTAAGAATATTATGTTTTAATGAAAGGTATTTTCATGTTTTTGGATGTAAATGAATAAAAAAGAGTCCAAGAAGGAAAAAGAAGGAAAACAGAGCAAAAAGGAGCAAAAATGGAGCTTATGAAGCAAAATATTGGAATTATTGGTCTGGCGCTTAGGCGCCAGAATCCGGCGCCTAAGTGCCAGCTCGATATAGACGCTGTTAAGATTTTTTGATGATTTTGGGGAGTTATTTTGATGGAGTTAAGCGGTTATTGGAGCTTCTAGAAGACTGGAAGTTACTCCTAATATATAGGACATGTGATATAATGCATTTGGACACAAGGAAACAGTTTTAATCGCAAAGAGGTGTGATCCAAAGTTAAGAGGTGCGAAGACCTGGTCACGGAGTCCGGCGCCTAGGCACCAGATCTCGGCTCCTAGGCGCGACAGTTACCTTCTAGAAGATGCATTGAATTTAGATGAATTTTGAAGAGGTGCCTTAAGCAACCCTTGGTCAAATTCAGAGCTCTATAAATAGGAGCCCATTCTACAGAGAAAATGACCCCTTTTAGCACCTTCTCTCCCCCCTCTAGTTTTAGTTAGTTTTTTTAGTCTCTTCCACACTTAGGGTTCAACTTTACTTTATATATAGTGAGTTTATTTTGAGTATTATTGTGTGTTGTTGCTGTTGGAGTCTTTCATCATTACTTTGGAGTCAGTAGAAGT
Source organism: Papilionanthe hookeriana x Papilionanthe teres (assembly GCA_022702705.1). NCBI lineage: Eukaryota > Viridiplantae > Streptophyta > Magnoliopsida > Asparagales > Orchidaceae > Papilionanthe > Papilionanthe hookeriana x Papilionanthe teres. Next base: position 174,984,499 of record CM040422.1, read on the forward strand.
CATCGGATCACTTGAAGGAACACTTCAGATAAGTATTTGTACCTTGGTTCAAAGTTTTATAAATATGTTTTGTTGTGTGATTTTAATGTGTTATGAGTAGTTAGTTATCTTTCTCCTTTCAACTATGAAAACATAACAAATTAATTAAATTTTATTAGAAAATTAAATTTAAAATATTTAAAACGTTGTGATGATATTAATACCTGATCTTAGTTTACTTTTTAAATTGACCATTTAAATTGTTAAAACCTGTTGATGAATTTTGAGACCTATCCGGAGATAAATTCTTAACTAGTAGATATCACATGAATCCTTAGGTAATCGCAGGCTATACGCGGGTTATTTAAGGTGAAGTGCAAATAAATAGGAAGATATTATTTATTGGGCGTAAAATTAATTAGTTTTTTGAGTGACAGACTAAATTCTAATAATTTGATTTATAGAAAGGGAACTGGTCATTGGTAGGGCCGACCATAGCCACCCTTGGATATATAGTAGTGCGAGCCTAGATTAACCCATTCTACTAATAAACATCCTGAACCGATCTATAGATTAATCAATGTTCTTTGCACTTGGACTAAAGGGTAAAGAATAGGAATGCTTCTATTTGGCACAATACCATAATCTAAATTCCCCACAAAAGATAATTGTTCTAAAAATCTTGGATTAGTTGAAAAGGAGAAAGTCATTTTTATACTTGCATTGAATTTTAATTAATGCTTACTTTACTTTATTACTGCTTACTGCTTACTTGCTTATAGTAAAAATTGTTAGTAAATTAAATATGAAAATACAATATATATATATATATATATATATATATATATATTTCAAAAAACAAAAAACTTCATTCAATCAAAAATTACATACATCTGATATATGGAGTATCAGTCAAGTCCCCAAAAATTAAATGCCTTAAGTGCTCAATAGGAGTAACAAAAAAAGCTATAGTTTGGGAAGTAGTAGCATGTTTTGCCAACCAGTTGGCTGGTTGATTGCCCTCTCTGTAGATATGTGTCCATTTAAGGTTAAGGGAGCCAAAAGTGGAGATCAAAGTTCTGTGAAGATAGACTAAGTTCCAGGGGAGGGGGATATACCTTGCAGAATGTTAACTAGCTCGTTGTGAGTCGGATTCAATCCATACAAATTGATAATTCAAAGCCTTGGCAGTAAGCAAAGCCTAATGTGCAGCTTGCAGTTCTGATTCAATGGCTGATGAGGAGATAGTAGGAGCATGAAAGAACCATAAAGTTTGTCCCAATGAATTTTTGCAAATAGCTCCAATTCCTGCAGCAGAAGTTGTATAACTGCCATCAATATTAATTTTAACCCATGGTGGAGGTGAAAGAGACCATTTCAGCAAAATAGGCTTTTTCCTTGGAAATGAGTCCAGCAGTGAGTGTTTACATAGGAAACTGCAGCAATTTGCCACAATCGATGAGTGGTACGGGTTTTGTCCTCATATTTAGCAAGATTCCTTGCCATCCATACAAACCAGACAGATTACTAATGGTATATGGAACCATGTCTCCTCTTTCCAGTCTTCCGACAAGCCCCCAAATGAGACCAATTATAGTTGAGATGATTCAAATTGAAATGCTTTGTAATACTATATTCCAAACTCGTTTAGTGACGAACACTCGGAAAAAAGATGGGAAATGGACTCCTCTTGACGGTGACATAACCAACAACTAGATGCGAATCTTAATCCTTTAAGTTTCGGTATATCATCCAATGGCGAGATAATTATGGAACAGTCTCGAAGAAAAGAAAGACATTGAGGGAGATAAGAGCCTAGTCCGGATTTTGTCTCCCCAAGTAGTGTCGGGCCAAGAACATGTTGTGCTATGTATCATGCTATTTAATGATTTACGATTAGAATTTTTCGGTAGAAGTCTATCGGGTTTATCGAGTTAATTGGGATTTGTAGAATCCGTTGAACAACTGTCCTCGACCAAAATCTCCCTTAGCATGTTGACATTCCGGTGATCCTCCACCCAAAAATCGAAACGATAAGTTGGTGATTAAACTCAGCAGTGAAATTTAAAGTTCCTTCCCCAAGCCAGTTATCATGATAAAAATTAATAGTCCCCTTTCCAACCTCCCAACAGAAGAATTGGTTAGCCATTTCTCTAACTTTCAGCAGATATTTCCAATGCTTGGAATCCCCTTTCTTTGGCCTTACAGAGTTAGGATGTAACTTCCAGCAATACTTATCATTCAGAAATTTGGCCCACATTGTATCTTGTCTTCTAAATTTGATCCACTGCTTGCAATAAAACAAATAGCTCATCTGTTGAAAGCTTTTCATACCTAATCCCCCAGCTTTGAGTGGTTTGCACACTTTGTTCCAAAGCGCTTAATGGTACTTGTTTTGTTTGACCTTCCCATAAAAATTTGTTAAACATGGTTTCAATCGGTTTACGAGTGCTCTTCTTCATTCTAACCATTTGCAAATGATAGAGGGGGAATGTTGAGAGGATACTCTTCGGTAGAGTTACTCTACCACCATTGGATAGAAAGACGGTGGTCCAACAATTTAATGTTGTTGTTATCTTTCTTACCACTTCATCATATTGGAATCTGTTTCCTTCTTCCTTTGGTGAGCTGTACCCCTAAATATCTTAGGGGGAGGTTTGCAGTAGTAAATCCAGTGAACTCTTTCATCCACTGCTGATATTTGAAACCTTTACCAGCTAGAAATTGACATTTCTTTTGATTTAGTTCAAGGCACTGCAACCATAGCTAAATGATCCGTTAATTGCAATGTCTTTCTTACAGCAAGCTTGCTTGCCATTAGTGAAAATGATAACATCATCGGCATATGCCAAATGGCTGATGAGCCGAGAAGAGCCATGCTTAAAATGGAGGTAAGGATAGTGATTATGTGCAGCATTCAAAATTACTGGAAAAATAATCAAATGCTAAGATGAATATGGTAGGAGAGAGTGGGTCTCCTTGCTTCGAACCCCTACCGGCTTTGAAGAATCCACAGTTCACTACCATTAACTAGAACACTATAGTAAGCATTAGAAAGCCATCTCTGGATTAATGTACAAAAGGAAGGGTGAAACCCTTGTGCCTTAAGTACAATATCAATGAACTGCCAGCTGAGAGTATCATAGGCTTTCTTAAGATCCAACTTGAGAATTAAGTTATGCCCTCTGCATCTTTTATCAAGGTCCAGTAACAATTCTTGAGCCAACAAACAATTATTAGTTATGGTTCTACCATGCACAAAAGCAGATTGGTTAGAGCTAATTAAATGATTAAGGTGTGGCTGTAGTCTCCCCACAAGAATCTTCCTAATGATTTTAGAGAAAGTAGTAGTGAAACTTATAGGTCTGAAATCAGTCCAATGGGATTTTTGGTTCTCTTTAGGAATAAGTACAATACTTGCAGTAGCAAAAAATTTAGGAAGATCAGTCCCTAAGAAGAAGGATTGTACGGCTTGAACAAGATCGGCACCACGACTTCCCAAGCTTTAATATAAAAGGTGGATGTGAAACCATCTGGACCAGCAATCCTGTTACCATCAATACTTTTTAGAGCCTGCAATATTTCCTGTTCATCTGGTAGGAAACTTAAGTTAAGCTGTTTCACATAGTCAAAGTTATCAGAAAAATATCAGGCAACGAAAGGAAGCGAGTGATATTGGAGAAGCGATAAACATATTCGAAAATGCTTGGACAGACACTTTGGGAAATATTGGTTTGATCGGTGATCCAATTACCGGCATCATCCCTGATTTTAAGTATAGCATTAAGTTTCCTTCTATGTTTAATGATTGCATGGAAATACCTAGAATTCCTATCCCCATAGAGAAATTTATCAACAGCAGCTTTTTGTTGGAGAAAGAGTTCCTCCCTTTCCAAAGCTTGTAAGTATTGTGACTGGGCAGACCACAAATCCTGTGCCTGGTTCCCTCCTAAATCATTCATAGCTTCCAGCAACAGTACTTTGGCTTCAGCATCTTTGACCTTTTGGAAAACATCACCAAACTGCTGTTTGTTCCACATTCTTAACTGATATGCTACATTCTTGTGCAGTCTCCATAATTTCACAAGGGGGTTACAAATAAGATAATCGAGTGTAATCCGGGCTCTTTTCACCACGGCTAAGAAATTATTATGAGTACACCATACATTTAGGAACCTAAATCTGTGAGCATCCCTTATAAGAACCGTAAGAGATCCGAATCAATAATGGTGAATGATGCGAGGTAGTTCTATGTAAATGCTGTACCTGTGTGATTGGGAACACTTGCGACCAAGCATCATTGGTTAATACTCTATCCAGATCTCTCTTACGGTTTACCTCTTTGCCATGTGAAAGGGGAACCAATGAATCCAATATCAAATAGCCCAGCTTGAGTAATATTTTGAGAAAATTGCAACATAGAATTTAAATCAGGTATTCTGCCCCCTTTCTTTCACTTGGGTCTCTAATGCAGTTAAAGTCCCCACTCACAATCCAATTGGAAGGGTTGTTGAGACTGATCTGGCACAATTCTGTCCAAAGCAATTCCCTATCCAATTGAGTACATCCAACATATATGAAGGTGGCACTACCATGAAACTGATCCAAACCAAAATGTAAATGTAAAAATTGATAATTATCAAACTTGATAGTACAGTTCAACTCCTTTCTAGTAAAGACCCAGATTTTGTTATTACAATTAGAGTGAAAGTGAAATCCTGGAAATCTTTTAGTGACTTTAGATATATTGGTGTGCACCATTGGTTCAAGTAATGCAATTATCCAAAGTTTATGAGTCCTGTTCAAGTGCAAAATTCTGTAAGGGTGTTAGGACTAGCAATACCCCTAACATTCCAACAAAGGAGATTAATCATGGTGGATAGCCTTACCAGCCCTAGTGATCCTAGGGGGTGACAGCTGAAGTATCCAAACCTATAATGTTTGATTTAGATAGGTCCTGTAGCTCCATAATGTCTTTTCTCCTTCTCCTACTCTTTTGTTGAGACCAAACACCTTCTGCTGTTGTGGCTAAATTTCCAAGTACAGTTTGAGCTGCTGCCCCAGTAACAGGTTCAGTAGGGGAGATAAATGTGGCACCTGCTTCAGAGCTTATAGGGACTTCTGCAACAGAGTCTGTTTCCACAATGTTGGGGTTATCATCAGGATTTCTGAGTTCTATTAGGGGATCTGAATACTGTCCAATAGCTAAACAACCTGTCTGCACAACTAGATCAGTAGGAAGTAGAGGAGGTTGCCCATCAGTATTGGGAGCCATGACCTCAATGTGTAATTCCTGGCCACGCAGGGACGGGCTATGATGGAATAGTTTGGAGGTATAGTTTTGAGCTCCTTCTTCTTAGCAGAATTATTCACATTATAAGGTCTTAATTCGGGGTGTAGTTTAAAGCATTGTTCCATGGTATGTCCAAATAGGTGGCGGTGTTTACAATACGATGGGCGATATTCCATAACAATGGGCTGCCAGTACCCATTATTAGCGAGTCCCCAACCAAACCCCATCAATATAGGGTTGAGTGATATCCCTTTCTACTAGAAATCCGGCATTAGAGATCCTTGTAGCATTAGGCGATGGGATGTCTAGCTTGAGTGGCCTCCCATGGAATCGACGATATCATAAATGATTCTATGATTATTGAAGGGGAGTTTTAAGTTGGGGAGGCTTGAACCAAACAGGGACAATAGGTGGTTCTTTAGTAGGATCAAAATCCAATGTCCACTTTAGTAACTTCATTGGTTTCCCATCTATCATGATCACTTTTTTAGAGAAAATTTGGGCATAATCCTCCTCCAAAGCTAGTCGCAACATAATATGTCTGTCGTCAAATACCCCTACTTTCCAGGCTTCCCACCGAGTTTAAAATCATCAGCTGCTTTCCTTAAAACATCAAGCTTGGGATGTCCAAATTGGAACTTCCCTACCAATGTGAACCTGTATGGTTCAGACAGCTTTTGAAGTTCCTCCTCAGTGAAGATTAGTGCCAGTTTTCCTGCCTTCCTTGTGCACTTCCTGATGAACTCACACTCAGCTTTCCCTCCATGGCATCATGAAACAGATCGAGGAACACTAGTTTATCACCAAGGGTAGTGCCACCTTCTTTCCTCAATATGACTTCAAGAAAAGTGCCCCTTCCAATGAAGTGAGGATCAGCTCGAGTGAGGTCCTGGGCCATTCCTCAATGTAACAGTAACTCAACAAAATTTGAACAAGAAAGAGCCCGGGAAAGGAGAAAACGCTCCCCCCCACCCCAAACTAAGAAAAAAATGAAATAAGGAGACTTCTTGCTATCTTCCGACCACCTTCCACCACCTTGAACAGCACAGCCGCCAACTCTGTCCACTAGCTCCATTGAAACCCTAGCAGAGCAATTCCAGCCGCCACTTCCATCTTTTATATATTATTACATATATATATATATATATATATATATATATATATATATATATTACTTTTAATTTGATAAATTCCAAAATATTTCTTAAATTTCTTACTTTTTATAAAAACACTATTCGTGTGGGATCGATAACTAGGACTCCACTAGAGCCCTGTATTACTTAAATGATACGTATAATTGCGTGTAAAATTGTGACTTTTACAAAAATTATTATAAAATCTAAATATAAATTCATAAGTAAAAGTAAACATCGCACATCAAGTTTTTGAAGCCATTTTCCAGGAATTAAATATTCTAAAAAGTGGTATCAAATTCTTGTATTGATAAAGCATATATAAAGTCGCATCGCATCAAAGGGTATTTCATAGATTTTAGAATATTGAAAGTTACCTCTTGATCATTAACTCTCATAGTTAATTCTCCTTTTTGGACATCGATCATAGCTCTCCCAGTAGGAAGAAATGGTCTTCTCAAAATAATTAGAATTTCTTTATTTTCCTCCATATCTAATACAATAAAGTGCACAGGAAAGATAAATTTATCCACCTTCACTTATACATCTTCCACAACTCCTTTAGGATAGGTGATAGAACGATCAACCAATGGAAGAGTCACAGATGTAGGTGAAATTTCTCCTATTCCCAATCTTTTGAAAGTTAATAAAGGCATGAGATTAATACTAGCTCCCAGATCACATAAAGCTCTTTCGAAAAATTTCTCACCTATAGCACACAAGATAGTGAAACTACCCGGGTCTTTAAGTTTTTCAGGAAGCTTCTTCTGAATAATTGCACTACACTCATTGCTAAGTGCACCAGTCTCGTGGTCTTTGAACTTTCTTTTCTTTTTAAGAATATCCTTCATAAACTTTGCATAATCAGGCATCTGCTCTAATGCTTCAACAAAGGGAATATTAATCTTTAATTTCTTAAAAATTTCTAAAAACTTTATAAATCTATTATCCCTGTTTTGTTTCTTTAGTCTTTGAGGAAAAGGAAGAGGTGGTTTTTCAGCAGTTATCTTCATTGGTTGAATCAGATATTCTTCCGGATATATCCTATTAGAACCTTTCTCAATGTTCACTTCCTCTCTTTCAACTTTAAGTTCTATTTGAACTCTTGTTTCCAATTCTTTTCCACTCTTTAATTGAATAACCTTAATTTTCTCCTTGTTTTGATCTTTTAGGTTGATCTCAACATTGTTAGGAAAATTTCTAGAAGGTCTATTATTAAATGTAGTAAAAATATATCCCAATTAATTCTCAATGTTCTTCATCACAACATTTTGAGCTTGAATTTGATTGCCCATATTCAAAATTATTTCTTTTGTGGACAACTTCTTTTCCTTAAATTGGGGGTTACTATTAAAACCAAGAGGATAAGAAGGTCTATAATTGGTATTTCCTTGGTTGTTCGGCTTCCAACTGGATTCATAGAATTGTTTCCCCATAGCGTGTTAACAACAACATTGGTATTATTCTAGTTAAAGTTTGGGTGATTCTTCCAACTAGGATTATAAGAGTTTGAATAAGGATTATTAACTTTGTTATTTATGGCATTCAAGGTTTCCTAAGGTGTTTGAGAGTCCATCATCTGTCCTAATGAATTTTCTTCTAACACTGGGGGTGTTGGAGAATAATTCAATCCATATTGATCTATTTTCTTAGAAAGTGCAGCAATTTGAGAGACTATCATAGTTATCACGTCAGAATCATGAATACTAGCTACTCTCTTAGGATTTACCCACTCAAAGGGCCATTAAAAATTATTAGTAGACATCTCTTCAATTAACGAATATGCTTCATCAAAAGGTTTTGACATTAATGATCCACTACCAGCAGCATCAATAATTGATCTCAAATATCCCACTAATCCATTATAAAATGTTTGAATTATTAACCAGTCTGGTAAAGCATGATGTGGACACTTTCTCGGATGATCTTTAAATCTTTCCCAAGCTTCATATATGGATTCTCCATCAAACCGACTAAAAGATGTGATAGCATTCCTCAGCTTAACAGTTTTTTAAGGAGGAAAATATTTTGACAAAAACTTTTGTGAAAGTTCTCTCCAAGTTCTGATAGATCCAAGTGCTAACAAATATAACCACGCCTTAGCCTATCCTTTAATGAAAAAGGAAAAAAGTCTTAAGTCTAACAGCATCATTTAACACTCCATAGTATTTAAAGGTAGCACACAGTTCTAGAAAAATAGCGAGATGTAAGTTAGGATCTTCGTTAAGTGTTCCTCCAAATTGATTATTCTGTATCATTTAGATAATAAAAGGTTTAATCTCAAATGAATTAGCACAAAAATCAGGGTTTTGGATAGTTAAGTGAATTTCATCTGCTGTTGGATTAACATAATCTCTTAAAGGTCTTAGTATATTTTCATTTTGATTATTTAAGTTGTTCAAGTTGTTCTCCATTTTGTGAATATTTTTAGATTGTTTTTGTTGTTTTCAAAATTTTCTAATAGTACGTTCTAATTTAGAATCGTAAGGCACTAAACCTATAGATCAGATACTACACATACAAACACAATAAGCACTTAACAATAAACAAACACATACAATTATGACTTGTAATTCAAATATAAGATTTCAAATACTACAAATTAAAATTTAGCAGTTACATTTCCTCCCCAGCAACGGCGCCAAAAACTTGGTGCTACTTTTTTAATTTGCCAAAATTTATGAACTCAGATTTATATATATATTGATTTAGTTTTCTATGGAGTCACACAATTAAACGTAAGTATACATATCACTCAAGTAATACAGGGCTCTACTGGAGTCCTGGATATCGATCCCACAGGGAGGTAATTAATTTTATGGTGTAGCATAAAAATTACTTCTTGAATCACAACACAATTCCAAGTAATTATAATTCTTAAAATAGAGACAAACAGTTGAGATTTTGGAGGGATGCTTGTAGAAACTATTGGGAAATCAGTTATGACTGAATTTAAACTACTTTGGAGCTAAATTTAGTGAGGGGGAGGGAGTTTAGAGTGTGAGGGAGTGAAGAGTGAGTGTGTCTTTTCATTTTGTTTAGGAAATCTAAGGTTTGTGTGTTCTCTTCTAAGGAGTGTAGGAGGAGAGGGAAAGTGAGAGATTTCTTCTTCCTTACTTATCTAAAGAGAGAATTGTGTGTTATTGTGAAGAAAGAAGAGGAGTCAAAGGAATTCCTTGAGATTTGCTTAGGGAAGAGTTTGAGATAAGTTGTCTTTTCTTTACTCTGTTTGTATGACGTCGCTATTATACATAAAATTTATGTTTTGTCATCTTTTCCTTATGACCCTTGAGTAGATTTCTTTGTCTTCCTCCTTTTCATGTGATGTGGTTATCTTGTGATATGCAAATGATGTGCAGATTTATTATGGAGAATTTTTGATGACCTTTTCACTTTGTACTTCATTTACTTTTTGATCTAGCCAATTAAATTGTTAAAACTTTTTGGGAAACATATGTTCCGAAAGAATTATGAGTTCCATAACAAAAGTGAAGGTCATATTCAATGTCCATGAATGAGTGATGTAGTTCATGGGGGTTGAGTGCAAATAAATAAGGAAATATACTTTGATGGGTGTAGAATTGGAGATTTCAGAGTGACAGGCTGAAATTCTCAATTTAGTCCTACGGTTTGGAAACCAAAGCGAGAGTTAGCCTTCAGGGGAAGGGAAGTGGGAGCTTTGGAGTGAGAATCAGTATCCTCTCAACCTAACCACAGATTTGGGGACTGAACATAATATTAGCCAATGTTCTTTATGTGCTTGGAAAATGGTAAAGAATAAGAATGCTCCTATTTGGCACAATACATTTACATCACTGATCTATGTCACAAAAATCATCATATTATAATCGGAGAGGAGGAAGATTCTTTCTTACAACTGAACTTTGTTATAAAATTAGTCTTGTGTTAGTTTAACTTGCTAGAAGGTTAGAAGTACATTGGTAGAATTAGTACACCTCTTAGGTTGGATGTGAGTCCCTGAGCTTTCCTTCCCAACGTAGTGAAATTTCCGCCAAGTTTCTGCTTCCTTTCCAAGAAGTTTTCCATCTCCATGAAGTCCTAGGATCAGTATCTAAAATCCTGATTCCCAACGATCAGTTCTTAATTTGGATGTGAGACTGTCGGCATATTTTTAGGTTGTGTGTTGTATTTTAGAATGGGGTCGCCAAAAAGAAATTGTGCGGCGAATTTAGTTTAAATATATATAATTTGAAAAGTAGCATTTGATTTTTGAAAATAATTTTAAAATTAAAAATTTTAAGATATGAAATCAAACTGATCTCACATCCCGAATAGTTTACATAAACAAGCACCACACCACAAACCGTGTATCTATCCCGAAGAATAGACACATCGCTCGACGATGGGGCTTGATTAAATAAACTAGAAGATTAGTGACATCCGTTTGGTCTGCGGACCAATTTTATAAGCCGACAAGTTCCCCTGCTTAATACAAAGGAATTAAGCAGGGTTTATATTATCTGGGTTCTTAAAATTCCCTATAAGGGCAAGCCCTTATAGTTAATTACATCTTAAGTGACGAGAATCACCTAAGAAAACTCTCGATAATAATCAGTAGTTCTGCTCTCAAGAATCTCAAAGTTTAAAGTTTTCAAGGGATTGAATTTTGGAATTTCAATAGGGAATGGATCAAATTTGGAACATTTTATTTTGGGAATCCAAAGGAAGAAAGGTAGGAGAAATCACAGATCCAAAGCGAACTCCGGCAATTTCCCGACCATCCTATTGTTTGGATTGAATTTAGGAAAGTCCTAATATTTATTTAATGTTTTTGATCTTGCCAATTTTAATTAATTAGGACTTATATTCGTATGACATGATCATACAAATAGCCTCGAAGATATGAGGGTTTATGTCGTATCGGACGACTACCTCGGAATCCTAAAACCGGTTAGGGCTTAATTTGCAATGCAAATGCCTAACAAAAGGTTGAGGATTTATGTTGCACTAGGCAAACTACCTCGAAGTCCTATGGCTTAGTTATTTAATTCTTAAGAAAGTTTTGCTGAAGTAGATTCAGGTTTTGCTGATGACGATGGTCGTGCTGCCCACCATGCTCCGAGCTCCTTGTTGTTGCAAAGGTTTAGTTTTAGAAGTCATAAATCAGGAGATGAGAAAAGTGTTTTGGTTTAGAGAAATTCTTAATTTCCAAGTGTTTTCATGTTTTAATTACAACAAATCTTAAAGTTGATTATAACAACACCGGTTAAGATCCCACGGTTCCATCCTTCCGGCATCGTTATTTTTATCGGATTCACTTAGTCCAGATGAATTTGCTAAACTCAACTAAATGAGTTCCACACTTTCATTTAGACCGTGGGAAATCCCGTTAGCAACACGTAGGTTACATCATCCGAGGTATTCCCGATCATCCAACAAGACGTTTTAATTTAGTTGTAGTTGTAGTTTTGTTGTTCTGTTTGTGATTAAATTTTGAGTTTTTTTATATTTTGAAATGTTGGGGCGGTGAATTTTATCTTGTAATGACTTTTAATTTAGATTTGGTTTCAGTTTTATGGACTACCCTAAAGGTTTTGGTATTCATGCAACAGTTGTTTATCATGCAAGAAAAGTAAGTGCGATGTGATTAAGTAAATTACAATAAGGTAAATTGCAATAAAATAAAAGCGTACCTGGAGGGTCTTCCCATCATCCCAAGCTGCACTTAAAACACATGTTAGAGTATTTAAGTAAGTTCCTAGGTAAAGCTAAGGGAAGGGTTATAGTTTTCTACCAAATTCCTAATCCTATAGCTAGTCATTTCCTATGACGTCTAGGTTCTTTATGTTTTGGTTTGAGGACGATTTTCTTCATCAAAGAACAATTAAATTCAATTGTTCTTATAAACATCCTATCATATTGAGAAAGAGTTTAAGAAGAATCTCAAACATCTTTTCAATATTGCTAGAATTGTTTTAAGTCCAAATGAATTTAATTATACAAATGAATTAATCATCCGGGAATTCAAGTTTTGTTGTTATCTTACTCGATGAACTAGGACATTTGAATATCCTATGAGGGAAGTAACATTTCATTTAACGTTCTGTTTAGGTGTTATGACAACAAAAGCTTTCGAGGGCAAATTGATGTTCAAATGGTTTGTGATTTAATTTAATTTTAGTTAACGGGTTTAAATTTGGAATAATGTTCAAGTTGCTTCATATTTATTTTTGAATTTCTTTATGTCTTAGGTGATGTTATTTTTAATTCAATTTAGTTTAACTTTAATTTAATTTAATTTGGCTTAGTTTTAATTTTAACTTAATTTAATTTGATTTGATTTTAATTTTAACTTCGATTCTATTATTTAATTTAATTTAATTCAATTTAGTTTGATTTGACATGATTTAATTTAATTTAATTTAATTTAATTTGATTTAATTTAATTTGCTTTAACTTACTTTAATTTAATTTAATTTAATTTAATTTAATTTAATTTAATTTAATTTTTAATTTAATTTGATTTAATTTGATTTAATTTAATTTAATTTTAATTTAATTTAATTTAATTTGATTTAATTTTATTTTTAATTTTATTTAATTTTATTTTATTTACTTTAATTTTATTTTTAATTTTAATTTAATATTTTATTTTTAATTTTAAAGATGATTTAATTTTAACTGTTAAAGCATTAATTTAATTGAAATTTTAAAAGAGTTTAATTTAAATAATTTAAATTTAATTTAATTTAATGATTAAATCTTTTAGCATTTTAAATCTTAAATTTGGATTATCATTTTAATTAGGAATTAAATATTATTGAGATGATTAATTTAGGGATTCTTAAATTAAAGAACTAATCTCTTCCTAATAATATCCCTATTTTAATAATTCCAATCTTATTATTCTTCCAAATTTAATCAATTATTTAATTAAGGTTTATTTTAATTATCTTTAAATTGTTTAGTAGGTTTCTACCCTTTAATTATTTAAATTTCAATCATCCAAATCATATTAGGATCAAATATTTTACTCTTTAATTTTATTAAGCCTAAAGTTTTAATTAAAGGTTAAAATTTTAATTATCATTTTGCCCTTCAAGCTTAATAATTTCATAACTCACTAAATTGAGCTTAAATGAACTTGAAATTTTTATGTGACTTCACTCATATGTCAATAAAGACATGAGAGGAGAAAATGTGATTTTTCTATATTTAATTTATTTATGTAATTATTTTTGGTGGAAAATAGGGATTTCCAAAAAAAATTTAATAATATGACCAAGGGAAAGTTTCTATCCTTAAGAAAATTATGGGACATTCCTAATGACCAGAGGACCACTTGGACCAATTTTGGTAATTTTTGAATTATATTCTTTTTATTATAATTATTTTGAGTTTTGGGGTATTAATTAATTTAAAAATAAAATAAAGGTTGAAAAATGAATTTTATATTTTTCAAAAATCTCTCTGATATCAAGGAAATCAGAGAATCAATTTTTACAATTTCCTGATTTTTCTTTGATTTATTAGAATTATTTTAGTGGAAATGCTAAAAAATACATTTTTTTTAATTTTAAAATTACCTTAGGGCTTTAAAATTTAATATCTCATTATAGAGACTTAAGAAAAAAATGGGGTTTGTTCCTAAGTGATTAAAATTCAAAATGTGACATTTTTGTGAATTTTATTATTTTTGTGATTTTTATTATTTTTTAATTATTAAAAAGATTAAAATAATGCAAAAAATCAACTTTTTTAGAAAATTAAAATTTTATTTTTCTTAAATTCCCCTGATATCAGAGAGGCTCCAAAACCAATTTGGTGAATTTTTGAAGAGTATTTTGAAAGTTATGAATTTTTAAAGTTTAAATTGGCTAAATGGCTTAATCAACCCATTTAGTAGGGTTAACCAAGTCCAATTGACTTCAAATTTTTATGGTGGGTTCCTCTCGATCCTAAAGGTCAGTGGAGAATTGATTTCAAGTCAATTTGATGTATGATTAGCTCTAATTAATTAGGGACCTATTTTGGGTGTTTAAGCCAATTAGGGTTATTCCAATTGGATTAATTCAAAACCTATTTTTCCTAGGGTCCTCTGGTCATAAGAAACATCACCAAATTTTCCTAGAATTTATTTCACAACATGCTAATTATTGGATTTAAAATACTCAAAATAGCAACATGAATTTGAAAAATCAATAACTTCTCATAGGGATGGCCTCTGACCTTGGAAAATTCAAGGAATATTCCCAAGTTCAGAGGCTTCAAAAGCCTTATGGTCTCATGCCATGGTGAATTTCCTATATGCATGGAGAATTAAAACAATGCAGAGTAAGTAAATCATTAAAAATAAAATACTTCGATGAAATTAAATGATTCCTTTTCCACATTATTCTCCTCTGTTCACTGAGCAAGAGGGTATTTTTATTTTATTTTTCTGATTTTCCTACACAAAGTAATGCATTTTTGAAGTTTAGGGAATTAAATAAATAGAAAAATAACCTATTTTTCTACTTATCTAAGCGGCGCCAACTCAACCTAGGCATCTCCGAAGCGCCACGTGTCGTCTTCTGATTCGACGCCGCCATCAACCTCAACGCTCTGGGGGCCTGCTGTATCGTTCCGTCTCCTCATCCGGCGCGATCCTGGCCATCCGGCCGCACGTGTATTAAATGAACGACATCCATTCATCGTCCCCAAGCCTCCTAGCCCGAGAACCGTCCACACTAAATTCCTAATATCTCACTCAATACTTAACGGATTTTGGTGTTCTTGTGCTCTATGGATTCGTCTTGAAGAGACGAATACATCTATATGGTGATCATGCATTGAAATTAAGGCATTTGAAATGGAGAATCTCCAGAAGCTCGGAATAAACAGTTAGCTCTTACCTTTACTCAGAGAAGTGTGGCTTCAATCTGAGGGTTGTGTCACCTTCGATTGGGTCCAAGCAAGCTCCAGATGAAGTCCCTTGGCCCAGTGAATTGTCTAGGTATGATTTCGACCAAGCCCGATCACAAAACTTGGAGTACGGAACGGATGGGTGGCCCGGAGAGGGGCTTTTGCCTGGTGGACTTCTTCCCTCGGTCCGGTGAAGGTGTAGGACCAATCGATTTAGGGATTGGTCCACTGTGAAGAAGTGTCCTGGTTTTTGTCTTGAAATTTGAACTCAAAATCGAGCTCGGCTAGAGGAATTGAGGCTGGAATCCGGTGGGAATCAAGTGCTCTATGTGTAGAGAGTGGTCTGGAATGATTTTGGCAGAGTTTCCTTAAGGTTGGTTCAGCACCTATTCCATGGCCGAGAGAGGGGGTGTTTATATAGGAGAGGGTGGAGGGCCTCCCAGGGGGCTTAAGGCTTGGGATCAGCTGCTTAGGTCAAGGGAAGAACAGCCATGGTGGCCATTGGGCATGGGGCAGCTCACCAAGGTGGAATTTCAATGCTTGGCTCCTGCCCATGTCTCGGCCATGGTGTTTTCCGGTGGCTCGGTGGTCGGCCGGCGAGCAAGGGTCACCCTCGAGGTCGGGGAGGCCGGAGGTTGAAGTTGGTGAATTCGATTGAAGCCTTACATGTGTAAAGTGGTTGGATCGAAATGGCATGGGGGAGGTGGCTTCTTTTGCACTTGGTTTGGTCAACCCATGGAAATGGGCTTGGTTCACCTCCCCATGGCCGATTTAGGCCGAGGGAGGATCGGATGAATCGGCTAGGAAAGGGTAGAGAAGTCACCATCCATGAATATTTTGATTAATCATGGATTAAGGTGAAGCATTAAAAGGGTTAAAACCTTTTTAAGGGGGCTTAAAAGAGGCTCCTCCTTTTGCCATTAATGGCTTGGTCACATGTCAAACCTTCCATGGCTTCATGTGGCTTGTCCATGGCTTGCATGTGGCTTCATGGCTTGTCTTTGGCTTGGGGAAAAGCTTGGTCAATTTCATGAAAATGGAATTTGGATATTTTGGCAATTTAGTGAAAAATTTAGATGGTGCTTGATTTAGGTTGATTTGATGATTGATTTGGGACTTAGGAATTGATCCCAATTAAAGGGATGATGAGAAGGAATTGTCATGTGGGCTTTGGGCCTTTTGAAATTATTTTTGATGAGCTTTTAGGAAGGCTAAGGGGATGGGCCTTTAGGTTTCAAAACAAATTTTAGGATGAGAATTTTGCAAAGGATTAGATCCAATAAGTGTTGAATTTAATTTAGGAATGTTTCATGAATGATTTGGAATAAATTTGAAGTGGTTTAGGCTTGAATTGGGTTGGATTTGGACCTCTTTGGTAAATGGGCCAATGTAGGTCAAATTGGGCTAACTTGGGCCAATGTTGGGCTAGGGTTCAAATTGATGTAAAATTAATGTTGGGAAATGTTTATGGGAATGTTTCAAAGAGGTTTTGACTTTGGTTGGGTTTTGATTTTGGGGTTTGGGCTTATTTGGGTTAGGTTTGGGTTTAGGTCAAAATTGGGCTTTTTGGCTTTGGGTTGAATTTGAGTGGGGTTTGAGTCTAAATTTTAGGTAAATCATGTTAGTTTTTTGTTTGTGGGGATTGTAGGGAAGGTTTAGAAAAGATTTGGGGTTAATTGGGGTTGAATTGGGTTAGTTTGGGTGAGGTTTGGGTCATGGGTCCAAATTGGGCTTTAAGGCCGAAAGTGAAATTGGATTGAAATTTCAATCAAATTGGACTTGGATCTGGTCTATATTGGTGTTTGGAATGATAAATTGATGTTGAGAATTGAATTGGACTATAATTTGGGTCAATTGGGTAGGTTTGGCTTGACATTGGGTTCACTTTGGGTTAAAATGGGTCAAATTGGGGGTTTTAACAAAAGTGGGGTAAATTGACAAAATTGACCCATGGTGTAGTTGAACAAAATGAAATTGGGAATATTTGAGATTTTCTGAAATTTTCTGGGAATTTTCTGAATTTTTGGATTTTTGGGTCAAGAGGGGCATTTTGGGTATTTGGAGGGTATTGGGGGGTATTTTAGGAATTTTTGGTATTTTTGGCTATGGATGATCAATTTGATTGGTGATGAAATGTTCAAGGTTAATTTTGGGGAATTTTGGGTGATTTGGAAATTTTGAAAAATTTGGGTAATCTCAAGGGCTTTGGGTAGGCTAGGAGGGTGTAGGGTCCCGGGGGTCAAAAATTGAAAATTTGGAAAATTGAAGATTAGGTGAATGTAAGTGGAATAAAATCATTTTGGTTGAGCCATGAAGCCATATCAAGCCCACATGAGCCATGAAGGGACTCATTTGAGGCATCCACTATGTTGTTCCTAACCCTCTTAACCAAGGGCTTCGGGGTTAAGGACCATCCATGTGAATCACATTTATGAGTCAGGAGGTCAAGTTAGGTATGGGTGTGTTTTAGAAGGTGTGTGAAAGTGTAGTGTATAAGTGTAAGGTGTGTGTAAGTCAGCCCTCACCAGACTAGGCCACCCAGGGCAGTCCTAAGGCCAGAGAGTCCTATAGGAACTCATCCTTTAAACTTTCACATTTGATTTCAACCCTCTAGGTGATTAGGGGTCTACAGTCAAGTTTGTGGAGTTTGCGGGGAGTTAAGAAGTGGTTTGAATTTCTAGGTGGTGGGTCCCAATTCTAATCCTCTAAGATAGTCAAAGGAAAAGCCTAAGGCTAGATCCTGAAATACTTAAAGAGAAGAAGAGAAGACCTCATCGAAAATGAGGTCAACAAATGGACCCCCAACAGTCGTGGTGTGCTAACCAAGCACACCGCGCGTATTGGCGTTGACCGAAAAGATCAACAAAACCAACACGGATGTCCAAGTGACAAACTTAGGACGAAGTAGAAGAATTTCCGCTGGGGAGTGTCGAGTATATCTCCGAGACTCGGAGATCCCTGAACTCTCGCTGGGGAAAGGAAAAGGAGGTGAATCCCAAATCACATGACCTGGGGGAATTTCAATTTAGATTTTATTTTGTTTTAGTTTAAGTTTTGATGTGTTAGCTTATATTTTAGCTTGAGTTTTAATTTAAATTGAAGTTTTGTCAAAATTAATTTGAAGGGATTTGATCTTGAAATGAAAATTGGAATTTTGTGGTTTTAGATGTAACATATTCAACCTCAAAAGAAAATTGAATTGATCGGATTGAATCATTGTAACGAGGAGAGATCTCTGAGCAATGCGGTATTGGATGTAAAATCCTTAACTTCAAGAGTTTGATTTTGATGTATTTCATTGCGATAGGGAAAGAATCCTAAAGCAATGCAGTCTCGGATGTAAAATCCTCAACCCCAAAAGTTTGATTTTGATGTATTTCATTGTGATAGGAAGGAATCCTAAAGCAATGCGAGTCTCGAATGTAAAATCCTCAACCCCAAAAGTTTGATTTTGATGTATTTCATTGCGATAGGGAAAGAATCCTAAAGTAATGCAGTCTCGGATGTAAAATCCTCAACCCCAAAAGTTTGAATTTGCTGTATTTCATTGCGGTAGGGAAAGAATCCTAAAGCAATGCAGTCTCGTATGTAAAATCCTCAACCCCAAAAGTTTGAGTTTTGATGTATTTCATTGCGATAGGGAAAGAACCTAAAGCAATGCAGTATCAGATATAAAATCCTCAACCTCAAAAGTTTGAATTTGATGTATTTCATTGCGATAGGGAAAGAATCTAAAGCAATGCAGTATCGGATATAAAATCCTCAACCTCAAAAGTTTGAATTTGATGTATTTCATTGCGATAGAGAAAGAATCCTAAAGCAATGCGGTCTCGAATATAAAATCCTCAACCCCAAAGTTTGAATTTGATGTATTTCATTGCGATAGGGAAAGAATCCTAAAGCAATGCGATCTCGGATGTAAAATCCTCGACCCAAAAGTTTGAATTTCTTTGTATTTCATTGTGGTAGGGAAGAATCCTAAAGCAATGCAATCTCGGATGTAAAATCCTCGACCCCAAAAGTTTGAGTTTTGATGTATTTCATTGCGATAGGGAAAGAATCCTAAAGCGATGCGGTCTCGGATGTAAAATCCTCGACCCCAAAAGTTTGATTTTGAATGGTAATTGATTTTGCAAAGATTTGTAGTGTTGATTTGAAAAGTGTGGAATTTTGGTGTTTCGAGAATTTCATGAAAGTTGTAAAAGACTTTCATGGAAGGAAATAGATTAGGAGGGAATATGTAGATGCTACATATCCCGATCAAAAGAGTTGATCGAAAGTTCTTTGGTTTAGATTAGATACAATTCCTCGCCACTAGATCCGAATCGAAAACCTCGTGGCTCCATGTCGATGGAATCGACCGCTTCCATCCCAGACAAAGGAGAGAGCAGAACGGACTAGATTTCAGATTTCGAAGATTGAGTTTGAATTTGATTGAGATTTGATTTGAAATTTGGAAAGTTGAATTTAAATTTTTGATTGAGATTTGATTTGAAATCTGGAAAGTTGAATTTGAATTTTATTTAAAATTTGTGTTCATTTTGTTTATTTTTAATTTTTTTAATGATTTATCGTTTATTTAATGTTCATGCGAATTTGGAGTTCATCATTTTTTTTAGATATTTAAGAAAAGTTTTCTTTTATTCCTCTTTTTTTGTTTCTTTTCTGTTCTTTGTTCGAAGTTCATTTAACTTTAATGGCGTTTCTCAGTCAACTTGCACAAAAGAGGTGAAGGCCAAAAGTGTGACATGGTCACTTTCATTCCAATCATGTTGAAGATACATCATACAACTCGATCCGGAATACATCTCATACAATCCATATAGACTCGAAACGGATATGTATGATCTTTGCCGATCCATCCAAAAGGTATACGTCGGAAATCCATGTACGAATAGTGAGGTACATGGTCGATAACATCACCTTCCAAGCCATCCTTGGCAAGGATGCCGTATGGATGTAAGTTGGAGGTGTGATATTTTCCATGTAACTCACGGCTCGTAAGGCCGGAGGCTCTCTAGCTCCGGGTGCAGTCCGGAAGTGGTAAGGTGCTTTCTCGTCATCCATCCTTCTAAAAGTAGCCGAGATCCTCTTCATTGGTACTCCCGGTATGCAATGTTTAGCGACATACGCTCCGTTGCCCTTTAGTATCATGACAGAATCTACAGGTAATGGTATCTTTACTGGCCCTCGGAACTCATATGGGCCTGCTATCCGGAGGTCAGATCCGAACATGATATTACACTCATTCAGAAAAGAAACTATGCAAAAAGGTCTGACAAAGTTGTGGTGATCTATGTGCGGGGGTATACAGTCACCCCTCTTGTAAATGTTAATGATGCAACTGTTGGGTATGCAATCTGCCGGCAGTACCCTCCATGTTATCATTCTCTTTACCATCCTTTTGATGACTAATGGCGTTGGATCCACCTGGCCATGACGGAGTATCCCTGGTGGGTTTCCCTTCCTGTCTTCTGCGAAGTTGTAGCAGCATCCACATTGTATTGTAATTCTCCCTTTCCTTGGCATCCATCTCCGGGGTTCCGAGTAAGTGTTTTCTCTTAGGAGGCCCGCTCGGCCCATTAATTTCAAATCCCGGATGCAGTTCACGATTTGTTGTTGTTCGTATTCTGAGAACACGTCTGTATGTAGCTCGAGGCCTTCTAGTATATTGATCCTCCTGCCTCTGATTCTCTCGAAGTATTCAAAAGTTTTCTTCTCGGCATTCTGCATTCTTTCTAGCTCGTATTCTGGAATAATCTGCAAATGGCGAGGCCTGGTGACGTATTGTGGGATATATGGCTCAATCCCTTCACGTTCTCCTACATACCTCGGCTCCTCGGGGATGGTGTCCGTCGGGACATCCTCCGGGGTTGCTTCTCAACAAGGTCATGCATTGCGGTGGCTTTATCCGGTGGCGTGGTAGCCTTCCTTCTTCCGTTCTCCTTAAGATTTCCACGGTCTATTCGTTATCCTCGGATCCGGCCTCCTTTCTTCGAGTACACAGTGAACCGGCATCCTTGAAGTATACGTACGGCGTAGCATATCGCCTCGTCGTCTTGGTCGGTTGCTAGTTTGGTTAACATCTTGCGGATACGGCGATTTTTATTTCTTCGCCGAGTTCGTTGTGAGAGTAGCTCTTCGTACTTCTGAATTCTCGTTGGCGCGGCGCCGACAAGCCCGCCCTCTCGCCGTAGCGACTACAAACTTGATTCTCTTGTCTTCTTCGGTGTTTGTTTTCCTTTTCTTGCTTGCTAGATTGGTGGCTTGGGCCACCCACTTTCATCATCGTCGCGATCGGGCGGTTCCTCTCGGCAATTGGGACCCGATCACCTTCCTCGTATTGCGAGCCTGCCGGTGCGAAGTCCGAGTCGATCTCTATTATCGCTCCATCTTTCACCCTCTTTTCGTCGAGTGCGAGGCTTACGCCATTTCTAAAGTTCGGGACCAACCGCCCGTTCGACATTTCCCTGCGAAAAGACAAGGAAAAGGATCAGGGGCTGTACTATGAACAAAAACATTAAGAAAATATTTATTAAAGACAGTTTTTTTTATTCCTTTTATATTTTAAATTCAACAGGAATGAAGTGGGATAAGATCAGGAAAGAGATTTTGATATGGAAGAGAAACAAGGAAAACTTTATTATCATGATTTTATTTATTTTAGCACATTTTTTATTATTTTTGGGTTCGGACCCAGTCATAAGTAACTACTTCGCCCGTGCATCTAGGGATGAAGAATTCATTCCTTCGAAACATCAGGTAGCTTAATACTTCTTCAAGTATCGTCCGTTGATCGGAAGCATATGTCGTTCTCCTTGGCGATTCACTAGGCCGGTAGGAGCCTCCCGAGTATACCGCTTCGACCACAAACGGCCCTTCCCAAGTGGGTTCAAATTTTCCTCCTATCTTGCGGTGTGCAATGATAGGTCTCTTGAGAACGAGAACTAAGTCACTGACTTTGAAGGTTCTTGGGTGGACCAGTCTGTCATGGGCTTGAACCATCTTAGCTTGGTATAATTCTAAATTCTGCTGCGCCGCAAGTCTTTTCCCTTCCAGGCTTTCCAATTCCTCTAGTCGTAATTTGGCATTCTCTTCTGTCGTGATTTTGTTTGCGACTGCGATTCTGAGTGAAGGAAGCTGGACCTCTAAGGGTAACACTGCCTCGGACCCATACACCAGAGCGTAAGGTGTAGCTTGAGTAGGAGTTCTGAAGGTTGTCCGGTAGACCCATAAGGCTTCTAATAACTTCTCGTGCCAATTTCTCTTATTATCGTCCAAGGTTTTCTTTAAGATTTGAACGAGAGTTTTATTAAAAGCCTCGACAGTGCCGTTTGCTCTTGGGTAGTAAATTGTTGAATATCGCCAGTTGATTCCGTGTCTCCTGACAAAATTATTGATTTGTGTGCTTCTGAATGCTGACCCATTATCTGAGATGATCCTGCGTGGCACTCCGAAACGGTAGACAACTTGGTTTTTTAAAAACTGTAGCATGTGGTGTGCTTTCACTTCTCTGAGTGGAACTGCCTCTGCCCACTTGGAAAAGTAATCTGTAGCCACAAGAATGAAGAGATGTCCTTTTGAAGATGGTAGTTGTATTGGACCCACTATATCTGTGCCCCAACATTCAAATGGCCACGACGCAATTGTCAGATGTAGCACATTTGGAGGTTGGTGTAGAACCACTCCGTGCACTTGGCATTGGTGACAGCTCTTGGCGATTTTCATGCGATCGGTCATCATCGAGGGCCAGTAGTACCCTAGTCTTTTAATTTTCATTTTCATCTTCGGACTCGACTGGTGAGCGCCACAGAGTCCTGAATGCACCTCTTTAATGATTTCACGGGCCTCGGACCCGCTTAGGCACCTTAGCCACATTTGATCAAAAGACCTTCTGTATAACGTGTTGTTTATTAATGCGTAGGACGAGTTCTTTTCTTGATCCGATGGGCTAGCGACCTATCGTCCGGTAGTTTTCTCGTTTGCGGTGTAGTCTATTAATGGCTGTCGCCAATCTTCCGTGTTTTCTCGTCATCCGTTGCTACCGATTCTTCTTCTTTTTCGATTTGTGTATTGTGTCTATGTCGAGTCTGTGATAGGACCCGACGTCCGTGAACCGACACTTCTATCGACTCATCTTGCGGACAGGCAAATTCTTTTGCGAGGCGAGCTAACGCATCTCGCTAAAGCATTTTCTTTTCAGGAATTTTGTAGATCATCACATTCGGAATCGTTCCAACAAGCTGTATGGCATACCTGGAAGTATTGCTCGAGTCTTGGTTTTAAAATTCTGTATTGTCCGCGATCCGTTGAATGATTAACTCGCGAATCTCCGTAGATGTTGATGTCTGTTATCCCCATTTGAATAGTTAATTCCGATCTCGTTATGAGGGCTTCGTATTCGCTTCGTTGTTTGTACACGGCTACGTCGAGTGGTAGGAGTATCTTAATTCCCAACGTCGATCATCGGGGCCTTCTAAGCTCATTATTTGTTCGTACGGCAAGTCGTCATTGAGAGGAGATTCGCCGCGAAAGGGTGTGCTCGCGAGGAAGTCCGCTAGGACTTGTCCCTTTACGGCACGAAGAGGCACGAAAGTTATATCGAATTGCGATAATATCATTGACCATCCGGCAAGTCTACCGAAAGCGTTGGACGAGTCATCAAGTATTGCAATGGATTAAATTTCGAGATCAGGTTGACCTTATGAGAAAGCATGTAATGCTCGAGCTTTTGAGCGGCAAAGATCGGGGCCAAACGAGTGCTTTTCAATTGCGGGATACCTTATTTTCGTTGGAAGTAAACGACGACTTAGGTAGTAAAGAGCATTTTATTTACCCTCATCATTGACACAGGCTAACGGGGCTCCGAGAGAAGTCGTCTAAAGCCACGGTATAAAGTATCGACGGTCTACACCGAGATCAGGGCTGCTAAGACGAGAGGTGTCATTAAATATTGCTTAATGTCCTCAAAGGCCTTCGGCATTTTTCTTCCCAAATAAATTTAGCGTCTTTTTTAACTAATGCCGAGAAAGGTCGACACCTACCGACAAGTTTGAGATAAAGCGTCGAAGATATGCCGACTTCCCTTGAAAAGATCGTAGTTGCTTTAAGGTTTTGGGAGGCGGCATTTCTAAGATAGCTTTAATCTTTTCGGGTCGATTTCAATTCCACGATGTCGGACAACGAATCCTAAGAATTTCCGGAGGTGACGCCGAAGGCGCATTTAAGGGATTCATCTTAAGCTTAAATTGTCTTAATCGTTCGAAAACAATTCTCAAATCATATAGGTGGTTTTCCTTTACTTTGCTTTTGATGACCACATCATCCACGTAGCATTCGACTTGATTGTGGATGAGATCATCAAAAATTCTTGTCATCGCTCTACGGTATGTTGCTCCCTGCGTTCTTCGGTCCGAATGACATCACCGTGTAGCAATATACTCCGATCGGCGTTCGAATGCTGTAAGTTTTTCATCTTCCGGAGCCATTTTTATCCGGTTGTATCCCGAAGATCCATCCATGAATGAGAATATTTCATGTGTCGAAGCAATGTCGATCATTAGTTACGGGATCGGTAGAGGGAATTCATCCTTTGGACATGCCTTGTTTAAATCTGCGAAATCCACACAAATTCTGATCTGACCATTCTTCTTTCTAACTGGCACCACATTGGCTAACCAAGTCGGGTATTGTTCTTCATGGACAAATTTAGCGTCTATTAGCTTTTTAACTTTAGCTATGACTTTTTGTTTGATTTCTAGACGCATTCTTCTGGGACCTTGTCTGACTGGGACAGAAGTAGGATCCACTCCTAGCTTATGGACTGCGACCTCTTGAGCTAAACCTGGCATCTCATCGTAGCTCCAAGCAAAACAGTCTTTAAATTCCATTAATAACTTGATTATTTCTTCGGAGTCTTCTTTATTGAGTAAGGAGCTAACAAAGGTAAGTCTAGGCTCTTCACTAGTATCTAAGTTAACTTCCGTTAACTCATCTATTGTAGATTTAATCTCTTCTTCGAATTCTGGTGGAGCGTCTCTAATTTGTAAATCTTTAAATTCTTCTGTAGTTTCCATGCAGTTTTCATTAGACTCGCAAGTGACAACCAAGCAAAGTTCAGTATCGTCAACTGATCCAACTGTGCCGAATCTGAGACCATGCTTTGAATTGGGTGGACGACCGGAGTTATTCCATAATTTTTCAAAATGTTGTGATTGAGCTTTTGTCCATTGTCGAGGCAAGAAACCACGCTAAATTAAATTTTGAACACGGGGAGAGTACCACTCAAAATGTAATTCCATTAATTCGATGAAGTGACATCTTAGTTGTACATTATTTTCAGTTTTGGAGGAAGGAGCACCACGGTAGAATTTGATTGGCTTTGCTCCGCCGCTACGTACCTCTTTGACCACCATACCCTCGATCTTATTAGAATGGATCGGGGTCAGGGTCATAGTATGTACATAGTGGTTAATCTTCTCGTACATTGATTTATATTCTTCATTCTTTTCATCTTAGAGCGGGATCTGAATTGCGGCTTCTTCAGACTTATTGTCGCTGCTTCTTGTTTGATCTCTTTTTCTTCTTCGGAACTTGTCTTCCCGATCAACATTGATGGGCTGGTTTCCTCTGTCTAGTCGTCCTAACGTCTACTGCCACGACCTCGTCCCCGGCCTCGACCTCGGATGCGAGTTTTGGAGAAACCTTCGGCATCTCGCCGTAAGGGAGTGGTGAGTGGTCGTTGGACTAGAACTTCGGGTTCTTCGTCATCCCGAATTCCCTTTGCTTCATTCGTTATGGTATCTCCGGAGAAGATTGTTTTCTTCGGAGGTTCATAATAAGTTTGCATCTTCATGGATTAAAATTTCATGTATAGAGAATGGTTGTAAGTCACCTTTGATGCCTTGTTCCCCTCCATCGTAGTATTTGATGCAACGATGTAGAGATGATGGTACCATCCGGTTTTCATGTATCCATGGTCGGCCCGATAGAGCGTTGAACGACGTTTCGAATCAATTATGTAAAATTTTGCGATTGTCTTTGCTAAGTCACCGGTCTTCATTAGCGGTGTTATTGAGCCGAGGGCTCTTTCTCCTTTACGGTTGAATCCTCTTAATAACATTTTGTCGCTTCGAGCTCGCGAGCATCGATTTCCAGGTATGCTTAGCGTTCGAAGATTCATTATATTGATTGATGCTCCTGGATCCACCAATACTCTGGAGAGTGTAAACTTCCCTATTGTAACTGAAATGTATAACTGGCGATTGTGGTCTGCTGTCCCAAGTAGTAGGTCATTGTCCATGAAGGTGACACCTCGCTGTTCCTTTAACGAGCAAACCTCATCTAAGGAATCTCCGGCCATTTGAGCTAAGCAAATTTCCGGATCAAGTAAGGCCTTGATCAGAGCTTCTCTCATCTCCTTTGATAAGATGAGAGCGTCGTAGATGCTCTATTTGGCCGGTAGTTTCCTAAGATGGGCTAGCACGTTGTAGTCCACTTTATTTTCATGTGTCTCGATTTCTTCCCGAATGGGTATTTCTTCTGCTCGGGGTTGGTTCTTCACGAACAACCACTCGCTTTCCTTTGTCCTTTGGACCCATTCTCGGAGGTAGAACTCTTCCACTTCTCAAGTTGACTTCTGTGATTTCTTCTGAATCTAGTATTGAGTTTGCTAGTGTCTCCTCCTGAATCGGAATGACAGGTTCTTCTGGATTAGCTTCAGAATCGGAGGTTCGAGAGATTTCTCCTCCGAATCAAAAACAACTATCCTAGGATAAGCAGCCCCTAGTCTAGCCTTAGGAGCCTCGGTCTTCTCTTCTTCGTCAATTCTCTTCTTTTCTTCAGTCGTCTCCTGTTTAGGTGGTTCTTCTATCGCAAGTGATAGTGCCGACTTGACAGGTTTCGAACTCTAAATTGAGGCTTGCACCGAAGCGGTTTGGATGTGATCCAAAATCTTCTTCGAAGACTTTGTCCAAGCGGTAGTCCATCCATCATTAGTCGCATAGGGATCTATTGGAACAAGGGGATCCGTCAAGATAACATTGACGGAACCTCCTTTCTGAGATTCCTTCATGTACTCTTTCTGGATTGTTATATTCCCTTTCCGAAGATTGTCGTTGAGCCAACTTTTGAAGGTAATACAATCTTATATCTTATGCCCAAGCATCCGGTGGTAAGGGCAAAAGTTGGGATCACCTTTCTTGTCGACTTCTTCGGTCTCTTAGGCTCGACGGTTGGAAATGCGGAGTCTTCATCGGACTGCGGAACATTTTCGTGCTTGCCTCATTCTTGAACGGATACTCCCTACTCAGAAGCTCTCTTAACGTACGTTGCGGACGAGGCGGTTGTTCATAATGTTGAGATGACTGATAGCTGGGTTGGGGTTGCTGGTAATTCTGTTGAGGTTGCTGCGGCCATTCTGATGATATTTGTATCGGTTGCTTGCCTTTATCGACTGCTGCAACGATCCCGGACTTCTTTTCAAAAGTTTTCACGGGCTTCGTTTGTACGTGTTTGTCGGTGAAACTTAATTGCTTCGCCTCCTCTTGCAAGCTTCCGGCCTTGCTTAACAACTTCTCGAAAGTCTTAATAGTAAATCCCTTGAGGAGAAGTCTTATCGGGCCATGAATGCTCTTAAGTAAAATGCCGATTGCATCTTTGTTCTTGTAGTTGTGGCTCACACTTCATACTTAGGTTCCTCCATCGAAGTATGTAATCCACCAAAGTTTTGTTCGGCTTCTGCTTCTCTACCATTAAATCACCTATAGTGATGTGGTGCTGAGCTCTAGCAAATCGTTTGATGAAGAGGTTCTCTAATTCTGAAAATGTCTTCACCGAGCTCGTTCGGTAATTCGCATACCAATCAAAGGCGATCCACGACGAGCTGGCGACAAATTGTACGAAGAGTAAGGCATCACTTCGCCGGCATTGCAACGGTAGCACGAAAATGTGCAACATGCTTGCCGAGGGTTTCGGTTCCATCGAAGGTCTTGAACGGAGGTGGTACGAAGCATTTCGGATATTGGACAACATCGAATTCTTCGGGGTAAGGTCTACCCGTCCGAATGGATGTCCCGCTCTTTGATTGTGCCAAGGCTTCTCGCACTTTCTTTGTTCCACCATGCTCTTAATATCCTTTTCCGGAATCATGCTTTGTGTTGCATCCTTTTTTAATTGATCATCCCCGTTGACGGATGTAATCTCCTTTCCTCCGTCTACAATGTGAATAACTTCTGAGGGTGTTTCTCTTTGGGGTTGAACTTGACTCTGGAGAGTGGATAGGGCTACAGCCATCTCTTCCATCCTTTTTTGCCATTTGGGCGATCGTATCATCTTTCTTTTGAAGATGCCTCCTCTTTACTTCCGGTTCCTCTCTTTCTGCGGCTGCAGGGGCACCTTGTGAAGCTGACGAAGCTCGGGTTTCAACCATATTAATTTCTGCATATTCATCATTCATGAACTCTGACGAGTCGACTTCATCTCCGAATTTCTCTTCTCTTTCCCTTGCTAATCACCGAATATCAGTTCTTAGCTTTTCTTCTAGTGGTCTTTTCTGTACATCCTTGCAGTTTTCATGTGATAACTGTCGGGTTTCCTTCTCATGAGTCCCCTTCTTGCGGTAGCACTTTCTTCGGATTCGAGTCTCTGACGAGACTTTCTTTTTCGAGTTGTTGTTTTAATCTTAATTGTCCGTGTAGTGGGACGCCATACCATCCTTCTAGCAGCAGAAGGTCTAGGACCGGATGGTCTGTCAGCTAAATGCTGAAAGGTAGTATCCTCCCTAATTTGTAGTCCTGAAACTACGACAGGCTGACTAGCTTTCATTCTCTTATTCGGCTTTTCCGCAGCGATAGCAGGTTTTACTCGCGGCCCAAGACGGGACTTGGCTGGCACCCGCCCTATCCTTCTTAAAATCTCTGACACAGGGCATTTTTCTTTTTTTGCTAATTTTTCTATCAGGGTTTGCAGTCGAGCAAATGGCATAATTCTAGCCCTTTTCTTGCGGCTATCATTGTAATATGCGGGCTGAGGCAATGCAGCAGCAATCTTGCGAACATTTTCTTCATCCTCTGCGGCGGAGAGGGGATGTAATCTACTTCCTCCCAAAAGTGGTATGTATTCGAGCGGCGGTGTATACTCGGGCGGTTACGGGATTTCCTCCGAAAAGCGACTTCGGCGGCTACGGCTTCTCTAGCAATCCTTCTACTTGTTCCTCCTGCGAGTCCGTGTCGGTGATGGAATTCTCGAGAGCTGGACCCGATTTCGAAAACATAAGGTTTTACGGGAAGATCCGTAACCTCAACGGCAACAAGTTCATCACGAGTTCGAATTTCCTTCCCCTTTAGTACGGCGGAAGCCGGGGTAGGTGCGGAGACAACTAGACCGGTGGGGGTAGCAACAACGGTCCTTCGCGAACGGCGAGTACTCCTCTCGAGTTGGAATCTTTTGCGAGAGGAGGGAATTCATGAGTTGACTTGAGGTTAAACTCGATCAACGGCTTCTCGGTTTCGGTACTTTGCTTGTGAGTGAAAAGAGAGTGACGTCGGGGATTTTGATGTCGGTGTCCCCGAATCCTTGTCCGAATCGAATAATTCCATTATCGGGCGGTTCGTCCTTGAACACGGCCGGAGTTGAGTCCGTTGACGAAGGAGAAGATCGGTTTGGGGCTTCCATTTGCGCGGGCGATTCCGAGTGTTAGTCTCCGAATCGTGCTTCTTCTTGTCGTAAAACTTATGACGAAAAAGAAAGAGTCCGAACACATTTTTGTATATCTTAGTGTATCTGTGATATTATAAGAAAATTGTTTTTTCAAAAAGATTTGTCTGTTAGGAAGGAGAATTATTAAATGAAGGAGAGTTGTAGGCAGGGTAAAAGGGAATTGATTAAGAACTGGAAAAGGAAGAGAAAGTCTTGTAGAAACTTCTCGACTCGCAAGACCGCTCCTAAACTAATACCTATTGGGGGTCCACCCCACCTCAGAAATGAGGTAAAAAGATCTCGGAACCTCTCCATTTAGGGGTGTCTAAACAGTGGCTCCTAAATCCGAGAGAATGTTGGCTGTACTTGTTCAAGGTAGAAATCAACATAGTATTCCAACGGAAAGAAGGGTAGTTTGATCCACTAGGAACATGGATACACTATCGATTTTTGAAAGCAGAATTGTCTGATTAAAATGGAGAGAGGAACTATTCCCCAGCGGAGTCGCCAGAAGTTGTCGGCATATTTTTAGGTTGTGTGTTGTATTTTAGAAAGGTGTCTCCAAAAAGAAATTGTGCGGCGAATTTAGTTTAAATATATATAATTTGAAAAAGTAGCATTTGATTTTTGAAAATAATTTAAAATTTAAAAATTTTAAGATATGAAATCAAACTGATCTCACATCCCGAATAGTTTACATAAACAAGCACCGCACCACAAACCGTGTATCTATCCCGAAGAATAGACATGACTGCTTGACGATGGGGCTTGATTAAATAAACTAGAAGATTTGTGACATCCGTTTGGTACGCGGACCAATTTTATAAGCCGACAAGTTCCCCGCTTAATATAAAGGAATTAACCGGGGTTTATATTACACAGGTTCTTAAAATTCCCTATAAGGGCAAGCCCCTATAGTTAATTACATCTTAAGTGACGAGAATCACCTAAGAAGACTCTCGATAATAATCGGTAGTTCTGCTCTCAAGAATCTCGAAGTTTAAAGTTTTCGAGGATTGAATTTTGGAATTTCAATAGGGAATGGATCAAATTTGGAACATTTTATTTTGGGAATCCAAAGGAAGAAAGGTAGGAGAAATCACAGATCCAAAGCGAACTCCGGCAATTTCCCGACTATCCTATTGTTTGAATTGAATTTAGGAAAGTCCTAATATTTATTTAATGTTTTTGATCTTGCCAATTTTAATTAATTAGGACTTATATTCGTATGACATGATCATACAAATAGCCTCGAAGATATGAGGGTTTATGTCGTATCAGACGACTACCTCGGAATCCTAAAACCGGTTAGGGCTTAATTTGCAATGCAAATGCCTAACAAAAGGTTGAGGATTTATGTTGCACTAGGCAATCTACCTCGAAGTCCTATGGCTTAGTTATTTAATTCTTAAGAAAGTTTTGCTGAAGTAGATTCAAGTTTTGCTGATGACGATGGTCGTGCTGCCCACCATGCTCCGAGCTCCTTGTTGTTGCAAAGGTTTAGTTTTAGAAGTCATAAATCAGGAGATGAGAAAAGCGTTTTGGTTTAGAGAAATTCTTAATTTCCAAGTGTTTTTCATGTTTTAATTACAACAAATCTTAAAGTTGATTATAACAACACCGGTTAAGATCCTACGGTTCCATCCTTCCGGCATCGTTATTTTTATCGGATTCACTTAGTCCAGATGAATTTGCTAAACTCAACTAAATGAGTTCCACACTTTCATTTAGACCGTGGGAAATCCCGTTAGCAACACGTAGGTTACATCATCCGAGGTATTCCCGATCATCCAACAAGACGTTTTAATTTAGTTGTAGTTGTAGTTTTATTGTTACGTTTGTGATTAAATTTTGAGTTGTTTTATATTTTGAAATGTTGTGGTGGTGAATTTTATCTTGTAATGACTTTTAATTTAGTTTTGGTTTCAGTTTTATGGACTACCCTAAAGGTTTTGGTTTTCATGCAACAGTTGTTTATCATGCAAGAAAAGTAAGTGCAATGCGATTAAGTAAATTGTAATAAGGTAAATTGCAATAAAATAAAAGCGTACCTGGAGGGTCTTCCCGTCATCCCAAGCTACACTTAAAACACATGTTAGAGTATTTAAGCAAGTTCCTAGGTAAAGCTAAGGGAAGGGTTATGGTTTTCTACCAAATTCCTAATCCTATAGCTAGTCATTTCCTATGATGTCTAGGTTCTTTATGTTTTGGTTTGAGGACGATTTTCTTCATCAAAGAACAATTAAATTCAGTTGTTCTTATAAACATCCTATCATATTGAGAAAGTGTTTAAGAAGAATCTCAAACATCTTTTCAATATTGCTTAGAATTATTTTAAGTCCGAATGAATTTAATTATACAAATGAATTAATCATCCAGGAATTCAAGTTTTGTTGTTATCTTACTCGGTGAACTAGGACATTTGAATATCCTATGAGGGAAGTAACATTTCATTTAACGTTCTGTTTAGGAGTTATGACAACAAAAGCTTTCGAGGGCAAATTGATGTTCAAATGGTTTGTGATTTAATTTAATTTTAGTTAACGGGTTTAAATTTGGAATAGTGTTCAAGTTAGTTCATATTTATTTTTGAATTTCTTTATGTCTTAGGTGATG
Organism: Papilionanthe hookeriana x Papilionanthe teres; assembly: GCA_022702705.1. Classification (NCBI taxonomy): domain Eukaryota; kingdom Viridiplantae; phylum Streptophyta; class Magnoliopsida; order Asparagales; family Orchidaceae; genus Papilionanthe; species Papilionanthe hookeriana x Papilionanthe teres. The sequence continues at coordinate 175,017,082 of CM040422.1, forward strand.
TTATTTTTAATTCAATTTAGTTTAACTTTAATTTAATTTAATTTGGTTTAGTTTTAATTTTAACTTAATTTAATTTGATTTGATTTTAATTTTAACTTGATTCTATTATTTAATTTAATTTAATTCAATTTAGTTTGATTTGACATGATTTAATTTAATTTAATTTAATTTGATTTAATTTAATTTGCTTTAACTTACTTTAATTTAATTTAATTTAATTTAATTTAAATTTTAATTTAATTTGATTTAATTTGATTTAATTTAATTTAATTTTAATTTAATTTAATTTAATTTAATTTAATTTGATTTAATTTTATTTTCAATTTTATTTTATTTAATTTTATTTAATTTAATTTAATTTTTAATTTAATTTAATATTTTATTTTTAATTTTAATTTAATATTTTATTTTTAATTTTAAAGATGATTTAATTTTAATTGTTAAAGCATTAATTTAATTGAAATTTTAAAAGAGTTTAATTTAAATAATTTAACTTTAATTTAATTTAATGATTAAGTCTTTTAGCATTTTAAATCTTAAATTTGGACTATCATTTTAATTAGGAATTAAATATTATTGAGATGATTAATTTAGGGATTTTTAAATTAAAGAACAAATCTCTTCCTAATAATATCCCTATTTTAATAATTCCAATCTTATTATTCTTCGAAATTTAATCAATTATTTAATTAAGGTTTATTTTAATTATCTTTAAATTGTTTAGTAGGTTTCTACCCTTTAATTATTTAAATTTCAATCATCCAAATCAGATTAGGATCAAATATTTTACTCTTTAATTTTATTAAGCCTAAAGTTTTAATTAAAGGTTAAAACTTTAATTATCATTTTGCCCTTCAAGCTTAATAATTTCATAACTCACTAAATTGAGCTTAAATGAACTTTAAATTTTTATGTGACTTCACTCATATGTCAATAAAGACATGAGAGGAGAAAATGTGATTTTTCTGTATTTAATTTATTTATGTAATTATTTTCTGTTGGAAAATAGGGATTTCGAGGAAAATTTAATAATATGACCAAGGGAAAGTTTCTGTCCTTAAGAAAATTATGGGACATTCCTAATGACCAGAGGATCACTTGGACAAATTTTGGTAATTTTTTGAATTATATTCTTTTTATTAAATTATTTTGAGTTTTGGGGTATCAATTAATTTAAAAATAAAATAAAGGTTGAAAAATGAATTTTATATTTTTCAAAAATCTCTATAATATCAAGGAAATCAAAGAATCAATTTTTACAATTTTCTAATTTTTCTTTGGTTTATTAGAATTATTTTAGTGGAAATGCTAAAAAATACATTTTTTTTAATTTTAAAATTACCTTAGGGCTTTAAAATTTAATATCTCATTATAGAGACTTAAGAAAAATATGGGGTTTGTTCCTAAGTGATTAAAATTCAAAATGTGACATTTTTGTGAATTTTATTATTTTTTTGATTTTTATTATTTTTTAATTATTAAAAAGATTAAAATAATGCAAAAAATCAACTTTTTTAGAAAATTGAAATTTTATTTTTCTTAAATTCCCCTGATATCAGAGAGGCTCCAAAAACAATTTGGTGAATTTTCGAAGAGTATTTTGAAAGTTATGAATTTTTAAATTTTAAATTGGCTAAATGACTTAATCAACCCATTTAGTAGGGTTAACCAAGTCCAATTGACTTCAAATTTTTATGGTGGGTTCCTCTAATCCTAAAGGTCAGTGGAGAATTAATTTCAAGTCAATTTGATGTATGATTAGCTCTAATTAATTAGGGACCTATTTTGGGTGTTTAAGCCAATTAGGGTTATTCCAAGTGGATTAATTCAAAACCTATTTTTCCTAGGGTCCTCCGGTCATAAGAAACATCACCAAATTTTCCTAGAATTTATTTCACAACATGCTATTTATTGGATTTAAAATACTCAAAACAACAACATGAATTTGAAAAATAAATAACTTCTCATAGAGATGGCCTCTGACTTGGAAAATTCAAGGAATATTCCCAAGTTTAGAGGCTTCAAAAGCCCTATGGTCTCATGCCATGGTGAATTTCCTATATGCATGGAGAATTAAAACAATGTAGAGAGTAAATAAATCATTAAAAATAAAATACTTGATGAAATTAAATGATTCCTTTTTCACATTATTCTCCTCTGTTCACTGAGCAAGAGGGTATTTTTATTTTATTTTTCTGATTTTCCTACACAAAGTTATGCATTTTTGAAGTTTAGGGAATTAAATAAATAGAAAAATAACATATTTTTCTACTTATCCTCGTGGCGCCGACTCGGCCTAGGCATCTCCGAAGCGCCGCGTGTCGTCTTCCGATTCGGCGCCGCCATCCGACTCGGCGCTGCGGGGGCCTGTCGTATCGTTCCGTCTCCTCATCCGGCGAGATCACGGCCGTCCGTCCGTCGCGTGTATTAAATGAACGACATCCGTTCATCGTCCCCAAGCCTCCTGGCAGGAAGCCGTCCACACTAAATCCCTAATATCTCACTCGATACTTGACGGATTTTCGTGTTCTTGTGCTCCATGGATTCGTCTTGAAGAGACGAATACATCTATACGAGTGATCATGCATTGAAATTAAGGCATTTGAAATGGAGAATCTCCGGAAGCTCGGGATAAAGAGTTAGCTCTTACCTTTGCTCGGAGAAGTGTGGCTTCAATCCGAGGGTTGTGTCACCTTCGATTGGGTCCAAGCAAGCTCCGGATGAAGTCCCTTGGCATCGGTGAATTGTCTAGGTATGATTTCAACCAAGCCCGATCACAAAGCTTGGAGTACGGAACGGATGGGTGGCACGGAGAGGGGGCTTTGCTTTGGTGGACTTCTTCCCTTGGTCCGGTGAAGGTGTAGGACCAATCGATTTAGGGATTGGTCCACTTGTGAAGAAGTGTCCTGGTTTTGTGCTTGAAATTTGAACTCGAAATTGAGCTCGGTTAGAGGAATTGAAGTGGAATCCGGTGGGAATCAAGTGCTCTCATGTGTAGAGAGTGGTCCGGAATGATTTTGGCGAGTTTCCATAAGGTTGGTTCGAGCACCTCTTCCATGGCCGAGAGAGGGGTGTTTAAATAGGAGAGGGTGGAGGGCCTCCCGGGGGCTTAAGGCTTGGGATCGAGTTGCTTAGGTCAAGGGAAGAACGGCCATGGTGGCCATTGGGCATGGGGCGACTCAACGAGGTGGAATTTCTATGCTTGGCTCCTTCCCATGTCCCGACCATGGTGTTTTCCGACGGCTCGAGTGGTGGCCGGCGAGGCGAGGGTCACCCTCGAGGTCGGGGAGGTCGGGGGTTGAAGTTGGTGAATTCAATTGAAGTCTTACATGTGTAAAGTGGTTGGATCAAAATGGCATGGGGAGGTGGCTTCTTTTGCACTTGGTTTGGTCAACCCATGGAAATGGGCTTGCTTCACCTCCCCATGGCTGATTTGGGCTGAGGGAGGATTAGATGAATCAGCTAGGAAAGGGTAGAGAAGTCACCATCCATGAATATTTTGATTAATCATGGATTAAGGTGAAGCATTAAAAGGGTTAAAACCTTTTTAAGGGGGCTTAAAAGAGGCTCTTCCTTTTGCCATTAATGGCTTGGTCACATGTCAAACCTTCCATGGCTTCATGTGGCTTGTCCATGGCTTGCATGTGGCTTCATGGCTTGTCTTTGGCTTGGGGAAAAGCTTGGTCAATTTCATGAAAATGGAATTTGGAGATTTTGGAAATTTAGTGAAAAATTTAGATGGTGCTTGATTTAGGTTGCTTTGATGATTGATTTGGGACTTAGGAATTGATCCCAATTAAAGGGATGATGAGTAGGAATTGTCATGTGGGCTTTGGGCCCTTTGAAATTATTTTTGATGGGCTTTTAGGAAGGGTAAGGGGATGGGCCTTTAGGTTTCAAAACAAATTTTAGGATGAGAATTTTGCAAAGGATTAGATCCAATAAGTGTTGAATTTAATTTAGGAATGTTTCATGAATGATTTGGAATAAATTTGAAGTGGTTTAGGCTTGAATTGGGTTAGATTTGGACCTCTTTGGTAAGTGGGCCAATGTAGGTCGAATTGGGCTAACTTGGGCCAATGTTGGGCTAGGGTTCAAATTGATGTAAAATTAATGTTGGGAAATGTTTATGGGAATGTTTCAAAGAGGTTTTGACTTTGGTTGGGTTTTGATTTTGGGGTTTGGGCTTATTTGGGTTAGGTTTGGGTTTATGTCAAAATTGGGCTTTTTGGCTTTGGGTTGAATTTGAGTGGGGTTTAAGTCTAAATTTTAGGTAAATCATGTTAGTTTTTTGTTTGTGGGGATTTTAGGGAATGTTTAGAAAAGATTTGGGGTTAATTGGGGTTGAATTGGGTTAGTTTGGGTCAGGTTTGGGTCATGGGTCCAAATTGGGCTTTAAGGCCGAAAGTGAAATTGGATTGAAATTTCAATCAAATTGGACTTGGATCTGGTCTATATTGGTGTTGGGAATGATAAATTGAAGTTTAGAATTGAATTGGACTATAATTTGGGTCAATTGGGTAGGTTTGGCTTGACATTGGGTTCACTTTGGGTTAAAATGGGTCAAATTAGGGGTTTTAACAAAAGTGGGGTAAATTGACAAAATTGACCCATAGTGTAGTTGAACAAAATGAAATTGAGAATATTTGGGATTTTCTGAAATTTTCTGGGAATTTTCTGAATTTTTGGATTTTTGGGTCAAGAGGGGCATTTTGGGTATTTGGAGGGTATTGGGGGGTATTTTTGGAATTTTTGGTATTTTTGGCTATGGATGATCAATTTGATTGGTGAGGAAATGTTCAAGGTTAATTGTGGTGAATTTTGGGTGATTTGGAAATTTTGAAAAATTTGGGTAATCTCTTGGGCTTTGGGTAGGCTAGGCGGGTGTAGGGTCCCGGGGGTCAAAAATTGAAAATTTGGAAAATTGAAAATTTGGAAAATTGAAGATTAGGTGAATGTAAGTGGAATACAATCATTTTGGTTGAGCCATGAAGCCATATCAAGCCCACATGAGCCATGAAGGGACTCATTTGAGGCATCCACTATGTTGTTCCTAACCCTCTTAGCGAGGGCTTAGGGGTTAAGGACCATCCATGTGAATCACTTTTATGAGTCGGGAGGTCAAGTTAGGTATGGGTGTGTTTTAGAAGGTGTGTGAAAGTGTAGTGTATAAGTGTAAGGTGTGTGTAAGTCGGCCCTCACCGGACCAGGGCCACCGGGGCGGTCCTAAGGCCGAGAGAGTCCTATAGGAACTCATCCTTTAAACTTCCACATTTGATTTCGACCCTCTAGGTGATTAGGGGTCTACAGTCAAGTTTGTGGAGTTTGCGAGGGAGTTAAGAAGTGGTTTGAATTTCTAGGTGGTGGGTCCCAATTCTAATCCTCTAAGATAGTCAAAGGAAAAGCCTAAGGCTAGATCCTAAGTACTAAAGAGAAGAAGACCTCATCAAAAATGATGTCAACAGAGACCCTGTGATTTCCTTCTTAATCTGATCTTTCCGTCTCCTCTTAGGTTGGATGTGAGCCTCTGAGATTTCTTTCCTAATGTGACATTTTGTTATCTCTTGGGTTAGATGTGAGTCCCTAAGCTTTCCATCCCAATGTAGTGAAATTTTTTGCCAAGTTTCTGTATTCTTTCCGAGAAGTTTTCCACCTCCATGAAATTCTGGGGTGACCCGACCCGCAATTACGCAGTAAATTAACTTTCAAAAGATGACCAAAAACTTGACACAACTTATAAATAGCGGCTAATGTAAAAAATCTTAAATGATATAAAAATTAGAAAATGTTTTACACTTTAGGAGTACTACGCAAGTGTACGTCTCATTTCAAATAATATAGGGCTTTCTTTTAAAACCTAAGTATCGATCCCACAGAGAAGCGAGGTAAGAAATCCTTTAGGCTAATTCTAGTCGAATTCTATAACAGCTTAATTTGGAATTTCAATTAAAATGGTTTTTCTAATAACTATTCTTAAATGAAAATTTAAAATAAAAAGATAACTTATCTGGATAAACTGGTTTAGAGAATTTTGAGATGTTAAAGACTACATTTCTCTTGGAGTTACATAGATGATGTGTAAGAAAGAAATGCTATATTTATCCTTTACCCTCTGGTCAAGTGCATAAAGAACATTGGCTAGTTTTTTAAGATTGGATCAAGATGTATTATTAGTATTAAGGACAAATTCTAGGCTCTCACTTCAAGATTCCCCCAAGGGTGCCTATGGTCGGGCCTAGTCACCTCTTCTTAAACCGAATTGATAATATTTAGCCTGTCACTCTAAAATATATTCAATTCTACACCCTTCAAAGATTATCTCCCTATCTATTCTCACCTCCCCCTTCAAGGATTTACCATCTACCTTTCCAAGAGAAATATGATAAATACAATTTAAGAACTCTTAGCCCACAGTCATATCTAAGGAATTCTCCACAGATTTTAACAATATAAGAGGCCAATTTGTAGTGTAAATGAAGATCAGGTAATGTGTCATCACCATAATTTACTAAGAGAATATCTAAGCAAATATTGATTCCTAAACATACATCTATTTCATTGAAAAAGAAAAGTAAAATGAAGATAATGACATAAGAAGTCAAAGGATTGATAGAATTATGTAATAAATTAAATGCCAAAAAGGAACTTATTTCATTAGTATTCTATTATATTTATGCAACTATCTGTCACCTAGAAGCATCTAATAGATAATTATATCATAAAAATAATTTTCCTACACATGCCACTACTTCATTTTAAAAGAAAGAGTAAAGGAAAGTACTTAGGAAGCATGGATAAAACACAACAGAAAACTTTATTTAATTTAAAGAAAATCCACTAGAAAATGTTTATAACAAATACAAAGAAATGAAGAACACAATACTTAGCTTTTCCCTTTGAAAGAAAGAAGAAAATCTCTCCACCAAAGTCTCCCACCGATCCATGTGCCGCTCATACATTCCTTACATAAATCTCTCAAAATCTTTCACCAATCTCTCCATAAAATGTAGAAATCTACATCATGACTCAAACCCGACTCTAAAGGACTCCAAAAAGACTCTAAAAGGTCTCTAAAAGGACTCTCAAAAGGACTCTAAAGGGACTCTAAAAGGACTCCCCTTGGTTGTATAATTAATCCTTATTTATAGAGCTTCGAAAATGACCAAGGGATGATTAAGACATCTCTTTAAAATTTATCCAAATTAGTTAAATATTCTAGAATGTAACTGTGGCGCTATGGCACCTAGGTGCCAGATCATTTGTGTGAAGGGTCGCACCCCTTCACTTAAGAGACGCACCTCTTCATTTAAAAATCGCTCCAATTTGTCTAGATTCATTGTATTACTTAATGACATGTAGGATTTCGTCCAAAGGCTTCTAGAATAATTTGGAACCACCCACAACCGTCTAATAACAGTCCATAACTATCCCCAAAATGTTTCTGGCTATCTCTGGGGCCTAGGCACCATTTTCTTGTCGTCACTGATGCCTAGGTGCCACCTTGTGCGCAACTTCACCGTTTTGCTCCGTTTGGCTTCGTTTCAACTCCATTTCACCCCGTTTCAGTTGCGTTGTGTTCCTAAAATCTTCACCTACATGATAATAATAATAACAACCTTTACTCAAAGTATAATTTCATTCAAAAATATGTAAGAAATGTAAAAGAGATTAAGCATAGAAAGACAAATCAATGTGTCATATTAGAAATCTTTTCCTTGCACATTTTGGCTCCAAATTGCACAATTTTTGCTTCATTTTCTCCAAAAGTCCTTTTATTGCACCTGGAATAAAAAACATGCAAAATACATTCCTTTAAAGTGTAATATCATCAAAATATGCAATAAAATGATCATGAAATGTAAACTAAAAATATGTAATTTTTAGGTGGATCAATTTCCCCCAAACTTAAACGTTACTTGTCCTCAAGTAACACTATAGCATATAAACCGAACAAGCAAATCATGTGTATGAGTTTATTTAGGAGTTTCTAAAATTTTGTTCTAGAAGTGTAGTACTCTAATTTTAAAAAAATTTTAGTAAATGAGACAAATTTAAAGTTTAGAAATCTCTTAGATGAAAGAGTATGAAAATATGTGTTTTTATCTAATTCAGAAATACTTGTGGATTTTTCAAAATATAGGGGTTATGCATTTTATTTTCTTTACTTAAAAATCTTTATTAAAAATTATTATACTAACTATATTATATTTTTAAGCTTAAGATTTTCTCAAATCTTATACTTTAAAAAGCTCAGGTGTGAAACCAATTTTTGATTATGCCCTTTATTCCTGAAGCTTCTCCTTCGTTTTTCACATACTATACTTTTCTTTTCTTTTCTTTTCTTTTCTTTTTCTTTTCATACTTTACTTCTTTTTTCATACTTTACTTTTCTCAGGCAAGGATTTCTATATCTGGATAAGCCTTTAATAATTTTGAACTCCACCATTCCTTTCCTAAAGCATAAGGTAGATATATATCTTTTACTTAGAAAAATTATAACAATTTTAAAAATTATTTTTCAATAAAAGAAATTTAAATATTGAAAAGAAAAGTCTAATCCTTTTATTTTTTCAAAAATACAATTTTTTCTACCATAGATAGTTACACAATATTTATCATTTCTTGACTAAGAAAATTTTAACTTTAAATCTTTCATCACCACTATAGATTTTAACTATATTCTCTTACTCATTTCTATATTAAAAATTTTATTTCCCTAATATCACTTCATACACATAATCATTTTTCAAATAAAAATCAAATTTATTTATAGCATTTTTTAGAACAAATAAAATTTAAGTTTTTAAAATTATATTTCATCCCCCCCAAACTTGAATTTTAACATATTTTACAATTAATTCCATAAAATGTAGGAGGAATAAAAGCTGAATATTCTAACAACTACAACATCCTATCAAATTTATATACATGCATAATCAGGATAGAATGACTGCAAGGGAAAGTAAATCTAGCCTAAAACATGCTTGCAATAATATTAAACTAAAAAGGAAGTATACTAACTTTAAAATATATTTTTCTTCCTACCTCCAAACTTGATTTTTAACATGTATATTATTCAGTACAAAAAAATAAGCAAGAAGAAGAATAGTTTAGAAATTTTATCTACCACAAATGTCTATTAGAAACGTCTACATGTATTCATGAGGACAGAAAAATTTGTAATAGAAAGTAAATCTAAACTAAACATGTCAAAATAAAATTAAACTCAAAGAAAGGTTTAACAAGCATAACATATATCAGTATAGGAATATATATATTTAAGTGTTCTTCAAATCTCTAAATTGTTGTAACACAAACATAAACACACATGATAAATAAGGTCAACTGTTCCTTTAACTCATCGCATCTCACTAAGATACTTCCAATTTCTTAAGGAATCACTACACTAATAAATTGGGTACTTATAAATGATTTAATAGAGTCTAATCCCAAGGATACGATTATCTCAGATATGTTGGCTCTCGAGCACGAACATCAGACATCACCTTATCCCTTTAAGTAAGAACCTCTAACAATTATAAGGATAGTGTAAGATCATCTATAGGTTACTCATTAAATAGGTTCATGAATCCTACCAAATGAAAACAAGGTCTAAGAAAAGAAGTAATGGAAATTAAGATGAATCCATAAGAATTTAAGGAATCACCTCTCTCATGACTCTCAAAATGATCAAATTAAACTACAACAATCCTAACATCAATCAAACTGATCAATTCATAATGACACATAAAGATCAATTCAATTAGCTAACAATACAAGAAGATCAATCCACATTAAAGAAAACACACTAAAACACTAGCAAATACGACTTCAAGCATACTAAATCAAAGCACACCGATAATTATGGGTTAACTCCCATAAAACGTTTGGTTTAACGTCGTCAACCCGACAAATGATTCCTCCTGGATCAAAATTCCATTTAAGTAATCATTGATCAATTGCTCATTCTTTTCTAAATCCAGGAATTCCTATGAAATCATCAAATTTTATTTTTTCTTTCAGCTATTCCTTTCAGATTGATTTAGATCATTATTCCCCAAGTTTCATCCTAGGTCTAATATTTTTCTAATAATTTGCATATTAATATCGTCTTTAAAATTCATAAGAAATGGATCTTTATAAGATAGTTCAAGATCTCCCAAATTTTGGATAAGATTCTCTCTAGGTGGTTCAGATTCTGAAACAAATTCTTTTAGATTGCTTTATGATTCAAGTTATCTTCTATTTCTGCCCCTTGGTACTGAGTATATGGTGGAGGTGGTCTTTCTATATTTGTCTTAGTTAAGGAAATAAGGTTTTCTAATTTTTTAGGAAATTCTTCCATTGGTCTTTCAATCTCCTTATCCTCATTTCTTAACTCAAAGTTCTTTTAAATCATATCCTCAAATTCTCTTTTAAGTCTTAGTTCGATATCTTTATATTGCTCATCATTCATATGCTTAAGATTTATCTCAGGATCATAAGGTAAAATCTCTTGGGGATAACTGTTAATACATTAATAATCTGCCTCAGTTGCTTTTCTATAATCCTTAATGCGACCTCCTGACTTTCAAATTGACTCGCCATTCATTAACAACGTTTTCTAACTGTAATTCATTCTCCTCATCTTGTGGGTTGGAGTTAAATCTATAAGGAAAGGAAAATCCATTGTTAAAGTTGTCCTGATTCTTCCAATCACATAATTGGTTATCTTCCCAAAATTGGTTTTCTCCTTTAAAATTAGTATTCCAGTAAAAATTTAAATAAATTTCCCAACCTTGGTTGTAATAATCAAAATAAAAATTATGAATCTCATGGCCAATTTCGATCCATTATCCAAATAAATTTTCCTAAATAATAGGAGTTCCTTACCTAGCATTATAATCCAAATCTGAATATTTATTGTTTTGTTGATCCACCATTTATACATTAAATTCATGGAGTCTTTTCTGATTCATCATCCTCCTAAAAGTTTTCTTTAAATTCGAGTCGTAAAATTCAAGATCTGCAGCACCTGAACTACGCATAAAATTTAAAGACTTAACTAATAGGATAGATCTAAAAAATAATTTTGGTATTTTGGATTTTATTTTAAAATAATCACACAATAATTAAACACACAGTATTATAATATTATAAATTCCAAATCTAAGTCTTACAGCTTTAATTAAAATTCTCCTAAAAGTTCTTACCGAAGCTTCCCTGACAACGCTGCCAAAAACTTAACCCATCCTGCAATTATGCAGTAAATTAACTTCCAAAAGAAGGCCAAAAACTTGACCCAATTTATAAATAGCGCCTAGTGTGTAAAATCTTAAATGATATAAAAATTAGAAAGTATTATACACACTAGGGGTACTACGCAAGTATACATATCATTTCAAGTTATATAGGGCTTTCTTTTAAAACCCCAGTATCGATCCCATAGAGAAGCAATGTAAGAAATCCTTTAGTCTAATTCTAGTCCAATTCTATAAGACCTTAATTTGGAATGTCAATTAGAATGGTTTTTCTAATAACTATTCTTAAATGAAAATTTAAAATAAAAAGATAACTTATCTAGATAATTGGTTTAGAGAATTTTGAGATGTTAAAGACTACCTTTCTCTTGCAATTGCCTAGATAATGTGCAGAAAAGAAATGCTTAGAATTTAATGTAGTAGTGAAAAATAGGAGCATATATATTCTTTACCCTCTGGTCAAGTGCATAAAGAACATTGGCTAGTTTTTGAAGATTGGATCAAGATGTACTATTAGTAGTAAGGACAAATTCTAGGCTCTCACTTCTAGATTCCCCCAAGGGTGCCTATTGTCGAGCATACTAGTGACCCGTCACCTCTTCTTAAACCAAATTGATAGAATTTAACCTATCACTCTAAAAAAATATTCAATTCTATGCCCTTCAAAGATTATCTCCCTATCTATTCGCGCCTCCCCCTTCAAAGATTTACCATCTACCTTTTCAAGAGAAATGTGATACATACAAGTTAAGAACTCTTAACCCACGGTTAGATCTTAGGAATTCTCCACAGATTTTTACAATACAAGAGACCAAGAATTTGTAGTGTAAATGAAAATCAAGTAAAGTATCATCACCATAATTTACTAAAAGAATATCTAAGAAAATCTTGATTCCTAAACGTACATCTATTTCATTGCAAAAGAAAAGTAAAATGAAGATAATGACATAAGAAGTAAAAGGATTGATATAATTATGTAATAAACTAAGTGCCAACTAGGAACTTATTTCATTAGTATTCTATTATATTTATGCAACTATCAGTCACCTATAAGCATCTAATAAATAACTCTATTATAAAAATAATTTTCCTACACATGCCACAACTTCATTTTAAAAGAAAGAGTAAATAAAAGTACTCAGGAAGCATGGATAAAACACAACATAAAACTTTATTTAAATTAATGTAAATCCACTAGAAAATGTTTACAACAAATACAAAGAAATGAAGAACACAATACTTAGGTTTTTCCCTTTGAAAGAAAGAAGAAAATCTCTCCACCAAAGTCTCTCGCCGATCCATGAGCTGCTCGTACATTCCTTACATAAATCTCTCAAAATCGCTCACCAATATCTCCATAAAATGTAGAAATCTATATCATGACTCTAACCTGACTCTAAAAGGATTCCAAAAAGACTCTAAAAGGACTCTCAAAGAACTCTAAAATGACTCAGCAAAAGGACTCTAAAAGGACTCCCCAATAGGACTCTAAAAGCGCTCTAAAAGGACTCCCCTTGGCTGTAGAATTAATTCCTATTTATAGAGATTCAAAAATGACCAAGGGTTGCTTCAGGCATCTCTTCAAAATTCATCCAAATTCATTGAATATTCTAGAAAGTAATTGTGGCGCCTAGGCGCCAAATCATTTGTGTGAAGGGTCGCACCCCTTCACTTAAGAGACGCACCTCTTCATTTAAAAACCTCTCCAATGTGTCTAGATTCATTGTATTACTTGATGACATGTAGGATTTCATCCAAAGGCTTCTAGAATGCTTTGAAACCACCCAAAGCCGTCCAATAACCGTCCATAACGGTCCTAAAAATGTTTCTGGTTGTTTCTGGCGACTACACTCTCGCTTCCAAAGACTAGGCTCCCGTTTCCGGCGTCTATGCGCCGTTTTCTCGTCGTCACCGGTGCCCAGGCGCCGGTTCTGGCGTCTAGTTGCCACTATGTGCAGCTTCTCTGTTTGGCTTCATTTCAACTCCGTTTCGCCCCGTTTCAGTTGCGTTTTATTCCTAACATCTTCACCTACAAGATAAGCATAAAACAGCCTTTCTTCAAAGTGTAATTTCATTAAAAAACATGTAAGAAATGTAAAAGAGATTAAGCATAGAAAGAAAATCAATATGTGTCAGATCATAAATATCTTTCTTGCACATTTTGGCTCCATATTGTACCGTTTTTGCTTCATTTTCTCCAAAATTCCTTTTATCACACCTGAAATTAAAAACATGCAAAGTACCTTCCTTTAAAGTGTAATATCATCAAAATATGCAATAAAATAATTATGAAATGTTTACTAAAAATAAGTAATTTTTAGGTGGATCACGGGATCATTACCTAAATTTTGATTCCCTCTCTCTCGAGATCGGAACCAAAATTCTAATTCTCATTCTAGGATTGGTATTTAAATTCCAATTCTCATTTTTTGGACTAGTACCTAAATTCTGGCTCCCCTTCGTCACCTGTTAGGGTTGGATGTGAGTCCTCACACTTTCCTTCCTGATGAGGCATTTCCCTCACTTTCCTAAATTTAAAATTCCGTAAACCATAAAACATAATAAAATTTAAAAATCGAACCAAAATCAATTCAAATTTAAGTTAATTGAGAATCTCGTTATGAGAATCCTCAGCGAGAGCACTTTCTTTCAAGCTTGGTGGCTTGAATTCACAGCTACAATTTGAAGACACATTTTTTATTTCCTCATCAGAAACAAGTTTCACTCAACTCTGCGTTCTGCTCTGAGCATGTTAACTTAGGCAGTTATGTTGGTTTTGTTGATCTCATTGGTCAAAACCAATACATGTGGTGTACTTGTCCAACACAACACCTATTGGGGTCCATTTGTTGACCTTATTTTTCGTGAGGTCTAGTTTTTTCTTCTTTAAGAGCCTAAGATCTAGCCATAGAACTTTCCTATTGACTATCCTAGAGGACTAGTAATGGAACCCTGCCCCAATAGAAATTCTAAGCACTCCTTTACTCTTCTTGGAGTTCTACATGTTTAGTCCAAATCTCTAGCACTTAATAGGTGGGAGCGAAATATGAGGGAGCTCAAAATGAGTCCAAGATAGTTAGGCCTTAGGGTCAAACCTGAGTGATCTGGTCTTGGGTAAGCTTAATCACACACACTTGATACCCTCACTTACACTCACTACCTCAAACCCTAAAACCAAATACGTACATCTTGGTGCCCCCACTTCTTTTGGAGAGTCATGTGGGTGGTCCCCCAAGCCCTTCGCCTTAGGCTAGGGTTTAACTAGGACCAACACATGAAGGATCCAAAATGGAACTTATCTTTGGTCCATGTCTCAAATAGAGTAAAAACATGATTAGCATTCTTAATTGATCCCAATTTCACCAAAATTCCAAATTTTGACCATTTTAGTCCCAATTTTCACCAAATTACCAAAATAAGCCTAAACCCTAAATTTTCCTAAAATTCCAAAAATTGTCCAAATTTTCAACTTTCTTTAAAAATCAATTCAAATCATTTCAAACCACTCAAATTGCCTAAAACATCTTAAAATTTTTAAAATTTCTAAAATACCCCCAAAATACTCAAAATTACCAAAATGCCCTTCATGCCCCAAAAATTCCAAAAATTCCCAAAATCTCCAAAAATACTCCAAATGTTCTCAAAATTAATTCAAACCACTTTATTGAGCCTATTTTGACCAAATTGACCAATTTTGACCAAAATTCCCAAACTGGCCCTAAAAGACTAAAATACCCCAAATTTCCACCAATTTGATTCCAAACCTCCCCAGTTTCACTTCAAAGTCAAAATTCATCATATCAAATCCGAATTGAAACCAAATTCAACCCAATTGAACACAATTTCAAGCCCAAATTCCAAGCCTAAGTGAATTGCCCCAAATTGAGCATATCTCCAAATTCCCAGAAACTGAACCCCATAACCAATCCAATTTCCCAAATTTGAAATCAAAACTCTTCATAACATCCCTCTAAACTAATTTAAACCTTCAATTGGACCCCACCAAAAAACAAACCCAAACTAAACTCAACACAAGTAAAAACCCAATTTTAACCCAAAATTCAAAATCCGCCAAATTGAACTTAACATCTCCCCAAATCCAATCGAATTAATATCTAAACTTCCCAATAACAATCTCTCATATCATTTTTGAACCATCAATTGAACTAAATACAAGGTCTAGCCAAACCTAAACCCAAACCCAAGTCCAAGCCAAATCCAATGCCATGAGCATAAACCTAAAAGCCACCTTAAATCACTTAGACTAACCTAACCATGGCCTCTGCATCATCCATTTGAACCTTAGAATTCAGGCTAGATCCACCTAGCCCACCCTACATGAGCCATGGGCCAAGGGTCCCCCAATTTTGAGGATTTACTTATAAATATGGTTAAACTAAGAGGATTCTTGCCACCAACCTTCCCAATCCCCCAAACTATCACCATTAACTACTCGTAACTCACTGAGCTAGCTAGCCACCAGCCCTGTATTGACCTAACTTTTGTTGATGTCTAGTCTTTCTTTAGAATAGCCTAGGGTCTAGCCATGGAACACTCTTGGTGACTATCTTAGAAGACTAACAATGGAACCGTTACCCCACAGAAATTCAAAACACTTATTTTCTTTACTTGAAATTTCAAATGCTTAAAGTCTAACCTCTAAGTACTTAGAAGGATGAGACCAAGCATAAGGAAGCTCAAGTGGAGTTCCCTATAGGATGGTCAAGCCTTAAGACTCACCGTGGGTAGTTTGGTCTGGGTTAGGCTCATACACAAACTCACACTCACTCCTTACACTCACTACCTCAAACCCTAAACCAAACATACCAAATTTCCTCACACATGACCACCTACTCTTTTGGAAACTCATGTGGGTGGTTCCCTAAGCTCTTAGCTCTTGGCTGGGGTTTGGGTTAGAACCAACACGTAGAGGATCCAAAGTGGAATCACTCTTGGTCCATGGCTCAAATAGGTTGAAATTCTCATTTAACCCCAATTTTACCAAAAATTCCAACTTTATCCCCCTGGTCCGTAAAACTCCACCGAATTACCAAATTGCCCTAAACCCTAATTTTGACCAAAAATCCCAAAAATGACTAAATTAGCCAATTTTCTCCAAAAAATTATTCCAAAGCATTCCTCACCACTCAAAATACCAAAAACACCTGAAATTTACCAAAATTCCCAAAATACCCCCAAACACCCAAAATGTCCAAAATACCCCTCCAAATTCAAAAATTCCAAAAATTCCAAACAAATTTAAAACAATCCCAAATGTCCCCAAAATCAATTTGAACCACTTCACTAGACTCAATTTGACCAAATTGACCCAGTTTGACCAAAAGTCTCAAATTGCCCCTTTAAGCATAAAATGCTCAAATCACCTCCAATGTTCACCCAACTGACCCCAATCCTTCTCAATTTCAATTCTAAAATAAAATTCACCATACCTAAGCTCAATTATAACCAAATACAAGTACAATTCGACCCAATTGCAAGATCAATTTCAGCCTAAATCCAAAAGCCCCAATTTTAGCCATATGACCTAAATCCCCCAAATTTAACACCTTAGCCAAGATACTTTCCTCAAATTTGAATTCTAAACTCTTCATAAAATTCATACACACCAAATTGATCCATCTATTGTCCCACATTTGAGCCCAACCTCACCCAAATCTAACCCAAGTTAAAATCCCCAAATTTGGCCCAAATGTGTCATATGCCTAAATTTCACTAAATTGAATGCCCTAACCCTAAAATTTTAGCCCAATTTCTATCCAAAATCCTTCATGAAAATCACCTACACTAATTTGAACAACCAATTGTACTAGCCAAGTTTTAGCCTAACCTAAATCCAAGCGTTACCCAAGTTAACCCATATTGACCAAATGCACAAACCCCCACCAAATTCACCTCCCAAACCAACTCAAAACCACCCCAAATCTTTTCCAAATCCTTCATGACAATCATACACACCAAATTGAACAATCCATTTGACCTAAACCAAGCTCAATCCCAACTGAGCCCAACCTGACCCTAATTGAACCTATGACCCAATGTGACCAAACATAGCCCAATGTGACCAAGTCAAGCCCACCACAGCCATTAAATGGACCCTAGGAACCACCCTAGATCTACTTAGCCTAAGCTACATGAGCCATGGACTAAGGATCCACCAATTTAGGGGATCTCCTTCCTTATTTGGCCAAATCTTATTTGCTCCACCCAAAAACCTTCCCCACATCACTTAATGACCATTAAGTCTGACCTCTGGCTCACCTTTCCCCCTGGCCACCTCCCCTGTCCTTGCCAGCCAGCCTAGTCACCGGAGGAGCCAAAAAATTGAGAGCCACCCTGATCAACCTAAGAATATACTAATTTTTATAAATATTTTATAATGATATTGCACTTTAAATGTATGTTTTCTTTTTTTTTGGTTGTAGGTACATCAAATTGAAGAATTTGGAGTGATTAGAGCAAAAGGAACAAAAAAAACCAACAAAACGGGTCAAACTGGAGCATACCGGAGAAAAACGAGTCAAACCAAACACTTTTTTCCTACTGGTTGGAGCCAAGGCACCACCAGTTGGCACATAGCCTCCAGGCAGTGGCACTTATGTGCCAGAAATCAGCGCATAGCCACCGGTGACGATTTTTGACATAACTTCTAGAAGAAACATCGGATTTGGACGATTTTCGAAGCGTTGCAAAGTGTGTCTCTTGGGGAACTAATTGGGAATGAAAAATAAACTTTAAAGTACATTTTGGGTCGGTTAGAAGAAGCTATTATGCAAGAGATGTGTCTCTTGGAGTGAAAAATCACTTAAGGCACCCTTTAGAAGATTCATTGAATGTGGACTCTTTTTGAAGAGACACTTAAGCATCTCTTAGGAAATTATAAAAACAATCTTGAAATCTTGGAAAAGAGATAATTAGAAGAAGATTAGAAGAAGAGAAGAAGGCTTGGAGAATAAGTGAAGGCTTGGGCGTGAGCCCAAGTGGGGCGACAAGGTGAGAGAGAAAGAGAAAGTGTGAGAGACTTTTTTCTTTTTTTTTTTTACTTTGTTCGTGGAGAGGATTGGAAGGAGATTGCTTTTGATATACTAGGAGAGTTTGATTTTCATCTGAGATAAGTATTTTTAGTGTATTTTGATTTAAATTTAGTATTTTATTTGTATGGTTTCAAAGACTGGTTCATTAAAAAGTTTATGTTGTTTCTCCATGTGTAGTGAGTAGTTTTCTTTACTCTTTTCTCTTACACTGAATTAGTATGCATGTGTAGGATATAGAATTGAGTAGAGTAAAATATACTGTGATGTTTTTACTTTGATCTTTATTTATATGTAAACTTGATCAACTTGCATGTTAAAATCTATTGTGAGAACCTATAAGAACCAATGCAGTATTGTCTCAGTCAACTATTGGTAAAAATCACATCAAATTATATGGGTGAGAATGTAGTCCACATGGTTGAGTGAAAATAAATAGGGAGATATGCATGTTTAAGAGGCGTAGAATTAGATGACTTTAGGGTGACAGACTAAAGCCCCTAATTTAATTTGATGTGAAAAGTTTTATTATGAGATGTTAGCCCCCAGGTGGGAAGAGGGTACTCTAGAGTGAGAGCTAGTTTCTTCCCTGCCTAACCCATCTACAAGATTTCAAATCATCAAATTAACCTATTTTCTTTATAGAACCAAGTAATGGTAAAGAATATAATTGCTCTTATTTGTCACAATCTCTCTCTCTACTTGTTTTACTTTTACACGTCACTAATTTCATTGCTTGAGGAAGAGTACTTTTAGTATATATAAACCCCACTTTTTGAGTATTTTAGTTTAGGAGTAGAAGTATTATTGTTGTGATAATTGTAGAACATAATCAAAACCAAAACTTAGTGGCCTTCCAAGATAGGGCGTGTTATTATAAACTAGAACTTCTCTTGAAAGCAACCGTGATTAATCAATATCTTCGTAGTATCGATATTCGAGGCTTAATCAGAAAGCTCTATATTACTTGATAACGATACGTATACTTGCATAAATCCCTACTATTTAAAGACATAATTGAAATCTTACTTTGCTTTGGAGTCAATTTTTTTTGGCATCATTATAAAAGAATAAATTTAAACAAGAAAATTAAATGAGTAAACTCTTGTATATTGTAATCGGGGATCAAGTTTTTGGTGTCGTTATTGGGGATCGCAACGGTTGATCTTAACTTTTTAGAGGATTTTAGTTGAAGTATTTAGTCTTAGAATTGGAAAATTTTAGTGTCGTAAAAACACTTTTGTATGAAAAGTGTTTTTTTGTATGAAAAAGTGTTGTGAAGAAACTGTTTGTGTAAAAAATAAGGTGTTTGTGAAAATATTTTCTTGTGTTGAAAATATTTTTTGTTTAATTGTTAATGTATTGTATCTTGTGTTATGTATGCGAACTAAAGGATATGCAGGACTTGTGCCTTATGATCTTGAGTTAGAAAAAAAGAAAAAAATTAAAAAACAAGAAGGACTTAGAAAACTAGAAATGGAAATGGAAACCATCCAAAATAATAACTTGGAAAATTATCATAAATCATTGAGGGATTATGTAAATCCTACGATAGGTGAAATTCACTCAAGTATACAAAATCATGTCATAGAAGCTAACACTCATTTGAACTAAATCCAGAGATTATCCAACTGGTGTAGAACAACAATTTTGGAGGAACTCCTTCGAAGGATCCCTATTTACACTTATCATGTTTTCTAGAACTTTGTGCTACATTTCATTATAACGACTTGTCAGACGATGCTGTTATGCTAAGTCTTTTTCCTTTTTCATTAAGGGATAAGGCTAAAATGCGGTTATACACATTAGCACCTGGCTCTATTAAAAATTGGAAGGAGTTAACTCAGAAATTCCTAGCTAAGTATTTTCCACCTTCAAAGACTACTAAAATTAGAAACAATATTATCTCATTTTGTCAGTATGAAGGGGAATCAATATGCAAATCCTGGTTAGAATTAAGGAACTCCTAAGAAAGTATCCACAACATGCTCTGCCCAATTGTTTAATCATTCAAACTTTTTACAATGGGTTGGTAGGATCCCTTAGGTCTATAATTGATGCTGTCACTGGTGATTCATTAATGTCAAGAACATTTGATGAAGCGTAAGCATTAATTGAAAGTATGGCTGCAAATGGATTTCATTGGCCCTCTACAAGAGTAAATCCTAAAAAGGTAGAAAGTGTTTATGATACAAATACGATTGCAATTCATGCATCTCAGGTTGCTGTAATATCAAGGAAGTTGGACCAATTTGGAATGAACCATCCTCAACTTACTCCAGTAAGTGAGAAAAGTTCATTAGGGCGTATGATTGCTTCTAACTTATCATATGCGACTATAAATACCATAAACAACCCATATTATAACTTTTACAACCCAGTGTTGACCTCACTTTTTGTGAGAATCATTTACCAAACACCTTGAGAAAGGAAGTTTACCTACATTGACCTCCTAAAACAATAAACCCTAAGACCTAGGGTAAAACCTTGAAAAAATCTTCTTGACCACAAAATTGATCTTAAAGACAAATGTTGACATGATCAAATTGACATTGGTTAAAATCAACAAAATTTTAATTCAAAAGTCATCACATTGACCTTTGAATTAGTCTAAACCCTAAATTGGGTCAACATGAGTTATTTAGACCCCAAAATGACAAAATCACAAATATTGTGATCAAATCAACCATGACAAGGTTGAAAAAAGGTCACATTAGATATCTTAAAAATAAAAATAATTAATTTAGGCTAACTTGGGTCAACCTAGGTCAACATTGGTTAACCATGGTCAGCACTTATCAATTTAGGTCAAAACACACAATTTTGAACAAAAAATGATAAAAAAATGACAAAAATGACAAAAGTGATAAAAATAACAAAATTAATCAAATAATTAATTTCAAAATTATTTTAATTAATTAAATTGACTAATAATTTAATTTTTAATATTTTAATTAATAACATAATTAATTAAAATAAAAATTAAATTAAAAGTCATAAAATGACAAAATACACCAAAATGAAATAAAAATGACAAAATTAATCAAAGAATTAATTTCAAAATTATTTTTGATTAATTAATTGACCAATAATTTAATTTTTAATATTTTAATTAATGACATAATTAATTAAAATGAAAAATTAAATTAAAAGCCATGAAATGATAAAATGCACAATTTTGATTAAAAATAATGGAATTAATCAAATAATTAATTCCAAAATTATTTTTGAATAGTTAATCAACTAATAATTTAATTTTTACATTTTAATTAATGAGATAATTAATTAAAATAAAAATTAAATTAAAAAGTCATAAAATAAGAAAAAATTCCATTTTCTAATCAAAATGACATGAAATTAATTAAATAATTAATTCTAAAATTTGAAAATTTATAATTTAAATAATAAAATTTGAAAATTTTTATTTAATTAATTAATTTTAATTAATTAAAATGAAATTAAATAAGAAAGGGGGGGGGGGGTAAAATGACATTTAACCCTTTAAAATCAATTACGACATAATAATTGATTTTTCAAAAATTTTAAACCCTCTTATGACATCATGATGACCCCATATACGTTTTACATAACCTATAAGACTCATTAAGGATGAATTAACTCATAAAAAGACTCATGATGATAATTCTCATTAATTGAGAATTTTTTCCTTAACCATGGTTAAAGCAAAAAAAATTACATTTTCATCATTAAGAGGAGATGAGGTGTCACTCCCTCATGCAACCTCAAGAGAGCTTATGGCGACTCATTCATCACCTTACCTCTTAATTAATAGGAGAGAACATAAATTTGCATCATCCGCACATCATAAGGTAACATCATAAATCAAAATTTGAAAATCTAAGGAAAATAAGGGGCATGTGTCATCCCCTCATGAAAATTTAAATGAAGTGGAGAAATATGAAGGCCTTAGCTTCCTTGACTCATCAATAACCTCCCCTCTAGCCAATAGGGAGGAGACAAAATAATCACATGTAATTTGGGGCTCATTACAACCATTGGAAGGCAATCATTACCATAGCATGGGAATGAGGAAAATCTAGCTTATTTGGCTTCTCCCCTTTGTTCATTGGTAGGTGCTAAAAATTTGCATGAGGGAGGCTGATCCAATGCAAAATGAACCAGTTCCAATCACCTCCCAAGTCCCCCAATGGGTGAGGCCATGGGAAAATCGAAGCCAACCACCATCTCCTTCATCATGGCTAAGTAGGGTAGTTAAGCATGAAATTGCTCAACCTATCAATTTCATAGCTGAAACCCTACTGCTATGCATCAATAGGAAAGTTGGCAACTCCTTCAAATCATCTTAAAGCTCAGCCAAGCCTTCCTATAGCCATTGATGGCTATAAATAGCGCAAAATCTGAGAGGAAGAAAAGAGAGAAAAAGTGACCCATAACTCTCAAAATACTGCTCAAATCCTCTAGCTTTCAACATAAGAAACCTTGCTAAGGACCTTAGAAATCCATCCCAACCAAAATCCAGCCCTCAGCTAGCCCCTAGGCTCCACCAAATGAAGCCAAAAAAGGCTACCTGAAAACCCTAAGCCAAGGGAGGGAGAGAAATTTGCAAAATTCCATAGAGTGCTCCAATCCAAAAACTTCCTACATGAAATTTATTGCTTAGGACCAGAGCAATCAAACCCAACCAAAGTTGAGCCATAGAACTGACCCTATCAAGCCAATTTGGCCTAAACTAAGCCTAGATTGGAATTGAGCCATCTTGTCAAAATCTCCCACCAAGACTTGGTATAAGTCCAAATTGGAGTGACAAAAATTTCTTTGGGACCACAAGAGGCTGATCAACAAATTCCATCAAGCTCAAACTCATTGTGGCCAAGGTATGGATTTTTTATTTCAAAATAATTCATAAAGTTGGAAAATCATGGGCTAAACTAGTCCAAAAAATCATGATCATTGTATAGATGTGATCTACATCTCCAGATGATTCCACATGATCAAAAATCACTCAATTCTATGGAGAAATGAGTGAGATATTGACCCTAGAAGTTGGATGGTTCGAAAATTTTCCAAATTAATGGGATTAATTCTTAGCCATCTGTTCCCGTGTTTTGGAATGGATGACGCTGATCAAAAGCCGTCGTGTTTGCTGTCCTGATCCGCGCAGCGGATCTTCTCGCCGTTTAACGGTACGAGGACACTTGGCAGCCTCTGGTAATTCTGGAGCCATTTTAATTCCAAATAAAATAAAATAATCGAAAATGCATATCTTTTTACACAGAGCTCCTAAAAATAAAATAAAAAATACCTATGGAAAGCTCTTGAAGAGCAGAAAATTATGAAATTAAAATCATAATTTTATTCTCTGTATTTATTTTTTAAATAATGCAATACTCTCTAGACTATTTTAATTGTTAAAAAATATTTACAAATTAGAAAAATCTGAAACTTTGGGGAATTTATCTTCATGCCATTAGGGATCTTATTTGATTTTTCCTAGGACAAAAAATGCCTTTAAGACCACCTTCTAATTTTCAATACATTTTGAAATTATTTTAAATATTAATTATAAAAAATGAAAGTTAAAGAAAATAAAATTGAAAATGGTTAGAGAATTTAGGGTGACTGTCATTAACCCTAAAATGACATTTCCTAAGCCATTAAATAATTTTAAATGACATTTATAAATTAAGGGCAAAAATTCATTAAAAATTAATAATTTAAACCTTAAAAAATCTCCTCTTCACCCAACTAGGTTCATTTTCTCAATGGAATAGAACAAAAATTGAATCTAACTTAGAATAGACATAAGACAAACCCTAATCAGGTCTAAAACACAAAAGTAGACTTAATTAGACTTAATTAATCAATTAAACCCTAAGACATTAAGGTTTGATATAAAAAACAATACTTAATTAAGTTTAAAGACAAAATTAGACTTAACTAACCATCTAAACCCTAATCACATTGGGTTTAAGACATAAACAACTCTTAATTAAATATAAAGACAAAATTAGAATTAATTAACCATTTAAACCTTATTCAAATTGGGTTTAAGACAAACAATCCAAAATTAAGTTTAAAAGACAAATTAGACTTAATTAACTATTAAAACCCTAATCACATTAGGTTTAAGACATAAACAACTCTTAATTTAGTTTAAAGACAAAATTAGACTTAATTAATCATCTAAAACCTAATTACATTAGGTTTAAGACATAAATAACCCTTAATTAAATTTAAAAGACAAATTAGACTTAATTAATCTCTTAAATCCTAATTACATTCGATTTACGACATAAGTAGTCTTTAATAAAGTCTAAAGACTAATTAACCATATAAACCTTAATTATATTGGGTTTATAACACAAGTAGCCCTTAATTAAGTTTAAAGACTTAATTAATCATCAAAAACCCTAATTAGACTTAAACACTCATTAAGTCTAATTAATCTAATTAAACCTTACATAACAAGGTTTAATTAAACCATAAAACCTAGTTAAACTTAACCCTGATTAAGTCTAGCTAATCTAATTAAACCTTACACAACAAGGTTTAATAAAACCATAAACCCCAATGAGACTTAACCCATAATAAATCTAATTAATCAATTAAACCTTATCCACATTAGGTTTAATTAACCTTAAACCGATTAGACTTAACCTATATTAAGTCTAATTAATCAATTAAACCTTACCCAAATTAGGTTTAATTAACCTTAAACCAATTAGACTTAACCCATAATAAGTCTAATTAATTAATTAAACCTTATCGAAATTATGTTTAAATAATCCTAAACCAATTATACTTAACCGATATTAAGTCTAATTAATCAATTAAACCTTACCCAAATTAGGTTTAATTAAACTTAAACCAATTAGACTTAACCCATAATAAGTCTAATTAATCAATTAAACCTTATCCAACTTAGGTTTAATTAACTTAAACCAATTAGACATAACCCATAATAAGTCTAATTAATCAATTAAACCTTACCTAAATTGGGTTTAATTAACCTTAAACCAATTAGACTTAACCCATAATAAGTCTAATTAATCAATTAAACCTTACCGAAATTAGGTTTAATTAACCTTAAACCAATTGGATTTAACCCAAATTAAGTCTAATTAATCAATTAAACCTTATCTAAATTAGGTTTAATTAACTATAAACTAATTAAAGAATGATCAATCTTAAAATAACTCAAACATAAAAAAAAAGTTGAGTTCAACCCACATGGAACTTAAGTCAACCATAAGTTTAAGGTCAACCTAACTTGAACCTAACTTAACTCAAATTTAAATCAAACTTGAGTTCAACCCATATCGAACTTAAGATTAAGTCTAGGTTCAACCTAACTTGAACCTAACTCAAATTCAAACCCAAATTTAAATCCAACCCACATTGGATTTAAGTCAAAATCTAGATTTAACCAGACTTGAACCTAATTTAAGCCAAACCTAAACTTAAGTTCAACTTAAATTGAACTTGAGTCAAAACCTAGGTTCAACCTAACCTAATTCAAAGCCAGACTTAAAATCTAACCTTAGGTTCAACCTAAACTGAACCTAAATCGACATAAACCTTAGGTTCAACTTAAACTAAACATAAACCAAAACCTAAAATTAAGTTCAACCCACATTGAACTTAAGTTCAAATCTAAACCATATGTTCAATCGAACTTGAGCGTAAACCAAGATATAAACCTTAGGTTCAACTCAAATTAAATATAAATCAACATACATCTTAAGTTCAATCCAAATTGAACCTAAATAGACATAAACCTTAGGTACAACCCAAATTGAACCTATATCAACATAAATCTGACATTTCAAACAAAAATCAATATAAATCTGATATTTCAAACAAAAATCGACATAAATCTGACATTTCAAACAAAAATCGACATAATCAACATAAATTTGATATTTCAAACAAAAATCGACATAAGCAACATAAATCTTAAATTTCAAATAAAAATCAACATAAATCAACACAAATTGATATTTCACATATAATTTGACATAAATTAACACATGCCGACATTTTAAACAAAATTTTGACACGAACTGATAATTCAAATAAAATTGACATACACTGACATAAATCAATATTTCAAACATAATTCGCAATAATTTGACATCAAATTTAATTTTGACCCAAATCAAACTTAGCACGACATAAACCGATATAATTCTTATGTTCGACCCAAATCGAGCTTAACTCAACATAAACCGACATAAGTTCAACCAAAATCAAACTTAGCATGACATAAATCGACATAATCCTTATGTTTGACCTGTATCGAACTCAACATAAGATGACATAATCTTTATGTTCGATTCATATCAAGCTTAACTTGACATAAAATTAAACAAAAATCAATACAAAACCCCAAATAAAACTTAAATTGAAATAAATTAACATCAAATCCAAAATCAAACTCAAATCAATATAAATCGACATAAAACCCAAAATAAAATCTAAATTAAAAAAATTGACATAAAATCTAAAATTCAACCCAAATTGACGTTCAAGACAAATAAAAAATTAAACATCAATTTAATTAAATCTAAATCGACATTTCAACCAAACTTGGATATCCGACAACTCTAAAACAACAAACATTTTTACTAGGTGATTTAAACATTTATATGACATTATTTCTGAAAATGTTTTCTTTGCAGGATGAAGATAAGTTTCGTTTAGATTTTCTTTGCATGTTATAGGGTGTGCTAACTTTGTTTTGCAAAACTTCGAGGACAATACATGACATAAATGGACAAAAAATAAAACTAGAACTTTTAGTTTAGCCACAAAACCTAAACTTTCAATAAACAACAAAATAAAATATGACATGACAACAATAACAACTGGACTATTAGGATAGTCATAAAACAAGAAAACAAATTTGACAAGAAAACTAAACATTGATATGATATTAATAAAACAATATGACATCGATAACAATGGAACAGTGACATGATAAGTAAATAAAAGACAAAATAAAAAAAAAACACCGACATTAAACATAAAAAAATACCGACATTGATAACTATTGATATGTCATTGACATAACATCAAAACAACGTCATCGACAAATGACACCGACATTGACAAAACAAAACATCTTTCGGGATTGAGTACTGATATTATATCCCTCATTCATAGAAAACCTCCTACAAAACAATTAATTTAACATTAATCAGAAGTTTTCTTAGATGATTGTCTAAGATGTAACTAACTATAGGGGCCTGCCCTTATAGGAAATTTAAGGACTTAGAACTCTGGTTAGTCAAAATCTTCAGATGAGTTTCTCATCTTCTTTCTCTCAATCTCTATTGTGATCAAGCCCCTTTTTCTTCACATTTACCTAAGATTTTCGACATTAAAGTCTAGGGAGAATATAAATTAGGGTAATAGATAGAGAGAGAGAGAGAGTGGAGACTCCTTGACAATCGACATGATATGGGAACTGACGACGACGACTTGTGGCAATCCGCCACCGTTAAGAGAGTGGCGACTCCACTGGGGATAGAGTTCTTCTTCTCATCTCTTGTTAATTTTACTTGTTTCCTAAAAATAATAAAAATTATATATGTTTTTCCAGTTCATAAATGAGTCTGTGACATTCTTGTCCTCTTTATAGTGAAAGTGCAATGGGATCTCCGGATTCATTCTTTTCTTACCTTCAAGACTTTAACACTCCAGTAAATGAAGACATTTATTATTATCAGAATGATTTTGATTTATTTGATGAATTTGACTTTACACTAAATGATCCATATCATACTGATAAACAAACTTTTAGAGAATTCAATCTACAGCCTTATGAGGATTTTGTTAATTTTACAGAGGATTTGTCCCAAGACATCCTCATGGATCAAAACACCTTAGAAAAAATGGAAATTGACCAAAAGGGTAAAGCGGTTTGTGATGACCAAGACAACATATTACCTTCTACATATAAAGTCGGATCTTGTTCCAGAAACATACCTAAATTCAACGAAGAAATAAAAGACATCCGCTTAAAAGAAAGAAATGGAATAAAAATGACAACTTCAAAAGTCCTGGATTTCAACAAAATGTTTTTGAAAATCCTTCTTTCTGAAAAGAAAATCGATATATTCCAATACCAGTTGAATACACTGATAATATATTCCAACCTAAAAATTCTCCATCACTTCATGTTGTATATTCTGTATTTAAGAGACTAGCACGAAAGGAAAAATGTTCACTCTCTCGATTATTGAGCAAAATGGTTTGTGCAGTCTCCAACACCATGAAACAGAGAATTTTGGCAATGAAGAATCCAAACTATCAAGAAATTGTCTATCAGTCCCCAACTAATGAACATTGTGTTCGAGTACTAGTAATGTTAAAACTGGGCCCGAGAATAAAAGATGTGATAGTCACAAAAGATAAGGCGAAATATGATGAACTGATATCAGAAGCAGAAAACACAGCTGCTAAGATGTCAGATCTGGTCCAAATGTTACAAAAACCAAATTGTCCTTACACACAATACAATACATCACCTGGAAGTTCTTGTCCTGTATTTAGAAATAATGTATGAAAATGAGGATCGTCAGAAAGAAATTCGGACACTGTAAGCACACCCAAAAAAAATTAACAAGAAAGGTCTTATGAAGAACATTCTTCAAAATCATTTGAAGAAAGACTAAAGAAATTGAAAGAAGACATTAAGCAATTTCTAATGTGGAAAAAGGGAAATTCTTCAGATAGTTCTAGTGGAAATATTGCTAAAATTCATATGGTAGAAACACGATCCACTACTGCAACACTGGAATTAAGTGAAGAAGATATGACAAAATAACTAGGAACGGTTATCCGACAGCGAGACAAACAAATCAATCTTCTTGAGCAAAAATTAGAATAATTAATGACAACTCTGCAACATCCACCAATTAGCTCAGTACCAGCTGTTGAAATTGTCAGACCAGAAGCAATACACTTTCTAGAAGACAAAAATGAACCTATAGAGATTGAAGAACGCACACAAAAGAAAAAGGAACCCACTCAAAGCGGAATTCCAAACAAAGAAATCACACAATTAGTCGAACAAAAGATAAAAGAAACAATGGCACAAGTAAAAGCCGGATCATTAATTCCAAAAGGCAGGCCTTATCTGGAGGAATTTGATTCTATCTAGTACCTAAGGGTTTTGTCCCTCCTGTTTTCAAAATGTTTAACGGAACCGGTAATCCTCATCAACACCTCACACATTTTAGGGCTAGTTGTTGTAATGCAGGTGGAAATGATGCTCTTTTATTTTGAGAATTCGTTAATAGTCTTACAGGAGTTTCCTTTAAATAGTATGCAGAGCTTCTTAACAGATCCGTAAAAACTTTTGTGGAACTAGAAAGCTTACTTATTCAATGCTATGCTGGTGCCCAACACCATACGACAGTTGGTGACATAGTGGTTGAAAAGAAAAAACCTAGAGAAAACCTAGTGGATTATATTTTTCACTGGAGAAACCTCAGCATGAAATGTGAACCACAACTTCAAGAGCAACATGCTGTTGAAATATTACTTAAAATATTCATGGTCCTATAACATTCATGCTTAAAGGTTTTACAATCAGGACATTTGAAAAATTACTCAGTGAAGCTAAGAAGATGAGTGTAATGGAAAATATTAAAAAGACAAATTTCGTCAAGACATTTAAAAAGAAGTCAAGTAAAGCAGCGGATAAGGTTAAGCAGATAATACAAGTCTAGCCTGAACAAAATAAACAACAAAATCAACCGTCACAACAGAAATCTTCTCAGATCCAACAACCAAATTCAGCACAAACGAATAAGAAAACAATGGTTGAATGAATGAATAAGGAATATACATTCAAGACCGAGGCCATTTGCAAGATATTTCGAAGCCTATTGAAAATGCCAGAATTTAAATTACATGATGCTTGGCCATAAAATTGAAGAATGTTTTGTCTTCAAAGATTGGCTAGAGAATAATCTTAACGAAGGGAATATAACAATTCCAAAAGAATATAGGAAAGAACCATGAAAAGGTTCAGTTAATATGATTTCAATTGAAAAACACGTTCCCGATCATGACAAACAAGATAAGAATAACAACACTTCATAGAAATCTACTGAAGATTCCCCTTCAAAACTGCCAAGAAAAAGAATAAAGAAAGAAAAAGAATTAGAGGTTATCCTAGGATAGGGAATACTATCCCTTTTATATCGACCACTTTTCATAATCCTATATCCTCTACTAGGATAGTTGAATCGGACAAAGGGAGAAAATCCCTTAAGCCGATAACTCTGTATGACTATCTTTTTACCACTATGGAAAATAATAATATTTATAATTATGTTTACATTTTGTCTAATTTGGATGATACTACTGAAAATAATAATTTCAATCCTGAAGACAATACTCAAATCGTACACTAAACTGACCAGTTTAATGACAACCAAACTGATATTGATATTGACCCCGACGATGATATCACACTCTTATTGTGAGAAATTCCAATTTCCATAGAATTGGAATCTTCAAACTTAGACACGAAAGAATCAAATGAAAAATCAAGGGAAATAACTGAAATTAGTCTACAGAGTGGGAAATTTTACCTCCCAGAACAACTCCACAAGAAAAAGAAAAACAAATAATAACGAAAAACAAAATTATTCCTTCAGAATATTCACAAAATGATAATCCTCATAACAAGGTGGATTATAATGTATTAGCCCACCTGAGAAAATTACCAGTAAAATTAACCATTTACGATACTCTTATACTTTCAAAAGAAATGAGGGAATCATTGATAAAAGCCCTTATGGACCCAGTTATTTGTTCGACTCAACTTACTAATATTACCCAAAAAGAGGCTGACTCATTGGAGGAACAAACAAAGATTACCTTTTCCGATGATGACTTATTGCTTGGGACGACCGAAGACATTTGTCTTTTGTACATTACAGTAAATATAAATGATACGACACTCTCATGTGTTCTTATTGACTCAGGCGCCTCAATCAATATAATGAATCTAAACACTCAAGCATATTGGATATTAATGCATGTCAACTATCAAGGGATACAATGATGCTATGAGAATTCAACTAACGGGGAGAACGAGCCCTAAGGTTAATAACATTACTCCTAAAAATGGACGATTTGATAACTACGGCAAAACTCCATATAATTGATTCTGACACTTCCTTTAATGAACAGCTTGGTAGACCATGGTTCCATGAGCATAAAATGGTTCCATCTTTATTACATCAATGTATAAAATATTTGCAGAATGGACAAGAATGTTGCATTATGGGAGATTTACAACCATTTTCGGTGCATGAAATCGGGATACATGAAGATGCCGCATACTATACCACAATCAAACAAATAATACTTTCCAGAGAAGAGATGGTGAATATTAAAGAAAAAGACATCAAAAAGAAACAAGAAGACCCTTTTTCAACAAAGACAAATGATAATAATTTCCATCAAACTCGCACTCGAGGTGAAGGCCGAGGATGAGGGCGAGGGAAACAAAATCCAATTGTCAAAATGGAAAAGCCATCAAAGTTCAAAATTCACCTGGACTCCGAAGATGACATAAAAAGAGAATTGACAACGAAGATTTCAAAAGAACCTCAATTCATGATACTTCTTGAAGAAGAAGACAAAGAAAAATAATTTGAATCTATGTATGATAAAATCAATAATTATATACAGACTATGACTTTAACTCCAATATCTATCCCTAGAATTGAAGATATAGTGGTCAAAGAGGTATATAATGATAACGTGAAGCCAATTAAGTTTAGACTTGGCTCTTCCTCTTCGTCTAATCTTGAAACTGATGTAAAATTAGATGATGAAAATGTTTTGAAATCATTAAATATCCCTTTTGAGTCGTATTCTCCTTGGGCACAAAATTTTGTTCGAAAAAGTTTATCAACTGCATAATTGTCTACAATACAACCCGATTTCATTAAAAAAATGTGGAACAATAAACAAAGTCCTAACTCCAAACAAGACATTAGGTTTGGCACCGTGGAACCTTTAGAAGATACAGACTTTTGCCTAGTCATTACTGAAGATGATGACTTTGAACAAACAATAGATCTTCCAATTGAAAATGCCCCACCTAAATTGGAAGAAGAAATAAAATCGACAATTGATGAATTAAGAGAAATAAATTTAGGGACTGATGAAAACCCAAAATCAACTTTCATTAGTTCATTCCTTAATGACACGGAAGCTAAGAAAATCATTCAATTGTTAAAAAAATATAAAGACTGTTTTGCCTGGACTTATGACGAAATGCCTGGGCTAGCCCCAGAAGTTGCGGTTCATAAACTTGGAATAAACCAAATTGCAATTCCTATCAAACAAGCTCCAAAAAGGATGCGTGTTGAAATAGAGCAACAAGTCATCATCGAAGTCAAGAAACTAATTGAAGCTGGCTTCATATGTGAGGAAAATTACCCGACATGTCTGGCTAATATAGTGCTAGTAAAAAAGAAGAATGGACAAATTAGAGTATGTGTGGATTTTCGAAATTTGAATAAAGCTTGCCCAAAGGATGATTTTCCTTTACCATTCTCAGAACTAATGATAGACATAGCATCCACACATGCCTATTTTCTTTCATGGATGGATCATCAGGACATAACCAAATTAAAATATTTTTGGAAGATGAATCCAATATAGCCTTTAGAACACCCATAGGCATATACTGTTACAAAGTAATGCCATTTGGATTAAAGAATGCTGGTGCTACATACCAAAGAGCTATGAAACAAATTTTTGACGAACTTATACATAACCAAGTCGAAAGTTATGTAGCTGATTTGGTTGTTAATAGCAAACAAAAAAAAATAATCATGTGTACGATTTGAGAATTATTTTCGATCGATTATGACAATATAGTCTTAAAATGAATCCTTTAAAATGTGCTTTTGGCGTTACTTTAGGGAAATTTATATGATTTGTTGTTCGACGTCATGGAATTGAAATTGATCCTTCTAAAATAGAAGCCATCCTAAATATGCCCCCTCCTAAAAATCTAGCCCAATTGCTGTCTTTTCAAGGGAAATTGGCATACATACGACGATTTATATCTAATCTTTTTGGCAGATGTCAACCTCTCACTGCTTTGACTGGAAAGGAAACTAAAATCTTGTGGATGACAAATGCTAACAAGCCTTTGATGACATCAAAAAATATTTAATAACACCTCCTATTTTAACAGCCTCTGTGCTAGGAAAACTTCTGATACTTTATACTGCTGCACTAGACAATTCTCTTGGAGCATTACTAGCCCAAGTAAATGACGGTGTGAAGGAAAATACATTATATTATTTGATTCATTGTTTACTCTCAGCTGAAATAAGATACTCGATAATTGAAAAGCATTGTTTAGCTTTAATCTTTGTGGTTCAAAAACTAAGACACTATATGCTATCTCACAAAATAACCCTTATTTCATGGGTTAACCCATTACAATATTTAATGTCACAACCCAAACTCTCTGGAAGATTAGCAATATGGGCAATGATATTACTCCAGTTGAACATAACATTTGTACCATTACGTGCTGTCAAAGGACAAATCTTGGCAGATTTCTTAACTGTACACCCAATTCCAACTGGATCACCTCTCAATAATGATTTACCTAATGAACAAATATCAGAAATAAAAAGTTCAAATGTGCAACGATGGGAACTATACTTTGATGGAGCATCATTTGTACAAAAAGATAAAGATAAACAGACAATTATACCAGAGAAAGCCGGGGTAGGATTAATTTTTGTTGCCCCAGACAAAGCGATGATGCCATTTTATTATCATTTAATCGAACCCTGTACAAATAATGAGTCTGAATATGAGGCACTCATAACTAGTTTTGAGTTGACAATATTAATGAAAATAGAAAGCATTGATATCTACGGAGATTCTCAATTGATTATCAATCAAATTGCTGGCAAATATAAAACTTTGAAACCTCGGTTGGAACAATATTTCTATTATACTCTGAAATTACTTTAGCAAATTCTTGATGTGACATTTTTCTTAATCCCGAGATGAGATAATTCTTTAGCAGATGCTTTGGCAAAACTTGTAAAAAATTTGCTTGACCAGAAGAAGATGACATCCAATTTCTATAAAAGGACGACAAGTTCTTTCTCAAATTGACATGAACAATTTGCACAAAATTGGTGAAAACATGTGACAATAATTAACGAAGGAAAAGTTGATTGGCGACAACCGATTATTCAATATCTAGAAACTGGAAGGTTACCTAAAAACACTTCTATTGCCACTCAAATTAAACAAAGAGAATTATCATATGCTCTAATAAATGATGTCCTTTATAAACGATCGTTTGACTAAATGTGGTTAAGTTGCTTAAACCAAGTTGAAGCTCAAGAGATTGTTAAAGAGGTCCATGCAAGTTTATGTAGCACACACTAATCTGGACCTAAAATGAAAATAAAAATAAAAATGATGGGATATTATTGACCGACAATGATGACTGACTGTCTTGAAATTGCAAAGAAATGTCATCAATGTCAAGTACATGGAGTGGTCTTACATCAACCGCCAAATGTATTGCACCCGACTATTGCATCCTGGCCATTTGAGTGCTGGGGTACAAACATGGTGGGCCCTATAGACCATCCATCATCTAAAGGCCATCGTTTTATCTTGGCAACTACTTATTACTTCTCTAAATGGGCTGAGGCAATACCGCTCAGAGAAGTTAAAGCATAACAATTTCTCCATTTCTTCAAAACACATATTGTCTACAGATTTAGGATTCCTCGGCTTGTCATATCAGATAACGGACTAGCTTTCAAAAATACAAAAATCAATAATTTTGTCCAAAGACATGGAATAGATTGGAGATATTCTACAATCTACTATCCTAAGGCCAATGGTTTAGTTGAAGCCTTCAATAAAACATTTGTACAAATTTTGAAAAAGACATTGACAAACAGTCCGAGACAGTGGCATGAAAAATTGATAGAAGCTTTATGGCTTATAGAACTATATACCGAACACCAATACGGTCAACACCATTTGCTCTAGTATATGGTTCTAAATCCATTTCACCACTTAAAATACAAATTCCCTGTCTCCGAGTTGATATCGTAAACAAAATCACAGAAGAAGAAAATGTTAGACTATGACTTGAAGAATTAGAAAGTTTAGAAGGTAGACACTTACAAGCTGAACAAAACCTTGTATTCTATCAAGAAAAAATGACACGAGCTCATGATAAATTAGTTCGTCCTAGGACATTTCATGTTGGGGACTTAGTTTTAGTTCTTCGAAGACTATTCTTGTTTACCGCAAGATAGGAGGAAAATTTAAACCAATATGGGAGGGCCCATATGTAATTGAAAAAACATATTCGGGGGGATCTTACCAATTGGTAGATTATCACAGAGAAAGAATTTTGCCCCCAATTAATGGGCTCTTTATGAAGAAATATTATGCGACATGAAACAATGACTTTTCTATGAACTGGAAAAATATTATAAAAAATATATATAATAATAATAATTTTTATTTTGCTCTTTGTGTAAATTTGAATTGGTCTTTTGCTTACTAAGTATACACTTGTAAGCATAATTTATCCTTGAAAATGAAATTTAGTCTGACATATCACCCTGTTATTTACAGAAAGAATGCCTGAAGACAGACTATTTTTCACATTTCCAAATAATATGACTTTTGCCTTTGACCGCCGACACATGGACGAGGGGGCTAGAATTCATTTCAACTTTGATTTATTGCAAGTTGAATCTATATACCACATGAATTACTCTATCTGGTTAACCATAATGAGATTAAGATACAAACGCCTTTGATAGAATTCAAACTCCGACAACCCGAGGAGTGTAACTTTAAAGTTAGTAACAACTCAGACGAGAAAGAATTTATGACTACTTAAGTACACGAATTACAGAAGCCTCTGCATCTGGTATAAAAGATATGACAGCAGGACTCACCCGATCACAGAGATGGAACTGTAATTAATGGTTGAAGCATCAGAAATAATTACAAGAAAGAGAAAACATGGAGGACATTAGCCAGTCAAAATCTCAGGCCATTGATACTCCATTCGAGGAAATTTACTTTGCATCGGAGATGACAAATCCAGACTTTGCAAAAAAAAGCCAGGAGGAAAAGGTAGTCATCACCTCGTCCTCACCCATATGTAGTCAAAATCTGAAGGTGTCAGGTAGAGAGGTTGACAGAAAAGATCACTCTAGAGAAGAAGCACGGCGAATTCGTGCTATTGAATGGACTACCTTTGAACAATATAAGAATATGAACAAAAGAAAAATAAATATTCTGGATGGTCTTAAACTATTCACCAAAATATTTGATGATGACGAGCAGGTCGCTATTATTGATCATGTAATAAAAGCCCATAACCATGGTAGGGCTGGACATCTTAAAAAAAAGACATATTCTGAGCCTAATAAATGGATCTGTGGCAAGGACAGGCAGACCATCCAATATGGGTGCTTGTTGACCTCATTTTTGATGAGGTCTTCCCTTCTTCTCTCTAGTATTTAAGATCTAGCCTTAGGCTTTTCCTTTGACTATCTTAGAGGACTAGAATTGGGACCCACCTTTTAGAAATTCAAACCACTTCTAAACTCCCTGCAAACTCCACAAACTTGACTATAGACCCCTAATCACCCAGAGGGTTGAAATCAAATGTGGAAGTTTAAAGGATGAGTTCATATAGGACTCTTTGGCCTTAGGACTACCACAGGTAGCACTGATGCAGTGAGGGGGCTGACTTACACTACATTTATACACTACATCTACACACTTCCTAAAACTACACCCATACCCAACTTGACCTCCGACTCATGTAGGTGATTCGCATGGATGGTCCTTAACCACTAAGCCCTTGGGTAAGAGGGTTAGGAACAACATAGTGAATGCCTCAAATGAGTCCTTTCATGGCTCATATGGGCTTGAAATGGTTTCATGGCTCAACCAAAATGATTTCTTTCCACCTAAATTCACCCAATCTCCAATTTCCCAAATTTTCAATTTT
This sequence comes from Papilionanthe hookeriana x Papilionanthe teres, assembly GCA_022702705.1. NCBI lineage: Eukaryota > Viridiplantae > Streptophyta > Magnoliopsida > Asparagales > Orchidaceae > Papilionanthe > Papilionanthe hookeriana x Papilionanthe teres. The sequence continues at coordinate 175,054,425 of CM040422.1, forward strand.
TGACCCCGAGACCCTACACCTACTTAAACCTACCGAAAACCACTGAAATTACCCAAATTTTTGCAAAATTTCCAAATTACCCAAAATTTTCCAAAATCAATCCCAAACATCTCCACATCACTCAAATTGATCATCCATACCCAAAAATACCAAAGATTCCAAAAATACCCCCAATACCCTCCAAATACCCAAAATACCCTTCTTGGCCTAAAAATCCAAAAATTCAAAAAATTCCCAGAAAATTCCAGAAAATCCTAAATATTCCCAATTTCATTTTGTCCAACTACACCATGGGTCAATTTTGTCAATTTACCCTACTTTTGTCAAAACCCCCAAATTGACCCATTTTAACCCAAAGTGAACCCGATGTTAAACCAAACCTATCCAATTGACCCAAATTCTGGTCCAATTCAATTCTAAACTTCAATTCAACATTCCCAATACCAATTTAGACCAAATCCAAGTCCAATTTGATTGATATTTGGATCCAATTTCACTTTGGGCCTTAAAGCCCAAATTTGGACCCATGACCCAAACTTAGCCCAAACTAACCCAATTCAACTCCAATTAACCCCAAATCTTTTCTAAACCTTCCTTAACATCCCCATAAACAAAACACTAACATGATTTGCCCAAGATTTTGACCCAAACCCCACTCAAATTCAACCCAAAATCAAAAAGCCCAATTTTCACCTAAACCCAGAACCTAACCCAAATAGGCCCAGAACCTCAAAATCAAAACCCAACCAAAGCCAAAACCTCTTTGAAACACTCCCATAAACATTTCTCAACATTTATTTTACATCAATTTTAACCCTAGCCCAACATTGGCCCAAGTTAGCCCAATTTGACCTACATTGGCCCATTTACCAAATAAACCCAAATTAAACCCAAATTCAACCCAATTCAAACCCAAACCACCTTAAATCTATTTCAAATTATTCATGAAACATCCCTAAACCAAAACCAACAACTATTTGGCCCAAACTTTTACAAAAATTCCCATCCATGAACACATCCTTAAACTTAAAAGCCCACTTCCCTTAAACCTTCTTAAAAACCCATCTTCATTAAATTTTAAAAGCCCAAATCATCCTAAAGCCCACATGACACTTCCCCTCATCATCCATTTGATCAAAATCACCCCTAAGTTTCAAAATCATCAATTAAACCATTCCAAATCAAGCCACATGTCAAATTACCCCCTAAATGTCAAAAATTTCTAAAACCCTTTTCATGAAACAAATCAACCTTTTCCCAAGCCAAATGAAGCCATGAACAAGCCATTCTCAAGCCACATGAAGCCATGAGGGCTTTGACTTGTCATTAGTCCATTTATGGCAAGAAGAGGGGTTCTTTCTTAAACCTCCTTTAACCTTTTTTTACCTTAATCATGTCGCACACTAAACCATGTTTAGCCACCTCATCATGGATGGAGACTTCACCACTCCTTCTAAGCTGACCTAAATGATTCCCTCAGCTCAAAATCAGAGCTTGGAAGGGTGCACCAAGCCCAAAATGGTGGGTTGACCCAAACCAAGCCAAAGTGAGCCTTCTCCCATTCCATTTAAATCAAACTCCTTTACACATGTCAAACCTCAATTGACTACACAAGCTTCCAGCCACGACCCACCTGAGCTTGAGGGTGACCTGACCCTGGCCGGCCGGCCACCCAGTCGCCGGAAAACACCATGCCCGAAACCTTGGGAGGAGCCAAATTTTGGAATTCCACCTTGCTTGAGCTGCCTCACTCCAAATGGCCATTGCGGCTGTTCTTCTCCTCACCGAGCCGGTGATCCCAACCATTAAAATCCCTGGAGAGCCTCCGGCCATGCCTATTTAAACCCCTCACCCTCTCGGCCAAAGGAGGTGCTTGAACGAAACCTTAAGGAAACTGCGCCAAAATCACTCCGGATCACTCTCCACACATAGAGCACTTGATCCCAGGTGAAATCCCCCTGCCATTTCTCCTCTGTAAGCTCGATTTCGAGTTGAAATTCCACCCAAAACCGAGGACACTTCTCCACGGTGAGCCAATTCTCAAATTGATTGGCTCTACACCTTCACCGGACCGAGGAAGGTGTCCACCAGCAAAAGCCCCATCTCCGAGGCCACCCGGTTGCTCCGGCCTCGAAGCTTTGTGATCGGGCTTGGTCGAAATCATATCCGGACAATTCCCCGAGACCGGGAGACTTCATGCGGAGCTTGCCGGGACCCGATCGAAGGTGCAACAACTCTCGGATTGAAGCCACACTTCTACGAGCCAAGGTATGAGCTAACTCTCCATCCCGAAGCTTACGGAGATTCTCTATTTCGAATGCCTTAGTTTCAATGCATGTTAGCCGTATAGATGTGTTCGTCTCTTCGAGACGAATCCGTAGAGCATAAGAACATGAAAATCCATTGAGTATCGAGTGAGATATTAGGGATTTAGTGTGGACGGCTATCGGGTGAGGACACTTGGGGACGATGAGCGGATGCCGAGTCCATTCGATACACGCGCGGACGAACGGCTCGGATGGCGTCGGACCGGGAAACGGTGCGAGAACCGCGGGGCCCGGGCTGCTGACTCCAGTGGCGGCGTCGAATGGGAGCGCGCCGCGTGGCCTTTCGGAGCTGCCGAGGATGCGGCGGCGCCGCGTGGATAAATAGAAAATTAGGGTATTTTCTTATTTATTTAATTCACTAAACTTCAAAAATTCATATCTACGTGTAGGAAAATCATAAAAATAAAATAAAAATACCCTCTTGCTCGGTGAACGAGAGGAGAATAATGTGGAAAAGAAATCATTTAATTTCATCGAATATTTTATTTTTTATAATTTATTTACTCTCTGCATTATTTTAATTCTCCATGCATGCATACAATTCACCATGGCATGAGACCATAGGGCTTTTGAAGCCTGCGAATTTGGGAACATTCCCTGAATTTTCCAAAGTCGGAGGCCATCCTATGAAGAGTTCTTGATTTTTCAAGTTCGGAGTCACTGTTTTGAGTATTTTAATTCCGGTAAATAGCATGTTATGAAATAAATTCTAGGAAAATTTGGTGATGTTGCTTATGACCGAGAGAACCCTAGGAAAAATAGGTTTTGACTTAGTTCATTTAAAACAACCCTAATTGGCTTAAACACTCAAAATAGGTCTTCAATTAATTAGAGTTAACCAGGCATCAAATTGACTTGAAATCAATTCTCCACTGACCTTCAGGATCAGAGGAACCCACCATAAAAATTTGAGGTCGATTGGACTTGGTTAGCCCCACTAATTGGGTTGATTAAGCCGCTTAGCCATTTTAAACTTTAAAAATTCATAACTTTTAAAATACTTTTTAAAAATTCACCAAATTGATTTTGGAGCCTCTCTGATATCAGGGGAACCTAAGAAAATTAAAATTTCAATTTTCTGAAAAAGTTGATTTTTAATAATATTTTAATATTTTTAATAATTGAAAAATAATAAAAATCACAAAAATAATAAAATTCACCAAAATGTCACATTTTGAATTTTAATCACTTAGGAACAAATCCCACATTTTTCCTAGGTTTATTTAGTGAGATATTGAATTTTAAAGTTTTAAGGTAATTTTAAAATTAAAAAAATGTATTTTCTAGCATTTTCACTAAAATAATTATAATAAATTATAGAAAAATCAGAAAATTGCAAAATTTGCTTCTCTGGTTTCCTTGATATCAGAGAGATTTTTGAAAAATATAAAATCCATTTTTCAACATTTATTTTATTTTTAAAATTAATTAACACTCCAAAACTCAAAATAATTATAATAAAAATAATATAATTCAAAAAATCACCAAAATTGGTCCAAGTGCTTCTCTGGTCATTAGAAATGTCCACTAATTTTCTTAAGGACAGAAACTTTCCTTTGGTCATGTTATCAAATTTTCCTTGAAAATCTCTATTTTCCACCAAAAATAATTATATAAATAAATTAAATACAGAAAAATCATATTTTCTCCTCTCATGTCTTTATTGATATATGAGTGAAGTCACATAAAAATTTCAAGTTCATTTGAGTTCAATTTAGTGAGTTATGAAATTATTAAGCTAAAGGGGTAAAATGGTAATTAATCTTTTAACCCTTAATTAAAACTTTAGGTTTAATAAAAAATCAACAAGTAAAATATTTGATCTTAATCTGATTTGGATGATTGAAATTTAAATAATTAAAGGGTAGAAACCCATTAAATAATTTTAAAATGATTAAACTTCAATTAAATAATAGATTAAATTTGGAGGAATGATAAATTGGGATTATTAAAATAAGGGATATTTATTAGGAAGAGATTTATTCTTTAATTTAAAAAATCCCTAAATTAATTATATCATTAATACTCGATTTTTAATTAAAATGATAACTCAAATTTAAAATATTAAAAGACTTAATTAAATTATTAAACTCTTTTAAAATTTTAATTAAAATTAAAAATAAAGTAAATTAAAGATAAATTAAATTAAAATTAAATTAAATTTAACAATTAAATTAAATTAAATTAAATTTAATAATTAAATTAAATTAAATTAAATAATTAAATTAAATTAAATTAAACAATTAAATTAAATTAAATTAAATAATTAAATTAAATTAAATTAAACAATTAAATTAAATTAAATTAAATTAAATAATTAAATTAAATTAAATCAAATCAAATTAATTAAATACCAAATCAAATTAAATTGAACTATGTTAAACTAAATCAAACTCAATTAAATTAAATTAAATTAAATATAAAACAACTTGAACAACTTATTCCAATTTAAACCCTTTAACTTAAATCAAATCATTTGAATACCGATTTACCCTTGAAAGTTTTAGTTATCATAACTCCTAAACAGAACATTAAATGAAATGTTACTTCACTTATAGGATATTCGAATGTCATAGTTCAGCTGAGCGAGATAACAATAAAACTTGAAATTCTTGGACGATTAATTCATTTGTATAATTAAATTTATTTGGACTTAAAACAATCCTAGAAATATTGAAAAGATGTTTAAGATTCCTCTTAAGCACTTCCTCGATATGATAGGACATTTATAAGTACAATTGGGCTTAATCGTTCTTTGATGAAGAAAATCGTCCTCGAAGCAAAACACGAGAGAACACTAGACGTCTAGGGAATGACTAGGCTATAGGATTAGTAATTTGGTAGAAAACCATAACCCTTCCCTTAGTCTTACTAGGAACTTGCTTAAATATTCTAATTGTGTTTTAAGTGCGGCTTGGGATGACGGGAAGACCCTCAGGGTACGCTTTTATTTTATTGCGATCTACTTTCTTGCAATTTACCTTCTTACGATTTATTTAACTTGCATTGCACTTACTTTTTCTTGCATGATAAACAACGCGTTGCATGAAAACCCACACCTTTAGGATAGACCCTAAAAGCTGAAACCAAAACTAAGTTAAAAGTCATTGCAAGATAAAATTCACCGCCACAACATTTCAAAATATAAAACAACTCGAAATTTAATCACGAAACGGAACACAAAACTACGATTACAACTAAATTAAAACGTCTGTTGGATGATCGGGAATACCTCGGATGATGTAACCTACGTGTTGCTAACGGGATTTCCCACGGTCTAAATGAAAGTGTGGAACTCATTCGGTTGAGTTTAGCAAATTCATCCGGACTAAGTGAATCCGATAAAAATAATGATGCGGAAGGATGGAACCGTGGGATCTTAACCGGTGTCGTTATAATCAACTTTAAGATTTGTTTTAATCGAAATAAAAAAAAAACACTTGGAAATTAAGACTTCTCTAAACCAAAACACTTCTCTCATACACTGATTTATGTTTTCTAAAACTAAACCTCTGCAACAACCGGGAGCTTGGAGCATGGTGGGCGACACGGCTATCGTCGTCGGCAAAACTTAAACCTACTTCGACAAAATCTTCTTAGAATTAAAACAACAAAGCCATAGGATTTCGAGGTAGCTTGCTCAGTGCAACATAAATCCTCGACTCTTCGTTAGGCATTTGCATTGCAAATTAAGCCCTAACCGGTCTTAGGATTCCGAGGTAGTCGTCCGATACGACATAAACCCTCACATCTTCTAAAGTTATTTGTTTGATTTTATCATACAAATATAAGCCCTAATTAATTAAAATTAGCAAGATTGAAATACTAAATAAACATTAGGACTTTCCTAAATTCGAAGCCAAACAATAGGATAGTCGGGAAATTACCGAAGTTCACTTCGAATCGGTAATTTCTCCTACCTCTCTTCCTTTGGATTCACGAAAACAAAATGTTCCAAAATTTGATCCATTCCCTATTAAAATTCCAAAATTCAATCTTTGAAAACCTTAAACTTTGAAATTCTTGAGAGCGAGATTATTGGTTATTATCGAGAGTTTTCTTAGGTGATTCCCGTCACTTAAGATGTAATTAACTATAGGGGCTTGCCCTTGTAGGGAATTTTAAAGAACCCGAAGTAATATAAACCACTGTTTAATACTTTCATATTAAGCGGGGGAATTTGTCGGCTTATAAAATTGGTTCGCAGACCAAACGGATGTCACTAAAACTTCTAGTTTATTTGATCGAGCCCCACCCTCGAGCGGTGTGTCTATCCTTAGGGATAGATACACGGTTTGTGGTGCGGTGCTCATTTATATAAACTATTTGGGATGTGAGATCGGTTTAATCTCATATCTTAAAACTTTCAAATTTAAAATTATTTTCAAAGTCAAATACTATTTTCTAAATTATATATATATATTTAAATCAAATTTAAAATTTAAATTCGCCAGACAACTTACGTTAGGCGCCCCCTTTTAAAATACAATACAACCTAAAAATATGCCGACAACTTATGGCGACTCCGCTGGGGAGTATTCCTCTCTCCATTATAATCAAATAATTCTGCTTTCAAAAATCGGTAGTGTATCCATGTCCCTAATGGATCAAACTACCCTTCTTTCCGTTGGAATACTATGTTCATTTCTATCTTGAACGAGTATAGCCAACATTCTCTCGGATTTAGGAGCCATTTGTTTAGACACCCCTAAACGGAGAGGTTCGAGATCCTTTTACCTCATTTACGAGGTGGGGTGGACCCCGATAGGTGTTAGTTTAGGAGTGATCCTTCGAGTCGGGAAGTCTTGCTTAAGACTTTCTTTTCCTTTCCGAATCGGATTCCTTACCTTCTCTACACCTTTGAACATTCCGTTCTAAATAAACAAACCCTCTAATAAGTGATTCTTTTAACAAATGATTCTTTTTTATAAATACATGAACAAAGAATGAGTTCGGACTCTTTTCGATTCCTTTCTTTTCGTCCCGAAGAAAAGAAGCATAACTTGGGATCGACGACCGAGTCTACCTTGCGAGAAATGGAAGCCCCGAAGCCGATTTTTCCTTCACCAACGGATTTGGACTTCGTCGTCTATAAGGATGAGCTGCCCGACAATGGGGTCATCCGATTTGGACGAGGATTCGAACTACGAACGTCGAGGTCACCGACGTCTCCCTCTTTGCAGCGACAAACAAGGTATCCGAAGCGAGGAGCCACTGCGCCGAGTTCGACCTTAGGTCGACCCAAGAGTTTCCTCCCTGCAAAGGGTCCGGACTAGGAGGAGTCTTGCTTGTCCGCGGGAGGAGCCGTTCTCACTACCCCCATCTGGTCTAGTTGTTTCGCACCTACCCCGACTTCGCCAAATCGAAGGGGAAAGGAATCCGGAACTATGATAAACCTGTATTCTCGTGGAGGGTACGGATCTTCTGTAAGACCTTCGTCTTCGAAATCGGGTCCGGTTCGAAGATTCCTTCGCCGACAAAGACCCAAAGAAGAAATAGAAATAGAAGGATCGCCGGGAAGCCGGAGCTGCTGAGATTGCCTTCCGGAGGAAATTCCGGAGTTGCCGGAATATACACCGCTACCGGAATATACACCACTGCTCGACTACATACCACTTTTGGGAGGAAGCGGGTTCCATCCCCTCTCCGCCGCGAGAGGATGAGGAGAATGTTCGCAAGATTGCTTGCCACATTACCTCGACCCGCATACTACAACGATAGCCGCAAGAAAAGAACTAGAACTACGCCGTTTGCTCGACTGCAAACTTTGGTAGAAAAGCTAGCAAAGAAGGAAAAGCCGCCCGTGTCGGAAATTCTACGAAGGATAGGACGGGTGCCGGTCAAATCCCGTCTTGGGCCCCGAGTAGAGCCCGTCGTCATGATAGAAAAGCCGAGCAAGAGAATGAAGGCTAGCCCGCCTGTCGTAGTATCGGGATTACGGATTAGGGAGGATACCACCTTCGAGCATTTGACGACGGATCATCCGGTCCTAGACCTTCTGCTGCTAGAAGGATGGTGTGGCGTCCCACTACGGGGCGGTTGAGATTGAAACGGCGGCCGAGAGAGAAAGTCTCGCCGGGAGGCTTGAATCCGAAGAAGCGCTCTTTGCGATGAAGGGGACTCGTGAAAAAAGGACCCGGCAACCATCGCATGACAACCACAGAGATACAAGAAAGCTCCGCTAGAAGATGCCATGGAAAAGTTGAGAACCGACATCCGACGGTTGGCAAAAGAAAGAGAAGAAAAGTTTGGAGATGAGATCGACTCATCGGAATTCATGGACAACGAATATGCAGAAATCAACATGGTTGAGACACGAGCTTCATCATCTTCTCAAGGTGCTCCTGCGGCCGCGAAGAGAGGAGCCGGGCCGATGAAGAGACGGCTTCGGGAAAAGGACGACACGATCGCTCGAATGGCGAAGAGGATGGAAGAGATGGCCATAGCTCGGCCACTCTCCAAAGTCAAGTACAACCACATAGAGAGACACCCCCGAAGTCATTCACATCGTAGACGGAGGGAAGGAGATTACATCCGTCGATGGGGATGACCGAGTTGAAAAAGGATACAACACGAAGTATGATCCACGAAAAGGATATCAAGAACTTGGTAGAGGAGCGGATGCGAGAAGCCCTAGCACAATCGAAGAACGGGACATCTATTCGGACGGGTAGACCTTACCCGGAAGAATTCGACGCTGTCCGATACCGAAGGGCTTCGTACCACCTCGTTTAAGACCTTCGATGGAGCCGGGAACCCCCGACGGCATGTTGCACACTTTCGTGTCGGTTGTTGCAATGCCGGCGGGAGCGATGCGCTACTCTTCCGACGGTTCGTTAGCGATCCGTCGGGGATCGCCTTCGGCTGGTATGCGGAGTACCCAACGGATGCCGCAAAGACATTCTCGGAGCTAGAGAGCCTCTTCATTAAGCGATTTGCCGGAGCTCGGCACCACATCACTATAGGTGATTTAGTGGTAGAGAAACAAAGGCCGAATGAAACTCTAGTGGATTACATACTTCGATGGAGAAATTTAAGCATGAAGTGTGAACCACAACTGCAAGAACAACATGCGGTCGGCATCTTGCTTAAAAGCATTCACGCCCGATAGCACTTCTCCTCAAGGGATTCACTATTAAGACTTTTGAGAAGTTGTTAAGCAAGGCCGGAAGCTTGCAAGAAGAGGCGAAGCAATTAAGTTTTGCCGACAAGATGGACAAGCAGAAGCCGGTGAAGACTTTCGAAAAGAAATCTGGGGTCGTTGCAGCAGTTGACAAAGGCAAACAACCGATGCGAAATACCACCGAACGGCCGCGAGCAACCACAACAAAATTACCGGCAACCCCGGTCCGGCTATCGGTCGTCTCCGCGGTATGAACAACCGTCTCGTCCGCAACGTACATTGAGGGAGCTTCGAGCGAGAGAATATCCGTTCAAGAATGAAGCGATACCAAAGATGTTCCGTAGCTTAATGAAAACTCCAGATTTCCGAGCTGCGCGAGCCCAAAGACCGAGAGGAAGTCAACAAGAAAGGTGATCCCAACTTTTGCCCCTACCATCGGATGCTTGGGCACAAGATAGAAGACTGCATTACCTTTAAAAGTTGGCTCGAATGACAACCTTCGGAAAGGAAATATAACAATCTCGAAGGAGTACATGAAGGAACCCCGGAAAGGAGGTTCCGTCGATGTTATCTCAGCCGATCCCGTCATTCCGATAGATCCCTATGCAACCAACGATGGATGGACTACCGCACAGGACGAGATCTTCGAAGAAGATTTTAGACAACATCCGAGCCGCCGGTGCGAGCTTCGATTCGAGTTCGAGACTCGTTAAGCCGAGTACTTATCACTTGCGATAGAAGAGCCACCTCGACGGGAGACAATCGAAGAGAAGAAGAAAATTGACGAAGAAGAGGGGACCGAGATTCCTAAGGCTAGACTAGGGGCTGCTTATCCTAGGATAGTTGTTTCGATTCGGGGAGAAATCCCTCGAACCTCCGATTTTGTATGATTATCTGCTCACTTCGGTGGGATCATATAATGATAAGGGTGATGGCGTTGGCTACGTTTTGATCGTTTCTAATGATTACGTAACTAGCGACAATCCGGGCGTCGATTTCGATACCAACAACAATTCTCAAATCATACAAGATCTCGACGATCAAAATGACGAAGAAGACATCCATCGAGGAGGCTACGAGAGCTCGACAAGCAACGGCTCTATGCGTGAGTTTCGAGGAGCTCCGGTTACGATAGAGTTAGAGCCTTGATTTGGAAGATAATCCGGAAGAGCCGGTCATTCCGATTCGGGAGGAGACACCGACAAACTCAACACTAGATTCGGAAGAAATTACGAAGTCAACCTAAGAAGTGGAAAAGTTCTACCTCCAAGAATGGGTCCAAAAGACAAAGGAAAGCGGTGGTTGTTCAAGAAGAACCAACCCCGGCGGAAGACATACCCGTTCGAGAAGAAGCCGAGACGCATGGAAACAAAGTGGACTACAACGTGCTAGCCCATCTTAGGAAACTACCGGCGAACTAAGCATTTACGACGCTCTCATCTTATCAAAGGAGATGAGAGAAGCTCGATCGAGGCCTTACTTGATCCGGAAATTTGCTTAGCTCGAATGGCCGGAGATTCCTTAGATGAGGTTTGCTCGTTAAAGGAACGACGAGGTGTTACCTTCACGGACAATGACCTACTACTTGGGACGGTAGATCACGACCGACCGTTGTACATTTCGGTTACAATTGGGAAGTTTACGCTCTCCGGAGTATTGGTGGATCCGGGAGCATCGATCGATATAATGAGTCTTCGAACACTAGCATACTTGGAAATTGATGCTCGTGAGCTCGAGGCCGACAAAATGTTATTAAGAGGATTCAACCGGAAAGGAGAAAGAGCCCTCGGGTCAATAACGCTGCCGATGAAGACCGGTGACTTAGCAAAGACAACCGCAAAATTTCACATAATCGATTCGAAACGTCGTTCAACGCTTTGCTTGGGCCGACCATGGATACATGAAAACGGGATGGTACCATCATCTCGCATCGGTGCATCAAATATTACGATGGAGGGGAACGAGTGCATCAAAGGCGACTTACAACCATTCTCCGTACATGAGATTGGGATCCATGAAGATGCGACTTATTATGCACCACCAAAGAAAACAATCTTCTCCGGAGATACCGTAACAAATAAAGCAAAGAAAGTTCGGGACAACGAAGAACTACGAAGTTCTAGTCCAACGATCACTCACCACTCCCTTCCGGCGAGATGGTGAAGGTTTCTCCACAACTCGCATCCGAGGTCGAGGCCGGGGACGAGGCCGTGGTAGAGACGCTAGGACAATTGGACAGAAGAAACCAGCCATCAATGTTGATTGGGAAGATAGTTCTGAAGAGGAAAAAGAAATCAAGCAAGAAGCGGCAACAATAAGTCGAAAGAAGCCGCAATACAAGATCTCCCTCGAAGATGAAAAGAACGAAGAATACAAATCAATGTACGAGAAGATTAACCACTATGTACATCACTATGACCCTAACCCCGATCCGATCTAGCAAGATCGAGGGTATGGTGGTCAAAGAGGTACGTAGTGACGGTGCAAAGCCGATCAAATTCTACCGCGGTGCTTCTTCCTCCAAAGCCGAAAATAATGTACAATTCGAAGATGTCACTTCATCGGAATTAATGGAATTACCTTTTAAGTGGTACTCTCCACGTGTTCAAAATTTAATTCAACGTGGTTTCTTACCTCGACAATGGACGAAAGGCCGATCACAACATTTTGAAAAGTTATGGAATAACTCCGGTCGTCCACCCAATTCAAAGTATGGACTCGGATTCGGCACGGTAGGGTCGATTGACGATACTGAATTTTGCTTGGTTGTTACTTGCAAGTCCAATGAAAGCTGCATGGAAACTACGGACGAACTCGAAGATTTACTAAGTGGAGACGCTCCACAGAATTCGAAGAAGAAATTAAATCCACGATAGATGAGTTAATGGAAGTTAACTTAGGTACTAGCGAAGAGCCTAGACCTACCTTTGTTAGCTCCTTACTCAACAAAGAAGACTCCAGAAGAAATAATCGAGTTATTAATGGAATTTAAAGACTTGTTTTGCTTGGAGCTACGATGAAATGCCGGGATTAGCCCCGAGGTTGCGAGTCCACAAGCTAGGAGTGGATCCTACTTCGTTCCGGTCGGACAAGGTCCCGGAAGAATGCGTCTAGAAATCGAACAACAAGTCATAGCCGAAGTTAAAAAGCTAATAGACGCTAAATTTGTCCGTGAAGAACAATACCCGACTTGGCTAGCCAATGTAGTGCCGATCGAAAGAAGAATGGTCGGATCGGAATTTGTGTGGACTTCGGAGATTTAAACAAGGCATGTCCAAAAGATGAATTCCCTCTACCGATTCCGGAGCCGATGATCGATATTGCTTCGACACATGAAATATTCTCATTCATGGATGGATCTTCGAGGATACAACCGGATAAAAATGGCTCCGGAAGATGAAAAACTTACGGCATTCGGAACGCCGATCGGAGTATTTTGCTACACGGTGATGCCATTCGGATCGAAGAACGCGGGAGCGACTTACCAAAGAGCAATGACAAGAATTTTTGATGATCTCATCCACAATCGAGTCGAGTGCTACGTTGACGATGTCGTCATCAATAGCAAAGTAAAGGAAAACCACCGTATGATTTGAGAATTGTTTTCGAACGATTAAGACAATTTAACCTTAAGATGAATCCCTTAAAATGCGCCTTCGGCGTCACCTCCGGAAATTCTTAGGATTCGTTGTCCGACATCGTGGAATTGAAATCGACCGGAGAAGATTAAAGCTATATTAGAAATGCCGCCTCCCAAAACCTTAAAACAATTACGATCTTTTCAAGGGAAGCTGGCATATCTTCGACGCTTTATCTCGAACACTGTCGGGTAGGTGTCGGCCTTTCTCGGCACTAGTTAAAAAGGACGCCAAATTTATTTGGGAAGAGAAATGCCGGAAGGCCTTCGAAGACATTAAACAATATTTAATGACACCTCCTGTCTTAGCGAGCCCCGGTCTCGGGTAGACCGCTGATACTTTACACCGCGGCTTTAGATGACTCTCTCGGAGCCTGTTAGCCCGGGTCGATGATGAGGGTAAAGAAAATGCTCTTTACTACTTAAGCCGTCGTTTACTTCCGACGGAAGTAAGGTATCCCGCAATTGAAAAGCATTGTTTGGCCACGATCTTCGCCGCTCAAAAGCTCGGGCACTACATGCTTTCTCATAAGGTCAACTTGATTTCGAAGTTTAATCCATTGCAATACTTGATGACTCGTCCAACACTTTCCGACGGACTTGCCGGATGGTCGATGATATTATTGCAATTCGATATAACTTTCGTGCCTCTCGCGTGCCGTAAAGGGACAAGTCTTAGCGGACTTTCTCGTAGCACACCCTTTGCCGACCGAATCTCCTCTCGATGACGATCCGCCGGATGAACAAATAATGAACCTAGAAGACCTTGACGATCGACGTTGGGAATTATATTTCGACGGAGCATCTTCGGCACACAAAGACGAAGAATCGCAAGTGATAGTGCCGGTAAAGGCGGGAATCGGGCTAATCTTTATAACACCGGAGCGGGGGATGTTAAGATACTCCTACCACTTGACGGAACCGTGTACGAACAACGAAGCGAATACGAAGCCCTCATAACGGGATTGGAATTAACTATTCGAATGGGGATAACGGACATCAACATCTACGGGGATTCACGGTTAGTCATTCAACGGATCGCCGGACGAGTACGAATTCTAAAGCCAAGACTCGAACAATACTTCCAGGTATGCCATACAAGTTGTTGGAACGGATTCCAAATGTAACGATCTACGAAGATTCCCGAAAAGAAAATGCTCTAGCGAGATGCTTTAGCCCGTCTCGCAAAAGAATTTGCCTATTTGCAAGATGAATCGGTGGAAGTGTCGGTTCACGGACGTCGGGTCCTATCACGACTTGACATAGACATGATACACAAATCGGAAGAAGAAAAAGAATCGGTTGCGGCGGTGACGGAAAACACGAGAAGATTGGCGACGGCCATTGATGAACTACACTGCAAACAGGAAAGCTACCGGACGATAGGTCGCTGGCCCATCGAATCAAGAAAAGAACTCCGTCTTACGCATTAATAAACAACACATTATACGGAAGGTCTTTTGATCGAATGTGGCTAAGGTGCTAAGCGGGTCCGAGGCCCGTGAAATTGTTAAGGAGGTGCATTCGGGACTGCGTGGCGCTCACCGGTCGGGTCCAAAATGAAGATGAAAATTAAAAGACTGAGGTACTACTGGCCCTCGATGATGACCGATCGCATGAAAATCGCCGAAGGCCGTCACCAATGCGAGTGCACGGAGTGGTTCTACACCGACCTCCAAATGTGCTTGCACCCGACAATTGCGTCGTGGCCATTTGAATGTTGGGGCACGGATATAGTGGGTCCGATAGAACCACCATCTTCAAAAGGACATCGCTTCATTCTTGCGGCTACAGATTACTTTTCCAAGTGGGCGAAGCGAGTTCCACTTAGAAGTGAAAGCACACCACGTCTTGCGGTTTTCAAGAACCGAGTTGTCTACCGTTTCGGAGTGCCGCGCGAGATCATCTCGGATAATGGGTCGGCATTCGAAGCACACAAATCAACAATTTTGTCGGGGAGACACGGAATCGGCTGGCGATACTCGACAATTTACTACCCAAGAGCAAACGGCCTCGGCGAGGCTTTTAATAAAACTCTCGTTCAAATCTTAAAGAAAACCTTGGACGATAATAAGAGAAATTGGCACGAGAAATTGTTAGAAGCCTTATGGGCCTGCCGGACAACCTTCGAACTCCTACTCAAGCTACACCTTACGCTGCTGGTGTATGGGTCCGAGGCGGTGTTACCTTTAGAGGTTCGGCTTCCTTCACTCGGAATTGCGATGTGCAAACAAGATCATGACGAAGAAAACGCCGGACTACGACTCGAAGAATTAGAAAGCTTGGAAGGGAAAAGACTTGCAGCGCAGCGAATTTAGAACTATACCAAGCTAAAATGGTTCAAGCCCATGACAAAGCTGGTCCGCCCAAGAACCTTGAAAGTTGGTGACTTAGTTCTCGTTCTCAAGAGACCTATTCTTGCACACCGCAAGATAGGAGGAAAATTTGAACCCACTTGGGAAGGACCGTTTGTGGTTGAAGCGGTATACTCGGGAGGTTCCTACCGGCTAGTGAATTGCCGGGGAGAACGACATATGCTTCCGATCAACGGACGATACTTGAAAAATATTACGCTACACGATGTTTCGAAGGAATGAATTCTTCATCCACTAAGAAACACGGGTGAAAGTAATTACTTGTGATTGGGTCCGAACCCAAAAATAATAAAATGTGCTAAAATAAATAAATAAATGATAATAAAGTTTTCCTCGTTTTCTTCTCCGAATCAAAGTCCCTTTTCGATCTTATCCTACTTCATTCCCGCTAAAATATAAGAATAATAAAAATGTATCTTTAATAAACATTTTCTTAATGTTCTTGTTCTTAGTACAACCCCGATCCTTTTCCTTGTCTTTTCGCGAGGAAATGTCGAACGGGCGGTTGGTCTTGAACTTTAAGAATGGCGTAAGCCTTGCACTCGATGAAAAGAGGGTGAAAGATGGAGCGATAATCGAGATTGACTCGGATTTCGCACCGAGCGGGCTTACGATACGAGGAAAGTGGCCGGGTCCCGGTTAGCGAGAAGAAGCTGCCCGGACGGACGAGTGATGAAAGTGGGTGGCCCAAGCCAACAATCCAACAACAAGAAAAGAAAAGCAAACACCGAAGAAGACAAGAAAATGAAGTCCGTAGTCGCTACGGCGGAGGGCGAGCTTGTCGGCGCCGCGCCGCAGAGATTCGAAGTTCGGAGAGCTACTCTCACGGCCACGCAACGAAGAAATAAGAATCGCCGTATCCGTAAAATGTTAACAAAACTAGCTGCGGACCGGCGCGACGAGACAGATTACTACTGCGCTAGTACGTACACTTCGAGGACACCGGTTCACCGGGAACTCGAAGAAAGGAGGCCGGCTCCTAGAATAATAGAAAGAACCGGGGAAATCTCCGGAAGATCGGAAGGAAGAAGGCTACCACGCCACCGGATAGAACCACCGGCGGTGCATGACCTTGTTGCGGAAGCAACCTCGGGGGATGTCCCGACGGGCATCATCACGAGGAGCCGAGGTATGCGAGGGGAACGTGAAGGGATTAAACCATATATCCCACAATATGTCACAAGGCCTCGCCATCTGCGGATCATTCCGGAATACGAGCTGGAGAGGATGCGGAATGTTGAAAAGAAAACTTTCGAATACTTCGAGAGAATTAAAGGAAGAAGAATCAACATACTAGAAGGCCTCGAGCTACACAGCAACGTATTCTCGGAGTATGAACAACAGCAAATCGTGGATTGTATCCGGGATACGAAAAGAATGGGCCGAGCGAGGCCGCTCGAGGGAAAACACATACTCGGAACCCCGGAGATGGATGCCGGGGAAAGGAAGAATCACAATACAATGCGGATGCTTGCTACAACTTTCTTTGAAGACGGGAAGGGAAACCCACCGGGAATACTCCGTCATGGGCAAGTAGATCCGATGCCATTAGTCATCAAGAGGATGGTAAAAAGATTGATAACATGGAGGGTACTGCCAGCAGATTGCATACCCAATAGCTGCATTATCAACATCTACAAACAGGGTGACTGCATACCCCCACATATTGATCACCACGACTTCGTCAGACCTCTACGCACGGTCTCTTTCCTGAATGAGTGTAACATCATGTTCGGATCGACCTCCGGATAGCGAGCCCGGGTGAGTTCCGAGGGCCGGTAAAGATACCTTTACCGGTGGGTTCCGTCATGATACTTGCGGGGTAACGGAGCGGATATCGCAAAGCATTGCATACCGGGAGTGCCGGTGGAGCGAATCTCGGTTACTTTCGGGAGGATGGACGACGAGCAAAATACCTTACCATTTCCGGCCGGACCCGAGCTAGAGAACCTCCGGCCTTACGAGCTGTGAGTTACATGGGAAATATCACACCTCCAACGTACATCCGGTCGGCATCCTTGCCAAGGATGGCTTGGAAGGTGATGTTATTGACCATGTACCTCACTATTCGAACAAGGATTTTTGACGAGATGATTCTTTTGATGGATCAACAAAGATCATACACGATGCTGTTTGGGTCTACATGGATTGTATGAAATATATTCCGGATCGAGTTGTATGATGTATTTTCAACATGATTGGAATGAAAGTGACCATGTCGCGTTTTTGGCCTTCACCTCTTTTGTGCAAATTGATTAGGAAACGCCATTAAAGTTAAATGAACTTCGAACAAAGAACGAGAAAAGAAATAAAAAAAAAGAGAATAAAAGAAAACTTTCTAAAAAAAAAAATCCGAAAAATGACAAATACCAAGTTCACATGAACATTAAATAAACAATAAAATAAAATTTGAACCATTAAAAGATAAACGAAATCAACACAAATCTCAAATTTCATCCTTCCAAACTTCAAAATCAAATTTCATCTTTACAAATTTCAAATCAAATCCTCGATCAAATTCCAAATCCGATCTCGATCAAGTTTCAAACTTGATCTTCCAAATTCAAATCAAATCTTAAATCAAATTTCAATCGAGTTCAAACTCATCCTTCCAAATTTCCAAAATTCCGAATTCAATCTTTCCAGGCTTCAAGTCTCAATCAAATTCAAATTCAAACTTTTGGGTCGAGGATTTTACATCCAAGACTGCACTGCTTTAGGATTATTTTCCTATTGCACTGAAATACATCAAATTCAAACTTTTGGGTCGAGGATTTTACATCCAAGACTGCACTGCTTTAGGATCCTTTTCCTATTGCACTGAAATACATCAAAATTCAAACTTTTGGGTCGAGGATTTTACATCCAAGACTGCATTGCTTTAGGATTATTTTCCTATTGCCTTTGAAATACATCAAAATTCAAACTTTTGGGTCGAGGATTTTACATCCAAGATCTGCACTTTTTAGGATTATTTTGCTATTGCACTGAAATACATCAAAATTCAAACTTTTGGGTCGAGGATTTTACATCCAAGACTGCATTCTGTTAGGATCCTTTTCCTATTGCCTTTGAAGTACATCAAAATTCAAACTTTTGGGTCGAGGATTTTACATCCAAGACTGCCTTTGCTTTAGGATTATTTTCCTATTGCACTTTGAAATACATCAAATTCAAACCTTTTGGGTCGAGGATTTTACATCCAAGACTGCCTTTTAGGATTCTTTCCCTATTGCCTTTGAAATACATCAAATTCAAACCTTTTGGGTCGAGGATTTTACATCCAAGATTGCCTTTGCTTTAGGATTCTTTCCCTATTGCCTTGAAATACATCAAAATTCAAACTTTTGGGTCGAGGATTTTACATCAAGACTGCATCTGCTTTAGGATCCTTTTCCTGTTGCACTTAAAATACATCGAATTCAAACTTTTGGGTCGAGGATTTTATATCCAAGTACCTGCTTGCTTTAGGATTATTTTTCTATTGCACTTGAAATACATCAAAATTCAAACTTTTGGGTCAAGGATTTTACATCCAAGACTGCCTTGCTTTAGGATTCTTTCCCTATTGCCTCTGAAATACATCAAATCGAATTCCCGGGGTTAAGGATTTTACATCCGAGACTGCATTGCTTTAGGATCATTTCCCTATCGCAATGAAATACATCAAAATCAAACTCTTAAGGTTAAGGATTTTATATCCAACACTACTTTGCTCTGAGATCTCTTCTCATTGCAACGATTCAATCTAATCAATTCAGTTTTCTTTCGAGGTTGAAGATGTTACATCTAAAACCTCAGAATTCCAATTTTCATTTCAAATCAAATCCTTCAAATTAATTTTGACAAACTTCGATCTAAATTGAAACTCCAAACTAAAATTTAAACTCACACATCAAAGCTTAAATTGAAACAAAATAAAATCTAAGTCGAAATTCCCCGGATCATGTGATTTGGGATTCACCTCCTTTTCCTTTCCCCGGCGAGAGTTCGAGAATCTCCGGTTTCGGAGATATACTTGACACTCCCCGAGCGAAACTCTTCTACTTCGTCCTAAGTTCATCACTTGGACATACGTGTTGGTTTTGTTGATCGCTTCGGTCAACACCAATACGCGCGGTGTGCTCCGTCAGCTCACCACACCTATTGGGGGTCCATTTGTTGACCTCATTTTTGATGAGGTCTTCCCTTCTTCTCTCTAGTATTTAAGATCTAGCCTTAGGCTTTTCCTTTGACTATCTTAGAGGACTAGAATTGGGACCCACCTTTTAGAAATTCAAACCACTTCTAAACTCCCTGCAAACTCCACAAACTTGGCTATAGACCCACTAATCACCCGGAGGGTTGAAATCGAAATGTGGAAGTTTAAAGGATGAGTTCCTATAGGACTCTTTGGCCTTAGGACTACCTACAGGTAGCTCGGTGCAGTGAGGGGCTGACTTACACTACATTTATACACTACATCTACACACTTCCTAAAACTACACCCATACCCAACTTGACCTCCGACTCATGTAGGTGATTCACATGGATGGTCCTTAACCCCTAAGCCCTTGGTAAGAGGTTAGGAACAACATAGTGAATGCCTCAAATGAGTCCTTTCATGGTTCATATGGGCTTGAAATGGTTTCATGGCTCAACCAAAATGATTTCTTTCCACCTAAATTCACCCAATCTCCAATTTCCCAAATTTTCAATTTTTGACCCCAGAGACCCTAAACCTACCCAAAACCCTTGAAATTACCCAAATTTTTGCAAAATTTCCAAATTACCCAAAATTTTCCAAAATCAATCCCAAACATCTCCACATCACTCAAATTGATCATCCATACCCAAAAATACCAAAGATTCCAAAAATACCCCCCAATACCCTCCAAATACCCAAAATACCCTTCTTGGCCTAAAAATCCAAAAATTCAAAAAATTCCCAGAAAATTCCAGAAAATCCTAAATATTCCCAATTTCATTTTGTCCAACTACACCATGGGTCAATTTTATCAATTTACCCTACTTTTGTCAAAACCCCCAAATTGACCCATTTTAACCCAAAGTGAACCCAATGTTAAACCAAACCTATCCAATTGACCCAAATTCTGGTCCAATTCAATTCTAAACTTCAGTTCAACATTCCCAATACCAATTTAGACCAAATCCAAGTCCAATTTGATTGACATTTGGATCCAATTTCACTTTGGGCCTTAAAGCCCAAATTTGGACCCATGACCCAAACTTAGCCCAAACTAACCCAATTCAACTCCAATTAACCCCAAATATTTTCTAAACCTTCCTTAACATCCCCATAAACAAAACACTAACATGATTTGCCCAAGATTTTGACCCAAACCCCACTCAAATTCAACCCAAAATCAAAAAGCCCAATTTTGACCTAAACCCAAACCTAACCCAAATAGGCCCAAACCTCAAAATCAAAACCCAACCAAAGCCAAAACCTCTTTGAAACACTCCTATAAACATTTCTCAACATTTATTTTACATCAATTTCAACCCTAGCCCAACATTGGCCCAAGTTAGCCCAATTTGACCTACATTGGCCCATTTACCAAATAAACCCAAATTAAACCCAAATTCAACCCAATTCAAACCCAAACCACCTTAAATCTATTTCAAATTATTCATGAAACATCCCTAAACCAAAACCAACAACTATTTGGCCCAAACTTTTACAAAAATTCCCATCCATGAACACATCCTTAAACTTAAAAGCCCACTTCCCTTAAACCTTCTTAAAAACCCATCTTCATTAAATTTTAAAAGCCCAAATCATCCTAAAGCCCACATGACACTTCCCCTCATCATCCATTTGATCAAAATCACCCCTAAGTTTCAAAATCATCAATTAAACCATTCCAAATCAAGCCACATGTCAAATTACCCCTAAATGTCAAAAATTTCTAAAACCCTTTTCATGAAACAAATCAACCTTTTCCCAAAGCCAAATGAAGCCATGAACAAGCCATTCTCGAAGCCACATGAAGCCATGAGGGCTTTGACTTGTCATTGGTCCATTTATGGCAAGAAGAGGGGTTCTTTCTTAAACCTCCTTTAACCTTTTTTTACCTTAATCATGTCGCACACTAAACCATGTTTAGCCACCTCATCATGGATGGAGATTTCACCACTCCTTCTAAAGCCGACCTAAATGATTCCCTCAGCTCAAAATCGAGCTTGGAAGGGTGCACCAAGCCCAAAATGGTGGGTTGACCCAAACCAAGCCAAAGTGAGCCTTCTCCCATTCCATTTAAATCAAACTCCTTTACACATGTCAAACCTCGATTGACTACACAAGCCTCCGACCACGACCCACCCGAGCTTGAGGTGACCTGACCACTGGCCGGCCGGCCACCCGATCGTCAGGAAAACACCATGCTCGAAACCTTGGGAGGAGCCGAATTTTGGAATTCCACCTTGCTGAGGCTGCCCTCACTCCGAATGGCCATTGCGAGTCGTTCTTCTCCTCACCAGAGCAGCTGATCCCAACCATTAAACTCCCCTGGAGAGCCTCCAGCCATGCCTATTTAAACTAATTCTCCATCCCGAGCTTCTGGAGATTCTCCATTTTGAATGCCTTAGTTTCAATGCATGTTAGCCGTATAGATGTGTTCGTCTCTTCAAGACGAATCCATAGAGCATAAGAACATGAAAATCCATTGAGTATCGAGTGAGATATTAGGGATTTAGTGTGGACGGCTATCGGGTGAGGACACTTGGGGACGATGAACGGATGCCGTCCATTCAATACACGCGCGGACGAACGGCTCAGATGGCGTCGGACCAGGAAACGGTGTGAGAACCGCGGGGCCCGGGCTGCTGACTCAAGTGGCGGCGTCGAATGGGAGCGCGCCGCGTGGCCTTTCGGAGCTGCCGAGGATGCACTGGCGCCGCGTGGATAAATAGAAAATTAGGGTATTTTCTTATTTATTTAATTCCCTAAACTTCAAAAATTCATATCTCCGTGTAGGAAAATCATAAAAATAAAATAAAAATACCCTCTTGCTCGGTGAACGAGAGGAGAATAATGTGGAAAAGAAATCATTTAATTTCATCAAATATTTTATTTTTTATAATTTATTTACTCTCTGCATTATTTTAATTCTCCATGCATGCATACAATTCACCATGGCATGAGACCATGGGGCTTTTGAAGCCTCCGAATTTGGGAACATTCACTGAATTTTCCAAAGTCGGAGGCCATCCTATGAAGAGTTCTTGATTTTTCAAGTTCAGGTCACTGTTTTGAGTATTTTAATTCCAGTAAATAGCATGTTATGAAATAAATTCTAGGAAAATTTGGTGATGTTGCTTATGACCGGAGAACCACTAGGAAAAATAGGTTTTGACTTAGTTCATTTAAAACAACCCTAATTGGCTTAAACACTCAAAATAGGTCTTCAATTAATTAGAGTTAACCAGGCATCAAATTGACTTGAAATCAATTCTCCACTGACCTTCAGGATCAGAGGAACCCACCATAAAAATTTGAGGTCAATTGGACTTGGTTAGCCCCACTAATTGGGTTGATTAAGCCACTTAGCCATTTTAAACTTTAAAAATTCATAACTTTTAAAATACTTTTTAAAAATTCACCAAATTGGTTTTGGAGCCTCTCGATATCAGGGGAACCTAAGAAAATTAAAATTTCAATTTTCCGAAAAAGTTAATTTTTAATAATATTTTAATATTTTTAATAATTGAAAAATAATAAAAATCACAAAAATAATAAAATTCACCAAAATGTCACATTTTGAATTTTAATCACTTAGGAACAAATCCCACATTTTTCCTAGGTTTATTTAGTGAGATATTGAATTTTAAAGTTTTAAGGTAATTTTAAAATTAAAAAAATGTATTTTCTAGCATTTTCACTAAAATAATTATAATAAATTATAGAAAAATCAGAAAATTGCAAAATTTGCTTCTCTGGTTTCCTTGATATCAGAGAGATTTTTGAAAAATATAAAATCCATTTTTCAACATTTATTTTATTTTTAAAATTAATTAACACTCCAAAACTAAAAATAATTATAATAAAAATAATATAATTCAAAAAATCACCAAAATTGGTCCAAGTGCTTCTCTGGTCATTAGAAATGTCCCCTAATTTTCTTAAGGACAGAAACTTTCCTTTGGTCATGTTATCAAATTTTCCTTGAAAATCTCTATTTTCCACCAAAAATAATTATATAAATAAATTAAATACAGAAAAATCATATTTTCTCCTCTCATGTCTTTATTGATATATGAGTGAAGTCACATAAAAATTTCAAGTTCATTTGAGTTCAATTTAGTGAGTTATGAAATTATTAAGCTAAAGGGGTAAAATGGTAATTAAACTTTTAACCCTTAATTAAAACTTTAGGTTTAATAAAAAATCAACAAGTAAAATATTTGATCTTAATCTGATTTGGATGATTGAAATTTAAATAATTAAAGGGTAGAAACCCATTAAATAATTTTAAAATGATTAAACTTCAATTAAATAATAGATTAAATTTGGAGGAATGATAAATTGGGATTATTAAAATAAGGGATATTTATTAGGAAGAGATTTATTCTTTAATTTAAAAAATCCCTAAATTAATTATATCATTAATACTCAATTTTTAATTAAAATGATAACTCAAATTTAAAATATTAAAAGACTTAATTAAATTATTAAACTCTTTTAAAATTTTAATTAAAATTAAAAATAAAGTAAATTAAAGATAAATTAAATTAAAATTAAATTAAATTTAACAATTAAATTAAATTAAATTAAATTTAATAATTAAATTAAATTAAATTAAATAATTAAATTAAATTAAATTAAACAATTAAATTAAATTAAATTAAATAATTAAATTAAATTAAATTAAACAATTAAATTAAATTAAATTAAATAATTAAATTAAATTAAATCAAATCAAATTAATTAAATACCAAATCAAATTAAATTGAACTATGTTAAACTAAATCAAACTCAATTAAATTAAATTAAATTAAATATAAAACAACTTGAACACTATTCCAAATTTAAACCCTTTAACTTAAATCAAATCATTTGAATACCAATTTACCCTTGAAAGTTTTAGTTATCATAACTCCTAAACAGAACATTAAATGAAATGTTACTTCACTTATAGGATATTCAAATGTCCTAGTTCACTGAGCAAGATAACAATAAAACTTGAAATTCTTGGACGATTAATTCATTTGTATAATTAAATTTATTTGGACTTAAAACAATCCTAGAAATATTGAAAAGATGTTTAAGATTCCTCTTAAGCACTTCCTCAATATGATAGGACATTTATAAGTACAATTGGGCTTAATCGTTCTTTGATGAAGAAAATCGTCCTCAAACCAAAACACAGAGAACCTAGACGTCCTAGGGAATGACTAGCTATAGGATTAGTAATTTGGTAGAAAACCATAACCCTTCCCTTAGTCTTACCTAGGAACTTGCTTAAATATTCTAATTGTGTTTTAAGTGCAGCTTGGGATGACGGGAAGACCCTCCAGGTACGCTTTTATTTTATTGCAATCTACTTTCTTGCAATTTACCTTCTTGCAATTTATTTAACTGCATTGCACTTACTTTTTCTTGCATGATAAACAATCGTTGCATGAAAACCCACACCTTTAGGATAGACCCTAAAGCTGAAACCAAAACTAAGTTAAAAGTCATTGCAAGATAAAATTCACCGCCACAACATTTCAAAATATAAAACAACTCAAAATTTAATCACAAACAGAACACAAAACTACAATTACAACTAAATTAAAACGTCCTGTTGGATGATCGGGAATACCTCGGATGATGTAACCTACGTGTTGCTAACGGGATTTCCCACGGTCTAAATGAAAGTGTGGAACTCATTCGGTTGAGTTTAGCAAATTCATCCGGACTAAGTGAATCCGATAAAAATAATGATGCCGGAAGGATGGAACCGTGGGATCTTAACCGGTGTCGTTATAATCAACTTTAAGATTTGTTTTAATCAAAATAAAAAAAAACACTTGGAAATTAAGACTTCTCTAAACCAAAACACTTCTCTCATACCCTGATTTATGATTTCTAAAACTAAACCTCTGCAACAACCAGGAGCTTGGAGCATGGTGGGCAGCACGGCTATCGTCGTCGACAAAACTTAAACCTACTTCGAGCAAAATCTTCTTAGAATTAAAACAACAAAGCCATAGGATTTCGAGGTAGCTTGCACTAGTGCAACATAAATCCTCAACTCTTCGTTAGGCATTTGCATTGTAAATTAAGCCCTAACCGGTCTTAGGATTCCGAGGTAGTCGTCCGATACGACATAAACCCTCACATCTTCTGAAGTTATTTGTTTGATTTTATCATACAAATATAAGCCCTAATTAATTAAAATTGGCAAGATTGAAATACTAAATAAACATTAGGACTTTCCTAAATTCAAGCCAAACAATAGGATAGTCGGGAAATTACCGAAGTTCACTTCGAATCAGTAATTTCTCCTACCTCTCTTCCTTTGGATTCACAAAACAAAATGTTCCAAAATTTGATCCATTCCCTATTAAAATTCCAAAATTCAATCTTTGAAAACCTTAAACTTTGAAATTCTTGAGAGCGAATTATTGGTTATTATCGAGAGTTTTCTTAGGTGATTCCCGTCACTTAAGATGTAATTAACTATAGGGGCTTGCCCTTATAGGGAATTTTAAAGAACCTGAGTAATATAAACCTCGTTTAATACTTTCATATTAAGCGGGGAATTTGTCGGCTTATAAAATTGGTTCGCGAACCAAACGAATGTCACAAAACTTCTAGTTTATTTGATCGAGCCCCACCCTCGAGCGATGTGTCTATCCTTAGGGATAGATACACGGTTTGTGGTGCGGTGCTCATTTATATAAACTATTTGGGATGTGAGATCGGTTTAATCTCATATCTTAAAACTTTCAAATTTAAAATTATTTTCAAAGTCAAATACTATTTTCTAAATTATATATATATATTTAAATCAAATTTAAAATTTAAATTCGCCGACAACTTCTGTTAGGCGACCCCCTTTTAAAATACAATACAACCTAAAAATATGCCGACAGTGCTGTTATAATTATGCATAAGACAGGGAGGGGAATCTTCCTGGAATTTTAAGATATGAACGGGTGGACCCATTACCCACTATAATAATTCAGATTATCAGATGTCTTGTTACTTGGGAGTCATACCCACAAACTGTGATCTTGATAGCTGTATCATCAACATTTATGATGAAGGGTATTGTATCCCTCCCCATATCGACAACCATGATTTTGAAAGGCCATTCTGTATTGTATCTCTAATGAATCGGTGTTCCATTGTGTTTGGAAGAGAGATACAAATTCTGGAACCTGCAGAATTTGAGGGAACATGCCGCATCCTTTTGACTCGGGGATCAGTTCTCTTATTTCTATGAAATGGCATGGATTTTGTAAATCTCTGCATACCCAGTGTTAACAAGCCTCGTATCTCAATTACATTGCAATGCATGAAGCCGGACGAGCAACTTGTCAGATATCAACCTTTCCCGAAACTTGAAGGTTTATAGCCCCTAGAGTAATTATGACCCTATAAACATCCAAACACCTAGGACATGTGACAGGCAGCGTCTTGGAGTGTTAGATGTTTATATATGGTCTACAGTGACCAAGACTATGCAGATGATAGACAATGACATGGAAGTCGTCCTCTTTCAGATATGTATTGATAGTTTGCTGTGTGCATCCCGTGTGATATGTACATATATGTATATTTGAATTTATTTTTCATAATAATATGTACTATTGACTTTTGTGTGCAATGTACATTATGGAAATGAAGTATTGAAAAATATTCCCTATTGTCCATGACAAGTCGACAGGTCCTATAGTGCCAAAATGAATTCCTTAAAAATAAAAATAATGATAAATGAAAACTCTGTGAAATTAACATGAGAATTATTTCTTGACCTATAAAAAAGAAATAATAAATCCCCTGCAGGTACACCATTTTTTTATTAACATTTAACATTTTGAGAGATGGAATATGACATCCATTTTCTATTTCCAATTATTAAGTCCTTTCCTGACACGGAAATGACATTCCTTTAACACGACATTGAAATTTGACATTTCAAGAAATGGAGTATGACATCCATTTTCTCTTTCTAGTTATCCGATGTAAGTCATTTCCTGACACAGAAATGGCAATCTTTTAACACGACATTGACATTTGACATTTTGAGACATGGAATATGACATCCATTTTCTCTTTCCAGTTATCAGATATAAGTCCTTTCCTGACACAAAAATAGCATTCCTTTAACATGACATTGACATTTGACATTTCAAGAAATGGAGTATGACATCCATTTTCTCTTTCCAGTTATCGGATGTATGTCCTTTCCTGACACGGAAATGACATTCTTTTAACACGACAATGACATTTTAAATTTTGAGAAAAGGAATATGACATCCATTTTCTTTTTTCCAGTTATTAGGTGTAAGTCCTTTCCTGACACGGAAACTATTGCATTCCTTTAACATGACATTGACATTTGACATTTTGAGAAATAAAATATGGCATCCATTCTCTATTTCCTGACACGAAAATTATGACATTCCTTTAGCTCGACAACGATATTTGACATTCGATATTCTGAGAAATTGAATATGAAATCCGATTTCTCTTTCTAAAATATCATTCTGATAGAAATATCATAATCAACATATTGACATTTGACAATTTATCACATCTATTCTAAACTCTGAATATTGATATGAGACACTGACAACTATGACATTGAGACCATTTCAGTCAACACCAATATGTGCGGCATATCTCCACAATATACCACACATATTGGGGGCCCATTTGTTGACCTCACTTTTTGTGAGAATAATTTGCCAAACACCTTGAGAAAGGAAGTCTACCTACATTGACCTCCTAAAAACAATAAACTCTAAGACCTAGGGTAAAACCTTGAAAAATTTTCTTAACCACAAAATTGACCTTAAAGATAATTGTTGACATGATCAAATTGACATTGGTCAAAATCAACAAAATTTCAATTCAAAAGTCACCACAGTGACATTTGAATTAGTATAAACCCTAAATTGGGTCAACATGACCTATTTAGACCTAAAAATGACAAAATCACAAATATCGTGATCAAATTGACCATGACAAGGTTGAAAAAAGGTCACATTAGACATCGTGAAAGTAAAATTGATCAATTTAGGCTAACTTGGGTTAACCTAGGTCAA
Organism: Papilionanthe hookeriana x Papilionanthe teres; assembly: GCA_022702705.1. Taxonomy (NCBI): domain Eukaryota; kingdom Viridiplantae; phylum Streptophyta; class Magnoliopsida; order Asparagales; family Orchidaceae; genus Papilionanthe; species Papilionanthe hookeriana x Papilionanthe teres. The sequence continues at coordinate 175,083,153 of CM040422.1, forward strand.
CATTGGTCAACCATGGTCAACACTTATCAATATTGGTCAAAACACCCAATTTTGAACAAAAAATGCTAAAAAAATGATAAAAAATGACAAAAATGATAAGAATGAAATAAAAATGACAAAATTAATCAAATAATTAATTTCAAAATTATTTTGATTAATTAAATTGACTAATAATATAATTTTTAATATTTTAATTAATGACATAATTATTTAAAATACAAATTAAATTAAAAGTCATAAACTGACAAAGTACACCAAAATAAAATAAAAATGACAAAATTAATCAAATAATTAATTTAAAATTATTTTTGATAAATTAATTGGCCAATAATTTAATTTTTAATATTTTAATTAATGACATAATTAATTAAAATGAAAAATTAAATTAAAAGCCATGAAATGATAAAATGCACAATTTAGATTAAAAATAATGGAATTAATCAAATAATTAATTCCAAAATTATTTTTGATTAGTTAATTGACTAATAATTTAATTTTTATATTTTAATTAATGACATAATTAATTAAAATAAAAATTAAATTAAAAAGTCATAAAATAAGACCAAATTCCATTTTCTAATCAAAATGATATGAAATTAATTAAATAATTAATGCTAAAAATTTTGTGAATTAATACTTTAATTAATAAAATTTCAAAATTATTTATTTAATTAATTAATTTTAATTAATTAAAATGAAATTAAATTAAAGGGGGGGGGTGAAATGACATTTAACTCTTTAAAATCAATTATGACATAATAATAGATTTTTCAAAAATTTTAAACCCTCTTATGCAATCATGATGACCCCATATAGCTTTCACATAACCTATAAGACTCATTAAGGATGAATTAACTCATAAAAAGACTCATGATGATAATTCACATGAATGAAGAATTTTTACCTTAACCACGGTTAAAGCAAAAAAAATTGCATTATCATCATTAAGAGGAGATGAGTTGTCACTCCCTCATGCAAGCTCAAGAGAGCTTATGGTGACTCATTCATCACCTTACTGTTGACCTCATTTTTGATGAGGTCTTCTCTTCCTTCTTTAGTGCTTAGGATCTAGCCTTAGGCTTTTCCTTTGACCATCTTAGAGGACTAGAAGTAGAACCCACCCTTTAGAAGTCCAAACACCTCTTGACTCCCTGCAAACCCCACAAGCTTGATTGTAGACCCCTAATCACCTAGAGTGTTGAAATCAAATGTGAAGGTTTAAAGGATGAGTTCCCTATAGGACTCTCTGGCCTTAGGACCACCCTGGGTGGCTTGGTCTGGTAAGGGTTGACTTACACACTCACTACACTCACACTCTACACTCTCACACACACGATCCAAATCCTAAAACCACACCCATACCCAACTTGACTCCTTAACTCATGTAGGTAATTCATATGGATGGACCTTAACCCCTAAGCCCCTGGCTAAGAGGGTTAGGAACAACATAGTGAGTGACTCAAATGAGTCCTCTCATGGCTCTTATAGGCTTAACATGTCTTCATGGCTCAACCAAAGTGCTTCCATTTCACTCATATTTGATCAATCTTCTTTTTTTCAAAATTTCAATTTTTGACCCCGGGGCCCCGACCCCACCAAACCTACCAAATGCCCTTGAAACTACCCAAAATTTGCAAAATCACCTAAATTACCCAAAATTCCCTAAAACCATTCCTAAACATTTCCCTCCACTCAAATTGATCATCCATAGCCAAAAATACCAAAAATTCCAAAAATACCCCCCAATACCCTCCAAATACACAAAATGCCCCTCTTAGCCAAAAATCCAAAAATTCAGAAAATTCCCAGAAAATTCCAAAAAATCCCAAATATTCCTAATTTCATTTCGTCTAACTACACCATGGGCCAATTTTGTCAATTTACCCCACTTTACCAAACCTCCCAATTTAGCCTATTCTTAACCCAAGTGAACCCAATGTCAAACCAAATCTACCCAATTGACCCTAATTTTGGTCCAATTCAATTATAAACTTCCATTTAACATCCAAAATATCAATCTAGACCAAATCTAAGTCCAATTTGATTAACATTTGAATCCAATCTTACTTTTGACCTTAAGGCCCAATTTGGACCCATGACCCAAACTTAGCCCAAACCAAACCAATTCAACTCCAATTGACCAGAAAACTTTTCTAAACCTTCCCTAACATCCCCACAAATAAAACACTAACATAATTTGCCCAAAATTTGGACCCAAACCGCACTCAAATTCAACCCAAAACCAAAAAGCCCAATTTTGACCTAAACCCAAACCTAACCCAAATAAGCCCAAGTACCAAAACCAAAACCCAACCAAAGTTGAAACCTCTTTGAAACACTCCCATAAACATTTCTAAACATTAATTTTACATTAATTTCAACCTTAGCCCAACATTGGCCCAAATTAGCCCAATTTGACCTACATTGGCCCATGTACCAAATGAACCCAAATCCAACCCAATTCAAGCCCAAACCACCTCAAATTTATTTCAAATCACTCATGACACATCCTTAAACTAAACCCAACATTTATTTGTCATGGCCCTTTACAAAATTTTTTATCTAAAAGCCCATTGCTAAACATAAAGGCCCACTCCCTTAAACCTTCCTAAAAGCCCATTTCCACCAAATTCAAAAGCCCAAATCAATCTAAAGCACACATGACACTTTTCCTCATCACACATTTAATTTAAAATCATTCCTAAAGACCTAATTTGTCAATTAAACAATTCCAAATCAAGCCTCATAACAATTTCCATCAAAATACCAAAATTCACAAAATCCTTTTTTATGAAATTGACTAAGCTCTTGCCAAGCCATAGGTGAGCCAAAGATAAGCCATGTACAAGCCATATGAATCCATGAGATGTTTTACATGTGACCATGCCCAAAGTAGCAAGAGGAGGGCCCCCTTTCTTAAACCTTCATTAAGCTTTTTAACCCCTTCCATGTTACACACTAAACCATGATTAGCCACATCACTTTAGATGGGGACTTCACCACCCCTTTCTAGCTGATGCAAATGATCCTCTCTCAACCCAAATCAGCCATGGGGAGGTGAACCTAACCCAAAATCATGGCTTGGACCAAATCAAGCCAAAATGGCCTCTCCCCATGCCATTTTAATCCAAGCCCTTTACACATGGCAAAGCTCGGTTGCTCGCACAAACCTCCGACCTCGATCCACCCGGACTCGAGGGTGACCCATGCCTGCCGGCCGGTCGCTTGGATCGCCTGAAAACACCATGGCCGAGACCTTGGGAGGAGTCAAACTTTTCAATTTTGCCTTGCTGAGTTGTCCCAGCCCAAATGGCCACCATGGCTGTTCTTCTCTTGCATAGAGAAGCTGATCCCAAGCCCTAACTCCCCCTGGGAGGCCCTCCACCCTCTCCTATTTAAACACCACCTCCTCTCGGCCATGAGAGGTGCTGAACCAAACCTTACTGAAACCTTGCCAAAATTATCCCAGACTACTCTCTACACATAGAGAACTTGATCCCCACTGAAATCCCCCTGCCATTTCCTCTCTGTGAGCTCAATTTCAGAGTTGAAATTCAAGCCCAAAACTAGGACACTTCACCACAGTGAGCCAATCTCTAAATTGATTGGTCCTACACCTTCACAAGACCAAGAGGAGAAGTTTCCCAGCAAAAGCCCCCTCACCAGGCTAGCCATTGCTTCCAGCCTCCAAACTTTGTGATCGGGCTTGGTCGAAATCATACCAGTACAATTCACGAGCCGAGGGACTTCATCCGGAGCTTGCTTGGACCCAATAGAATGTGACACAACTCTCAGATCGAAGCTTCACTTCTCTGAGCAAAGGTGTGGACTCACTCTTCCTCCTGAGCTTCCAGAGATTCTCAATTTAGTTTGGGTCAATTTCAATACATGTTTACCATATGGATGTGTTTGTCTCTTCAAGACGAATCCATAGAGCATAAGAACTCGAAAATCTGTTGAGAATCGAGTGAGAAATTAGGGTTAGAAGGTTGACGATCACGGGTTCACACCAGTCGTAGACGATGACTGGGAACCATTGGATCGCGCGTGTATTGAGAGGACGACCAGGATCGCGCCGGACAGAGTAATGGGACATGAACCGCGGGCCCCTGGAGCGCTGAGTCGGATGGCGACGCCGAATGAGGAGACGACGCGTGGAGCTTCGGAGCTGCCGAGGTTGACGCGGCGCCGCGTGGATAAGTAGGAAAATAGGGATTTTTCTTATTTATTAAATACCCATAACTTCAAAAATTCATAACTTTGTGTAGAAAAATCCTAAAAATAAAATAAAAATACCCTCTTGCTCAGTGAACAGAGGAGAATAATGTGGAAAGAAATCAAGTAATTTCATTAAGTAATTTATTTTTAATGATTTATTTACTCTCTGCACTATTTCAATTCTCCATGCACATAGGAAATTCACCATGGCATGAGACCATAGGGCTTTTGAAGCCTCTGAACTTGGGAACATTCCCCGAATTTTCCTAGGTCGAGGCCATCCCTATGAGAAGTTATTGATTTTTCAAGTGCATGTTACTGTTTTGAGTGTTTTAATTCCAATAATTAGCATGTTAAGAAATAAATTCTAGGAAAATTTGGTGATGTTTCTTATGACCAGAGGGACCTAGGAAAAATACTTTTTAAGCTAATTCACTTTGAACAACCCTAATTGGCCTAAACACCCAAAATTAAACTTTAATTAATTAGGGTTAACCATTCATCAAATTAACTTAAAAACAATTCTCCACTGTCCTCTAGGGATAGGAGAACACCACATAAAAATTTGAGATCAATTGGACTTGGTTAACGCCACCAAATGGGTTAATTAAGCCCCATGAATGAAATCAAACTTTAAAAATTCATAACTCACAAAATACTTTTCAAAAATTCACAAAAATGGTTTTGGAGCTTCTCTGATATCAGAGAAACTTAGGAAAATTAAAATTATAATTTTCTAAAAAAGTTGATTTTTATCAATATTTTAATAATTTTAATAATTAAAAAATAATAAAACACAAAAATATTAAAAATCACCAAAATATCATATTTTGAATTCTAAACACTTAGGAACAAACTAAACATTTTTCTTAAATCCCTAGGATAAGATATTGAATTTTAAAGGTTTAATGTAATTTTTAATATTAAAAATGTATTTTTCAACTTTTTCACTAAAATAATTCTAATAAATCAAAGAAAAATCAAAAAATTATAAAAATTAGTTTTCTGGTTTCTCTGATATCAGAGAGATTTTTGAAAAATATAAAATTCATTTTCAACCTTTATTTTATTTTTAAATTAATTAATACTCCAAAACTCAAAATAATTATAATAAATAAAATAAAATTCAAAAAATCACCAAAATTTGTCCAAATGGTCCTCTTGTCATTAGTAGTCCTCCATAATTTTCTTAAGGATAGAAAATTTTCCATGGTTATCTTATTGAATTTTCCTTGAAAATCCCTAGTTTCTACAAAAAATAATTATATAAATAAATTAAATACAGAAAAATCACATTTTCTCCTCTAATGTCTTAATTGACATGTGAGTGAAGCCACATAAAAATTTCAAATTCATTTAAGCTCAATTTAGTGAGTTATGGAATTATTAAACTTGAAGGGCAAAATGGTAATTAAATTTTCAACCTCTAATTAAAATTTTAGGCTTAATAAAATGAAAGAGTAAAAGATTTGATCCTAATCTGATTTGGATGATTGCAATTTAAATAATTAAAGTGTAGAAACCCATCAATCAATTTTAAGAATAAGCCTTAATCAATTGATTAATTAAATTTGGAAGATTAGGAAAAATTGAAATTATTAAAATAGGGATATTATTTAAAATACATTTGTTCTTTAATTTAAGAATCTCTAAATTAATCACCTCAATAATATTTAATTCCCAATTAAAATGATAATCCAAACTCAAGATTTAAAATACTAAAAGACTTAATCATTAAATTGAATTAAAATTAAAATATTCAAACTAAATTAAATCAAAATTTATATTAAATTAATACTTTAATAATTAAATTAAATCATCTTTAAAACATAAAAAATATAATATTTAATTAAAATTAAAAAATAAAATAAAATTAAAATTTAAATTAAAATTAAAATTAAAATTAAATTAAATTAAATTAAATTAAATTGAAACATATTAAATTAAATTAAATTAAATAAAAAATAAAATCAAATTAAAATAAAATTAAAATTAAATTAAAATTAAATTAAAATTAAAACTAAACCAAATTAAATTAAATTAAATTAAATTAAATTAAATATAACATCACTTAAGACATAAAGAATTCGAAATAGATCTAAAACAACTTGAACACTATTCCAAACTTAAATCCATTAATCAAAAATTAAATTAAATCACAAATCACTAAAACTTCAATTTTCCCTTAAAAGCTCTTGTTATCATAACTCCTAGATGGAGCATTAGGTGAAGTGTCACTTCATTCATAGGATATTCAAACATCCTAGTTCACTGAGCAAAAGAACAAAACTTAATTAAACCTCGGACGATTACTTCACCTGATTAATTAAATCCATTTGGACTTAGAACAATCCTAGCAATATTTAAAAGATGTTTAAGACTCGTCTTAAGCACTTCCTCAATATGATATGATGTTTATAAGAACAATTGAACTTAATTGTTCTTTGATGAAGAAAATCATCCTCAAACCAAAATACAAGAACCTAGACGTCATAGGAGATGACTAGCTATAGGATTAGGACTTTGATAGACAACCAAAACCTTTCCCTTAGCTTTACCTAGATACTTGTTGAAGTATATAAATGCCTTAACATGTGTTTTAAGTGCAGCTTGGGATGATGGGACGACCCTCCAGGTACGCTTTTATTTTATTGCAATTTACCTTCTCGCAATTTAATTAATTGCAATGCACTTTACTTTTCTTGCATGATAAACAACTGTTACATGAAAACCAAAACCTTTAGGGTAGTCCCTAAAGCTGAAACCAAAACTAAATTAAAAATCACTGCAAGATAAAATTCACCGCATTCAAAATATAAAATAACTCAAAATTTAATCACAAACAGAACAACAAAACTACAATTGCAACTAAATTAAAACGTCTCGTTGAATGATCGGGAATACCTCGGATGATGTAACCCACGTGTTGCTAACGGGATTTCCCACGGTCTAAATGAAAGTGTGGAACTTAGTTAGTTGAGATTAGTAAATTCATCTGGACTAAGTGAATTTAATGAAAATAACGGTGCCGGGATGACGGAACCGTGGGATCTTAATCGGTTATGTTATAATCAACTTTAAGATTTGTTTTAATTAACTAATCTTTGAAATTCTTGAGAGCAAAACCACTAATCATTATCGAGAGTTTTCTTAAATGATTCACTTCATTTAAGATGTAATTAACTATAGGGGCTTGCCCTTATAGGGAACTTTAAGAACCCAAGTAATATAAACCCTGCTTAATTCATTTATATTAAGCGAGTGAACTTGTCGGCTTATAAAATTGGTTCGTAGACCAAAAGGATGTCACAAATCTTCTAGTTTATTTACCCGAGCCCCATCGTCAAGCAGTGTGTCTACTCTCAGGGATAGATATACAGTTTGTGGTGCGGTGCTCGTTTATATAAACTATTCGGGATGTGAGATCAGTTTGATTTCATATCTTAAAATTTTCAAATTTAAAATTATTTTCAAAATCAAATACTACTTTTCAAATTATTTATTTAAATTAAATTAAAAATTCGCCGACAATTTTTGTTAGGCGACCCCCTTTTCAGAATATAACACACAACCTAAAAATATGCCGACACTTACCTTTTAACCAATATGAGATAGCATAAATTTGCATCATCCTCACATCATAAGGTGACTTCATAAATTAAATTTTTAAAATTTAAGGAAAATAAGGGGCATGTGTCATCCCCTCATGAAAATTTAAATGAGGTGGAGAAATATGAAGGCCTTAGCTTCCTTGACTCATCACTAACCTCCCCTCTAGCCAAGAGGGAGGAGACAAAATAATCACATGGAATTTGGGGCTCATTATAACCATTGGAAGGAAATGATTACCATAGCATGGGAATGAGGAAAATCTAGCTTATGTGGCCTTCTCCCCTTTGTTCATTGGTAGGTGCTAAAAATATGCATGAGGGAGGCTGATCCAAGGCAAAATGAACCAGTTACAATCACCTCCCATGCCCCCCAATGGGTGAGGCCATGGGAAAATCCAAGCCAACCGCCATCTCCTTCACCATGGTTAAGTAGGGTAGTTAAGCATGAAATTGCTCAACCTATCACTTTCATAGCTGAAACCCTACTCCTAGGCTTCAATAGGAGAGTTGGAAACTCCCCCAAATTATCCTAAAGCTCAGTCAAGCCTTCCTATAGCCATTGATGGCTATAAATAGAGCAAAACCTGAGAGGAAGAAAAGAGAGAAAAAGTGACTCTTAGCTCTCAAAATACTGCTAAAATCCTCTAGCTTTCAACATAAGAAACCTTGCTAAGGAGTTTAGCAATCCATCCCAACCAAAATCCAACCCTCAACTAGCCCTTTGGGTCCACCAAATCAAGCCAAACTAGGCTACCCGAGAGCCCTAAGCCAAGAGAGGGAGAGGAATTTGCAAAATTCCATAGAGTGCTCCAATCTAAAAACTTCCTACATGAAATTTATTGCTTAAGACCAGAGCAATCAAACCAAACCAAAGTTGTGCCATAGAAATGACCCCATCGAGCCAATTTGGCCCAAACCGAGCCTATATATGAATTGAGCCAGAAATGAGTGAGATATTAACCCTAGAAGTTGGATGATTCAATTTTTTTCCAAATTAATAAGATTAATTCTCAGCCATCCGTTCATGTGTTTTGGAATGAACGACGCTGATCAAAAGGTGCCATGTTTGCTATCCAAATCCACACAACTGATCTTCTCGTCATTCGACGGTACGAGGACACTTGGCAGCCTCTGGTAATTATGGAGCCATTTTAATTCCAAATAACCTTAAAATAATCGAAAATGCATATCTTTTTACAAAGAGCTCCTAAAAAAAAAATAAAAATACCTTTAGAAAGCTCTTGAAGAGGAAAAAATTATGAAATTAAAATCATAATTTTATTCTCTATATTTAATTTTTAAATAATTAAATACTCTCTAGAGTATTTTAATTGTTAAAAATTATTTACAAATAAAAAAAAATCTGAAACTTTGGGGAATTTATCTTCATGCCATTAGGGATCTTATTTAATTTTTCCTATGACACAAAAAAACTTTAAGACCACTTTTATCTAATTTTCATGACATTTTGTAATTATTTTAAATAATAATTGTAAAAAAGTGAAAATTAAAGAAAATAAAATTGAAAATGATTAGAGAATTTAGGGTGACTAAAATTAACCCTAAAATGACATCTCCTAAGGCATTAAATAGTTTTAAATGAATTTTTTAAATAAAGGGTTAAAATTAATTTATAATTAATAATTTAAACCCTTAAAAAAATCTCCTCTTCACCCAACTAGATCCATTCCCTCAATAGACTAGAACTAAAATTGAATCTAACTTAGAATATACATAAGACAAACCCTAATCAGGTCTAAAACACAAAATTAGACTTAATGAGACTGAATTAATCAATTAAACAGTAAGACATTAAGGTTTAATATAAAAATTTATTTTTAATTAAGTTTAAAGAGAAAATTAGACTTAATTAACCATCTAAACTCTAATCACATTGGGTTTAAGACATAAATAACTTTTAATTAAGTTTAAAGACAAAATTAGACTTAATTAACCTTTTAAAACCTATTCACATTGGGTTTAAGACATAAACAATCCTTAATTAAGTTTAAAAGACAAATTAGACTTTATTAACCATTTAAACCCCAATCACATTAGGTTTAAGACATAAACAACACTTAATTAAGTTTAAAGACAAAATTAGACTTAATTAGCCATCTAAACCCTAATAACACTAGGTTTAAGACATAAATAACCCTTAATTAAGTTAAAAGACAAATAAGACTTAATTAATCACTTAAATCCTAATTACATTAGAATTAAGACATAAACCATCCTTAATTAATTTTTTAAAAAAATTAGACTTAATTAATCACTTAAATCCTAATTACATTGGATTTAAAACATAAGTAATCTTTAATCAAGTCTAAAGACTAATTAACCATATAAACCCTAATTACATTGGGTTTATAACACAAGTAGTCCTTAATTAAGTTTAAAGACTTAATTAATCATCAAAAACCCTAATTAGACTTAAACCCTCATTAAGTCTAATTAATTTAATTAAACCTTACATAACAAGCTTTAATTAAACCATAAACCCTAGTTAAACTTAACCCTGATTAAGTTAATTAATCTAATTAAACCTTACACAATAAGGTTTAATTAAACCATAAACACCAATTAGACTTAACCCATAATAAGTCTAATTAATCAATTAAACCTTATTCAAATTATGTTTAATTAACCTTAAACCAATTAGACATAACCCATATCAGGTCTAATTAATCAATTAAACCTTACCCAAATTAGTTTTAATTAACCTTAAACCAATTAGACTTAACCCATAATAAGTCTAATTAATCAATTAAACCTTATCCAAATTAGGTTTAATTAACCTTAAACCAATTAGACTTAACCCATAATAAGTCTAATTAATCAATTAAACCTCACCTAAATTAGGTTTATTTAACCTTAAACCAATTAGACAACCCATAATAAGTCTAAATTATCAATTAAACCTTACCTAAATTAGGTTTAATTAACCTTAAACCAATTGGATTTAACCCAAATCAAGTCCAATTAATCAATTAAACCTTATCCAAATTAGGTTTAATTAACCATAAACTAATTAAAGAACGATCAATCTTAAAATAACTCAAACTTAAAATCAAACTTGAGTTCAACCCACATGGAACGTAAGTCAACCTTAAGTCTAAGGTCAACCTAACTTGAACCTAACTTAACTCAAACATAAATCAAACTTGAGTTCAACCCATATCAAACTTAAGATTAAGTCTAGGTTCAACCTAACTTGAACCAAATTCAAATTCAAACCCAAATTTAAATCCAACCAACATCAGATTCAAGTTAAAATCTAGATTTAACCAGACTTGAACCTAATTTAAGCCAAACCTAAATCGACATAAACCTTAGGTTCAACTTAAATTGAACTTGAGTCAAAACCTAGGTTCAACCTAACTTAATTCAAAGCCAGATTTAAATCTAACCTTAGGTTCAACCTAAACTGAACCTAAATCGACATAAACCTTAGGTTCAACTTAACCTGAACCTAAACAAAAACATAAACTTATGTTCAACCCACATTGAACTTAAGTTCAAATCTAAACCATAGGTTCAACCTAACTTGAACCTAAACCAATATATAAACCTTATGTTCAACTCAAATTAAATCTAAATCAACATACATCTTAAGTTCAATCCAAATTGAACCTAAATCGACATAAACCTTAGGTGCAACCCAAATTGAACCTAAATCAACATAAATCTGACATTTCAAACAAAAATCAACATAAATCTGACAATTCAAACAAAAATCCACATAAATTTGACATTTCAAACAAAAATCGACATAAATCTGACATTTCAAACAAAAATTGCTATAATCAACATAAATCTGACATTTCAAACAAAAATTGACATAATCAACATAAATTTGAAATTTCAATTAAAAATCAACATAAATCAACACAAATTGATATTTCACATAAAATTCGACTTAAACTGGCATTTTAAATATAATTTGACATAAATTAACACAAACCGACATTTTAAACAAAAATTTGACACGAACTGATAATTCAAATAAAATTGACATACACTAACATAAATCAATAATTCAAACATAATTCGACATTAATCGACATTCCAAACATAATTTGACATCAAATTTAAGTTCGACCCAAATCGAATTTAACATGACATAAACCGATATAATTCTTAAGTTCGACCCAAATCGAGCTTAACTCGACATAAACCGACACAAGTTCAACCAAAATCAAACTTAACATGACATAAATTGACATAAACCTTATGTTTGACCTGTATCGAACTCAACATAAGATGACATAATCTTTATGTTCGATCCATATCAAGCTTAACTTGACATAAAATTAAACCTAAATCAATACAAAATCCCAAAATAAAACTCAAATTGATATAAATTAACATCAAATCCAAAATCAAACTCAAATCAACATAAATCGACATAAAACCTAAAATCATATCTAAATCGAAATAAATTGACATAAAATCTAAAATTCAACCCAAATTGACATTCAAGGCAAATAAAAGAAATAAACATAAATTGACATAAATCTAAATCGACATTTCAACCAAACTTAGATATCCGACAACTCTGATACAACAGACATTTTTACCAGGTGATTTAAACATTTATATGACATTATTTCTGACAATATTTTCTTTGCAGGATGAAGACCAGTTTCGTTTAGATTTTCTTTGCATGTTATGGGGTGTGCTAACCCTGTTTTGCAGGATGTCGACGACAATACATGACATAAATTGACAACAAAATAAAAACATAACTTTTAGGTTCGCCACAAAACCTAAACATTCAATAAACAACAAAACAAAATATGACATGACAACAAAGACAACTTAACTATTAGGATAGTCATAAAACCGGAAAACAAATTTGACAAGAAAATTAAACCTCGATATGATATTAATAAACCAATATGACATCGATAATAATGGAACAGTGACATGACAAGTAAATAAAAGACAAAATCAACAAAAATACCAACATTAAACATAACAAAATACCGACATTGATAACTTTTGTTATGACATTGGCATAACATCAAAACAACGTCATCGACAAATGACATCGACATTGACAAAACAAAACATCTTCCGGGATTGAGTACTGATATTCTATCCCTCATTCATAGAAACCCCCCTACAAAACAAGTAATTTAACATTAATCAGATGTTTTCTTAGATGATTGTCTAAGATGTAATTAATTTTATGGGCTTGCCCTTATAGGAAATTTAAGGACTTGGAACTCTGGTTAGTCAAAATCGTCAGATGAGTTTCTCATCTTCTTTCTCTCAATCGTTATTGTGATCAAGCCCCTTTTTCTTCACATTCACCCAAAATTTTTGACATTAAAGTCTAGGGTGAATATAAATTGGGGTAATAGATAGAGAGAGAGAGTGGCGACTCCTTGAAAATCGACATGATATGGGAATTGACGGCGACGACTCGCGACTATCCGTCGCCGTCAAGAGAGTGGCGACTCTACTGGGTATAGAGTTTTTCTTCTCATCTCTTGTTAATTTTACTTGTTTCCTAAAAATAATATATATATATATATATATATATATATATATATATATATATATATATATATATGTATATATTTCCAGTTCATAAATGAGTCTGTGACATTCTTGTCCTCTTTGTAGTGAATTGCAATGGGATCTCCAGATTCATTCTTTTCTTACTTTCAAGACTTTAACACTCCAGTAAATGAAGACATTTACTATTATCAGAATGATTTTGGATTATTTGATGAATTTGACTTTACACTAATTGATCCATATCAAACTGATAAATAATCTTTTGGAGAATTCAATCAACAGCCTTATGAGAATTTTCTTAATTTTACAGAGGATTTTTCCCAAGACATCCTCATGGACCAAAACACCTTAGAAGAAGTTGAAATTGACCAAAAGGGTAAAGCAGTTTGTGATGACCAAGATAATGTATTAATTTCTACATACGAAGTCGGATCTTGTTCCAGAAACATACCTAAAATTCAACGAAGAAATAAAATTCATCCTCTTAAAAGAAAGAAATGGAATGAAAATGACAACTTCAAAAGTCCTGAATTTCAACAAAATGTTTTTGAAAATCCTTCTTTTTTAAAAGAAAATCGATATATTCCAATACCAGTTGAATACACTGACAATATATTCCAACCTAAAAATTCTCCATCACTTCGTGCTGTATATTCTGTATTTAAGAGACTAGCACGAAAGGAAACATGTTCACTCTCTCGATTATTAAGCAAAATGGTTTGTGCAGTCTCCAACACCCTGAAAAGGAGAATTTTGGCAATGGAGAATCCAGACTATCAAGAAATTGGCTATCAGTCCTCAACTGGTGAGCATTGTGTTCGAGTACCTGTAATGTTACGACTGGGCCAAAAATAAAAGATGTGATAGTCACAAAGGATAAGGCCAAATATGATGAACTGATATCAGAAGCAGAAAACACAACTGCTAAGATGTCAGATCTGGTCCAAATGTTACAAAAACCAAACAGTCCTTACACACAATACAATACACCACCTGGAAGTTCTCGTCCTGTACTTAGAAATAATGTATGGAAACGAGAATCGTCAGGAGGAAATTCAGACACTGTAAGTACCCCTACAAACAATTCAAAAGAAAGGGCTTATGAAGAACATTCTTCAAAATCATTTGAAGAAAGACTAAAGAAATTGAAAGAAGATGTTAACCAATTTCCAATGTGGAAAAAGAAAAATTCATCAGATAGTTCCAGTGAAAATATTGCCGAAATTCATATGGTAGAAACACGATCCACTACTTCAACACGGAAATTAAGTAAAGAAGATACAACGGAAGAACTAGGAACGGTTATCCGACAGCGAGACAAACAAATCAATCTTCTTGAGCAAAAAATAGCAGAATTAATGATAACTCTGCAACATCCACCAATTAGCTCAGTACTAGTTGTTGAAATTGTCAGACCATAAGCAATACACATTCTGGAAGACAAAAATGAACTTATAAAGATTGATGAAAGTACACAAAAGAGAAAGGAACCCACTCAAAGCGGAATTCCAGATAAAGAAATCGCACAATTAGTAGAACAAAAGATAAAAGAAACAATGGAACAAGTAAAAGCCGGATCATTAATTCCAAAAGGTAGGCCTTATCTAGAGGAATTTGATTCTATCCAGTACCCAAGGGTTTTGTCCCTCCTGTTTTCAAAATATTTGACGAAACTGGTAATACTCGTCAAAAACTCACACATTTTAGGGCCAGTTGTTGTAATGCAGGTGGAAATGATGCTCTTTTATTTCGACAATTCGTTAATAGTCTTACAGGAGTTGCCTTTGACTGGTATGCAAAGCTTCCTAACGGATCCATCGAAGCTTTTGTGGAACTAGAAAGCTTATTTATTCAACGCTTTACTAGTGCCCAACACCACACGACAGTTGGTGACTTAGTGGTTGAAAAGCAAAACCCAGAGAAAACCTAGTGGATTATATTTTACGCTGGAGAAGCCTCAGCATGAAATGTGAACCACAGCTTCAAGAGCAACATGTCGTTGAAATATTGCTTAAAAATATTCATGGTCCTATAACATTCATGCTTAAAGGTTTTACAATCAAGACATTTGAAAAATTACTCAGTAAAGCTGCAAATCTTCAAGAAGAAGCTAAGCAGATGAGTGTAATGAAAAATATTGAAACGGCAAATGTCATCAAGACATTTGAAAAGAAGTCAGGCAAAGCAGTGGATAAGGATAAGTAGATAATAAAAGTCCAGCCTGAACAAAATAAACAACAAAATCAACCGTCACAACAGAAATCTTCTCAGATCCAACAACCAAATTCAACACAAACGAATAAGAAGACAATGGTTGAACGAATGAATAAGGAATATACATTCAAGACCGAGGCCATTGACAAGATATTTCGAAGCCTAATGAAAATACCAGAATTCAAATTGCCTCAAGCTAAAAGGCCAAAAGAAATTGACATAAAGGACAATCCTAATTATTGTCCTTATCACAGGATGCTTGGACATAAAATTGAAGAATGTTTTTTCTTCAAAAATTGGCTAGAGCACAATCTTAACGAAGGGAATATAACAATTCCAAAAGAATATATGAAAGAACCTGGAAAAGGTTCAGTCAATATGATTTCAATTGAAAAACACGTTCCCGATCCTGACAAACAAGATAAGAATAACATCACTTCAGGGAAATCTACTGAAGAGACCCCTTCAAAAACTGCCAAGAAAAAGAACAAAGAAAGAAAAAGAATTAGAGGTTATCCTAGGACAGGGAATACTATCCCTTTTGTATCTACCACTTTTCATAATCCTATGTCCTCTACTAGGATAGTTGAATCGAACAAAGGGAGAAAATCCCTTAAGCCGATAACTCTGTATGACTATTTTTTACCACTATGGAAAATAATAATATTTCCGATTTTGTTTACATTTTGTCTATTTTGGATGATACTTCTGAAAATAATAATTTCAATCCTGAAAAAAAATACTCAAATCGTACACGAAACCGACCAGTTTAATGACAATCAAACTGATATTGATATTGATCCCGACGATGATATCACCTCTTATTGTGAGAAATTCCAATTTCCATAGAATTGGAATCTTCAGATTTAGAGACGAAAGAATCAAATGACAGATCAAGGGAAATAGCTGAAATTAATCTATGGAGTGGGAAAATTTTACCTCCCATAACAACTCCAGAAGAAAAAGAAAAACAAACAATAACGACAAAGGAAATTGTTCCTCCATAATATTCACAAAATGATAATCCTCATAACAAGGTGGATTATAATGTATTAGCCCACCTAAGAAAATTACTAGCAAAATTAAGCATTTACGATGCTCTTATACTTTCAAAATAAATGAGGGAATCATTGAAAAAAGCCCTTATGGATCCAGTCATTTGTTTGACTCAACTTGCTAATATTACTAAGGAAGAGGCTGACTCATTGGAGGAACTAACAAAGATTACCTTTTCCGATGATGACTTGTTACTTGGGACAACCGAACACAATCGTCCTTTGTACATTACAATAAATATAAATGATACGACACTCTCAAGAGTGCTTATTGACCCAGGCTCCTCAATTAATATAATGAATCTAAAAACTCCAGCATATTTGGATATTAATGCATCTCAACTATCAAGAGATACAATGATGCTACGAGAATTCAACCAACAGGGAGAACAAGCCCTAGGGTCAATAACATTACTCCTAAAAATGGACGATTTGATAACTACGACAAAATTCCATATAATTGATTCTGACACTTCCTTTAATGCATAGCTTGGTAGACCATAGCTCCATGAGCATAAAATGGTTCCATCCTCATTACATCAATGCATAAAATATTTGCAGAACGAACAAGAATGTTGCATTATGGGAGATTTGCAACCATTTTCGGTGCATGAAATTGGGATACATGAAGATGCCACGTACTATACCCCAATCAAACAAACAATACTTTCCAGAGAAGAAGTGTTGAATCTTAAAGAAAAAGGCATAAAAAAGAAATAAGAAGATTCTTTTTCAACGAAGACAAACGATAATAATTTCCATCAAACTCGCACTCAAGGTCAAGGCCGAGGACGAGGGCAAAAAAATCCAATTCTCAAAATGGAAAAGCCATCAAAGTTCAAAATTCACATGGACTCTGAAGATGACATAAAAGGAGAAATGACAATGGTGATTTCAAAAGAACCTCAATTCAAGATACTTTTTGAAGAAGAAGACAAAGAAAAACAATTTGAATCTGTGTATGATGAAATCAATCATTATATACAGACTATGACTTTAACTCTAATATCTATCCCTAGAATTGAAGATATGGTGGTCAAAGAGGTATATAATGATAACAAGAAGCCAATTAAGTTTAGACTTAGCTCTTCCTCTTTTTCTAATCTTGAAATCAAAGTAAAATTAGATGATGAAAATGTTTTGACATCAATAAATATCCCTTTTGAGGTGTATTCTCCTTAAGCACAAAATTTTGTTTGAAAAGGTTTAGCACCTGCACAATTGTCTACAAGACAACCTGATTTCATTAAACAAATGTGGTACAATAAACAAAGTCCTAACTCCAAATAAGGCATTGGGTTTGGCCCCGTGGAACCTTTGGACGATATAGAATTTTTCCTAGTCATTGCTGAAGATGATGATTTTGAACAAATAGTAGATCATCCAATTGAAAATGCCCCACCTAAAATTGGAAGAAGAAATAAAATTGACAGTTGATGAATTAAGAGAAATAAATTTAGGGACTGATGAAAACCCAAAATTAACTTTCATTAGTTCATTCCTTAATGACACGAAAGCTAAGCAAATCATTCAATTGTTAAAAGAATATAAAGACTGTTTTGCCTGGACTTATGATTAAATGCCTGGGCTAGCCACAGAAGTTGCGGTCCATAAACTTGGAATAAACCAAATTGCAATTCCTGTCAAACAAGCTCCAAGAAGGATGCGTGTTGAAATAGAGCAACAAGTCATCACCGAAGTCAAGAAACTAATTGAAGCTGGCTTCGTACGTGAGGAAAATTACCCGACATGGCTGGCTAATATAGTGCTAGTAAAAAAGAAGAATGGACAAATTAGAGTATGTGTGGATTTTTGGGATTTGAATAAAGCTTGCCCAAAGGATGAATTTCCTTTACCAATCCCAGAACTAATGATAGACATAGCATCCACACATGCCATATTTTCTTTCATGGATGGATCATCAGGATATAACCAAATTAAAATGTTTTCGGAAGACGAATCCAATACAGCCTTTAGAACACCCATAGGCATATACTGTTACAAAGTAATGCCATTTGGATTAAAGAGTGCTAGTGCTACATACCAAAGAGCTATGACACGAATTTTTTATGAACCTATACATAACTAAGTCAAATGTTATGTGGATGATTTGGTTGTTAATAGCAAACAAAAAAATGATCATGTGTACGATTTGAGAATTGTTTTCGATCGATTACGATAATACAATCTTAAAATGAATCCTTTAAAATGCACTTTCGGCGTTACTTTAAGTAGATTTTTAGGATTTGTTGTTCGACATCGTGGAATTGAAATTGATCCTTCTAAAATCTAAGCCAACCTAAATATGCCCCTCCTAAAAATCTAGCCCAATTGCGGTCTTTTCAAGGGAAATTGGCATACATATGACGATTTATATCTAATCTTTCTAGAAGATGTTGACCACTCACTACTTTGATTGGAAAGGATACTAAATTCATATGGGATGACAAATGTCAGCAAGCCTTTGATGACATCAAATAATATTTAATAACACCTCCTGTTTTGACAGCCCCTGTGCTAGGAGAACCTCTGATACTTTATACTGCCGCACTGGACAATTCTCTTGGAGCGTTACTAGCCCAAGTAAATGACGATGGGAAAGAAAATGCATTATATTATTTGAGTCGTTGTTTACTCTCAGTTGAAATATGATACACGATAATTGAAAAGAATTTGTTAGCTTTAATCTTTGCGGTTCAAAAACTAAGAAACTATATGCTATCTCACAAAATAACCCTTATTTCAAGGGTTAACCCATTACAATATTTAATGACACAACCCACACTCTCTGGAAGATTAGCAAGATAGGCAATGATATTACTCTAGTTCGACATAATATTTGTACCATTGCGTGCTGTCAAAGGATAAATCTTAGCAGATTTCTTAGCAGCACACCCAATTCCAACTGAATCACCTCTCAATGATGATTTACCTGATGAACAAATATCAGAAATAAAAAGTTCAAATGTGCAACGATGGGAACTATACTTTGATGGCGCATCATCTGCACAGAAAGATAAAGATAAACAGACAATATACCAGACAAAGCCGGGGTAGGATTAATTTTTGTTTCCCCTGATAAAGCGATGATGGCATTTTCTTATCATTTAACCGAACCCTGACAAACAATGAGGCTAAATATGAGGCAATCATAACTAGTTTGGAGTTGACAATATTAATGAAAATAGAAAGCATTGACATCTACGGAGATTATTAATTGATTATCTGTCAAATTTCTGGCAAATATAAAACTTTGAAACCTCGGTTGGAACAATATTTCCATTATACTCTGAAATTACTTCAACAAATTCCTGATGTGATATTTTTCTTATTCCCAAGATGAGATAATTCTTTAGCAGATGCTTTGACAACTTGCAAACGAATTTTCTTGCCCAGAAGAAGATGACATACCAATTTCTATAAAAGGATGACAAGTTCTTTCTCAAATTAACATGGATAATTTGCACAAAATTGGTGAAAACACGATAGTGACAACAATTAACTAAGAGAAAAATGATTGGTGGCAACCGATTATTCAATATCTACAAACTGGAAGGTTACCTGAAAAAACTTCTATTGCCACTCAAATTAAACAAAGAGCATTATCATATGCTCTAATAAATGATGTCCTTTATAATCGATCTTTTAACCAAATGTGGTTAAGTTGCTTAAACCAAGTTGAAGCTCAAGAGATTGTTAAAGAGGTCCATTCAAGTTTATGTGGTGCACACCAATCTAGACCTAAAATGAAAATAAAAATAAAAAGGATGGGATATTATTTAAAGAAAATGATGATTGAATGTCTTGAAATTGCAAAGAAATGTTATCAATGTCAAGTATATGGAGTGGTCTTACATCAAATGCCAAATGTATTGCACCCGGCTGTTGCATCTTGGCCATTTGAGTGCTGGGGTACTGATCCACTAAAATATTATCTGTTTTTAGTGTTCATTTCATGCCCACTTTATGCACATTTTTAATGATATTACACTTTAAAGGAATGTATTTTGCATATTTTTGTCTTCAAGTATAAAAATATGATTTTAGAGAAAATCAAGCAAAAACTATGCAATTTTGAGCCAAAATAAGCAAGGAAGAAAATTCTAACTTAGCACATATTGATATGTCTTTCTATGCTTAATATCTTTTATATTTCTCACATGTTTTTGAATGAAATTATACTTTTGAGAAAGGTTGTTTTATGTCTAACTTGTAGGTAAAGATGTTAGGAACGCAACACAACTGAAATGGGTCGAAATGGAGCCAAACGGAGCAAAACAGTGGAGCTGTGCATAGGGTTGCGCCTAGGCGCCAAACCCGGTGCCTAGATGCCAGTGACAACGAGAAAACGACACCTAGGCGCCAGAATCAAGGTATAGGCACCAGAATCATCCATAAACGGTTATTGGACGGATATTTGACAACTTTGGGAGTTATTTTGATGGTGTTAAGTAGTTTCTAGACCTTCTAGAAGACTGGAAGTTACTCCTAATTTATATGACATGTGATACAATGTATTTGGACACATTGGAATGGTTTTAATCACAAAGAGGTGCAATCCAAAGTGAAGGGGTACGAAGACTTGGTCACAGGAGTCTGGCGCCTAGGTGCCAGATCCCGGCGCCTAGACGCCAGAGTTGATTTCTAGAAGATTCATTGAATGTGGACTACTTTTGAAGAGGTGCCTTAAGCAACCCTTGGACATTTTCAGAGCTCTATAAATAGGAGATATTTCTACAGGAAAAAGTGCCTCTCTCTTGCCTCTCTTGCCTCTCTCTCGCCTCTCTCTCTCTCCCCCCTCTCTTTCTTCCCCCTTAGTCATTTTAGTCATTTTAGAGTTATAAAGATGTAGATTTCTACATCTTATGGAGAGATTAGTGAGGGATTTTGAGATATTTATGTAAGGGATGTACGAGCGGTGCATGGATCGGTGAGAGACTTTGGTGTAGAGATCTTCTTCTTTCCTTCAGATGGAAAAAGCTAAGTATTCTCTTCTTCATTCTCCTGTAATTGTTGTAAACACTTTCTAGTGGATTTTCTTTGTTTTAAACCGAATTTTCTGTCGTGATTTTTCCATGCTTCGTAAGTGATTTTCTTTAATCTTTCTTTTAAATGAAGTAGTGAGATGTGTAGGAAAATCATTTTTATGATAAAATTAACTATTAAATGCTTCTAGGTGACAGATAGTTGCATAAATATAATAGAATACTATTAAAATAGGTTCCTTTTTGGTACTTAAATTATTACATAATTCTATCAACCCTTTAACTTCTTATGCCATTATTTTCATTTACTTTTATTTTGTAAGAAATAGATGCATGTTTAGGAATTGAGATTTGCCTAGATATTCTCTTCTTAAATTATGGTGATGATATTCATACCGGATCTTCATTTACTTTACAAATTGGTCACTTCTATTGTTAAAACCTGTTGAAGAATTCTTAGACTTATCCGGAGATGAGTTCGTAACTAGTAGATATCACATGAATCCTTGGGTAATCGAAGGTTATATGCAGGTTATTCATGGTGAAGTGCAAATAATTGAGAGATATTTCTTATTGGGCATAGAATTGATTAGATTTTAGAGTGACAGACTAAATTCTAATAATTTGATCTATAGAAAGGGAACAGGTTACTGGTAGGGCCGAACATAGCCACTCTTGGACATTTAGTAGTGTGAGCCTAGATTAACCCATTCTACTAATAAAACATCCTGAACCGATCTATAGATTAGCCAATGTTCTTTACACCTAAACCAAAGGGTAAAGAATAGGATTGCTTCTATTTGGCACTACTACATAAAATTCTAAGCATTTCTTTCCTACACATTATTTACGTAATTGCAAGAGAAAGGTAGTCTTTAACATCTCAAAATTCTCCAAACCAATTTATCCATAAGTTATCTTTTTATTTAAGAACTTTATTTAGGATTAGTTATTAAAAAAAACCATTTTAATCGAAATTCCAAATTTAGGCCTTATAGAAATAGACTGGAATTAGCCTAAAGGATTGCTTACCTCGCTTCTCTATGGGATCGATACTAGGTTATAAAAGAAAACCCTATATTACTTGAAATGATACGTATACTTGCGTAGTATCTCTAGTGTGTAAAATATTTTCTAAAATTTTACAACATTTTTATTTTATACACTAGCCACTATTTATAAATTGGGCCAAGTTTTTGGCCATCTTTTGGAAGCAAAAATTACTGCGTTATTGCGGGTCGGGTCAAGTTTTTGGCGCCGTTGCCGGGGAAGCTTCGGTAAGAACTTCAGGTGAATTTTAGTTGAAATAATTAGGTTTAGGCTTGGAAAACTGTACTGTCATAAAAACTATTTTTGTGTGAAAACGTGTTTTGTTATATGAAAAAGTGTTATAAAAAAAAGAAAAAAATTTGTTTGGATGAAAAATAAGGTGATCGTGAAAATGTTTTGTTGTGTTGAATATATTTCATCTATTATTTGTTTAATTTTTAATGTATTGTTTGTTGTGCTATGTATGCAAAACAAAGGATCTGCAAAGCATGTGCCTTATGATTTCGAGTTTGAAAAAAATAAAAAAATTAAAAATACAGAAAGGACTCAAAAAACTATAAATGGAAATGGAAAACTTTCAAGATAATAACTTGGAAAATCATCATACTTCATTGAGGGATTACGTAAATCCTACGAAAGATGAAATTCACTTAAGTATACAAAACTCTGTCATAGAAGCTCACTCGTTTGAAATAAATCTTGAGATTATCCATCTGGTGCAGAACAATCAGTTTAGGGGAACTCCTTTGGAGGATCCCTATTTACACTTATCTAGTTTTCTAGAACTTTGTGCTACATTTCATTATAATGGTATGTCAGACGATGCTGTTAGACTAAAGCTTTTTCCTTTCTCACTAAAGGATAAGGCTAAAATATAGTTATACTCATTAGCACCTGGCTCTATTAAAAATTGGGAGGAGTTAACTCAGAAATTCCTAGCTAAGTATTTTCCACCTTCAAGGACTACTAAACTTAGAAATGATATCATCTCATTTTGTTAATATGAAGGAGAAACAATATACAAAGCCTGGGAAAGATTTAAGGAACTCCTAAGAAAGTTTCCACATCATGCTCTGCCCGATTGGTTAATCATTCAAACTTTTGTTAATGGGTTAGTAGGATCCCTTAGGTCTATAATTGATGCTACTGCTGGTGGTTCATTAATGTCAAAATCAATTAATGAAGCGTATGCATTAATTGAAAAAATAACTACAAATGAATTTCAATGGCCCTCTGCAAGGGTAAATCATAAAATGTAGCTAGTGTTCATGATATAGATGTGATTACAATTCTTGCTTCTCAGGTTGCCGCAATATCAAGGAAGTCAGACCAATTTGGAATGAATCAGCCTCAATTTACTTATGTAAGTAAGGAAAGTTCATTAGGGCATATAATTGATTCTAACTTATCATATGATGCTTTAAATACCAAAAATAACCCATATTCTAACTTTTACAACCCGTGTTGGGAGAACCATCCTAAATTTAACTGGAATCATACTACTAATGGTGGAAACTAAAAATGGGAAAATAATCATGTGAATCCTAATGGAAGTTGGGATAATCAGGGGAACACAAACTATAAACCTTCATATCCACCGGACTCTAACAACGATCAACAATTTGAGGATAAGAAGATGTCTATGGAAGATGTGGTATTGAAAATGGGATACTAGTTGTAAAGTCAAAATGCTGCGATTAAAAGTATAGAGAATCAACTGGGACAAATGGCTAATTCACTTAAAAATAGACCCCAAGGAACACTTCCTAGAAACATTGAGATCAACCCTAAAGAGAACACTAAAAATAAGTAGAAGCTGTCCAATTAAAAAGTGGAAGAGAGATAGAGGATGTGGTTAGAAAAAAGAAAGATGTTGTGAGAGAAACAAAGGAAACTAAAAGACCTGAAAAACATGTTTCTAAGGATTTGGAAAAATTAATTTCTCTAACTAAAATCAGTTTGGAAAGACCACTTCCTCCATTTTCTCAAAGACTTAGACAGCATGAGTTGGATAAAAAATTTTCAAAGTTCATGAAAGTACTTAAGAAGTTAACGATAAATATTCCTTTCACTGAAGCTTTAGAACAGATTCCAAGTTATGCAATGTTTATGAAGGAGATATTAAACAAGAAAAGGAAATTTGGGGATCACAAGACAGTTGCACTAAGTAGAAGTGTAGGGCTATACTTCAGAAAAATTTTCCTCGAAAACTTAACGATCCTTGAAGCTTTACAATTCCTTGTGCAATTGAAAAAAGATTATGTGGAAAAGCTTTATGTGATTTAGGAATGAGCATTAATGTGATTCCTCTATCTATATTTAGAAGGTTAGGTTTAGTCGATATTTCTCCCACTACTGTAACTCTTATGTTAGCTGATCGATCTATCATTTATCCAAAAGGACTTATAAAAGACGTGCTTGTTGAAGTGGATAAATTTATCTTTCCTTTGGACTTTATTGTATTAGATATGAAGGAAGATAAAGAAACACAAATTATTTTAGGGAGACCTTTCCTTGTTACTGGACAAGCTATGATAGATGTGCAAAAAGGAGAGTTAATTATGAATATTAATGACCAGAAAGTCACTTTGATGTATTAAAGATTATGAAATATCCAGCTGAGAGAAAAGATGATGACTGTTTTTAGATAGATGAAATTGATTATCTAAGTAAAAACCATTTCTAAGAAAGTTTTAAGAGTAAGTTAATAGATGGGATTGAAATGGATTTTCATGATGATTCAAAAACGTTATTTAAAGAAGACTGTATGTATGTTCAGGAGATGTGTGAAATGATGGATGCTACCAAAAATAGTAAACTTTTAATTCCATTTGTTGAAAAATCTCATGAACATAAGATGGATGTCATACAATTTTAAAGCCTACCCATTTAGGGAATTCAGCTACACAACCAGTCTTTATATCTTTAGATGCAATCCAATCACAAGGAAAACCTAAATTGAATGATGAACATGATAAAGTTATTTAACTAGGACTTAGAAGAGAATTTGAGGATATATTTCAAAAGAAATTTGAGTTGAGAAAATAGGATAAGGATATTAGAAAACCATTGGAAGAAATTCCTAAGGAATTAGAAAAACCTATTTCCTCAACTATGATACATCCTCCATCATTTAATAATTATAAAGGGGAAGAATTGGAAGATAATTTGAAACAGAAGAGTAACATAGAAGATTCCGATCCAGAATCTGAATTATCTAAAGAGAATCTGATCCAAAATTTGGGAGATATTGAAGTATCTTATAAAGATCCATTTCTTACAAATTTCAAGGATGATATTAATATGCAAATTCAGAAAATCAATAGAAGAATATTGGATCTAGAAAGAAATATGAGGAACAATAATATAAACCAAATTGAAAATGAAGAGCTGAATGAAAAATTAAAATTTGAGGATTTTATAGGAATCCCTGAATCTGGAAATGATTGGGCGATTGATTGAGGATCACTTAATTGGAATTTTGATCCAGGAGGAATCATTTGTCAGGCTAGCGACGTTAAAACCAAGCACTTTATGGGAGGCAACCCATAATTATCAGTGTCGTTTGATTTAGTATGATTGCGAGTCATGATTGTTTATGTGTTGTTTTGTGTTTGCTTTAATGCGGATTAGATTATTGTTGTGAGGTTTTGCCTTGGTCTTGACTAAGTTTGTATATAACTTTTGGTAGAAGCAGGTTGACGAGTCTGTTATAACTCAGTTATCAACCGGAGCTGAACATTACCTTGAAGCATGTTGAGTTTGGACTTGGACCACTCCATGTCAACTTTATTACTTCCTTTATCTGACTTTGTCTTCACTAAGTAAGGTCATGAAGTTGCTTAATGAACAACATATGAATGAACTACACTATTTTAATTTACCAGATTATCATTAGTAGTGTAGTTTCTTCCGTTAGAAATTGAAAGTAAGGAGGGAAAATGTGAGTAGAAAGGAGATCAAATTAACCTCAATTGATATTTGTTTATGAATCTGTGAGTCTAGGTATTTTAGTTTGTGTGTTTGTGTTTGTGTTTGTGTTACAACAATTAAGAGATTTGAATAACACTTAAATATATATTCTTATGCCGATACATGTCCTGCTTATTTAACCTTTCTTTAATTTAATTTTATTCTAGCATGTTTAGTTTAGATTTACTTTCTATTACAAGTTGTTATGTCCTGATGAATATTTGTAGATGTTTTTGACAAACATTTATGGTAGATAGAATTTCTGAACTATTTTTCTTCCTGCTTATATTTTCTGTGCTGAATGCTATACATGTTCAAATTCAAGTTTAAGTTATATTTGTAAATATTTATAACTTTATTTATAAATATTTGTGGACCAGAAAAGAAAATCTTCCTGCATCTATAATCTATAAAATTATCTTAATAAGGGTCCATTACGCTTCCTATTATTTTATAATACAGACCAGATATTATTACTACTGTTCTTCTCTTAGGGTTTGATCCGTACGTTTTTGGTTCATGTTATATTCATCATTGTGGCTTTCTAAAGATGACAAGGGTTCGAGCAAACAGACCACTTCCCTCTATAACCACTTCAAAAACGCAGAACACAGCTTTAATTATTTTCCTACCTTAAAGCGTGGCTAAGAGAATAAAAGAAATGATAATAAGCATTCAGTTTTATAAGATAACGGAAGCATAACATGACATATATTAAAATAAACTTACAGACATAGACACCAGGAAGAAGATATTTAGCCGCAGAGGCTTGCACACATTACAATAGAAGAGAAATGAAGAGGGAATTCAGAGATAAGGAGATTACAATAGCGAGAGTTCCTATATATATAGACATAGAATTACATAATTTCAGCTCACTAATTCCGAATCTTCAAGGCTGAAAAGAATCCCATAATTGTACCTTTAATTTTTTACAGCTGGGAAGAGGCCCATAATTGTACCTTCGTTGTCAAGGGTTGTACGGCTGCATAACTTTTGAGCTGTAAAATTTTTCATAATTGTACCTGCTGTCGGTGGGAATCGTACCTGCATCTGTGGAATAATTGAATCGTCGTCGTTGGTAAGTATTTCTTGCTTAAATATTTCTTCTATTATAATTGTATTCTACCTGCCTGTAGTTTCATACGTATTTCTTCAATAGTTTCCTTTTTCTGACAATAAGGGCATTTATGCGACTTGTCTTTTTGCATTTTCTCACAGAATAATTTCTTTGCTTCTTTGTTAATCTGCAAGCATTATTTCTCTTAAGTGTATTAATCCATTTCGTATAAAGAATTTCATGTATTTTCTTCGTCGGTCGCTTACTATGGTCGTAGATGAATAATTTGTCGAAGAATGATATACCCGGATGTTGGTTGCATCGATTTTCTTAGTCTCTATCCATATTTGATATAAATCTTCACTCGTTGACCGAGAATGTATAATTTCGACTGGCTTATATTTAGGGGTGAAAGGTTCACCGCTAATTCCAATCCGTACGAGCGAGATGATTCCTCTCGTCCGGATAAGTCCGATATAATTTTAAATATAAATTCCAATGTTTTAAGATTTGATGAAAAGCCTCGGTTGCTTCGATTATAGGTTTGGGTAATTCTCTGAGAAGACTGTCATCTTCTAGATAAATCATTCGGATAAGACCGCATTTGTATAATTCTGATACCAATTTTACATCAGTATTTCCATAAATATATACCACTTGGGTTCTCCCAGTAGTATGAAAATAAATTTGAGGATTTATTCGTTCTTCGTATAGTGATAATTGCTGCCATTCATCTGCGATATCAGTAATCTTCTTGTAACTTTCTTGGAGTAACTAGGAGTAATTTGGGAAGAGGAGGTTTCTGTCATTGTAATTTCATCTCTACTTTTTGAGGTTTCGTTAACTTTGATGATAGATGAATCTTTACTTTTGCTAATTAAGAGATCTGCAAAATCTCTGATCTTTTTTAATTCTGTGAGAGAAGGAAGTTCTTCATCAATATTTTCTCTGCAAAGATAGCTCTTTAGCTTTCTTAATTCGACAAAAACATTACTGGCAAAGGCAATTTCGTATTCAATTTTCCATATTTGGAAATCCACAGTTTCTAAATAAGTGTTTAGTTCGAGACTGAGTTTGTCATCATTCTCACATAATACATCGGTATTTTCTATTTCCATGCTTATTTCCTGCATAATTCACGAGATAAAACGTTAGCCAGATTATTTTTACTTCCTTCTATATATTCTATATCAAAACTATAGGCAGAAAACCAGCTTTGCCAACGAATGAGTCTCTTATTAGGTAGAGAATCAACAATTTTTCCTTTTATAAAGGAAATAGCTGTTTTATTATCCGTTCGTATTAAAAATGTTTCATTTAAAAATATTTCAAATTTTTTAATTACTTTTTAATGGCTAATAACTCCTTCTCATTGATATGATAATTTTGTTCAGTTTGGGTGTTTGTTCCGGATGCATATCTACATAATAATTCTATTTTTTCTCTTTTTGCTTTAAGGATAGCTCCCCATGATATTTCAGTACTATCGGTTTCTATAATTAGATAATCACCTTGTATTGGTAAGTGTAACTTTGGTAAGTTCATGCATACTTCTTTAATCCGATTTAAAGCGTTAGTATCATTATCGTTCCAATTCCATGCCAAATTTTTCTTTAATTTTTTCTCGCAATGGTGCTCTTAGTTCGGCAAGATTTTTTACAAATGCTTCTGCATAATTAACACATCCTAAGAAGCGCTGTAAATCTTTCTGATTATTGATTTGTTTAAAATAACTTATTTTTGTTAAAATATGTTCTTGTAATTCAATATATCCTTGATTAATGATAAGTCCTAGGAAATCAATAGCGTTAACTAAAAACACGACTTTCTTTTTACTTAGTACAATTCCATGTTTTTGTGCTCTCTCAGCAAGTATGGATAGATATTTTAAATGTTCAGTGATACTTTCACTGAATACTAGAATATCGTCAACATAAATAAGACAAAAATGAGATAAATCTTTAAATATATTATCCATCCTTCTTTGGAATATTTGGGGTGCGTTTTTTAACCCGAATGGCATTACATTCCATTGATAATGTCCCTGTGGAGTACTAAATGCAGTATATTCTTTGCTGTCTGGGTGCATTTTTATTTGCCAGAATCCTGATTTACAATCTAGTTTAGAAAACCATTTAGCATTTTTGATAAGATTAATTAATACTTCTTTATTGGGTAAGTAATATCCGTCGAATTTAGTATTATCGTTTAATTTTTTGTAATTTATAACTGACCTTGCTTTTCCTCTAACTTGTTCAGCATGGTTTTTAACTAAAAAGGCTGGACTGCTATGTGGGCTTCTACTAGATTCTATTAATTTAAGATTTAATAATTCTTTAATCTATATTTGGAATTCATTTTTGTCTTCTAAAGTGTATTTCATAGGTTTTACTCTAATGATAAGAGCAGGATTAATAGGTTCTATTGATGCAAATGGTTCATCATTATTCCAAAATTCAAGTGGGTTTTCTGAAAATGTTTTGAACAAGGAATTGGCAAAGGATCTAAGTTGTTCAAGTTTGGAGGAGGATGAATCGATGTTATTCATGCTTAATTTGTTTGTAAATAGATTGGGAAAGGATTTTTTCATACTTTGGTCTATTGGGTAATCACCACGCTGGTTGCGGAATGTTGGTTGAGTTAAATAAGAGTTTGGGTTTTGTATCGTGGGACAATTAATTGAGTAACCTTGTGGTGTAACTAGGATTATTGAGTTTTCTGTTTGTGTGAATGATGAAAATGATTTAAAAAAATTATTTCCAAGTATTATATCTGGACCGTCATCGATGAGGCACCATAGTTTTTCTATTTTTATTAAGGTTGATTGGAGGTGGAGTAATTGATTTTGCCAATATTGATTGATGGTTGTGTTTCCATTGAATGTTTGTTGTAGTAGTGTTTGTGAATGGAGTGGTATATGTTTTGGAATTATGAAATTTTTGCATACAGTGATGTTGCTTCCTGTATCGCATAGAGCGTGTACAGGTATGAGTTCGTATGTTGGAATATATAGATCTATTTTAATGTAGCTATGGTACCGAATTTCTGGGTAACGTATAATTATCTATATTAGCATAGTCATATGTAAATGTTATTGTATGCTGTTGTAGAAAATCCATTCCTACTAATATTCGGTTCGAATTTATGTCGTCTGTTAAAAATGTATGTTGAAAATCTATTCTAGAATTATTTATATCCCAAAATCCAAAAAGAATATTTGTTTCGTGAGTACAAACATGTTGTTGTTGTAAATAATCTTGGTAAATGTATGGTTTGTCTTTTAATATTTTTAGGTTTTGTGGAATTAAATTTTGATCTATATGTGATTTGTGGGATCCTGTATCTAGAAGTATTTTACATTTATTTTCTGGAGTGATGTAATATCCTAGAACTAATAATTGGTTGTTGTTATGTTCCTTTATGTCGAGGCTTGGTCTGTGAAGTGTTAGTTTGTAATAATCTAAGGATTTTCTAGGTGTTATAGATAATGAGCTATTATTTTCTAAGTATGTGAGTTTTGGAAATCTTTGGCTTCTGCTTGATCCTTCATCAAAGTTTAAAATTATATTAGTTGATGGTGGTGTAATATCTAATTCGTTGATTTCTTCTGGTTGAATAGTTTGTCCTATGTGGGAAAAAATGGGGTCTAGATGAAGGGGTATTGTGTGCGTTTTGAATGCTACAGTATTGTGTTGGTTGCTGTAAGCATAAGCTGCTTGATAGTTTATACTATAGACAGCGCTGCCTTCTCTCATTTTTACTCTATCTAATTTATGTCTTAAGGTTAGAGAGCGGTCAATGTGTTTATCGTTTATATTAATAGCATAGTTTGGATGTAAATTGAATATTAATGTTTGGTAACACAGATTTCCTTGTATAACTCCTAATAAGGTATCTTTTTTAGAATGCATTATTCGATCATCATATATCCAGATTGTAATTGGGCTATCTATTCCTTTTCTAAAATATGCTTTTATTAATATTTGGATTCCTCCAAAAAATATATGTTTGTATTTTTTGGGATTTTTTATTCTTTGTAAATCCTGTATTTTTATTTGTTGATTATAGAGTGGTATTTTAGTTTTGCCTTCTGTCTGGATTATATCTATGGGATGTTCGCCTTGTCTAATACTATAATGTATTGATCTTTTCCATAAGAATACAGGCATATCAAAACAGTCTTTAGTTCCTAAAGATAACTTTCTTTTCCATATTTTATTATATGATTCTTCAGATAGTGTAATATGCCTTTCATATTCGATTGAATCATCATTAGATATATCGATTTGACAATTCTGTTCCATCTAATTAGAATATAAATATTCATCTATTTCATTATCTGAATTAATCATTTCTATCAAAGTGTTCTCTGTTTCTGATAATTGATATAATTCGTCATCAGTTTCGATATCTGAGAAATTGAATATAGGTTCTAATTCATGTTCGTTGATAATTAAAACAGATGTGACATGGCTTAATTTATTCTTTTGTGGACATTTATTGGCATAATACCCTTCTTTTTTGCAGATCCAACATTTATTATTTTTATTTTTATTATTTGAATAATTAGTTCTTTTTCTAAAGGTTCTTTTGTTAGGATTAAAATATTTTTTGTTTATTTTTCTCGAAGAATTTTTTCTTTTTATCTTTTGTAGAACAATTACAGCTTTCTTTAGAAGTTGAACATCCCCATTGCTGAATAATCAAATCGGATTTTTCGCAACAAAGAGATTGTTTATATTTTTTATTTTGTTTATGTAGGTCGATATATTGACATGCTTGTGTTAATTTTTCGTAGGCAAATTGTATGCGACTTCCTAAAGTTGTATCATCAGGATAAGCCTTTTTAAATTCTTGACTCCATAACATATTGTAAGGTTTAGGTAATTTATAAAAATATGAATCTAAATATAGTGGTTTATCTTTATCTAATATATCATAAAAGAATTTTTGATAATCACAACTATATTCGTTCAGGTACCAAATGTTACAGATATTTAAATTTGTTATTTTTTGTTTAGCTGTATCTGCTTGGATCTTTCTCTTTTCTAATTCTGTATTATTAGCTAAATATCCTAAAAATTCGCTTTTTAGAAAACTACCACAAATATTTGGCCATCGTCCTGGAGTATTGATTGTCTCTTGAGCTTGACATATTTCTCTAATAGTACGTTTTTGATCAGGTTCAAGTCCAATGAACCATTTTCTGGCTATACCTGTTAACGTATTTTCAATGAATGCATGAGCATCTTCTCCTTTTAGATTATAATTATAGATTTCTAGACTATTTTCTATTATCCATCTATCTATTATTTCAGTTACATCTTTTGTACAATCTAAATTTAAATAGATTCCATGACCGCTAATAGGTTCTAGTATATTATTTTTCTTTTCTGGTCTATAGGTAGGAATACGTTTGACGCTACGAGGTAGATATCTTACAGAAGAGCTGGGGTTCTGGTCATTGGCTGGTTGATTTATACTGGAAGTTATACTTAGAGGTTGATTGGTAGATGTGCTTGGTGCATCTATAGAAGGATAATTGACTGGTCCTGCCATAAATTGATGTTTAGTTAAAACATCTATTAAATTTCTTATTTCATTTTCGGAAGGGGAAGGTTCATCAATATGAATAATTTCGTTGATTCTAATGGCTCCTTGTAAATTTCCTTGTGGGTTAACTTTATTTATATTACTCCAATTAAGAATTTCAGTATTGTTTTCTTGTATAACTATAAATATAAACGATAAACACAAACATGTATAGCATTCAGCACAGATAAACACAAATATTTATAACTTTATTTATAAACACAAACATGTATAATCTATAAATATTTTCAAATATAACTTTATTTATAAATATTTGTAGATGTTTTTAACCTTTCTGAATGCTATGAATATTTGTACACTTCCTTTAAGTTTAATATTATAACAAGCATGTTTTAGGCTAGATTTACTTTCTTCTGCAATCATTCTATCATGATTATGCATGTATATAAATTTGATAGGATGTTGTAGTAGTTAGTAGATTTAACTTTTATTTTTCTTCCTCCTACATTTTATGGAATTAATTGCAAAATATTTTAAAATTCAAGTTTGGGGGGAATGAAAAACAATTTTCAAAAACTTAAATTTTATTTGTCCTAAAAAATGCTATAAATAATTTGATTTTTGACTGAAAAATAATTATGTGTATGAAGTTATATTAGGGAAATAAAATTTTGAATATAGAAATGAGTAAGAGAATTTAGTTAAAATTTATAGTAGTGATGAAAAATTTAAAGTTAAATTTTTCTTAGTGAAGAAATGATAAATATTGTGTAACCATCTTTAGTAAGAAAAGTTGTATTTTTGGAAAAATAGAAGGATTAGAGTTTTATTTTCAATATTTAAATTTCTTTTATTTAAAATTAATTTTCAAAATTGTTATTAGATTTCTAAGTAAAAGATATATATCTACCTTATGCTTTAGGAAAGGAAGGGTGGAATTCAAAGTTATTAATGGCCTACCCAGATATAGTAATCCTTGCCTGAGAAAAATAAAAAAAAAGGAAAAAGAAAAGAAAAGAAAAGAAAAGAAAAGTATATTATGTGAAAAAGAAAGGAGAAGCTTGAGAATTAAAGGGCCTAATTAAAAATTAGTTCCACACCTGAGCTTTTTAAAGTATAAGATTTGAGAAAATCATAAGCTTAAAAATATAATATAGTTAGTATAATTATTTTTAATAAAGATTTTTAAGTAAAGAAAATAAAAATGTCTAACCCCTAAATTTTGAAAAATCTACAAGTATTTCTGAATTTGATAGCAACATATATTATCATACTCTTTCATCTAAGCGATTTCTAAACTTTAAATTGGTCTCATTTACTAAAATTTTTTCTAAATTGGACTACTATATTTCTAGAACAAAATTTTAGAAACTTCTAAAGATACTCATACACATGATTTGCTTTTGTGGTTTTACATAATTATAGTGTTACTTGAGGACAAGTAACGTTTAAGTTAGGGGGAATTTGATCCACTTAAAAATTACATGTTTTTAGTGTTCATTTCATGCCCACTTTATGCACATTTTTAATGATATTACACTTTAAAGAAATTTATTTTGCATATTTTTTTCTTCAAGTATAAAAATATTATTTTAGAGAAAATCAAGCAAAAACTGCAATTTTGAGACAAAATAACCAAGGAAGAAAATCCTAACTTAGCACATATTGATGTCTTTCTATGCTTATTATCTTTTATATCTCACATATTTTTGAATGAAATTATAATTTTGAGAAAGGTTGTTTTTATGTCCATCTTGTAGGTGAAGATGTTAGGAATGCAACACCACTGAAATGAGTCGAAACGGAGTTGAAATAGAGCCAAATGAAGCAAAACAGTGTAACTGTGCACAAGGTGGTGCCTAGGCTCAAAACCCGGCGCCTAGGCGCCAGTGATGACGAGAAAACAGTGCCTAGGCACTAGAATCAACGCCTAGGTGCCAGAATCATCCAAAAACTGTTATTATATGGATTTTTGACAACTTTGGGAGTTATTTTGACAGTGTTAAGTAGTTTCTAGACCTTTTAGAAGACTGAAACTTACTTTTAATATAGAGAACATGTGATACAATGTATCTGGACACATTGAAACAGTTTTAATCGTGAATAGGTGTGACCCAAGGTGAAGGGGTGCGAAGACTTGGTCACAGGAGTCTGGCGCCTAAGCGCCAGAGTCGGTTTCTAGAAGATTCAATGAATGTGGACTACTTTTGAAGAGGTGCCTTAAGCAACCCTTGGACATTTTCAAAGCTCTATAAATAGGAGATATTTCTACATGAAATAGTGCCTCTCTCTTGCCTCTCTCACCACTCTCTTGTCTCTCTCTCTCTCTCTCCCCCTCTATTTCTTCCCCCTTAGTCATTTTAGTCATTTTAGAGTTATGAAGATGTAGATTTCTACTTCTTATGGAGAGATTGGTGAGGGATTTTGAGATATTTATGTAAGGGATGTACGAGCGACGCATGGATTGATGGGCGACTTTGGTGGAGAGATCTTCTTTCCTTTAGAGGGAAAAAGCTAAGTATTGTGTTCTTCATTCTCTTGTAATTGTTGTAAACACTTTCTAGTGGATTTTCTTTATTTTAAACCAAGTTTTATGTCGTGATTTTTCCATGCTTCGTAAGTGATTTTATTTACTCTTTATTTTAAATGAAGTAGTGGCATGTGTAGGAAAATCATTTTTATGATAAAATTAACAATTAAATGCTTCTAGGAGACAGATAGTTGCATAAATATAATAAAATACTAATGAAATAAGTTCCTTGTTGGCACTTAAATTATTACATAATTCTATCAATCCTTTTACTTCATATGCCATTATTTTCATTTACTTTTATTTTGTAATGAAATAGATGTATGTTTAGGAATTGAGATTTTCTTATATATTCTCTTATTAAATTATGGTGATGATATTCATACCGGATCTTCATTTACTTTACAAATTGATCACTTGTATTGTTAAAACCTGTTGAAGAATTCTGAGACCTATCCGGAGATGAGTTCTTAACTAGTAGATATCACATGAATCCTTGGGTAATCGAAGGCTATATGCAGGTTATTCATGGTGAAGTGCAAATAAATAGGGAGATATTGCTTATTGGGCGTAGAATTGATTAGTTTTTAGAGTGACAGACTAAATTCTAATAAATTGGTCTATAGAAAGGGAACGGGTCACTGTTAGGGCCGACCATAGCCACCCTTGGACATCTAGTAGTGTGAGCCTAGATTAACCCATTCTACTAATAAAACATCCTAAACTGATTTATACATTAGCCAATGTTCTTTACACCTGGAACAAAGGGTAAAGAATAGGATTGCTTCTATTTGGCACTACTACATAAATTCTAAGCATTTCTTTCCTACACATTATCTATGTAATTGCAAGAGAAAGGTAGTCTTTAACATCTCAAAGTTCTCCAAACAAATTTATCCATAGTTATCTTTTTATTTAAGAACTTTATTTAGGATTAGTTATTAAAAAAAATCATTTTAATCTAAATTCCAAATTTAGGCCTTATAGAAATAGACTGAAATTAGCCTAAAGGATTGCTTACCTCGCTTCTCTGTGGGATCGATAATGGGGTTATAAAAGAAAACCCTATATTACTTGAAACCATACGTATACTTGTGTAGTACCCCTAGTGTGTAAAATATTTTCTAAAATTTTACAACATTTTAATTTTATACACTAGCCATTTATTTATAAATTGGGTCAAGTTTTTGGCCATCTTTTGGAAGCAAAAATTACTACGTTGTTGCGGGTGGGGTTAGGTACAGACATAGTGAGCTCTATAGACCCGCCATCGTCTAAAGGCCAACATTTTATGTTGGCAGCTACTGATTACTTCTCTAAATGGGCAGAGTCAATACAGCTCAGAGAAGTTAAAGCAGAACAAGTTCTCCATTTCTTCAAAACACATATTGTCTACATATTTGGGATTCCTCAGCGGGTCATATCAGATAATGGACTAGCTTTCAAAAATACAAAAATGAATAATTTTTTCCAAAGACATGAAATAGATTGGAGATATTCTACAATCTACAATCCTAAGGCCAATGTTTAGTTGAATCCTTTGTCGACATTATTTTTTAGGTTGTGTGTTTTATTTTGAAAAGGGGGTCGCCTAACAGAAATTGTCGGCGAATTTTTAATTTAATTTAAATAAATAATTTGAAAAGTAGTATTTGATTTTGAAAATAATTTTAAATTTGAAAATTTTAAGATATGAAATCAAACTGATCTCACATCCCATATAGTTTATATAAACGAGCACCGCATCACAAACCGTGTATCTATCCCGAAGAATAGACACACTGTTTGGTGATGGGGCTCGATTAAACAAACTAGAAGATTTGTGACATCCGTTTGGTCTGCAAACCAATTTTATAAGCCGACAAATTCCCCTGCTTAATATGAAAGCATTAAACGAGGTTTATATTACTCGGGTTCTTTCAAATTCCCTATAAGGGCAAGCCCCTATAGTTAATTACATCTTAAGTGACGGAATCACCTAAGAAAACTCTCGATAATAATCGTAATTCTGCTCTCAAGAATTTCAAAGTTTAGGGTTTTCAAGGGATTGAATTTTGGAATTTCAATAGGGAATGGATCAAATTTGGAACATTTTGTTTTGGGAATTCAAAGGAAGAAAGGTAGGAGAAATCACAGATTCGAAGAGAACTTCGGTAATTCCTCGACTATCCTATTGTTTGGCTTGGATTTAGGAAAGTCCTAAAATTTATTTAATGTTTTGATCTTGCCAATTTTAATTAATTTGGACTTATATTCGTATGATATGATCACACAAATAGCCTGGAAGATGTGAGGGTTTATGTCGTATCGGACAACCACCTCGGAGTCCTAAAACCGGTTAGGGCTTAATTTACGTGACATGATCATGCAAATGCCTAACGAAGAGTAGAGGATTTATGTTGCACTAGGCAAACTACCTCGAAATCCTATGGATTGGTTGTTTAATTCTAAGAAAGTTTTGCTGATGTAGATTTCAGTTTTGCTGACGACGATGGCCGTGCTGCCCACCATGCTCCGAGCTCCTCGTTGTTGCAGAGGTTTAGTTTTAGAAGTCATAAATCAGGAGATGAGAAAAGTGTTTTGGTTTAGAGAAGTCTTAATTTCCAAGTCTTTTTAATATTTTAATTAAAACAAATTTTAAAGTTGATTATAACGACACCGGTTAAGATCTCACGGTTCCATCCTTTCGGCATCGTTATTTTTATCGGATTCACTTAGTTCAGATGAATTTGCTAAACTCAACTAAATGAGTTCCACACTTTCATTTAGACCGTGGGAAATCCCGTTAGCAACACGTAGGTTACATCATCCGAGGTATTCCCGATCATCCAACAGGACGTTTTAATTTAATGTAATTGTAGTTTTGTGTTATGTTTGTGATTAAATTTTGAGTTGTTTTATATTTTGAGATGTTGTGGCGGTGGATTTTATCTTGTAATGACTTTTAATTTAGTTTTGGTTTCAGTTTTAGGGACTATCCTAAAGGTGTGGGTTTTCATGCAACGAGTTGTTTATCATGCAAGAGAAAGTAAGTGCGATGCGATTAAAGAAATTGCAATAATGTAAATTGCAATAAAATAAAAGCGTACCTGGAGGGTCTTCCCGTCATCCCAAGCTGCACTTAAAACACAATTAGAATATTTAAGCAAGTTCCTAGGTAAAGCTAAGGGAAGGGTTATGGTTTTCTACCAAATTCCTAATCCTATAGCTAGTCATTTCCTATGACGTCTAGATTCTTGTGTTTTGGTTTGAGGATGATTTTCTTCATCAAAGAACAATTAAGTTCAATTGTTCTTATAAACATCCCATCATATTGAGGAAGTGCTTAAGAAGAATCTTAAACATCTTTTCAATATTGCTAGAATTGTTTTAAGTCCGAATGAATTTAATCATAAAAATGAATTAATCGTCCGGGAATTCAAGTTTTGTTATCTTGCTCAGTGAACTAGGACATTTGAATATCCTATAGGTGAAGTAACATTTCATTTAACGTTCTATTTAGGAGTTATGACAAATAAAAGTTCTCGAGGGCAAATTGGTGTTCAAATGGTTTGTGATTTAGTTTAATTTCAGTTATCAGATTTTAAATTTGGAATAGTGTTCAAGTTGCTTTATTTTGAATTTCTTTATGTCTTAGGTGATGTTATTTTTAATTCAATTTAATTTAACTTTAGTTTAATTTGATTTAATTTGGTTTAATTTTAATTTGATTTATTTAATTTAATTTAATTTTAATTTTAACTTAATTTTATTATTTTTTTATTTTAATTTAATTTAATTTAATTTAATTTAATTTAATATGATTTAATTTAATTTAATTTAATTTAATTTGATTTAATTTAATATGTTTTAATTTCCTTTAATTTAATTTAATTTAATTTAATTTAATTTAATTTAATTTAAATTTTAATTTAATTTTATTTTTAATTTTAATTTAATATTTTATTTTTTATGTTTTAAAGATGATTTAATTTTAATTGTTAAAGTGTTAATTTAATTGAAATTTTAAAAGGAGTTTAATAATTTAACTTTAATTTAATTTAATGATTAAATCTTTTAACATTTTAAATCTTAAATTTGAATTATCATTTTAATTAGGAATTAAATATTATTGAGATGATTAATTTAGGGATTTTAAATTAAAGAACAAATCTCTCCCTAATAATATCCCTATTTAATAATTCCAACTTTATTATTCTTCCAAATTTAATTAATTATTTAATTAAGGTTTATTTTAATTATCTTCAAATTGTTTAGTGGGTTTCTACCCCTTAATTATTTAAATTTCAATCATCCAAATTAGATTAAGATCAAATATTTTACTCTTTAATTTTATTAAACCTAAAGTTTTAATTAAGGGTTAAAATTTTAATTACCATTTTGCCCTTCAAGCTTAATAATTTCATAATTCACTAAATTGAGCTTAAATGAACTTGAAATTTTTATGTAACTTCACTCATATGCCAATAAAGACATGAGAGGAGAAAATATGATTTTTCTGTATTTAATTTATTTATGTAATTATTTTTGATGGAAAATAGGAATTTCCAAGGAAATTTTAATAATATGACCAAGGGAAAGTTTTTGTCCTTAAGAAAATTATGGGACATTCCTAATGACCAGAGGACAACTTGGACCAATTTTGGTGATTTTTTAAATTATATTATTTTTATTATAATTATTTTAAGTTTTGGAGTATTAATTAATTTAAAAATGAAATAAAGGTTAAAAAATGAAATTTATATTTCTAAAAAATCTCTCTAATATAAAGGAAATCAGAGAATTAATTTTTGCAATTTTCTGATTTTTCTTTGATTTATTAGAATTATTTTAGTGGAAATGCTAGAAAATACATTTTTTTTAATTTTAAAATTACCCTAGGGCTTTAAAATTTAATATCTCATCAAATAGACCTAAGAAAAATATGGGATTTGTTCCTAAGTGATTAAAATTCAAAATTTGACATTTTGGTGAATTTTATTATTTTTATGATTTTTATTATTTTTTAATTATTAAAATATTAAAATAATGCAAAAAAAAATTAAATTTTTTAGAAAATTGAAATTTTAATTTCCTTAAATTCCCTTGATATCAGAGAGGCTCCAAAACCAATTTGGTGAATTTTTGAAAGGTATTTTAAAAGTTATGAATTTTTAAAGTTTAAAATGGCTAAATGGCTTAATCAACCCATTTAGTAGGGCTAACCAAGTCCAATTGACTTCAAATTTTTATGGTGGGTTCCTCTATCCTAAAGGTCAGTGGAGAATTGATTTCAAGTCAATTTGATGTATGATTAGCTCTAATTAATTAGGGACCTATTTTGGGTGTTTAAGCCAATTAGGGTTATTTTCAATAAACTAATCCAAAATCTATTTTTCCTGAGGTCCTCCGAGTCATAAGAGACTTCACCAAATTTTCCTAGAATTTATTTCACAACATGCTAATTATTGGAATTAAAATACTCAAAACAGCAACATGAATTTGAAAAATCAATAACTTCTCATAGGGATGGCCTCTGACTTTGGAAAATTCAGGGAATGTTCCCAAATTTAGAGGCTTCAAAATCCCTATGGTCTCATGCCATGGTGAATTCCCTATATGCATGGAGAATTAAAACAATGCAGAAAGGAAATAAATCATTAAAAATAAAATGCTCGATGAAATTAAATGATTTCTTTTCCACATTATTCTCATGTGTTCACTGAGCAAGAGGGTATTTTTATTTTATTTTTCTGATTTTCCTACACAAAGTTATGGATTTTTGAAGTTTAGGGAATTAAATAAATCAGAAAATACCCTAATTTTCTATTTATCCACGCGGCGTCGCGTCAACCTCAGCAGCTCCGAAACGCAACGTGGCACTCTCCGATTCGACGCCGCCATCTGACTCAGTGCTCCGGGGGCCCGCTGTGTCGTTCCATCTTCTGATCCGGCGCGATCCTGGCCGTCCGTCCGCTTTTGTATTAAATGAACGGCATCCGTTCATCGTCCCCGGGCGTCCTTACCCGAGAGCCGTCCGTCTTCTAGGCCTAAGATCTAACTCGATACTTGACCAAATTTAACGTTCTTATGCTCTATGGATTCGTCTCGAGAAGACGAACATATCCATATGGTTTATGTGGCATAAAATTGACTCAATGAAAATGGAGAGTGTTCAGAAGCTCGGGAAGAAGAGTGAGGCCATACCTTTGCTCAGAGAAGTGTGGCTTCAATCTGAGGGTTGTGTCACCTTCGATTGGATCCCAGCAAGCTCCGGATGAAGTCCCTCGGCCCGGTGAATTGTCTAGGTAGGATTTCGACCACGGCCCGATCACAAAGCTTGGAGGCTGGAGCAACTGGGTGGCCTGGAGATGGGGCTTTCAGTGGGGAACTTCTCCTCTTGGTCCAGTGAAGGTGTAGGACCAGTTAATTTGAGGATTGGCTCACTGTGGCAAAGTATCCTGGTTTTGGGTGAAATTTCAGTTGAGAAATTGGATTCTGTTGGTGGGGATTAGGGCAAATTGACACTCGGGGATCAACCGCTCTAAGTATGGAGAAGGGTTTGGAACAATTTTGGCGAGTTTCGGCAAGGTTTAGTGCAACTCTCCTCTCATGGCCGTGAGGGGGTCGGGTTTAAATAGAGGTGGCTGGAGAGCCTCACGGGGATGGCCAAGGGCGGGATCAGCTGCTCGGTCATGGGAAGAACAGCCATGGTGGCCATTGGGCATGGAGCAGCTCGACGAAGGTGGAATTCCAAAGTTGGCTCACATGTGAGCTCTCGGGTGTGGTGTTTTCCGGCGACCCAGGCGGCTGGCCGGCAGGCATGAGTCACCATCTTGACCAGGGAGGTCAGGGCTTGGCAATGGTGAAGTCAATTGGGTTTGGACATGTGTAAAGGAGCTGGATCAAAGTGGCATGGGGGGTGTGGCTATTTTGGCTCTAAATGGGTCAACCCATCCTTTTGGGCTTGGTTCACCCTCCAAGGTGGCTTTAGGTGTTGTGGGGAGTCAAAGGAATTAGCTGGTTTGGCATGGAGAAGTCCCTATCCAAATATATTTAGATTAAATTTGGGTTAAGGTGAAACATGTTTAAGGTTAATGACTTTTAGGAGGTGCTTAAAGGACCTCCTCCTTTTGCCATTTAAGAAGGGTTGACAAATTAGAAATTCTCATGGCTTGCCAATGGCTTACATGTGGCTTCATGGCTTCATATGGCTTGGTAAAAGATTTGGTCAATTTCATGAAAAAAGGATTTTGTGAATTTTGGCATTTTGATGGGAATTGTTATGAGGCTTGATTTGGAATCATTTAATGATAAATTAGGACTTTAGGAATGATTTTAAATTGAATGTGTGATGAGGGAAAGTGTCATGTGGGCTTTGTCATGAACTTTGGGCTTTTGAATTTGTCTTGGATGGGCTTTTAGGAAGGTTTAAGGGAAGTGGGCTTTAGGCTTGAAAATAAATTGGTGGATGGGAAATTTGTAAACGTTTGGACCAAATAATTGTTGGGTTTGGTTTAGGAATGTGCCATGAGTAATTTGAAACAAGTTTGGAGTGATTTGGGTTTGAATTGGGTCGAATTTGGGCTTTTTGGTAAAGTGGCCGATGTAGGTCAAATTGGGCTAATTTGGGCCAATGTTGAACTAATGTTGAAATTGGTGTAAAATTAATGTTGGGAAATGTTTATAGGGCTGTTTCAAAGAGGTTTTGGCTTTGGTTGGGCTTTGATTTTGGGGTTTGGGCTTATTTGGGTTAGGTTTGGGTTTAGGTCAAAATTGGGCTTATTGGTTTTGGGTTGAATTTAAGTGGGGTTTGGGTATAAATGTTGGGCAAATCATGTTACTTTTTTGTTTGTAGGGATGTTAAGGAAGGTTTAGAAAAGATTTGGGGTCAATTGGAGTTGAATTGGGTGAGTTTGGGTTAGGTTTGGGTCATGGGTCCAAATTGGGCTTTAAGGCCAAAAGTGAAATTGGATCCAAATGTCAATCAAATTGGACTTGGATTTGGTCTAGATTGGTGTTTGGAATGATGAATTGAAGTTTAGAATTGAATTGGACCAGAATTTGGGTCAATTGGGTAGGCTAGGTTTGACATTGGGTTCACTTAGGGTTAAAAATGGGTCAAATTGGGGATTTTGACAAAAGTAGGGTAAATTGACAAAATTGGCCCATGGTGTAGTTGGAAAAAATGAAATTGGGAATATTTGGGATTTTCGGAAATTTTCTGGGAATTTTCTGAATTTTTGGATTTTAGGTCAAGAGGGGTATTTTGGGTATTTGGAGGGTATTGGGGGGTATTTTCGGAATTTTGGTATTTTTGGGTATGGATGATCTATTTGAGTGGAGAGAAATGTTTAGGAATGGTTTTGGGGAATTTTGGGTGATTTGGAAATTTTGGAGGATTTCAAGGTTTTTGGGTAGGCTAGGCGGGTGTAGGGTCCCGGGGTCGAAAATCGAAAATTTGGAAAATTGAAGATTGGGTGAATATAAGTGGAATAAAATCATTTTGGTTGAGCCTTGAAGCCATATCAAGCCCACATGAGCCATGAAGGGACTCATTTGAGGCATTCACTATGTTGTTCCTAACCCTCTTAGCCAAGGGCTTAGGGGTTAAGGACCATCCATGTGAATCACCTACATGAGTCAGGAGGTCAAGTTGGGTATGGG
Source organism: Papilionanthe hookeriana x Papilionanthe teres (assembly GCA_022702705.1). Taxonomy (NCBI): domain Eukaryota; kingdom Viridiplantae; phylum Streptophyta; class Magnoliopsida; order Asparagales; family Orchidaceae; genus Papilionanthe; species Papilionanthe hookeriana x Papilionanthe teres. Next base: position 175,127,576 of record CM040422.1, read on the forward strand.
TGTGGTTCTAGGATGTGTGTGAAAGTGTAGTGTATAAGTGTAGTGTGTGTATAAGTCAGCCCTTCACCAGACCAGGCCACCCAGGGCATTCCTAAGGCCAAAGAGTCCTATAGGAACTCATCCTTTAAACTTCCGCATTTGATTTCAACCCTCTAGGTGATTAAGGGTCTACAATTAAGTTTGTGGAGTTTGCAGGGAGTTAAGAAGTGGTTTGAATTTCTAAGTGGTGGGTCCCAATTTTAGTCCTCTAAGATAGTCAAAGGAAAAGCCTAAGACTAGATCCTAAGTACTAAAAAGAAGAAGAGAAGACCTCATCAAAAATGAGGTCAACATCCTTCAATAAAACATTGGTACAAATTTTGAAAAATACATTGACAAACAGTCCGAGACAGTGGCATGAAAATTTGATAGAAGCTTTATGGGCTTATAGAACTACATACTGAACACCAACACGGTCAACACCATTTGCTCTGGTATATGGTTCTAAATCCATTTTGCTACTTGAAATACAAATTCCCTCTCTCCGAATTGCTATCACAAACAAAATCACAGAAGAAGAAAATGTTAGACTACGACTTGAAGAATTAGAAAGTTTAGAAGGCAAACGCTTACAAGCTCAACAAAACCTTCAATTGTATCAAACAAAAATGACACGAGCTCATGATAAATTAGTTCATCCTAGGACATTTCGTGTTGGGGAATTAGTTTTAGTTCTTCGAAGACCTATTCTTGCTCACCGCAAGATAGGATGAAAATTTGAACCAATATGGGAGGGCCCATATGTAATTGAAAAAATATATTCCGGGGGATCTTATTAGTTGGTAGATTATCACAAAGAAAGAATTTTGCCCCCAATTAATGGGCGCTTTCTAAAGAAATACTATGCGGCATGAAACAATGACTTGTTTATGAACTGGAAAAATATTATAAAAAAATATATAATAATAATAATTTTTATTTTGATCTTTGTGTAAATTTGAATTGGTCTTTTGCTGACTAAGTATACACTTGTAAGCATAATTTATACTTGAAAATGAAATTTAGTTTGACATATCACGACCTTATAAACATCCAAACACTTAGGACATGTGACAGGTAGTGTTTTGGAGTATTAGATGTTTATATATGGTCTAACAGTGTCCAAGAATATGCAGATTACAGACAATGACATGGAAGTCATCCTCTTTCAGATATGTATTGATAGTTTGTTGTGTGCATCCCGTGTGTTATGTACATATATGTATAGTTGAATTTATTTTCCGTAATAATATGTACTAGTGACTTTTGTGTGCAATGTACATTATGGAAATGAAGTATTGAAAAATATTCCCTATTGTCCATGACAAGTCGGCAGGTCTTATAGTGTCAAAATGAATTCCTTAAAAATAAAAATAATGATATGAAATTAACATGAGAATTCTTTCTCGAGCTATAAAATAAATTAAATCCCCAGCGAGTATGCCATTTTTATTGACATTTGACATTTTGAGAAATGGAATATGACATCCATTTTCTCTGTCTAGTTATCGGATGTAAGTCCTTTCCGGACACGGAAATGACATTCCTTTAATACAACATTGACATTTGACATTTCGAGAAATGGAGTATGTCATCCATTTTCTCTTTCCAGTTATCAGATGTAAGTTCTTTTCTAACAATGAAATGACATTCTTTTAACACGAAATTGAAATTTGACATTTTAAAAAATTAAATATGACATCCATTTTCTCTTTCCAGTTATCTGATGTAAGTCCTTTCCTGACACAGAAATGGCATTCCTTTAACACGATATTGACAGTAGACATTTCAAGAAATGGTGTATGACATCCATTTTCTCTTTCTAGTTATCAGATGCAAGTCCTTCCTGACAAGGAAATGACATTCTTTTAACACGATAATGACATTTTACATTTTGAGAAATGGAATATGACATCTATTTTCTCTTTCCAGTTATTGGATGTAAGTCCTTTCCGGACACGGAAACTATGACATTCCTTTAACTCGACATTGGCATTTGACATTTTGAGAAATGGAATATGACATCCATTCTCTATTTCCTGACACGGAAATTATGACATTCCTTTAGCTCGATAGCGATATTTGACATTCGATATTCCGAGAAATTGAATATGAAATCCAATTTCTCTTTCTAAAATATCTTTCTGATACAAAGATCATATTCAACTTATTGACATTTGACATTTTATCACATATATTCTAAACTTTGAATATTGATATGAGACACTGACAACTATGAAATTGAGACCATTTCGGTCAACGCTAATATGTGCAGCATATCTCCACAATATACCACACATATTGGGGGCCCAATTGTTGACCTCACTTTTTGTGAGAATCATTTACCAAAAACCTTGAGAAAGGAAGTCTACCTACATTGACCTCCTAAAAACAATAAACCCTAAGACCTAGGGTAAAACCTTGATAAAAACTTCTTGACCACAAAATTGACCTTAAAGACAAATGTTGACATGATCAAATTGACATTGGTCAAAATCAACAAAATTTTAATTCAAAAGTCCCCACATTGACCTTTGAATTAGTTTAAACCCAAAATTGGGTCAATATGACCTATTTAGATCCCAAAATGACAAATCATAAATATTGTGATCAAATCGACCATGACAAGGTTGAATAAAGGTCACATTAGACATCTAGAAACTAAAATTGATCAATTTAGGCTAACTTGGGTCAACCTAGGTCAACATTGGTCAACCATGGTCAACACTTATCAATTTTGGTAAAAACACACAATTTTGAACAAAAATGATAATAAAATGATAAAAAATGACAAAAATGATAAAAATGAAATAAAAAAGACTAAATTAATCAAATAATTAATTTTAAAATTATTTTGATAAATTAAATTGACAAATAATTTAATTTTCAATATTTTAATTAATGACATAATTAATTAAAATAAAAATTAAATTAAAAGTCATAAAATGACAAAATACACCAAAATAAAAAATGAAAAAATTAATCAAATAATTAATTTCAAATTATTTTTGATTAATTACTTGACCAATAATTTAATTTTTAATATTTTAATTAATAACATTATTAATTAAAATGAAAAATTAAATTAAAAGCCATGAAAATGATAAAATACATAATTTTGATTAAAAATAATGGAATTAATCAAATAATTAATTCCATAATTATTTTTGATTAGTTAATTAACTAGTAATTTAATTTTATATTTTAATTAATGACATGAATAATTAAAATAAAAATTAAATTAAAAAGTCATAAAATAAGACAAAATTTCATTTTCTAATCAAAATGACATGAAACTAATTAAATAATTAATTCTAAAAATTTTATGAATTAATAATTTAATTAATAAAATTTCAAAATTTTTATTTAATTAATTAATCTTTATTAATTAAAATGAAATTAAATTAAAGGGGGGGGGGGTAAAATGACATTTAACCCTTTAAAATCAATTATGACATAATAATTAATTTTTCAAAATTTTTAAAACCTCTTATGACATCATGATGACCCCATATAGGTTTCACATAACCTATAAGACTCATTAAGAATGAATTAACTCATAAAAAGACTCGTGATAATAATTCACATGAATGGAGATTTTTACCTTAACCATGGTTAAAGTAAAAAAATTACATTTTCATCATTAAGAGGAGATGAGGTGTCACTCCCTAATGCAACCTCAAGCGAGCTTATGGTGACTCATTCATCACCTTACCTCTTAACCAATAGGAGAGAGCATAAATTTGCATCATCCTCACATCATAAGGTGACATCATAAATCAAATTTTGAAAATTTAAGGAAAATAAGGGGCATGTGTCATCCCCTCATGAAAATTTAAATGAGGTGGAGAAATATGAAGGCCTTAGCTTCCTTGACTCATCACTAACCTCCCCTGAAGCCAATAGGGAGGAGACAAAATAATCACATGGAATTTGGGGCTCATTATAACCATTGGAAGGCAATCATTACCATAACATGGGAATGAGCAAAATCTAGCTTATGTGGCCTTCTCCCCTTTGTTCATTGGTAGGTGCTAAAAATATGCATGAGGGAGGTTGATCCAAGGCAAAATGAACCAGTTCCAATCACCTCCCATTCCCCCCAATGGGTGAGGCCATGGGAAAATCCAAGCCAACTGTCATCTCCTTCACCATGGTTAAGTAGGGTAGGTAGGCATGGAATTGCTCAACCTATCACTTTCATAGCTGAAACCCTACTCCTAGGCATCAATAGGAGAGTTTGCAACTCTCCCAAATCATCCTAAGGCTCAACCAAGCCTTCGTATAGCCATTGATGGCTATAAATAGAGCAAAACCTGAGAGGAAGAAAAGAGAGAAAAAGTGACCCATAGATCTCAAAATACTGCTCAAATCGTCTAGCTTTTAACATAAGAAACCTTGCTAAGGACCTTAGCAATTCATCCCAACCAAAATCCAGCCCTCAGCTAGCCCCTAGGCTCCACCAAATCAAGCCAAACAAGGCTACCCGAGAGCCCTAAGCCAAAACAGGGAGAGGAATTTGCAAAATTTCATAAAGTGCTCCAATCCAAAAAACTTCCTACATGAAATTTGTTGCTTAGGACCACAACAATCAAAATCAACCAAGGTTAAACCATATAGCTGACCTTATTGAGCTAATTTAGCTCAAACCTAGCCTATATAGGAATTGAGCCATCTTATCAAAATATCCCACCAAGACTTGGTATAAGTCCAAATTAGAGTGACAAAAAATTTCTTTGGGACCACAAGAGGCTGATCAACAACTTCCATCAAGCTCAAACTCATTGTGGCTAAGGTATGGATTTTTTATTTCAAAATAATTCATAAAGTTAGAAAATCGTGGACTAAACTAGTCCAGAAAATCATGATCACCGTATAGATGTGATCGACATCTCCGGATGATTCCATAGGATAAAAAATCACTCAATTCTATGGAAAAATGAGCGAGATATTGACCCTACAAGTTGGATGGTTCGAAAATTTTCCAAATTAATTGGATTAATTCTCAGCCATCTGTTCCCATGTTTTGGAACGGACGACGCTAACCGAAAGGTGTCGTGTTTGCGGTCCAAATCCGCGCAATAGATCTTCCTGCTGTTTGATGGTACGAGGACTCTTGGCAGCCTCTGGTAATTCTGGAGTCATTTTAATTCCAAAAAAACTTAAAATAATAAAAAATGCATATCTTTTTACACAGAGCTCCTAAAAATAAAATAAAAATACCTCTGGAAAGCTCTTAAAGAGGACAAAATTATGAAATTAAAATCATAATTTTATTCTTTGTATTTAATTTTTAAATAATTAAATACTCTCTAAAGTATTTTAATTGTTAAAAACTATTTACATATCGGAAAAATCGAAACTTTGGGGAATTTATCTTCATGCCATTAGGGATCTTATTTGATTTTTCCTAGGATAGAAAACAACTTGAAGACCACTTTTTTCTAATTTTCAAGGCATTTTAAAATTATTTTAAATAATAATTATAAAAAATGAAAATTAAAGAAACCAAAATTGAAAAGGGTTAGAGAATTTAGGGTGACTGACATTAACCCTAAAAAGACATTTCCTAAGCCATTAAATAATTTTAAATGACATTTTTAATTTAAGGATTAAAATTAATTAAAAATTAATAATTTAAACCCTTAAAAAAATCTCCTCTTCACCCAACAAGGTCCATTCCCTCAATGGACTAGAACTAAAATTGAATATAACTTAGAATAGACATAAGACAAACCCTAATCAGGTCTAAAACACAAAATTAGACTTAATTAGAGTGAATTAATCAATTAAACCCTAAGACATTAAGGTTTAATATAAAAAACAATCCTTAATTAATTTTAATGACAAAATTAGACTTAATTAACCATCTAAACCCTAATCACATTGGGTTTAAGACATAAACAACTCTTAATTAAGTTTAAAGACAAATTTAGACTTAATTAACCATTTAAAACCTATTCACATTGGGTTTAAGACATAAACAATCCTTAATTAAGTTTAAAAGACAAATTAGACTTAATTAACCATTTAAACCCTAATCATATTGGGTTTAAGACATGAACAACTCTTAATTAAGTTTTAAAACAAAATAAGACTTAATTAACCATTTAACCCCTAATTACATTAGGTTTAAGACATATTAAGTTTAGAAGATAAATTAGACTTAATTATTCACTTAAATCCTAATTACATTGGATTTAAGACATAAAACATCCTTAATTAAGTTTAAAAGATAAATTAGACATAATTAATCACTTAAATCCTAGTTACATTGAATTTAAAACATAAGTAATCTTTAATCAAGTCTAAAGACTAATTAACCATATAAACCCTAATTACATTGGGTTTATAACACAAGTAGCCCTTAATTAAGTTTGAAGACTTAATTAATCATCAAAAACCATAATTAGACTTAAACCCTCATTAAGTCTAATTAATCTAATTAAACCTTACATAATAAGGTTTAATTAAACCATAAACCCTAGTTAAACAACCCTGATTAAGTCTAATTAATCTACATAAACCTTACACAACAAGGTTTAATTAAACCGTAAACCCCAATTAGACCTAACCCATGATAAGTCTAATTAATCAATTAAACCATATCTAAAATAGGTTTAATTAACCTTAAACCAATTAGACTTAACCCATATTAAGTCTAATTAATCAATTAAACCTTCCCCAAATTTGGTTTAATTAACCTTAAACCAATTAGACTTAGCCCATAATAAGTCTAATTAATCAATTAAACCTTGTCCAAATTAGGTTTAATTAATCCTAAACCAATTAGACTTAACCCATATTAAGTCTAATTAATCAAATAAACCTTGCCCAAATTAGGTTTAATTAACCTTAAACCAATTAGACTTAACCCATAATAAGTCTAATTAATTAATTAAACCTTATCCAAGTTAGGTTTAATTAATCTTAAACCAATTAGACTTAACCCATAATAAGTCTAATTAATTAATTAAACCTCACCTAAATTAGGTTTAATTAACCTTATCCAATTAAACCCATAATAAGTCTAATTAATCAATTAAACCTTACTTAAATTAGGTTTAATTAATCTTAAACCAATTGGATTTAACCTAAACTAAGTTTAATTAATCAATTAAACCTTATCCAAATTAGGTTTAATTAACTATAAACTAATTAAAGAACAATCAATCTTAAAATAACTCAAACTTAAAATCAAACTTGAGTTCCACCCACATTGAACTTAAGTCAACCTTAAGTCTAGGGTCAACCTAACTTGAACCTAACTTAACTCAAACTTAAATGAAACATGAGTTTAACCCATATCAAACTTAAGATTAAGTCTAGGTTCAACCTAACTTGAACCTAACTCAAATTGAAACCCAAATTTAAATCCAACCCACATTGGATTTAAGTCAAAACAAGTTTTAACCAGACTTAAATCTAATTTAAGCAAATGCTAAACTTAAGTTCAACTTAAATTGAACTTAAGTTAAAACCTAGGTTCAAACTAACCTAATTCAAAGCCAAACTTAAGATCTAACCTTAGGTTCAACCTAAAATGAAAATAAATCGATGTAAACCTTAGGTTCAACTTAACCTGAACCTAAACTAAAACATAAACTTAAGTTCAACCCACATTGAACTTAAGTTCAAATCTAAACCATAGGTTCAACCTAACTTGAACATAAACCAAGATTTAAACCTTAGGTTCAACTCAAATTAAATCTAAATCAACACACATCTTTAGTTCAATTCTAATTGAACCTAAATCGACATAAACCTTAGGTGCAACCCAAATTGAACCTAAATCGACATAAATTTGACATTTCAAACAAAAATCAACATAAATCTGACGTTTCAAAAAAAATTTCGACATAAATCTGACATTTCAAACAAAAATTGACATAAATCTGACATTTCAAACAAACATCAACAAAATCAACATAAATATGACATTTCAAACAAAAATCGACATAATCAATATAAATTTGACATTTCAAATAAAAATCAACATAAATCAACACAGATTGACATTTCACATAAAATTCGACATAAACTGACATTTTAAATATAATTTGACATAATTTAACAAAAAAAGACATTTTAAACAAAAATTTGACACGAACTGGTTATTCAAATAAAATTGGCATACACTAACATAAATCAATATTTCAAACATAATTCGACATAATTTGACATCAAATTTAAGTTCGACACAAATCAAACTTAACACGACATAAACCGATATAATTCTTAAGTTCGACCCAAATCACGCTTAACTCGACATAAACAGACATAAGTTCAACCGAAATAAAACTTATAATGAAATAAATCGACATAATCCTTATATTTGACCTGTATCAAACTCAACATAAGATGACATAATCTTTATGTTCGATCCATATCGAGCTTAACTTGACATAAAAATAAACATAAATTAATACAAAACCCCAAAATAAAACTCAAATTGATATAAATTAATATCAAATCCAAAATCAAACTCAAATCAACATAAATCAACATAAAACCCAAAATCAAATCTAAATCGACAAAAATTGATATAAAATCTAAAATTCAACCCAAATGACATTCAAGATAAATAAAAAATTAAACATAAATTGACACAAATCTAAATCGACATTTCAACCAAACTTGGATATCCAACAACTCTGAAACAACAGACATTTTTACCAGGTGATTTAAACATTTATATGACATTATTTCTGACAATATTTTCTTTGCAAGATGAATACAAGTTTCATTTAGATTTTCTTCACATGTTATAGGGTGTGCTAACTCTGTTTTGCAGGACGTCGATGAGAATACATGACATAAATTGACAACAAAATAAAACCAAAACATTTAGGTTAGCTACAAAACCTAAATTTTCAACAAACAACAAAACGAAATATGACATGACAACAAAGACAACTGGACTATTAGGATAGTCATAAAACCAAAAAATAAATTTGACAAGAAAACTAAACATCGATATGATATTAATAAACCAATATGACATCGATAACAATGGAACAGTGACATGACAAGTAAATAAAAGACAAAATCAACAAAAACACCGATATTAAACATAACAAAATACCGACATTGATAACTATTGATATGACATTGACATAACATCAAAACAATGTCATCGACAAATGACATCGACATTGACAAAACAAAACATCTTCTAGGATTGAGTATTGATATTCTATCCCTCATTCATAGAAAACCCCCTACAAAACAAGTAATTTAACATTAATCAGAAGTTTTCTTAGATGATTGTCTAAGATGTAATTAACTATAGGGGCTTTCCCTTATAGAAATTTTAATGACTTGGAACTCTGGTTAGTCAAAATCGTTAGATGAGTTTCTCATCGTCTTTCTCTCAATCTCTATTGTGATCAAGCCCCTTTTTCTTCACATTCACCCAAGATTTTTGACATTAAAGTCTAGGGAGTGGCGACTCCTTATCAATCGACATGATATGGAAATTGACGGTGACGACTCGCGACAATCCGTCACCGTCACCCAGGTTAGAAGAACCATCCTTATTTTTAACTGGAATCATACTACTAAGGGTGGAAACCAATAATGGGAAAATAATTATGCAAATCCTAATGGAAGTTAGAATAATCAGGGGAACACAAAATATAGACCTCCATATCCACTGGACTCTAACAATGATCAATAATTTGAGGATAAGACTATGTCCATAAAAGAAGTGGTATTTCAAATGGGAAACCAGTTGCAAAGTCAAAATTCTACGATTATAAACATAGAGAATAAGTTGGGACAAATTGCTAACTCACTTAGCAATAAAGCCCAAGGAACACTTTCTGACAACATTGAGATCAACCCTGAAAAGAACAATAATGAACATGTAGAAGCTGTCCGATTAAGAAGTTGCAGAGAGATAGAAAACTTGGTTAGAAAAGCGAAAGAAGTTGTGAGAGAAATAAAAGAAACTAAGACCTAAAAAACATGATTCTATGGATCAAGAAAAATTTATATCTCCAACTAAAATCAATTTAGAAAGACCACCACCTCCATTTCTTCAAAGACTTAGACAACATGGGTTGGATAAATAATTTTCAAAATTCTTGAAAGTACTTAAGAAGTTAATGATAAATATGCCTTTCTCTGAAGCTTTGGAACATATTCCAAGTTATGTAAAGTTTATGAAGGAAATATTAAACAAGAAAAGGAAACTTAGATATTACTAGACAATTGCACTAAGTGAGGAGTGCAACACTATACTTCAGAAAAAGCTTCCTCAGAAACTTAAAGATCATTGTAGCTTTACAATTCCCTGTGCAATTGGAGAAAGATTATGTGAAAAAACTTTACGTGATTTAGGAGTGAGCATTAATGTGATGCCTCTATCTATATCTAGAAGGTTAGGTTTAGCTGATATTTCTCCCACTACTATAACCCTTCAGTTAGTTGATCGATCTATCTTTTATCCAAAAGTGGTTATAGAGGATCTGCTTATTAATGTGGATAAATTTATCTTTCATATGGACTTTATTGTATTAGATATGGAGGACGATAAAATAATCCAATTATTTTTGAGAGACTTTCCTTGTTACTGGACAAGCTATGATGGATGTGCAATAAGGAGAGTTGGTTATGAATATTAATGACTAGGAAGTAAGTTTTGATGTATTAAAGACTGTAAAATATCCAACTGAGAGAAAAGATGATGATTGTTTTTTGATGGATGAAATTGATTATTTAAGTAAAGATCATTTCCAAGAGTGTTTTGACAGTAAGTTAACAGATGAGATCGAAATAGACTTTCATGATGAGTTGAAAACGTTATTTAAAGAAGACTGTATGTATGTTCAGGAGAGGTATAAAATGATGGGTGTTACCAAAAATTGTAATCTTTTAATTCCATCTATTGAAAAATCTCATGAAATTAAGATGAATGTACTCTATACAATTTTAAAGCCTACCTATTTAGGGAATTCATCTACACCACCAGTCTTTGTATCTTCTGATTCAACTCAATCACAAGAAGAACCTAAATTTAATGATGAAACCAGTTAGAGATCTCCTAAGAAAGAGTTATTCAAAATCACTGAATGGCATATTCTATGGCATACAGACAAAATGAATTATATTCTGATGCTCAGGCAACCGGAGTAACATTGGATACACCGGGTCGTCGATGTTAGACCAAGCGCTTTATGGGAGTCAACCCATGGTTGTCTTTGTTATCTGTTTAGTGTGATTGTTGTTATGTTGGATTGGATAATAATGAAATATTGGACTTTGATCCTTATTTGATGTGTAACAGTGGTTTGGGTTAATGTTGTGAGGTTATGCCTTGGTCTTGACTAAATTTTTATATGACTTCTGGTAATAGCAGAATGACGAGTCTGATACGACTTAGTTCTCAACTGGAGCTGAGCATTACCTTGAAGCATGTAGAGTTTTGACTTGGACCACTCCATGTCAACTCTATTACTTTCTTTATCTGACTTTGTCTTGACTGAGTAAGGTCATGAACTTACTTAGTGATCAACATCTGGATGAACTGCACTACTTTTATTTACTTAATTGTGTATACCTTGACTTAGAGTAAACCTAAAATTGGAAACATATGAGTTTTTATAATAGGGGAGTTCTGGTCCAAGGGTGATAACCATATACAAATTTTTATAATACAACCACAGTATTAGTGTATTTTCTGCTGTTAGAACTTGAAAGTAAGGAGGGGAAATGTGAGTAGAAGGGAGATCAAATTAACCTCAGTTGTTGTTTGTTTATGAAATATGTGAGTCTATGTATTGAATTTTGTGTGCCTATATTTGTGAGTCAAGTTGAATGAGTCATTAGAGACAACAAAACTTAACTTAATATTTTAAACTTGTTAGCATCCATCAATTCCTTTATAAAGTTTAAACTGTGTTCCTATTTAATCTTCAGTCTTACCTATTCTACAATTTAAAATTCCTTTATATTGTTATGTCAAGCATGTTTAGGCTAGGTTTACTTTATACTGCAATATTCTACCAAGTGCTATTTGTTGATATATTTGTAGGATTTGTAGTAAATTGTAAAAGTGATCTTTCTCAGCCGCATATTTTTGCACTTCATTGTTACACATGTTTGAGCTTCAGTTTGGGGGTAAAGAAAAATATTTCAAATTTAAACCTTACTAATTTTCAAAACTACTTCAAATAAATTTGTATTTTATTTCTAATGATTATTGTTATGTGGAGTCTTCTTAAGAATGTTAGAATTTTAAGTATAGAAATGGAGTATGAAAAATTAGTTGATATTTTTAGTGAAAAGGGTGAACCTTGAGTTAAGGATATTTAGTAGAGAACATGGGAAAATGAATCACTATCTTTAGTAGGAAGAAATGTATTTTTGGAAAATTAAGGTTTCTTAGAATTTTTATTTTCAAACATTTAAGACTCTTTTTGAAAAGTATTTAAAAAAATTATTCATCTCTTCAAGTAAAGGAAATTAATAAGTTTTAACTTTAGAGGAAGATAGTGTAATTCAAAATTTTTTAAGGACTTCTCCAAATATAGTAATCCTCACATATATTAAAAAAATAGTAGAAATGAAAAAAATGGATAAAAAAGATCCTGAAAAAAAATATTGTGAGGAGATGCTTGAGGAGAGGTCCAAATCAAAAATTAGTTTCACTTGAGTCTTTTATAGTAAAAAAACTCAGAACAATCCTAAGCTTAATTTTTATACTTATATTAGTAAAAATTATTTTTAAGGGAGTTCTTAAGTCTAGAAAGTAAAGTTCATAGGATCCGAAGTTTAAAAAATCTACATATTTTTCTGAATTAGATAAGAAAATAAATTCTCAAGTTTGATGATAAATATTTTAGACTCTAGGCTAGTCTGATTCACTAGAAATTATTCTAGGTTAGACTATCCTTTTTTAGAATAAAATTTTAGCAATTCTAAAGGGTGACCCATTAACTATAATCTACCAAAATTATTTTAAAAAGTGTAGTATTACTTGAGGACAAGTAATGTTTAATTTTGGGGGATTTTGATCAACCTAAAAATATACTACTTTTTATCTATATTTATAATGATATTGAACTTTAAAGGTATTTTTTGTGTTTTTGGTTGTAGGTACATCAAATTGAAGAATTTGGAGTGATTAGAGAAAAAGGAACAAAATAAGACTAAGATGGAGCATACTGGAGAAAAACGGATCGAACCGGACACATTTGTACTTGTGTCTAGTGCCTAGGCGCCACCAGTTGGCGCATAGTTGCCAGGTAGTGGTGCTTATGCACCAGTAATCGGCGCATAGCTGCCAGTGACTATTTTTGGCATAACTTCTAGAAGAAACGTTGGATTTATACGATTTTGAAGCATTGTGAAGTGTGTCTCTTGGAGAATGCATAGGGAATGATAAAATAAACTTTCTAGAAGAGTTTAGGTTGGCTAGAAGGAGTTATTATGGAAGAGATATGTCTCTTAGAGTGAAAAGACACTGAAGGAACCCTTTGGAAGATTCATTGAATGTGGACTCTTTTTGAAGAGACACTTAAGCATTTCTTCAGAAATTATAAAAACACTCTTGAAATCTTGGAGAAGAGATAACTAGGAGAAGATTAGAAGTGGAGAAGAAGGCTTGTAGAAGAAGTGAAGGCTTGGGCGTGAGCCCAAGTGGGGCGATAAGGTGAGAGAGAAAGAGAGAGTATGAGAGACTTTTTTCTTTTCTTTTCAATTTGTTTGTGGAGAGGATTGGATGGAGATTGATTTTGATATATAAGGAGAGTTTGATTTTCATCTGAGATACGTATTTTCATTGTATTTTGTCTTGAATTGTGTAGTTTGTTCGTATGGTTTTAAAGACTTGTTTAATGAAAAGCATATGTTGTTTCTCCATGTGTAGTGAGTAGTTTTCTTTACTCTTTCCTCTTACAATGAATTAGTATGCATGTGTAGGATATAGATTTGAGTAGAGTAAGAATATATTGTGAGGATTTTACTTTGAGCTTCATTTACATGTAAACTTGATCAACTTGAAAGTTAAAATCTATTATGAGAACATGTAAAACCAATGCGGTATTGTCTCAGTCAACTATTAGTAAAAATCACATGAGATAATATGGGTGAGTATGTAATCCATATGGTTAAGTACAAAGAAATAGAGAGATATGCATGTTTAAGAGTTGTAGAATTAGAGGACTTTAGGGTGACAGACTAAAGCCCCTAATTTGTTTTGATGTGAAAAGTTTTGTTATGAGATGTTAGCCCCCAGTTGGAGGGAGAAGAGGGAACTCTAGAGTGAGAGCTAGTATCTTCCCTGCCTAACCCATCTAAAAGATTTCAAATCATCAAACTAACCTATGTTCTTTATAGAATCAAGTAAGGGTAAAGAATATAATTTCTCCTATTTGGCACAACACATTTAAATACTTCCATAATGAAATTCCATAATTATTACTGATTCATTAAAAGAGAAAAAAAGATATTTTATTCTCATTGGTTTCATATCATTTAGTAGTCTTGTTAATTTTAATTTCTTACTTACCTTTTATTAAAAAAAACATCAAAAATAATTTTCAAATTATCTATTTTAAAACATACTTTACAAAATTAATTTAAAAAGTAAAAAGTTAATTTTCTTATTTCTTTATTTTTAGACATTTCCTTATAGGTTCGATATCTTGGGGCTTAATCAGAATATCTAATATTACCTAATAAATGATACGTATACTTGAGTAGAATTCCTTATCATAAAGTATAAATTTTCATATCTAAAAAGAAAATATAAATATATTGTGGAGTCAAGTTTTTGGCACCATTGCTAAGTAAGGGATATTATTATTTTAAAAAATATTAAGTGTAAAATGTAAGCATTAACATTCGAGGATCACATCCACCCAAATAAAAACCCAAATTGGCCCATCCAATGTGTCAAGCCACAATTAGTCTCTGGAGCTACTCAGCACTCCATATAAGCAGCTTAATGCTTCCAAGCTGACCCTTTGAGCTTCACTGGCTATTTAAGACCACCTTCGTCGCCACCAATGAAAGAGATGCACATTTATCTTGGGGAGACTCTGCCCAATTGCATCCAGAGCTTCCTCCAGGCCTCCTAAGCTCAAGCCAATCAACCTCAGCCCTAGCTCCACTGTCTGAGTTCAGTTTTTGAGCTCAAGTTTCAGCTGAAACATGACACAATTCCCCACAGCTTCATACAGAACCAAAATATAATTACTTGCATCCACACCATCACTAGAATGAGAGAAGAAGATCCCCATAAAAGCTCTATCACAAAGAGCTTCTAGCATATAGTTTGATCAAACCCCCAAATCGGGTTTGATCAAGTTCATACATGAACCTAAGGAGAGCTCAAATTACTATTTAAAGAGCTTTGAAAAGGTCACTATGAAGGCGTAGAACTATTTTGATTGAGTCCTACCCTCTCAGACCAAGTTATAGAGCTCTCACTTTAACTCAAGTCTATATTCGTTCTCCATGCATGTATATTGTATTTCATACCGTATAAACTGCATGGATATGTTCTCGTGAACTAAATGAGTCTATAAGAACAATCCTGAGGTGACTTATTTGTGTGTAGGTCGAGATCATAGGGTTAGAAGGTGGACCGTTTACAGGATATGCCAGTTAGGAATGATGATGAGGAGCCGTTGGATCGAGCGTGTATCGCTTGGATGGTCAGGATCACACTGGATGGAATTCTGATGCATATAGCACGCGACTGACTCAGATGGTGGAATCTAATCAGAAGGCAACACGTGTGGTTTTGATGCATGTGAGGCTGACTCGGCACCAAGTGTTTAGAAAATATGGATTTATTTTATTTATTTAATTTAGTCCATCTTTAAAACTCATAACTTTGTGTAGAAAAATCATAAAAATAAAAGAAAAATACCCTCTTGCTCAGTAAACAGAGGAGAACAATATGTAAATGGTTTGGTGTTTTTTTAATATGTATTTTATTTTTAATTAATTAAATATAGTGAATCATATTTAGGGACTAATTAGCTCTAGACATTTTACCATGGAATTAAGTTTGGAGGGCTTAAAGGCTCTGTAGTTAGGGATCTTCCCTGATTTTTCCAAGCTCAGGGGGCATCTCTAGCTAGAGATCCCTAATTTTAAGTTAAGCCCCTCTGTTTTAGTATAAAAATTATAAAAATAGAACATTAACTAGAAAATTGCAAAGTAACTTTTTGTAGGTTCACTGTGACCAGAGGACCAAAGGAAAAATATAAACTTGATTTAACTCATTAAATATCTCACTAATGGTACTTAAACCTCTAAAATAAATGAAAAATAAAATGGGTTAAATATAAATGTAACCAACTTAATTTTGATTCTCCATCATGGATTAGGGTTAGAGGAGCTCCCATGAAAATTTTTAAGTCATTTGGAGTTAATTTGATCACCTAATTTTATTTTCTAAGTTGAATAACATTTTTTGGATTAAAATAATTATAATAATTAAAATAAAAATTGGAAAATTATGAAATCGGTTTTGGCAGTTCCTTATGACTTGGAGAGTTATTAAAAATAAAATATTAATTAAAATGAACTCTACTTTTTTAAGCTTATTTTTTAATTTTAAAAATTCTTAAAATTATTAAAATTAGTTAAAAATAAAAAATTACTAAAAATATTAAAATCCACCAAAATGTCACATTTGATCTCCTGATCTTTTAGGAACCATTAAAATAATTTTCCTAACTTCCTAAATGTAGATATTAATTTAAAAAGGGTTAATATTAATTTTAAGCTTAAAAACTGATTATTCCTAATTTCTCACTAAAATAATTCTAGTAATTAAAATATAAATTAAAAAAATATGAAATTTGTTTCTCCGGATTCTATGACCTCATAGAGATTTATGGAAAATACCAAACTTAATTTTGAACCTAAATAATATTTTATATTTAATTAATACTAAAAAAACAAATAATTATAATAATTAAATTGAAATTCAAAAAATCATGAAAATTGGTTCAAGTGGTCCACTAGTCTATGTGAACCTCCAATAATTTTCTCAAGGACAAAAGTATTAATTTTATTAATTTATTGAATTATCTTTGAAAATCTCCATTTTACATGTAAATAATTATATAACAAGAACAATAAAGCCTTAATCTCACTAAGTGGGGTTGGCTACATGAATCCTTTTTCTCCATTGCATCCTATTTAGAGTAAACTTTCATTTAATTCTAATAAATTAAGATATTTTTTTATGCAATAAGCTTAAGTCTTCCTAGGTCTACCTCTGTCTTTCTTAACATAAGTTATTAAATTATTATAATTATATAAATTATATTGATTAAATTAAAATTGGAAAAATCACATTTTCTCTGCTGGTGTGTTAATTGAACCATGAGTGGGAGAACATGGAAAATTTCAAAGTCATTGAGTTAAATTTAATAAATTATGAGGTGATAGGCTTTATAGGGGTAAAATTGTAATTAAGGAATTTAAGCCTTAATAAATGTTTAGGCCTAATCAAGGGGAAATGGGTAATGAATGATCATAATTGACAAACTTAGATGATTGAAATACAAGAGTTTTAAATGGTATAAACTAGCCTCACATTTGGCACACGAAACATAAATTCATAATTTCTCTAATTACCTTAATTTAGAAGATAATCAAAAATCAAATCATCCCAAGGTTAGGGGTTTTACTTTGGAAGTTAATGATTCATCAATCTAGTACACATAGTTGGTGCTTAGAAAATAAATGCAATACTTTGATAAGGATTAAGAATCATAATCACATAAGTTAACTTTTCCCTAAATTTCTAATATACATGTTAATTCTTAAGGGATTAGTAGTGAACTAGGCTTAATCAAACTCAACTAATATGGATTAGAAAAGATGATAAAACTAATTGTAAACATATTTGAAACACTACAAGCTCAACTTCAAAATCAATTTGGCTAAGCTTCTTAATTAAATCAATGTGCCCCTAAAGGCTCCATTCACATAATTTATAAATAGAATATCAAGTGATAATTACCCCATTCTTTGGAATAATAAAAATATTAGTTCATTGAACATAATGGTATGATAAAGATGAATCATTAGGAAACATAATAAGTTTGAATGAAATCAAGACGTTTCAAAGGATTGTGAGATGTCTAAGGCCCAGCCCCTAGGCCCTTTCTCATACTCTTTTGGATACCATGGAGGATGTTTAAACTTATTATGCCTTATTTAAGGGGTCATCTATCCATTTAAAATAGGACCCACCAAGTTATGACATAAGATTTGATGGGTACACTTCAAACATGTTTTCCTGCTTTCCCGCAAAATTATATATATGAATTGCAAGGTTATATTAAGGTGAAGGAACGAGAAAAAATGTCAGGTACGTTTTTATTTTATTGCACTGCAATTTACTTTCATTTACTTTAGCGTATCTTTTTTGCTTGTGAAAGTGCATGATAAACAATAAGGTCACCCTTCATGTCAAAACCAAAACTTTTAGGATATCACAAAATCAAAACCAAAATTAAAGTTAAAACGAAACAAAGATAAAATTCACCGCCACAACAATCAAAATATGAGATAACTCAAAATTTAATCACAAACAAAATAAAAATTACAAGTGAAACTAAATTAAAATGTCTCTATGGATGATCTGGAATCCCTTTGACGAGGCAACCTACGACTGCTAACAATATTTCCCAAGGTCTGAATGAAAGTACTGAATTCATTTAGTTGTATTTGTTAATTGTGAATAAAATAATGGTACCAGAATAAAGGAACCCTGGGATCCTAACTTGTGTCGCCATACTCAAGTTAAATATTCCCCTAATAAGACATTAAGACGCCTCAATTTAATCATTTCCAAGACATGACACTTCTCTCATCTCCAACATTTGACACTTCTAAAATTAAACCTGCAACGACAAGGCGCTTGAAACATACACAGTGGGCAGCACGACGATCTTCAACAGTAAAACTCCTTAAAATTAAATAACAAGCCATAAGTCTATGAGGTAGTTTACCTAGTGGAGCATAAATACTCACTTTATCTCTTTAGGCCTTTGCACCTTATGCAGTATAAGCCCTAACTCGTCTTAGGATTTTGAGGTTGTCATCGGATATGACATAAATCCTCCTATCTTCCAAGCAACTCACATGATCGGTATTAAGTGAATATAAGCCCTAAATAATAAAATTGGTAGGATGAAACACTAAATAATTATCCTAAATTGAAACCAAACAATAGGATAGTTTGGGAAATCATCAAGATTCTTCTTGGAGCTATGTTTTCCCCTAGCTCTCCCTCTCTATGAATTCTTATAATAACAGTTTCAAAATTGAGCCACTCACCTATTGGATTTCTTATTATCACATTTTCTTAAAGATCCTACCTTTTTTGGAAGTCATGAAAATAATATTTCCTGGTCTAAATCAAGAGTTTTTCTAAGTGACCTCGGTTATCTAAGGTGTAAATAACTATAGGGGCTTGCTCTTTTAGGAAACTTAGAGACCCCATAATAATATAAAATCTGTCTAATTGATTCATATTAGGTAAAGGAAGTTTTCAGTCAACATAAAGGTTCATAGACCAAATGAATGTAATAAATCTTTAGTTTATTTAATCGAGCTTTATTAGTAAACAATGTGTCTATTAGTTGGGGTAGATGCACGGTTTGCAACATAGTGCTAGCTTATTTAAACTATTGTTTATATGAGATCAATTTGACATCATATTAAAAATTAAAATAATATTTTCTCAAATCACATATATAAATAATAAATTAAAAAAATCTATTTTAAACCAGCTAACACCCTGGCCTGTCCAGACAGCCTAGTAGCCAGATAACGAAAACCAGAGGAGGCCACCCATGGATTAAACACTAAACTGGACCTCTCTAATGTGGCGCTTCCTCATTAGTCATTGGCGCCGCTCAGCCCTACACCTCAACTTCCAAAGACCAGCCAATGGTAGCTCAAGGCCTCCCCATTAGCCATGGCTATAAATTGTCCCCTTAATGGAAAAAATCAAGTGTGCTCATATCCTTGGCGAAGACATGCCAAAATCTCACTAGAGATTCTCCAAACATCCCTGAGTACAATCCCACCATTTTCTAGCCCTCTCTCCCACTACATGAGCTCAATTTCACCACCCACAAATACTCAAAAATAGGTCATTTTTTGTCATCTCCCCAAACTACACCAAGATTTCAATTTTATTTTCCCTGAGCTCCCCCAGAACGAATGAGGAAGTTCCACACTGAAATCCCCACTCTTAAAGACCACTGCACCAGAGTTTGACTAGACCTGAATCACCCTCCGATCGAATTCATCCACAGCTACGACCTCAACTCAAATTGGCACCTAGATGAGCTTCGCAAGGTTACAAAGAACGTCCAAAACACTTCCAATTGAGGCTATGCCACTTGTACTAAGGTGTAGAACTCTTCCTCCCAAAAAGAGCTCGATTTGGTCTTTTTGTGAAAAAAATTCAAGTTCATGCTTGATCATCAGTATAGATAGGTTCATCCTAACTAGATGAAGATGTAGAAACAAACCCCATTTAATTTGGTTGAGTGTGGTGAGAGATCATAAGGTTATAGTGTGGACGGTCTGTGGGATACACCAGATGAAGACGATCAAGGAGAGTTGTTGGATCGTGTGTGTATCGAGCAGACGGCTGAGATCATGTCGGATGAGGGAATGATGCATAAAGCATTGGCTGAGTCAACTACTACGTGGATGGCGGCAACCAATAAGATGGCGGCACGCGCACGTTTGGAGTTGCCGACGATAAGTTGGGTAAGAAGGAAATTAAATTATTTAAATGATTTATTTAATTTCAGAAACTTAAAAAATGTATAACTTGGTGTAGAAAATTCCTAAAAATAAAATAAAAATATTTGGTTGCTCAGTGAACGGAGGAGACCAATTCGGAACAAAAATAAAAATTTATTTGACATGTATTTATTTTGAAATAAATTAAATACTTTAAACCTTAATTAAATCATAACTCATTAAATGTAAATCACCATGATATGAAATTTAGAGGGTTTAAGCTGCTCAGCCTTAGACATTTTCTCTAATTTTTCCAAGGTCAGAGAACATCTCTAAGTATAAAAGTCCTAATTTTCAATTTATACCATCTTTATTTTATTAAAAAAATTATAAAAATTAAAATCGAAATCAGAAAAATATAAAAATGGTTTGGTAGGTTCACTGTGGTCAAAGGACCCTAGGGAAAATATAAAATGGATTTAAGTAATTAAAGATAACACTTTATGTAATTATCTTATTAAAAGCCTTACAAAATTAAATAATTAAAATATCAATAAAAAAATCACCAAATTGAGCACACACTCTAAATAATAATCATATTAACTTAGTGTAAAAATTTGAAACTCATTTGAATTAATTTAATCACCAAATTTGATTTTCTAATTAAAATGACATTTTTGCATTAAAATAAATATAATAATTAAAATATATTTGAGAAAATTATAAAAAATAGTTTTGGGAGTCCCTTGTGATTAGGGGCACCTAAAAAAAATTAAATCAAGCCTAAGTAAAAAAATTTCATTTTTAACTCATTTTCTTAATTTATTTAAATAATTATAAATAATTAAAAATCATGAAAATTACAAAAATATAAAAGAACATTAAAATATTCAAAATTGTTTATTTATCACTTAAGAGCAATTAAAATATTTTTTTCTAAATTTTTAAAAAAAATGATTATGGATTTTTAAGGCTTAAAAATGAAATTTCTCTAATGTTTCACTAAAATATTTATAATAATAAAAATAAAATTCACAAAAATATTTAATATGTTTCTCTGGGTTCCTCTAACTCAGAGAGATTTGAGAAAAATATAAAACCTAATTTTTCAACTTAAATAATATTTTATATTTAATTAATACTAAAAATCAAATAATAATTATAATAATTGAAATAAATTTTAAATAACCATATAATTTGTCTAGGTACTCCTCTAACTAAGATGAACCTCCATTAATTTTCCTAAAAACAGATGATATACTTTTGATAAACTAATGAATTAATATTGAGAATACCTTTTTGCATTAAAAATAATTCAAAAAAAAATATAAAATTTAATGGATAGAACCCACCAGGTTATGACCTAGGACTTGATAGGATCACCTTGAATCTTTCTTACTTTCTTTTTCTGCAATTTATTTAAATTTTTGCAAAATTATATATATATTGCAAGAAACTAATTTTTTCAGTTTGGAGTGCGAGAAGATGATTGGTACACCTTTACATTATTGTATTGCATTTCATTTTCTACTTTACTTTCACTGCATTTACTACCTGCATGTACTTAACCATTAGTAGATCCTGATTGTCAGTCCCAAGTTATGCTTCTTCTCATTAGGACGAAAAGAAAGGAATTGAAAAGAGTCTGAACTCATTCTTGTTCATGTTTTTATAAGGAGTTATTTGTTAAAAGAGTCATTCGTTAGAGGGTTTGTTTATTTAGAACGGAATGTTCAAAGGTGTAGAGAAGGTAAGGAATCCGATTCAGAGTTGGAAAGGAAAAGAAAATCTTATGCAAGACTTCTCGACTCGAAGGATCACTCCTAAACTAACACCTATTGGAGGTCCACCCCACCTCGAAAATGAGGTAAAAGGATCTCGGAACCTCTCTCGTTTAGGGGTGTCTAAACGAGTGGCTCCTAAATCCGAGAGAATGTTGGCTACACTTGTTCAAGGTAGAAATGAACATAGTATTCCAACGGAAAGAAGGATAGCTTGATCCACAAGGGACATGGATATACTACCGATTTTTGAAAGCAGAATTGTCTGATTAAAAATGGAGAGAGGAATTGTCCCCAGCGGAGTCGCCAGAAATTGTAGGCATATTTTTAGGTTATGTGTTTTATTTTGAAAAAGGGGGTCGCCTACAGAAATTGTCGGTGAATTTTTTTATATTTTGAATTTAATTTAAATATATATATAGTTTAAAAGATAACATTTGATTTTTGAAAGTAATTTTAAATTTAAAAGTTTTAAGATATGAAATCAAACTGATCTCACATCCCAAATAGTTTATATAAACGAGCACCGCACCACAAACTGTATATCTATCCGGAGAATAGAGACACCGCTTGATGATGGGGCTCGGTTAAATAAACTAGAAGATTTGTGACATCCATTTGGTCCGCAAACCAATTTTATAAGCCGACAAGTTCCCTGCTTAATATGAAAGCATTAAACGGGGTTTATATTACTCAGGTTCTTAAAATTCCCTATAAGGGCAAGCCCCTATAGTTAATTACATCTTAAGTGACGGGAATCACCTAAGAAAGCTCTCGATAATAATCGGTAGTTCCGCTCTCAAGAATTTCAAAGTTTAAGTTTTCAAAGAATTGAATTTTGGAATTTCGATAGGAGTGGATCAAATTTGGAACATTTTATTTTCAGGAGTCTAAAAGGAAGAGAAGTAGGAGAGGCTGGGGATCCAAGAAGAATCTTGGCAACTTCCCAAACTATCCTATTGTTTGGCTCGGATTTAAGAAAATCCTAATATTATCTGATATTTCAATCTTGCCAATTTTAATTAATTTGAACTTATATTTGTATGACATGATCATACGAATAGCCTCGAAGATGTGAGGGTTTATGTCGTATCGGACGACTACCTCGGAAATCCTAAGACCGGTTAGGGCTTAATTTGCAACGCAAATGGCCTAACAAAAGGTTGAGGAATTATGTTGCACTGGGCAAACTACCTCGAAATCCTACGGCTTTGTTGTTTAATTCTAAGACAGTTTTGCTGATGTAGATTCAAGTTTCTGTCGACGATGATGGTCGTCGTTGCCCACTATGCTCCAAGCTCCTTGTTGTTGCAGAGGTTTAGTTTTAGAAGTCATAAATCAAGGGATGAGAAAAGTGTTTTGGTTTAGAGAAAATCTTAATTTCCAAGTGTTTTTGTGTTTTAATTAAAAAAAATCTTAAAGTTGATTATAATGACACCGGTTAAGATCCCACGGTTCCATCCTTCCGGCATCATTATTTTTATCGGATTCACTTAGTCCAGATGAATTTGCTAAACTCAACTGAATGAGTTCCACACTTTCATTTAGACCGTGGGAAATCCCGTTAGCAACACGTAGGTTACATCATCCGAGGTATTCCCGATCATCCAACAGGACGTTTTAATTTAGTTGTAATTGTAGTTTTGTGTTCTGTTTGTGATTAAATTTTGAGTTGTTTTATATTTTGAAATGTTGTGGTAGTGAATTTTATCTTGTAATGACTTTTAATTTAGTTTTGGTTTCAGTTTTAGGGACTATCCTAAAGGTGTGGGTTTTCATGCAACAGTTGTTTATCATGCAATAAAAGTAAGTGCGATGCGATTAAATAAATTGCAATAAAGTAAATTGCAACAAAATAAAAGTGTACCTGGAGGGTCTTCCCGTCATCCCAAGCTGCACTTAAAACACAATTAGAATATTTAAGCAAGTTCCTAGGTAAAGCTAAGGGAAGGGTTATGGTTTTCTATCAAATTCTAATCCTATAGCTAGTCATTTCCTATGACGTCTAGGTCCTTGTGTTTTGGTTTGAGGACGATTTTCTTCATCAAAGAATAATTAAATTTAGTTGTTCTTATAAACATCCTATCATATTGAGGAAGTGCTTAAGAAGAATCTTAAACATCTTTTCAATATTGATAGGATTGTTTTAAGTCCAAATGGATTTAATCAATCGAGTGAAGTAATCGTCAGAGATTTAGTTAAGTTTCTTTGTTATCTTACTCAGTGAACTAGGATATTTGAATGTCCTATAAGTGAAGTAACATTTCATTTAATGTTCTGTTTAGGAGTTATGATAATTAAAGTTTTGAGGGCAAATTGGTGTTCCAAAGATTTGTGATTTAGTTTAACTTCAGTTAAAGGGTTTAAATTTGGGATAGTGTTCAAGTTGTTTTATATTCAATTTCTTTATGTCTTAGGTGATGTTATTTTTAATTTAATTTAACTTTAATTTAATTTAATTTAATTTTAATTTTAATTTAATTTAATTTAATTCAATTTAGTTTGATTTGATGTTAAATTAATTTAGTTTAATTTGATTTAATTTCCTTTAATTTAATTTAATTTGATTTAATTTTAATTTAATTTAATTTAATTTAATTTAATTTAATTTAACATTTTTTAATTTAATTTAGTTTAATTTAATTTAATTTAATTTATTTATTTAACTTAATTTAATTTAATTTAATTATTTAATTTAATTTAATTTATTTATTCAATTTAATTTTAATTTAATTTTAATTTAATTTAATTTTTAATTTAATTTTATTTTTATTTTAATTTTTAATTTTATTTTATTTTTAATTTTAATTTAATTGAAAGTTTAAAAAGAGTTTAATAATTTAACTTTAATTTAATTTAAATGATTAAGTCTTTTAACATTTTAAAACTTAAATTTGAATTATCATTTTTAATTAGGAATTAAATATTAATGAGATGATTAATTTAGGGATCTTTAAATTAAAGAATAAATCTCTTCCTAATAATATCCCTATTTTAATAATTCCAATTTTATTATTCTTCCCAAATTTAATCAATTATTTAATTAAGGTTTATTTTAATTATCTCCAAATTGTTTAATAGGTTTCTACCCTTTAATTATTTAAATTTCAATCATCCAAATCAGATTAAGATCAAATATTTTACTTGTTAATTTTATTAAACCTAAAGTTTTAATTAAGGGTTAAAATTTTAATTACCATTTTGCCCTTCAAGCTTAATAATTTCATAACTCACTAAATTGAGCTTAAATGAACTTGAAATTTTTATGTGACTTCACTCATATGCCAATAAAGACATGAGAGGAGAAAATGTGATTTTTCTGTATTTAATTTATTTATGTAATTATTTTTGGTGGAAAATAGGAATTTCCAAGGAAAATTTAATAATATGACCAAGAGAAAGTTTCTGTCCTTAAGAAAATTAGGGGACATTCCTAATGACCAGAGGACCACTTAGACCAATTTTGGTGATTTTTTTAATTACA
The DNA here is from genome assembly GCA_022702705.1 of Papilionanthe hookeriana x Papilionanthe teres. Classification (NCBI taxonomy): domain Eukaryota; kingdom Viridiplantae; phylum Streptophyta; class Magnoliopsida; order Asparagales; family Orchidaceae; genus Papilionanthe; species Papilionanthe hookeriana x Papilionanthe teres. Next base: position 175,153,601 of record CM040422.1, read on the forward strand.
TTATTTTTATTATAATTATTTTAAGTTTTGGAGTGTTAATTAATTTAAAAATAAAATAAAGGTTGAAAAATGAATTTTATATTTTTCAAAAATCTCTCTGATATCAAGGAAATCAGAGAATCAATTTTTACAATTTTCTGATTTTTCTATAATTTATTATAATTATTTTAGTGAAAATGCCAAAAAAAGTATTTTTTAATTCTTAAATTACCTTAGGGCTTTAAAATTTAATATCTCATTAAATAGACCTAAGAAAAATATGGGGTTTGCTCCTATGTGATTAAAATTCAAAACATGACATTTTGGTGAATTTTTTTATTTTTGTGATTTTTATTATTTTTTAATTATTAAAATATTAAAATAATACTAAAAATCAACTTTTTAGAAAATTGAAATTTTAATTTTCTTAAATTCCCCTAATATCAGAGAGGCTCCAAAACCAATTTGGTGAATTTTTGAAAGGTATTTTGAAAGTTATGAATTTTTAAAGTTTAAAATGACTAAGTGGTTTAATCAACCCATTTAGTAGGGCTAACCAAGTCCAATTGACTTCAAATTTTTATGGTGTGTTCCTCTAATCCTAAAGGTCAGTGGAGAATTGATTTCAAGTCAATTTGATGTATGGTTAGCTCTAATTAATTAGGGATCTATTTTGGGTGTTTAAGCCAATTAGGGTTATTTTAAATGAGTTAACTCAAAACCTATTTTTCCTATTGTCCTCTGGTCATAAGGGATATCACCAAATTTTCCTAGAATTTATTTCACAACATGCTACTTATTGGATTTAAAATACTCAAAACAGTAACATGAATTTGAAAAATAATTAACTTCTCATAGGGATGGCCTCTGACTTTGGAAAATTCAGGGAATGTTCCCAAATTCAGAGGCTTCAAAAGCCCTATGGTCTCATGCCATGGTGAATTTCCTATATGCATGGAGAATTAAAACAATGCAGACAGTAAATAAATTATTAAAAATAAAATACTTGATGAAATTAAATGATTTCTTTTCCACATTATTCTCCTCAGTTCACTGAGCAAGGGAGTATTTTTATTTTATTTTTCTGATTTTCCTACACAAAGTTATGAATTTTCCAAGTTCTGGTAATTAAATAAATAAGAAAAATCCTAATTTTCTATTTATCCGAGTCGGCGCCGCGTCAACCTTAGCATCTCCAAACGGCCATGCGGCGCACCTCCATTCGACACCGCCTTCCGACTCAGCGCCACGCGGCCCGTGGTTCACGTATCATCTTCTGGTACGACGCCATCTGAGCCGTCCGTCCGCGCGTGTATTGAATGAACGGCATCCGTTCATCATCCCCAAGCCTCCTAGCCCGAGTACCGTCCATCTTCTAGGCCTAAGATCTCACTCGATACTTGACCAAATTTAACGTTCTTATGCTCTATGGATTCATCTCGAGAAGACGAACACATCCATACGGTTTATGTGGCATGAAATCGACTTAATGAAAATGGAGAATGTTCGGAAGCTCGGGAAGAAGAGTGAGGCCATACCTTTCCTCGGAGAAGTGTAGCTTCGATCCGAGGGTTGTTTCACCTTCGATTGGATCCCGACGAAGCTCCGGATGAAGTCTCCCGGTGCAGTGAATTGCACAGGTAGGATTTCGACCACGCTCGATCACAAAGCTTGGAGGTCGGAGCAACCGGGTGGCTCGGAGATGGGACTTTTGCTGGTGGACACCTTCTCTTGGTCCGGTGAAGGTGTAGGACCAATCAATTTGAGGATTGATCCACCGTGGAGAAGTGTCCTGGTTTTGGGTGGAATTTCGGTTGAGAAATTGGTTTTTGTCGGTGGGGATTAGGGCGAATTGACACCTGGGGATCAACCGCTCTACAGGGTGGAGAAGGGTTTGGAACAATTTTGGCGGATTTTCGGCAAGGTTTGTGCAACTCTCTTCTCATGGCCGTGAGGGGGTGGTGTTTAAATAGGAGAGGGTGGAGGGCCTCCCAAGGAGAGTTAGGGCTTGGGATCGACTGCCTGCAGGCATGGGAAGAACGACCATGGTGGCCATTGGGCATGGGGCGGCTCGACGAGGAGAATTCCAAAGTTGGCTCACATGTGAGCTCTCGGCCATGGTGTTATCCGGCGACACGGTGGCTGGCCGGCCGGGCATTGGTCACCATCTTGTTCGGGTGGGTCGGGGTCGGGGTTTAGTGTAGGCGATTGGCAAATGCCATGTGTAAAGAGCTTGGATTGAAATGGAATGGGGGGAAGGCCATTTCGGGTTCAAATGAGTCAACCCATGATTTTGGGCTAGGTTCACCACCCAAGGCCTAGTTTAGGCTGAATAGAAAGTGATTTAGGTCAGCTTAATCAGTGGGGAATGGTCACCATCCAAGTACAATTAAGCTTAAGCAAGTTTTAGTGGAATCATGGGAGTGGTTAATCACCTTTAGGAATTAAGGAAAGGGTCTCCTCCTTTTGCCCAAAATGGCATGGTGGCATGTAAAGAGGCTCTCATGGCTTCCATGTGGCTCATGCATGGCTTCATGGCTCACCTTTGGCTTGGGAAAAGTCAAGTCAATTTCATGGAAATGGATTTAAGAAAAATTTTGGTATTTAGGGGTGATTTGGCATGAGGCTTGATTTGGAATTATTTGATGATGGGATTATAACTTAGGGAATGGCTTTGATTAAATGGATGGCAAATGGAAATGTCATGTGGGTTTTAGGGCCAATTTTGGGCTTTTGTATTTGGTAGGAATGGGCTTTTAAAATGGTTTAGGGAAGTGGACTTTTGGATTTTAAAATGGATTTTAGGATGGAATTTTGGCAAAGGCTTGGGCCAAATAATTGTTGGGTTTATCTCATAGATGTGTCATGAGTGACTTGAAGCAAATTGGGAGTGATTTGGGTTTGAATTGGGTTGAATTTGGGCTTCTTTGGTGAATGGGCCAATATAGGTCAAATTGGACTAAGTTGGGCAAATGTTGGGCTAGGGTTGAAATTGATGTAAAATTAATGTTGGTAAATGTCTATGGAAGTGTTTCAAAGAGGTTTTGACTTTGTTTGGGCTTTGATTTTGGGGTTTGGGCTCATTTGGGTTAGGTTTGGGTTTAGGTCAAAATTGGGCCTTTTAGCTTTGGGTTGAATTTGAGTGGGGTTTGGGTCTAAATGTTGGGCAAATCATGTTAGTGTTTTGTTTGTAGGGATGTTAAGGAAGATTTAGAAAAGATTTGGGGTTAATTGGAGTTGAATTGGGTGAGTTTGGGTTAGGTTTGGGTTATGGGTCCAAATTGGGCTTTAAGGCCAAAAGTGAAATTGGATTCAAATGTCAATCAAATTGGACTTGGATTTGGTCTAAATTGGTGTTGGGAATGTTTAATTGAAGTTTAGAATTGAATTGGACCAGAATTTGGGTCAATTGGGTAGGTTTGGTTTGACATTGGGTTCACTTAGGGTTAAAATGGGTCAAATTGGGGGTTTTGACAAAAGTAGGGTAAATTGACAAAATTGGCCCATAGTGTAGTTGAACAAAATGAAATTGGAAATATTTGGGATTTTCTGGAATTTTCTGGGAATTTTCTGAATTTTTGGATTTTTGGGTCAAGAGGGGTATTTTGGGTATTTGGAGGGTATTGGGAGGTATTTTTGGAATTTTTGGTATTTTTGGGTATGGATGATCAATTTGAGTAATGTGGAAATGTTTAGGATTGATTTTGGGGAATTTTGGGTGATTTAGGTGATTTTGGAAATTTTGGGTAGTTTCAAGGGCATTTGGTAGGTTAGGCGGGTGTAGGGTCCCGGGGGTCAAAAATTGAAAATTTGGAAAAATGAAGATTGGGTGAATATAAGTGAAATAAAATCATTTTGGTTGAGCCATGAAGCCATACCAAGCCCACATGAGCCATGAAGGGACTCATTTGAGGCATTCACTATGTTGTTCCTAACCCTCTTAGCCAAGGGCTTAGGGGTTAAGGACCATCCATGTGAATCACTTACATGAGTCAGGAGGTCAAGTTAGGCATGGGTGTGGTTTTAGGAGGTGTGTGAAAGTGTAGTGTATGAGTGTAGTGTGTGTGTAAGTCAGCCCCTTCACCAGACCAGGCCACCCAAGGCAGTCCTAAGGCCAAAGAGTCCTATAGGAACTCATCCTTTAAACTTCCACATTTGATTTCAACCCTCTAGGTGATTAGGGGTCTATAGTCAAGTTTGTAGAGTTTGCATGGAGTTAAGAAGTGGTTTGAAATTCTAGATGGTGGATCCCAATTCTAGTCCTCTAAGATAGTCAAAGGAAAAGCCTAAGGCTAGATCCTAAGTACTAAAAAGAAGAAGAGAAGACCTTATCAAAAAGGAGGTCAACATCAATTTATGTTGAGTCTAAGTTTTAGTTAACATGGATTCAAGTTAGGTTGAACTTAAGCTAGAAGTTGATTTAAGTTTAATATGGATTGAACCTAAAGTTTGGTTAACTTGGGTTTAAGTTAGGTTTAACCTAAGTTAGAAGTTTGACTTAAGTTTAATATGGGTTGAACTTAAGTTTGAGTAAACTTGGGTTCAAGTTAGGTTGAACCTAAGTTAGAAATTAATTTAGGTTCAATATGGGTTGAACCTAAGTTTTGGTTAACCTGGGTTCAAGTTAGGTTGAATCTAAGTTAGAAGTTTGATTTAGGTTCGATATGGGTTGAACCTAAGGTTTGGTAAGTTAGAAGGTTGACATAAATCCAGTATGAGTTGAACTTAAGTTTAAGTTAACTTGGGTTCAAGTTATGTTGAACATAAGTTAAAAGTTTTGATTTGAGATAGACTTAATTATGGTTTAGGGTTAGTTGAGTCTAAGGTAAATAAGACTTATAGGTTAATTAAGTCTAATTAGGTTATACTTAATTAGGATTTATAGTTGTTTAAGCCTAATGTAAGTAAGGCTTAAAGGTTAATTAAGTATAATTAGGGTTAGACTTAAATAGGTTTTATGGTTGTTTAAGCCTAATGTAAGTAAGACTTAATGGTTAATTAAGTCTAATTATGGTTAGACTTAATTAGGATTTAAAGTTATTTAAGCCTAATGTAAGTAAGGCTTAATGGTTAATTAAGTCTAATTTGGGTTAGACTTAAGTAGGATTTAAGGCTTTTTAAGCCTAATGTAAGTAAGGCTTAATGGTTAATTAATTATAATTAGGGTTAGACTTAATTAGGATTTATGGTTGTTTAAGCCTAATGTAAGTTAGGCTTAATGGTTAATTAAGTCTAATTAGGGTTAAACATAATTAGGATTTTAGGTTAATTAAGCATAATGTAAGTAAGGCTTAATGGTTAATTAAGTCTAATTAGGGTTAGACTTAATTAGAATTTAAGGTTGCTTAAGCTTAATGTAAGTAAGACTTAAAGATTAATTAAATCTAATTGGGGTTAGACTTAATTTGATTTTAAGGTTTAATTAACCCTAATTTAGGTAAGGTTTAATTGATTAATTAGACCTAATTATGGTTAGTTCTAATTAGGGTTTAGGATTAATTAAACCTAATTTAAGTAAGGTTTAATTTATTTAATTAGACCTAATTAGGGTTAGGACTAATTAAGGTTTAATTTATCTTAAACCTAATGTATTTAAGGTTAAAGGTAATTAATTAGGTCTAATGAGGGATTAGACCTAATTAGAATTTGATTTGTCTTAAACCTAATATAATTAAGGTTTAAGTTTATTAATTAGGTCTAATAAGGGGTTAGACCTAATTAGGATTTGATTTATCTTAAACCCAATGTAATTAAGGTTCAAGGTAATTAATTCATTCTAATGAGGATTTAGACCTAATTAGGGTTTGATTTGTCTTAAACCTAATGTAACTAAGGTTTAACGTGATTAATTAGGTCTAATGAGGGGTTAGACCTAATTAGGGTTTGATTTTGGGTTTATTTGATGCTAAGTTTAAACTTGAATTAGCCCATTATGGAATGGACCAAATATTTGAATTTTTAAAGGTTATAGAATTTTAAATATTAATTTAAAATTAATATTTTTAACACTAATGGTCAAAAATGTCATTCTGGATTCTAAAGAGGTTAAGATTTGCTAATTTAGGGTTTCTATCTACCTCCCCAAAACTTCTTAACCCATTTTGAAGTTAATTTTCCTATTTTCCTAATTTTTATATTTATTTTAAAAATATTTACTTATGTTTAATAGGAAAACAAATATCTTTGTCCAGAGACTGCCTCTCTCTTTGAAAAATCACAGAATGTTTTTGAGAATGAGTAGATCATTCTATGAAAATTTCAAAATTTTTGGATTTATAATTATTTTTAAATAATTAAATTACTCTAGAGATTAATGGTATGAGTGTCTCCTATTTTGGTCTCCTCGCCTTGGTTTTCTCTGGTTTGGCCCTATTTCTATCCATGGAGGTCATGGCTAAGCTTGGGCTCATTTGGTTTCACTTAAGGAAGTTATTACCTGTCCAATGATGACTTTTGGATGAGGTTTGAGCTTGGGGATGAGTTTAATTCATCATTCCAAGGTTAACCCATGTTGAAGTTTTGGTTTAAATCATGGCTTCCTTCAATTGGTCCTTCTATAAGGTGGATTGGGCTAGGTAAATCCTACTGAAATTACCTTCCCCAAGTGAGTTCACAAGTTCATTTAATGAACTCATGAGAGAAAAACACCTAAGCTCCATTTTTCATCATGCTTATGATGTTCTTTAACTATGGTGAGGGAGGTGGTTTAAGTGATGTTTCTCTCTTATCGGATAACCCATGAAATGTTTAGAGTGTCTCATAGGTTGGCCGGCCACCTCATTTCATGTAAATGGATGATTCATTCCATGAGTAGGGAGGAATGTGACACATATTTTCCTTCACATAAAATTTATGTATTTTGGTCATGATGGCTTTTAACCTAGGTAAAGTTTTGACTTCATGTTTTGGTTTTTTTTCAATAAAGGTGAGTAGAGGTGAGTGATGACTCCCTTCATTCTTGGTGAAAAATCCATGAGGGAATGACACTTCATCATTGCCTTCATAATTAAGTCATAATGATCTTTTGTCCTTAAGTAAAAGTGATGTGTCATGGGTTCTCATGAGTGTTTTTCAAGTCATGGTAAGTTCCATGGGTCATGAGTGACCCATAATTGATATTACATAAATTAAATTTAATTTTAAAAATTAATTATGGAATTTTGATGTCATGGGTGATGTCATTTTTTAATTTGAATTTTAGGATTATTTTCATATAATTCCACATTTAATTAATTATGTATTTAATTAAAAGTGTAGGAAATTATATCATTAATCCATAAATTAATCAAAATGATTTTGAGAGTTAATCATTTGATTAATTTCATCAATTTGGTTCAAAATTGGGTATTTTGACCAAATTTGACTAAAGTTAACCATGGTTGACTAATGTTGGCCTTGTTTGATCATGGTTGACCACTACAGGCCCAGGGTTGACCCAAATGATTTACTTAACTTTGTCAAAGTTAATTTAATCTTAGGGCCATTAACTTTGTTCATGGGACCTAGGTTTGACTAGGTTTGACCAAATGATCATGTTTGGTCATTTTAATGTCTTAAATTGATCAAATAAGTCATATTTGACTAACTTAGTGTCTAAGTTAACTTTATGGTCAATGGAATTGGTATTAGGTAAATGTGATGGTCATTAGGTCATGGATTGACCATATTGACCTAAGTTGACCATTTGGGTCAAAGGTTGACCAATTTGGTCAATGTGGTGGTCATTGGGTTATGGATTGACCAGATTGACCTAGTTTTACTTTTTGGGTCAAAGGTTAACCAGATTTCGTTAATGGGTTGTTCATTGGGTAAAGGATTGACCAATTTTACCTAGTTTGACTTTTTGGGTCAAAGGTTGACCATTTTTCATCAATGGGCTAGTCATTGGGTCATGGATTGACCATTTTGACCTAGTTTGACTTTTTGGGTCAAAGGTTGACTAGTTTTATCAATGGGGTGGTTATTGAGTTATGGATTAACCATTTTGACCTAGTTTGACCATTTAGGTCAAAGGTTGACCAGTTTGGTCAATGGGGTGGTCATTAAGTCATGGATTGACCATTTTGACCTAGTTTGACCATTTGGGTCAAAGGTTGACCAGTATTGTCAATAATTAATCAGATCAGGGTTTGTCATTCTTTGATTTGATCATTTTAAGATGTCATTAAGATTTGAGTTAGAAAGGCTTCATTATGTTTTACCATAAACATTAGGGTTTAGTGACCATTGGTAAGGTTTATGAGGCCAATATTGGTAGACTTCCTTTCTCAAGATGATATATAAATGGTCCTCACAAAAGTGAAGTCAACATACTACTTAGCCTAGTTTTTAAATACATCTATTTGTGACCATTAATTCAAAATTTTCCTCCATCTCAATTACCAAATGACTCATTATGCATCTTTATAAGGCTAAATAACCTCTTCACAATAATTCACTATTCAACATTATCACATAACTTAAGATACACATTTAAATATTGATGCCCCATATTCCAAGTTTCACCATTTCTAACCCACCCACCCCCAACACCTCAGTCCCACCCTCTTCCCAGTCTTAAATTGGTTCCTACTTAGATTCTTTTATTTTGTTGATGGAATTTTAAAGTATACTTGGGGTTTTCTAAAAGGACTAGGAAGCAACGCAGGAATTTATGGAAAATAACACTTAACATTGAAACCGATTAAAACAAGGGTCCAAGCTACGAACTCCCTCCTCTTATAATTAGTCTCATAACAAATTCTCTAGTTTTGAATTTTGGAAGGTTTGTTTCTAGAAGATTTTTTTCTTAAGAGTTAGAAGTTTTTATGGAAGAACCTAAAGAAAGACAATAAGGCCACCACACTAGTCCTTTTTTTCTTGTCCTCTCAATATTCCATGTCATCAAAATAAAATCTTCACGTTAGCTTTGCCTATATACTAAAGAAAGCCTTCAAAAGACTCATTTAATTTATTCTAAAGGCTTCATCAAAGGTAAAAATTCTTTAAATCATCTCATAATTCTCAATTTTATCATACATAAATTTCTAAGGGCTGCCACCTTATACACATTATTGTAAGCACTTTCCTATTTATCTCCTAGTAGAACAAAAAGAGAAATATAAATCATTCTTTATGCTCATTATGAGAACTAAAAAAGTTAAAAATGTTGGTCACATCCTCAATATGTCAAATGGCCAACTAAGTTCCCATTTATTAATTCACAAAACAAAGTTAATACTCTATAAAAAATCCTGAAGAGTAACCATTGTACCCTGTGAAGAAAATATATTAGCTATAAGGGAAGGCATGCTCCTGTATTAGTAGTTATTTTTTTAATTTAAAATAATAATTATTTTCTTTCATGGCATTTAAATTACCTTCTTGAGAGGTATTAAATAACTGCGATGAATTAAGATGCTTGTTTTCCAACTTCATTCGTTTTAGAGGATTAAATGATTCAAAATGAAAGGTTCATTGTTTAATTTTAAATACAATAGTATTCACTTTAGTGGCATGAGGATACTTGGAAATAGCTTATATGTAAAATTGCTAAAAATATTAAGAAGAGGCGCAAGTAATGAAACTCAATATGGAAAACTGGTATGATTCATTAAGCTAGTTACAAAATCAAAGCCAACAAAATAAGAATATTGATTAACTTTATTTATCGAGTCAAATCCCATTCATTTTAGATTAAAAAAAAAATGTTAACTCTCCTTAATGTATCTATTATATGCTATAAAAGTGTATTTGAGTAGTCTTTCAACTCTACATACATTAAATTTTTAGCCAGTAATGCTTAAGGTGAAACATATGCCACTATGCTTGTGAGTTATCTTGTTTGTCATCCAGTGATGGTTATGTAAATTAAGTACCAAGTATGACACACACACACACACATATATATATATATATATATATATATATATATATATATATATATATATACCATCAATTTTCACTTTGATCCAACCTGAAGGAGGAGGCTGCCATTTAACTAGAACAGGCCTCCTAAATCTATTAGGTGAGACAAGTTCACTTGAGCTAGCTTTGATAGCTCTTTGAAAGCAAGCCAAGATATAAGAGAAAGTAACAAAGCTAGAGGGATGTACATCATTAAATTTAAAGCTATTCCTGACATTCCACAAAAAACTAAAGGACCACAAGAGGGAAATAAAGCATTATTTTCCCAAAATTGGTGGCCTTCTTCCAAATGGTGAGAAATCTCTAAATATTGCAGCAATCAGGCCATACTAGACTATAGAAAGTACCCAACAGGGCCCAAATTTCTTTTGTGTAACTGCAACTAAAAAAAATGTGGGAGAAGGATTCTTCATCTGGTTTACATAGATAACAAATAGACGCCATTTTCAGCCCTTTTAATTTTAAGATGTCATCAAGAGGCTGCAAAAAAGGATTCTCTTAATTAGAAAAAGGCTCCCTCTCAGTCTATTAGTAAGGTGATTTATGCTATGAAACATTCTTATTCTGATTGGCTTTGTGGTTCTTGTATATGGGATAAAATTTTCTCCCCATCAATCTCTTTCTTCCTCTAGAGATACTTTTACTCGCTACTTCCCTTAGATGACATATTGAAGCTAAAAAGGGTTGAGACTTGCCACTATTTACCCCATTTTTAAAGAATCTGAGGAAAACTACATTCATATCTTTTTTTAATTGTAATTTCTCTAGGGAAATTTGGAATCATTTTGGTTCTCATTTTGGCATTATTTGGACCCATTGGATTACCCTAGTTAACCACTTGTGAAAATACAAACACTTTGAAGGATTGCATGCCAGCCTTCAGTCCTTGTTGACCTCACTTTTGGTTGAGGTTTAGTATCTCCTTAGATAGCCTAGGGTCTAGCCATAGGACTTTTCTAGTGACTTTTCTTAGAGGACTAGCAATGAAAACCCCACCACATAGAAATTCCACATACTTGTTTTCCTTACTTGAGGCTTCCACATCTTAAGGATCAACCTCTAATATTTAGGAGGAAAGGGCTCAACATAAGGAAGACCAAGTTGGATTCCCCATAGGTGACCAGACTTTAGGATTGACCCTGGGAGGTCTGGAGCTCACACCCTGCACTCACACACATATCACCCACTCACAACTCTAAATCTACCACATCCTATTTTGAGTCCTCTATCTTTTGGACACTCAAGTGTTGATCGCACCAATCCCTAAGCTCATGGCTAAGGTGGTAAGAACAGACACGCAGAGAACAAAAAGAAGGTTACTGTTGGTCCCATTCTCCTCACTCTAAAGCAACTCCTATTTTCCCACCCCTTGTTCCTAAAACTTGCCTAAATTACCAAATTGCCCCTGAAAATCCCAAAATCCCGAAATTGACCAAAATTATCTAAATTTTCCAAAGGTCATTTCAAAATATTCCCCACCACTCAAAATAGCCAAACAACCAAAATTTTCCAAATTTCCCAAATAGCCTCAAAATTCCTAAAATCCCCAAAATGCTTTTCCTTAGCCAAAATCCCAAGTTTTTCCAGAGTTGTCTGAACTCCCCAAAAATTATTTGAGGATGTTCCTCTCGCCAAATGATGAACTTTGACTGTAAACATGCCATACTTTCTAACTACTTTTGAACCCCTTGACACTTAAATAGCTGATACTTGAAAAGTGCTCTGGAATTCGTAAAACCTTCCACATTGATTAGAAATGCCCCTGGACACTGTTGTTTGACTCCAAATTTCATTTAGAACGACCTCGAGCTTTCGGTTCAGCCTTTTGACCACTTTGCTAAAAAAACTCCCGAAATTACCAAAATGACCCTCCTAGCCAAAAAATTCCATAAATTCCAAAAAATCATAAAAATTCTCAAAACCCTCCAAGTATTCCCAATTTTACTTTGCTACTATCAATTTGACCCAATTTAACCAAAAGCTCCAATTTTGACTATTGAATCCAATGTCGACCAATTTCCACTTAATTTGAATTCCAAACACTTTGTAACATCCCCCCAAACTAATTGCAACATTCAATTGCCATCAATTTGAGCCCAAGTCTTGCCCAAATCAGATTTAAGTCAAAATCCCCAAATTTAACCTATTTTTGACTAAATTGATGACGAGGTTGTCCGAATGACTTCGGATCGCCAAACAGACTGTACCGTTGCATCCGGAACATCAGAATTATTTGGAAATGATATATAACTTACTATGGTTCGACGCAAGACGAAACAGCTCGAAATTCAGCGCGTTTGCGTCAAATAATTGAAAATTTTGAATTTACCACTTAAAATCCCTAATTAAAACCTAATCTAACCCATCCCTAATCCACCTAACAGCAGGCTGCCCCCCCTCTCCTCCCTTTTTACGATTTTGAAGCATGGAGAAGCTTGGTCGAAGCTTCCTCTTCTCCTCCCGATGCTTACCTTCTGTGACCGCCCCCCTGGGAGGCATGGAGAAGACCTTCTCCATGCCTCTATGTATCCCATGGCAGCAATATGAGCTTTTTTGGCAAGTTGTGATGACCTCTTGGCTACCATTTAGCTCTTCTCCATGCTTTTTCATTATAGCCTAAGGGCTAGGTTACAAGGATAAGTATTTTTTATGCTTTAGTTGTAATCATTTGCTTGGGCTGATTTTTCTCCTCTCCTTCATCCTCATTTGGCCATAAATGAAGCCCTCTTCTTGCTCCTCTTGTATTGGCCAAAATTTGTAGGGGGGAGGTGCTGCTGGATTCTTCATTTTTCTCCTCTTGTTTGCTCCAAATAATTGACAGTTTGTTCTCTCCATTGCTGGAACTTTGCTTCATCCTTCATTGCTTAAAAGATGGATTGTTCTTATGCTATTGTGAATTTTTCTTTGTTCTTTCATGCTTGGTCTAAATTTCAAATTTAAAGTTTTGAAATTCGATTTGTTTCATGAGATTTTATAGAGCCTTTTTGTTCCTCCTTGTCTTGGCCGCAAATCCATATGTAGAGGCTTGAAATTGGTTTTGCTTTATGTGATGTTCAAAAGATTTTCTTACACCTCTTTGATAGCTAAAAGTTCATGTTTGTAGCTTAATATTTGGTTAGCCTCTTGAAGTATTTAGGAGGCCTTTTGCTCTCTTTTTGAATGGCTAAAAATTCCTTTCTGTAACTTAAGATTTGGTTAGCCTCGTGAAGTATTTAGGAGACCTTTTTGCTCTCTTTTTGAATAGCTAAAAATTCATTTTTGTAGCTTAATATTTGGTTAGCCTCATGAAGTATTTAGGAGGCCTTTTGCTCTCTTTTTGAATGACTAAAAATTCATGTTTGTAGCTTAATCTTTGGTTAGCCTCATTAAGTATCTAGGAGGCCATTTGCTCTCTTTTCGAATGGTTACAAAAAAGTATGCTTGTTGGCTAAAGATTTCATGGAGAAAATTTTGAGTTTTGATGGAACTTCAAAGTTATTTTTATATAGCAGAATATCTTAAATTCTATGTTTGAGCTTTGAAGAAATTTCCATGGAAAAATCATGGTTTAAACTTAGAGGTGACTTAGTTGTTCTTTTCTTTCTCTATTGCTTGGAACTTCATGGTTTTTCTTGATGCTAATATTTGGCATGAAAAAAAAAAAAGAAATGAAAAGAAAAAGAGCAAAACAAAAAAAAAGAAGAAGAGAAATTTGAGAGGGGAAATTTCATGCTAGTCTAGTTTTCTTTGGATGGATGGTTATCATTGGCATGGTTTAGCTTGCTTTTACTATATTTCGTTAAGTCTGGTACATGATAATTGGAGGGTTTAGCTTGCTTTTCCTATACTTTGTTAAGTTCGATACATGATATTTGGAAATTCTAGCTTACTTTTCCTATGCTTTTCTAAACTCAACACATGTTATTTGGGGGATTTGGTATCTTACTTAAAGGTTACATCATGATTCATCTCATGTTTGGCAAATTGTTTGAAGTTGTGTATGTTGTTTGGGAAGGATATCATGTTTAACTTGTGATATCTAGCATGTTTTGGTTTTGGGGGCTTGACATTTTTAAAGCATGACAAGGGCTAGCCCTTATATGCAATTTTAGGATTCAAAATTTTCCACTTTTGAAACACTCACAAGTGAGACCATGTGGGCTTGTCTTTCATTCATTTCAACAAGTTTTCACATATATATCACCTAAGCTTCAATTTCACACACTTTTCACCTTATTCCATACTTTAATGTTGTTTGAAATGGGCTAGCTCACATGGAAGTGTTTTGGTAAACTTATGTGCAATTTTCGGATTCAAAATTTGTCGCTTTTAAAACACTCCCAAAAGAGGCCATGTATGCTTGTTTTTCATTCGTTTCACCAAGTTTTCATATGTATAACATCTAAGCTTTGATTTCACATGTTTTTCACCCCACTCCAAGAATAAAAGGGTGTTTTCTTATAGGATTTTGGAAGTTCCCCTTTCTATATAAATCACCCCATGGTGAATAAATTTTCACATGCTCATCATATGAAATTCATTTTTCTTTACATGTATGTCTGATGCACTTCTCTTGGTTGTGTTTATTGCATTTGGGAAAGAATGCTATCAATTCTATGCTATGCCAAAGTAAAAATCTGCACTTGTTTATTCATTTGGAATTAGTTTGAATCAATTATATGATATGCCAAAGTAAAAAACTGCACTTGTTTATTCCTTTGGAATTGGTTTACATCATATCTATGCTATGCAAAGTAAAAATCTGCACTTGTTTGGTTATTTGGAATTAGTTTGGATCATATCTATGCTATGCCAAAGTAAAAATCTGCACTTTTTATTCATTTGGAATTGGTTTACATCATATCTATGCTGCCCCAAAGAGAAAATTTGCACTTGTTTGGTCATTTGGAATTAGTATGGATCATATTGCTGAAGTAAAAATCTGCACTTGTTTATTCATTTGGGATTGGTTTACATCATATCTATGCTGCCCCTAAGTGAAAATCTGCACCTATGTACTTGCTTGGAGTTAATTTAAATCACTCCTGTGCTATCTTTATGTGAAATTCTACAGCATTTTATTTGCTTGGAGTTGGTTTAGACCATTCCTATGTGATCTCTACATGGAAACTCTATTGTTTGGCATATTTCAAGTTGATTTTAAATGTTGTTTGCTGCCCTCATTTTAAAATTCATATTGATGAGACTTGTTTATGCTGCCTTCAAGAAAGAAAAGGAAAGGAAAGGATGTGGCATGCCTACCACTTCAAAGAGGAAATTTGGAAATGCGATTCATGCTTGATTTGCTCTCATTTTTTTACATGATAGTATTGGGAGTTATTTCTACTTGCATATTTACTCTCTACAAACTCTCTACTTGTTATGACACGTTATCTTAATACACCTAGTCGCTTAGTCTCTTTGTTATGGCATATATGGGAATGTTTATGCCATTTAGAAGACATGAAGGCATGAAACAAATTGGGTTGTTAGGGAGAATATTTTACATAGAGATTTTGAGTCTTGCCATTTCGTTGGCTTTCTACCTCGATAGTTGCTCCTTGCACCATGATAGAGGGGCTTGTCTTCCGCACTTCACATATCTTGTGGCCACCTCTCTGCACCATTTTGGGAGAGGTTCGGTTCACTTGTCTTGGATGCTTAACAATCATCTTCTCCCCTACACCCAATTGTAGGGGTTTGCCTTTATGTGTTCTCTCACTCCGTGGCTGCCCCTTTTGCACCACATATGGAATTTGCTTTTCCCCTTACACCGGTTCATGTCTCTTACATTGTGCAATTTTGAGAGTCGATCCACCCCTTTTACGATGTTGTTCTAGGTGGATTGTCATCTCCTCTTTCTCTTCCTTGCCCCCTTGTCCTTTTTTTCTTCTTACTTCTTGGCCTAAGTCCCGTGTTTATGTAGGACACATAAGCGCGCATGTATAGCTTTCTGCTATATGTGGGGCGATCAAGTAAAGCTGTAAGTAGGATGGTTGGGGGAGGATGACAATGACATTGCAGTAAGAGGGGGATACGAGGGATTTCTAGAATAATATCTCCCAACTCAGAGACCCTGGAGAGGGTAGACAAAGGAATTTACAGTACTATTCACCCATCCTTAAAGATTCTTGCCGCTGTCACTCTTAGGTTACTAGTAGTCATAGTTCGATTAGGATAGTCAACCTGTGGATCACACAACTTTTATAAAATATACACATACATTTTAATATATATATATATATATATATATATATATATATATATATCTATGCTTCTGTTTTTGAGTTCCTTCTGATTGATCTTTTGTTGGTTTATCTGGTTTTCGTTTTTGGTTCTTGAATCCCCTCTTATTTGATGTTCCTGGGTTATCCTTGGTTTCTCGGGGTTTTGAAATTCAAATTCTTATTGAATTTCCTGGTTCGTCTGTTCTATTTGTGGCTATTTTATTCTTGGTTGTCTCCTGGTTCTGGTGTGGTGGTAATCTTTCTTGATTCATGGCTGATTTTCCTGGTAAATCTTCTTTTGTGGAAGTGGTGGGTGCTGGTAATGTTGATATGTCGGATAAGCTGGTTTTCCCTCAGTGTTATCATGATGCAGCTGCTGGAAGGGGTAATTGTCCTTTCATTAAAAAAGTAATCAAGAAGGGTGGTAAGTCTGCTTTGATCTTTTCTGAATCTGAACTTGCTTCGTTGGTAGATGTGCATAAGTTTACTCTTGTGGGGAAATTTCAATATGGGCATCCAAAGATGGAAAGAATTAGGAAATGTTTTGAAGATCTGAAATTGGTTGGATCTGTGGAAGGTTGAGGTCGTTTGATGGAAGACATATAATGATTAAGCTTTCCAAAGAGGAGGATTATGCTAATTTATTTTCCAAAAAGTTCTTAATGATGGATGGGAAATATATGAAAATTCTGAAGTGGTCTCCAGACTTTGATTCTAATCAAGAAGCTCCTATTATTCCTGTTTGGTACAGAATTCCTAATTTGAAATTACAATATTTCAATCATCAGGTTATTTATGCAATTGGCACTTGCCTTCGGAAAACCTACGAAATTAGACATTTCTACTTTTAATCGACTAGACCTTTTTTAGCAATGATTCTTGTTGAAAGAGACATCACTCTTCCTGATGTTGAGGAAATTTGGCTTGGATCTCCTCATAATGGTTATTGGCAGTCATTAGTTATGGAACAAAGGCCCTCCTATTGCATTAATTGTAAAATGTTTGAACATTTTAATGAGAACTGTTACAGAATTCATCCTAATCTCAGACCTGTTAATACAAAGGTTGATAATTCTGCTGGAGCTAAAATCTAATCGATAAAGTTGTTGTTTCACCTTCGGGCTTCCATTCGTTGATGTTGGGAGGAAAAATATTATTTCTTCGATGCTAATGAGTCAGTTCTTATTGATTCTACTATTAAATCTTCTATTCCTATTGATGTTTCTGAATTCACTCAAAATGTATCTGCAATACTTCCAATTTGTACTGAACCTGAAATAACTTATGTTCAACCTGACAATAGAGTTACTAATGTAGAGCTTTCTACAAAATCCTTTGAATTGGTAGAACTGGATCTTGTTGCTTCTACAGAAGTTATTATTCAGAAAGAAGCTGAT
The DNA here is from genome assembly GCA_022702705.1 of Papilionanthe hookeriana x Papilionanthe teres. Lineage (NCBI taxonomy): Eukaryota > Viridiplantae > Streptophyta > Magnoliopsida > Asparagales > Orchidaceae > Papilionanthe > Papilionanthe hookeriana x Papilionanthe teres. The sequence goes on from CM040422.1 coordinate 175,171,089, forward strand.
GGTTTTCAATCTGCTAATATCCCTGACAATTCTTTAGATATTAATCTTCCTATTAAGGAAGGTATTGTTGTTGGACCTGATAGAAGAGATATGGACTTAGAGAACACAACACATTATAACTCTGTTGCAACTCTTCTCAAGCCTACTGAATATCCTATATTTCAAAATGCTTCTCGGGATGGTATTGTCTCTTCCTTGGACAATCTAGATGCTGCTGCTAATGACCTTAAGGATGATTGGCTGATTCAGAAATCTAAAAAGAAAAAGAAAACTTCAGATTTGCATTTATCTGAAACTAACATTTAATTCCACTTTTAATTCCACTCTCTATTAGGCGAAATATAACCAGGACCACTATTATTCTCATTTGACCCTTCAGGAATATAAATTTGATAGAATGGGCAATCATTGTTCATTCTTATATCTTCTTCTTCAATCCATTTGTTCTTCACAAACATCGCCTTATCTATTTCTTCCACATACCTTGAATGATTGAATTGCATCTTGAGTTGCCATCCCATGTGATCCAGATGTAAAGTAATATCATTGATCTTTGCTTCCATTGAAGTCACTCGGGCTTCAATATTTGCAATCATCTTTGCAATACCTTAAATGCTAACAGCCAGATATCCATTAAATAACTCTTTATCACTATCACTAATGAACTTACTTTTATCAGATTCATGCTTCTTCTTCATCTCGTTCTCCCAGGAAGACATGGTGCACTCAAAATTCTCTTCTTAGATCTTTAGAAATGAAAATAGGACTTGGGGCAAGTGTTTTTCTTAAGTCAGATCCTTTTTGTAGACTTGGGAGATGCTAGAATATTCTCCAACACGTTTAGAATTTCCTAAATAACTCCCACAACATCTCCCCCACGCTCTAGCCTCTAAATTCACTTTTTTCACATTTTTTATAACTATGGCGCCTAAGCGCCAACTAGTCGGCGCTTAGCCACCAGTGTAAAATTTAGCACAGGTCTGCTAAGTGTCCAAATTCTCATTCTGACTTTTCCAAATCATCAATTAAGGTCAAATCAACTCCACTTAAGTTTAAAAACTCCAAATTACTACCACTATAAAAATAAAAACAAACCAAACAAAGCAAACAAAACACACAAAATAAACATAAAGCAAACACATCGATAAATATGGGTTGCCTCCCACAAAATGCTTGTTTTAACGTCTTCAGCCTGACATACCCAGAACTCATTCTGAGTGACCCAACATTAAATTCTCATCAGATTTAGATTTATTGACTGAAAAATTTAATTTAAGTCTATGTCTGCTAACTTTAAATATTTTTACAGTCTTAGGATCTTGAATATCTACAGCTCCATAAGAATGAACTTTTATCACAATGAATGGACCCATCCATCTGGACTTAAGTTTTCCAGAAAATATTCTCAATCTAGCATTATACAGCAAAACTTATTGTCCTGGTACAAGATTTTTGGTAAGAATCTTTCGATCATGCCATAACTTCATCTTTTCCTTATAAATCTTAGCATTTTCATAAGATTCATTCCTTATTTCTTCAAGCTCATTCAATTGCAATAATCTCTTTTCAGCAACATCTTTCAAATTATAATTAAACTCTTTAATAGCCCAATAAGCCTTATGCTCAAGTTCAAAAGGTAAATGACAAGCTTTTCTAAAAATCAGCCTATATTGGGACATTCCTATAGATGTTTTGTAAGCAGTCATATAGGCCCACAAAGCATAATCCAGTTTAATTGACCAATCCTTTCTATTTGGATTAACGGTTTTTTCCAACATTCTTTTAATTTCACGATTGTATAATTCAACCAAACCACTTGTACGCGGATGATAAGCGTAGCATGATGTGATGATTAATATGATATTTCTTTGCTAACTTCCCAATAATCGCATTTCTAAAATGACTTTCTCCATCAGTTATGATTACTCTTGGTATTCCAAATCTGTAAAATATATTCTTTTCTAAAAACTTTGCAACACTTTGAGCATCACATCGAGGTAAAGTAATAGCTTCAATCCATTTAGAAACATAGTCTACTACTATCAAAATATAAACATTTCCAAAAGATGGTGTATATGGTCCCATAAAATCTAATCCCCAAACATCAAATATTTCAACTTCCAACATATAATTGAAGGGCATCTCATTTCTTCTAGAAATATTGCCTGCACGCTGACATCTATCACATTTTTTAATATAGACATTCACATCCTTAAAAATTGTAGGCCAATAAAATCTCGATTGTAATATTTTATATGCAGTTTTATCACTTCCAAAATGTCCCCCATAATCAGAATCATGACATTTTTGAATAATTTCATAAGTCTCTTCCAAAGGTACACATCTTTGAATTATAAGATCCTTTCCTTATTTATATAAAAATGGGTCATCCCAAAAATATGTCTTAGCATCAGACAGAAATTTCTTCTTTTCATGAAATGTCAAATCATAGGGTATAATATTACCAACAATAAAGTTTACTATATCTGTATACCACGGAACACTCCATTCTTTAACAGTGAACAGTTTTTCATCAGGAAAATGTTAATTAATTTTTTCAATATCACAGAAAGATCTTTCAATTTCAAGCCTGGACAAATGATCAGCAATTTGATTATCAAAACCCTTCCTATCTACTATCTCAAAATTAAATTCTTGCAAAAGAAGAATCCATCTTATAAGTCTCGGTTTTGCATCATTTTTCTTCATTAAGTATTTGATAGCAGAATGATCAGTATGCACAACACATTTAGTTCCAATATGATCAAAATTTATCAAAGGCAAATGCTATAGCTAATAACTCTTTCTCAGTAGTGGTATAATTAATTTTAGCTTCATTAAGAGTTTTACTAGCTTAATAAATTACTTTGAAAATTTTATCATATTTCTGACCCAAAACAGCACCAATAACATAATCACTAGCATCACACATTAATTCAAAAGGTTTTTCCCAATTTGGTGAAATTATTACGAGTGCGGTGATTAATTTTTCTTTTAATGTTTCAAAGGCTTTATGGCAATCATCATCAAAATTAAAAATTGCATCCTTTTCCAGTAAACGACATAAAGGTTTTATAATCTTTGTGAAATTTTTGATGTAACGCTTGTAGAATCCAACATGTCCTAAAAAACTTCTAATTCCCCTCACATTGGTTGGACAAGGTAAATTAGATATAACTTGAATTTTTGCAGGATCTACCTCCAAACCTTTTTCTGAAATCCGATGTGCCAAAACAATTCATCCTACTACCATAAATTGGCATTTTTCCCAATTAAGGACCAAATTAGTTTCTTCACAGCATTTTAGAACTTTAGATAGATGTTCTAAACATGATACAAATGAAATTCCAAATATTGAAAAGTCATCCATAAAAACTTCAATACCTTTTTCAATTAAATCATAAAAAATAGCCATCATACATCTCTGAAGTGTAGCAGGGGCATTACATAAACCAAAGAGCATTCTTCTAAAAGAAAATGTACTGTAAGGACTGGTAAATGTAGTTTTCTCTTGATCATTAGGAGCAATTTAAATTTGGAGTATATCCATCCATAAAACACAAGTATTTATGCCCAGCCAGTCTAGCTAACATTTGATTTAGAAAAGGGAGTGGAAAATGATCTTTCCTTGTGGCAAGGTTTAATTTTCTATAATCAATGCATATTCGCCACCCTGTAACTTATCTTGTTGGTATCATTTCATTCTTTTCATTAACAGTCATAGTTACTCCTCCTTTCTTAAGAACACAGTGAATAGGACTAACCCATGCACTATCTGAAATAGGGTAGATAATTCCAGCATCCAACCACTTTAAAATTTTTTTCTTAACAACTTCTTTCATGATAGGATTTAATCTCCTTTGGAAATCAGCCCTGGTTTGCTATTATCTTCCATAAGAATTTTGTGCATACAAATTGAAGGACTGATTCCTTTAATATCAGCAATTGTCCATCCAAAGGCTTTCGTGTGCTTCTTCAGAATTTCAAGCACACCCTCTTCTTCTTTTTCAGTTAATTGAGAGGAAATTATAACAGGGAAGGTTGAAGATTCACCTAGAAAAACATACTTCAAATGATCAGGAAGCATTTTTAACTCAAGTTCAGGAGGGTTTTCAATTGATGGACCATATGATTTATCTTTTTCAGTCATATCCAACAATTCAAAACTTTCACGAACATACTTTAAATCTTCTTCTTGAAAATCTTCAGAATCAAATAACTCCTCTTCTTGCTTATATTCAAATTCTTATCTTTCGAGCTTTCTCTTCATAAGTTGATTTGAAATGACATTCACTTAAATATTCGATAACATCCATCCTAAAACACTCATCTTCTTTACCTCTTGCAGGATATTTCATCGATTTTGAAATATTAAATGTAACGATACGATCATTAACCCTCATCGTTAATTCCCCTTTTTGCACATCTATCATGGTTTTGCCTGTAGCTAGAAAAGGTCTCCCCAAAATTATGGGTATCTCTTTATCTTCCTCCATATCTAACACAATGAAATCCACAGGAAAAATAATTGATCCACTTTTACCAAAACATCTTCTATAACTACTTTAGGATATGTGATCGAACGATCTGCTAATTACAGAGTTACGGTAGTCGAGGTTATTTCTCCTAGTTTCAGTCTTTTGTTTATTGATAGAGGCATAAGGTTAATGCTTGCACCCAAACCACATAAAGCTTTTCCACATAATCTTTCTCCGATTGCACATGGAATTGAGAAACTAGGATCTTTAAGTTTTTCAGGAAGCTTTTTCTGAATTATCGCACTGCACTCCTCACTAAGTTCAACAGTCTCTTTTTTCTTCAAACTTCCTCTTTTTATTAAGAATATCCTTCATAAATTTTGCATAGCTTGGTGTTTGTTCTAGGGCTTCAGTAAATGGAATATTGATGGTAAGCTTCTTTAATATCTCCAAGAATTTTGAAAATTGTTTATCCAACTTTTGTTGACGAAGTCTCTGAGGAAATGGAGGTGGTGGTTTTTCTAAATCAACCTTACGTGGAGAAATAGGTCTTTGAAAACCTTTTGGAGAGTCCACTTTAGGTCTTTCAATATCTTCTTTCTCTACTTCAGTTTCTTTTTGAACTCTACCTTCCAATTCTTTTCCACTTCTCAGTTGAATTGCTTTCACTTGTTCTTTATTCTTTTCTCTTGGATTCTCTTCAGTATTACTTGGAAGCATTCCTTGGGATCTATTACTTAAGGCATTTGCAATTTGTCCCAATTGATTTTCAATATTTCTGATGGTTGCTCCTTGAATTTGTAATTGATTTCCCATATGTGATACTACTTCTTCCATAGATAACTTCTTCTCCTTATATTGTAAAGCATTATTATAACCTGAAGGATAAGTTAATCTATTATTATTATTACCATGGTTATTCCAATTCCCCAATGGGTTTACTTAGGTATTCCCCCATTATTGATTAACACCACCCTGATTATTGTTATTCCAGTTAAAATTTGGATGATTCTTCCAACCTGAGTTATAATAATTGGAATACGGGTTTTTAGGTTTGATTATAGCATTCAAAGTTTCTGGTGAAGAACAAGAATCAACCATTTGGTCTAATGAATTTTCTTCAATCATGAGATTTGACTGAGAAAAATTCATCCCAAATTAGTCTATCTTCCTTGATATAGTAGCAACTTGATTTGCTAACATTGTAAAAGCATCATTTTCATAAACACTGGCTACCATTTTAGGATTTAACCTTTCAGAAGGCCATTGAAAATTATTACTAGCCATTTCTTCAATTAAAGCATAAGCATCAGAAAATTGTTTAGACATTAATGATCCACCAGCAGCAGCATGAATGATTGATCTAAGATACCCAACTAATCCATTATAAAAAGTTTGAATTATTAACCAATCTGGTTATCGCATGATGTGAAAATTTCCTGAGGAGATATTTAAATCTTTCCCATGCTTCAAAAATTGATTCTCCTTCAAACTGACAAAAAGATGTTATATCATTTCTCAACTTAGCAGTCTTAGATGGTGGAAAATATTTAGCAAGGAATTTATGTGACAGTTCACCTCAAGTGCTAATTGATCCAGGTGCTAACGAATGTAACCCCATTTTAGCTTTATCCCTAAGTGAGAAAGAAAAAAGTCTAAGTCTAATAGCATCATCCGAAACACTATCATATTTAGAAGTAGCACACAACTCTAGAAAACTAGCAAGATGTAAATTAGGATCTTCAGTTGTTGCTCCCTAAACTGATTATTTGACACCATTTGGATAATATCAGGTTTAAGCTCAAAAGAATTAGCAGCTACAGCAGGGTTTTGAATACTACCACGAAGTACATCTTCTGTAGGGTTAACCTAATCTCTTAAAGGTCTTAATTCTTGATGGATGCCAACATTTTGATTTTGATGATTTGTCATTTCTTGAATATTTTTTTCTTTTTCTTTTTCTGTATTTTTATTTTTTTAGATTTTTCTGATAGTTCCTTCTAATTCAGAATCTTAAGGCACAAGTACTTCAGAACCTGAACTACACATATAATAATAAAACAAAACAAAATACAACACACTAACAAAAACAAATAAAAGTAAAAACTTATAATTTCTTAATTCTCTTTAAAATGCAATTTAAATTCATTTCCCCCGGCATTGGCACCAAAAACTTGATCCCCGATAGATATAAGTGCAACGGATGCCAAAAACTTGGTTCCACTGGATAAATGTGCTGATGATTTAAGATATGAAAATAATGATTTTATAATATGGGATACAACGCAAATATACGTATCGTTTATCAAATAATATAGGACTTTCTGATTAAGCCCCGAGATATCAAACCCACAGGGAAAATGTGAAATCTTTAAAGGAATCAGTGAAATTATCTTTTTATTTTATTTAATTATTTTCGAAAAAGTATGTCTTGATTTTGAAAAGTTATGAAGGTTGATATGTCTTTTGAAATTTTCTTAATAAAAATGCAAAGCAAGAAATTAAAATTACAATAACTAATAACACTGGATGTAAAATACTATTAACTAGAATATCTTTTTCTTTCCTTTCATGAAGTAGTAATAATTTTTAAAGTATTGTTGTGGAAGTATTCATTTTTTTGTTGTGACAGATAGAAGCAAATGTGTTCTTTACCCTTACTTGGTTCTATAAAGAACATAGGTTAATTTGAAATTTATATTATTTGTAACATGGTTAGGTAAGGAAGATACCAGTCTCTCACTCTAGAGTTCCCTCGATTCCCACCACCTTGTTCTTATAACAAAACTCAAAACTTCAAACCAAATTAGGGGGTTTTAGCCTGTCACTCTAAAATCCTCTAATTTTACTCCCTTTTATAAAAATATCTTCTAATATTACATTCAATTATATGGACTACAGTTCTCGCCCATATAATTCCATGTGATTCCTACTAACTTTTATGAGACAATACCGCATTAGATCTTTCATTATCTCAAGAAATTTTACAACTTAACAGGCCAAATTAAGAAGTAAACAAAGTTTTTAGAATCAATCTTCACAACTTCTTCCAACTTTTAAACACTTATACTTTCCACAACAATTCTCTTTAAATAAATTACTTCTTCATTTAAGAAAGAAAAAGATAAAGTAAACTACTCAGAATGCATTGAGAAAATATAAAAACACATTTATTTGAAATTAAAAACAACGATAAGAAAAATAATAAATGAAAATAAGTATTAATAAACTAAATAAAAGTAAACACTTATCTGAAAATCCTCTCCACAAGACTAAGGAAGTTCCTCTGAAACTTTGACTCTTCGCTAAACTACTTCTCAGAGCAAGTCTCCTAACTCTGTTGAATAAGAATATAGACTTCAGACTTCAATAAAAACTAATCTAAAAGAAAGAAAAGAAGTGGGAAGAAGAATACTTCACTCCGACAATTTTCTCCTTTCTACTCTCTACTCCTACTCTAAAAAAACTTTTAAAATGCAGTGGAAGAATAATGGAAGTACTCTTCAAAATGCAGTGGAAGAGTCTCCTCAAATTGCCTCTCTAAATCTTTCCTAAGACACTCTTTAAATAGTAAACTAAATGGTGCTTTGGTGTCTCTTCAAAATGTGTCCAGATTTGATGTATCTACTAAGGAACGCACCCCTTCATTCAAACTTGCCACCCAAAGGAAGTTATGGATGTTACCACCAGGAGTTGCATCCCATCCCCTTTGAAACTGGCTCCAAATCCATTTGAATCTTTATTTTTAACTTTGGCGGCTAAGTGTCGGCCCAGCGGCGCTTAGCCGCTAGTGCCAAATTTTTTATTTTTCATTTTTTTGTTCCAAATTTAATCCAATTTTGCTCCTTTCATCATGACCATCCATTTTCATCATACCTGCAAGAAAAACACAAAATACCTTCCATTAAAGTGCAATATCATTAAAAATAGGTATAAAAATGTGCACAAAAATACTATATATTTTAGGTGTATCACCTATCGCAATGGTTCAATTTCAAAATCAAATTTTAGAGGATGAGGATCACAGAATCTGATACCGCATTGCTTTAGGATTCCTTCCTATCACAATGGTTCAATTCTGAAATTAAGTTCTAGAGGTTGAGGATCATAGCATCCAATACCGCATTGCTTTAGGATTCCTTCCTACCGTAATGGTTCGATTATGAAATTAAATTCTAGAGGTTGAGGATCACAGCATCCGATACCACATTGCTTTAGGATTTCTTGTTGACGAATGGAAAAAGATTCTTGGATGTGTGGGATGTCAATTTTAAGGAGTCGCCATCTAATATTAGCCTAATTTTATTCTTATAAATCCCATGAAAGATTTGAGAAATTGAGAGCTAAAAGTAGAAAAGGATGTTTATGACAATCTTTATAGAAGAATATCCTAGAATAATATATCCTAGAATTTTCATATAAAGAAAATCATGGAAAACCAGAGATTTCTATTGTGGGTTCTTTTGGATCTCCTATAGAAGCAAGCTTCTATAGTTAATTACATCTTAAACAATTTTTAATTGTTCAAGAAAACTTCTGATTAATATCAATCATTTGTTTTCTAAAATTTTATTTTTAAGGAGAGATGTACCCACTATCACTCCTAAATGTCATGTCATATTTATTATTTTAAAGTTTTGATTTTATTTTTCAAGCGTTATCTTAAAAGTTTTGTTGTTGTTTTATATGTCGTTGTTTTGTTTTATTTTGTCGACTATCCTATAAGTTTTTTTTTGTTTTTTTGTTTTTGTTTGTCCATGTCGTTGTTTTATTTCATTTTGAAAATATTATGTTTGGTGGCTATCCTAAAAAGTTTTGGTTTTATTGTTGTTTGTCCAGAATGTCGTCCTGCAAAACAGAGTTAGCACATCCTATAACATGCAAAGAAAATCTAGACGAAACTTTTTGTCTTCACCCTGCAAAGAAAAGATTATCAGAAAATAATGTCATGTTCATTATTTGGATTTAACATGCCCTGAATGTTAGTTTATGTCAAATTATATTGATTAATGTTTAATTTTGTCGAAATATCGGATTAATTTCATTTAATATCGATATTTGTCAAATTTATATTTGAAATGTCAATTTTATGTTGGTTATGTCGATTTTGGTTTGAAATGTCAAATTTATGTTTTGACTTAAGTTTAAACTTAAATCCTGAGTTCATGTCTGTCTGAACTTAAGTGAAAAGGTTTGGTTTAGATTAACTTGAATTCATGTCTGTTTGAACTTAAGTTAAAAGGTTGAAAGTTAGATTCAATATTGATTGAATTAACTTAGGTTCATGTCTGGTTGAACCTAAGTTAAATTCAATGTTGATTGAATCTAATTAACTTGAGTTCATGTCTGTTTGAACTTAAGTTAAAAGGTTTGGTTTAATCAGAATAGACTTAACTAAGTTTTAGGCCTTTTTTAAGTAGGACTTAAAGGTTAATTAAATCTAATAAATTAGACTTAATTAGAATTTCAGACCATCTAAGTCCTTTTTAGGTAAGGCTTAAGTTTTAATCAAGTCTAATTTGATTTAACCGAGATTTTTTAGATATTAAGTCTTAGTGAGTTAGACTTAGTCATGATTTGTGTTTATTTAAACCTTAGTTGATTAAGGTTTAATGATTTAATTGAGTCTAATGTAATAGACTTAGTTAAAGTTTAAGTTGGATTTGGATTAGACTTAAGTTCATGTCAGGTTGAATCTTAAGTATGATTTAACTTAAGTCTAATGTGGGTTAGACTTAAGTTAGATCTTGAGTTAGGTTCATGTCAGGTTGAACCTAAGTTTGGTTTAACTTAAGTATAGTTTATGTTAGATTTAAGTTAAGTTTGGGTTTGACTTAGGTTTATGTTGAGTTAAACGTAAGTTTGGTTTGACTTAAGTCTAGTGTAGGTTAGACTTAAGTTAGATTTAGGTTTGACTTATGTTTATGTTGAGTTGAACTTAAGTTTGGTTTGACTTAAGTCTAGTGTAGGTTTGACTTAAGTTAGATTTCGGTTTGACTTAGGTTTATGTTGAGTTGAACTTAAGTTTGGTTTGACTAAAGTCTAGTGTAGGTTAGACTTAAGTTAGATTTAGGTTTGACTTAGGTTTATGTTGAGTTGAACCAAAGTTTGGTTTGACTTAAGTCTAGTGTAGGTTAGACTTAAGTTAGATTTAGGTTTGACTTAGGTTTATGTTGAATTGAACCTAAGTTTGGTTTGACTTAAGTCTAGTGTAGGTTAGACTTAAGTTAGCTTTAGGTTTGACTTAGGTTTATGTTGAGTGAACCTAAGTTTGATTTGACTTGTCTAGTGTAGGTTAGACTTAAGTTAGGTTTAGGTTTGACTTATGTTTATGTTTAGTTGAACCTAAGTTTGGTTTAACTTAAGTCTAATGTAGGTTAGACTTAAGTTAGGTTTAGGTTTGACTTAGGTTTATGTTGAGTTGAACCTAAGTTTGGTTTGACTTAAGTCTAGTTTAGGTTAGACTTAAGTTAGATTTAGTTTTGACTTAGTTTTATGTTGAGTTGAACCTAAGTTTGGTTTGACTTAAGTCTAGTGTAGGTTAGACTTAAGTTAGGTTTAGGTTTGACTTAGGTTTATGTTGAGTTGAACCTAAGTTTTGTTTGACTTAAGTCTAGTTTAGGTTAGACTTAAGTTAGATTTAGTTTTGACTTAGTTTTATGTTGAGTTGAACCTAAGTTTGGTTTGACTTAAGTCTAGTGTAGGTTAGACTTAAGTTAGGTTTAGGTTTGACTTAGGTTTATGTTGAGTTGAACCTAAGTTTTGTTTGACTTAAGTCTATTGTAGGTTAGACTTAAGTTAGGTTTAGGTTTGACTTAGGTTTATGTTGAGTTGAACCTAAGTTTAGTTTAACTTAAGTCTAGTGTAGGTTAGACTTAAGTTAGGTTTAGGTTTGACTTATGTTTATGTTGAGTTGAACCTAAGTTTCGTTTGACTTAAGTCTAGTGTAGGTTATACTTAAGTTAAATTTAGGTTTAGGTTAAGTTAGGTTCAATTCAGGTTGAACCTAGACTTAAGGTCGACTTAAGTTCAATATGGGTTGAACTTAAGTCAAGGTTTGACTTGGATTAAGTTAGGTTCTAGTTAGGTTGAACCTAGACTTAAAGTTGACTTTAGTTCAATGTGGGTTAAGTTAAAATTTGATTTGAGTTTAAGTTAGGTTAAACTCAAGTTTAGTTCAGTTTAGGTTAGGTTCAATATGGGTTGAACCTAAGGTTTTAGGTTAAGTTAGGTTCAATGTGGGTTGTACCTAAAGTTTAGGTTAACTTGAGTTCAAGTTAGGTTGGACTCAAGTTAGGTTATGTTTAGGTTAGATTCAATGTGGGTTGAACTTAAGGTTTATGTTAACTTGAGTTCAAATTAGATTGGACTCAAGTTAGGTTAGGTTTAAGTTAGGTTCAATGTGAGTAGAACCTAAGGTTTAGGTTAATTTGAGTTCAAGTTAGATTGGACTCAAGTTATGTTAGGTTTAATTGGTTAATTAGACTTAATATGGGTTAAGTCTAATGGTTTAAGGTTAATTAAACCTAGTTTAGGTTAGGTTTAATTGGTTAATTAGACTTAATATGGGTTAAGTCTAATGGTTTAAGGTTAATTAAACCTAGTTTAGGTTAGGTTTAATTGGTTAATTATACTTAATACTATGGGTTAAGTCTAATGGTTTAAGGTTAATTAAACCTAGTTTAGGTTAGGTTTAATTAGTTAATTAGACTTAATATGGGTTAAGTCTAATGGTCTAAGGTTTATTAAACCTAGTTTAGGTTAGGTTTAATTGGTTAATTAGACTTAATATAGGTTAAGTATAATGGTTTATGGTTAATTAAACCTAATTTGATTAAGGTTTAGTTTAATTAAATGAACTTAATTTAGATTAAATTCATTTAGTTAAAGGTTAATTAAACCTAATTTGATTAAGGTTTAGTTTAATTAAATGAACTTAATTTAGATTAAATTCATTTAGTTAAAGGTTAATTAAACCTAATTTGATTAAGGTTTAGTTTAATTAAATGAACTTAATTTGGATTAAGATTTAATATAGTTAAATTAACTTAATTTGGGTTAAGTTCATTTAGTAAAAAAGTTAATTAAACCTAATTTAATTGAGGTTTAGTTTAATTAAATGAACTTAATTTGGATTAAATTCATTTAGTTAAAGGTTAATTAAATCTAATTTGATTAAGGTTTAGTTTAATTAAATGAACTTAATTTGGATTAAATTCATTTAGTTAAAGGTTAATAAACCTAATCTAATTAAGATTTAATTTAATTAAATGAACTTAATTTGGGTTAAGTTCATTTAGTTAAAAGTTAATTAAACCTAATTTGATTAAGGTTTAGTTTAATTAAATGAACTTAATTTGGATTAAATTCATTTAGTTAAAGGTTAATTAAACCTAATCTAATTAAGGTTTAATTATTATTTAAACCTAATTTAATTAAGGTTTAAGTTGATTAAGTAAGTTTAATGTAAGTTAAACTTTAGTTAATATTTAATTGTTGTTAAACCTAATTTAAGTAAGGTTTAAGTGAGTTAACTAGGTTTAATAAGGGTAAAACCTAGTTTAGGGTTTAATAATGCTTAAGTAAGGTTTAAGTAAGTTAACTAGGTTTAATAAGGGTTAAACCTAGTTTAGGGTTTAATAGGTTTGAATGATATTTTAAACCTAATTAAGTCTAATTTTGTCATTTTAGACTTAATTAATTAAATTTAGGGTTTAATAGTTTTAAATGATATTTTAAACCTAATTAAGTCTAATTTTGTCATTTCAGACTTAATTAATTGAATTTAAAGTTTAATTTTTTTAAATGATGTTTTAAACCTAATTAAGTCTAATTTTGTCATTTTAGACTAAATTAAGGTTTTCCATTAGCCTATCATAGACTAGATTCATTTCAAACTTAGATTATTAAGGAAATTAAGCTAAATTTATAAAAGGTTATTTTTAGGATTAAAATCATTTAATTAATAAAGAGTTTTAATCCTAAAATTCAAAATGTCATTCAAAATTATTGCTATGACTTAGAAATGGTTTTCTTAGGGTTATTGTCTTTGCCCTAGTATTTCTAGCCATTTCCATTTTATTTTCCTTAATTTTCAATTTTTTATAATTATTATTTAAAATAACCACAAAAAGACTTAAAAATTAAAGAAAAGTACCCTAGACATGTTTTCTGTCCTTGAAAAAATCATGAAAGATCCCTAAGAGCATAAAGATAAATGCCTCAAAGTTTTATATTTTTTTGATTTATAAATAATTTTTAATAATTAAAATACTCCAGAGAGTATTTAATTATTTAAAAATTAAATAATGAAAGACGGGACACCGCAGGGTGCGATCAACGCCGTTCATCCCGAAAGACGGGATCGGACTGTTGAGATAATTCGAATAAAAATTCAAATTATTTAGAGCCGTTAAACTTCAAACCTTAATATCTCAATCATTTCTTAATGAAATTGAGTGATTTTTTAACCTATGGAATCATCTAAACATGTAGAATTTTTCCATACGGTGATGTAACATTTCTGGACTAGTATAACACATGATATTTCAAAAAAATGAATTATTTTGTGAAAAATAATTCCATACTTTTGCTACAAGCAAATCAAGCTAGATCAGACCTTGTAGTTGTCTTCTAGGATCCCAATGGAAGATTATTGCTGCAGTAATTTGATCCAGAAGTCGAGCTTAAAGAAGAATTTTGAAGAGGTAGCTGATTTGGGCTATTTTTAAAATTTGATCAAATTGGCTCAATTGGGCTCAATCTAAGGCTTGGATTTGATCCTAATGGATTTTTAAGACTCTTAGGAAGAGTTTTTATGTTTGGAGCAAGGGGATTTGAGCAGCCTATAGGTCTCTCTAATTTTTTTCTTTTCCTTGCACTAGGCTCGGTTTTGGTTGTTTTATAGCCAAGGGGAGGTCATGCCTTAGCTTAAGTTGTTCTAGGGGAGTTGTTATCTCCCCTATTAATCCATTGGAGGAGGAATTCGGCTGAGAGGATAGGTATTGTTGCTTCTCCCAAGTTTTCCATGATGAGCTCAATGTTTTGGCTCTCCTCCATTGGATCATGCAAGAGGTTACAAGTGAGCTGTAATTTCTTCTTCTTACGAGCTTAGCCTTAGCAAATGGTGAAACCTATGCTCTCCTCTCATGATTCCATTTAACCATGGTGAGGGGTAGGTTTAGGTTTGGTTTTCTCTCCATTGGCTAGCTTGGGAGGTGGGAGGTGAAGCTTGGTGTTGGCCGGCCACCTCATAGCTAAATGATGGTGAGTCATGGTTTAGGGTGAAGGAGGAAGAGACACCTCACTTTACCCATCATAATGGGTGTTAACCCATGGTTAAATTAATTTAAGCTAAGGTTTATTATGTGGTAATATATCTCATGGTAAGTTTAATTTAGTCTTAGCCTAATTAATTATGGCAAGGAAAAATGTCTTTTCTTTTTCTTTTTTTTAATTTAATTTCCATTTTAATTAATCATGTTTATTGATTAAAAATTGTTGGAAATTATTTTATTAATCAATTTAATAATTGAAAATAATTTCAAATTAATTAATTGATTAAATTATTTTTTTGTTGTTTTATGATTTTGATTTAATTTTCATTTTAATTACTTATGTCATTTAATTAAATTATTAAAAATTAAATCATTAATCATTTAGTTAATCAAAATAATTTTGAAATTAATTATTTGATTAATTTTGTTGTTTTTATTTCATTTTTATTTATTTTGATTAAAATAGATAAGTGTTGACTAATTTTCACCTAGGTTGACTCAAGTCAGCTTAGGTTGATCAATTTAATTTAAAAATGTCCAATGTGATCTTTTTAACCTTGTCTTGGTTGATTTGATCACAGTATTTGTAGTTTTGTCATTGTGGGGTTTTAAACATGTCATTGGGTCAAAAGGTTGACCTATGGGGTCAACAGGATTGGTTATTGGGTCAGGATTGACTATTTTGACCAATGTTGACTTTTAGGTCAAAAGGTTGACCTATGGGGTCAACAGGGTTGGTCATTGGGTCTGGTTTGACCATTTTGACCAATGGATTAATAGGGGAGATAACAACTCCCCTAGAACAACTTAAGCTAAGCCATGACCTCCCCTTGGCTATAAAACAGCCCAAACCGAGCCTAGTGCAAGGAAAAGAAAAAAATTAGAGAGGATAGGTATTGTTGCTTCTCCCAAGTTTTCCATGATGAGCTCAATGTTTTGGCTCTCCTCCATTGGATCATGCAAGAGGTTACATGTGAGCTGTAATTTCTTCTTCTTATGAGCTTAGCCTTAGCAAATGGTGACACCTATGCTCTCCTCTCATGATTCCATTTAACCATGGTGAGGGGTAGGTTTAGGTTTGGTTTTCTCTCCATTGGCTAGCTTGGGAGGTGGGAGGTGAAGCTTGGTGTTGGCCGGCTACCTCATAGCTAAATGATGGTGAGTCATGGTTTAGGGTGAAGGAGGAAGAGATACCTCACTTTACCCATCATGATGGGTGTTAACCCATGGTTAAATTAATTTAAGCTAAGGTTTATTATGTGGTAATATATCTCATGGTAAGTTTAATTTAGTCTTAGCCTAATTAATTATGCCAAGGAAAAATGTCTTTTCTTTTTCTTTTTTTTTTAAATTTAATTTCCATTTTAATTAGTCATGTTTATTGATTAAAAATTGTTGGAAATTATTTTATTAATCAATTTATTAATTGAAAATAATTTCAAATTAATTAATTGATTAAATTTATTTTTTTTGTTGTTTTAAGATTTTAATTTAATTTTCATTTTAATTACTTATGTCATTTAATTAAATTATTAAAAATTAAATCATTAATCATTTAGTTAATCAAAATAATTTTGAAATTAATTATTTGATTAATTTTGTTTTTTATTTCATATTTATTTATTTTGATTAAAATAGATAAGTGTTGACTAATTTTCACCTAGGTTGACTCAAGTCAGCTTAGGTTGATCAATTTAATTTAAAAATGTCCAATGTGATCTTTTTAACCTTGTCTTGGTTGATTTGATCACAGTAATTGTAGTTTTGTCATTATGGGGTTTTAAACATGTCATTGGGTCAAAATGTTGACCTATGGGGTCAACAGGATTGGTTATTGGGTCAGGATTGACTATTTTGACCAATGTTGACTTTTAGGTCAAAAGGTTAACCTATGGGGTCAACAGGGTTGGTCATTGGGTCTGGTTTGACCATTTTGACCAATGTTAACTTTTTAGGTCAAAAGGTTGACCTATGGGGTTAACAGGATTGGTAATTGGGTCAGGATTGACCATTTTGACCAATGTTGACTTTTTTAGGTCAAAGGGTTGACCTATGGGGTCAACAGGGTTGGTCATTAGGTCTAGTTTGACCATTTTGACTAATGTTGACTTTTTAGGTCAAAAGGTTGACCTATGGGGTCAACAGGGTTCGTCATTGGGTCTGGTTTGACCAATTTGACCAAAGTTGACTTTTTAGGTCAAAAGGTTAACCTATGGAGTCAACAGGATTGGTCATTGGATCTGGTTTGACCATTTTGACCAAAGTTGACTTTTTAGGTCCAAAGGTTGACCTATGGGGTCAACAGGATTGGTCATTGGGTCAGGATTGACCATTTTGACCAATGTTTACTTTTTAGGTCAAAGGGTTGACCTATGGGGTCAACAGGGTTGGTCATTGGGTCTGGTTTGACCATTTTGACTAATGTTGACTTTTTAGATCAAAAGGTTGACTTATGGGGTCAATAGGGTTGGTCATTGGGTCTGTTTTGACCAATTTGACCAGACTTGACTTTTTAGGTCAAAAGGTTGACCTATGGGGTCAATAAGATTGGTCATTGGGTATGGTTTGACCATTTTGACCAAAGTTGACTTTTTAGCTTAAAAGGTTGACCTATGGGGTCAACAGGGTTTGTCATTGGGTCTGGTTTGACCAATTTGACCAAAATTGACTTTTTAGGTCAAAAGGTTGACCTATGGGGTCAACAGGGTTGGTCATTGGGTCTGGTTTGACCATTTTGACCAATGTTGACTTTTTAGGTCAAAGGGTTGACCTATAGGGTCAACAGGATTGGTCATTGGGTCAGGATTGACCATTTTGACCAATGTTGACTTTTAGGTCAAAGGGTTGACCTATGGGGTCAACAGGGTTGGTCATTGGGTCTGGTTTGACTATTTTGACCAATGTTGACTTTTTAGGTCAAAAGGTTGACCTATGGGGTCAACAAGGTTGGTCATTGGGTCTAGTTTGACCATTTTGACCAAAGTTGACTTTTTGGGTCAAAAGGTTGACCTATGGGGTCAACAGGGTTGGTCATTGGGTCTGGTTTGACCATTTTGACCAAAGTTGACTTTTTAGGTCAAAAAGGTGACCTATGGGGTCAACAGGGTTGGTCATTGGGTCTGGTTTGACCATTTTGACCAAAGTTGACTTTTTAGGTCAAAAGGTTGACCTATGGGGTCAACAGAATTGGTCATTGGGTCAGGATTGCCCATTTTGACCAATGTTGACTTTTTAGGTCAAAAGGTATTGACTCATTATAAAAGAGGTCAACATCCCTTCCTATCGCAATGGTTCAATTTCAAAATCAAATTTTAGAGGTTGAGGATCACAGCATCCGATACCGCATTACTTTAGGATCCCTTCCTATCACAATGGTTCAATTTTAAAATCAAATTTTAGAGGTTGAGAATCACAGCATCCGATACTGCATTGCTTTAGGATTCCTTCCAATCACAATGGTTCAATTTCAAAATCAAATTTTTGAGGATGAGGATCACAAAATCGGATACCGCATTACTTTAGGATCTTTCTCTAATGCAATGGTTCAATCCAGAAAATCAAATTTCAGAGGTTGAGGAATGCAACATCCGATACCACATTATTTTAGGATCATTTCCTATCGCAATGGTTTGAATCAAACCCGAATTCTGACTCTCATCTCGAGGTTGGTACCCAAATTTCAGTTCTCAACTTAGAACTTCAACATCAGTGTGAAGCCACCTTAAATGGAGTAAGAAATCCAGTTCTCATCTTATTCTCTTCTTTCCACCACAAATTTCAACTTCCTTTCCACCAAGTTTTGTACATTCAGTGAATTCAAAACTCTCTGCAAAATTGAAAACCCAAATCGAAACTCAGAATTTACACTCAAATTCTCTCCAAACTCAAAATAAATCCCAAATCAAACTTCAATCAAAATAAAAACTCAAGTTCTCAAATCAAATCAAATCGGGTCCCCTTTAGAAAGTGGAAGAGTGAATACTTTGTTGCATTTTGAAGGTTTTCGCCCACTATTCCCTAGCTAGAGTTTTCTCTTCCCCAGCGGATACTTTCTCACTTGATTCTATGTCCTGTCTTGAGCTTTGGCTCATACAATTGTGTTGGTTTTGCTAATCCCGTCGGTTAACACCAATAAGCGCGGTGTGCTCTTCTCGTACACCACACCTATTGGGGGTCCATTTGTTGACCTCACTTTTGGTTGAGGTTTAGTCTCTCCTTAGATAGCCTAGGGCCTAGCCATAGGACTTTCCTAGTGACTTTTCTTAGAGGACTAACAATGAAACCCCACCACATAGAAATTCCACATACTTGTTTTCCTACTTAGGGCTTCCATATTTTAAGGCTCAACCTCTAATATTTAGGAGGAAAGGGCTAAACATAAGGAAGACCAAGTGGGATTCCCCATAGGTGACCAGACCTTCGGATTGACCCTAGGAGGTCTGGAGCTCACACTCTGCACTCACACATATATCACCCATTCACAACTCTAAATCTACCACATCCTATTTTGAGTCCCCTATCTTTTGGACACTCACGTGTTGGTCTCACCAATCCCCAAGCTCATGGCTAAGGTGGTAAGAACCAAAGCGCAGAAAACCCAAAAAAGGTTACCATTGGTCCCATTCTCCTCACTCCAAAGCCACTCCTATTTTCCCAAAAATTTCAATTTTTAACCCCCCCCGGTCCTAAAACATTCCTAAATTACCAAATTACCCCTGAAAATCCCAAAATCCCGAAATTGACCAAAATTACCTAAATTCTCCAAAGGTCATTTCAAAATATTTCCCACCACTCAAAATAACCAAAACCACCTAAATTTTCCAAAATTTCCCAAGTAGCCTCAAAATTCCTTAAATCCCCAAAATGCCCTTCTTTAGCCAAAAATCCCAAGTTTTTCCAGAGTTGTTTGAACTCCCAAAAAATCATTCGAGGACGTTCCTCTCATCAAGTGATGAACTTTGATTGTATACATGCCATACTTCCGAGCTACTTTTGAATCCCTCGACACTTAAATAGTGATACTTAAAAAGAGCTCCGGGATTCGTAAAACCATCCACATTGATCATAAATACCCCCGGACACTTCCTTTTGACTCCAAATTTCATTTAGAATGGCCTCGAGCTTTCGGTTCAGCCTTTTGACCACCTTCCCAAAAAAACCCCAAAATTACCAAAATGCCCCTCCTATCTAAAAAATTTCATAAATTCTAAAAATCCAAAAAATTCCCAAAACCCTCAAAGTTTTCCCAATTATACTTTGGAATATCAATTTTACCCAATTTGATCAATTTTACCCAATTTAACCAAAAGTCCCAATTTTGACCTAAACCCCGATTTGAATCAAATTGAACCCAATGTCAACCAATTTCCGCTTAATTTGAATTTCAAACTCTTCGTAACATCCCCCCAAACTAAATGCAACATTCCATGGCCATCAATTTGACCCCAAGTCTCACCCAAATCCGATTTAACTCAAAATCTCCAAATTTGACCTATTTTTGACTAAATCGACGACGAGGTTGTCCAAACGACCTCGGATTGCCAAACGGATTGGACCGTTGCGTCCGGAATGTCAAAATTATTTGTAAATGATATATAACTTGCTATGGTTTGACGCATGATGAAACAACTCAAAATTCGGTGTGTTTGTGTCAAATAATTGAAAATTTTGAATTTACCACTAAAAATCCCTAATTAAAACCAAACTAACCCATCCCTAATCCCCCGAACAGCAGGTTGTCACCCCTCTCCCTCTCCTCCATTTTCTCAATTTTGAAGCATGGAGAAGCTTGGCCGAAGCTTCCTCTTCTCCTCCCGATGCTTACCCGTTGTACCCGCCCCCACCGCCCCCCCCCCCACCTGTCTCCATCTGGCATGGGAGGCATGGAGAAGACCTTCTCCATGCCTCTATCTCTTCCATGGCAGCACTATGAGCTTTGTTGGAAAGTTGTGATGACCTCTTGGCTGCCATTTAGCTCTTCTCTATGATTTTCATTATAGCCTAAGGCTAGGTTAAAGGATAAGTATTTTTTATGCTTTATTTGTAACCATTTGCTTAGGCTGATTTAAAATTAGAAATTATATCTTTAAAATATACATATATTTTAAAATAAAAGTCCTTCTGAAGCGGGAGACGGGATTTTGATTCCTGCGTCCGACAACTTCTACTGGATGACCTTTTTTTTAATCCAAACTTTTATGTGCCGACATCCTTCCCACTTGTGGTTCTTTGGTTCCTTTGGAATGCTAGTAACAGTTATAAGTATAGTAGCTCCCCTCATTCCCCCCTTATCACTACATCTTATATTTCGGCTTATTATTATAAAGCTTCTAAGTCTATTTCTAAAGCTTCCCACCCTCCTAGAAGGGTTAGTCCACCTGTTTTGGTCTTTTGGAACCCCCCTCCTACGGGCTGGGTTAAGGTGAATGTGGATGGTAGCTGGAACTCCTCGTCTTCTGCTATTGGGGGTGTTTTTAGAGACCACTTGGGCAAATTCTTATGCTATTTTACTTCTCCTGTTGTAGCTGATGCTCCTCTTATAGCTAAATGTTGGGCAGTTTTTCTGGCTATTAAAACTATTATTTCATTTACTTTTAAACATCTCTGTGTGGAAATGAACTCTAAAATTCTCTATGATATTCTCTCTGGACACTCACCTCCTCTCTAGAATCTAATCTAACTTCTCAACAGAATTCAGGATCTTATATCCTTACATCAGATTACTGTGCTTTAGAGCTTCATTTACAAGGAAGGTAACTCACTGGCAGACTGGTTAGCTCATTCTGCTGGTGATTTATCTTTTATGGGGTTAACCACCACTAAATCTCTTCATTCTCTTTTGTTAGGGGACTCTTTGGAGTTTCCATATGTCAGGGCTTAATTATGGTTTTCTTTTCTGTTACCTGCCCCCATCAGTTTACTTTACCTTTGCATTTTCATGTTATGGGCCACTGTTTTGTTTTTAGTCTCTCTGCATATTGGATTTACGCTTTCTGTTTACTGGATTGCCCCTACTTTGGATGCAAGGAGATTGTGCCACCTGATCCTTCTTGCTTTATTTCTCTACGGCTTTTGTTTGTGGATTGCTTTTCAACCTGCATGGTGGATTGGAGTGAATCCTCTTTTTGTTTATCTCTTTACTATATGGCTGGCACAATTATCTATATTTTTATTGCTTCATGTTTTGTGGAGATATATTTTTAGTTCTTTTACAGCTCTGGCTTGGTCAGCTCTACACTGGGGAGTTTCTACTGATGCTACTTGGATTATTTCTTTTCTTGGTGATGAGGGGATGTTTTCATCAAAGCCTTTACCTTTTACTGGGGATTTTTCTGCTGGAGAAAGGGAGTTTTTTTCCAACTTTGTAGATTTTCGATCAGATGTCTATGCTTTGTTGCTTTGTTGTGATTACTCTGACTGAGAGCCTTTACAGTGCTACTTCCTTCATTGTTCTGATACATACAATTGTTGTTCTCATGTCATTTTGCTTGGGTATACTTTCTTTTGGTTTTGGTGTTTTTGGAAGTATACTTGTAATTTTGGTGGTTATTTTTTGTGTCTATTGTACTGTGGGAGGTGGAACCTCTACGGGTGAGTTTTCAATGTATTTTTTGGGTTTTTTAGACTTTAGGATACACCTTCCCTCCCCTTCTTTGTACTCTTTACCTTATATTAACACGTAGGGAGCTACGAGCTCTTTCCCCAAATATATATATATATATATATATATATATATATATAATAATAATAATATTATTATTATTATTATTTAAGTAAAAGTCTTACATCTAACATGAGGGATACCAATCAAATCCCCATGTAAAAGAGCACTAAATAAAGGAAAAGAAGAGTAATTAGCACTATAGATAACTTCATGAGAAGAAGAAGCTCTAGTAGCTAGCCAATTTGCTGGTTGATTACCCTCCCTATAAGTATGGCTCCAAAGGACAACGAATTGAAGAAGTAATAGAATTAATTTTGTTCATCCAAATTTGAAGAAACCAAGGCACATCCACTTTTGACAATAAAGCCTCGTAGTAAAACCGTAGAGTCCATTTCCAAATGAACAAATTTATGATTCTGCATAACGAGCAATTTTCGGACCACAAAATACAAGAATCGCTTCAACCTTCCAAAGCATTCAATGCAATAATAGATGCCGAGAAAAACCAAAGACAATTCCCTTCGTGATTTCGCAGAGACCTCCAATACCACTCGCCGAAATTTTAAAGCTCCCATCAATATTAATCTTAAGCCATAAATTCCTAGGTGGCCTCCACATGACAAGTATAACTTTATTATTGTTGCTTTGTGTTAGAGGAAGAAAAGAATTCCGAATCTTACCAATAAAAGTAAGACAATTTCTACCGATATGATCAACGTAATACACCTTGTTGTTATAATGCAAATCATTTCTAGCTAGCCATAAAAACCAGAAAACCACCAAGGGGATGAAATAAAAAGATAAGGATTTCCAAGTAACCTAGACAAGAATTAATTGAACTCCAAGAGGCTAAATGAGATTGCAGCCCACAAGTAGCCTAACACTTTTTCCAAACATCTTTTGCCCACATGCAGTTTAAGAAAAGATGACCAATAGTCCCTTCAGCACAATGACACAAATGACATCTGGAAGGAATTCTAAGACCTTTAAGTTTCAATAGATCATCAATTGGTAATAAATCCATAAACAACCTCCAACAGAAAAACGACATAGAAGGTGTTATATATTTATTCCAAAGCTTAGCACTCCAATCATTTTTTTGCCAAATAAAACATTTTTGATAAATAAATTTTGATAAACTTTGGTTGTGAGGCTTCTTGATGATCATTCTATCTGTTCTTTCATTATGCACAGGAGTGTTTAATATCATATTATGATAATCAGCAGGAACATAATCTCAAAATTTCTGTAAATCCCAAGATCCATTAGTCAAGCAGTCAGCAATATGTATAATATTACTCATAGGATTAAAATTTGCTTGAAGTGATTTATCGAATAACCAAGTATCAAACCAAAAACTGATTTGGCCATTACCAATTTCCCAAGTAAACATCTTTTCAGCATATGATCTGACCTTAAGCAAATCCTTCCAATTTTTAGAATCCCCAGGCTTAAGACTGACTTGAGTTGGATGATCATTAAAGCGATATTTAGTATACATGAATCTTGCCCACAATGATTTTTGTGCTCTAAAATTAATCCATTGTTTACAGTAGAAGGTAAAGCTCAAATGCTGAAAACTTTTAAAACCTAACCCACCACAATCAATAGGCTTACATAATTTCTCCCAAGAGGTCCAGTGCATTTGCTTATGCTGTCCTTCTCAAACAAATTTGTTGAACATAATAGAAAGCATTTTCTGTGTACTCTTTTTCATTTTGATCATCTGCATTATATAAAGAGGAAATGCAGATAGCACACTCCTAAGAAGTGTAAGTCTCCCACCATTAGAAAGAAATGAGTGGACCAACAATTAATTTGAGAAGAAATTTTGGCAATTATATTATCATAGTGTGAAAGTTTCCTTCTTCCTTTAATAAGAGGAAAACCCAAATATTTAAGTGGATATTGAGTCTCCCCGAATCGAGTAAAATCGTAAATCCAATTTTTCCTTTGGACAGTAATTTTTGAACTTGGAAGAAACTGGCATTTAGATTTATTAAATACCATACCGGAAATTTCTTCAAATTCAATCAAGCACCTTCATAAGACATTTAATTGATTGCTTACTTCCATTAGAGAAAACAATAACATCATCAAGCATAGGCCGGATGACTAACAAGCCGAGTAGATTTATGCTGATATTGAGTGTATGGATGAGCTATCTGCATTTGGTTCAACATTCTTGATAGATAATCAAAAACAAGGATGAAGATATAAGGTGATAAAGGATCACCTTGTCTAATGCCCCTTCCAGATTTAAAGAATCCATGGCTAATACCATTAATAAGCACACTATGATAACTATTATTTAACCACCTATGAATGAGATTACAGAAACTAGAGCTAAATCCCCTATCAGCAAGAACCTTCAGAATAAAACTCCAACTAATGGAATCAAAGGCTTTAGCAATATCTAGTTTAAAAATGATATTAGATCCTCTCTGAGCATTTATCAAGATCTACTAGCAGCTCTTCGAGCCAAAAGAACATTATCACAAATACTCCTTCCTTTTATAAAAGCACTTTGATTATCGAAATAAGGTTCTCCAATAAAGGCCGTAATCTAAAAACCAAGACCTTACTTATGATTTTGGAGAAGGTTGAAGTCAGACTAATTGGTCTGAAATCTTGCCAAGTGGATTTCCTTTTATCCTTAGGAATCAATACAATAGAAGTGGAAGCAAAATACTTAGGGAGATCAATTCCTTGAAAAAAACTTTGTACATGCCATGACCACATCGGATTTAATAACCATCCAGTTCTTGATATAAAAATTAGTCAGTAATCCATCCGGCCCGTCGCCTTACTTCCATCAATGGTATTTAGAGCCTCAAAAACTTCATTAGTGTTAGGAGGTTGAGCCAAGCAATCCATATTAACATTACTTAAATCAGATCTTATAATTAAAGAAGAATAAGCGAGTAAAATTCACCGGTCGATAAGAAAATAGACTAGAGAAATATGTAATAGCATCAGTAGCAATATCATTTGCATCTACTAACCATGTATTATCAGCTGATTTGATTTTCAATATAACATTAACAGACCTTTTGTACTTAATAGCTGCATGAAAAAAATTTGAGTTCCTGTCACCATGCTTAAACCGATTAACCGTCGCTTTTGCTGTAAAAAAGCTCTTCGGTCTTGATAGTAGAATGTAATTTACAATAGGCTTCATTCGGATTATGATCGAATCTAATCCATCTTCAACCTGTTTCTCCAATTCATTCACCATGGATTCAACTTCAACAACTTTCCGATGAACATTACCAAAGACAAGAAATTCCAATGTTTCAACTTACTAGCAATCATTTTTTGTAATCGCCAAAGTTTGGAAATAGGATCAGAATAAAATCTTAGCAAAGAAGCCTTCCAATTATCAAGCAATCAATTGAGTATACTCGTGGATGTGTAGACCAAACATTAAAATATCTAAAGACGAATTTTTAACGACTATAGAGAAAGCACAAGTAATCGATAGAGGAGAATGATCGAGCTAAGCCTTGCCAAATGATTAACTTTAGTAATGGGGAACATGTTGATCTAATGTCGATTCACCGTAATTCTATCAATTCTCTCATAGATATTGCCTCTTCTCCAAGTAAAAGGGGATCCCTCAAACCCAATATCAAAGAGTTTAGTCGAAGAGATATTTTTAGTAAAATTCAACATTGCTTGTAGATTAGGATTCCTTCCACCTTTTTTTCACTAGGATGAGCATAGAATTGAAATCTCCACCCACAATCCAGCCATCATTCATAGAAATACTTATATGATGTAAACTGTTCCATAATTCAATTCTATCAGCATTTGAGGAAGCAGCATATATGAAAGAAGCAAAACCATAAAATTGGTCTAGTTCAAATTGAAAATGGATCAACTGAGAATGATTAAATATAAGATTAATCTTCAACTCTTTTCTATAGAATAACCAGATCTTATTTGAACAATTAGTAAGAAAATTATAACCAGGAAGTCTTTTAGTAAATCTATCAAAATTAGATTTCACCAAAGGCTCAAGAATAACTATAACCCAAAAATGATGAACCCTCGTTTAAGTTTAGAAGTCTATTAAGGGAGCCGGGGTCAGCCACTCCCCTAATATTCCAAGCATAAAAATTTAATCATGAATAATATTTTTCCCCCTCTAGTCAACCTAGAAGAAGAAATAGTAGTTGCAGGAATAATATTACTTTCGAAAGATTCTTTAACTCCATTGATGCCTTCTTTTTGCTTTCTATATCATCCAATCATTATTAATCTCGGAACTAATAATCGTCAATCTCGTTGAAATATCAGTCTCCATTTGATTTATTTCTTGAAAAACGAGGATAATTTGTAGGTTTAGGATGAACTTCAACATTTTGATAATGAGTAATAGGATAGTCTTGTGGAGATTCAAAAGGAATTTGGACTTCCGTAACGGTATTAAGAATGGTCTTCTCAAGCATCTATTTCGGACACATTAACTATTTCGGAATCTAGAACTTGTCTCAGCAACGAGTTTCGATAGAAAGGCTCATCAACAATTTCCACAACGAGTTCCTTAGAAATATCGAAATTTGAATAGCAGGAATCAAATCAGAATTTTGAATAACAGGCTCTTCAGCAGACTCCTTATTATTAATTTGCTACTCATTCCCAGTGGGGACATAAGTCTGCAATTCTTCCTCAACAACAACATCAGTCTGTTTTATGAATTTAGAATCTTTAATCCTGTTGTTCTTCAAATGGGGATGAAGTCTAAAACAGTTAACATTAGAATGTCCAAACATTTTACAATGTTGACAATAAAATGGCTTATTCTCCATAATAACATTTTGCCAAGTATCCATTATGAGGTGTACCAATCCGGATTTCATCAACATCGGCAAGGGATACATCTCTTTCCACAAGAATTCTAGCCACGAAGGCTCGGTGAGTTGAAAGGTAGGCATATCCAGCTTCAAAGGCCTACCTAAGGCGGTCCCAATAAGCATATAATATCTCGATGATTAAATAGATGAAGTTTCAAATTTGGTAATTTATACCAAATAGGAATAACAGGTGGTTCTTGATGAGGATCAAATGAAGGAGACCATTTCAGAAGTTTCATAGGAATACCCTCGATCAAAACAAATTTCTTGGAGAATAAGTTAGCATAATCCACTTCTTTGGAAAGTTGGATCATAATATGTCTTCCAACAAACAAGCCAACCTTCCAAGAACCCAATAATTTAAAATTCTCAAAAAATTTCCTTATAACTTCCATTTTAGGATGGCCAAGTTGAAATTTACCAATTAAAGTAAATTTGTGAACATCCACAAGAGTGGAAATATCGTAATCCGATAGAATTAAAGCGAGTTTACCTCCTTTTTTATCAATCTTCTTAATGAATTGATATTCTCCCTTACCATTAGCAGCATCATGATAAAATTGTGGGAAAACCAGTTTGTCAGAAGAAGTCGAAGTAACAAGACAAGTTACGTCAGCAAAAGTCTTTGCCAGATTTTGAATTTGCTCAGCCATAAAACCGGATGAAGTCAAGAATCCTCGAAGAAAAAGAAACCAGACTGAATCCGTAAAATGATGAAACAAGAATAAGGAACAATGAAAGATTGGAAAAACTAAGAGAATTAGTCTTCAAAACAATCAATTCATCCCAAAGCAGAGAAGGAATTCAAGAATCGCACCAAGAATCGCACCAAGAAGCCGCCACTTCCATCTTATATATATATATATATATATATATATATATATATATATATATATATATATATATATATATTACTAAAAACTTGCCTAAGAGGCAAGCAATATATTAAGATAAACCATATAAGTACAATTACAAAACCTTAAGATGTGGAAGACTTATTTTGTCCCCATGTAACAAAAAGGCTAAGGGGGATGGAGGGGTTGTTTTCAATTACACTAGATTCGATGTTTTTTCCCATGGAGGCTAGCCAGTGAGTAGGTCCATTTCCTTCCCTTTGAATGTGCAAATATGAAAGCTTGGATGACAAGGTATATTGAGCCAATCTACTTATCCATCTACTGATATGCCAAGGAGGAGGTTCATTGTTCTGTAAAAACTTGATACATGTGAGGGAGTCTGATTCCACCAAGAGAGGATCAATACTGAACCTTTGAACAATGAAGATAGCCCAACATATAGCAAGCATTTCAGTCTCCAAAGCATCTAAAGCAATAGTAGGAGAGGAGAAAAAGAGAGCGCACTTCCCCAGAGAATTTCTAAAAATTCCACCAAAACCACTTGCATTCTTACTAAAACTACCATATGTGTTAACTTTCACACAAGAAGTTGGAGGAGGTGTCCACATAATGAGTGTGGGACCAACCCTTGACTGACTGGTGGCTTACCTCCAATTTGTACAGATAATCAAGAACTTATGATGCTAAATTTACTTGTGGATGTAAGAAAGGCAGTTTACTAACAAAAAGTGTACCAAGGGGGCTCATCCTCATACTTTGATTGATTGTTGTTCATCCATATGAACCAAGCAACCAGACAAGGAATCACCAAAAGTTTAGCTTTATTCCAACCTACCCAACAATCTGAGAAAGAAAATTAGCTTAAGTTGAGAGTATCCAGATTAAGCTTATTCAGTAGGCTAACCCAAACACCCTAGGAAAAAGCACAAGCAAAGAACAAATGTTCTAAAGATTCCTCAGCCTCCGGACAAAGAAAACAACATAATGGTCCCCTCAAACCTTTGAGTTTCAGAATATCATTAGTTGGAAGTAGTAGTTTCCATAATCTCTAACTAATAAAAGACATAGAGGAGGTCAACAGCTTCTCCGAAATGGCTTGGCCCCATGTAATTTGATTCCAATGAAAAAATTTATCATAGATGAAAGCAGAAATTTTTTAAGAAGGAATTTACCTGATGTTTAGTTTATCATTTTGTCCAGGACAGAAGGAAGTTTGATGAACCAGATGGACTTGATCATTGGTGAGAATTGTGTTCAGAAGTCTACTATTTCATTGTTTATCAGACCAAAACTCATTAACTTGAATGTTGTAATTAGGATAGTGTTGGGTACAAGAGAGCTTCTCTCCATTCCACATCCACTAGTCTAACTAGAAATTAATCTGACCCTCCCCAAACTCCGAGATGAAAATTTCCTCTGCTTGGTTCCTGATTTGCAATAGCTTGGTCCGTATCCTTGAGTCACCCAGCTTAGGAGTGACAAGTGAGGAGTATACATTTTTAAAATACTTCCCCATCATGAAAACTGCCAAATGACTATCTTGTGCTCTAAATTTGATCCACAATTTGCAAAGATTTATAAAAATTAAATGTGTAAAGCTTTTGAACCATAGGCCACCAGCATAGAGAGGTTTGCACAACTTCTGCCATGGGAGCCAATGGAATTGCTTCTTCTGTCCAGCCCACAGGAATCTGTTAAAAATTCTGCCCAGGAGGACTTAAGTGGTCTTCATCATAGAGAACATCTGGAGAGCATATGAGGGAATAGCCATTAATATACTTCTCAGCAATGTAATTCTTCCCCCATTAGACAGAAATAAATTTGTCCAGCATTGGATTTGAGCCTTGGTTATCAATGACATCATTGAATTGTTTTTGTTTGGTTCTACCTTTAAGTAACTGAACACCAAGATATTTAATGGGAAGACCAGCTTGGGTGAAACTAGTGTACTCAGAAATCCAATGCTTAATATGAGGGGTGACATTGTTGCTAGTAAAAAGACTGACATTTTTGCAAGTTTAGTTCCATACCAGAAGCACATTGAAAGTGTTTGAATACCTGATAAATAGATTTAATAGCAAGTTTGGAGGCATATGAGAATATGATGAGATAATCAGCATAGGATAGATGGCTGATTAGAATGTTAGATTTGTGATGATAGGTTAGATGTGGAGAATTAGCAAACAGATTATCCAATAACCTTGAAATGTAATCAAAGGCTAAAATAAAAATAGTTAGGGAGAGGGGGTCACCTTGCTTAATGCCTCTAGTGGCACTGAAAAAACCATGAATTTTACCATTCACAAGGATTGAATGTGCATCACACTTGAGCCATCTCCCAATCAACTGAAGAAGATCAGATTGGAAGCCTCTAACAGAGAGAGTGTCTAGGGTGAATTCCCAACTTATTGTATCATTAACCTTCTTAATGTCCAATTTGAAAATCATGTCATGTCCTCTACATTTTCTATCTAAGTCAAGTAACAGCTCTTCTGCAATCAAGATGTTATCAAAGATTGTCCTTCCTTTCACAAAAGCATCTTGGTTATCTTTGATTAGGTGTTGCAGGTGTGGTTGAATTCTGCACACTAAAATTTTGCTAATCAACTTGGAGATCATAGTGGTTAAGCTAATGGGTCTGAAGTCTCGCCAAGCCTGTCAAAGTTTGTTTTTTGGTATCAAAATGATTGCGGATGCAGTAAAATATTTGGGAGAATCAACACCTTGAAAGAAGCATTGGACAGCCTGGACCTCATCCTTTTTAATCTTGGACCAACTTGTTTTATAGAAAGAAGAAGTGACTCCATCAGGTCCAGCAGCTTTATTCCCATCAATGGAATTTAAGGCATATTTGATTTCAGCTTCCAATGGCACCTGACTTAAATCTAACCTTTGGATATTATATATATATATATATGCTTGTTATAGTCCCTTACTTTTTTTTCACAACTTTGCACTATTATAGGGCATTCATATAAATCTATTTTGTCTCTTTTTTCCTTATTTTCATCAATAAAAGAAACAAATTTTATCATCAATTTTAGTTAAAGTAGGGAACAAAATTTTGTGTCAATCAAAAAATGGATTAATCATCCCACATGGACAAATTATAACATAACATTCTTTAGTTAATGTATTGCCCATTATAAACATTGATCACATAATATTTTTGGTAGATTATTGATCAAATTTATTTTGTTAATACTACATTGGTTGGTAATCCATTTCATAGAAATAAAAATGTGAAAAAGTTTTACAAATAAATTTCTAATCAAATCTTGACCAAAAAAAATTGAAGAAAATCATAAACCAAACTATCACAAAAATTTCCAAAAAGTGAAATGAATTAGGATTGTCTTTGCTACAATTATTATGGATTTATTGTAAAAATTCAGCTAGCAATTTTTCATGGCATGATCTATATGAATTTTTCATAGAAATATAGAGCAAAAACATTTACAACAATCATATTGTTATAGTGTCTAGCGTTGATCCTTACAATAGAAAATCCTATAATTTTTTTCCATAAACATGTACTATAAAATAATTGAAAAGTTTGTTTACTAGTAATTTTTATACTCGTAGCACCTACAAAAACCATATAATGTATTTTTTGAATATCCCGATTGCTTTATTAAATAAAAATGTTTGTCAAGATTTCATAGTAAGCATACTGAATAGAATCAAAATAAATGCATATACATACATACATAAATATATACATACACACATACATACATACATACATATAATTGCCTATGTAATTTCATAAGAATAAATACTTCAAATATTTTTTTAATAAAACAGAAAATATATAGGAAAATTCATACTTTCTGTTGACATCATACTTTTTTAATATTTATGGTGACCTCATTTCAACCCCATTTCCCTTTACTAAAGCATAGACTTCACTTAAGCTCAATCTTGGCTGAACCCAAAAATTATTAATTCTCACCCAAGGTTACTCGAAACCTCATTTTAAACGTTGCATGAAACCTACCATCACTAGTAAAGGCCATGCAAACCAATCTGATGATCAATTGAAATAAATTTTATGTAAAGTCATATATTTAGGGATCTTGTGCATGAAAATGGGTTTACTTAAAAATTTTTGAACGTATCATTATTTTTAAAATGTATTTTCCATTGTGGCCATATCATCAAAATCATTCAAATGTGTTGTTTTATTCTCAATTTCAACCCCATTTGGACACCTTTTGAGCAAATGATAATCATGAAAGAGAAAATAATAATTATGAAAGAAAAAATGATAATTTAACCATACCTCCAAAAAAAAGGCTTCCAATTGAATCCAATCTTCAACAAAAACTTAAAGAAACATCATTTAGATAAATAAATTTTAATAAGATTTTTTTGGTAAAAAAATGGAAAAATTCATTCTTCTAGGGTGGTGCCCACTTTGACAAGTTAAATCTCTTTTTTGAGCTTGAATTAGCTAAAACCAATTCCACCATTAGTTTCTTGAAACTCTCTATATCAATTGGACTAAAGTCAATGTTTCGATCAAAGTCAACTTTCTAACCACCATAACCACACGTCTAATTAACTCTAAACCTTAAATGACCATGACTTTGGCTACACAATACAATTTTTGAAACCATTTGAACCTTTGTAAGCCTTATCTGGTCCTCTTCAAAGTGATATAAAATTTTAAAATTTTATGATCATCCTTACCAATTTTACATAGAAACTCCATTTTTAGCCATAATAACCAAAATGTCATTATCCAATTTATTTTTGTTTATTTGGTCACATCATTAATCCCTATAATTAAATCTAATAGGTCAAATTAGAAGAAACTAGATTCCTTCCATTTTAAACTAATCCTAGCCATTAAATTTAAAAATCCAACTCCCTCCTTAATCATATGCACTCTTCCCTCATGTAGCCACCTATTACCCCATGATCTCCACATTCCCCTCATTCAAAGTAGTTGAAACTCCCATTCTCCTTATCATTCACACCAAAATGGTCCATAAGAGATTGCTATTCAAATTTCTTTGCTTCCTCTCCCAAATTTTCTTGATATATTACTTCTCTCAAATAAAAACTGAATTTTTTTTCTCCTTTTCTTGGATTAAAACTGAGAACTCTCTTGTTAGTTCTCCATAATTCACAAGGATTGCAACAGGAAAGAGATAACTCAAAGGAGTAGAAGTTAAAAAAGCATCAACAAAAAAGAATTCAAACACAAAGTCAGAGCTATAACATGTTCTTTCTCCATGTAAATTTTAGTTTTTCATAGTTTTGAAGTTTATCATTTTGCGTGAAAAATCCTTTCATTTTCTTCAATGCTTCATTGGAATTTTAAGATATGTGTGTATAAATGTGATGATTGTGTGTATCAAAACCAAAAATTTACATGCATGCAATCAGATTCTAATACTTTTCTAATATCTTTGTTTAATGTTATTATACCTAATTGAATAAGTATTCCTATGTTTGATGCTAAAACAAAAATTTCTATGTGGAAACAATTGGGCTTTTAACTTAGATCAGTTTTAATATATGAATTTGATGTTTTACCTTGTTAAATAAGCATGTCTTCATACCTCTTCTTGTCAAAACCTAAAGTTTCATGTTCAAAACCTATGGTTTCTAAGTCAATTGCTTCGTACTATGTTATACTTATGTTAATTTACATATTTGTCTATGTCCTTTGTTTAATTAGCTAAACTAAAAAATGAAAAGCATGCTTCATGTTGAAACTTTAGGTTTAGTGTTTTATATCACATGTGATGTTTCACATTGATAAGTTATCGGGCTTTCTTGTGTATTATGTCCTAACATGTATTTAACACATGACCTTCACTTAATTTGCCAAAACTGAGAAATAAACCTCCCATTTAAAGCTTAAATCGGAAGATTCAACTTTTAATTACCTTCTAATTAGCCTAATTACCCATTAAGTACTCTTCTAAAGCCTTAATTACCCTTAACCAAAGCTAATTTTTTCTAAACCCGTTAATTACCATTAACTAAAGCTTAACCACCTTTAAATCTCTTTGACTGAAATCCTTGATACCTAATCACCCTTTTAATCATTTTAACTTATTATAATTGACACTTAATAATTAATTACCGAATTAATTAAGATTCCTAATAATTTAACTAAATAATTAAACACTTAATTAATTCATAAATCACTTAAATAACCCACTAAATGATTCATTTAATCTGTTAATAAGTTAATTTGCCCATCGACCATCTTATTAATTCATTAACAAACTTAACTAATCAATTAAATATCTAAGTTGTCTCATTAATAATTTAACTAATCAAATAATATTTTAATTATCTAAATAATCACTTAAATAATATATTAATAACATAATTATTGAATCCATTATTTAATTAGTCTTTATGATAACTTAATTATTTAATTAACAATTTAACTAAATAATTAAACATTTAATCAATCCATTTATAACAGAAATAATTAATTAAATTTAAATTCTTCCTTCACTAATTTAACTAATAATAATTTACTTTCATAATTAATTTATTTTAATTAATCATTAAATAACTTTTTTCATCAACCCATTGATTCAATTTGAACCTAATTAAGGAAAGGAATGCGCTAATTACATTTTAATATATGTACGTGAAATAGGTTGAGGTGTATAAGAAAGAAGAATTAAATTTTCTAAGTTCTATGTTAAGAAAGTAAGATCTAGTAAGCTTTTAACAATTAAAAGAAATATTAATTTTTTTTATAATTATAAATAAAAGTGCTCTAATCTAAACTATTTTCAATAATTAATAACTTCATTTAAAGAAAAATTTCTATAATAATTAAAGCCGCTCAGAAATTAGAATTTTTTTAAGACTTAATCAAAATTCATATAAAAATTTTTTTTTCTACGTACATTAAAAAGGATCAAACAATATTAATTTTAAAATTAGGAAAAATCTTAAGTCTAATTGATCTCTCTCATGAGAGGCCTTTAATAAAATCTTTGAAAAAGAAATAACTTTCGAAAAACACCTCTTTTTTTTTTAAATCATGAGTTATATTAAAACAACTCTTTCAAAATTAAAAGCAACTCTTTTTTTCAAAATCAATAATAAATCTTTTAAAATAAAATCTTTCCAAACCAAATAGAAAGAACATCTTTTCAAATAGAAAGAACATCTTTCTGTAATGTTTAGCCTATGCAAGACTTATATGTTCACTAATGACTACATGAATAAATATGTTTCTCTATAGAAGCATATGATTTCGTAGCCTTAAGCTTTTTGCGTTCTCAAGTATCGGGCTATTCTAAATTAAATTATTCCTATATAAAATTATTTATATTTCTCAAATCCTCTTTGAATGATAAAATCTTTTCCTAAAAATCCATTTTTACATGAAAAGAAAGAAAATTTTTCAGTGTGAATATAAATTCATTTTATATGAATAATTTAAATTAGAAATTTTAAATTTAATTCTTCTAAATAAACATCCAACCATAAAACAAAACATTAGCATGGAAAAATAAATTTTTATTGGCATTTTAACCAGAAATTCAATTAGAATGGAAAAACATCAAACAACATTTATAAAACATTAATTTATCACCATAACTAACAATTTTACGAGAAAACATATCATCTAGTAATTTTTGAACCTTGAAATACCAAAAGATGACCAACTCTAATTTTTATGACCACACTATAGGATACCTCCAAACTATGAGCCTAAGATAACAAAAAATAGGCAAAATCCTAGGACTACAAACACCTTAGGTTAGTCCAGTCTAGAATCCCTAGGTTAGTTTACTAGATACCCAAGATATTAAGTTAAGGATTAGGACATATAAAATAAATTGACCTACCCCAAAGATTATCGAGTGTCCTAGAATGAAGTAGCACATGCTATGGACGAAGGTACACAAAACAAATTTATTACGAAAATGAATACCTTAAGTCATTACTAAAACGATAAAGAAGAACTCTTGTTATCCGATTGGTCTGGGGCTACCAATGTACCCGGGATGATGGAATGTCATGGGCATCTTAAACTGGTGTGTTATTCCTAAATTTAAGTTATTATATAGCCCCCTATTTAGATATATTTAGGTTAGGATTTAACCATCATCTAGAAATCTATACCTTTCCTTACCCTTTAAAATAGGATGTTACTTAATCCACTTAACTCAAACCAATCTTTTTTTAACTCAATCCTACCTTTAATCACATTAAATTCAGTCCTAACATAATCAAACCCAATCCTTTCAAATCTAAACAACCTGAACTTAACCAACTTCAACCTATCTCTACCCATTCAAATTCCAAATCCTAAACCCAATCTTTTTTAATCCAACCTCAATGCTAGTCTCATTCAAAGCCAAGATTAGATTCAAGTCAATCTGAATCCATTCAAATATGATTCAATATCAAGATCCAACTTAAATCCAAATTATTTCCCAAACTTTATCATTTGATTCAAACTCTATACCATTTCTACTATTAAATGTTAGGCTCAACCCTAAAAAAACATTTTGAAGAACATGAAAAGTCAACCGTTGTCCAATCTTATCCAGTTTATCATGATCTTCAAATCCTATTATTCTATAAACATTCACTAATGGATAAGAAAAATATAAGACATAACTTTAACCTAGAGAATTTTAAGGTATAATTTCTTAGATGTAATTAACTAATCAGGGAGCCCTCATAAAGATACCTGACTCCATAATTAAAATAAATCTTATCTTACATTCCGCATATCCATTAATACCAAATATTTTTCTCATTCAAAGGATTAGATCCATTCTAAAGTAATATTTATAAATTCAAGATAGTATATTATTCTATGAATGCAGTATATGATAATTTAGATAATACTCTTTTAGGGTCTATGGTGTCCCTCAATAAAATAAAAAACCATACAAAGATTTTTTTGGCGACTCCGTAGTGGATGGTTCCTCTCTTCATCTTAGCTATGCCTTAATCTTTCTTTTAATTAATGATATGTTTATCCTCACCTTTAAGAAATTGATTATATATAATTATTCTATTTTACTTTCTTTCTATCAAGTGATGGAATAGGTCCATCAAACATCATTGAAATATGGGTCGCCAACTTATCTTGAGTAGGTTTTGGATTTTTTTTCTTTTCTTTTTTTTTTTTTGAATCATTGTGGGTGGTACTGCACCATGGTTGAGGTTAGTGCCTTCTAACTTGATTGTTCAATTCTATCCCTATCTTTTACTAATCCATCATCAAAATACCTAAAATTGAGGACTTCCTAAGAAAAAATTAAAATCAAATTCGAAATTTCAAGCTAAAATTGAAGAATATTTAAAACTAGAGCATTTCTCTCGTTCATCTTGTGGAGAGGGTCCAACCTTAAAATCATTGATTGAGTTCCCATTCAAATAAGCTTAACATTAAATTCATTACAATTCAAATATTTAAGTGTAGACTTCCTGTTATCATCTTTCTTTGTATCCCCGTTGTAGGAAGACGTCGTCTCCTAAATATATCCCAATTGATCAAAAAATTATTAGAAAAGAGACTAATAATATTATGATGATTGAAACTAAAGTAGTTCCAAAAGAATGATAGGATGAGAATGTTGATTTGCAAGATGTTATGGTCAAAGGAAGTATTACACCTGACACAACTTGAATGCTCTTAAATCTACTAAGACAAAGGGATGAAATAAAAGAAAGACTAAAATATGAGAAGATAGAGAGGCTTGGAAAGAAAATAGAAGAGTTATTAGCTTTAATGGCCCCAGTTCAGAAAACTCCAACTCTTACACCACTTAATATAGACATAGAAGAAACTGTGGTTGTTCATTTTCTTAGTAATCTGAAGGCAAAAATTGTTGAACAGGTGGTTTCTAAGAAATACATAGAAAACTGTTACCATCTAATAAAGACTTGAAATCCAGGATCAAACAACAAGTTAAGGAAATTTCAACTCAGGCTAAGTGTGACAGGTGGTGTCAAGTGGACAACCCTATCTCGAATAATTTAATACAATGCAGTATCTTAAAATATTTGTACCACCCAACTTCAAAGTCTTTGATGGAACTAGGAATTTGAGGGAACATTTGGCACAATTCCGAGCTAGTTGTTGTAATGCTAAAGGAAGCACGACATTAATGTTCCAATACTTTTGTTGACCTTATATTTGTGATGATCTATTTAAAATGACATTTATAATAAATATTAGAATCGAAATCTACCAACATTGACTCCTTAAAATACATCAAGGGGGCCCAAAACCTAAAATTAGGGCAAACCCTAAAATGTCTCCTTTTAACCTCAAATTGAGGGTCACCTTAAGTAAACCTAATTTGACTCGATAAATACCACATTGAGTATCTGGCTGATCCTTGGCCCAATTGGTCAAATTTAGTCAAAATGTTCAATTTTGGACCCAATGGTCACCAAATTAACCATTTGGTCAACTATAGACCCAATGATTACCATATTGATCATTTGATCAAATCTAGGACCTAATTGGTCAAACTTGGTCAAGAACTTGGACCAAATTGGTCAAATTTGGACAAAATGGTCAAATTTGGACTCAATGGTCGCTACATAGAACATTTGGTAAAACTTAAGACCCAATTAGTCAAATTTGGTTAAAATGGTCAATCTTGGAACCAAAGACCACTACATTGACCATTTGATCATCAATGGACCCAATGGTCACCACATTGATCATTTGATCAAAACAAACACCAAATAGTCACCACATTAACCATTTAGTCAGCCTTAGACTCAAATGATCACCAAATTAGTCTTCTAATTAATCCAACCACCATATGGTTAACTTGACCATCATGGTCAACCAATTTGATCAACTGGTCAAACATGGCCAAATCTACCACATTTGGTCAAAATGTGGTTTTTTAATTAAATTATTTTATTCTCCTAATTAATTAATCACTTAATTATTTAAAGAGGATGAAATTAAGGTTTATTAGGCCTAGGGTTTAATTCCAAAATCATGGTCTAAGTCCATGGAAACATGAGCACATGGTAACCCTAAAACCATGTTTTACACTTAAACCCAAATTCAACCCAAGGAGGATTTCTAATGAGTCACCCATGACCCATG
The DNA here is from genome assembly GCA_022702705.1 of Papilionanthe hookeriana x Papilionanthe teres. Taxonomy (NCBI): domain Eukaryota; kingdom Viridiplantae; phylum Streptophyta; class Magnoliopsida; order Asparagales; family Orchidaceae; genus Papilionanthe; species Papilionanthe hookeriana x Papilionanthe teres. Next base: position 175,210,309 of record CM040422.1, read on the forward strand.
AGACTCATCATAACATACCCAAGACCCATGGGAAACCCATTAAAAATATCTAGCCACCATTTTTGACCAAAGTCAAAGACCATCATTAGGGGAGGGCTATTTGTCATTCCTTCTTAAATCCTTATCACATATTTTGTGCTTAGGTGGATGGGTTCTATCCAGCTCATCTATGGGCCCCTCTCCACCTCATCATCCCTCCAATTGAAGGAAGCTAAAGCCATGGCCAAATCTTCACCTTAATGGAAGATCATCATGGATATGACTTAGGGAAGCTCAACCAAGGCTATCCTTAGCCAGAAACTTATCTCCAGCCATCTTGAGCTGCTCACCTTCACTCCAAGCAATCTCATGCTTATACATGGCTTATCCATGGTTATAAATAGGCTAATTGGAGAACTCCCCATATATAGACCTCAAAACTCTAAAACCTTCAACACAAAAGTTGTTCCCCATCTCTTGAGCAACTAATCCCCTACCATTTCATCTTCTATAATCCATTACAGAGCTCTAATTTCTTACCGCAAAAATAGGACAATTTTTTAGGTTAGCATAAAAATCTTCAACACTTCAATTAAACTATCCCAACACCAACATTAAACCTCACGAGGATGTTCCTAAGCAAAATTGACTCTTTCCGAAAGCTCCAACCCACTCTAAGCAGAAACTGTGCCCCATTTTTGCAAGAGTATACCCTAACTCTATTTCTTTTCAAATTGAGCTAAAAATGAGCTTCACAAGGACCAGGAGATCATTTCCATCAAAATCACTTGAGGCCTCGCCTCTTGAGACAAGGTATGTGCCCTAAATTTCAAATTATGCTCGTGTTTGAGGCTTTATGAAGAAAACTATTACACAATACCCACATATCCGTATAGATAGGTTCATCTTGTTGAGATGAGGCTTTAGAAACAAATTTTATGAAAATCTATTAAGATTTGTGAAAGATCTTAAGGTTTAAACATGAACGATTTATGGGTTATCAGGCTTTGGGGACGATGACTGGATGCCGTCTATTTCATGTATAGAAAATAGATGATTGTGATCTAGCTGGACCGTAGATTTGTCTATATGAAACAGAAGAAACCGCGAACCACGTAGTTGCTTACGTGTAAAGTCCCAACAACTAAACGGTGTCACGAATTGCTTCAACGAATTCTAGGATCTAGTCAGCACCGCATGGATAATTCTTAAAGTAGGATATAAATAAATAATGAAAATACCTAAAAACTTTAAAAAATACATATCTTTGGATAAAAATATCATAACAATAAACCAGAAATACCTCTGGATTCAAGAAAATAAAGAGAAAATTATAAAAAAAAAATTGAAATTAATAAATTATAATTATAAAAAATTAATTATAAAACCAAAAATGATGCAACTTTTAGAGATTGATCGTTTTACCCTTGAGGACACTCTATAATTTTTCCAAGTCTAGGGAAAATCCCTAAAGTCAAATTCACCAATTTTCGTCAAACTTTGTAATTATTTTCAAAAATAATTATAGAAAAGTTAGAAAATTGGAATTTAAATTGGAAATTAAATTGGAAATTAAATTGGAAATTAAATTGGAAATTAAATTGGAAATTAAATTGGAAATTAAATTGGAAATTGGTTAAGAACTTTAGAGTGATAAAATTAAGCCCCAAATTGACAACTCTTAACCATTGAAAAATCTGAGATGACAACGTAAACCTATATAGTAAAAATTGTAAAATTTAAAAAAAAAATCATTTCAAACTCTAAAATTTTTATCTCTAAAAGGATTATTAGGATTAATCAAATCCTAATACCTAGGTTTAATTCATCTTAGACCTAAGATAAACCCCTAAGTCTTAATTAAGTTAGGCTTACACATAACATAAACCTTTAAAATCTTAACTAAGCTTGAACATATAATTAATCTCCTTAAGCCTTAATTACATTAGGGTTAAGTCAAATTAAGCCCTAATTAGGTCTAAACCCAATTAGACCTAATTAATCTCCTTAAATTTAAATTACATTAGTTTAAGTCAAATTAAACTATATTAGACCTAATTAATATCATTAAACCTCAATTACATTAATTTTAAGTCAAACTAAACCCTAATTAGGTCTAATAAATTAGGTCTAAACCTTATTAGACCTAATTAATATCCTTAAATCTTAAATAAAAGAGGTTTAAGTCAAATTAATCCCTAAATAGGTTTAACCCCTATTAGATCTCATTAAAATCTTTAAACCGTAATTACATTAGGTTTAAGTCAAACTAAACCCTAATTAGGTCTAAACTCTGTTAGACCTTATTAATATCTTTAAACCTTAATTACATTAGGTTTAAGTCAAATTAAACCCTAATTATGTTTAAACCCTATTAGGACTAATCAATTTTCTTAAACTTTAATTACATTAGGTTTAAGTCAAATTAAACCCAAATTAGGTCTAAACACAATTAGACCTAATTAATCTCTTTAAACCTTAATTACATTAGGTTTAAGTTAAACTAAACCCAAATTAGGTCTAACCCTAATTAGATCTAATTAACCTAATTAATTATTAATTATATTAGGCTTAATTAATCCTAACCCTAATTAGGTCTAACCCTAATTAGACCTAATTAAGCCTTATTAAGTCTTATTTTCATTAGGCTTAATTAATCATAAACTCAAATTAGGCCTAAACTTTATTAGTCCATATTAACCTAATTAATTCATACTTACATTAGGCTTAATTAATCCTAAACCCTAATTAGGTCTAACCCTAAATAGACCAAATTAACCTAATTAAGCCTTACTTACATTAGGCTTAATTAACCCTAAACCCTAGTTAGGTCTAACCCTAATTAAACCTAAATAATTTAATTAATCCTTAATTACATGAGGCTAATTAAGCCTAAATTCTAATTAGGTCTAACCCTAATTAGATCTAATTAATCTAATTTAGCCTACTTACATTAGGTTTAATTAACTTTAAACCCTAATTAGGTATAACCTTCATTAGACCTAATTAATCTAATTAAGCCTTATTCATACTAGGCTTAATTAACCCTAAACCAACTTATGTCTAACCTTAAGTAGACATAATTAATCTAATTAAACCTTACTAATATTAGGCTTAGTTAACATTAAACCCTAATTAAGTTTAATTCTAATTAGATTTAATTAATACTTATGTAACCTTAAACTCTACTTAAGTTTAACCCAAATTAGACTTAAACACTCATTAAGCCTTACATAAATTAGGCTTAATCCATCAACATAAACTTTAGGTTCAACCCAAATTGAACCTAAGTCGACCTAAACCTTAGGTTCAACCCAAATTGAACCTAAATCTACCTAAAACTTAGGTTCCATCCAAATTGCACTTAAGTCAACCTAAACCTTAGGTTCAACTTAAATTGAACATAAGTCAATCTAAACCATAGGTTCAACCCCAATTAAACCTAAGTCAACTTAAACCTTAGGTTCAACCCAAATTAAACTTAAGTCAACATAAACCTTAAGTTCAACCTAAATTAGACCTAAGACAACCTAAACCTTAGGTTCAAGCCAAATTGAATCTAAGTCAATCTAAACTCTAGGTTCAACCTAAATTGGACCAAAGACAACATAAACCTTAGGTTCAACCTAAATTAAACTTAAGTCAACCTAAAACTTAGGTTCAACCTAAACAGAACTTAAGTCAACTTGAAACTTAGGTTCAGCCTAAATTGAACTTAAATCAATCTAAACCTTAGGTTCTAACTAAACCACTTTAAACCTAAATGAACCATACCTTAGATTCTACCTAAATTTAAACTAAGTAACACCATAACTTAGATTCTACCTAACTTGAATCTATGTAACATCAAACCTTAGGTGCTACCTAAACCACACCATGCTTTAGGTTTTACCTAAATTTCACACCTTAGGTTCTACTTAAATTGAACTAAAAATTTAATTCTAATCAATATTAGACCGAATCAAGTCAACATAAATGAAATGATTCATTTATGTTCAATCTTAAAATGAATTGGTGATTCTCATCTAAAATTTGACCTACCAACCAACATAAACAAAAGTTCATGACAAAAAAACCAAAATTTAATTGGTTAATAAATCATAGACAACCTAAAATTTCCCAAACCCTAAAATCTGAAAATGACATTAAAAACTTAAATGAAACCTTAACCAATAAAGACCACCGAACCCAACTTGAAACATAGTATGTTTTTATCTATGAAGATTTCCTGGACAATGCAATCCATGGTAGTTGATAAGAAACTTCTGGTCCTGGTTTAAACATTTTTTGAACTAAGTAGATCAAGGCACCTGACAACCCTGGGATGACGGAGCCAGACATCTTGAACAGGTAGTCTATAATAAAAAATCTAACCAACTAAATTAATAATTTAATAAATACATTTGTCATTATAATAAACCTGACACTGTTTTTCTTACAGGGTTATTAAAAATAAGTTTCGTTTTAGAGTTACTTTGCACATTATTAGGGTGTGTTAACTCTATTTTACAGGATAAAAATTCTGAAAATGAAACAACAAACCTCAAAATAAAAACAAAATAAAACAAACATCGATAACAAAACAAAACAATGAAAATAACCAAACTAAAAATAAAAAATAAAACACAATAAAACCAAACATTTAGAGTAGTACGTTGCACTTAGAAAAATATTACCCTTAGGATTAAATATTTACTTTTCTTTCCTTGATATTGAGATTTAAAAATTTCTTAGATAATGAATGTTAATGTTAATCAGGAGTTTTCTTAGGCAGCCCTAACTGTCTGAGATGTAATTAACTATAGGGGCTTACTATTATAGGAGAATAAGAACTTAGAGTAGGTAACATACCTAAATATCTAGTTATTATATTTTTCAAGTGGTTTTCCTTATATGGAAATCTCCAGAAATCAAACATTTTAGAGTTTTCTCCTTAATATTCACCACAATGAAACTATTTCCACATTTCCTTTTCTAACATTCTCTATTTTCTTCTCCTAGTTTCTTAATATCTAATGATCCTTTACGTGATGCAATAGAATAAATTTCTTTGAAATTGGGGAAATATAATAGATAAATAAAGTGGCAACTCCTTGATAAATAACGACATCAACAACAACAACCAACCAACAGAGAATTGACAGCGATGGTGGCGATCAGTTTCCGGGTGCCATCAAGAGATTACTACTCTGTTGGGGAATTTCTATCTCCTCATTTCTCATTAAATCATTTGTTCTCCATCTAAAGATTTCCCATATTTTTGATAGATAAGGTCATCTCTTTTAAATCTAACTCTTTTAAGGGTTATTCATGACAAATCCTCCATAGTAACAAAACAAAATGACATAAATAATTAATTCCTAGTTTATGAAATGTGTCTATAATAAATCTTGACATTTTATTCTACTTAATTTTCAGAAATACTACACTGGATTCCCCAGAGTCAGTCTTTTTTTATTCTCAAGATCTTAATTCAACGACTAATGAATCTGCTTGCTTTCAACATATTAAATTTTGGATTATGTGATGAAGCTGAATTTTTATTGAGTTGTCCATCCCAAATTGTCATACAACCCTTTAACTTGAATTCCTTCAAAGATTTTCCAATTTTTATGAAAGCTTTACCTCAATAGCCTCCTATAAAACAATTCACTTTTGGAGAAAATGGAAGAAAAGGTTGATCGAAATGGAAAAAAATTTTGTATTAATCAAGAATGTGATATTCTTTCACCATCTGTATATGAGTTCAGATCTTGTTCTAAGACTGTTCTGCTAACACGTACCCAACAAATAAATACAAACTGTTCTCTTAAAAGGAAAAATTGGAGAAATGAAATAAAAAATTTTAAAGCATCTGAATTTGAGGAAAGTGTTTTCAGGAATTCTTCTTCCTTAAAGGAAAAATCAGTTTTACCCGATATATCTATTGAGTATGATGAGGATACATTCCAATCTTCAACACGAGAAAATTTCCCTTCAATTCAAGTAATAAATTATGTATTCAAGAGACTTGCACAAAAAGATAAATTTTTAATCTCTTAACTTTTAAACAAAATGGAATGTGCACTTTCTACGTCCATGAAAAGAAAAATTCTTTCACAAGAGGATTCTACTTGTCAAGAAATGGACCAACAATTTCCATTAGAAAGTCAACATACTCAAGTATCAGCTAAACTTTGTTTATGGCCAAGAGCAGAAGATATAACCATTTCAAGAGATAGAACAAAACACAATAAATTAATCTTAGAAGCAGAAGAGACATCTGCTAAAATAAAAGCTCTTATGCAAATGTTACTAGCTGGAAACCATTCTTACTCACAACACGTTAATATACTTCCTAGAGTGTCTTCCTATACTCAAGAAGAACGTATGGAAACGTGAGCTATCAGAATGAATCTCTGATATTGTGAGCACTCCTATAGAAAATTCCTAGGAAAATACTTATGAATAACATCATGTTAAGTCATCTAAAGTAAGACTAAATAACTTATAAGCTGATATCAATCGATTGTTAACACAAAAAAAGGAAAATTCTTCTAATTGTCCAAATGAAGAATTTGTAGAAATAAATATGGTAGAAAAATGAGCTAATTCATTAGCATGAGAACTACCTTCATCAAGTGAAGAATATGTGACAGAAGAACTACGAACGGTTAATGGATAATGAGATGAACAGATTAATTACCTTGAACAAAAAATCAAAGAAATGATGGCAGCTTTACAAAATCCACCACAAACAACTCCATTATCCGTTGTTGAAATTATTAGGCCAGAGGCAATAAATATTCTAGAGGATAAAAGTGAACCAATAGAAATTGAGGAAAATACTCAAAAGAAAAAGGATTTCGCCCAAAGTAGAATTCCAGAAAAAGAACTTACACAACTTGTGGAACAAAAATTAAAAGAAACAATGGCTCACGTGAGGGTTAGATCATTGATTCCAAAGGGTAGACCTTATCTAGAGGATATTAATTATGTCCAATATCCTAAAGGCTTTATTCCGCCTTTCTTTAAAATGTTTTACGGAACCAGTAACCCTCATCAGCAACTCGCACACTTCAGAGCAAGCTGTTGTAACGTGGGGGGTATTGATGCTCTTTTATTCCGTATATTTGTTAATAGCCTCACAGAGGTTCGTTTTGAATGGTATGCAGAGCTTCCAATGGGTCTGTTAAAACTTTTGTGGAACTTGAGAACCTCTTCATTCAACAATTTGTTGGAGCACAACATCACATAACAGTTGGAGATTTGGTAGTGGAGAAATAAAAGCCAAGAGAAACTCTTGTGGATTATTTTTTGTGCAGGTGAAATCTTAGCATGAAATGTGAACCAAAATTTTAAAAGAACAACATGCAGTTGAAATCTTGCTTAAAAATATTCATGGTCATATATCATTCATGCTTAAAATAATTAAAATATAGACATTTGAAAAGTTACTCAGCAAAGCTGCCAATCTCTAAGAGGAAGCTAAGCAAATGAGTGTGATAGAAATGATAAAGAGAACAAAGCCGGTTAAGACATTCGAAAAGAAATCAGGAAATGTTACAGCAATAGAAAAGGGTAAACAAATAATGCAAGTGTAACCCAAACAAAAGAAGCAATGACAAAACATAAGTCAATCACTATCACTGTCACCTCTGCAACTACAATTACAACAATCAACCCCATCATAGATAGACAAGCAAGTAATATCCAAGAGAATTAACAAAGAATATATGTTCAAAATAAAAGTTGTTACAAAGATATTTCGTAGCTTCTTGAATGTGTTGGAATTCAAATTACCTGAAGCCGAAAGACCATGGGAAGTTGATATGAAAGAACATCCCAATTATTGTCCTTACCATAGGAAGCTTGGACATAAAATCAAAAAATGCTTTGTCTCAAAGATTGGATGGAACGTAACTTCAAAGAAGGGAATATAGTGATTCTGAAATAATATCTGAAAGAACCCAAAAAGGGTTTGATCAATATGATTTTGGATGATGAATTTATTCCTAGCAACTATCCTAATAATGAAGATAAAGAAAATACTACTCAAGACAAATCTCTTAAGAAGATTGCAGACTTACAAGTCTCTCAATTTTTAGCATCGACATCAAAATCTTCCAAGAAATAAAAGAAAAAGAAAAAAAAACAGAAAATGGGTTAGAGGACTTCTATATATAGGGGTTGTTGTTCCTTTTGTATCTTCCACTTCTGGTACTCCTTTACATTCTACTAAAATAGTTGTCTCGGATGATGGGAGGAAATCCCTAGAGCCATTGAAATTGTATGAATTCCTCTTTATCCCTACTGCGAATAATAATACTTCTAGTTTTTTCATACATTTTTTCTATTTTCAATACCGCTCTTGAAAATAAACAACCTAATTTCAATCATGTAGACGATACTCAAATCGTACACAATCTTGATAAGTCCAATGACAATAACATTAGCAATAGTCCTAATAATAAGGAAAATGGAGATGACAATGTTACACTAGAACTACAAGGAGTACCTACTAATATAGAATTGGAGTCCTCCGACTCAAAAATAAAAGAATCAGAAATACACTAGTAGATATAATTGAAGTCAATTTACAAAGTGGAAGAGTTCTACCTCCAAGAATGGCTCCTAAAGAAAAAGAAAGTCAAGTAATTGCACCAAAGGAGACTATCCATCCAATGCAATAAAATATATCTCAAGGAGATAAAGATAATTCTCATAATAAAGTGGACTTCAACGTACTGGCCCATTTGAGAAAATTGTAAGTAATGTTAAGCATTTGTGATGCCCTTATGCTTTCTAAAGAAATGAAGAAATCATTAATAAAAGCTCTTTTAGATCTAAAAATCTGTTTAGATCAACTCACTAGTGTTACTTCAAATGATGCTTATTCGTTAGAAGAACAGACCAAGTTAACTTTTTTCCAACTATGACTTGTTGCTTAGTACAACTGAACATAATTGTCCATCACACATCACATTGAATATAAACGACACTATACTATCAAGAGTGCTTATTGTATTACAGGAGATAGGAATATTGTATTACAGGAGATCTGCAACCATTCTCAGTCCATTAAATTAGTGTACATGAAGACAATAGATATTATGCTCCAAAAAAGAGAACGGTATTCTCTATAGATGTAGTGGTAAATACAGAAGAAAAAGATAAATACAAGAAAATAAATGCAAAGGACCATGTAAAGGTAATACAAATCATTAGAAATTCTTTGACACAGGCAAAGGGTGACAATTCACAATAAAATCACATCTGAGGTCAAGATTGGGGATGAGGACGTCAGAAGGAAAACCTAATTGTCAAAATGAAGAAACCGTTAAAGTTCAAAACTTTTGTGGAGTCTGATTGTGGAGTCTAAAGAAGAAAAAGGAAAAGAAAAGACAACATTGATTATTCCAAAAGAACCAAATTTCAAAATATCTCTTGAAGAAGAAGAAAAATAAAAATAAATTGTGTCCATGTATGAACAAATCATTATATACATGTTATGCCCTTAAGTCCAATTTCTACATTTAAAATTGAGAATTTATTGGTCAAAGAAGTGTCTAATGAAGATAAAAAGCCCATCAAGTTTAGACTTGGTTCTACTTCTTCTAGTTCTTAGACAGATGTAAAACTAGATGGGGAAAATCTCATGAAATAAATGAAAATCCATTTTGAACTTTATTCTTTGTGTGTTCAAAAATTTGTTCAAAATGGTTTGATGCATGAACATTGGTCATTAGATTAATCTTATCTTTTTGAACAATTGTGGAATAATAGAAAATAAAATCCTAACTCTAAGGAGGGTATCGGGTTTAGTACCCTAGAAACTCTAGATGATGCAGAATTTTGCCTACTTATCACTGAAAATCTGATTCTGAGCAAACATTTGATCCTCTAATTGAAGATGCACCGCCAGAGTTTGAATATGAAATTAAATTGATAGTGGATGAATTGAAAGAAATATTTAGGAATTGAAGAAAATCCAAAACCAACTTTATTAGTTCGTTCCTTAATGACACTGAAACAAAAGAAACAGTTCAACTGTTAAAAGAATACAATGTCTTCTTTGCTTGGAGTTATGATAAAATCCTGGGCTTGCTCTAGAAGTTTCAATCCATAAACTTGGGATAGATCAAACTACAATCCATATTAAACAAGCTCCAAAAAGGATGCGTATTGAAATCGAACAATAAGTCATTGTCCAAGTTAAAAAAATTGATTGAAGCAGGTTTTATCCGAGAAGAAAGTTACCAGACATGGCTGGCTAATGTAGTGCCAGTAAAGAAGAAAAATGGTCAAATTCGACCCTGTGTAGATTTTAGAGATCTAAATAAAGGTTGTCCAAAAGATGAATTTTCTCTACCGATCCCGGAATTGATGGTTGGCATTGCATCTACACATGCAATATTTTCCTTTATGGATGGATCGTCAAGATACAATTAAATCAAAATATCTCTAGAAGATGAAACAAATACATCTTTTAGAACAGCCATCGGAATATACTGCTACAAAGTAATGACATTCAAATTGAAGAATGTTGGTGTTACCTATCGAAGGGTTATGGCAAGAATTTTTGATGAACTTATTCACAATCAAGTTGAATGTCTGTGGATGACTTGGTTATTAACAGTAAACAAAAAGATGATCATGTGTACGATTTGAGAATCGTCATTGAATGATAACTATAATTTAATATTAAGATAAATCCCTTAATGTGTGCTTTCAGTGTCACATCAGGGAAGTTTTTAGAATTTTTTGTTCGACATCGTGGGATCGAAATTAACCCCCTCAAAATCGAAGCTATCTTAAATATGCTTCCTCCGAAAAATGTAACTCAATTATGATCATTCCAAGAAAAATTAGCTTATATATTGCGCTTTAGTTCAACCCTACCAGGAAGGTGTCAACCTCTCACTGCCTTAACCAAAAAAGATACCAAATTTGTGTGGGATGAAAAATGCAAACACATCTTTAAAAATATCAAACAATATTTAAAAACACCCCATGTTCTAGCAGTCCATGTGTTAGGAAGACTTCTAATCCTCTACACCGTGGCATTATACAATTCCCTCGGAAAATTACTGGCTCAAGTCAATGACAAGGGTAAAGAAAATGTATTATACTACTTGAGCTGTTGTTTGGTCCCAACTGAAATAAAATATCTTGCAATTGAGAAGCATTGTTTATCTTTGATCTTTGTGTTGACCTCATTTTTGATGAGGTCTTCTCTTCTTCTCTTTAGTACTTAGGATCTAGCCTTAGGCTTTTCCTTTGACTGTCTTAGAGGACTAGAATTGGGACCCACCTTTTAGAAATTCAAACCGCTTCTTAACTCCCCGCAAACTCCACAAACTTGACTATAGACCCCTAATCACCTAGAGGGTTGAAATCAAATGTGGAAGTTTAAAGGATGAGTTCCTATAGGACTCTTTGGCCTTAGGACTGCCCTGGGTGGCCTGGTCTGGTGAGGGGCTGACTCACACACACACTACACTTCCACACACCTCCTAAAACTACACCCATACCTAACTTGACCTCCTGACTCATGTAAGTGATTCACATGGATGGTACTTAACCCCTAAGCCCTCGCGTAAGGGTTAGGAACAACATAGTGAATGCCTCAAATGGGTCCTTTCATGGCTCATATGGGCTTTATATGGCTTCATGGCTCAACCAAAATGACTTCTTTCCACTTACATCCACCCAATCTTCAATTTCCCAAATTTTCAATTTTTGACCCCCAGGACCCTACACCCGCCTAACCTACCCAAAACCCCCGAAATTACCCAAATTTCTCAAAATTTCCAAATTATCCAAAATTCTCCAAAATCATTCCCAAACATTTCCACATCACTTAAATTGATCATCCATACCCAAAAATACCAAAAATTCCAAGAAAACCTCCCAATACCCTCCAAATACCCAAAATACCCTTCTTGGCCAAAAAATCCAAAAATTCAGAAAATTCCCAGAAAATTCCAGAAAATCCCAAATATTCCCAATTTCATTTTGTCCAACTACACCATGGGCCAATTTTTTCAATTTACCCTACTTTTGTCAAAACCCCCAATTTGACCCATTTTAACCTAAAGTGAACCCAATGTCAAACCAAACCCACCCAATTGACCCAAATTATGGTCCAATTCAATTCTAAACTTCAATTCAACATTCCCAACACCAATCTAGGCCAAATCCAAGTCCAATTTGATTGACATTTGGATCCAATTTCACTTTTGGCCTTAAAGCCCAATTTGGACCCATGACCCAAACCTAACCCAAACTCACCCAATTCAACTCCAATTAACCCCAAACCTTTTCTAAATCTTTCTTAACATTCCCACAAACAAAACACTAACATGATTTGCCCAAAATTTAGACCCAAACCCCACTCAAATTCAACCCAAAGCTAAAAGGCCCATTTTGACCTAAACCCAAACCTAACCCAAATGAGCCCAAACCCCAAAATCAAAGCCCAACCAAAGCCAAAACCTCTTTGAAACACTCCCATAAACATTTCTCAACATTGATTTTACATCAATTTCAACCCTAGCCCAACATTGGCCCAACTTGGCCCACTTTGACCCATATAGGCCCACTTACCAAATAAACCCAAATTCAGACCAATTCAACTCCAAATCACCCCAAATTGACTCCAAGCCCTTCATAGAACATCCCTAAACCAATTATGACATTTATTTGATAAATTCCTTCACAAAATCTTCACCCAAATGCCCATCCTAAAATCAAAAAGCCCATTCCCCTTAAACTTTCCTAAAAGCCCACTTCACCACATTCAAAAGCCCAAATCCATCCAAAGCCCACATGGCACTTTCCCTCATCATCCATTTAATCAAAATCACCCCTAAGTTTCAAAATCATCAATTAAACCATTCCAAATCAAGCTTCATGCAAATTTTCACCAAAATATCCAAAATTCTTAAAACCCATTTTTATGAAATTGGCCCAACCTTTTCCCAAGCCAAATGGAGCCATGAAGCCATGCACAAGCCATATGCAAGCCATGGCAGCCACTTTACACATCACCATGTCATTTTTGGCAAAAGGAGGGAGTCCTTTAATGATTCCCTTAAGGGTGATTTAGCCACTTCCATGACTCCACTAAACCATGCTTAAGCTTAATTGTACTTGGATGGTGACCCTTCCCCACTAATTAAGCCGACCTAAACCACTTTATCTTCAGCCCAAGCTAGCCATGGGAAGGTGCACCCAACCCATTTGCATGGGTTGACCAAAATGAGCCAAAATGACCCCTTCCCCTTTCTACTTTGATTCAACCACTTTACACATGTCAAACCTCAATCGAATGCACCAAACCCCACCCCGACCCACCCGAACAGGATGGTGACCAATGCCCGGCCGGCCAGCCACCAGTGCCGCCGGAAAACACCATGGCCGAGAGCTCACATGTGAGCCCAACTTGAAATTCTCACCGCCGAGCCGCCCCATCCCTGGTGGCCATTGGAGCTGTTCTTCTCTTGCCAAGAGCAGCTGATCCCAAGCCCTAACTCTCCCTGGGAGGCCCTCCACCCTCTCCTATTTAAACACCACCCCTCTCGGCCATGAGAGGTGCTAAAAAACAAACCTTAAGGAAACTCTGCCAAAATTGTTCCAGACTCCTCCCCATACACAGAGCACTTGATCCCCGATGAGATCCCCCGCCATTTCTTCTCCGCGAGCTCAATTTCGAGTCGAAATTCCACCCAAAACCAGGACACTTCTCCACAATGGAGCCAATCCCCAAATCGATTGGTTCTACACCTTCACCGTACCAAGGGAAGGTGTCCACCAGCAAAAGCCCCATCTCCGTGCCACCTGGCTTGCTCCAGCCTCCAAGCTTTGTGATCGGGCTTGATCGAAATCACATCTAGACAATTCACTGCACCGGGAGACTTCATCTGGAGCTTGCCGGGATCCAATCGAAGGTGCAACAACTCTCGGATTGAAGCCACACTTCTCCGAGCAAAGGTATGAACTAATTCTTCATCCCGAGCTTCGGAGATTCTCCATTTCGAATGCTTTAATTTCAATGCATGATAACCGTATAGATGTGTTCGTCTCTTCAAGACGAATCCATAGAGCATAAGAACATGAAAATCCATTGAGTATCGAGTGAGATCTTAGGGATTTAGTGTGGACGGCTCTCGGGTGAGGACGCTCGGGGACGATGAACGGATGCCGTCCATTCAATACACGCGCGAGCGGACGGCTCAGATGGCATCGGACCAGGAGATGGTACAAGAACCGTGGGGCCCGGCCGCCGACTCAGATGGCGGCGTCGAATGGGAGCGCGACACGCGGCGTTTCGGAGATGCCGAGGATGAGTTGGCGCCGCGTGGATAAATAGAAAATTAGGGTATTTTTTGATTTATTTAATTCCCTAAACTTCAAAAATTCATATCTTTGTGTAGAAAAATCAGAAAAATAAAATAAAAATACCCTCTTGCTCAGTGAATAGAGGAGAATAATGTGGAAAAGAAATCATTTGATTTCATCAAGTATTTTATTTTTTATAATTTATTTACTCTCTGCATACTTTTAATTCTCCATGCATGTATACAATTCACCATGGCATGAGACCATAGGGCTTTTGAAGCCTCTGAATTTGGGAACATTCCCTGAATTTTCTAAAGAGGCCATCCCTATGAAGAGTTATTGATTTTTCAAGTTCATGTTACTCGTTTTGAGTATTTTAATTCCAATAAATAGCATGTTGTGAAATAAATTCTAGGAAAATTTGATGATGTTCCTTATGACCAGAGAACCCTAGGAAAAATAGGTTTTGAGTTAGTTCATTTAAAACAACCCTAATTGGCTTAAACACCCAAAATGGGTCTCTAATTAATTAGAGTTAACCATGCATCAAATTAACTTAAAATCAATTCTCCACTGACCTTTAGGGTCAGAGGAACCCACCATAAAAATTTGAGGTCAATTGGACTTGGTTAGTCCCACTAATTGGGTTGATTAAGCCACTTAGTCATTTTAAACTTTAAAAATTCATAACTTTCAAAATACTTTTCAAAAATTCACCAAATTGGTTTTGGAGCTTCTCTCGATATCAGGGGAATTTAAGAAAATTAAAATTTCAATTTTCTAAAAAAGTTGATTTTTAATAATATTTTAATATTTTTAATAATTAAAAAATAATAAAAATCACAAAAATAATAAAATTCACCAAAATGTCACATTTTGAATTTTAATCACTTAGGAACAAACCCCACATTTTTCTTAGGTCTATTTAGTGAAATATTAAATTTTAAAGCCCTAGGGTAATTTTAAAATTAAAAAAAATGTATTTTCTAGCATTTTCACTAAAATAATTATAATAAATCATAGAAAAATCAGAAAATTGCAAAATTTGCTTCTCTGGTTTCTTTGATATCAGAGAGATTTTTGAAAAATATAAAATTCATTTTTCAACATTTATTTTATTTTTTAAATTAATTAACACTTCAAAACTTAAAATAATTATAATAAAAATAATATAAATCAAAAAATCACCAAAATTAGTCCAAGTGGTCCTCTGGTCATTAGGAATGTCCCCCAATTTTCTTAAGGACAGAAACTTTCTCTTGGTCATGTTATTAAATTTTCCTTGGAAATCTCTATTTTTCACCAAAAATAATTATATAAATAAATTAAATACATAAAAATTACATTTTCTCCTCTCATGTCTTTATTGACATATGAGTGAAGTCACATAAAAATTTCAAGTTTATTTGAGTTCAATTTAGTGAGTTATGAAATTATTAAGCTTAAAGGGTAAAATGGTAATTAAAATTTTAACCCTTAATTAAAACTTTAGGTTTAATAAAAAAATTAACAAGTAAAATATTTGATCCTAATCTGATTTGGATGATTGAAATTTAAATAATTAAAGGGTAGAAACCCATTAAGCAATTTAAAATGATTAAACTTTAATTAAATAATTGATTAAATTTGGAAGAATAATAAAATTGGAATTATTAAAATAGGGATATTATTAGGAGGAGATTTATTCTTTAATTTAAAAATCCCTAAATTAATTATCTCATTAATATTCAATTCTTAATTAAAATGATAACTCAAATTCAAAACATTAAAAGACTTAATCATTAAACTAAAATTAAATTATTAAACTCTTTTAAAAGAAATTTTCAATTAAAATTAAAAAAATAAAATTAAATTAAAAATTAAATTAAATTAAGTAAATTAAATTAAATTAAATTAAATTAAATTAAATTAAATTAAATTAAATTAAATTAAATTAAATTAAATTAATTAAATTAAATTAAATTAAATTAAATTAAATTAAATTAAATTAAATTAAATTAAACTAAATTAAATTAAATTAAATCAAATCAAATTAAATTAAAATTAAATCAAATCAAATTAAATTAATTTAACATCAAATCAAACTAAATTGAATTAAATTAAATTAAAATTAAAACTCAATTAAATTAAATTAAATTAAATTAAATTAAATTAAATAACAACACCTAAAACAGAAAGAAATTAAATATAAAGCAACTTCGAACACTATTCCAAATTTAAACCCTTTAACTTAAATCAAATCATTCGAATACCAATTTACCCTCGAAAGTTTTAGTTATCATAACTCCTAAACGTAACATTAAATGAAATGTTACTTCACTTATAGGATATTCAAGTGTCCTAATTCACCGAGCAAGATAACAACAAAACTTCGAATTCTCGGACGATTAATTCATTTGTATAATTAAACCCATTCGGACTTAAAACAATCCTAGAAATATTGAAAAGATGTTTAAGATTCTTCTTAAGCACTTCCTCAATATGATAGGACATTTATAAGAACAATCGAATTTAATTATTCTTCGATGAAGAAAATCGTCTTCAAACAAAAACACAAAGAACCTAGACGTCATAGGAAATGACTAACATATGGATTAGGAATTTGGTAGAAAACCATAACCCTTCCCTTAGCCTTTACCTAGGAACTTGCTTAAATATTCTAATTGTGTTTTAAGTGCAACTTGGGATGACTGGAAGACCCTCTAGGTACGCTTTTATTTTATTGCAATTTACTTTCTTGCAATTTACATTATTGCAATTTATTTAACCGTATCGCACTTACTTTTCTTGCATGATAAACAACTCGTTGCATGAAAACTCACACCTTTAGGATAGCCTCTAAAACCGAAACCAAAACTAAGTTAAAAGTCATTGCAAGATAAAATTCACCGCCACAACATTTCAAAATATAAAACAACTCAAAATTTAATCACAAACAGTAACACAAAACTACAATTACAATTAAATTAAAACGTCCCGTTGGATGATCGAGAATACCTCGGATGATGTAACCTACGTGTTTTTAACGGGATTTCCCACGGTCTAAATGAAAGTGTGGAACTCATTCAGCTGAGTTTAGCAAATTCATCCGGACTAAGTGAATCCGATAAAAATAATGATGCCGAAGGATGGAACCGCGGGATCTTAACCGGTGTTGTTATAATCAACTTTAAGATTTGTTTTAATTAAAACGTAAAAAAAAAACATTTGGAAATTAAGATCTTCTCTAAACCAAAACACTTCTCTCACCCCCTGATTTATGACTTCTAAAACTAAACCTCTGCAACAACAAGGAGCTCGGAGCATGTTGGGCAGCACGACCATCGTCATCAGCAAAACCCGAGTCTACTTCAACAGAAACTTTCCTAGAATTAAATAATCAAGCCATAGGATTTCGAGGTAGTTTGCTCTAAGTGCAACATAAATCCTCAACCTCTTCGTTAGGCACTTGCATCGCAAATTAAGCCCTAACCGGTCTTAGGATTCCGAGGTAGTCGTTTGGGTACGACATAAACCCTCACATCTTCAAGGCTATTTGTATGATTCATCATATAAATATAAGTCCTAATTAACTAAAATTGGCAAAATCAAAACATTTAAATAAATATTAGGACTTTCCTAAATCCAAGCCAAACAATAGGATAGTCGGGAAATTACCGAAGTTCACTTCGAATCTGTGATTTCTCCTACTTTTCTTCCTTTGGATTCCCAAAACAAAATGTTCCAAACTCGATCCATTCCCTATCGAAATTCCAAAATTCAATACCTTGAAAACTTAAACTTTCGAAATCCTTGAGAGCAGAATTATTGATTATTATCGAGAGTTTTCTTAGGTGATTCCCGTCACTTAAGATGTAATTAACAATAAGGGCTTGCCCTTATAGGGAATTTTAAAGAAACCAGGTAATATAAACCCTGTTTAATGTTTTCATATTAAGTATGGGAATTTTGTCGGCTTATAAAATTGGTTCGCAGACCAAACGGATGTCACAAATCTTCTAGTTTATTTAATCGAGCCCCACCGTCAAGCAAGCGGTGTCTATCTTTAGGGATAGATACACGGTTTGTGGTGCGGTGCTCATTTATATAAGCTATTTGGGATGTGAGATCGGTTTAATCTCATATCTTAAAATCTTCAAATTTAAAATTATTTTCAAAATCAAATACTACTTTCCAAAATTATTTATTTAAACTAAATTAAGAATTCGCCGACAATTTCGTAGGCGACCCCTCTTCAAAACACAACACACCGACCTAAAAAATATGCCGACATGATTTCGGCGACTCCGCTGGGAGTAATTCCTCTCTCCATTTTAATCAAATAATTCGCTTTCAAAAATCGATAAGTATATCCATGTCCTTAATGGATCAAACTACCCTTCTTTCCATTGGAATACTATGTTCATTTCTACCTTGGACAAGTATAGCCAACATTCTCTCGGATTTAGGAGCCACTGTTTAGACACCCCTAAACAGAGAGGTTCCGAAATCCTTTTACATCATTTTTGAGGTGGGGTGGACCCCCAATAGGTGTTAGTTTAGGAATGATCCTTCGAGTCGAGAAGTCTTGCTTAAGACTTTCTTTTCCTTTCCAACTCTGAATCGGATTCCTTACCTTCTTTACACCTTTGAACATTCCGTTCTAAATAAACAAACCCTCTAATAAGTGACTCTTTTAACAAATGATTCCCTCTTATAAATACATGAACAAGAATGTGTTCGGACTCTTTTCAATTCCTTTCTTTTCGTCCTAGTGAGAAAAGAAGCATAGCTTCGGGATCGACAACCGAATCTACCCCGCAGAAATGGAAGCCCCGAAGCCGATTTTCTCCTTCACCAATGGACCGGACTTCGCCGTCTATAAGGATGAGCCGCCCGACAATGGGATCATCCGATTCGGACAAGGATTCGAAAACACGAATGTCAAAGTCACCGACGTCTCCCTCTTTGCACCGACGAACAAGGTATCCGAAGCCGAGGAGGCACCGCTCGAGTTCAACCTTAGGTCGACCCAAGAGTTTCCTCCCCCGCAAAGGATCCCGATTAGGAGGAGTATCGCCGTCCGCAGGAGGACTGTTCTTACTACCCCCACTGGTCTAGTTGTTTCTGCACCTACCCCGACTTCTGCCAAATCAAAGGGGAAAGAAATCTAGAACTATGGTAAACCTGTTACCGTGGAGGGTACGGATCTTCCTGTAAGACCTTCTGTTTTCGAAATCGGGTCCAGTTCAAAGATTCCGTCACTGACAAGGACCCAAAGAAGAAACAGAAGTAGAAGGATCGCCAGAGAAGCCGCAGCCGCTGAAATTGCTTTCCTGGAGGAAATTTCAGAGCTGCCAGAATATACACCGCTGCCGAATATACACCGCTACCAGAATATACACCGCCGCTCGACTACATACCACTTTTGGGAGGAAGCAGGTTCCATCCCCTCTCCGCCGCAGCAGGATGAGGAGAATGTTCGCAAGATTGCCGCCACATTACCTCGGCCCGCATATTACAACGATAGCCGCAAGAAACGAACTAGAACTACGTCGTTTGCTCGACCGCAAACTTTGGTAGAAAAGTTAGCAAAGAAGGAAAACCGCCCCGTATCGGAGATTCTACGAAGGATAGGGCGGGTGCCGACCAAATCCCGTCTCGGGCCCCGAGTAGAGCCCGCCGTCATGACGTAAAAGCCAAGTAAAAGAATGAAGGCTAGCCCGCCCGTCGTAGTCTCGGGATTACAGACTAGGGAGGATACCACCTTCCAGCATTTGGGCCGACGTACCATCCGGTCCTAGCACCTTCCGCCGCTAGAAGGATGGTATGGCGTCCCACTACCGGCGACTAAGATCGAAACAGACGCCCCGAGAAAGAAAGTCTCGCCAGAGGCCGGAATCCGAAGAAAGTGCTACTGCGATAAAGGGGACCCGTGAAAAGGGGACCCGGCAGCTATCGCACGACAACCGCAATGACACACAGAAAGCCCTGCTAGAAGATTCCATGGAAAAGTTGAGAACCGATATCCGAAGGTTGGCAAAAGAAAGAGAAGAAAAGTTTGGAGATGAGATCGATTCATCGGAATTCATGGACGACGAATATGCAGAAATCAATATGGTTGAGACAAGAGCTTCATCGCCTTCGCAAGGTGCTCCCGCAGCCACGTAGAAGAGAGGAGCCGTAACCGATGAGAAGGCAGCCTTCGGAGAAAAGACGACACGATCGCTCAAATGGCGAAAAGGATGGAAGAGATGGCCGTAGCTCCGGCCACTCTCCGCAGTCAAGTACAACCACATGCAGAGACACCCCTGCAGGTCATTCACATTGTAGACGGAGGAAAGGAGATTACATCCGTCAATGGGGATGACCAACTGAAAAGGATACAACACAAAGTATGATCCCCGAAAAGAATATCAAGAACTTGGTGGAACAGCAGAAAGCGAGAAGCCTTAGCACAATCGAAGAGCGGGACATCCATTCGAACGGGTAGACCTTACCCGTAAGAATTCGATGCCGTCCAATACCCGAAAGGCTTCGTACCACCTTTGTTCAAGACCTTCGACGGAACCGGAACCCCCGACAAGCATGTTGCACACTTTCGTGCCGCTTGTTGTAATGCCGGCGGGAGCGATGCATTACTCTTCCGACGGCTTCGTCGGCAGTCCGTCAGAATCGCCTTCGACCGGTATGCGAATTACTAAATGGTTCGGTGAAGACGTTCTCGCAGCTAGAGAACCTCTTCATCAAGCGATTCGCCGGAGCTCGGCACCACATCACTATGGTGATTTAGTGGTAGAGAAACAAAGGCCGAATGAAACTTTGGTGGATTACATACTTCGATGGAGGAACTTAAGCATGAAGTGTGAACCACAACCGCAAGAACAACATGCAATCGGCATCTTGCTTAAAAGCATTCACGGCCCGATAAGCACTTCTCCTCAAAGGATTCACTATTAAGACTTTCGAGAAGTTGTTAAGCAAGGCCGGAAGCTTGCAAGAAGAGGCGAA
The DNA here is from genome assembly GCA_022702705.1 of Papilionanthe hookeriana x Papilionanthe teres. NCBI lineage: Eukaryota > Viridiplantae > Streptophyta > Magnoliopsida > Asparagales > Orchidaceae > Papilionanthe > Papilionanthe hookeriana x Papilionanthe teres. The sequence continues at coordinate 175,231,600 of CM040422.1, forward strand.
GCAATTAAGTTTCGCCGACAAGACGGACAAGCGTAAGCCGGTGAAGACCTTCGAAAAGAAATCCGGATCGTTGCAAGCGAGTTGACAAAGGCAAGCAACCGATGCAAATACCACCGTAACGGCCGCAAAGAACCACAATAGAATTACCAACAACCCCGGTCCAGCTATCGATCGTCTCCGCAAGATGAACAACCGTCTCGTCCGCAACGTACATTAAGGGAACTTCCGAGCGAGAGAATATCCGTTCAAGAATGAAGCAAGATCGAAAATGTTCCGTAGTCCGATGAAGACTCCGCATTTCCAGCTGCCGCAGCCTAAAAGACCAGAGGAAGTCAACAAGAACGGTGATCCCAACTTTTGCCCCTACCACCGGATGCTTCGGCACAAGATAGAAGATTGCATTACCTTTAAAAGTCGGCTCAACGACAACCTTCGGAAAGGAAATATAACTATCCCGAAGGAGTACATGAAGGAACCCCGTAAAGGAGGTTTCGTCAATGTTATCTCAACCGATCCCGTCATTCCGATAGATCCCTATGCAACCGACGATGGATGGACTACCACTCGGACGAGGTCTTCGAAGAAGATTTTAGACAACATCCGAACCGCCTCAGTGCAAGCTTCAATTCAGAGTTCGAGACCTGTTAAGCTGGTACTATCACTTGCGATAGAAGAACCACCTCAACCGGAGGCGATTGAAGAGAAGAAGAGAATTGACGAAGAAGAGAGGACCGAGGCTCCTAAGGCTAGACTAGGGGCTGCTTATCCTAGGATGAGTTGTTTCCGATTCGGGGAGAAATCCCTCGAACCTCTCGATTTTGTATGATTATCTCGCTCACTTCGGTGGGATCATATAATGATAAGGGTGATGGCGTTGGCTACGTTTTGATCGTTTCTAACGATTACGTAAATAGCGACAATCCGGACATCGACTTCGATACCAACAACAATTCTCAAATCATACACGATCTCGACGAGCAAAATAACGAAGAAGGCACCCATCAAGGAGGCTACGAGAGCTCAACAAGCAACGGATCTATCTGTGAGTTTCGAGGAGCTCCAATCACGATAGAGTTAGAACCTTCAGATTCTGAAGATAATCCGAAAGAGCCTGTCATTCCGATTCAGGAGGAGACACCGGCGAACTCAACACTAGATTCAGAAGAAATTACAGAAGTCAACTTAAGAAGTGGAAGAGTTCTACCGCCAAGAATGGGTCCAAAGGACAAAGGAAAGCGTGTGGTTGTTCAGGAAGAACCAACCCTGGCAGAAGAAATACCCATTCGAGAAGAAGCCGAGACACATGGAAATAAAGTGGACTACAACGTGTTAGCCCATCTTAGGAAACTACCGGCCAAACTGAGCATTTACGACGCTCTCATCTTATCAAAGGAGATGAGAGAAGCTCTGATCAAGGCCTTACTTGATCCGGAAATTTGCTTAGCTCAAATGGCCGGAGATTCCTTAGATGAGGTTTGCTCGTTAAAAGAACAACAGGCGTTACCTTCACTGGACAGCTGACCTACTACTGGGATGACAGATCACAACCGACCGTTGTACATTTCAGCTTACAATCGGGAAGTTTACGCTCTCCGCAGTATTGGTGGATCCAGGAGCATCAATCAATATAATAAGTCTTCGAACACTAAGCATATTTGGAAATTGATGCTCGCGAGCTCGAAGCGTACAAAATGTTATTAAGAGGATTCAACCGTAAAGGAGAAAGAGCCCCTGGTCAATAATGCTATCGATGAAGACCGGTGACTTAGCAAAGACAACCGCGAAATTTCACATAATTGATACTGGGCCGACCATGGATACATGAAAACAGGATGGTACCATCATCTCTACACCAGTTCATCAAGTACTACGATGGAGGGGAACAGTGCATCAAAGGTGACTTGCAACCATTATCCGTACATGAGATTGGAATCCATGAAGACGCAGCTTATTATGCATCGCCAAAGAAAACAATCTTCTCCAGAGATACCGTAACAAATGAAGCAAAGAAAGTTCAGGACAACGAAGAACCCGAGTTCTAGTCCACCAGCCACTCACCACTCCCTTCCGGCGAGATGGTGAAGGTTTCTCCACAACTCGCATCCGTGGTCGAGGCCGGGGACGAGGTCGTGGTAGAGACGCTAGGACGAGCTGGACAGAGGAAACCAGCCATCAATGTTGATCGGGAAGATAGTTCCGAAGAAGAAAAAGAAATCAAACAAGAAGCAAGCGACAATAAGTTGAAGAAGCCGCAATTCAAGATCTCTCTCGAAGATGAGAAGAACGAAGAATACAAATCAATGTACGAGAAGATTAACCACTACGTACATACTATGACCCTAACCCCGATCCAATCCTAGCAAGATCGAGGGTATGGTGGTCAAAGAGGTACGTAACGACGGTGCAAGGCCAATCAAATTCTACCGTGGTGCTTCTTCCTCCAAAACTCGAAAATAATGTACAATTCGAAGATGTCACTTCATCGAATTAATGGAATTACCTTTTGAGTGGTACTCTCCCCGTGTTCAAAATTTAATTCAACGTGGTTTCTTACCTCGACAATGGACAAAAGGCCAATCACAACATTTTGAAAAGTTATGGAATAACTCCGATCGTCCACCCAATTCAAAGTATGGACTCGGATTCGGCACGTAGATCAGCTGACGATACCGAATTTTGCTTGGTTGCCACTTGCGAATCTAATGAAAACCGCATGGAAACTACGTACGAACTCGAAGATTTACAAATTGGAGACGCTCCACAGAATTCGAAGAAGAAATCAAATCTACAATAGATGAGTTAACTGAAGTTAACTTAGGTACTAGCGAAGAGCCTAGACCTACCTTTGTTAGCTCCTTACTCAATAAAGAAGACTCCGAAGAAATAATCAAGTTATTAATGGAATTTAAAGACTGTTTTGCTTGGAACTACGATGAAATGCCAGGATTAGCTCCAGAGGTCGCAGTTCATAAGCTAGGAGTGGATCCTACTTCTGTTCCAGTTAGACAAGGTCCCAAAAGAATGTGTCTAGAAATCGAACAACAAGTCATAGCCGAAGTTAAAAAGCTAATAGACGCTAAATTTGTACGTGAAGAACAATACCCGACTTGGTTAGCCAATGTGGTGCCGCCGTAAAGAAGAATGGTCGGATCGAATTTGTGTGGACTTCGTAGATTTAAACAAGGCATGTCCAAAGGATGAATTCCCTCTACCGATCCCGTAACTAATGATCGACATTGCTTCGACACATGAAATATTCTCATTCATGGATGGATCTTCGGGATACAACCGGATAAAAATGGCTCCGAAGATGAAAAGCTTACAGCATTCGTAACGCCGATCGGAGTATTTTGCTACACAAGAATGCCATTCGGATCGAAGAACGCAGGAGCAACCTACCAAAGAGCAATGACAAGAATTTTTGATGATCTCATCCACAATCAAGTCGAATGCTACGTGGACGATGTGGTCATCAAAAGCAAAGTAAAGGAAAACCACTCGTATGATTCGAGAATTGTTTTCGAACGATTAAGACAATTTAACCTTAAGATGAATCCCTTAAAATGCGCCTTCGGCGTCACCTCCGGAAATTCTTAGGATTCGTTGTCCGACATCGTGGAATCGAAATCGACCCGAAAAGATTAAAGCTATCTTAGAAATGCCGCCTCCCAAAACCTTAAAACAACTACGATCTTTTCAAGGGAAGCCGGCATATCTTCGACGCTTTATCTCAAACTTGTCGTAGGTGTCAGCCTTTCTCGGCACTAGTTAAAAAGGACGCCAAATTTATTTCGGGAAGAAAAATGCCGAAGGCCTTCGAGGACATTAAACAATATTTAATGACACCTCCCGTCTTAGCAGCCCCGGCCTCGTGTAGACATCGATACTTTACACCGCGGCTTTAGACGACTCTCTCGGAGCCCTGTTAGCCTGTGTCAATGATGAGGGTAAAGAAAATGCTCTTTACTACTTAAGCCGTCGTTTACTTCCGACGGAAGTAAGGTATCCCGCAATCGAAAAGCATTGTTTGGCCCCGATCTTCGCCGCTCAAAAGCTCGTGCACTACATGCTTTCTCATAAGGTCAACCCGATCTCGAAGTTTAATCCATTGCAATACTTCGATGACTCGTCCAACACTTTCCGCGGACTTGCCGGATGGTCAATGATATTATTGCAATTCGATATAACTTTCGTGCCTCTCGCGTGCCGTGAAGGGACAAGTCTTAGCAGACTTTCTCGCAAAGACACCCTTTGCACGGCAAAATCTCCTCTCAATGACGATTTGCCGATGAACAAATAATGAACCTAGAAGACCTCGATGATCGACGTTGGGAATTATATTTCGACGGAGCATCTTCAGCGACACAAAGATGAAGAATCGCAAGTGATAGTGCCCTGTAAGGCAGGAATCGGGCTAATCTTTATAACGCCGGAGCGGGGATGTTAAGATACTCCTACCACTACGATGAACCATGTACAAACAACGAAGCGAATACGAAGCCCTCATAACGGGACCGGAATTAACTATTCAAATGGGGATAACGGACATCAACATCTACGGGGATTCGCAGTTAATCATTCAACAGATCGACGGACAATACAGAATTTTAAAGCCGAGACTCGAACAATACTTCCAAGATGCCATACAACTTGTTGGAACGATTCCAAATGTGACAATCTACAAAATTCCCGTAAAAGAAAATGCTTTAGCAGATGCTTTAGCCCGTCTCGCAAAAGAATTTGCCTGTTTGCAAGATGAATCGATGGAAGTGTCGGTTCACGGACGTCGAGTCCTATCACAAACGACATGGACACAATACACAAATCGAAAAAGAAGAAGAATCAACAGTAACAAAGGATGTAAAAACATAGAAGATCGGGCGACAACCATTACATGACTACTCGCAAACAGAAAGCTACCGCACGATAGGTCGCTAGCCCATCGTATCAAGAAAAGAACTCGTCCTACGCATTAATAAACAACACATCGTACGAAGGTCTTTCGATCAAATGCGGCTATAGGTGCCTAAGCGGGTCCGAGGCCCGTGAAATTGTTAAGGAGGTGCATTCAGGACTCGTGGCACTCACCACCGGGTCCGAAGATGAAAATGAAAATTAAAAGACTAGGGTACTACCGGCCCTCGATGATGACCGACCGCATGAAAATCGCCAAGAGCCGTCACCAATGCCAAGTGCACGGAGTGGTTCTACACCAACCTCCAAATGTGCTACATCCGACAATTGCGTCGTGGCCATTCGAATGTCGGGGCACGTATATAGTGGGTCCGATGAACCACCATCTTCAAAAGGACATCGCTTCATTCTTGCGGCTACGGATTACTTTTCCAAGCGGCGGAGGCAGCTCCACTTAGAGAAGTGAAAGCACACCACGTGCTACGCTTTTCAAGAACCAAGTTGTCTACCGTTTCGGGTGCCGCGCAGATCATCTCGTATAATGGGTCAGCATTCAGAAGCACGCAAATCAACAACTTTGTCAGGAGACACGGAATCGACTGGCGATACTCGACAATTTACTACCCAAGAGCAAACGGCCTCGCTGAGGCTTTTAATAAAACTCTCGTTCAAATCTTAAAGAAAACCTTGGACGATAATAAGAGAAATTGGCACGAGAAATTGTTAGAAGCCTTATGGGCCTACCGGACAACCTTCAAACTCCTACTCAAGCTACACCTTACGCTCCGGTGTATGGGTCCGAGGCAATGTTACCTTTTAGAGGTTCAGTCTTCCTTCACTCGTAATTGCAGTTGCAAACAAGATCATGGCAGAAGAAAACGCCAGATTACGACTCGAAGAATTAGAAAGCTTGGAAGGGAAAAGATTTGCAGCGCAACAGAATTTAGAACTATACCAAGCTAAGATGGTTCAAGCCCATGACAAACTGGTCCGCCCAAGAACCTTCAAAGTTGGTGACTTAGTTCTCGTTCTCAAGAGACCTATCCTTGCACATCGCAAGATAGGAGGAAAATTCGAGCCCACTCGGGAAGGACCGTTTCGTGGTCAAGCGAGATACTCGTGAGGTTCCTACCAGCCTAGTGAATTGCCGAGGAGAACGACATATGCTTCCGATCAACTGACGATACTTGAAAAAGTATTACGCTACTCGATGTTTCGAAGGAATGAATTCTTCATCCCTAAGAAACACGGCAAAGTAATTACTTATGATTGGGTCCGAACCCAAAAATAATAAAATGTGCTAAAATAAATAAAATCATGATAATAAAATTTTCCTTGTTTTCTTTTCCAAATCAAAATCTCTTTCCTGATCTTATCCCGCTTCATTCCTGTTAAATTTTAAAATATAAAAAAAAAATGTCTTTAATAAACATTTTCTTAATGTTCTTGTTCTTAGTACAGCTCCTGATCCTTTTCCTTGTCTTTTCATAGGGAAATGTCGAATCCGGCGGTTGGTCCCGAACTATAAGAATGGCGTAAGTCTCGCACTCGATGAAAAGAGGGTGAAAGATGGAGCGATAATCGAGATCGACTCGGATTTCGCACCGACAGGCCTACAAGTACGAGGAAAGTGACCGGGTCCCGCTAACCGAGAAAAACTACCCGGCAGACAAAGGATGAAAGTGGGTGGCCCAAGCCACCAATCCAACAACAAGAAAAGAAAAGCAAACACCGAAGAAGATAAGAAAATGAAGTCCGTAGTCGCTACAGCGGAGGGCAGTGCTTGTCGCCGCCGCGCCCACGGAGATTCAAGAAGTTCGAAGAGCTACTCTCACAAGCAACGCAACGAAGAAATAAGAATCGTCGTATCCGTAAGATGTTAACAAAACTAGCCGCGGACCAGCGCGACGAGACAAGCTCGCTAATGCCGCACATACACTTCGAGGACACCGGTTCACCAGAACTCCGAAGAAAGGAGGCCAGCTCCTAGGATAACCGTAAAGGACCGTGGAAATCCCCGTAAGATCGAAGAAAGAAGGCTACCACACCACCGGATAGAACCACAAGTGATGCATGACCTTGTCGCGAAGCAACCCCGGGGATGTCCCGACGAGCATCATCCCCGAGGAGCCGAGGTATGCAGGAGAACGTGAAGGGATTGAACCGTATATCCCACAATATGTCACAAGGCCTCGCCATCCGCATCATTCCGAATACGAGCCGGAGAGAATGCGTAATGTCGAGAAGAAAACCTTCGAATACTTCGAGAGAATTAAAGGTAGAAGAATCAATATACTAGAGGGCCTCGAGCTACATACCGACGTATTCTCCGAGTATGAACAACAGCGAAATCATGGATTGTATCCGGATTTGAAAAGAATGGGCCGAGCAGGCCGCCTAAGGGAAAATACCTACTCGTAACCCCGGAGATGGATGCCGTGGAAGGGAAGAATCACAATACAATGCGGATGTCGCTACAACTTTGTCGAAGACAGAAGGGAAACCCACCGGAATACTCCGTCATGGGCAAGTAGATCCGATGCCATTAGTCATCAAGAGAATGGTAAAGAGATTGATAACATGGAGGGTACCGCCGCAGATTGCATACCCAATAACTGCATTATCAACATCTACAAACAGGGTGACCGCATACCCCCACATATAGATCACCACGACTTTGTCGAGCCCTTCGCACGCCTCTTTCCCGAACGAGTGTGACATCATGTTCGGATCCGACCTCCGGATAACAGTGCCCGGGTGAGTTCCGAGGGCCGTTGAAGATACCTTTACCGGTAGGTTCCGTCATGATACCGAAGGGCAACGGAGCAGTATATCGCTAAGCATCGCATACCGAGAGTACCAAGTGAAGCGGATCTCGGCTACTTTCAGGAGAATGGATGACGAGAAGACACCTTACCATTTCCAACCGTACCCGTAACTAGAGAACCTCCGGCCTTACGAACTGTTAGTTATATGGGAAATATCACACCTCCAACGTACATCCAGCCGGCATTCTTGCCAAGGATGGCTTGGAAGGTGTTGTTATTAACCATGTACCCCACTATTCAGACATGGATTTTTGACAGATGCTTCTTTTGATGGATCAACAAAGATCATACACAGTCTGTTTTGAGTCTACATGGATTGTATGAGATGTATTCCGCATCGAGTTGTATGATGTATTTTCAACATGATTGGAATGAAAGTGACCATGTCACATTTTTGGCCTTCACCTCTTTTGTGCAAATTGATTGGGAAACGCCATTAAAGTTAAATGAACTTCGAACAAAGAACAGAAAAGAAATAAAACAAAAAAAGATAAAAGAAAACTTTCCTTAAAAATCTAAAAATGACGAACACCAAATTCACATGAACATTAAATAAACGATAAGACAAAATTTGAATCATTAAAAGATAAACGAAATCAACATAAATGTTAAATCAAATCACAAATCAAATTCTCAATCAAATTCCAAATCCACTCTCGATCAAATTTCAAATTTGATCTTTCCAAATTTCAAATCAAATTCTCAACCGAATTCCAAATCCAATCTCGATCAAATTTCAAATTTGATTTTCCAAATTTCAAATCAAATCTTAAATCAAATTTCAATCGAGTTCAAACTCATCCTTCCAAATTTCGAATTCGATCTTCCGGATCTCAAATCAAATCTCAATCAAATTCAAACTTTTGGTTCGAGGATTTTACATCCAAGACAGCACTGCTTTAGGATTCTTCCCTATTGCACTGAATTACATCAAATTCAAACTTTTGGGTCGAGGATTTTACATCCAAGACCGCACCGCTTTAGGATTCTTCCCTATTGCACCGTAATACATCAAATTCAAACTTTTGGGTCGAGGATTTTACATCCAAGACCGCACCGCTTTAGGATTCTTCCCTATTGCACCGAAATACATCAAATTCAAACTTTTGGGTCGAGGATTTTACATCCAAGACCGCACTCGCTTTAGGATTCTTCCCTATCGCACCGAAATACATCAAATTCAAACTTTTGGGTCGAGGATTTTACATCCAAGACCGCACCGCTTTAGGATTCTTCCCTATTGCACCGAAATACATCAAATTCAAACTTTTGGGTCGAGGATTTTACATCCAAGACTTCACCGCTTTAGGATTCTTCCCTATTGCACCGAAATACATCAAATTCAAACTTTTGGGTCGAGGATTTTACATCCAAGACCGCACTCGCTTTAGGATTCTTCCCTATTGCACCGAAATACATCAAATTCAAACTTTTGGGTCGAGGATTTTACATCCAAGATCGCACCGCTTTAGGATTCTTCCCTATCGCACCGAAATACATCAAATTCAAATTTTGGGTCGAGGATTTTACATCCAAGACCGCACTCGCTTTAGGATTCTTCCCTATCGCTTCTTCCCTATCGCACCGAAATACATCAAATTCAAACTTTTGGGTCGAGGATTTTACATCCAAGACTCGCACCGCTTTAGGATTCTTCCCTATCGCACCGAAATACATCAAATTCAAACTTTTGGGTCGAGGATTTTACGTCCAAGACCGCACTCGCTTTAGGATTCTTCCCTATCGCACCGAAATACATCAAATTCAAACCTTTCGGGTCGAGGATTTTACATCCAAGACCGTACTCGCTTTAGGATTCTTTCCTACAAGCAATGAAATACATCAAAATCAAATTCTCGAGGTTAAGGATTTTACATCCAATACCGCATTGCTCCGAGATCCCTCCTCATTGCAATGATTCAATCCGATCAATTCAATTTTCTTTCGAGGTCGAAGATGTTACATCTAAAACCTCGTAATTCCATTTTTCATTTCAAATCAAATCCCTCAAATTAATTTTCGACAAAACTTCAATCTAAATTGAAACTCCAAACTAAAATCTAAGTTCACACGTCAAACTTAAACTAAAACAAAACGAAATCTAAATTGAATTCCCCGCATCATGTGATTTCGGGATTCACCTCTTTTTTCCTTTCCCCGCCGAGAGTTCGGAATCTCCGCCGTAGATATACCCGATACTCCCCACGGAAACTCTTCTACTTCGTCCTAAGTTCGTCACTCGGTCATCCGTGTTGGTTTTGTTGATCGCTTCGGTCAACACCAATACGCGTGGTGTGCTCCGTCACCTCACCACATCTATCGGGGGTCCATTTGTCGACCTCATTTTCGATGAGGTCTTCTTCTTCTCTTTAGTACTTAGGATCTAGCCTTAGGCTTTTCCTTCGATCGTCTTAGAGGACTAGAATTGGGACCCACCTTCTAGAAATTCAAACCACTTCTTAACTCCCCGCAAACTCCACAAACTCGACTATAGACCCCTAATCACCTAGAGGGTCGAAATCAAATGCGGAAGTTTAAAGGATGAGTTCCTATAGGACTCTTCGGCCTTAGATCGCCCTGGCGGCCCGGTCTCGGTGAGGGGCCGACTTCACACACACACACTACACTTCCACACACCTCCTAAAACTACACCCATACCTAACTCGACCTCCCGACTCATGTAAGTGATTCACATGAATGGTCCTTAACCCCTAAGCCCTCGCAAGAGGGTTAGGAACAACATAAATGAATGCCTCAAATGGGTCCCTTCATGGCTCATATGGGCTTGATATGGCTTCATGGCTCAACCAAAATGACTTCTTTCCACTTACATCCACCCAATCTTCAATTTCCCAAATTTTCAATTTTTGACCCCCAGGACCCTACACCCGCTTAGCCTACCCAAAACCCCCGAAATTACCCAAATTTCTCAAAATTTCCAAATTATCCAAAATTCTCCAAAATCATTCCCAAACATTTCCACATCACTTAAATTGATCATCCATACCCAAAAATACCAAAAATTCCAAGAAAACCTCCCAATACCCTCCAAATACCCAAAATACCCTTCTCGACCAAAAAATCCAAAAATTCAGAAAATTCCCAGAAAATCCCAGAAAATCCCAAATATTCCCAATTTCATTTTGTCCAACTACACCATGGGCCAATTTTGTCAATTTACCCTACTTTTGTCAAAACCTCCAATTTGACCCATTTTAACCCAAAGTGAACCCAATGTCAAACCAAACCCACCCAATTGACCCAAATTCTGGTCCAATTCAATTCTAAACTTCAATTCAACATTCCCAACACCAATCTAGGCCAAATCCAAGTCCAATTTGATTGACATTTGGATCCAATTTCACTTTTGGCCTTAAAGCCCAATTTGGACCCATGACCCAAACCTAACCCAAACTCACCCAATTCAACTCCAATTAACCCCAAACCTTTTCTAAATCTTTCTTAACATTCCCACAAACAAAACACTAACATGATTTGCCCAAAATTTAGACCCAAACCCCACTCAAATTCAACCCAAAGCTAAAAGGCCCATTTTCGACCTAAACCCAAACCTAACCCAAATGAGCCCAAACCCCAAAATCAAAGCCCAACCAAAGCCAAAACCTCTTTGAAACACTCCCATAAACATTTCTCAACATTGATTTTACATCAATTTCAACCCTAGCCCAACATTGGCCCAACTTGGCCCACTTTGACCCATATAGGCCCACTTACCAAATAAACCCAAATTCAAACCAATTCAACTCCAAATCACACCAAATTGACTCCAAGCCCTTCATAGAACATCCCTAAACCAATTATGACATTTATTTGATAAATTCCTTCACAAAATCTTCACCCAAATGCCCATCCTAAAATCAAAAAGCCCATTCCCCTTAAACTTTCCTAAAAGCCCACTTCACCACATTCAAAAGCCCAAATCCATCCAAAGCCCACATGGCACTTTCCCTCATCATCCATTTAATCAAAATCACCCCTAAGTTTCAAAATCATCAATTAAACCATTCCAAATCAAGCTTCATGCAAATTTTCACCAAAATATCCAAAATTCTTAAAACCCATTTTTATGAAATCGACCCAACCTTTTCCCAAGCCAAATGGAGCCATGAAGCCATGCACAAGCCATATGCAAGCCATGGCAGCCACTTTACACATCACCATGTCATTTTTGGCAAAAGGAGGGAGTCCTTTAATGATTCCCTTAAGGGTGATTTAGCCACTTCCATGACTCCACTAAACCATGCTTAAGCTTAATCGTACTTGGATGGTGACCCTTCCCCACTAATTAAGCCGACCTAAACCACTTTATCTTCACCCAAGCTAGCCATGGGAAGGTGCACCCAACCCATTTGCATGGGTTGACCAAAATGAGCCAAAATGACCCCTTCCCCTTTCTACTTTGATTCAACCACTTTACACATGTCAAACCTCAATCGAATGCACCAAACCCCGCCCCGACCCACCCGAACGAGATGGTGACCAATGCCCGGCCGGCCACCACTGTGCCGCCGGAAAACACCATGGCCGAGAGCTCACATGTGAGCCCAACTCGAAATTCACATCCGCCGAGCCGCCCCATCCCCAGCGCCATCGGAGCTGTTCTTCTCTTGCCAAGAGCAGCTCGATCCCAAGCCCTAACTCTCCCCGGGAGGCCCTCCACCCTCTCCTATTTAAACACCACCCCTCTCGGCCATGAGAGGTGCTAAAAACAAACCTTAAGGAAACTCGCCAAAATTGTTCCGTACTCCTCCCCATACACGCAGCACTTGATCCCCAGAGTGAGATCCCCCTGCCATTTCTTCTCTCGCGAGCTCAATTTCGCAGTCGAAATTCCACCCAAAACCAGGACACTTCTCCACAAGTGAGCCAATCCCCAAATTGATTGGTTCTACACCTTCACCGTACCAAGGGAAGGTGTCCACCAAGCAAAAGCCCCATCTCCGAGCCACCCGCTTGCTCCGACCTCCAAGCTTTGTGATCGGGCTTGATCGAAATCACATCTAGCACAATTCACTGCACTCAGAGACTTCATCCGGAGCTTGTCGGGATCCAATCGAAGGTGCAACAACTCTCGGATCGAAGCCACACTTCTCCGAGCAAAGGTATGAACTAATTCTTCATCCCGAGCTTCCGGAGATTCTCCATTTCGAATGCTTTAATTTCAATGCATGATAACCGTATAGATGTGTTCGTCTCTTCAAGACGAATCCATAGAGCATAAGAACATGAAAATCCATCGAGTATCGAGTGAGATCTTAGGGATTTAGTGTGGACGGCTCTCGGCGAGGACGCTCGGGGACGATGAACGGATGTCGTCCATTCAATACACGCGCGAGCGGACGGCTCGGATGGCGTCGGACCAGGAGATGGTACAAGAACCGCGGGCCCGGCCGCCGACTCGATGGCGGCGTCGAATGGGAGCGCGACACGCGGCGTTTCGGAGATGCCGAGGATGAGCTGGCGCCGCGTGGATAAATAGAAAATTAGGGTATTTTTTGATTTATTTAATTCCCTAAACTTCAAAAATTCATAACTTTGTGTAGAAAAATAAGAAAAATAAAATAAAAATACCCTCTCGCTCGAATGAACGAGAGGAGAATAATGTGGAAAAGAAATCATTTGATTTCATCAAGTATTTTATTTTTTATAATTTATTTACTCTCTGCATACTTTTAATTCTCCATGCATGTATACAATTCACCATGGCATGAGACCATAGGAGCTTTGAAGCCTCTGAATTTGGGAACATTCCCCGAATTTTCCAAAGTCGAGGCCATCCCTATGAAGAGTTATTGATTTTTCAAGTTCATGTTACTGTTTTGAGTATTTTAATTCCAATAAATAGCATGTTGTGAAATAAATTCTAGGAAAATTTGATGATGTTCCTTATGATCAGAGAACCCTAGGAAAAATAGGTTTTGAGTTAGTTCATTTAAAACAACCCTAATTGGCTTAAACACCCAAAATGGGTCTCTAATTAATTAGAGCTAACCATGCATCAAATTGACTTAAAATCAATTCTCCACTGACCTTTAGGGTCAGAGGAACCCACCATAAAAATTTGAGGTCAATCGACTTGGTTAGTCCCACTAATCGGGTCGATTAAGCCACTTAGTCATTTTAAACTTTAAAAATTCATAACTTTCAAAATACTTTTCAAAAATTCACCAAATTGGCTTTGGAGCTTCTCTGATATCAGGGGAATTTAAGAAAATTAAAATTTCAATTTTCTAAAAAAGTTGATTTTTAATAATATTTTAATATTTTTAATAATTAAAAAATAATAAAAATCACAAAAATAATAAAATTCACCAAAATGTCACATTTTGAATTTTAATCACTTAGGAACAAACCCCACATTTTTCTTAGGTCTATTTAGTGAAATATTAAAATTTAAAGCCCTAGGGTAATTTTAAAATTAAAAAAAATGTATTTTCTAGCATTTTCACTAAAATAATTATAATAAATCATAGAAAAATCAGAAAATTACAAAATTTGCTTCTCTGATTTCCTTGATATCAGAGAGATTTTTGAAAAATATAAAATTCATTTTTCAACATTTATTTTATTTTTTAAATTAATTAACACTCCAAAACTTAAAATAATTATAATAAAAATAATATAATTCAAAAAATCACCAAAATTAGTCCAAGTGGTCCTCTGGTCATTAGGAATGTCCCCTAATTTTCTTAAGGATAGAAACTTTCCCTTGGTCATGTTATTAAATTTTCCTTGGAAATCTCTATTTTTCACCAAAAATAATTATATAAATAAATTAAATACATAAAAATCACATTTTCTCCTCTCATGTCTTTATTGACATATGAGTGAAGTCACATAAGAATTTCAAGTTCATTTGAGTTCAATTTAGTGAGTTATGAAATTATTAAGCTTAAAGGGTAAAATGGTAATTAAAATTTTAACCCTTAATTAAAACTTTAGGTTTAATAAAAAAATTAACAAGTAAAATATTTGATCCTAATCTGATTTGGATGATTGAAATTTAAATAATTAAAGGGTAGAAACACATTAAGCAATTTAAAATGATTAAACTTTAATTAAATAATTGATTAAATTTGGAAGAATAATAAAATTGGAATTATTAAAATAGGGATATTATTAGGAGGAGATTTATTATTTAATTTAAAAATCCCTAAATTAATTATCTCATTAATATTCAATTCTTAATTAAAATGATAACTCAAATTCAAAACATTAAAAGACTTAATCATTAAACTAAAATTAAATTATTAAACTCTTTTAAAAAAATTTCAATTAAAATTAAAAAATAAAATTAAATTAAAAATTAAATTGAATTAAGTAAATTAAATTAAATTAAATTAAATTAAATTAAATTAAATTAAATTAAATCAAATTAAATTAAATTAAATTAAATAAATTAAATTAAATTAAATTAAATTAAATTAAATTAAATTAAATTAAATTAAATTAAATTAAATTAAATTAAATCAAATTAAATTAAAATTAAATCAAATCAAATTAAATTAATTTAACATTAAATCAAACTAAATTGAATTAAATTAAATTAAAATTAAAACTCAATTAAATTAATTAAATTAAATTAAATTGAATTAAATAACAACACCTAAAACAGAAATAAATTAAATATAAAGCAACTTGAACACTTTTCCAAATTTAAACCCTTTAACTTAAATCAAATCATTTGAATACCAATTTACCCTCGAAATTTTTAGTTATCATAACTCCTAAACAGTAACATTAAATGAAATGTTACTTCACTTATAGTGATATTCAAGTGTCCTAGTTCACCGAGCAAGATAACAACAAAACTTGAATTCTCGGACGATTAATTCATTTGTATAATTAAACCCATTTGGACTTAAAACAATCCTAGAAATATTGAAAAGATGTTTAAGATTCTTCTTAAGCACTTCCTCAATATGATAGGACATTTATAAGAACAATTGAATTTAATTATTCTTTGATGAAGAAAATCGTCTTCAAACAAAAACACAAAGAACCTAGACGTCATAGGAAATGACTAGCTATAGGATTAGGAATTTGGTAGAAAACCATAACCCTTCCCTTAGCTTTACCTAGGAACTTGCTTAAATATTCTAATTGTGTTTTAAGTGCAGCTTGGGATGACGGGAAGACCCTCCGTGTACGCTTTTATTTTATCGCAATTTACTTTCTTGCAATTTACATTATTGCAATTTATTTAACTCGCATTGCACTTACTTTTCTTGCATGATAAACAACCGTTGCATGAAAACTCACACCTTTAGGATAGCCCCTAAAACCGAAACCAAAACTAAGTTAAAAGTCATTGCAAGATAAAATTCACCGCCACAACATTTCAAAATATAAAACAACTCAAAATTTAATCACAAACAGAACACAAAACTACAATTACAATTAAATTAAAACGTCCTGTTGGATGATCGGGAATACCTCGGATGATGTAACCTACGTGTTGCTAACGGGATTTCCCACGGTCTAAATGAAAGTGTGGAACTCATTCAGCTGAGTTTAGCAAATTCATCTGAACTAAGTGAATCCGATAAAAATAATGATGCCGGAAGGATGGAACCGTGGGATCTTAACCGGTGTCGTTATAATCAACTTTAAGATTTGTTTTAATTAAAACGTAAAAAAAAAAACATTTGGAAATTAAGATCTTCTCTAAACCAAAACACTTCTCTCACCCCCTGATTTATGACTTCTAAAACTAAACCTCTGCAACAACAAGGAGCTTCGGAGCATGGTGGGCAAGACGGCCATCGTCATCGCAAAAACTCGAGTCTACTTCAAGCAAAACTTTCCTAGAATTAAATAATCAAGCCATAGGATTTCGAGGTAGTTTGCACTAGTGCAACATAAATCCTCAACCTCTTCGTTAGGCACTTGCATTGCAAATTAAGCCCTAACCTGGTCTTAGGATTCCGAGGTAGTCGTTTGGGTACGACATAAACCCTCACATCTTCAAGGCTATTTGTATGATTCTGTCATATAAATATAAGTCCTAATTAACTAAAATTGGCAAAATCAAAACATTTAAATAAATATTAGGACTTTCCTAAATCCAAGCCAAACAATAGGATAGTCGGGAAATTACCGAATTTCAATTCGAATCTGTGATTTCTCCTACTTTTCTTCCTTTGGATTCCCAAAACAAAATGTTCCAAACTTGATCCATTCCCTATTGAAATTCCAAAATTCAATACCTTGAAAACTTAAACTTTGAAATCCTTGAGAGCAGAATTATTGATTATTATCGAGAGTTTTCTTAGGTGATTCCCGTCACTTAAGATGTAATTAACTATAAGGGCTTGCCCTTATAGGGAATTTTAAAGAACCCAGTAATATAAACCCCGTTTAATGTTTTCATATTAAGCGAGGGAATTTTGTCGACTTATAAAATTGGTTCGCAGACCAAACGGATGTCACAAATCTTCTAGTTTATTTAATCGAGCCCCACGCGTCAAGCGGTGTGTCTATCTTTAGGGATAGATACATGGTTTGTGGTGCGGTGCTCGTTTATATAAGCTTATTTGGGATGTGAGATCGGTTTAATCTCATATCTTAAAATCTTCAAATTTAAAATTATTTTCAAAATCAAATACTACTTTCCAAAATTATTTATTTAAACTAAATTAAGAATTCGCCGACAATTTCTGTAGGCTACCCCTCTTCAAAACACAACACACCGACCTAAAAAATATGCCGATACTTTGCAGTTCAAAAGCTAAGACATTATATGTTATCTCATCAGGTAACTCTTATCTAAAGGGTTAAATCGTTACAATATCTGATTACTCAACCAACACTTTCTAGAAGATTAGCAAGATGTATAATGATATTACTTTAATTCGACGTAACATTTGTATCGCTAGTGCTGTTAAATGACAACTTTTGGAAGAATTCTTAGCAGAACATCCCATAGCAATTGGTCTCCTCTTGATGATGATTTGCTCGATGAGCAAGTATTAGAAATTAAAAATTTTGACATTCAACGATGGGAACTATATTTTGATGGTGCTTCATCTGCTCGAAAAGACAAAGACAGGTGAATGATTATACCTGGCAAAGTAGGAGTAGGATTAATTTTCATCACTACATATAAAGCAATGAGGTCATTCTCTTACCATTTAACAGAATCGTGAACAAAAAATGAACCTGAATATGAAGTGCTCGTAACCGGCCTAGAATTGGCAATATTGATGGAAATTAAAAATATTGACATTTACGGAGATTCTCAATTAATCATCAACCAGATCGCAGGAAGATACAAAACTTTGACACCGCGACTTGAAAAATATTTTCATTATACTCTAAAATTGCTCCAGCATAATCTAAATGTAATGTTCTTTCTAGTTCTAAGATGAGATAACTCTCTAGAATACGCTTTAGCTAAGCTTGAAGAGGAGTTTTCTTGTGCATAAGAAGATGATCCTTCAATTTCCGTAAGAAGGCGATGAGTTCTCTCTCGAATCAAAAGTGATTATCTCCATAAAATTGGTAAAGAGATGATAGTGACAGTAATTAACAAAGAAGAGGATGATTAGAGAAAACCAATTATTGAATATTTACAAACAGAGACATTACCCCAAAACAATTCTATTTCTACTCAAATTAAACAAAGAGCATTGTCTTATGCTCTAGTGAATTATGTTCTTAATCAAAAATCTTTTAACCAGATGTGGTTAAGATGTTTAAACTAATCTGAAGCTCAAGAGATTATTAAAGAGTTTCATTCAGGTCTGTGTGGTGCACAACAATCCGGACTAAAAATGAAGATAAAAATAAAAAGAATAGGATATTACTGGCCGACAATGATAACTGGTTGTCTTGAAACTGCAAAGAAATGTCATCAATGTGAGGTGCATGGGGAGGTCTTGCATCAACCACCAAATATATTACATCCGACAATTGCACCTTGGCCATTTGAATGTTGGGGCACAGATGTAGTGGGCCCTATAGACCCTTCATCATCTAAAGGTCGTCGATATATTCTAGCTACTATATATTACTTCTCCAAATAGGCAGAGTCAGGTCCACTTAGAGAAGTCAAAGCAGAGAAGGTTCTCCACTTCTTTAAAACACATATTTTCTACAGATTCGGATTTCCTTAAAGAGTCATATCGAACAATAGAATGACATTTAAAAATAAAAACATGAAAAATTTTATCCAAATACGTATAATAAATTGGAGATATTCGACAATTTAATACCGTAAAGCCAATGGTTTAGCTGAAGCTTTCAACAAAACATTGGTAAAATTTTTTAAAAAGATATTAATCAACTATCCAATGCAATGGCATGAATGATTAACCGAAGCCTTGTGGGCCTATAGGACTACATACAGCACACCAACCTGGTCAACACTGTTTGCTTGAGTATATAGTATTAAGGCTTTGCTTCCACTTAAAGTGCGGATTCAATATCTCAGAGTTGTTGCACAAAAAATAACCAAATAATAAAATGCAAAATTACGACTATAAAAACTCAAAAATTTAGAAGGCAAGCTTCTACAAGCTCAACAATATCTGGAATTATATCAAGCAAAAATTGTATGGGCCCATGATAAATTGGTTAGCCTCAGGATATTTCAAATATAGGAATTAGTCTTAGTACAAAAAAGAAATCCCCACCTGTTGACAATGCTTGTGTAGGTTTAGAAATGCCAAAATGAAAACCTAGAATTAAGAATGACATAATTCAAAATAAATGAAATTCTATGAAATGAAATAAGAGTTACATCTCGACTTATAAAATCAAATCCCAAGCGGAAAAGTTTGAAACAATACATTACTCTTTATGTGCCTTTCACACATATCTCTTGCTATTGGATGTAAGACCTTCCTGACATGGAATTATGACTTTCCTATAGCTCTTTCTTTGAGTCAGGATATAAGTCTCTTAACATTCATTCCTAAAATCGACATTTGACATTTTAAGTAGTAGTATAAGACCTCCTTAGATGGAGGCATTTACTCTCTCCTACTATTGGATGTAAGACCTTCCTGGCACGAAATTATTGCTTTCTTATAGGTTTTCCTTTGGGTTAGGATATAAGTCTCCTAGCATTCCTTCCCAAAATTGACATTGGACAATTTTGAGTAGTAGTATAAGACCTCCTTAGATGGAGTATGGCATCTGGTCTCTCCTGCTATTAAATATGAGGCCTTCCTGACACGGAATTATGGCTTTTCTATAGTAATTCCTTCGAGTTAGGATATAATTCTCTTAGCATTCCTTTGCAAAGCTGACATTTGACAATTTTGAGTAGTATTATAAGACCTCCTTAGATGGAGTATGTCGTCTACTCTCACCGTCTACTAGATGTAAGACCTTTTTGACACGGAATTATGGCTTTCCTATAGCTCTTCCTTTGGGTTAGGATATAAGTCACTTAGAATTCCTTCCTAAAACCAACATTTGACATTTCTAGTATTAGTATAAGAGCTCCTTAGATAGAGTATGGCATCTATTCTCTCCTGCTATTGGAATGTAAAGCCTTCCTGACACATAATTATGGCTTTATTATAGTTCCTCCTTTGGGGTAGGATATAAGTCTCTTAACATTCCTTACCAAAACCAGGATTTGACATTTTTGATTAGTAGTATAAAACCTCCCTAGATGGTGTTGACCTCACTTTTGCGAGGTTCATTTCGATGTCAGTTTGAGAAAGGAATTATACTAACATTAACTTCTTAAATCTCACTGATAGTCACTAAACCTTATTAACTAGGGTAAAACCTTATAAATTCTTCTTTAACCCAAAATGATTAAATCAACAATAAAAAACTCTGATTTAATCAATTATCAACCCAATAGGTTAACTTTTGACTAAAAATTCAATTTTGGTCAAATTGTCAATTTTTGACCCAATGACCGACCTATTAACCCAATAGGTCAACTTCTGACCAAAGAGTCAACTTTGGTCAAAATGATCAATTTCTGACCCAATGACCAACCCATTGACCTAACATGTCAATTTTTAACCAAAAAGTCAACTTTAGTTCAAATGGTCAATTTCTGACCCAATGACCAAGCCATTGACCGAACAGGTCAATTTTTGACAAAAAAGTTAACTTTGGTTAAAATGTCAATTTTTGACCCAACGACCACCCTGTTGACCCAATAGGTCAACTTTTGACTGAAAAGTCAACTTTGGTCAAAATGGTCAATTTCTGACCCAATGACCATCCTATTGACCCAATTGGTCAACATTTGACCAAAAAGTCAACTTTGGTCAAGATGGTCAATTTCTGACCCAACGATCACCCCATTGGCCCAATAGGTTAACTTTTGACCAAAAAGTAAACTTTAGTCAAAATAATCAATTTCTGACCTAATCATCACCCCATTAACCCAATAGGTCAACTTTTGGTCAACTTATAAACAAAAAGTCAACTTTAGTCAAAATGATCAATTTCTGACTAAATGACCAACCTATTGACCCAATAGGTCAACTTCTGACCAAAAAGTCAACTTTGGTCAAAATGGTCAATTTCTGACCCAAGATCACTCCTTGTCCCAATAGGTCAACTTTTGACCAAAACTCAAATTTGGTCAAAATGGTCAATCCTTGAGCCAATGACTACTCCATTGACCCAAATAGTCAACTTTCAAAATGTTAAAATTGGTCAATATCATCAACCCAATACCTAAAGACCACCACATTCACCTCATTGGTCACCTTTGACCTAAAAACACAAATTAGGTCAAAATGATCAAACCATGAACCAAAGACTATTGCATTGACCTTATTGGTCATTCTTTAACATAAATAATTAAAATTTGATCAAAATAATCCATACATGACACAAAGACAACCACCCTAGCCTCATTGGTCAACTCTTGACCTAAAAGGGTAAAAATTGGTCAAAATGGTTAACCCTTGCCCTCTTTGACCACAATGACATGATCAACTTGACATTGATTAAAGTGACCAAAATTTAATCCAAAAGTCACCACATTGACCTTTGGATTGACTTAAACCCTAAAATTGGTTGACATGACCAAATCAAGCTCTTAATGACAAAACCCTTAGACTTTATGACTAATCAAACCATGACAAGGTTAGAAAAGTCAAAATAGGTCACCCTTAGACCAAAATTGATCAACCTAGGTCAACATGGGTCAACATTGGTCAACCCTAGTCAACATGTATCAAATTTGGTCAAAATACCCAATTTTAGACCAGAAATGATAAAATTAATCAAATAATTAATTCCAAAATTATTTTGATTAATTTATTGGCTAATAATATAATTTCCAATATTTTTGATTTATTACATTATTAATTAAAAATGGAATTATAATTAAAAAAGCCATAAAATAAAATTTGGACACATTACATCACACATGACACATCAAATGGCTTTCAAAATTCTAAACCCCTTTATGACATCATGAGTGACCTAATATGGATTAGAAACAACCCATATGACCCATTACAAATAAATTCAACCTATGCCACATCATATTAACTTTGGTTAAATCTCATGATGAAAACAATGTAGTGGCATTTTCCCCTCATTTTAAAGCATGGCTCACCTTCTCCCTTAAGATGAGATGGCCGGCTGATACCTAAATATTTATGCTTACGATTTAGGTAGAAAATTTTATGATTTATAATATGGGATACTACACAAGTATAAGTATTGTTTATCAAGTAATATAGGACATTTTGATTAAGCCCCAAGATATCGAACCCAAAGGGAAATGTAAAAACTTTTGAAGAAATAAGAAAATTATACTTTTACTTTTAAATGACTTTTGAAAGTATGTTTTGATTTGTAAAGTTTGAAAGTTGTTTTTGGTATTTTTAGTAAAAAGCTAAGCAGGAAATGAAAATTATCAGAACTAAATTACGATATAAAACACTAGGAAATAGAATATCTTTTTCTTTCTCTTATAAAGTTGTAATAATTATGAAAGTATTGTTGTGGAAGTATTTAAATGTGTTGTGACAAATAGGAGCAAATTTATTCTTTACCCTTACTTGGTTCTATAAAGAACATTGGTTAATTTGAAATTTTAAAATTTTGAAAATGGTTAGGCAGGGAAGATACCAGTATCACTCTAGAGTTACCTCGATTCCCTCCACCTGGGGGGCTAACTTCTCATAACAAAATTTAAAATATCAAACCAAATTAGGGAACTTTAGCCTGTCACTCTAAAATTCTCTAATTTTACTCCCCATTAAAAACATATCTCCTAATATATTTGCATTCAATTATATGGACTACAATTCTCACCCATATAATTGCATGTGATTTTTACCAATTGTTGTTTGAGACAATACCGCATTGGATCTTACATAATCTCATAACAAATTTTAACATCTTAATTGGCCAAATTAAGAAGTAAAATAAGTTCCTGGAATTAAATCTTCACAACTTATTCCAATTTTAAACACTTATACATTCCACAACAATCCTACATAATTTAATTGCTTCTTCATTTAAGAAAGAAAAAGATAAAGAAAACTACTCAGATTTCATTGAGAAAACACAAACACACATTGATTTGAAAATAAAAATCATAAAGAAAACACAACAAGCTTTAATTAAAAACTAAATATAAAAATAGAAGTAAACACTTATCTGAAAATCCTCTCCACAAGACTCCAGAAGTTCCTTTGAAACTTGACTTTCCACAGGACAACACTATAAAGGTTGGCACCCAACACTATTGACCTGGAAACTGACTTCATACTTCAATAAAAAATAGATAAATGGATGAAAGAAAATTGGTGGAAAGAAGGTTTCACACCAACCCTTTTCTCCTTTCTACTCTCAACTAACTCTAAAAGACTGTAAAAACTATAAACTATAAAAGACTAAAAGTAAAACTAGAAAAGAATTCTTGAAATTAGAAGAAGATACTTAAACTAAAAGATGACACACTAAAACAACACTTAAAAGGACACACTTAAACTAATTCCAAGTCTTTATGATATAATTTTCCAAAAGGTTTCTTGGTGTCTCTTCAAATCATGTCCAGATTCAACGTATCTACCAAACGATGCATCCCTTCGTTTAAATTTTTCGCCCATGGGAAGTTAAGGAATTCACCACCAAAAGTTTCTTCAAACACCCCTTGAAATCGGTGCCAAAATTGAAGAAAATTTGATTTTTAACTGTGGCACCTAAGCATCGACTAGGCGGCGCTTAGCCGCGAAAGTCTAATTTTTCATTTTTTTTTCATGTTTTGCTCCAAATCTGATCCAATTTTGCACCTTTCATCATAATCATTCATTTTCATCATACCTGCAAGAAAAACACAAAATACCTTTCATTAAAGTGCAATATCATTAAAAATAGGTATGAAAATGTGCATAAAAACACTATATCTTTTAGGTGTATCAAAATCCCCCAAACTTAAAATGTTACTTGTCCTCAAGTAACTCATAATCACATAAACAATTTTGGCATGAAAATTATATAATGAGTTTCTTAGGAAGGTAAAAAAATTTTGCTCTAGAAATGGAATAGTCCAATTTAGAAAAAATTTCTGTAATTAAGACCAACTTAAAGTTTAGAAAGTTCTTAGGTAAAGGATAATGTTAAATATAGGTTTCTATCTAATTGAGAAATACTTGTAGATTCTTCAAAATGTAGGATTCACACACTTATTTTTCTCACTTAAAAATCTTTATTTGAAAATAATTTTACTTACTATATTAT
The DNA here is from genome assembly GCA_022702705.1 of Papilionanthe hookeriana x Papilionanthe teres. Taxonomy (NCBI): domain Eukaryota; kingdom Viridiplantae; phylum Streptophyta; class Magnoliopsida; order Asparagales; family Orchidaceae; genus Papilionanthe; species Papilionanthe hookeriana x Papilionanthe teres. The sequence continues at coordinate 175,256,046 of CM040422.1, forward strand.
AACCTTAAAATTTAGATTTTCTCAGAACTTATATCCTATACTTTAGGTATGGAACCAATTTTTTATTAGGCCCTTAAATCCTCAAGCGTCTCCTCCTTTTTCACATACTTTTTTTCACTTTTTCTCTTTTTTCTTTGTCTTTTCTTTTTTCTTTTCTTCTTTTTTTTCTTCTTTTTTTTATAAGGTGAGGATTACTGTATCGGGATAGGCCTTTAATGATTTTGAATTCCACCCTTCCATTTAAAATAAAGGTCTGATATACATCTTTTACTTAAAAATCATAATAATAGTATTTAAAAATTACTCCTCAATAAAAGAAATTTAAGGTTTGAAGAATAAAAGTCAAATCTTCTATTTATCTAAAAATACAACATTTCTTACTAAAGATAGTTGAACTATATTTAACATTTATTTACTAAGAAAATTTTAACTTTAAATTTTTCATTATTACTATAAATTTTAACTAAATTCTCTTATTCATTTCTATATTCAAAATTTTGTTCCCCTAATATAACTTCATATACATAATTGTTTTCAATCAAAAAAATTAAATTTATTTTAAGTATTCTTGAGAACAAATAAAATTTTAGGTTTTTGAAAAAAAAAATTCTAATTTTAAAATTCCCCCCCAAACTTTAATTTTTAGTTAGGATAAAACATTTAAGCATAAGAATTGATATATAGGTGAAAATTAAAAACTAATATAAGATGCTTGCATAAAAAATAGTGTTCCATATTCTCCTAACAGTTTTGGAATTAAAGTACACACTATAAAAATTCTGACACAACATACACATTAAAACATTTACTACTACACATATATCACACAAAACAACATATAGAATATCAATCTAACAAAGATACATCTGAATATGCATAAAAAATAGTCCAACTATAGTCAGCATACTACCAGAGTTCACACAACAAACACAACATCAAAATAAAACACAAGACATAACATACATCAGTACATTAACAGATACTCAGCAACACACAAAAAAAAAATGAATCTACTAATCATCCTCATCATCATCATCATCATCATCTTGCTCGTTCCAAACTCTGGATGGCACATAAGGTATATAGAATGGATGAGGGGGCATTTCAGCACTCTGATCACCTCTAATCAATTTATCCAAATAATACTGATAATTCTCCTCATATTCATCATGTTTTACAATATAACTTTCTATATTATCCATTTTACCATCCATGTCTCTAACATGCTCATGAGTAAGACTCGCCTTCTTCAAAATCTTTCTTAACAAACCAGTCTGTGAATCACTAGATGATGAAGCTCTCGAAGTAGAAGCATAGGAAGTAGAAACAGCAGAAGCAGAAGTAGAAGCAGTAGAGGCCCTACCAAATCCTCCTCTCTGGCCAAACTCTGAATGTACAGTGTAAGCTCCAATATTTACACTAGTAATTGGTTTCAATGGCTCCTCTTCCCAAGTTTCAAATTTCACACCAGATCGCTCACATAATGAATGGATCAAGGAAGGAAATCTCATACATGCAGTAGTGGTAGATCTGGCACAATTTAAAATATAATCATAAATGATTCCTCCAATATTTATAGGCTTCTCTTGTTGAATGCAATAGCTCAACATAGCTCTCTTCCTTGTAACTTTACTAGTATGACTTGAAGGCAACAACTTAGATGAGATAAAATAATGTCATGCTTTAGAAGTGGCATTTAACTTAGAGGCCTGAAAATTGACTCTTCTATCATATTTTATCTTCCATAATCCTCTTCCATCAGTCGGAAATGCCATTATCTCATCTAACTCTCCCTCAGTAGGATGATAGTTAGAATAAAAACAAAACATATCAGGAGGCAGTCGATAAAAAGTATTGATTACTACAAATGTAAAATGTACTTCTTTCCTCCTCACCTCACCAAGTTCTCTTGTGTTGCAGGTAAGTTTGCATAAAACTCTCTGACCACAGAAACAATAGCAACCGCATAGAAGTAATAGTAATTCTCCCAATTCCTTCTAGAAATCATCTCTTCCATACCTTCTCCTGCCTTACTGAAAACATGCTCAGGAATCAATTTACGTGACTGTAGTGCGTCAACATATCGTTCCTCAGCCCTTACACTAACAAATTTGTCATAATCAAATCTTGTCTTCTCTTTCGCACGCTTTGACTTTGGAGCCATCTCTATAAATTCACAAAAAAATTATCATAAATTCTAAAATCAAACTAAACTTGCTAAATTAACTTCTAAAAGTAATTTCTACTAAATCCAAGAAATTTTTCATCCTTTTACTCAAATTTTAACCATGAATAGGGATTTTAGGATCTTCCAAAATCTACTCAAAATACATGGTAAAAATCAAAATTTTTTATTTAGGAGTAGTTCCCTTACCTCAAGGAATCCAAATCTAACAATTTTTGTTGAGATCAGCTTTCAATTGATTCAATATATTGATGCCCTTAGCTTCTTTTTTCGCAAAAATTAGAGATTGAAGAAGATAGGGGAGTTAAAATGGCGATCTTTGGGTTTTTAACTGCTGAAAATCAATTTTCGCGAACCGGGGCCTAAGCACGAAGCCTTTGGCACTTAGCCACGAAATCTGGCGCTTAAACGCCAACATTCTAGTGCTTAGCCACCAGTGCCCAGATTTTCACAATTAAGAAAATGCACTAAACCACTTAGTTAATCGCCCTTAATCTTCTTAAAATAATTGTCTCTTCCCATAAATCTCCAAATACTCCAATTTCAAATTTTAATATCCATAGATTCCAATCAAGTTTCACACAAACACAAACTTATATTCATTAAAAACAAACCACACTTAATACAAACTAAAAATTTCTATCCAAATACTTTGGATGAAATTCCTTAGATACAAAGGGACTCAATAATCATAATAATAGGTTTACATCAATAAAATGTAACAATCACACATTAAAGTGCATCAGAACACAAACATAAAACATTAAACACATAAAACATCACACATAAAATGTAAGATACAAAAAACAAACCACAATGTCAAACTAACATTTAATTCCACTCTCCAGTAGGCAGAATATATCCAGAAGCATGTTGACCTCATTTTTGATGAGGTCATCTCTTCTTCCCTTTAGTACTTAGGATCTAGCCTTAAACTTTTCCTTTGACTATCTTAGAGGACTAGAATTGGGACCCACCACTTAGAAATTCAAACCACTTCTTAACTCCCTGCAAACTCCACAAACTTGACTGTAGAGCTCTAATCACCTAGAGGGTTGAAATCAAATGTGGAAGTTTAAAGGATGAGTTCCTATAGGACTCTTTGGCCTTAGGACCGCCCACAGGTGGCTCGGTCCGGTGAAGGGCTGACTTACACACACACTACACCTATACACTACACTTTCACACACCTCCTAGAAACACACCCATACCTAACTTGACCTCCTGAATCATGTAGGTGATTCACATGGATGGTCCTTAACCCCTAAGCCCTTGGCTAAGAGGGTTAGGAACAACATAGTGTATGCCTCAAATGAATCCCTTCATGGCTCATGTGGGCTTGATATGGCTTCATGGCTCAACCAAAATGATTTTATTCCACTTACATTCACCCAATCTTCAATTTCCCAAATTTTCAATTTTTGACCCCCGGGACCCTACACCCGCCTAGCCTACCCAAAACACTTGAAATTGCCCAAAATTTGCAAAAATTCCAAATCACCCAAAATTCCTCAAAACCAATCCCAAACATTCCCACATTACTCAAATTGATCATCCATAGCCAAAAATACCAAAAATTCCAAAAATACCTCCCAATACCCTCCAAATACCCAAAATACCCCTCTTGACCCAAAAATCCAAAAATTCAGAAAATTTCCATAAAATTCCAGAAAATCACAAATATTCTCAATTTCATTTTGTCCAACTACACCATGGGCCAATTTTTTCAATTTACTCCACTTTTGTCAAAACCCCCAATTTGACCCATTTTAACCCAAAGTGAACCCAATGTCAAACCAAACTTACCCAATTGACCCAAATTCTGGTCCAATTCAATTCTAAACTTCAATTCAACATTTCCAACACCAATATAGACCAAATCCAAGTCCAATTTGATTGAAATTTGGATCCAATTTCACTTTTGGCCTTAAAGCCCAATTTGGACCCATGACCCAAACCTAACCCAAACTCACCCAATTCAACTCCAATTAACCCCAAATCTTTTCTAAACCTTCCTTAGCATCCCTACAAACAAAACCCTAACATTATTTGCCCAACATTTAGACCCAAACCCCACTTAAATTCAACCCAAAACCAAAAAGCCCAATTTTGACCTAAACCCAAACCTAACCCAAATGAGCCCAAATCCCAAAATCAAAGCCCAACCAAAGTCAAAACCTCTTTGAAACACTCCCATAAACATTTCCCAACATTTATTTTACATCAATTTCAACCCTAGCCCAACATTGGCCCAAGTTAGCCCAATTTGACTTATATTGGCCCATTCACCAAAGGAGCCCAAATTCAACCCAATTCAAACCTAAATCACTCCCAATTCGCTCCAAGTCACTCATGACACATCTATGAGCTAAACCCAACAATTATTTGGCCCAAGCCTTTACCAAAATTCCATCCTAAAATTCATTTTAAAATCCAAAAGCCCACTTCCCTAAACCATTTTAAAAGCCCATTTCCACCAAATACAAAAGCCCAAAATTGGCCTTAAAGCCCACATGACATTTCCATTTTCCATCCATTTAATTAAAGCCATTCCCTAAGTTATAATCCCATCATCAAATAATTCCAAATCAAGCCTCATGCCAAATCACCCCTAAATACCAAAATTTTTCTTAAATCCATTTCCATGAAATCGACTCAACTTTCCCCAAGCCAAAGACAAGCCATGCAAGCCATGGACAAGCCACATGAAGCCATGGAAGGTTTGACATGTGACCAAGCCATTAATGGCAAAAGGAGGGCCCCCTTTCCTAATCCTTCATTAAGCCTTTTTAACCATAAGCATGTCACACACTAAACCATGCTTAGCCACCTCACCATGGATGGAGACTTCACTACTCCATGGCAACTGACCCAAGTGACTCTTTTCAGCCCAAAACCAGGCCTTGGGTGGTGCACCTAGCCCAAAAGGATGGGTTGACCCAAATCAAGCCAAAGTGGCCTCTCCCCAATACCATTTTAATCCAAGCACTTTACACATGTCCAAGCCCACCGACTTCACCATTGCCAAGCCCCGACCTCCCCGGTCAAGATGGTGACCCCCGCTCGCCGGCCGACCACACCGGCCTCCCGAAAACACCACACCCGAGAGCTCACATGTGAGGCAACTTTGGAATTCTCCTCGCCGAGCCGCCCCATGCCCAATGGCCACCATGGCCGTTCTTCCCATGCCTGCGAGCAGCTCGATCCCAAGCCCTAACTCCCCCGGGATGCCCTCCACCCTCTCCTATTTAAACACCACACCCTCACGGCCATGAGAGGAGAGTTGCACAAACCTTGCCGAAACTCTGCCAAAATTGTTCCAAACCCTTCACTATCCTTAGAGCAGTTGATCCTCAGTGTCAATTTGCCCTAATCCCAACCAACAGAGCCCAATTTCTCAACTGAAATTTCACCCAAAAGCAGGACACTTTGCCACAGTGAGCCAATCCTCAAATTGACCGGTCCTACACCTTCACCGGACCAAGAGGAGAAGTTTCCCACTGAAAGCCCCATCTCCAGGCCACCCAGTTGCTCCAGCCTCCAAGCTTTGTGATCGGTTGTAGTCACTTTCATAGCTAGGCAATTCACCAGACTAGGATACTTCATCTGGAGCTTGCTGGGATCCAATCGAAGGTGACACAACCCTCAGATCGAAGCCACACTTCTCTGAGCAAAGGTATGAGCTAATTCTTCATCCCAAGCTTCTGGAGATTCTCCATTTCAAATGCTTTAATTTCAATGCATGATCACTGTATAGATGTATTCATCTCTTCAAGACGAATCCATAGAGCATAAGAACGTGAAAATCCATTGAGTATCGAGTGAGATATTAGGGATTTAGTGTGGACGGCTCTCGGGTGAGGACGCTTGGGGACGATGAACGGATGCCGTCCATTTAATACAAGCGCGGACGGACGGCTCAGATTAGGTCGGATCAAAGGATGATACGCGGAAGGCGGGACCCGGGCTGCGGACTCAAGTGGCGGCGTCGAATGGGAGCGCGCCACGCAGCACTTCAGAGATGTTAAGGTTGACGAGGCGCCGACTCGGATAAATAGAAAATTAGGGATTTTCTCTTTATTTAATTCCCTAAACTTCAAAAATCCATAACTTTGTGTAGGAAAATATGAAAAATAAAATAAAAATACCCTCTTGCTCAGTGAACAGAGGAGAATAATGTGGAAAAGAAATCATTTAATTTCATCAAGTATTTTATTTTTAATGATTTATTTACCTTCTGCATTCTTTTAATTCTCCATGAATATGGGAAATTCACCATGGCATGAGACAATAGGGCTTTTGAAGCCTCTGAATTTGGGAACATTCCCTGGATTTTCCAAAGTCAGAGGCCATCCCTATGAAGAGTTATTGATTTTTCAACTCTAGGTTGCTAGTTTGAGTATTTTAAATCCAATAATTAGCATGTTGTGAAATAAATTCTAGGAAAATTTGGTGATGTCTCTTATGACCGGAGGACCCTAGGAAAAATAGGTTTTGAGTTAGTTCATTTAAAATAACCCTAATCGGCTTAAACACCCAAAATAAGCTCTTTAATTAATTAGAGCTAACCATACATCAAATTGACTTGAAATCAATTCTCCATTGACCTTTAGGATCAGAGGAACCCACCATAAAAATTTGAAGTCAATTGGACTTGGTTAGCCCTACTAAATGGGTTGATTAAGCCATTTAACCAATTTAAACTTTAAAAATTCATAACTTTCAAAATACTTTTCAAAAATCTACCAAATTGGTTTTGGAGCCTCTCTGATATAAGGGGAATTTAAGAAAATTAAAATTTCAACTTTCTAAAAAAATTTAATTTTTTTGCATTATTTTAATATTTTAATAATTAAAAAAATAATAAAAATCATAAAAATAATAAAATTCACCAAAATGTCAAATTTTGAATTTTAATCACTTGGGAACAAATCCCATATTTTTCTTAGGTTTATTTAATGAGATATTAAATTTTAAAGCCCTAAGGTAATTTTAAAATTAAAAAATGTATTTTCTAGCCTTTTCACTAAAATAATTCTAATAAATCAAAGAAAAATCAGAAAATTGTAAAAATTGATTCTCTGATTTCCTTGATATCAGAGAGATTTTTGAAAAATATAAAATTTATTTTTCAACCTTTATTTTATTTTTAAATTAATTAATGCTCCAAAACTTAAAATAATTATAATAAAAATAATATAGTTCAAAAAATCATCAAAATTAGTCCAAGTGGTCCTCTGGTCATTAGGAATGTCTCATAATTTTCTTAAGGACAGAAACTTTCCCTTGGTCATGTTATTAAATTTTCCTTGGAAATTCCTATTTTCCACCTAAAATAATTACATAAATAAATTAAATATAGAAAAACCACATTTTTTTCCTCTCATGTCTTTATTGACATATGAGTGAAGTCACATAAAAATTTCAAGTTCATTTAAGCTCAATTTAGTGAGTTATGAAATTATTAAGCTTGAAGGGGCAAAATGGTAATTAAAATTTTAACCCTTAATTAAAACTTTTGGTTTAATAAAATTAACATGTAAAATATTTGATCTTAATCTGATTTGGATGATTGAAATTTAAATAATTAAAGGGTAGAAACCTAATAAACAATTTAAAATAATTAAAATAAACCTTAATTAAACAATTGATTAAATCTGGAAGAATAATAAAATTGGAATTATTAAGATAGGGATGTCATTAAGAAGAGATTTATTCTTTAATTTAAAAAAAAAATCCATAAATTAATCATCTCATTAATATTTAATTCCTAATTAAAAATGATAATTCAAATTTAAATTTTAAAATATTAAAGGACTTAATCATTAAAATTAAATTAAAAAGTTAAATTATTAAACTCTTTTTAAATTTTCAATTAAACTAAAATTAAAATAAAATTAAATCAAAGATTAAATTAAATTAAATCAAACAAATAAATTAAATTAAATTAAATAAATTAAATTAAATTAAATAAATAAATTAAATTAAATTAAATTATACTAAATTAAACTAAAGGAAAAATGTTAAATTAAATTAAATTAAATTAAATTAAAACATATTAAATTAAATTAAATTAAATTAAATTAAATTAAAATTAAATCAAGTTAAAATTAAATTAAAAGAAATTAAATCAAATTAAACTAAATTAATTTAACATCAAATCAAATTAAATTTAATTAAACTAAATTAAATTAAATTAAAACTAATTTGAATTAAATAACATCACCTAAGACATAAAGAAACTAAATATAAATCAACTTGAACACTATTCCAAATTTAAACCCTTTAACTGAAGTTAAACTAAATCACAAATCATTTAAACACCAATTTGCCCTCGAAAACTTTGGTTATCATAACTCCTAAACAGAACATTAAATGAAATGTTACTTCACTTATAAGACATTCAAATGTCCTGATTCATCTGAGTAAGACAACAACAAAATTGAATTCTGGACGATTAATTCATTTGTATAATTAAATTCATTTGGACTTAAAACAATCCTAGAAATATTGAAAAGATGTTTAAGATTTGTCTTAAGCACTTCCTCGATATGATAGGATGTTCATAAGAACAATTGAACTTAATTATTCTTTGATGAAGAAAATCGTCCTCAAACCAAAACACAAGAACCTAGACGTCATAGGAAATGACTAGCTATAGGATTAGGAACTTGGTAGAAAACCATGACCCTTCCCTTAGCTTTACCTAGGAACTTGCTTAAATATTCTAATTGTGTTTTAAGTGCAGCTTGGGATGACGGGAAGACCTGCGCAGTACGCTTTTATTTTATTGCAATTTACTTTCTTGCAATTTACTTTCTTGCAATTTATTTAATCGCATTGCACTTACTTTTCTTGCATGATAAACAACTGTTGCATGAAAATCCACACCTCTAGGGTAGCCCCTAAAACTGAAACCAAAACTAAATTAAAAATCATTACAAGATAAAATTCACTGCCACAACATTTCAAAATATAAAACAACTCAAAATTTAATCACAAACATAACACAAAACTACAATTACGACTAAATTAAAACGTCTTGTTGGATGATCGGGAATACCTCGGATGATGTAACCTACGTGTTGCTAACGGGACTTCCCACGGTCTAAATGAAAGTGTGGAACTCATTCGGTTGAGTTTAGTAAATTCATCTGGACTAAGTGAATCCGATAAAAATAACGATGCCGGAAGGATGGAACCGTGGGATCTTAACTGGTGTCGTTATAATCAACTTTAAGATTTGTTTTAATTTAAACACAAAAACACTTGGAAATTAAGATTTTCTCTAAACCAAAACACTTTTCTCATCTCCTGATTTATGACTTCTAAAACTAAACCTCTGCAACAACAAGGAGCTCGGAGCACAGTGGGCAGCACGACCATCGTCATCAGCAAAACTGAATCTATTTCAGCAAAACTTTCCTAGAATTAAATAACCAATCTATAGGATTTCGAGGTAGTTTTCCTAGTGCAACATAAATCCTCAACTTTTCGTTAGGCATTTGCATGATCATGTCATGTAAATTAAGCCCTAACCGGACTTAGGATTCCGAGGTAGCCGTCCGATACGACATAAACCCTCACATCTTCAAGGCTATTTGTGTGATTTTATCACACAAATATAAGTCCTAATTAATTAAAATTGGCAGGATCAAAACATTAAATAAACATTAGGACTTTCCTAAATCGGAGCCAAACAATAGGATAGTTGGGAAATTACCGAAGTTCGCTTCGAATCCGTAATTTCTCCTACTTTTTTCCTTTGAATTCCTAAAACAAAATCTTCCAAATTTGATCCATTCCCTATTGAAATTCCAAAATTCAATCCTTTGAAAACTTAAACTTTGAAATTCTTGAGAGCAGAATTATTGATTATTATCGAGAGTTTTCTTAAGTGATTCCCGTCACTTAAGATGTAATTAACTATAGGGGCTTGCCCTTATAGGGAATTTTAAGAACCCAGGTAATATAAACCCTACTTAATTCATTTATATTAAGCGAGGGAACTTGTCGGCTTATAAAATTGGTTCGCGAGACCAAACGGATGTCACAAACCTTTCTAGTTTATTTAATCAAGCCCCATTACCAAGCGGTGTGTCTATTCTTCGGGGTAGATACACGGTTTGTGGTGCGGTGCTCGTTTATGTAAACTATTCGGGATGTGAGATCAGTTTGATTTCATATCTTAAAATCTTCAAATTTAAAAATTATTTTCAAAATCAAATACTACTTTTCAAATTAATTATTTAAACTAAATTAAAAATTCGCCGCACAATTTCTGTTAGGCGACCCCCTTTTTAAAATACAACACAACCTAAAAATGTGCCGACAAACCACTATTATTTCCATTTGACCCTTCTAGAATATAAATTTGATAGAACAGACGATGATTGAACACTCTTACATCTTCTTCTTCTATCCACTTGTTCTTCAAGAACATCGCCTTATCCGCTTCTTCCACGTGATTTGTATGACTAAATTGCATCTTAAGTTGCCATCCCATATGCTTCAATTGTGCATTAGTTTCAATAATCTTTGCTTCGATTGAAGTCACTCGGGCTTCAATCTTTGCAATCTTTTCTGCAATTCCTTGAATACTAACGACGAGAAATCCATTGAATAACTCTTTAGCACTGTCACTAATAAACTTACTCTTGTCAAAATCCTCTTTCTTCTTGCACTCAAACAAGTCTTCTTAAGACTCAGGAATGAAAATAAGACTGAGGGCAAGTATTTCTCTTAATCCAGGGCCTTTTTATAGACTTTAAAAGTGCATAAACCGCTCTTACACATTTTAAAACTCCAAAATAACTTATAAAACAACTTCCCCATGAACTAGGCTTCCAAAACCTCATTTATCACATGTTTGTAACTCCGGTGCCTAAGCGCCAACTAGGCGGCGCTTAGCCGCCAGTGCTCAATTTAGCACAGGTCTGCTAAATGTCCAAAATTTCATTCCAACTCCTCTAAGTCATAAAATAAGGTTAAATAAACACTACTATAACATAAAAAACTCCAAAATACTACTACCAAAACAAAGCAAACATAAAGCAAAGCACACCGATAACTATGGGTTGCCTCCCACAAAGCGCTTGGTTTAACGTCTTCACCCTGACATACCCAGAACTCATTCTGAGTGACCCAACATCAGATTCTCGGCATATTTAAGTTAATCGATTGAAAAATAAGGTTTATTTCTATGATCATTAACTTTAAATATTTTCCAGTCCTAGGATCTTGAATATCCACAGCTCCATAGGAATAAACTTTTATCACAATAAATGGAACCATCCACCTGGACTTAAGTTTTCCTGAAAAAAATTCTTAATCTAGCATTGTACAGCAAAGCATTCTGTCCTAGCACAAGATTTTTAGTAAGGATCTTTTGATCATGCCATAACTTCATCTTTTCCTTATAAATCTTAGCATTTTCATAAGATTCATTCCTTATATCTTTAAGCTCATTTAATTGCAATAATCTCTTCTCAGTAGCATCTTTCAAATTATAATTGAACTCTTTAATAGCCCAATATGCTTTATGCTGAAGTTCAACAGGTAAATGACAAGTTTTTTCAAAAATCAGCCTATATGGGGACATTCCTAATGGGGTTCTCTAGGCAGTCTTATAGGCCCACAAAGCATAATCCAGTTTGATTGATCAATCGTTTCTATTTGGATTAACAGTCTTTTCCAATATTTTTTTATTTTCACGATTTGATAATTTAACCAAACCACTTATCTGCGAATGATAAGCAGTAGCAATGTGATGATTTATACGATATTTCTTTGCTAACTTCTCAATAATCGCATTTTTAAAATGACTTCCCCCATCAGTTATGATTATTCTTGGCATTTCAAATCTGCAAAATATATTATTTCTTAAAAACATTGCAACACTTTGAGCATCACATTGAGGTAAAGCAATAGCTTTAATCCATTTGGAAACATAGTCTACTACTATTAAAATATAAACATTTTCGAAAGATGGTGTAAATGGACCCATAAAATCTAATTCTCAAACATCAAATATTTTAACTTCCAACATATAATTGAGGGCCATCTCATTTCTTCTAGAAATATTGCCTACAAGCTGCCATCTATCGCAATTTTTAATATAAGCATTCACATCCTTAAAAATTATAGGCCACTAAAATCTAGATTGTAAGATTTTATATGCAGTTCTATCAACTCAAAAATGTCCCCCATAATCAGAATCATGACATTTTTGAATAATTTCATAAGTCTCTTCCAAAGGTATACATCTTTGAATTATAAGATCCTTTTCTTGCTTATATAAAATAGGTAATCCCAAAAATAAGTCTTAGCATCAGACAAAAATTTCTTCTGTTCCTAGTATGTCAAACCATAGGGTATAATGTTATTGACAATAAAGTTTACTATGTCGGCATACTACGAAACACGTCACTCATTAACAGTGAATAATTTTTCTTCAGGAAAATGTTCATTAATTTCTTTAGCATCACAGAGAGATTTTTCATTTTCAAGCCTAGACAAATGATCAGCAATTTGACTATCAGAACCCTTCCTATCTAATATCTCAAAATCAAATTCTTGCAAAAGAAGAATCCATCTAATCAATCTCGGCTTTACATCCTTCTTCTTCATTAAATATTTGATAGCAGAATGATCAGTATGCACCACACATTTAGTTCCAATTAAATATGATCGAAATTTATCAAAGGCAAATACTATAGCTAATAACTCTTTCTCAGTAGTGGTATAATTAATTTGAGCATCATTAAGAGTTTTACTAGCATAATAAATAACTTTAAAAATTTTATCATATTTCTGACCCAAAACAGCACCAATAGCATAATCACTAGCATCACACATAGTTCAAAAGGTTTTCCCAATTTGGTGAAATTATAACAGGTGCAGTCATTAATTTTTCTTTTAATGTTTCAAAAGTGTTTAGGCAATCATCATTAAAATCAAAAATTGCATCATTTTCTAGTAAATGACAAAAAGGTTTTGTAATCTTTAAAAAGTATTTGATGTAACACCTGTAGAATCCACCATGTCCTAGACAACTTCTAATTCCCCTTACATTGGTCAGGCAAGGTAAATTAGAGATAACTTGAATTTTTGCAGGATCTACCTCGAAATCTTTTTCTGAAATCTGATGTCCCAATACAATTCCTACTGCTACCATAAATTGTCATTTTTCCTAGTTAAGGACTAAATTAGTTTCTTCACAGCGTTTTAGAACTTTAGACAAATGTTCTAAACATGATTCAAATGAAATTCCAAACACTGAAAAGTCATCCATAAAAACTTTAATCCCTTTCAATTAAATCATAGAAAATAGCCATCATACATCTCTGAAATGTAGTAGGGGCATTACATAAACCAAAAGGCATTCTTCTAAAAGCAAATGTACCATAAGGACTGGTAAATGTAGTTTTCTCTTGATCCTCAGGAGCAATTTGAATTTGGTGGTAACCAGTATATCCATCCAGAAAACAAAAGTATTTATGCTCAGCCAGTCTATCCAGAATCTGATCCAGAAATGGGAGTGGAAAATGATCTTTCCTTGTGGCAAGATTTAATTTTCTATAATCAATGCATATTTGCCACCCTATAACTTGTCTTATTGGAATCATTTCATTTATTTCATTAACAGTCACAGTTACTCCTCCTTTCTTAGGAACACAGTGAATAAGACTAACTCATGCACTATCTGAAATATGGTAGATAATTTCAGCATCCAACTACTTCAAAATTTCTTTTTTAACAACATCTTTCATGATAGGATTTAATCTCGTTTGGGAATCAGCCTGAGGTTTACAATTCTATTCCATAAGAATTCTGTTCATAAAAATTGAAGGACTAGTTCCTTTAATATCAGCAATTGTCCATCCAAAGGCTTTCTTATACTTCTTCAAAATTTCAAGCAAACTATCTTCTTCTTTATCAGTCAATTGAGATGAAATTATAATAGGCAAGGTTGAGGATTCACCCAGAAAACATACTTAAAATGATCAGGAAGCATTTTTAACTCAATTTCATAAGTTTTTTTCAATTGATGGACCATAAGATTCATCTTTTTCAGTCATATCCAACAATTCAAAATTTTCATGAACATAATTTAATTCTTCTCATGAAAAAATTCAGAATGATGTAACTCATTTTCTTGCTTATGTTCCAATTCTTCTCTTTCAGGTTTTCCTTCATAAGTTGACTTGAAATGACATTCACTCAAATATCTGATAACATCCATCCTATAACATTCATCATATTTACCTATTGTAGGATATTTCATCGATTTCAAAATATTGAATGTAATAGTTTGATCATTAACCGTCATCGTTAATTCCCCTTTTTTCACATCTATCATTGCTCTTCCTGTGGCTAGGAAAGGTCTTCTCAAAATGATGGGTATCTCTTTATCTTCCTTCATATCAAGCACAATGAAATCAATAGAAAGATAAATTGATCCACCTTAACCAACAACATCTTCTATAACTCCTTTTGGATATGTGATTAAACGATCTACTAATTATAGAGTTACAGTAGTTGGGGTTATTTCTCCTAATCCCAATCTTTTGAATATTGATAGAGGCATAAGGTTAATGCTTACACCCAAATCACATAAAGCTTTTCCATAGAATTTGTCTCCGATTGTCCATGGAATTGTGAAACTACCAGGATCTGTAAGCTTTTCAGGAAGCTTCTTCTAAATTACTGCACTGCACTCCTCCCTAAGTGCTACTGTCTCATTATCTTCAAACTTCCTCTTTTTGATGAGAATATCCTTCATAAATTTCATATAGCTTGGCATTTGTTCTAAGGCTTTAGCAAATGGAATATTAATGGTAAGCCTCTTAAATATCTCCTAGAATTTTGAAAATTGCTTATCCAACTTTTGTTGACGAAGTCTCTGAGGAATGGAGGTGGTGGCTTTTCTAAATCAACCTTAGGTGGAGAAATTGGTCTTTCCAAACCTTTCGGAGCGTCCTCTTTTGGTTCTTCAATCTTTTCTTTCTCTACTTCAGTTTCTTTCTGAACTCTACCTTCCAACTCTCTTCCACTTCTCAGTTGAATTGCTTTTACATGCTCTTTATTCTTATCTCTTGGATTTACTTCAGTATTACTTAGAAGCATTCCTTGGGATTTATTACTTAATGAATTTGCAATTTGCCTCAACTGATTTTCAATATTTTTTATGGTTGCTCCTTGAATTTGCAATTGATTTCCCATATGTGACATCACTTCTTCAATAGACAAGTTCTTCTCCTTTAATTGTAAAACATTGTTAAAACATAGAGGATTTGTTAGTCTATAATTATTATTTCCTTGGTTGTTCCAGTTCCCCGATGGGTTTACTTGGTGATTCCCCCATTGTTGATTAATACCACCCTGATTATTGGTATTCTAGTTAAAGTTTGGATGATTCTTCCAACCTGGGTTATTAGGCTTGCCTATAGCATTCAAAGTTTCTGGTGAAGAATAAAAATCAACCATTTGGCCTAATAAATTTTCTTCAATAATGGAATTTTGCAGAGAAAAATTCATCTCAAATTGGTCTATCTTCCTTGAAATTGCAGCAAATTGATTTGCTAACATTGCAAAAACATCATTTTCATGAACACTGGATACCTTTTTAGGAGTTAACCTTTCAGAAAGCCATTGAAAATTAATAGTAACTATTTCTTCAATTAAAGCATAAGCATCAGAAACTGTTTAGACATTAATGATCGACCAGCAGCAGCATCGATAATTGATCTAAGAGATCCAACTAATCCATTGTAAAAGTTTTGAATAATTAACCAATCTGGTTTCGAATGATGTGGACATTTCATGAGGAGATCTTTAAATCTTTCACATGCTTCATTTATTGATTCACCTTCAAACTGAAAAAAATATGTAATATCATTTCTCAACTTCACAGTCTTTGATGGTGGAAAATATTTAGAAAGGAATTTTTATGCTAAATCACCCCAAGTTTTGATAGATCCAGGTTCTAACAAATTTAACCATATCTTAGCTTTATCCCTTAATGAGAAAGGAAAAATTCTGAGTCTAAAAGCATCATCTGAAATACCATCATATTTAAAAGTAGCACGTAACTCTAGAAAATTAGCGAGATACAAATTAAGATCTTCAGTTGTTGCTCCCCTAAACTGATTATTAGACACCATTTGGATAATTGCAGGCTTAAGCTCAAAGGAATTAGTAGCTACAGCAGGGTGTTGAATACTACCATGAAGTTCATCCACTGTAGGGTTTAGCATAATCTCTTAAAGGTCTGAATTCTTGATGGATGCCAACATTTTGATTTTAATGATTTGGCATTTCCTGAATATTTTTATCTTTTTCAGAATTTTTAATTTTTTTGATTTTTTTAATAATTCTTTCTAATTCAAAATCGTAAGGCACAAATCCCTCAGAATCTGAACTACGCATACAACAATAAAATAAAACAAAACACAACACACTAACAAAAATTGAGAAAAGTAAAAATTTTAATTTTTCTTAATTTTCTTCAAAAATGCAGTTTTAATTAATTTCCCCGACAATGGTGCCAAAAACTTGGCTCCCACCGGATATTTATGCTTACGATTTAGATAGGAAATTTTATGATTTATAATATGGGATACTACGCAAGTATACGTATCATTTATCAAGTAATATAGGACTTTCTGATTAAGCCCCGAGATATCGACCCACAGGGAAATGTAAAAACATTTTAAAGAAATAATAAAATTATATTTTTACTTTTTAAATGACTTTTGAAAGTATGTTTTGATTTGTAAAGTTTGAAAGTTGTTTTTGGTATTTTTAATAAAACGTTGAGCAGGAAATGAAAATTATCAAAACTAAATTATGATATAAAACATTAGGAAATAGAATATCTTTTTCTTTCTCTTATAAAGCAGTAATAATTATGAAAGTATTGTTGTGGAAGTATTTAAATGTGTTGTGACAAATAGGAGCAAATTTATTTTTACCCTTACTTGGTTCTATAAAGAACATTGGTTAATTTGAAATTTTAAAATTTTGAAAATGATTAGGCAGGAAAGATACCAGCTCTCACTCTAGAGTTCCCTCGATTCCCTCCACCTGGGGGCTAACTTCTCATAACAAAATTTAAAATATCAAACCAAATTAGGGAAATTTAGCCTATCACTCTAAAATTCTCTAATTTTACTCCCCATTAAAAACATATCTCCTAATACATTTGCATTCAATTATATGGACTATAATTCTCACCCATATAATTGCATGTGATTTTTACCAAATATTGTTTGAGACAATACCGCATTGGATCTTACATAATCTCACAACAAATTTTAACATCTTAACTGGCCAAATTAAGAAGTAAAATAAGTTCATGGAATTAAATCTTCACAACTTATTCCAACTTTAAACACTTATACATTCCACAACAATCCTACATAATTAAGAAAGAAAAAGATAAAGAAAACTACTCATATTTCATTGAGAAAACACAAGCACACATTGATTTGAAAATAGAAATCATAAAGAAAACACAACAAGCTTTAATTAAAAACTAAATATAAAAATAGAAGTAAACACTTATCTGAAAATCCTCTCCATAAGACTCCAGAAGTTCCTTTGAAACTTGACTTTCCACAGGACAATACTACAGAGGTTGGCCCCCAACTCTGTTGACATGGAAATTGACTTCAGACTTCAATAAAAAGTAGATAAATGGATAAAATAAAACTAGTGGAAAGAAGGTTTCACACCAACCCTTTTCTCCTTTCTACTCTCTACTAAGTATAAAAGACTTTAAAAACTATAAACTATAAAAGACTAAAAGTAAAACTAGAAAAGAACTCTTGAAATTAGAAGAAGACACTTAAACTAAAAGTTGACACACTAAAAGAACACTAAAAAGGACACACTTAAACTAATTTCAAGTCTTCATGATATAATTTTCCGAAAGGTGCCTTGGTGTCTCTTCAAATCATGTCCAGATTCAACGTATCCATCAAAAGATGCATCCCTTCATTCAAATTTTCCTCCCATGGGAAGTTAAGGAAGTCACCACCAAAATTTTCTTCAAACACCCCTTGAAATTGGAGCCAAAAATGAAGAAAATTCAATTTTTAACTGTAGTGCCTAAGCACCGACCAGGCGGCGCTTGGAAGCCAAAGTTCAATTTTTCATTTTTTTTCCTTTTTTTGCTCCAAATTTGATCCTTTTTTGCTCCTTTCATCATAATCATTCATTTTCATCATACCTGCAAGAAAAACACAAAATACCTTCCATTAAAGTCAATATCATCAAAAATAGGTATAAAAATATGCATAAAAATACTATATCTTTTAGGTGTATCACCGGCCACCCTAAGTGTACTATGGACATGCCAATGGGGATGGAACACCACTTAACCTCGCCCTTATACCATGGTTAAACTTCATTATACCTCATCATGACAAAAATTATAAAATTAGGAAAATGAAAGGATTACATGGCATCCTCTCATCAAAACTTAATTGACATGGAAAATGGATGATGACTAGCTTTTATTGAGTCACCATGCACCTCTCTCTTATCCAATAGAAAGAAAACATGACTTGAGTTAGCCATTTACCATGGTTAGACCAAATGATGAAAATGGATGAATGTGAAGCCTATGTGTCATCCCCTCCTCACCAACATTGAATGACTAATGGAGACTCATGTGGGGAAGGTTAATCCACAACATTTAAAATAATCTATACACCTCTCTAGCCAACCAATAGAAGCAAGCCAAGCCATGAGTTAAAACTTCACTACACTTGGAAATCCACATGGGTTAAGCTTGGGAAACCCAAATTTCCTTATCCACAGACAAAATTCTATCCTAAAACCATCATGAATTTAAAAACTCCCCTAAATCAACCCTAGCCAAACCAAGCTCTTCCATATTTATAAATAAGCCCAAACCTGAGAGCACCCAATAGGGATACCAAGATAGGAAGTAGCAAACCACTGCTCAAATCCTTAGACCCTCAACACCAAAATTGTCCCCTAGGACATAAGCAATTGATTCCCCATGCATCCAAGCTCTTAAACCCACTCAAATCCATCAAATTAAGCTAACCTGAAAACCCCAAAATAGGACAAATTTTAGGTTTGAAATGAAGTTATCCAAAACTTCAAATTAACCATCCCTGAAGATTCCTAAGACCTTATGAAGACAAGCCCAATAAAAATTAGCCACCCTCATAGCCTCTAAGCCATTGATTGATCAAGCCCATTCAAACCGCGATACCTCGAGGACAAAGTCATATACAGACCCAATTTCAGCTCAAATTGACGTTGGAAAAAGCTTCCTGAGGTTGAAACAAAGCTTTCAAGCCATCCAATTTGAGTTTATACTCACTGAGGCCAAGGTATGGTCTTCACACCCAACCCTAGCTCGGGCTTGATCTAGAGTAGGTTTAGCCAATTCAAAACCTGTACAAATCAGTATGAATATGTTCGTCTCCTCCAGATGAAGCTCTATAAACAAAAATCACTCGATTCCATCAAGAATCGAGCGAGATCTTGTGTCTATAATGTGGACAGTGTTTGGGTTTAGAACAGATGAAGTGAATGAACAGATGTCGTCCACAGAAATGGACGGCTGTGATTCATTCTAGCTTGATCTGCTATTCAGATACCCACAACGAATCAGCTGCGTTTTGACCCTTCCGAGGACACGCAGCGGTTTAAGATTTCTTTGGATTTAATAAAATCTAGATAAACCTTAAAAACATCAAAATTACATATCTTTGCATACAAAAATTACAAAAAGATAACAAAAATACCTCTGAACTCAGGGTAGTAAGGAGAACAATGTGTAATTGAAATTTTAAATTTTTTATTTATATTTAATTTTTAATTAATTAAATACTCTCTGAAGTATTTTAATTATTAAAAAATAATTATAAGCCAGAAAAATAATAAAATTTGAGGGACCAATATTTAGATCCTTAGGAACAATCTCTGGTTTTCCAAGGCTAGAAAAAATCTCTAGGACAACATCTCCTAATTTTCATGAGAATAGACAATTATTTTTAACAATAATTCTAAAAATCAGAAAATAGGAAAATTAAATTGGAAATTGGTTAGAAATCTAGGGGAATAAATCTAAACCCTAAAATGACAGACTCTAACTTTTGGAAATTTTAAAATGACATTTTCTTATTAGGGTTGAAATTTTAAAATATAAAAACCCTAGATTACTTTTTTTAAAAAAAATTTGAAACTCTATCTAATTCATGCCACCATGAGTTAAGAATTGAGTTCAAACACTCAAGAGACTCAAATCAAAAGTTGATTAGGATTAATCCAACATTAACCCTAATTAACTTAATGAAATCTTAATTAAATTAGGATTAAAGATAAAATTAAAATCTAATTAGGTTTAACCACACATTGGACCTAGTTAATTTTCTTTTAGCCTTCATTACATTAGGCTTAATATAAAATCAAACTTTAATTAAGCTTAAGAGATCACTAGGCTTAATTAAACCCATTAAAACGTAAATAATTTAGGTTTAATACAAAATCAAACTTTAATTAAGCTTAAGACATCATTAGGCTTAATTAAACCCACTAAACCTTAACTGAATTAGGTTTAACACAAAATCAAACTTTAATTAAGCTTAAGATATCACTAGGCTTAATTAAACCCATAAACCTTAACTAAATTAGGTTTAATACAAAATCAAACTTTAATTAAGCTTAAGACATCACTAGGCTTAATTAAACCCATTAAACCTTAACTAAATTAGGTTTAATACAAAATCAAACTTTAATTAAGCTTAAGACATCATAGGCTTAATTAAACCTATTAAAACTTAACTAAATTAGATTTAATACAAAATTAAACTCTAATTAAGCTTAAGATATCACTAAGATTAATTAAACCTCTTAAATCTTAATTAAATCAGATTTAATACAAAATCAAACTCTAATTAGTTCTAATACATTAGGCCTAATTAAACTATTAAGTCTTAACTAAATTAGACTTAATTAACCTTTAAACCAATTAAACTTTACCCTAATTAAGTCTAATTAATCAATTAAAACTTACCCAAATTAGGTTTAATTAACCTTTAAACCAATTAGACTTGACCCTAATTAAGTCTAATTAATCAATTAAACCTTACCTAAATTAAGTTTAATTAATCCTAAACCAATCAGATTAACCTTAATTAAGTCTGATTAAACTATTAAAACTTAACCAACTTTGGTTTATTCAACCTTAAATCATAATTAAGTCTAACACATTAGACTTAATTAAACTATTAAACCTTAACCAACTAAGATTTAATCAATTCTAAACCATGATTAAGTCTACCACATTAGACTTAATTAAATTATTAAACCTTAACCAACTAAGGTTTAATCAATCCTAAACCATAATTAAGTCTATCACATTAAACTTAATTAAATTATTAAACCTTAACCAACTAAGGTTTATACTTTAATTGAGTCTAATTTATTAGACTTAATTAACATTTAAGCCTTGCTTAAATTAGGTTTAAATAACTTCAAATTCTAGTTAAGCATAACTTTAACTAGACTTAGTTAAACTTAAGCTTTACTTAAATATAACTTGAAGGGTCATTAATTCTAATTAAATCTTATCTAAATAGACTTAATTAACCTTTGAGTATTGCTTAAATAAAACATAAACCTTAATTAAGTCTATGTTAACTAGACTTAACTCAAACCTTAGGTTCAACCCACATTGAACCTAATTCAACATATCTAAATTAGGTTTAACTTAAATTGAACCCAAGTTAATTCAAACCTTAGGTTCAACCCACATGAACCTAACTCAATGTATCTAACTTAAGTTCAACCTAAACTAAACCCAAGTTAACTTAGACTTTAGGTTCAACCCATATTGAACCTAATTCAATATATCTGACTTAAGTCCAAATAGACATGAACTCAAGTTAACTCAACTTTAGATTCAATCTATATTGAATCTAATTTATCACGTTTAAGTTCAAACAAACATGAACTTAAGACTAACTCAACATTTCATCAACCCAAATTAAACAATAAATTCAACCCACGTTAAACTGAAATCAAATTTTGACTCAAAATCAATTAAAGTTCAAATTACTTTAAAGAATAAATCAAAGCTGTTGGATTCAAGCGACATTGAATCTAATTATCAGAAGATTTTATCTAAGTCTAATCCATATTAGACTTAACACTTCTTCTAGATTCAAATGACATTGAATCTCGAATTCTAAAATCTAACTTATGTTAGATTTTATCTTAGTCTAACGTAATTAGACTTAACATTAGATTCAAAAGATATCGAATCTAAGATTCTAAAGTCTAACTTATGTTAGATTCTACCTAAGTCTAATTTAGACTGAATCAAAATTATTAGATTCAAATGACATTGAATCTAGTTTCCAAACATCATAATGATATTAGATCAAAATCTTTAAATTCAAATAAAATTGAAACTTAATTTCTAGATCTAATCAGATCTTAAACATGATTTCTCAAATCCAATTAAATTTTTAGGTTCAATCGACAATGAATCTAAATTCCTAAAAATCAAATGACATCAAATCTAAATTTTTAAAACTTGAATCTTTAGGTTCAAAAGACATCGAATCTAAGATTTTGACATGAAATGACATAAAAATCTTAAAAAATCAAAAATAACCTAAAATTTTCCAAGTTAAAATTGGAAAAAGACATTAAAACTTAAATGAAACTCTAATGAACAAACATCACTGAATGCAACTTGAACTCCATTATTCTTAATCTACGAAGATTTCTCGGACAATACAATCCTGGTTGCTGACATAAATCTTCCAGTCTTGGTTTAAACACCATTTGGAATAAGTAGATTAAGGCTCTTAATAACCCTGGGACGATAGAGCCAGTGACATCTTGACCGGGTTATCCAAAAATATAACCGAATAAAATAAAAAAAAATTAAGAAATAAAATTAACATTTTATGACATTATTTTCTTTTGTAGGATGAAGATTAAGTCTTGTTTTATATTTTCTTTGCATATTAAAGGGTGTGCTAACTCGGTTTTGCAGGATGATTAAAATGCAATGGCAACATTAATTTCATTATAAATTTCCTTTGCATGTTATAGGGTGTGTGGTGACCTCACTTTTGTGAGGGTCATTCACCAGATATATTAAGAAAGGAAGTCTATCCATGTTGACCTCTTAAAATTTAACAAGGAATAACAAACCCTAAAGATCTAGGGTAAAACCCAAGCATAGTCTTTTGACTTAGATTTTATTGACATATTAAATTAATCAAATCAGTAATGACAAACTCTGAAATAATTAATTTTCTTATCCCATTTAAAGAAATCTGATCAAACAGTAAATCTTTTACTTAAATGATCAAAATTTAGTCAAAAAAGGTCTTTCTTAACTTAGTATTTACCACATTGACCATTAAGACATCGCAGGTATTAAATTAATCAAATATAGCTTATTTGATCAATTGACAATACCAAATTGACCCAACATTACCAACCCTAATCAAACATAGGTATGGTTACCAAAATCAATAACCCTGTAATTAAGTTAACCATGATAAGGTTAAATAAATCATATGGGTCAACCTTGGACCTAAATTGATCAATCATGATCAACTTAGATCAATAATGATCAACCTTTGACATAAACAAGACAAAAATGGTCAACCTATGACCTAAACACCACTACATTGATCTCACAGCCTAAAATGACAAATTAGGTCAAAATGATCAAGCCATGACCCAAGAATACTGCATTGACTTCATTAGTCAATTTTTGATTTAATAATTAAATTTTAGTCAAAATAATCCATACATAATATATAGACAAATACATTAACCCCATTGATCAATTCTTGACCTAAATGGGCTAAATTTTGTTAAGAATGGCTAGCCCATGTCCCCTTGACCACAAACTTGACTTCAAAATACAAACAGTGGCATGATCAACTTGACAATGATCAAAATGACCAAAAATTAATCCAAAAAATCATTTCATTGATCATTGGATTGACCTAAACCCAAAAATTGGCCAACCCTAGTCGATATTTATCAAATTTGGTCAAAATACCCTATTTTGAACCAAAAATGATAAAATTAATTAAATAATTAATTCCAAAATCATTTTTGATTAATTGGCTAAAAATATAATTTCTAATATTTTTATTAATGACATAATTAATTAAAAATTTGTAATATAATTAAAGGTCATAAGACCATTCTAAATTTTGAACTAAAATAATACAAATTAATCAAATAAATAATTTTAAAATTATTTTGATTAATTTTTTGGCTAATAATATATTTTTTAATATCTTTAATTAATTACAATATTAATTAAAAATGGAAATATAACTAAAAAGGCCATAAAAATAGAATTTAAACATATGACATAATAAATGGTTTTTTAAAAAAATTCTAAACTCCTCTATGACATCATGGATGATCTCATATAGGTTAGACACAACCCATATGACCCATCAAAAATAAATTGACCCATTAATGATTCATAATATAATATTTTAACCATGATTAAAAGACATCATTATAAGAAAAATGAAGTGGCAAAACCACGTCACTTCAAAGCTTGACTCACCCTTCCTTTCTAGATGATGTGGCTAACTGTCCATATGGCAGCCTACCACACCTCATGAAAATCTTTTGGAAAAGGAGAAAAGCTTGAATTAAATTTTTACCATGGTTAAATACCTTGATGATCCCTTTGTGCATGAGATGCGTAAGTGGGTTAAGGTGGCTCTTTCTCCTTAAAGCCATTAAAAAAAATTGTTAAAACATGTAGGGAAGGATATATCATGATGAATGAACATGCCATATGCACCTCTAAATAGAACAAATGGGAGGAATTCAAATATTCAATTCAAATTTAACCATGAATAAAATCTACATGGTTTAACCTTTTAAAATTACCAAATTCTATTCAATTGACAGCTAGAACTCTATCCAAATCATTTATGAGTAAGTTAAGAACTTCCTTAGATGAACCCAAGCCAGCCAAGGTTCATCCAAAGCATGCCATGGCTATAAATAGAGCCAAACATGAACACATGAGAAAGAGAGGAAAGAATTAGGAAATCCTTCCATACTACCCAAATCCAAAAAGTTTGAATGCCAAAATCCTTCCTTAGGACCTAAGCAATGGAGCCCCATTGAAATTAGCCCCTCTTGCCCACTCATCCCTCCCAATTGAGCCAACCCAAGAAGTCTAAAACAATAACAAAATGGAAGTGTGGAACCAAACTCCTTAAACCTCCAAATTAAACATCCTAAATCCATCTAGGGACTGTGTGAGGATAAGCCCAATCAAAAATTTCCATCCTCATATCCTCTATACCACTATTTGAACTTCTTCCCCTAAACCGAGCCCCTTTTGGTAGAAATCATATAGCCACCCAATTTGATATCAAATTGAGTTGACAGATAGTCTTCGTAGGACCACATGAAGCTTCCAAACTAATCAATTTAAAGCCAAACTTACCGTGACCAAGGTATGGATTTTCTCTTTTAATGGCATTCGGGTTTGAGACATAGTGAAGCAAACCTTTTCAAAACCCTAACAAAGCCGTAAGGATGTCTTCTTCTCCCTCAGATTAAGCTATAGGAATAAGAATTACTCAAATCCATCAAGGATTGAGTGAGATTTTGTGCCTAGAACACAGACGGAGTTCGAGTTGATATAGGAGGAAGAAGATGATCAAGAGCCATCTAATCTTCTATTTAAAAGACGGACGGCTCTGATTAAAACATATATGCTCCGTTGTTCAGCTCCCCGCAGCGGATCGAGCTTGTTTTAGATCCATACGAGGACACACGGCGTTGTTTTAAAATTCTTATTTAGTTTAAGGATTAATATTGATTATCCTTAATTTAATAAAAAACTCATATAAAAAATAAAATAAAAATACCTCTCGATTCAGGACAATGAGCACTATAATGTGGAATGAGAGTTTTTAATTTTGAATTTATATTTAATTTTTAATTAATGAAATACTCTCCAGAGTATTTTAATTATTAAAAATTATTTATAAGTTAGAAAAATATTAAAATTTGAGGGAATAATTCCTAGCACCTTAGGAACAATCTATGATTTTTCAAAGACAGAAAAAATCTGTAGGATAACATTTCTTAATTTTCATGAGATTTGATAATTATTTTCAATAATAATTCTAATAATCAGAAAATAGAAACATTAAATTGGAAATTGACTAGGAATCTAGGGGAACAAATATAAACCCTAAAATGACATATTCTAACTTTTCAAAAGTTTAAAATGACATTTCTTTTGTTAGCATTAAAAATTCAAAAAATTAAAAACCAAAAAATAACTTTAAAATTTAAATATTCACTTCACTTAACTCATCCACCATGAGTTAGGTCATATTTGAGTTCAAACATCAAATGTACTCAAATGAGAATATAATTAGAATTAATTTAACATTAGCCCCATTAACTTAATAAATCCTTAATTAAATTAGGATTAAAGACACAGTTAAAACCTAATTAGGTTTAACCATATATTAAACCTAATTAATTATCCTTTTGCCTTCATTACATTAGGCTTAGGATAAAATCAAATTCTAATTAAGTCTAAGACATCAAATTAGATTTAATTAATTAATTAAACCTTATTTAAATTAGGTTTAATATAAAAATCAATTTTTAATTAAGTTTAAAAACATATTAAACTTAATTAATTAAACCTTAATATAAAAATTAAACTTTAATTAAGTTTAAAGACATTTTCAATTAACATAAACCCTAATTAGGTCTAACACATTAAACACAATTAAATCATTAAGTCTTAATTAAATTAGACTTAATAAAACCTAAATCCTAATTAGGTCGAGCCCATTATACTTAATTAAACCATTAAGTCTTAATTAAACTATACTTTAACAAACTTTAAAATAGTTGGACTTAACCCTAATTAATTCTAATTAATCAATTAAATCTTACCATAATTAGGTTTAATCAACTTTAAAACAATTAGACTTAACCCTATTTAAGTTTAATTAATTAATTAAACCTTACCCAAATTAGGTTTAATTAACTTTAAAACAATTAAACTTAACCCTAATTAAGTTTAATTAATCAATTAAGCCTTACCCAAATTAGGTTTAATCAACTCTAAAACAATTAAACTTAACCCTAATTAAGTCTAATTAATCAATTAAACTCTACCCACAATAGGTTTAATTAATCTTAAATCAACAAGTTTAACCCTAATTAACTACAAAATCTTATCAAACCAAACTTATAACTTAGTTTTAACCTAACTTGAACCCAAAGTTGACCTAAAACTAAACTTAACTCCAACTTAGACATAGTAAAAGGTTAACTTAGATTCAACCTAAGTTAAGTCTAAATATAAATCTTAAAGACTTAATATAACATTAAGCGACAAACATTTTAAGTTCAAACCAAATTGAATTTAATTAAACTAAAGATAAATCAAACTTAACATAAACTCAATCCATATTCAAACAAGATAAATTGACATAAAGTTTGACCTAAATCGAACTTAACGTAACATAAAAAATTCAATCAATACAACAAAAATCTTAATAAAATTCAACTCGACATAAAATTGAATCTTTAACAAACATAAGAAATTTTCACCACGAATCTCAAAAATAAATAATCAAACCCAAAACAATATTTAAAATCGACATTAAAACATAAATTAGTAATGAAACTTAACTAATTTTGGACATCTGTCAATAACGACTAACTATTGTTTTCTGACACTATTTGCTTTACATAGTTGAAAACAAAACCTCATTTAGATTTTCTTTGCATGTTATAAGATGTGCTAACTCTATTTTGTAGGACGATGACGATGAGATGAAAACATTAAAACATAATAAACAAAACGACATGACATAAAACAAACAAAAACAATTTAATCAAAAAACCTCGCTTAGATTTTCTTTGCATGTTATAGGGTGTGTTAACTGTGTTTTGCAGGACGGCGACAAAGAAATAATAATAATAATAAACATCAAAATTAAATAAAAGTAACCAAACGACATCAAAAATAATTAAACAAAATAACAAGACATGATAAAATAAAATAAAACAAAAATAACATATGAAACAGTGACATAACAAATATCTTCTTGACATTATAAGATACCTCATGACATAAATAATTAACATTATATCTCATGACAAAACGAGATAAACTTTAGGAATAAAAAATTTGTATGTTTATTTCCTAAAAAGTATTCAAAATATGATTTTTTAACCTTAATCAAGAGTTTTCTTTGGCAAAGCTAGAATTGTCTACGATGTAATTAACTATAGAAGCTTGTTTCTATAGGAGAAGTAAAAAAAACTCAGAATAGGTTAGATACCTAAAAATCTTTGGTTATTAGACTTGTGATTTTTCTAATAGGATAAGAACATTCTAGAATTCTCCCTATAAAGATATCGCATTACCTTTCCTTTGGATGTTTATTTTGCTCCTTTTCCTTTTCTTTTACCCTTTTCAAAAAAGGAATAAAGATTAGGGCAATATGAATAGACTGGCGATTCCTTGACATTTAACACAACTCCTAGGAATTAGCGGCGATGAGTTTCCATCGCCAACAAGAGAGTGGTGACTCCGCTGAGGATTTAATTTTTATAGATACTTTCTCTGAGTGGCGACTCCGCTGGGGATTTAATCTTTATAGATTCTTTCTCTTCTTCCTTTGTAAAAATACTCACTTTTTAAAATATCATTTGACAAACAATATCATCTTTTCTAGCTCTTTTAAAGTGCTTTTTTCGATAAAAACAATAATGATTTCAGTTCATAGAGAAGTCTATCATAAAATTTTGACATAAGATTTCTCTGGACTTTGACAAAAAACTGCTATGGATTCTCCTAATTTAGACTTTTCTTAATTTACAAGATCTGAATTCACTGTTTAATGAAGCTGCTTACTTTCCACAAAATAGATTCGAAATATTCGATGATGAAGCTGAATATATTTGGAATAATCCTCCCATGATAATAGAACTTTTTCCATATTTTCCAAATATTTATGAAAACCCTTATGAAGAACCTTTTCTTTTATCTCAACAACTTCCTATGGAACAATATAGCTTTGAGGAAGTTAATAATCAAGGGAAAGGACTTTATGAAGACCAAGAAGATAATATTCCAAGATCAATGTATGAGTTTGGATCCAGCTCCAAAATCATTTCTTTAACTCATACTCGAAGAAAGAACAAGAATCTAAATGAAATTGAAGAGTTTACCCTCGTTGGATATAAAGAAAATACATACCCTTGAGAAGAAACTGAATTCTATCTCATACCTGTTGAATATAATGAGAGTATGTATCAGTCTTCAGAAGAAGAAAATTTTCCTCCTATCCAAACAATACACACCATATTCAAACAAACGGCACGGAAAGATAGATGTTCAATTGCCAAGTTATTAGATAAAATGGGATGTGCGGTTACCACTGCCATGAAAAAGAAAATCCTTGCATATGATAAGTCCATTTATTGTCAAAATACTCCAGTACCAACTAAGACAAACAGCATAAATGAACGAGATAGTTATTTTGACAAACAGCATAAAACACAATAAATTGCTTTTGGAAGTTGAAGAAACATTGAAAAAGATGAAGGCTCTTGTGCACTAGCTACGAGATGGAGACCATTCACAATCAAAACACATAACTCTAAAATAAAAAAGAATGCAAGGAAACTAGAAGTTTCAGATGGTGCTTCTAGTATCATGGATACTTCTATGGATATTTCTCAAGACAATACCCTTGAAAAGAGTTCTAGTAAAATGATTGAGGAAAGATTGGAGAAATTAAGAGATAAAATTAAACAATTAGCTTCATGAAGAAAGGAAAATTCTTCTAACCAGCACAGTCAAGAAGTTATAGAAAAACATGTCGTAGAAACACAATCCAGTCTTTGCTCGGGAAATATCTCCTCAAAATAAAGAAAATGTTACTGAAGAATTACAATTTTTCATTCAACAACGAGATGAACCAATCAATCTTCTTGAACAAAGAATGGAAGAATTGGCAGTGGCCTTACAAAACTCACCAACAACTCCATCACCGGTCATTGAAATTGTTTGACCTGAAACAATACATATCCATGAAGATAAAACTGAAGTTGAAGAAAGCTCACAAAAGAAAAAGAAACCCACTCAAAGTGGGATTCCTGAAAAGAACTTTCATAAAAGAAACCATGGCACAAGAGCAGATTAGATCATTAATTTCAAAGGGTAGACCCTACCCAGAGGAATTTGATTTAGTTCAATATCCTAAAGGTTTTGTTCCACCACTTTTCAATATGTTTGACAGGACAGGAAATCCGAGACAGCATCTTGTACACTTTAGAGCAAGCTGTTACAATGCAGGAGGAAGTGATCCCCTGTTATTCTAACAATTTGTCAACAGTTTAACGAGAGTCACTTTCGACTGGTACACCAAACTTCCTAATGGCTCTGTTAAAACTTTTGCAGAATTAGAAAATATTTTTATTTAACACTTTGCTCGAGCACAACATCGTGTGACTGTTGGAGACCTAGTTGTAGAAAAGCAAGCCGGGAGAAACACTTGTGGATTATATTCTGCAATGAAGAAATCTTAATATGAAATGTGAGCCACAGCTTCAAGAACAATATGTAGTGGAAATACTTCTTAAAAATATCCATGGCCCAATAACATTTATGCTTAAGGTATTTACCATAAAAATGTTTGAAAAATTACTCAGCAAAGCTGATAATCTCCATGAAGAAGCTAAGCAGATGAAAAAGACTAAGAAAACAAAACTAGTCAAGGTACTAGAAAAGAAAACTACCATGATATAAAAAGAGAAACAGGTGATGCAAATACAACTTGAACAGAAGAAGCAATGAAAAAATCAACAACAACAACAGTCTCCATCTCAGTTACAATTTCAACAATCAACCTTACCGCAAACAAATAAAAGAACGATAGTTGATAGAATGAACAAGGAATATCCATTTAAAACATAGGCAGTTGCTTAAATCTTTCGTGCTTTGCTAAAGATACTTGAATTCAAATTACCTGAGGCTAAAAGGCTGGCAGAGGTCGATTTGAAAGACCATTGTCGGCATATTTTTAGGTTGTATTGTATTTTAAAAGGGGGTCGCCTAACAGAAGTTGTCGGCGAATTTAAATTTTAAATTTGATTTAAATATATATATAATTTAGAAAGTAGTATTTGACTTTGAAAATAATTTTAAATTTGAAAGTTTTAAAATATGAGATTAAACCGATCTCACATCCCAAATAGTTTATATAAATGAGCACCGCACCACAAGCCAGTGTATCTATCCCTAAGGATAGACACATCGCTTGAGGGTGGGGCTCAATCAAATAAACTAGAAGTGTTGTGACATCCGTTTGGTCTGCGAACCAATTTTATAAGCCGACAAATTCCCGCTTAATATGAAAGTATTAAACGGGGTTTATATTACTCAGGTTCTTTAAAATTCCCTATAAGGGCAAGCCCCTATAGTTAATTACATCTTAAGTGACGGGAATCACCTAAGAAAACTCTCGATAATAACCAATAATTCCGCTCTCGAGAATTTCAAAGTTTAAGGTTTTCAAAGATTGAATTTTGGAATTTCAATAGGGAATAGATCAAATTTGGAACATTTTGTTTTGTGAATCCAAAGGAAGAAAGGTAGGAGAAATCACTGATTCGAAGTGAACTTCGGTAATTTCCCGACTATCCTATTGTTTGGCTTGAATTTAGGAAAGTCCTAATGTTTATTTAGTATTTTAATCTTGCCAATTTTAATTAATTAGGGCTTATATTTGTATGATAAAATCAAACAAATAGCCTAGAAGATGTGAGGGTTTATTGTCGTATCGGACGACTACCTCGGAATCCTAAGACCGGTTAGGGCTTAATTTGCAATGCAAATGCCTAACAAAGAGGTTGAGGATTTATGTTGCACTAGGCAAACTACCTCGAAATCCTATGGCTTGGTTGTTTAATTCTAAGAAAGTTTTGCTGATGTAGATTCAAGTTTTGCCGACGATGATGGCCGTGCTTGCCCACCATGCTCCAAGCTCCTTGTTGTTGCAGAGGTTTAGTTTTAGAAATTATAAATCGGGAGATGAGAAAAGTGTTTTGGTTTAGAGAAGTCTTAATTTCCAAGTGTTTTGTATTTTGATTAAAACAAATCTTAAAGTTGATTATAACGACACCGGTTAAGATCCCACGGTTCCATCCTTCCGGCATCATTATTTTTATCCGATTCACTTAGTCCGGATGAATTTGCTAAACTCAACTGAATGAGTTCCACACTTTCATTTAGGCAGTGGGAAATCCCGTTAGCAACACGTAGGTTACATCATCCGAGGTATTCCCGATCATCCAACGGGGCGTTTTAATTTAGTTGCGATTGTAGTTTTGTGTTACGTTTGTGATTAAATTTTGAGTTGTTTTATATTTTGAAATGTTGTGGCGGTGAATTTTATCTTGCAATGACTTTTAACTTAGTTTTGGTTTCGGTTTTAGGGACTATCCTAAAGGTGTGGGTTTTCATGCAACGATTGTTTTATCATGCAAGAAAAGTAAAGTGCATCTCGCAATAAAGCAAATTGCAGGGAAGTAAATTGCAAGAAAGTAAATTGCAATAAAATAAAAGCGTACCTGGAGGGTCTTCCCGTCATCCCAAGCTACACTTAAAACACAATTAGAATATTTAAGCAAGTTCCTAGGTAAAGCTAAGGGAAAGGTTATGGTTTTCTACCAAATTCCTAATCCTATAGCTAGTCATCTCCTATGACGTCTAGGTTCTTTGCGTTTTTGTTTGAGGACGATTTTCTTCATCAAAGAACAATTAAGTCCAATTGTTCTTATAAATATCCTATCATATTGAGGAAGTGCTTAAGAAGAATCTTAAACATCTTTTCAATATTTCTAGGATTGTTTTAAGTCCAAATGAATTTAATTATATAAATGAATCAATCGTCCGAGGTTTTCAAGTTTTGTTAACTTGCCTGATGAATTAAGACATTTGAATATCTTATGAGTGAAGTAGCACTTCATTTAATGTTTCATTTAGGAGTTATAATAATCAAAGCTTTCAAGGGTAAATTAGTATTTAAATGATTTGATTTAAGTTAAAGGGTTTAAATTTGGAATAGTGTTCGAGTTACTTTAGATTTATTTTGAATTCTTTATGTCTTAGGTGACGTTATATTTAATTCAATTTAATTTAATTGAGTTTTAATTTAACTTAATTTAATTTAATTTGATTTGATGTTTAATTAATTTGATTTGATTTAATTTAAATTAATTTTTTAATTTAATTTAATTTAATTTAATTGTTTAATTTAATTTAATTTAATTTAATTTAATTATTTAATTTAATTTAATTTAATTTAATTGTTTAATTTAATTTAATTTAATTATTTAATTTAATTTAATTTAATTTAATTTAATTTAATTTAATTTAATTTAATTTAATTTAATTGTTTAATTTAATTTAATTTAATTATTTAATTTAATTTTAATTTATAATTTTAATTGAGATTTTAAGTCTTTTAATATTTTGAATTTGAATTATCATTTTAATTAAGAGTTGAATATTAATGAGATGATTAATTTAGGGATTTTTAAATTAAAGAATAAATCTCTTCCTAATAAATATCCCTTATTTTAATAATTCCAATTTTATTATTCTTCCAAATTTAATCTATTATTTAATTAAAGTTTAATCATTTTAAAATTATTTAATGGGTTTCTACCCTTTAATTATTTAAATTTCAATCATCCAAACCAGATTAAGATCAAATATTTTACTTGTTGATTTTTTATTAAACCTAAAGTTTTAATTAAGGGTTAAAAGTTTAATTACCATTTTACCCCTTAAACTTAATAATTTCATAACTCACTAAATTGAACACAAATGAATTTGAAATTTTTATGTGACTTCACTCATATGTCAATAAAGACATGAGAGGAGAAAATGTGATTTTTCTGTATTTAATTTATTTATATAATTATTTTTGGTGAAAATAGAGATTTTCAAGGAAAATTTGACAACATGACCAAAGGAAAGCTTCTGTCCTTAAGAAAATTAGGGGACATTCCTAATGACCAGAGAAGCACTTGGACCAATTTTGGTGATTTTTTGAATTTTATTATTTTTATTATAATTATTTTGAGTTTTTGAGTGTTAATTAATTTAAAAATAAAATAAATGTTGAAAAATGGATTTTATATTTTTCAAAAATCTCTCTGATATCAAGGAAACCAGAGAAACAAATTTTGCAATTTTCTGATTTTTTTATGATTTATTATAATTATTTTAGTGAAAATGCTAGAAAATACATTTTTTTAATTTTAAAATTACCTTAAAACTTTAAAATTCAATATCTCACTAAATAGACCTAGGAAAAATGTGGGATTTGTTCCTAAGTGATTAAAATTCAAAATGTGACATTTTGGTGAACTTTATTATTTTTGTGATTTTTATTATTTTTTAATTATTAAAAATATTAAAATATTATTAAAAATCAACTTTTTCAGAAAATTGAAATTTTAATTTTCTTAGATTCCCCTGATATCAGAGAGGCTCCAAAACAAATTTTGTGAATTTTTGAAAAGTATTTCAAAAGTTATGAATTTTTAAAGCTTAAAATGGCTAAGTGGCTTAATTAACCCAATTAGTGGGGCTAACCAAGTCCAATTGACCTCAAATTTTTATGGTGAATTCCTCTGATCCTAAAGGTCAGTGGAGAATTGATTTCAAGTTAATTTGATGCTTGGTTAACTCTAATTAATTAAAGACCTATTTTGGGTGTTTAAGCCAATTAGGGTTGTTTTGAGTGAATTAACTCAAGTCCCATTTTTCCTAGAGTTCTCTGGTCATAAGGAACATCACCAAATTTTTCTAGAATTTATTTCATAACATGCTAATTTTTGGAATTAAAATACTCAAAACAGCAACATGCATTTGAAAAATAAATAACTTTTCACAGAGATGGCCTCTGACCTTGGAAAATTCAGGGAATGTTCCCAAGTTCAGAGGCTTCAAAAGTCCTATGGTCTCATGCCATGGTGAATTGTATACATGCATGGAGAATTAAATGTATGCAGAGAGTAAATAAATTATAAAAAATAAAATACTTGATGAAATTAAATGATTTCTTTTCCACATTATTCTCCTCTGTTCACCGAGCAAGAGGGTATTTTTATTTTATTTTTGTGATTTTTCTACACAAAGATATGGATTTTTAAAGTTTCGATATTTAATAAATACATTAAATACCCTATTTATCTACTTATCCACGCGGCGCCGCCGAAACATCGGCGGCCTCCGAAGGGGTACGTGTCGCGCCGTGATTGGGCGCCGCCATCCGAGTCATCCGTCCCGGGCCCCGCGGTTCACGTAACATTCCCCGGTCCGGCGCAATTCGAATCGTCCGCTCGATACACGCGCGATCCAACGGCTCTCCGGTCATCGTCTACGACTGGTGTGCACCCGTGACCGTCAACCTTCTAACCCTAATTTCTCACTCGATTCTCAACGGATTTTCGTGTTCTTATGCTCTATGGATTCGTCTTGAAGAGACGAACACATCCATACGGTAAACATGCATTTAAATTGACTCAAATTAAAATGAGAATCTCTCGGAAGCTCGGGAAGAAGAGGGAGTCCATACCTTTGCTCGAGAAGTGAAGCTTCGATCCGAGAGTTGTTACACCTTCGATTGGATCCTAGTAAGCTCCGGATGAAGTCTCCCGGTCCAGTGATTTGTCTAGGTTGGACTTCGACCACGCTCGATCACAAAGCTTGGAGGCTGGAACAAGCTGGGTGGCTCTAGAGATGGGGCTTTCAGTGGGGAACTTCTCCTCTTGGTCCGAGTGAAGGTGTAGGACCAATCAATTTGGGAATTAGCTCACCGTGAAGAAGTGTCCTGGTTTTGGGCTAAAGTTTGAGCTCAAAATCGGGCTCAGCTAGAGGGAATCGGGTCTGGAATTCAGTGGAGATCGGGTGCTCTATGTGTGGAGAGTGATCCGGAGTGATTTTGGCGAGTTTCCTTAAGGTTTTTTTTTTCAAGCACCTCCTTTGGCCGAGAGGGTGAGGGGTTTAAATAGGCATGGTCGGAGGCTCTCCGGGGGAGTTTAATGGTTGGGATCAGCTTGCTCCGGTGAGGAGAAGAACACTGCAATGGCCATTTGGAGTGAGGCGGCTCAGCAAGGTGGAATTCCAAAATTTGGCTCCTCCCAAGGTTTCGGGCATGGTGTTTTCCGACGACCGGGTGGCCGGCGGCAGTGGTCGGGTCACCCGCAAGCTCGAGTGGGTCGTGGCTGGAGGCTTGTGCAATCAATCGAGGTTTGACATGTGTAAAGGAGTTTGATTTAAATGGAATGGGAGAAAGCTCACTTTGGCTTGGTTTGGGTCAACCCACCATTTTGGGCTTGGTGCACCCTTCCAAGCTCGATTTTGAGCTGAGGGAATCATTTAGGTCAGCTTAGAAGGAGTGGTGAAGTCTCCATCCATGATGAGGTGGCTAAACATGGTTTAGTGTGTGACATGATTAAGGTAAAAAAGGGTTAAAGGAGGTTTAAGAAAGAACCCCCTCTTCTTGCCATAAATGGACTAATGACAAGTCAAAGCCCTCATGGCTTCATGTGGCTTGAGAATGGCTTGTTCATGGCTTCATTTGGCTTGGGAAAAGGTTGATTTGTTTCATGAAAAGGGTTTTAGAAATTTTTGACATTTAGGGGGTAATTTGACATGTGGCTTGATTTGGAATGGTTTAATTGATGATTTTGAAACTTAGGGGTGATTTTGATCAAATGGATGATGAGGGGAAGTGTCATGTGGGCTTTAGGATGATTTGGGCTTTTAAAATTTAATGAAGATGGGCTTTTAAGAAGGTTTAAGGGAAGTGGGCTTTTAAGTTTAAGGATGTGTTCATGGATGGGAATTTTTGTAGAAGTTTGGGCCAAATAGTTGTTGGTTTTGGTTTAGGGATGTTTCATGAATAATTTGAAATAGATTTAAGGTGGTTTAGGTTTGAATTGGGTTGAATTTGGGTTTATTTGGTAAATGGGCCAATGTAGGTCAAATTGGGCTAACTTGGGCCAATGTTGGGCTAGGGTTGAAATTGATGTAAAATAAATGTTGATAAATGTTTATGGGAGTGTTTCAAAGAGGTTTTGGCTTTGGTTGGGTTTTGATTTTGAGGTTTGGGCCTATTTGGGTTAGGTTTGGGTTTAGGTCAAAATTGGGCTTTTTGATTTTGGGTTGAATTTGAGTGGGGTTTGGGTCAAAATCTTGGGCAAATCATGTTAGTGTTTTGTTTATGGGGATGTTAAGGAAGGTTTAGAAAAGATTTGGTGTTAATTGGAGTTGAATTGGGTTAGTTTGGGCTAAGTTTGGGTCATGGGTCCAAATTTGGGCTTTAAGGCCCAAAGTGAAATTGGATCCAAATGTCAATCAAATTGGACTTGGATTTGGTCTAGATTGGTATTGGGGATGTTGAATTAAAGTTTAAAATTGAATTGGACCAAAATTGGGGTCAATTGGGTAGGTTTGGTTTGACATTGGGTTCACTTTGGGTTAAAATGGGTCAAATCGGGGTTTTGACAAAAGTAGGGTAAATTGACAAAATTGGCCCATGGTGTAGTTGGACAAAATGAAATTGGGAATATTTGGGATTTTTTTGGAATTTTCTGGGAATTTTCTGAATTTTTGGATTTTTGGGTCAAGAAGGGTATTTTGGGTATTTGGAGGGTATTGGGAGGTTTTCTTGGAATTTTTGGTATTTTTGGATATAGATGGTCAATTTGAGTGGTGTAGAAATGTTTGGGAATAATTTTGAAGAATTTTAGGTAACTTGGAAATTTTGCAAAAATTTGGGTTTCAAGGGTTTTGGGTAGGTTTAGTAGGTGTAGGGCCCCGGGGGTCAAAAATTGAAAATTTGGGAAATTGAAGATTGGGTGGATTTAGGTGGAAAGAAATTATTTTGGTTGAGCCATGAAGCCATATCAAGCCCATATGAGCCATGAGAGGACTCATTTGAGGCATTCACTATGTTGTTCCTAACCCTCTTAGCCGAGGGCTCGGGGGTTAAGGACCATCCATGTGAATCACCTACATGAGTCGGGAGGTCAAGTTGGGTATGGGTGTAGTTTTAGGAGGTGTGTGGGAGTGTAGTGTGTAGGTGTAGTGTAAGTCGGCCCCTCACCGGACTGAGCCACCCGGGGCGGTCCTAAGGCCAAAGAGTCCTATAGGAACTCATCCTTTAAACTTCCACATTTGATTTCAACCCTCTAGGTGATTAGGGGTCTACAGTCAAGTTTGTGGAGTTTGCAGGGAGTTAAGAAGTGGTTTGAATTTCTAAAAGGCGGGTCCCAATTCTAGTCCTCTAAGATAGTCAAAGGAAAAGCCTAAGGCTAGATCCTAAGCACTAAAAAGAAGAAGGGAAGACCTCATCAAAAATGAGGTCAACAACCATCCTAACTACTATCCATATCATAAAATATTGGGACATAAAATTGAAGATTTCTTCTTCTTCAAAGACTAGTTGGAGAAAAACTTTAAAGAAGGAAATATTATTATCCCAAAAGAATATCTGAAGCAGACTTAAAAAGGTTCAGTAAATATGATCTCAGTAAATACTCACGAAGATCGCTTTCATGACAATCCAGGCAAATTCTATAAAGAAATGCTCATCAATCCTAAGAATGTTCGTAATAATTCTTCTAAGAAGAAGAAAGGAAATAAGAGTCTTGTAAACATAGGGGCTGCTCCTCCTTTTGTATCTTTTACTCCATCTACTTCGTCATATCCTTCTAGGATTGTTGTTTCGGACAAAGGGAGAAAATCCCTTGGACCGTTAACTTTGTATGACTTTTTGTTCATAAATAAAAATGTTTCCCATTCTGCTTATATCTTGACTATTTCTCATGACATTCATGAAAATGAACGAGTCAATTTTTATCCTGTAGATGATATTTCGATCATATGTAAATCTGGCGAGACTGATGACAACCAAAACAATAATAACAGTGAAGA
The DNA here is from genome assembly GCA_022702705.1 of Papilionanthe hookeriana x Papilionanthe teres. Lineage (NCBI taxonomy): Eukaryota > Viridiplantae > Streptophyta > Magnoliopsida > Asparagales > Orchidaceae > Papilionanthe > Papilionanthe hookeriana x Papilionanthe teres. The sequence goes on from CM040422.1 coordinate 175,295,294, forward strand.
TGAAACCTTTATGCTTGAATTAGGAAAAGTACCAAACTCTATAGAATTGAAATTTTCTAATTCAAAAACTCAAGAACTGAAATTTATACCATAACTAAAGTCAACTTGAGAAGTAGAAAAATCTTAACTTCAAGGATGGCCCCTGTAGGAAAAGAAAAACAAATAGTAGCACCCAAATAAAACATCTCTCCAATACAAGAATGACCGTTGAAAGAAAATAAAGACGATATCCATGGAAAAGTGGATTATAATGTACTGGCTCATTTAAGGAAGTTGCCAGCAAAATTGAGCACATATGACACTCTTGTCTTATCTAAGGAAATGAGAGAATCTTTGATAAAGGCTCTCTTAGATCCCAAAATCTGTTTAGCTCAACTTACTAGTACTTCTGTGAATGAAGCATATTCCTTCAAAGAATGAACAAAAATAACGTTTTCTAACGATGATTTGCTACTCGGCACGGCTGAATATAATTGTCCACTCTATATTACATTGAACATCAATTATATTAATCATCCAAGAGTACTCATTGACTCTGGAGCTTCAATTAATATTATGAATTTGAAAACTATCGCACATTTGGACATTGATGCCGACAGATTGTTAACTGATATAATCATGTTACGGGGATTTAATCAACAAGGAGAACGAGCCGTCGGATCGATAACTTTACTTTTAAAGATAGATAATCTGTTGACAACGGCAAGATTTCATGTCATTGATTCATATACATCTTTTAATGCTTTACTTGGCCGACCTTGGCTCCATGAAAATAAAATGGTACCTTCATCATTACACCAATCTATCAAATATCTACAAAAAGGAAAAGAATGTTGCATAATAGAGGATGTCCATCCATTTTCAATCTAGGAAATTGGTGTACACAAGCATGCTACATATTATGCCCCAGTAGAGAAATTGATATTCTCTAGAGATGCAGTGTTAAATGTGAAGGAAAAAGATAAAAATCAAAATAAACAAAAATAAGTTGATGTCGGTGGTCTAAGCCGAAGCCAACGACAAGCACAACAAAAAGGGATCCCTGCTACTAACGTGAAGAAAGCACCGAAGTTTGAAATTCATTTGGATTATGAAGAAGAAGAAAGGAAGAAAACAATTCCAAAGGATTCTCGGTTCAAGATACTTCTTGAAGAGGAAGATAAAGGAAAGAATCTAAATCTATGTATGAACAAATAAATCACTATGTAAATACTATGACCCTAACTCCTCTTTCTTCTATAAAAGTTGAACATTTAGTGGTCAAAGAGATACATAGTGAAGAAAAGAAACTAAAAAAATTTTGACTTGGTTCTACTAGCTCAAATGTTGATGTAAAATCAAAAGATGAAAACTTTTTGGAATCAATCAAAATTCCTTTTGAGTTTTATTCTCCATGTGTTCAAAAAGTTTTGCAAAATGGTTTAATATCAAAAAAAAAATCATTAAACCAACCTTATGATTTTGAGCATTTATGGAATAATAATAAACAGAATTATATTTCCAAAGAGAGAAAGTAGCATATGGTGTCCTAAAACCTTTAGATGATACGGAATTTTGCCTGGTTGTCACAGATGATGTATGTTTTGAAAAAATACTCGATCCTATGATAGAGGATGTCCCACCAGAATTTGAAGAAGAAATCAAATCAACAATGGATGAACTAAAAGAAATAAACTTGAGGACTGAAAAAAACCAAAAACTGACTTTTATTAGCAGTTCTCTTAATAATATAGAAGCAGAAGAAATAGTTCAAGTATTAAGAGAATACAAGGACTACTTTGCATGGAATTACAACGAAATGGCCAGACTTGCTCCAGAAGTGGTAGTTCACAAGCTAGGGATAGATCAAAAAGCCATACCTATAAAACAAGGTCCAAGAAGAATGCATATTGACATAGAACAACAAGTCCTCAAAAAAGTCAAGAAACTAATTGAGGCTAATTTTATTCGAGAAAAAAAATATCCAATATGGCTGGCCAATATAGTACCAGTAAAGAAGAAAAATGGTCAAATTTGAGTTTGTGTAGACTATCGAGACCTAAATAAAGTCTGTCCAAAAGACGAATTTCCATTGCCAATTCCTAAATTAATGGTAGATATTACATCGACACATGTAATATTCTCCTTTATAGATGGAATGTCAGGATATAACCAAATTCAAATTCCCTCTAAAGACAAACCAAATACAGCTTTCAAAACACCCATTAGGATATACTGTTATAAAGTAATGCCAATTAGACAAAAGAACGCCAGTGCTACTTACCAGAGGGCCATGACAAGAATTTTGGATGAGCTTATTCACAAGCTAGTTGAATGTTACGTAGATGACTTGGTTGTTAATAGTAAATACAAAAAGGAACATACATATGATTTAAGAATCGTCTTCGAGCGATTACACAGTTTAATCTTAAAATGAATCCTCTTAAGTGTGCCTTTGGTGTCACCTCAAGAAATTTTTTTGGATTTGTTGTTCGACATCGTGGGATCGAAATTGACCCGCTCAAAATTGAAGCTATCATGAATATGCCTCCTCCCAAAAATCTAACATAATTACGATCTTTCCAAGGAAAATGAGCATGCATTCATCGTTCCATCTCTAATATGTCAGGAAGATGTCAATCTCTCACTGTCCTAACCAGAAAAGACACCAAATTTGTATGGGATGAAAAATGTCAATATGCTTTTGAAAATATCAAACAATATCTAATGACACCTCCTGTTCTAGTAGCCCTGTGTTAGGAAGACCTCTTATCTTTTATACTGCAACTTTAGAAAATTCTTTAGGAGCAATGTTGGCTCAAAATAATGACGAAGGTAAAGAAAATGCTCTATATTACCTAAGTCGTTGTTTAAATCCAACTTAGATAAGATATCCTGCGATCGAAAAACATTGTTTAGCTTTGATCTTTATGGCTCAAAAGCTAAGACATTACATTTTATCACACAAAGTGACTCTTATTTCAAAGATTAACCCATTGTAATATTTAATGACTCGACCAACTCTTTCTAAAAGATTGGCAAGATGGGCAATGTTGTTACTTCAATTTGATATAACGTTTATGTCGTTGCGCGTTGTCAAGGACAAACCTTGGCAGACTTTCAAGCAGCACACTCCATACTAAATGAATCTCCACTTAATGATGATTTGCTTGATGAACAAATATTCAAAATAAAAGATTCTAACTCAAAGCAATAGGAGTTATATTTTAATGGAGCTTCCTTCACTAGAAAAAATAAAGATAAACAAACCACTATACCTGGCAAAGCAGGGGTAGGAATAATTTTTATTACTTCAAACAAAGGAATGATACCATTTTCCTATCATCTAACTGAGCTATGTATAAATAATGAAGCTGAGTATGAAGTGCTCATAGTTAGCTTAGAACTTGCAGTCAAAATGAACATCAAAAGTCTCAACATTGATAGTGATTCTCAACTGATTATTAATCAGATAATATGAACATATAAAATTTTGAAATCACGACTTGAACAATATTTTAATTACATTATGGATTTATTGCAAGATATTCCTAATATATTGTTTTTCCTAGTTCCAAGGTAAGATAATTCTCTAGTTGGCAAAACTCGTAAAAGAATTTGCTTATCCTGAAGGGAATAATATTTCAATATTCATAAAAGAACGGTGAGTTTTATCTCAAATTGATTTTAATATTTTGGAAAAAAAGGAAGAAAATATAACAATAATGGTTGTCAATGAAGAAAAGAATGATGATTGGCAACAACCGATTATTGAATACTTACGAACTGGTACATTACCTAATGATCCACTGAAAAATTTGATAGTTTTTTATTATTCATGTCATACCTATTGTTGATGATATTGCACTTTAAAGAAAGATATTTTTCATGATTTCATGCAGGTACAATGATTTTAGGCCTTTGGAAAAAAAAAAGCAAAAAGGAGCAAATTTGAAGCAAAAAAGGGATAAAAGTACATTTTATTGAACTAGCGTCGAACGGCGCTGTCACCAGCACCGGGCCGTGCTATTTTACAGAGAGTTGACACCGTAACGGCGCCCTACCCAGTGTTGAATCACACCCTATCCCAATTTTAAAATAGATTCAATGTATTTGGCCATATTTTGGAGGGTTGCTTTAGGAAACTCTTAGGAATTCTGTTTTGGCCAAATTTAACCTTTATGGAGCCAAGTTTAGAGAAGGGAGAAGAAGAGAGAAGAGTTTAGAGTGTAGAGAGAGTTTAGAGAGAGTGTCTTCTCATTTAGTTTAGGAAATCTAGGTTTTGTGTTTTCTCTTCTAAGGAGTGTGAGAGGAGAGGGAAAATGAGAGATTTCTTCTCCTTACTTATCTAAAGAGAGAATTGAGTGTTGTTGTGAAGAATGAAGGTAAGTCAAAGGAATTCCTTGAGATTCGATTTGGGAAGAGTTTAAGATAAGTTACCTTTACTTTACTCTGTCTTTATGACGTTATTTTATATATATAATCCATGCTTTGTCCTCTTTTCCTCATGAGTCTTGAGTAGATTTCTTTGTCTTTCTTCTTTTCATGTGATGTTCTGATGTTGTGATATAGAAATGATGTGCCGATTTATTATAGAGAAATTGTGATGACCTTTTCACTTTCAACCTCATTTGCTTTTTGATCTGGCCAATTGAATTGTTAAAAGTTGTTGGGAAACATATTTTCTGAAAGGATTATGACTTTCACAACAAAAGTGGAAGTCACATTCAATGTTCATGAATGAGAGACGTAGTTCATGGGGATTGAGTGCAAATAAATAGGGAAATATACTTTGATGGGCGTAGAATTGGAAATTTTAGAGTGACAGGCTGAAATCCTCAATTTGGCCCTAATATTTGGAAACTAAAGCGAGAGTTAGCCTTCAGGTGAAGGGAAGTGGGAGCTCTGGAGTGAGAGTCAATATCATTCTAGCTTAACCACAAATTTGGGGACTAAACTTAGGATTAGCCAATTTTCTTTATACGCTAAAATATGGGTAAAGAATATAAATGCTCCTATTTGGCACAATACATTTGCATCACTGATCTATGTCACAAGAATCATCATATTATGATTGGAAAGGAGGAAGACTCTTTCTTACAACTGAACTCTGTTATAAATTTAGTCTTGTGTTAGTTTAACCTGCTAGAATTAGAACATACTTTGGTAGAAATAGTAATTAAAACTGTTTGTCTTTATTTTAAGAAATAAACTTACTTGCAATTGTGTTGTGATTTGATAAGTGATTTATGTGCTACGCCATAAAATTAAAGCCTCCCTGTGGGATCAAAATCAAGGACTCCACTAGAGCCTTGTATTACATGAGCAATATGTATACTTGTGTTTATCTGTGTGACTGATTATAAAACTAAATCAATATATATATCTAATACTAAGTTCATAAATTTTGGCAAATTAAAAAAGACGCACCATGTTTCTGGCGTCGTTGCTGGGGAGAAAAGGAAAAAAAAGGTAATTGCTAAAATTTAATTTTGTAGTCTTAGAAATCTTATATTTGAATTGCAAGTCATAATGTGTGTGTCTGTTTATTGTTAGTGTGCTTATTGTGTTTGTATGCGTAGTATCGGATCTACAGATTTAGTGCCTTACGATTCTAAATTAGAGCGTTGTCGGCATATTTTTTAGGTTGTGTTTTATTTTGAAGAGGGGTCGCCTAACAGAAATCTGTCGGCGAATTTTTAATTTAATTAAAATAAATAATTTGAAAATGAGTATTTGATTTTGAAAATAATTTTAAATTTGAAGGTTTTAAGATATGAGATTAAACCGATCTCACATCCCAAGTAGTTTATGTAAACGAGCACCGCACCACAAACCGTGTATCTATCCCTAAGGATAGACACACTGCTTGATGGTGGGGCTCGATTAAATAAACTAGAAGATTTGTGACATCCGTTTGGTCTGCGAACCAATTTTATAAGCCGACAAGTTTCCCCTGCTTAATATGAAAACATTAAACGGGGTTTATATTACTCAGGTTCTTTAGAATTCCCTATAAGGGCAAGCCCCTATAGTTAATTACATCTTAAGTGATGGGAATCACCTAAGAAAACTCTCGATAATAATCAATAATTCTGCTCTCAAGGATTTCAAAGTTTAAGTTTTCAAGGGATTGAATTTTGGAATTTCAATAGGGAATGGGTCGAGTTTGGAACATTTTGTTTTGGGAATCCAAAGGAAGAAAAGTAGGAGAAATCACAGATTCGAAGTGAACTCCGGTAATTTCCCGACTATCCTATTGTTTAGCTTGGATTTAGGAAAGTCCTATTGTTTGTTTAATGTTTTGATCTTGCCAATTTTAATTAATTAGGGCTTATATTTGTATGATAAAATCAAACAAATAGCCTCGAAGATGTGAGGATTTATGTCGTATCGAACGACTACCTCGGAATCCTAAGATCGGTTAGGGCTTAATTTGCAATGCAAGTGCCTAACGAAGAGGTTGAGGATTTATGTTGCACTAGGCAAACTACCTCGAAATCCTATGGCTTGGTTATTTAATTCTAGGAAAGTTTTGCTGATGTAGATTCGAAGTTTTGCTTGATGACGATGGCCGTGATGCCCACCACGCTCCGAGCTCCTTGTTGTTGCGAGAGGTTTTAGTTTTAGAAATCATAAATCAGGAGATGAGAAAAGTGTTTTGGTTTAGAGAAGTCTTAATTTCCTAGTGTTTCTTATGTTTTAATTAAAACAAATCTTAAAGTTGATTATAACGACACCGGTTAAGATCCCACGGTTCCATCCTTTCGGCATCATTATTTTTATCGGATTCACTTAGTCCGGATGAATTTGCTAAACTCAGCTGAATGAGTTCCACACTTTCATTTAGACCGTGGGAAATCCCGTTAGCAACACGTAGGTTACATCATCCGAGGTATTCCCGATCATCCAACAGGACGTTTTAATTTAGTTGTAATTGTAGTTTTGTGTTCTGTTTGTGATTAAATTTTGAGTTGTTTTATATTTTGAAATGTTGTGGAGGTGAATTTTATCTTGCAATGACTTTTAACTTAATTTGGTTTCAGTTTTAGGGTCTATCCTAAAGGTGTGAGTTTTCATGCAACAGTTGTTTATCATGCAAGAAAAGTAAGTGCAATGCGATTAAATAAATTGCAAGAAGGTAAATTGCAAGAAAGTAGATTGCAATAAAATAAAAGCGTACACTGGAGGGTCTTCCCAGTCATTCCAAGCTGCACTTAAAACATAATTAGAATATTTAAGCAAGTTCCTAGAGTAAAGCTAAGGTAAGGGTTTTGGTTTTCTACCAAATTCCTAATCCTATAGCTAGTCATTTCCTATGACGTACGGGTTCTTTGTGTTTTTGTTTGAAGACGATTTTCTTCATCAAAGAATAATTAAATTCAATTATTCTTATAAATGTCCTATCATATTGAGTAAGTGCTTAAGAAGAATCTTAAACATCTTTTCAATATTTCTAGGATTGTTTTAAGTCCAAATGAATTTAATTATATAAATGAATTAATCGTCCGGGATTCAAGTTTTGTTGTTATCTTCCTCAGTGAACTAGGACATTTGAATATCCTATGAGGGAAGTAACATTTCATTTAATGTTCTATTTAGGAGTTATAATAACCAAAGCTTTCAAGGGTAAATTAGTATTCAAATGGTTTGTGGTTTAGTTTAATTTCCATTAATGGGTTTAAATTTGGAATAATGTTCAAGTTATTTTAGATTTATTTTTAATTCTTTATGTCTTTGGTGATATTATATTTAACTCAACTTAATTTAATTTAATTTAATTTAATTGAGTTTTAATTTAATTTAATTCAATTTTAATTTAATTTAATTTGATTTGATGTTTAATCAATTTGATTTGATTTAATTTTTAATTTAATTTGATTTAATTTAATTTAATTTGATTTAATTTAATTTAATTATTCAATTTAATTTAATTTATTTAATTTAATTTAATTTAATTTGATTGTTTAATTTAATTTAATTTGATTTAATTTAATTTAATTATTTAATTTAATTTAATTTAATTTTAATTTAATTTAATTTAATTTTAATTTAATTTAATTTAATTTAATTTAATTTAATTTTTAATTTTAATTGAAATTTTTAAAAGAGTTTAATAATTAAGTCTTTTAATATTTTAAATTTGAGTTATCATTTTAATTAAGAATTGAATATTAATGAGGTAATTTATTTAGGGATTTTTAAATTAAAGAATAAATTTCTTCCTAATAATATCCCTATTTTAATAATTCCAATTTTGTTATTCTTCCAAATTTAATCCATTATTTAATTAAAGTTTAATCATTTTAAAATTGTTTAATGGGTTTCTACCCTTTAATTATTTAAATTTCAATCATCCAAATCAGATTAGGATCAAATATTTTACTTGTTAATTTTTTATTAAACCTAAAAGTTTTAATTAAGGATTAAAGATTTTGATTACCATTTTACCCTTTAAGCTTAATAATTTCATAACTCACTAAATTGAACTCAAATGAACTTGAAATTTTTATGTAACTTCACTCATATGTCAATAAAGACATGAGAGGAGAAAATGTGATTTTTCTGTATTTAATTTATTTATATAATTATTTTTGGTAGAAAATAGAGATTTTCAAGGAAAATTTGATAACATGACCAAGGGAAAGTTTCTGTCCTTAAGAAAATTAGGGGACATTCCTAATGACCAGAGAAGCACTTGGACCAATTTTGGTGATTTTTTGAATTATATTATTTTTATTATAATTATTGTAAGTTTTGGAGTGTTAATTAATTTAAAAATAAAATAAATGTTGAAAAATGAGTTTTATATTTTTCAAAATTCTCTCTGATATCAAGGAAACCAGAGAAGCAAATTTTGCAATTTTTTGATTTTTTTATGATTTATTATAATTATTTTAGTGAAAATGCTAGAAAATACATTTTTTAATTTTTAAAAAATATCTTAAAGCTTTAAAATTTAATATCTAACCAAATAGACCTAGGAAAAATATAGGGTTTGTTCCTATGTGATTAAAGTTCAAAATGTGACATTTTGGTGAATTTTATTATTTTTGTGATTTTTATTATTTTTTAATTATTAAAAATATCAAAATATTATTAAAAATCAACTTTTTTAGAAAATTGAAATTTTAATTTTCTTAGGTTCCCCTGATATCAGAGAGGCTCCAAAACCAATTTGGTGAATTTTTGAAAGGTATTTTAAAAGTTATGAATTTTTAAAGTTCAAAATGGCTAAGTGGCTTAATCAACCCGATTAGTGGGGCTAACCAAGTCCAATTGACCTCAAATTTTTATGGTGGATTCCTCTGATCCTAAAGGTCAGTGGAGAATTGATTTCAAGTCAATTTGATGCATGGTTAACTCTAATTAATTAAAGACCTATTTTGGGTGTTTAAGTCAATTAGGGTTGTTTTAAATGAACTAAGTCAAAACCTATTTTCCTAGGGTTCTCTGGTCATAAGAAACATCACCAAATTTTCCTAGAATTTATTTCACAACATGCTATTTATTGGAATTAAAATATTCAAAACGAGTAACTCGAACTTGAAAAATCAATAACTTTTTATAGGGATGGCCTCGACTTTGGAAAATTCGAGGAATGTTCCCAAATTCGGAGGCTTCAAAAACCCTATGGTCTCATGCCATGGTGAATTGTATGCATGCATGGAGAATTAAAATAATGCAGAGAGTAAATAAATTAAAAAAAATAAAATACTTGATGAAATTAAATGATTTCTTTTCCACATTATTCTCCTCTGTTCACTCGAGCAAGAGGGTATTTTTATTTTATTTTTATGATTTTCCTACACGAGAGATATGAATTTTTGAAGTTTAGGGAATTAAATAAATAAGAAAATACCCTAATTTTCTATTTATCCACGCGGCGCCCGCGCATCCTCGACGACTCCGAAAGGCCACGCGGCGCGCTCCCATTCGACGCCGCCACTCGAGTCGGCCGGCCGGGCCCCGCGGTTCTCGCACCGTTTCTCGGTCCGACGCCATCCGAGCCGTTCGTCCGCGCGTGTATTGAATGGACGGCATCCGTTCATCGTCCCCAAGTGTTCTCACCCGAGAGCCGTCCACACTAAATCCATAAGATCTCACTCGATTCTCGATGGATTTTTATGTTCTTATACTACTATGGATTCGTCTTGAAGAGACGAACACATCTATATGGTTAACATGCATTGAAACTAAGGCATTTGAAATAGAGATTCTCCGGAAGCTCGGGATGAAGAATCGGTTCATACCTTGGCTCGCAGAAGTGTGGCTTCAATCCGAGAGTTGTTGCACCTTCGATTGGATCCCGCGAAGCTCCGGATGAAGTCTCCTGGTCCGGTGAATTGTCCGGATATGATTTCGACCAAGCCCGATCACAAAGCTTGGAGAGCTCGGAGCAACCGGGTGGCCCGGAGATGGGGCTTTTGTTGGTGGACACCTTCCCTTGGTCCGGTGAAGGTGTAGAGCCGATCAATTTGAAAATTGGCTCACTGTGGAGAAGTGTCCTGGTTTTGGGTGAAATTTCAACTCTGAAATTGAGCTTACAGAGGAGAAATGGCAGGGGGATTTCACTGGGGATCAAGTGCTCTAAGGGTGGAGAAGGGTCTGGAACAATTTTGGCAGAGTTTTGGCAAGGTTTGTGCTTAGCCCTTCTCATGGCCGAGAGGGGTGGAGTTTAAATAGGAGAGGGTGGAAGGCCTCCCAGGGGGAGTTAGGGCTTGGGATCAGCTGCTCCGGTGAGGAGAAGATCAGCCATGGTGACCACTAGGCATGGGGTAGCTCAGCGGTGAGAATTTCAATGTTGGCTCACATGTGAGCTCTCGGCCATGGTGTTTTTCGGCGGCCCGGTGGCGGCGGCCGAGCAATGGTCACCATCTTGGTCGGGTGGGTCGGGGTCGGGGTTTAGTGTAGGCAATTGGCAAATGCCATGTGTAAAGGGTTTGATTTAGATGGAATGGGGGCATGGCTAAATTTGAACCTAAATGGGTCAACCCACCCATTTGGGCTAGGTGCACCACCCAAGGCCTGGTTTTGGCTGAGGGAAAAGTGATTTGGCTCAGCATAATCGGTAGGGTCAAGTCACCATCCAAGCACAATTAGAGCTTAAGCATGGTTTAGTGGAATCATGGAAGTGGTTAATCACCTTTAGGAATTAAGGAAAGAGCCTCCTCCTTTTGCCCAAAATGGCATGGTGACATGTAAAGAGGCTCTCATGGCTTGCATATGGCTTGTGCATGGCTCCATGGCTCCATTTGGCTTGGGAAAAGGTTTGGTCAATTTCATAAAAATGGGTTTTAAGAATTTTGGATATTTTGGGGTGATTTGGCATGTGGCTTGATTTGGAATTATTTGATTGATGATTTTGGAACTTAGGGACAATTTTGATTAAATGGATGATGAAAGGAAGTGTCATGTGGGCTTTGGATGAATTTGGGCTTTTGAATTTGAAGGGAGTGGGCTTTTAGGAAAGTTTAAGGGAAATGGGCTTTTGATTTTAGGATGGGCATTTGGGTAAAAATTTTGTGAAGAACTTTGTCAAATAAATGTCATAATTGGTTTAGGGATGTTCTATGAAGGGCTTGGAATCAATTTGGTGTGATTTGGAATTGAATTGGTTTGAATTTGGGTTTATTTGGTAAGTGGGCCTATGTAGGTCAAATTAGGCTAACTTGAGCTAATGTTGGGCTAGGGTTGAAATTGATGTAAAATCAATGTTGAGAAATGTTTATGGGGGTGTTTCAAAGAGGTTTTGACTTTGGTTGGGCTTTGATTTTGGGGTTTGGGCTCATTTGGGTTAGGTTTGGGTTTAGGTCGAAAATGGGCCTTTTAGCCTTGGGTTGAGTTTGAGTGGGGTTTGGGTCTAAATTTTGGGCAAATCATGTTAGTGTTTTGTTTGTGGGAATGTTAAGGAAGATTTAGAAAAGATTTGGGGTTAATTGGAATTGAGTTGGGTGAGTTTAGGTTAGGTTTAGGTCATGGGTCCAAATTGGGCTTTAAGGCCAAAAGTGAGATTGGATCCAAATGTCAATCAAATTGTGCTTGGATTTGGTCTAGATTGGTATTTGGGATATTTATTTGAAGTTTAGAATTGAATTGGACCAAAATTGGGGTCAATTGGGTAGGTTTGGTTTGACATTGGGTTTACTTTAGGTTAAAATGGGTCAAATTAGGGGTTTTGACAAAAGTAGGGTAAATTGACAAAATTGGCCCATGGTGTAGTTGGACAAAATGGAATTAGGAATATTTGGGATTTTCTGGAATTTTCTAGGAATTTTCTGAATTTTTTTGTTTTTTGGGCCAAGAGGGGTATTTTGGGTATTTGGAGGGTATTGGGAGGTTTTCTTGGAATTTTTGGTATTTTTGGGTATGGATGATCAGTTTAAGTGATGTGGAAATATTTGGGATTGATTTTGAGGAATTTTGGGTAATTTAGGTGATTTTGAAAAATTTGGGTAATTTCAAGGGCTTTGGGTAGGTTAGGCGGGTGTAGGGTCCTAGGGGTCAAAAATTGAAAATTTGGAAAATTGAAGATTGGGTGAATTTAAGTGAAAAGAAGTCATTTTTGTTGAGCCATGAAGCCATTTCAAGCCCACATGAGCCATGAAGGGACTCATTTGAGGCATTCACTATGTTGTTCACTAACCTCTTGCCGAGGGCTTAGGGGTTAAGGACCATCCATGTGAATCACCTACATGAGTCAGGAGGTCAAGTTAGGTATGGGTGTGGTTTTAGGAAGTGAGTGAAAGTGTAGTGTATGTGTAAGTGCATGTGTAAGTCAGCCCCTTCACCAGAACAGGCCACCCAGGGCAGTCCTAAGGCCAAAGAGTCATATAGGAACTCATCCTTTAAACTTCCACATTTGATTTCAACCCTCTAGGTGATTAGGGGTCTACAGATCAAGTTTGTAGAGTTTGCGGGGAGTTAAGAAATGGTTTGAATTTCTAAAAGGTGGGTCCCAATTCTAGTCCTCTAAGATAGTCGAAGGAAAAGCCTAAGGCTAGATCCTAAGTACTAAAGAGAAGAAGAGAAGACCTCATCAAAAATGAGGTCAACAAATGGACCCCCAATAGGTGTGGTGAGCTGACGGAGCACACCGCGCGTATTGGCGTTGACCGAAACGATCAACAAAGCCAACACAAACATCCAAGTGACAAACTTAGGATGAAATAGAGGAGTTTTCAGCTGGGAGTAGCAAGTATATCTCCGAAGCCGGAGATTCCTAAACTCTCGGCGGGGAAAGGAAAAGGAGGTGAATCCCAAATCACATGACTCGGGGAATTTCGATTTAGATTTTATTTTGTTTCAATTTAAGTTTTGATGTGTGAGTTTAGATTTTAGTTTGGAGTTTCAATTTAGATTGAAGTTTGTCAAGATTAATTTGAAGAATTTGATTTGAAATGAGAATTGGAATTCTGAGGTTTTAGATGTAACATCTCCAACCTCGAAAGAAAATTGAATTGATTAGATTGAATCGTTGCAATGAGAATAGATCTCAGAGTAATGCGGTATTGGACGTAAAATCCTTAACCTCAAGAGTTTGATTTTGATGTATTTCGGTGCGATAGGAAAAAAATCCTAAAGCGATGCGGTCTTGGATGTAAAATCCTCGACCCAAAGGTTTGAATTTGATGTATTTCGGTGCAATAGGAAAAGAATCCTAAAGCGATGCGATCTTGGATGTAAAATCCTCGACCCAAAAGTTTGAATTTGATGTATTTCGGTGCAATAGGAAAGAATCCTAAAGCGGTGCGGTCTTGGATGTAAAATCCTCGACCCAAAAGGTTGAATTTGATGTATTTCGGTGCAATAGGAGAAGAATCCTAAAGCGAGTGCGGTCTTGGATGTAAAATCCTCGACCCAAAAGTTTGAATTTGATGTATTTCGGTGCGATAGGAAAAGAATCCTAAAGCGGTGCGGTCTTGGATGTAAAATCCTCGACCCAAAAGTTTGAATTTGATGTATTTCGGTGCGATAGGAAAGAATCCTAAAGCGGTGCGGTCTTGGATGTAAAATCCTCGACCCAAAAGTTTGAATTTGATGTATTTCGGTGCGATAGGAAAAGAATCCTAGAGCGGTGCGGTCTTGGATGTAAAATCCTCGACCCAAAAGTTTGAATTTGATGTACTTCGGTGCAATAGGAAAAGAATCCTAAAGCGATGCGGTCTTGGATGTAAAATCCTCGACCCAAAAGTTTTGAATTTGATGTATTTCGGTGCGATAGGAAAGAATCCTAAAGCGGTGCGAGTCTTGGATGTAAAATCCTCGACCAAAAAGGTTGAATTTGATGTATTTCGGTGCAATAGGGAAAGAATCCTAAAGCGATGCAGTCTTGGATGTAAAATCCTCGACCCAAAGGTTGAATTTGATGTATTTCGGTGCAATAGGGAAAGAATCCTAAAGCGGTGCGGTCTTGGATGTAAAATCCTCGACCCAAAAGGTTGAATTTGATGTATTTCGGTGCAATAGGAAGGAATCCTAAAGAAGTGCAGTCTTGGATGTAAAATCCTCGACCCAAAAGGTTGAATTTGATGTATTTCAGTGCAATAGGGAAAGAATCCTAAAGCAGTGCAGTCTTGGATGTAAAATCCTCGACCCAAAAGGTTGAATTTGAAGTTTGATTTGAAATTTGGAAGGATGGAATATGAGATTTGTGTTGATTTCGTTTATCTTTTAATGGTTCAAATTTTATTTTATCGTTTATTTAATGTTCATGTGAATTTGATGTTTGTCATTTTTTAAGATTTAAGGAAAGTTTTCTTTTGTTTCTTTTTTTTATTTCTTTTCTGTTCTTTGTTCGAAGTTCATTTAATTTTAATGGCGTTTCCCAATCAATTTGCACAAAAGAGGTGAAGGCCAAAAATGTGACATGGTCACTTTCATTCCAATCATGTTGAAAATACTTCATACAACTCGATGCGGAATATATCTCATACAATCCATGTAGACTCAAAACGGATCGTGTATGATCTTTGTTGATCCATCAAAAGAAACATCTATCAAAAATCCAAGTACGAATAGTGGGGTACATGGTCGATAACATCACCTTCCAAGCCATCCTTGGCAAGGATGCCGTATTGGATGTACGTTGGAGGTGTGATATTTCCCATGTAACTCACGGCTCGTAAGGCCGGAGGTTCTCTAGCTCCGGGTGCAGTTGGAAATGGTAAGGTATCTTCTTGTCGTCCATTCTCACGAAAGTAGCGAGATCCGCTCCACTGGCACTCCGGTATGCAATGCTTAGCGATATCTGCTCCGTTGCCCTTCGGTATCATGACGGAACCCACCGGTAAAGGTATCTTTGCTGGCCCTCGGAACTCACCGGGACTGCTATCCGGAGATCGGATCCGAACATGATGTCACACTCGTTCGAAAGAGGCTGTGCGAAAGGTCGACGAAGTCGTGGTGATCTATATGTGGGGGTATGCGGTCACCACTGTTTGTAGATGTTGATAATGCGGCTATTGGGTATGCAATCTGCTGGCGAGTACCCTCCATGTTATCAATCTCTTTACCATTCTCTCGATGACTAATGGCATCGGATCTACTTGCCCATGACGGAGTATCCCGGTGGGTTTCCCTTTACGTCTTGACAAAGTTGTAGCGACATCCGCATTGTATTGTGATTCTTCCTTTCCACGGCATCCATCTCCGGGGTTCGAGTATGTGTTTTCCCTCGGGCGGCTGCTCGGCCCATTCTCTTCAAATCCCGGATACAATCCACGATTTCTTGTTGTTCATACTGCGAGAATACGTCGGTATGTAGCTCGAGGCCCTCTAGTATGTTAATCCTTCTTCCTTTAATTCTCTCGAAGTATTCGAAAGTTTTCTTTTCAACATTTCGCATTCTCTCCGGCTCGTATTCGGAATGATCCGAGATGGCGAGGCCTTGTGACATATTGTGGGATATATGGTTCAATCCCTTCACGTTCCCTGCATACCTCGGCTCCTCGGGGATGATGCACGTCGGGACATCCCCGGGGTTGCTTACGCAACAAGGTCATGCATTATTGGTGGTTCTATCCGATGGCGTGGTAGCCTTCTTTCTTCGATCTTACGGAGATTTCCACGGTTCTTTACGGTATCCTAGGAGGCGGCCTCCTTTCTTCGGAGTTCTCGGTGAGCCGGTGTCCTTGAAATGTGTGTCTTGGCATTAGCAATTGTCTCGTCGCGCTCGGTCCGCATCTAGTTTTGTTAACATCTTACGGATACGGCGATTCTTATTTCTTCGTTGCGTGGTCGTGAGAGTAGCTCTCCTCACTTCTTGAATCTACGTGGGCACGGCGGCGACAAGCTTGCCCTCTGCTTGTAGCAACTACGGACTTCATTTTCTTATCTTCTTCGGTGTTTGCTTTTCTTTTCTTGTTGTTGGATTGGTGGCTTGGGCCACCCACTTTCATCCTTGTCTGCCGGGTAGTTCTTCTCGGTTAGCGGGACCCGGTCACTTTCCTCGTCTCGTAGGCCTGCTGGTGCGAAATCCGAGTCAATCTCGATTATCGCTCCATCTTTCACCCTCTTTTCATCGAGTGCGAGGCTTACGCCATTCTTAAAGTTCGAGACCAACCGCCGTTCGACATTTCCCTGCGAAAAGACAAGGAAAAGGATCGGGGGCTGTACTTAAGAACAAGAACATTAAGAAAATGTTTATTTAAAGATACATTTTTTATTTATATAATTTTTTTAAAAAAATTTAACGAGAATGAAGTAGGATAAGATCAGGAAAGAGATTTTGATTTGGAAAGGAAAACAAGGAAAACTTTATTATCATGATTTTATTTATTTTAGCACATTTTATTTTTGGGTTCGGACCCAATCATAAGTAATTAATTTGCCCGTGTTTCTTAGGGATGAAGAATTCATTCCTTCGAAACATTAGGTAGCGTAATACTTTTTCGAAGTATCGTCCGTTGATCGGAAGCATATGTCGTTCTCCACGGCAATTCACTAGGCTGGTAGGAACCTCCACAAGTATCTTGCTTCAACAACAAATGGTCCTTCCCAAGTGGGTTCGAATTTTCCTCCTATCTTGCGGTGTGCGAGAATAGGTCTCTTGAGAACGAGAACTAAGTCACCAACTTTGAAAGTTCTTGGGCGGACCGGTTTGTCATGGGCTTGAACCATCTTAGCTTGGTATAGTTCTAAATTCTGTTGCGGCTGCAAGTCTTTTCCCTTCCGGGCTTTCTAATTCTTCGAGTCGTAATTTGGAGTTCTCTTACATCGTGATCTTGTTTGCAAGCTGCAATTCGAGTGAAGGAAGTTGAACCTCTAAAGGTAACACTTGCCTCGGACCCATACACCGGAGCGTAAGGTGTAGCTTGAGTAGGAGTTCTGAAGGTTGTCCGGTAGGCCCATAAGGCTTCTAACAATTTCTCGTGCCAATTTCTCTTATTATCATCCAAGGTTTTCTTTAAAATTTGAACGAGAGTTTTATTAAAAGCCTCAGCGAGACCGTTTGCTCTTGGGTAGTAAATTGTTGAGTATCGCCAGTCGATTCCGTGTCTCTCGACAAAATTGTTGATTTGTGTGCTTCGAATGCTGACCCATTATACGAGATAATCTGCGCGGCACCCGAAACGGCAGACAACTTGGTTTTTGAAAAGCGTAGCACGTGGTGTGCTTACACTTCTCTAAGTGGAGCGCATTCGCCGCACTTGGAAAAGTAATGCGTAGCCGCAAGAATGAAACGATGTCCTTTCAAAGATGGTGGTTCTATTGGACCCACTATATACGTGCCCCAACATTCGAATGGCCGCGACGCAATTGTCGGGTGCGGCACATTTGGAGGTTGGTGTAGAACCACTCCGTGCACTTGGCATTGGTGACGGCTCTTGGCGATTTTCATGCGGTCGGTCATCATCGAGGGCCGGTAGTACCCTAGTCTTTTAATTTTCATTTTCATCTTTGGACCCAGTGGTGAGCGCCACGAGTCCTGAATGCACCTCTTTAATGATTTCACGGGCCTCGGACCCGCTTAAGCACCTTAGCCACATTTGATCGAAAGACCTTCAGTACAATGTGTTGTTTATTAATGCGTAAGACGAGTTCTTTTCTTGATCGATGGGCTAGCGACCTATCGTCCGGTAGTTTTCTGTTTGCGGGTAGTCATCAATGGTTGTCGCCGATCTTACGTGTTTTTACGTCACTTCTCTGCAACTACTTCTTTTTCTTTTTCGATTTGTGTATGTGTGTCTATGTCGGTTGTGATAGGACATGACGTCCAGTGACTGACACTTCCACTGATTCATCTTGCAAACAGGCAAATTCTTTTGCGAGACGGGCTAAAGCATCTGCTTAAAGCATTTTCTTTTCAGGAATTTTGTAGATTATCACATTTGGAATCTGTTCAGCAGTTGTATAGCATACGAAAGTATTGTTCGAGTCTTGGCTTTAAAATTTTGTATTGTCCGGTGATACGTTGATTGATTAGCTGCGAATCCCCGTAGATGTTGATGTACTGTTATCCCCATTTGAATAGCTAATTCCGAGTCCGTTACGAGGGCTTCGTATTCGCTTCGTTGTTTGTACATGGTTACGTCAAGTGGTAGGAGTATCTTAACATCCCCGCTCAGGTGTTATAAAGATTAGTCCGATTCATCGCCTTACGGGCACTATCACTTGCGATTCTTCGTCTTTGTGTCTTGAAGATGCTCCGTCGAAATATAATTCCCAACGTCGATCATCGGGGTCTTCTAGGTTCATTATTTGTTCATCGGCGAATCATCATTGAGAGGAGATTCGCTAGGCAAAGGGTGTCTGTTGCGAGGAAGTCTGCTAAGACTTGTCCCTTTACGGCACGAAGAGGCACGAAAGTTATATCGAATTGCGATAATATCATTGACCATACGCAGCAAGTCGCCGGAAAGTGTTGGACGAGTCATCGAGTATTGCAATGGATTAAACTTCGAGATTAGGTTGACCTTATGAGAAGCATGTAGTGCACGAGCTTTTGAGCGGCGAAGATCGGGGCCAAACAATGCTTTTCAATTGCGGGATACCTTACTTCCGTCGGAAGTAAACGATGGCTTAAGTAGTAAAGAGCATTTTCTTTACCCTCATCATTGACACAGGCTAACGGGGCTCAGAGAGAGTCGTCTAAAGCCGCGGTGTAAAGTATCAGCGGTCTACACGAGCTAGGGGCTGCTAAGACGGGAGGTGTCATTAAATATTGTTTAATGTCTTCGAAGGCCTTCTAGCATTTCTCTTCCCGAATAAATTTGGCGTCCTTTTTAACTAGTGCTGAGAAAGGCTGACACCTACACGACGGGTTTGAGATAAAGCGTCGAAGATATGCCGACTTCCCTTGAAAAGATCGTAGTTGTTTCAAGGTTTTGGGAGGTGGCATTTCTAAGATAGCTTTAATCTTTCCGGGTCGATTTCAATTCCACGATGTCGGACAACGAATCCTAAGAATTTCCCGGAGGTGACGCCGAAGGCGCATTTTAAGGGATTCATCTTAAGGTTAAATTGTCTTAATCGTTCGAAAACAATTCTCGAATCATACGGGTGGTTGTCCTTTACTTTGCTTTTGATGACCACATCGTCCACGTAGCATTCGACTTGATTGTGGATGAGATCATCAAAAATTCTTGTCATTGCTCTTTGGTAGGTTGCTCCTGCGTTCTTCGATCCGAATGGCATCCTTGTGTAGCAAAATACTCCGATCGGCGTTCCGAATGATGTAAGCTTTTCATCTTCGGAGCCATTTTTATCTGGTTGTATCACGAAGATCCATCCATGAATGAGAATATTTCATGTGTCGAAGCAATGTCGATCATTAATTCGGGATCGGTAGAGAATTCATCTTTTGGACATGCCTTGTTCGGATCTCCGAAGTCCACACAAATTCGATACGACCATTCTTCTTTACGTTGGAACTACATTGGCTAGCCAAGTCGGGTATTGTTCTTCACGGACAAATTTAGCGTCTATTAGCTTTTTAACTTCGGCTATGACTTGTTGTTCGATTTCTAGACGCATTCTTACGGGACCTTGTACGGCGGGACGAAGTAGGATCCACTCCTAGCTTATGGACTGCAACCTCAGGAGCCAATCCGGCATTTCATCGTAGTTCCAAGCAAAACGAGTCCTTAAATTCCATTAATAACTTGATTATTTCTTCGGAGTCATCTTTGTTGAGTAAGGAGCTAACAAAGGTAGGTCTAGGCTCTTCGCTAGTACCTAAGTTAACTTACGTTAACTCATCTATTGTAGATTTGATTTCTTCTTCGAATTCGGTGGAGCGTCTCCAATTTGTAAATCTTCGAGTTCGTACTATAGTTTCCATGCGGTTTTCATTGGACTTGCAAGTGACAACCAAGCAAAATTCGGTATCGTCAGCTGATCTCTACTGTGCCGAATCCGAGACCATGCTTTGAATTGGGTGGACGACGGAGTTATTCCATAACTTTTCAAAATGTTGTGATTGGCCTTTTGTCCATTGTCGAGGTAAGAAACCACGTTGAATTAAATTTTGAACACGGGGAGAGTACCACTCGAAAGGTAATTCCATTAATTCTGATGAAGTGACATCTTCGAATTGTACATTATTTTCAGTTTTGGAGGAAGAAGCACCACGGTAGAATTTGATTGGCCTTGCACCGTCGTTACGTACCTCTTTGACCACCATACCCTCGATCTTGTTAGAATGGATCGGGGTTAGGGTCATAGTATGTACGTAGTGGTTAATCTTCTCGTACATTGATTTGTATTCTTCATTCTTTTCATCTTCGAGGGAGATCTTGTATTGCGGCTTCTTTCGACTTATTCTTGCTTGCTTCTTGCTTGATTTCTTTTTCTTCTTCGGAACTATCATCCCAATCAACATTGATGGTTGGTTTCCTCTGTCCGATTGTCCTAGCGTCTCTACCACGACCTCGTCCCCGGCCTCGACCTCGGATGCGAGTTGTGGAGAAACCTTCACCATCTCGCCGGAAGGGAGTGGTGAGTGGCTGATGGACTAGAACTTCGAGGTTCTTCGTTGTCTCGAACTTTCTTTGCTTCATTTGTTACGGTATCTCGGAGAAGATTGTTTTCTTCGGCGGTGCATAATAAGTTGCATCTTCATGGATTCCAATTTCATGTACGGAGAATGGTTGCAAGTCACCTTTGATGCCTTTGTTCCCCTCCATCGTAGTATTTGATGCACTTGGTGCGAGAGATGATGGTACCATCCTGTTTTCATGTATCCATGGTCGGCCTGAGTAGAGCGTTGAACGACGTTTACGAATCGATTATGTGAAATTTTGCGGTTGTCTTTGCTAAGTCACCGGTCTTCATCGGTAGCGTTATTGACCGAGGGCTCTTTCTCCTTTACGGTTGAATCCTCTTAATAACATTTTGTACGCTCGAGCTCGCGAGCATCAATTTCCAAGTATGCTTAGCGTTCGAAGACTCATTATATTGATTGATGCTCCTGGATCCACCAATACTGCGGAGAGTGTAAATTTTCCGATTGTAGCGAAATGTACAACGGTCGGTTGTGATCTAGCTGTCCCATGTAGTAGGTCACTTGTCCGTGAAGGTAACGCCTCGTTGTTCCTTTAACGAGCAAACCTCATCTAAGGAATCTCCAGGCCATTTGAGCTAAGCAAATTTCGGATCAAGTAAGGCCTTGATCGAGCTTCTCTCATCTCTTTTGATAAGATGAGAGCATCGTAGATGCTCGGTTTGGCTGGTAGTTTCCTAAGATGGGCTAGCACGTTGTAGTCCACTTTGTTCTCATGCATCTCGGCTTCTTCTCGAATGGGTATTTCTTCTCGCTGGGGTTGGTTCTTCTTGAACAACCACACGCTTTCCTTTGTCTTTTGGACCCATTCTTGGAGGTAGAACTTTTCCACTTCTTAAGTTGACTTCGTAATTTCTTCGAATCTAGTGTTGAACTTGCCGGTGTCTCCTCTGAATCGGAATGACGGGCTCTTCCGGATTATCTTCAAAATACTGAAGGCTCTAACTGCTATCGTAGCTGGAGCTCCTCGAAACTCACGAGATAGATCCGTTGCTTGTTGAACTCTCGTAGCCTCCTTGATGGATGCCTTCTTTGTCATTTTGATCGTCGAGATCTTGTATGATTTGAGAATTGTTGTTGGTATCGAAGTCGATATCCGGATTGTCATTAGTTACGTAATCGTTAGAAACGATCGAAACGTAGCCAACGCCATCACCCTTATCATTATATGATCCCACCGAAGTGAGCGAGATAATCATACAAAATCGAGAGGTTCGAGGGATTTCTCCCCGAATCGGAAACAACTATCCTAGGATAAGCGGCCCCTAGTCTCAGCCTTAGGAGTCTCGGTCCTCTCTTCTTCGTCAATTTTCTTCTTCTCTTCGATTGTCTTATGTCGAGGTGGTTCTTCTATCGCAAGTGATAGTACCGGCTTAACAGGTCTCGAACTCTGAATTGAAGCTCGCACCGAAGCGGTTCGGATGTTGTCTAAAATCTTCTTCGAAGACCTCGTCCGGGCGGTAGTCCATCCATCGTCGGTTGCATAGGGATCTATCGGGATGACGGGATCGGTTGAGATAACATTGACGGAACCTCCTTTCTGGGGTTCCTTCATGTACTCCTTCGGGATTGTTATATTTCCTTTCAGAAGGTTGTCGTTGAGCCAACTTTTAAAGGTAATACAATCTTCTATCTTGTGCCCAAGCATCCGATGGTAGGGGCAAAAGTTGGGATCACCTTTCTTGTTGACTTCCTCACGGTCTTTTGGGTTACGCGGTGGAAATCTGGAGTTTTCATTGAGGCTACGGAACATCTTTGAGTGCTTGCTTCATTTTTGAACGGATATTCTCTGCTCGAAGTTCCCTTAACGTACGTTGCGGACGAGGCGGTTGTTCATGCTGCGGAGACGGCCGATAGGCTGGACCGGGGTTCTTGGTAGTCTTGTTGTGGTTGCTTGCGGCCGTTACGGTGGTATTTGCATCGGTTGCTTGCCTTTGTCAAGCTGCTTTGCAACGATCCGGATTTCTTTTCGAAGGTCTTCAACGGCTTACGCTTGTCGAGTCTTGTCGGCAAAACTTAATTGCTTCGCCTCTTCTTGCAAGCTTCCGGCCTTGCTTAACAACTTCTCAAAAGTCTTAATAGTGAATCCTTTGAGGAGAAGTGCTTATCGGGCCGTGAATGCTTTTAAGCGAGATGCCGATCGCATGTTGTTCTTGCGGTTGTGGTTCACACTTCATGCTTAAATTTCTCCATCGAAGTATGTAATCCACTAAAGTTTCATTCGGCCTTTGTTTCTCTACCACTAAATCACCTATAGTGATGTGGTGCTGAGCTCCGACAAATCGCTTGATGAAGAGGCTCTCTAGCTCTGAGAATGTCTTCAACGAACCATTAGGTAATCACGCATACCGGTCGAAGGCGATTCCGACGGACTGCTCGACGAGCTGTCGGAAGAGTAACGCATCGCTCCCGCCGGCATTGCAACAGCGGCACGAAAGTGTGCAACATCTTGTCGGGGGTTCCCGGTTCCGTCGAAGGTCTTAAACGAGAGGTGGTACGAAGCCTTTCGGGTATTGGACGGCGTCGAATTCTTACGGGTAAGGTCTACCCGTCCGAATAGATGTCCCGTTCTTCGATTGTGCTAGGGCTTCTCGCACTCGCTGTTCTACCAAGTTTTTGATATCCTTTTCGGGGATCATACTTTGTGTCGTGTCCTTTTTAGGTGGTCATCCCCATTGACGGATGTAATCTCCTTTCCTCCGTCTACGATATGAATGACCTCTGGGGGTGTTTCTCTATGTGGTTGTACTTGACTCTGGAGAGTGGCCAGAGCTACGGCCATCTCTTCCATCCTTTTCACCATTTGAGCGATCGTGTCGTCCCTTTCTGAAGTCTGTCTCCTCATCGGTTCCGGCTCCTCTCTTCTGCGGTTGCGGGGAGCACCTTGAAAGGCGATGAAGCTCGTGTCTCGACCATATTGATTTACGCATATTCGTTGTCCATGAATTTCGATGAGTCGATCTCATCCCCGAACTTTTCTTCTCTTTCTTTTGCCAACCGTCGGATGTCGGTTCTCAACTTTTCCATGGCATCTTCTAGCGGAGCTTTCTGTGTGTCTTTGCGGTTGTCATGTGATAGTTGTCGGGTCCCTTTTTCACGAGTCCCCTTTATCGCAGTAGCACTTTCTTCAGATTCCAGCCTCCTGGCGAGACTTTCTCTCTCGGGCTACGTTGTTTCGGTCTCAAGTTGCCCCGTAGTGGGACGCCACACCATCCTTCTAGCGGCGGAAGGTCTATGACCGGATGGTCACATCGGCCGAATCTTTGGAAGGTGGTATCCTCCCTGATCCGTAATCCTGATACTACGACGGGCGGGCTAGCCTTCATTCTCTTGCTTGGCTTTTCTATCATGATGGCGGGTTCTACTCGGGGCCCGAGACGGGATTTGACCGGCACCCGCCACATCCTTCGCGAGAATCTCCGATACGGGGCGGTTTTCCTTCCTTGCTAACTTTTCTACCAAAGTTTGCAGTCGAGCAACGGCGTAGTTCTAGTTCTTTTCTTGCGGCTATCGTTGTAGTATGCGGGCTGAGGTAATGTGGCAGCAATCTTGCGAACATTCTCCTCGTCCTCTGCGGCGGAGAGGGGATGGAACCTGCTTCCTCCCAAAAGTGGTATGTAGTCAGGCAGTGGTGTATATTCTGGTAGCGGTGTATATTACGGCGGTTACGGAATTTCCTCCAGGAAAGCAATCTCGGCGGCTACGGCTTCTGCGGCGATCCTTCTATTTGTTTCTTCTTTGGGTCTTTGTCGGCGACGGAATCTTTGAGCTTGGACCCGATTTCGAAAACGAGAAGGTCTTACGAGGAAGATCCGTACCCTCCACGGTAACGGGTTTACCATAGTTACGGATTTCTTTCCCCTTTGATTTGGCGGAAGTCGGGGTAGGTGCGAAACAACTAGACCGAGTGGGGGTAGTGAGAACGGTCCTCTGCGGACGGCGGTACTCCTCCTAGTCGGGACCCTTTGCGGGGGAGGAAACTCTTGGGTCGACCTAAGGTTGAACTCGAGCGGTGGCTCCTCGGCTTCGGATACCTTGTTCGTCGGTGCAAAGAGGGAGACGTCGGTGACCTTGACGTTCGTGTTTTCGAATCCTCGTCCAAATCGGATGACCCCATTGTCGGGCGGCTCATCCTTATAGACGGCGAAGTCCGAGTCCGTTGGTGAAGGAGAAAATCGGCTTCGGGGCTTCCATTTCGCGGGGTAGATTCGGTTGTCGGTCCCAAGTTATGCTTCTTTTCTTTAGGACGAAAAGAAAAGGAATTGAAAAGAGTCCGAACTCATCTTTGTTCATGTATTTATAATAAGGAGTCATTTGTTAGAAGAGTCACTTATTAGAGGGTTTGTTTATTTAGAACGGAATGTTCAAAGGTATAGAAAAGGTAAGGAATCCGATTCGAGTTGGAAAGGAAAAGAAAGTCTTAAGCAAGACTTCTCGACTCGAAGGATCATTCCTAAGCTAACACTTATTGGGGGTCCGCCCCGCCTCAAAAATGAGGTAAAAGGATCTCGGAACCTCTCTGTTTAGGGGTGTCTAAATAGTGGCTCCTAAATCCGAGAGAATGTTGGCTATACTCATTCAAGATAGAAATGAACATAGTATTCCAACGGAAAGAAGGGTAGTTTGATCCACTAAGGACATGGATGCACTACCGATTTTTGAAAGCAGAATTATTTGATTAAAATGGAGAGAGGAATCGTCCCCAGCGGAGTCGCCAGAAATCTGTCGGCATATTTTTAGGTTGTGTTTTATTTTGAAGAGGGGTCGCCTAGCGAAATCGTCGGCGAATTTTTAATTTAATTAAAATAAATAATTTGAAAATGAGTATTTGATTTTGAAAATAATTTTAAATTTGAAGGTTTTAAGATATGAGATTAAGCCGATCTCACATCCGAAGTAGTTTATATAAACGAGCACCGCACCACAAGCCAGTGTATCTATCCCTAAGGATAGACACACTGCTTGATGGTGGGGCTCGATTAAATAAACTAGAAGATTTGTGACATCCGTTTGGTACGCGAACCAATTTTATAAGCCGACAAGTTTCCCCTGCTAATATGAAAACATTAAACGGGGTTTATATTACACGGGTTCTTTAGAATTCCCTATAAGGGCAAGCCCACATAGTTAATTACATCTTAAGTGATGGGAATCACCTAAGAAAACTCTCGATAATAATCAATAGTGCGCTCTCGAGGATTTCAAAGTTTAAGTTTTCGAGGGATTGAATTTTGGAATTTCGATAGGGAATGGGTCGAGTTTGGAACATTTTGTTTTGGGAATCGAAAGGAAGAAAAGTAGGAGAAATCACGGATTCGAAGTGAACTCGGTAATTTCCGACTATCCTATTGTTTAGCTTGGATTTAGGAAAGTCCTATTGTTTGTTTAATGTTTTGATCTTGCCAATTTTAATTAATTAGGGCTTATATTTGTATGATAAAATCAAACAAATAGCCTCGAAGATGTGAGGATTTATGTCGTATCGAACGACTACCTCGGAATCCTAAGATCGGTTAGGGCTTAATTTGCAATGCGAGTGCCTAACGAAGAGGTTGAGGATTTATGTTGCACTAGGCAAACTACCTCGAAATCCTATGGCTTGGTTATTTAATTCTAGGAAAGTTTCTGCGATGTAGATTCGAAGTTTTGCGATGACGATGGTCGTCGTTGCCCACCACGCTCCGAGCTCCTTGTTGTTGCGAGAGGTTTTAGTTTTAGAAATCATAAATTAGGAGATGAGAAAAGTGTTTTGGTTTAGAGAAGTCTTAATTTCCTAGTGTTTCTTATGTTTTAATTAAAACAAATCTTAAAGTTGATTATAACGACACCGGTTAAGATCCACGGTTCCATCCTTCGGCATCATTATTTTTATCGGATTCACTTAGTCCGAGATGAATTTGCTAAACTCAAGCTGAATGAGTTCCACACTTTCATTTAGACCGTGGGAAATCCCGGTTAGCAACACGTAGGTTACATCATCCGAGGTATTCCCGATCATCCAACAGGACGTTTTAATTTAGTTGTAATTGTAGTTTTGTGTTACGTTTGTGATTAAATTTTGAGTTGTTTTATATTTTGAAATGTTGTGGCGGTGAATTTTATCTTGCAATGACTTTTAACTTAATTTGGTTTCGGTTTTAGGGTCTATCCTAAAGGTGTGAGTTTTCATGCAACGGTTGTTTATCATGCGAGAAAAGTAAGTGCAATGCGATTAAATAAATTGCAAGAAGGTAAATTACAAGAAAGTAGATTGCAATAAAATAAAAGCGTACCTGGAGGGTCTTCCCATCATTCCAAGCTGCACTTAAAACATAATTAGAATATTTAAGCAAGTTCCTAGGTAAAGCTAAGGTAAGGGTTTTGGTTTTCTACCAAATTCTTAATCCTATAGCTAGTCATTTCCTATGACGTCTGGGTTCTTTGTGTTTTTGTTTGAAGACGATTTTCTTCATCAAAGAATAATTAAATTCGATTGTTCTTATAAATGTCCTATCATATTGAGTAAGTGCTTAAGAAGAATCTTAAACATCTTTTCGATATTTCTAGGATTGTTTTAAGTCGAAATGAATTTAATTATATAAATGAATTAATCGTCCAGGGATTCGAGTTTTGTTGTTATCTTGCTCGATGAACTAGGACATTTGAATATCACTATGAGGGAAGTAACATTTCATTTAATGTTCTATTTAGGAGTTATAATAACCAAAGCTTTCGAGGGTAAATTAGTATTCGAATGGTTTGTGGTTTAGTTTAATTTCCATTAATGGGTTTAAATTTGGAATAGTGTTCAAGTTATTTTAGATTTATTTTGAATTCTTTATGTCTTTGGTGATATTATATTTAATTGACTTAATTTAATTTAATTTAATTTAATTTAATTTAATTGAGTTTTAATTTAATTTAATTCAATTTTAATTTAATTTAATTTGATTTGATGTTTAATCAATTTGATTTGATTTAATTTTTAATTTAATTTGATTTAATTTAATTTAATTTGATTTAATTTAATTTAATTATTCAATTTAATTTAATTTATTTAATTTAATTTAATTTAATTTGATTGTTTAATTTAATTTAATTTGATTTAATTTAATTTAATTATTTAATTTAATTTAATTTAATTTTAATTTAATTTAATTTAATTTAATTTAATTTAATTTTAATTTAATTTAATTTAATTTTTAATTTTAATTGAAATTTTTAAAAGAGTTTAATAATTAAGTCTTTTAATATTTTAAATTTGAGTTATCATTTTAATTAAGAATTGAATATTAATGAGGTAATTTATTTAGGGATTTTTAAATTAAAGAATAAATTTCTTCCTAATAATATCCCTTATTTTAATAATTCGAATTTTGTTATTCTTCCAAATTTAATCCATTATTTAATTAAAGTTTAATCATTTTAAAATTGTTTAATGGGTTTCTACCCTTTAATTATTTAAATTTCAATCATCCAAATCAGATTAGGATCAAATATTTTACTTGTTAATTTTTTATTAAACCTAAAAGTTTTAATTAAGGATTAAAGATTTTGATTACCATTTTACCCTTTAAGCTTAATAATTTCATAACTCACTAAATTGAACTCAAATGAACTTGAAATTTTTATGTAACTTCACTCATATGTCAATAAAGACATGAGAGGAGAAAATGTGATTTTTCTGTATTTAATTTATTTATATAATTATTTTTGGTAGAAAATAGAGATTTTCAAGGAAAATTTGATAACATGACCAAGGGAAAGTTTCTGTCCTTAAGAAAATTAGGGGACATTTCTAATGACGAGAGAAGCACTTGGACCAATTTTGGTGATTTTTTGAATTATATTATTTTTATTATAATTATTGTAAGTTTTGGAGTGTTAATTAATTTAAAAATAAAATAAATGTTGAAAAATGAGTTTTATATTTTTCAAAATTCTCTATGATATCAAGAAAACCAAAGAAGCAAATTTTGCAATTTTTTGATTTTTCTATGATTTATTATAATTATTTTAGTGAAAATGCTAGAAAATACATTTTTTAATTTTTAAAAAATATCTTAAAGCTTTAAAATTTAATATCTCACTAAATAGACCTAGGAAAAATATAGGGTTTGTTCCTATGTGATTAAAGTTCAAAATGTGACATTTTGGTGAATTTTATTATTTTTGTGATTTTTATTATTTTTTAATTATTAAAAATATCAAAATATTATTAAAAATCAACTTTTTTAGAAAATTGAAATTTTAATTTTCTTAGGTTCCCCTGATATCGAGAGAGGCTCCAAAACCAATTTGGTGAATTTTTGAAAGGTATTTTAAAAGTTATGAATTTTTAAAGTTGAAAATGGCTAAGTGGCTTAATCAACCCGATTAGTGGGGCTAACCGAGTCCAATTGACCTCAAATTTTTATGGTGGATTCCTCTGATCCTAAAGGTCAGTGGAGAATTGATTTCAAGTCAATTTGATGCATGGTTAACTCTAATTAATTAAAGACCTATTTTGGGTGTTTAAGTCAATTAGGGTTGTTTTAAATGAACTAAGTCAAAACCTATTTTCCTAGGGTTCTCTGGTCATAAGAAACATCACCAAATTTTCCTAGAATTTATTTCACAACATGCTATTTATTGGAATTAAAATATTCAAAACAGTAACCTGAACTTGAAAAATCAATAACTTTTTATAGGGATGGCCTCTGACTTTGGAAAATTCAGGGAATGTTCCCAAATTCAGAGGCTTCAAAAACCCTATGGTCTCATGCCATGGTGAATTGTATGCATGCATGGAGAATTAAAATAATGCAGAGAGTAAATAAATTATAAAAAATAAAATACTTGATGAAATTAAATGATTTCTTTTCCACATTATTCTCCTCCGTTCATCTGAGCGAGAGGGTATTTTTATTTTATTTTTATGATTTTCCTACACGGAGATATGAATTTTTGAAGTTTAGGGAATTAAATAAATAAGAAAATACCCTAATTTTCTATTTATCCACGCGGCGCCGGCGCATCCTCGGCGACTCGAAAGGCCACGCGGCGCGCTCCGATTCGACGCCGCCACTCGAGTCGGCGGCCGGGCCCCGCGGTTCTCGCACCGTTTCTCGGTCCGACGCCGTCGAGCCGTTCGTCCGCGCGTGTATTGAATGGACGGCATCCGTTCATCGTCCCCGAGTGTTCTCGCCCGAGAGCCGTCCACACTAAATCCACTAAGATCTCGCTCGATTCTCGATGGATTTTTATGTTCTTATACTCTATGGATTCGTCTTGAAGAGACGAACACATCTATACGGTTAACATGCATTGAAACTAAGGCATTTGAAATAGAGATTCTCCGAAGCTCGGGATGAAGAATCGGTTCATACCTTGGCTCGGAGAAGTGTGGCTTCGATTTGAGAGTTGTTGCACCTTCGATTGGATCCCGCAAGCTCCGGATGAAGTCTCTCGGTGCAGTGAATTGTACGGATATGATTTCGACCAAGCCCGATCACAAAGCTTGGAGAGGCTGGAGCAAGCTCAGGTGGCACGGAGATGGGGCTTTTGCTTTGGTGGACACCTTCCCTTGATGCAGTGAAGGTGTAGAGCCGATCAGTTTGAGAATTGGCTCACTTGTGGAGAAGTGTCACTGGTTTTGGGTGAAATTTCGACTGCGAAATTGAGCTTACGGAGGAGAAATGGCAGGGGGATTTCACTTGGGGATCAAGTGCTCTAAGGGTGGAGAAGGGTGCGGAACAATTTTGGCGAGTTTTGGCAAGGTTTGTGCTTAGCCCTTCTCATGGCCGAGAGGGGTGGAGTTTAAATAGGAGAGGGTGGAAGGCCTCCCGGGGGAGTTAGGGCTTGGGATCAGTTGCTACGAGTGAGGAGAAGATCAGCCATGGTGACCACTAGGCATGGGGCGGCTCGGCGAGTGAGAATTTCAATGTTGGCTCACATGTGAGCTCTCGGCCATGGTGTTTTCCGGCGGCACTGGTGGCCGGCCGGCCGAGCAATGGTCACCATCTTGGTCGGTTGGGTCGGGGGCTGGGGTTTAGTGTAGGCGATTGGCAAATGCCATGTGTAAAGGGTTTGATTTAGATGGAATGGGGGCATGGCTAAATTTGAACCTAAATGGGTCAACCCACCCATTTGGGCTAGGTGCACCACCCAAGGCCTCGTTTTGGGCTGAGGGAAAAGTGATTTGGCTCGGCATAATCGGTAGGGTCGAGTCACCATCCAAGCACGATTAGGCTTAAGCATGGTTTAGTGGAATCATGGAAGTGGTTAATCACCTTTAGGAATTAAGGAAAGAGCCTCCTCCTTTTGCCCAAAATGGCATGGTGACATGTAAAGAGGCTCTCATGGCTTGCATATGGCTTGTGCATGGCTCCATGGCTCCATTTGGCTTGGGAAAAGGTTTGGTCGATTTCATAAAAATGGGTTTTAAGAATTTTGGATATTTTGGGGTGATTTGGCATGTGGCTTGATTTGGAATTATTTGATTGATGATTTTGGAACTTAGGGACAATTTTGATTAAATGGATGATGAAAGGAAGTGTCATGTGGGCTTTGGATGAATTTGGGCTTTTGAATTTGAAGGGAGTGGGCTTTTAGGAAAGTTTAAGGGAAATGGGCTTTTGATTTTAGGATGGGCATTTGGGTAAAAATTTTGTGAATAACTTTGTCAAATAAATGTCATAATTGGTTTAGGGATGTTCTATGAAGGGCTTGGAATCAATTTGGTGTGATTTGGAATTGAATTGGTTTGAATTTGGGTTTATTTGGTAAGTGGGCCTATGTAGGACAAATTGGGCTAACTTGAGCTAATGTTGGGCTAGGGTTGAAATTGATGTAAAATAAATGTTGAGAAATGTTTATGGGGGTGTTTCAAAGAGGTTTTGACTTTGGTTGGGCTTTGATTTTGGGGTTTGGGCTCATTTGGGTTAGGTTTGGGTTTAGGTCAAAAATGGGCCTTTTAGCCTTGGGTTGAGTTTGAGTGGGGTTTGGGTCTAAATTTTGGGCAAATCATGTTATTTTTTTGTTTGTGGGAATGTTAAGGAAGATTTAGAAAAGATTTGGGGTTAATTGGAATTGAGTTGGGTGAGTTTAGGTTAGGTTTAGGTCATGGGTCCAAATTGGGCTTTAAGGCCAAAAGTGAGATTGGATCCAAATGTCAATCAAATTGTGCTTGGATTTAGTCTAGATTGGTATTTTGGATATTGATTTGAAGTTTAGAATTGAATTGGACCAAAATTGGGGTCAATTGGGTAGGTTTGGTTTGACATTGGGTTTACTTTAGGTTAAAATGGGTCAAATTGGGGGTTTTGACAAAAGTAGGGTAAATTGACAAAATTGGCCCATGGTGTAGTTGGACAAAATGAAATTAGGAATATTTGGGATTTTCTGGAATTTTTTGGGAATTTTTTGAATTTTTTTGATTTTTGGGCCAAGAGGGGTATTTTGGGTATTTGGAGGGTATTGGGAGGTTTTCTTGGAATTTTTGGTATTTTTGGGTATGGATGATCAGTTTAAGTGATGTGGAAATATTTGGGATTTATTTTTAGGAATTTTGGGTAATTTAGGTGATTTTGAAAAATTTGGGTAATTTCAAGGGCTTTGGGTAGGTTAGGCGGGTGTAGGGTCCCGGGGGTCAAAAATTGAAAATTTGGAAAATTGAAGATTGGGTGAATTTAAGTGGAAAGAAGTCATTTTTGTTGAGCCATGAAGCCATTTCAAGCCCACATGAGCCATGAAGGGACTCGTTTGAGGCATTCATTTATGTTGTTCCTAACCTGCAGCGAGGGCTTAGGGGTTAAGGACCATCCATGTGAATCACCTACATGAGTCGGGAGGTCAAGTTAGGTATGGGTGTGGTTTTAGGAAGTGTGTGAAAGTGTAGTGTATGTGTAAGTGCATGTGTATGTCAGCCCCTTCACCGGAACGAGGCCACCGAGGCGATCTAAGGCCGAAGAGTCCTATAGGAACTCATCCTTTAAACTTCCACATTTGATTTCGACCCTCTAGGTGATTAGGGGTCTACGATCAAGTTTGTAGAGTTTGCGGGGAGTTAAGAAGTGGTTTGAATTTCTAAAAGGTGGGTCCCAATTCTAGTCCTCTAAGATAGTCAAAGGAAAAGCCTAAGGCTAGATCCTAAGTACTAAAGAGAAGAAGAGAAGACCTCATCAAAAATGAGGTCAACAAGCGTACTATTAGAAAAATTCAAAAACAACAAAAATAATCTACAAATCCTCACAAAATGGCAAACAACTTAAACAATCAAAATGAAAAATATACCAAGATCTTTAAGAGATTATGCTAATCAAACAGTAGATGAAATTCACTTAACTATCTAAAACCCTGATATTCTTTGCTAATTCATTTGAGCTTAAACCTGCTATTATCCAAATGGAACAGAATAATCAATTTGGAGGAATACCTAATGAAGATCCTAACTTACATCTCGCTAGTTTTCTAGAACTATGTGCTACTTTTAAATATGATGGAGTCTCAAACGATGTTGTTAGGCTTAGACGTTTTCCTTTTTCACTAAGGGATAAGGCTAAGGCGTGGTTAAATTTGTTAACACCTGGATCTATCAAAACTTGGGGAGAGCTTTCACAAAAGTTTCTGTCAAAATATTTCCCTCCTTCCAAAACTGCTAAGCTGAGGAATGATATCACATCTTTTAGTCAGTTTGATGGAGAATCCATATATGAAGCTTGGGAAAGATTTAAAGATCTTCTGAGAAAGTGTCCACACCATGTTTTACTTGACTAGTTAATAATTCAAACCTTTTATAATGGATTAGTGGGATATTTGAGATCGATTATTGATGCTGCTGCTGGTGGATCATTAATGTTTAAACCTTTTGATGAAGCATATTCATTAATTGAAGAGATGGCTACTAATAATTTTCAATGGCCCTCTGAGAGGGTAAATCCTAAGAAAGTAGCTAGTATTTATGATTCTAGTGTGATAACTATGATAGTCTCTCAAATTGCTGCATTTTCAAAGAAAATAGATCAATATGGAATGAATTATTCTCCAACACCCCTAGTGTTAGAAGAAAATTCATCAGGACAGATGATAGACTCTCAAATGTCTTATGAAACCTTAAATGCCATAAATAACAAAGTCAATAATCCTTATTCAAATTATTATAATCCTAGTTCCAGGAATCACCCGAATTTCAATTGGAATAACACCAATGTTGTTGTTAACCCGTAATGTGGAAACAATCCTATGAATCCAGTTGGAAATCAGAAAAACCAAGGAAATACCAATTATAAACCTTCTTCTCCTCTTAGTTTTAATATTAATCAACAATTTAAGGAAAAGAAGTTGTCTACCGAAGAAATGATTCTGAATATGATTAATCAAATTCAAGCTCAAAATGTTGCAATAAAGAACATTGAGAATCAATTGGGACATATCTTTATTGCGCTTAATAATAGATCTTCTGGGAATCTTCCTAGCAATATTGAGATCAACCCAAAAGATCAAAACAAGGAGCAAATTAAGAATATTCAATTAAGGAGTGGAAAAGAATTGGAACCAAGAGTTCAAAAAGAAGTCAAAGTTGAAAGAGAGGAAGTGAACATTGAGAAAGGTTCTAATAAGGTATATCCAGATGAATATCCGCTAGAACCATTTAAGATAACTGTTGAAAAACCACCTCCGTATTTTCCTCAAAGACTAAAGAAAAAGAACAAGGATAACAGATTTGCAAAGTTTTTGGAAATTCTTAAGAAATTAACGATAAATATTCCCTTTGTTAAAGCATTAGAGCAGATGCCTGATTATGCAAAGTTTATGAAAGATATTCTTAAAAAGAAAAGAAAGTTCAAAGACCACGAGACTGTTGCAGTTAGCAGTGAGTGTAGTGTAATTATTCAGAAGAAGCTTCATGAAAAACTTAAAGACCCAGGTAGTTTCACTATCCCGTGTGCTATATGTGAGAAATGTTTTGGAACAGCTTTATGTGATCTTAGAGCTAGTATTAATCTTATGCCTTTATCAACTTTCAAAAGATTAGGAATAGGAGAAATTTCACCAATATCTATGACTCTTCAACTAGCTGATCATTCCATCACTTATCCTAAAAGAGTTGTGGAAGATGTATTAGAAAAGGTGGATAAATTTATCTTTCCTGTGGACTTTATCGTATTAGATATGGAGGAAGATAAAGAAATTCCAATTATTTTGGGAAGACCATTCCTTGTAACTGGGAGAGGTTTGATTGATTTTCAAA
Source organism: Papilionanthe hookeriana x Papilionanthe teres (assembly GCA_022702705.1). Lineage (NCBI taxonomy): Eukaryota > Viridiplantae > Streptophyta > Magnoliopsida > Asparagales > Orchidaceae > Papilionanthe > Papilionanthe hookeriana x Papilionanthe teres. The sequence continues at coordinate 175,330,486 of CM040422.1, forward strand.
AAGGAGAATTAACTATGAGATTTAATGACCAAGAGGTAACTTATTTTGAAATCTATGAAATACCCTCCAAATGAAAAAGATGGTGAGTGTTTTTGAATGGAAATCTGTGATTATTTGAGAGAAGATCATTTTAAAAAAGTATTTGAAGAAAATCTGGAATGTGAGGATGAATATGAAAGTGAAAGTGAAGATGATTTGGATGATATGAAGAATGAAAAGTTAGAATTTGTTCAGGAAAAATTTGAAAGATATGATACTATGGAAAATGGAGATAAAAGTTTAATTTCATCTATTGTTAAACCCCGTGAACTTGAGCTGAAAATTCTCCTTAAACATTTGAAGTATATGTTTTTAGGAGAATCATCTACTTTACCAGTCATTGTATCTTTGGATTTAAATGAATATCAAGAATAAAAATTATTAGAAACCTTAAAAAGATACAAAAAAAGCTTTTGGTTGGTCCATAACCAATATTAAAGGAATTAGTCCATCGATCTGTATGCACAAAATTTTGTTAAATGAACAACATAAACCTAGAGTTGATCCACAAAGGAGACTGAACCCAATAATGAAAGAAGTTGTAAAAAAAGAGATTTTAAAGTGGTTAGATGCTGGAATTATATATCCTATTTCTAATAGTGTTTAGGTAAGCCCAACTCATTGTGTTCCTAAGAAAGGAGGAGTGATTGTTGACGTAAACAATCGAAATGAAATTATACCGGCAAGACAAGTCACTGGTTGGTGAATATGTATTGATTATAGAAAATTAAACGCCGCTACCAGAAAAGATCACTTTCATTTACCATTTTTAGATCAAATGCTAGACAAACTTGTTGGACACAAGTACTATTACTTTTTAGATGGATATTCATGTTATTACCAAAAACTTATTGCTCATGAGGATCAAGAGAAGACTACATTTTCTAGCCCTTATGAAACTTTTTCTTTTAGAAGAACGCCCTTTGGATTATGTAATACACCTGCAACATTTCAAAGATGTATGACGTCCATATTTAGCAAATTAATTTATGATGGAATAGAAGTGTTTATGGATGATTTCTCAGTAGTTGGAGATTCATTTTATGCATGTCTATGAAATTTAGAAAAAGTTTTAGAGGTATGCGAAAGAACAAATTCAGTCCTAAACTGGGAAAAGTGTCAATATATGATTGCAGGAGGAACTGTACTTGGGTATAAAATATATGAATATGGCATGGAAGTAGATCCTGCGAAGATTGAAATTATAGAAATGTTACCACCTCCAACAAATGTGAGATGGGTAAGAAGCTTTTTGGGACATGTAGGATTCTACAGGCGACATATTAAAGACTTTTCAAAAATTACTAAGCCTCTATGCCAACTTTTGGAAAGAGATAGGAAGTTTGATTTTGACCATGAATGCTTAAAAGCTTTCTATCTATTAAAAAAAATTAATCACTGCACCTATAATAGTTTCACCTGACTGGAAGAAATCATTTGAATTAATGTGTGATGCTAGCAATTATGTTATTAGACTTGTTTTAGGGCAAAGACATTTCAAAATGTTTAAAGTTATATACTTCGCTAGTAAGACTCTTACTGATGCTCAAATTAATTACACCACTACTGAAACAGAGTTATTAGCGATCGTTTATGCCTTTGAAAAATTTAGATCTTACTTAATTAGAGCAAAATGTATAGTGCATACTGATCATTCTGCTATTAAATATTAAATGCAAAAGAATGATGCAAAACCAAGATTGATTCGATGGATGCTTTTAATGCAATAATTTGATTTTGAGATCATTAATAGAAAAGGGGTCGATAATCAAATAGCTAATCATTTATCTAGACTTAAACAACCTAATTTGGATGACTTTGAAAAAGAAATCACTGAATCTTTACCTAATGAGAAATTATATAATATTATTGAAGTAAATTTACCGTGGTATGTTGATATTGTAAACAACATCGTTAGTAATATTTTACCACCTGACTTAACAATGCAACAACAGAAAAAGTTTAAGCATGACGCTAAATTTTATTTCTGGAATGATCCTTATCTGTACAAGCAATGTAAAGATCTTATTATTAGGAGATGTGTGCCTTATGAAGAAACGGAAAGAATTATTCGAGAAATTCATGATTCTGAATTTGGAGGAAATTTCATAATTGATAGAACTGTACATAAGATTTTGCAATCTGGATTTTATTGGACTATACTTTTCAGAGATGTTTATAGATTTATCAAAACTTGTGATCGACGTCAGATAATAGGCAATATATCTAGAAGAAATGAAATGCCTCTTAGTTTCACTTTGGAAGTTGAAATTTTGTATGCTTGGGGATTAGATTTTATGGGACCATTTATACCTTCATTTGGAAATATATATATACTGATTATTGTTGATTATGTATCAAAATGGATTGAGGCAATAGCTTTACTTAGGTGTGATGCTAGAAGTGTTTCGAGGTTTTTAATGAAAAATATTTTCACAATATATGGAATGCCTAGAGTAATCATCACTGATGGAGGATCCAATTTTAAGAATAATCTGATTCAGAGATTGGTGGAAAAATATAATATTATGCATAGAATCTCTACAGCTTATCATCCCCAAACTAATTATTTATCACAGGTATCTAATCACGAAATTAAATGAATTTTAGAGAAATTCATTAATCCTGAGAAATTGGATTGGTCTACTAGACTACATATTGTTTTATGGGCATACAGAACTACTTATAAAACTCCTATGGGATTGTCTTCTTACAGATTAATCTTTAGAAAAACCTGTCACTTGCCAGTTAAATTAGAATATAAAGTGTATTGGGCGATAAAGAAATTGAATTTTAACTTGAAAGATGCTGGTGAGAAGAGACTGTTGCAATTGAATGAATTGGAAGAAACCAGAAATGAATCATATGATAATCATAAAATATATAAGGAAAGAAGAAAAATATAGCATGATCAGAAGATTGTTAAAAAGGAATTTGAACCAGGACAAAAAATTTTATTATACAATACAAGATTGAAATCATTTCCTGGGAAACTGAAATCTTGATGGACAAGACCTTTCATTATCGTAAAAATATATCAGTTTAGAGCTGTGATTATCGAAGGCCCTAAATCTGGAAGAATATTCAAAGTTAATGGCCAAAGATTAAAACCATATTTTGAAGGCAATAGACCTAATTTTAAAGAGGTTTTTATGTTGGATCAACCTGAATAACTGGAAGTTATGTCTGGCTGAAGACGTTAAGCCAAGCGTTTTGTGAGAGGCAACCCACATTTATTGAGTGTTTGCTTTGTTTGATGTGTTATTTGTGTTTGTTTGTTACTCAATTAAGCCTTATTCTTCCTTAATTATCATTAACAACATTTAAGAAATGAATCGAACCAAAGTTTGGAAAGAATTTTGAAAAAGTGAAGTTTGGCAAAAATTGAACTAGCATCGTATGGTGCTGTTATCAGTGTCGAACAGCGCCGCTATTCAAAAAACGGTTTCTCATCTTTAAATTTGATTTTACAGGTTCTAGGCGGTAAATCTTCCCTTAGAACTCCCAAAAACCGCCCCTTCACGCAGGAACTACCAAAGGAACTAAGAGGAAGATCCCAAATCTTGTCCAAATGAATTTCGACTCGATGGAAACTTTAAGATTTCAAGCTTTTAACCTTAGAAAGTTCGTCGGTTTTGAGGCGCAGCGTCTATTCAATAAAAATATCTCGAAAATGAGATTGATTAAGGAACGAGGCTTTGTGAATCGAGGTATGAATTCTCCTACCACTAAATTTGATGAAATTATTGTTCAGAGACATTAGGAAGTATTATGTTATACTACTACCACCTTAGTTGTCCCGGTTGTGAAGGAGTTTTATGCAAATCTTCATGGAATCAACCAAGGATCGGTCTATGTGCGAGGTAGGTTTATCACATTTACTCATGCAAAGATTAATGATTTATACATGATTGAGAATGTTTCAATCTGCCACTATTCAAATTTTGCCCCAACGAAGGACAATATGAAAGATATATACAAATATCTGATAGATGAAAGTGATGAATGGGAGATAAGAGATAGCAGGTATGTAAGTTTCTCAACCAAACTACTAAATTCTACGTCGAAACACTTACATTATTTCATATGTGCAAAATTACTCCCAACTATGAAAATCAGTAAAGTAACTAAGGAGTGTGTTATTTTGAACTACTGCATTCAAATGGGGATGCCTATTGATGTTGGTTCAATAATTTTTAAATCTTTTTTGGGATTGATCATTCATAAATCAAAGTATGGGCTTGGACATCCTTCCACCATATTTCTCCTCTGCAGTCAATCACAAGTGCCATATGAGAACTGGGAAAGAGTACTTCTACCTTAGAAGCCTAGAGACGCAGCATATGCATATAGTAACCAGGCAGTTGGTGATATGAATGACATGAACATTATTGAAGATCAATCATCTCAGAGGTCAACACCTATTTCTCCTTACTTTCTTGAAAGTTCACAGAATATCTTGAAGAAAATTAAGAAATTGTAGAAGGAAGTACAACACCTGATAAATGTAATCAACAATCTATCTGATTTCTTTGATCATCTGAATTAGAGAATGAATGAGCACTTTGATCATTCTGGATATCTTAAAGGAAGTTTAATGTGATTGATGAGAGGAAAGGTTGGATTGAAGAGGATTATACTGAAGAATTTCTGTTTCGTCCATTCTACAATCTGTTCGTTCACTCTCAATCAATTGGAGATCTTAGAGTTGATGATAGTTCTGAGGAAGATTAAAAACTTGATTATTGTATTTCTATGTTTATGTATCTGCTTTGATTTGCTTTACTTTGCTTTGCTTTGCTTGGATGTTATATTTGGATTTGCTTTCTTGTTTAGTTTTTAGTGTTATTGTGTTTTTGTTGTGATTAACGCTGAATTTTAGAATTATATGGCTTGATGATGTGTAATGCTTAGTGTTATGTGTATGTGTCTGAAACTTGAATTTTATATATGAAAGTGATGTTTTGTGTTGTTTGTGTTAAAAAAAATATCATTTGCCATGGCTTTAGAATGTTATTTAATGCTTAATTAGACTAAATAGATGTCGAAGCGGGCTTGAAAAGATCAAAATTGCAAAAGAAAGTTGAAAGCCTGGTTTTTGAACTGGCACCAAATGGTGCTGTCACCAGCACCGGACTACGCCAAAAGACAGAGAGTTTGACCATAATAGCAGAAAAATGCGCCGAACGGCACTGCAGCTAGCGCCGGACAGCACTCGACCAGGAAAAAGGCCTAATACTCCAATTTTTTATGATTTAACCCTCGAACCCGCCATTTTTTCCCAAACCATCATCTTGTATCTCCAACCAAGGCCGATTTTTGCACCTAGGGCTCACTATCATTTGGATTTGAAGCGATTTCATGGCCGGAAAAGTTCATATTTCATCTTCTCTTGGTAAGAGCTACACTTTAACCTAAATTTTTTTATTTTCACCATGGAAATCTCCTACATTAGGAAGATTTGAAACTTTGATGTTTTTGGAGAAACTTTGGAGATTTTTCATGGATTATGAGTTCTTGTCATTTTAAATTTACCTTGGAGTCCATTACATTGCAATTTTAAAATTGATTTGGATTTTGTATTTTTAGTCAAATGGCTCTAAGAATTTAAAAGGGGAAGAGAAAATTTGATTATGATAAAGCAAATTTGTTAATTTTAAGGCTTATTTGCACTTTCTTAGCAATAAGAAATATATTCAAGAGAAAGACTTTAAAAATCCTAAAGGTATGCTTAAAGAACTTATTTTGATTCGTCAATGTGAGATTTTCTATTATTTCACTGCTAAAGCGATGCTGGGTATTGTTAGAGAGTTTTATGCAAATCTGTATTATTTTGAGAGTGAATACATACTGGTTAGAGGACAAATAGTTGAATTCACCCATGCTCGCATTAATTCATTTTATCAGTTAAGAGCACATTTTTCTTGTGATATCAAAAATTTTCCTATTACGAATGAAGCATTGGATATGATTGTAAACTTTTTTACTAATGAAAAATGGGAGTGGAAGGTTAAACAAAGGCTAAAAGTTAACTCCTCCTTTTCTACTTCGAATCCTGTATCAAAAGCCTGACACTATTTCATTTCTGCAAGACTTTTGCCTACCAACCATCATAGTGAGGTTACTGTAGATAGAGCTATTCTGAATTACTGTATCTAGAACTTGAAGAATATAAATATTGGGGCTATTATTCATAAAATTATTTTGAAGAGCTCAAAAGGAGAGACTACATGTGGACTAGGATACCCCAGCCTATTTCATGCCTTGTGCATTCAGTCGGGTGTAGCAGTTGAAGATAATGATGAGGTAGTCTATCCCCTGAAGCTCGGTACTAAACTAAATTTGAAAACCTATGAAGCCCATGTAGGATGGAAGTGAAGTAAGAAAGCTAATGAGCCTTCTTCTAGTCATGAGAGACCATCTACATCTAGAGAGCCTACTCTGCATGATGTTATAGATCAGTTAGAAATGTTGAAAACCAGAGTAGAGGGACTAGAAGTAAGGAACAAGATAAATGAATGATTATCAAGTGCGGTGGAGAGAATATGAGATAGCTTATCATGATGCACAGATGAGATTTTTCACGGGAGACACAAATGTTGTATTTCCTACTTACCCTGAGTATACTCCATACCAGCCTGAAGAACCCGATAATTGTGGAGCTCCTGCAGATGAAGATTGGTAGTTTTATAGTTTTATTTTTATTTTATTTTGTATTTGTGTCTTTTATGTGTGATGTACCTGAGACTCTTTTTGATTAGTATCTGTGAATTAATGTGTATTTGGTTGTACTTGTAGCAGACTTTATGTTGATTTGTGATGTATGTGATGTTTTAGTAGAGTTTTCATGTGTTTGGATTGCTACTTTAACATGTGATAGTAACAGTTGGAAATTAATGTTGTGTGCATAGTTTATGTTTCATGTTTTTAAACTTCTTCTCTTATAAATTTCTAACCCATATTTATGTATAAAAATGCTCTTAATTATTTCAGGCCTACTGTTCTACGTTATAAAGAAAAACATGCTTAAACTCAAAGGTATGAAAAGCCCAACATATTGAGGATGAGTTATATGTTTATATCTTTTCATTCTTCCCATGTTAATTGTATTTATATTCAAAAATCTAAGTTTGGGGGAGGGAAAGAATTAAATTTTAATTTCTCATTTAAAAGTATTTTTAAAATTATTAACATGATTTCATGTAATAGAACTCAATTTCAGATAACTGTATTTTGATTTTATTTAAGTATTTTGTAAAGTTGAATGAAAGTATTTGGTAATGAAAAGTAATTTTGTAGGCTAAGATATTTTGTATAAGAGAATAAGACTATAGTCAACTATTCAAAAGTAAGAAAAACTGTATGTTTGAAATATTAAGAATCTTAAAACTTTATATGATGGGAAAGGATTGAGACTCTGTGATGAATCATTAATAAGCTAAAGAAATGCCTATAAGGTAAAGGATTGTGGTAAGTTTCAAATTTAGGGTGAGAAGGGTGAAGTTCAAAATTATTAAAGGCTTTCCAGATACAGTAATCCTAACTTAAAAGAAAACAAAAGAAAAGAAAAGAAAAGCAAAAGAAAATGAATGAAAGAAAAGTGAGAAGAAGCTTGAGGAGATGCCTAATCAAAAATTAGCTTCACTTAGACCTACCTAAAAGGAAAAACTTAATTACTTTCCTGAACTTATATGTGTGGATTAGCATCCTTACTAGTAGTGTTCTTATAAACTTATTTTCATGTAATTCTTTTAAGTTCCTTACTAGGACAATCTACAGTCATTTTTGAAATGAATAGAAAACTAGAACTCTTAGACTTGATTACTAGATAATTTTACACCTACATAATTTACCTGAATTATTCAAAGATCTTTCTGAAAATCTTACTATTGTACTTATCTAAATCAATATTATGATATTCTAGAAAGAAATTTCATTGCATTGGGTCATTATTTTATGTATTAACTAAAATTACTTGAAGACAAGTAATAGTTAAGTTTGAGGGATCTTGATCCACTAAAAATTGATAACTTTTTACTATTCATTTCATACCTATTTTTGAGGTTATTGCACTTTAAAGAAAGGTATTTTTCATTATTTCATGTAGGTACAATGATTTTAAGCATTTGGAGCAAAAGGAAGTGAAAAGGAGCAAATTTGGAGCAAAAAGGGACAAAAGTTCATTTTATTGAACTAGCGCCGAACGACGCTGTCACCAATGCTAGACCGCGCTATTTTACAGAGAGTTGCGACCTTATTGGCGGAATAATGTGCCGAACAGTACCCTATCCAGTGTCGGACCGCATCGTATCCTGATTTTAAACTAGATTCAATGTATTTAGACGGATTTTAGAGGGTTTCTTTAGGAAACTCTTAGGAATTCAATTTTGGCTGCACTTAAACTCTTTTGGAGCCAAGTTTAGAGAAAGGAGAAAAAGAGAGAAGAGTTTAGAGTGTAGAGAGAGTTTAGAGAGAGTGTCTTCTTCTTTAGTTTAGGAAATCTAGGTTTTGAGTTTTCTTTTCTAAGGAGTGTGAGAGGAGAGGGAAAGTGAGATTTTTCTTCTTCCTCACTCATCTAAAGAGAGAATTGTGTGTTGTTGTGAAGAAAGAGGAGGAGTCAAAGGAATACCTTGAGATTCCTTGGGGAAGAGTTTGAGATAAGTTGTCTTTACTTTACTTTGTTTGTATGATGTTGTTTTTTTATATATAATCCATATTATGTCATCTTTTCCTCATGAGTCTTGAGCAGATTTCCTTGTCTTTCTCCTTTTCATGTGATGTGTTGATGTTGTGATATGGAAATGATGTGTTGATTTATTATGGGGAATTTGTGATGAACTTTTCACTTCGAACTTCATTTACTATTTGATCTGGCCAATTAAATTGTTAAAACTTATTGGGGAAACATATGTTCTGAAAGGATTATGAGTTCCACAACAAAAGTAAAGGTCACATTCAATGTCCATGAATGAGAGAAGTAGTTCATGGGGGTTGAGTGCAAATAAATAGGAAAATATACTTTGATGGGTGTAGAATTAGAGATTTCAGAGTGACAGGTTGAAATCCTCAATTAGGTCCTAATGTTTGGAAACTGAAGCGAGAGTTAGTCTTCAAGCGAAGGGAAGTGGGAGCTCTGGAGTGAGAGCCAGTATCCTCCCTTCCTAACCACAGATTTGGGGACTAAACTTAGGTTTAGCCAATGTTCTTTATACGCTAAAAAATGGGTAAAGAATTGGAATGCTCCTATTTAGCACAATACATTTTCATCACTAATCTATGTCACAATAATCATCTCATTATGATTGGAAAGGAGGAAGACTCTTTCTTGCAACTGAACTTTGTTATAAATTTAGTCTTGTGTTAGTTTAACATGCTAGATTTTAGAACGTACTTTGGTAGAAATAGTAATTATTTTAAGAATTAAACTTACTTGTAATTGTGTTGTGATTCGATAAGTAATTTATATGCTACGCTATAAAATTAAAGCCTCCCTGTGGAATTGATATTCAGGACTCCACTAGAGCCCTGTATTACTTGATTGATACATATAGTTGTGTTTATTTGTGTGACTTGTTATAAAACTAAATCAATAATATATATATAAATCTGAGTTCATAAATTTTGGCAAATTAAAAAATTCGCACCACCTTACAACAATTCCATTGCAGTTCAAATTAAACAGAGCGTTATCTTATGTCTCAATATATGATGTTCTTTATCGTCGATCTTTTCATCAAATGTGGTTAAAATGTTTAAGTCAGTCTGAATCTCAAGAACTCGTCAAACAAGTTCATTCAGGCTTATGTGGTGCACACCAGTCTGGGCCCAAGATGAGAATGAAAATAAAAAGAATGGGGTATTATTGGCCGTCAATAATGACCGACTGCCTTGAAGTAGTAAGAAAATGTCATCAATGCCAAGTTCATGGGGTGGTCTTACATCAACCGCCAAATGTATTACATCCGACAATGACATCTTGGATGTTTGAATGTTGGGGCGCCGATATTGTGGGCCCTATAGATCCTCCCTTGACTAAAGGACATAGATTCATATTGGCAGCCACTGATGACTTCTCAAAATGGGCAGAAGCAGTACCACTTAGGAAGCCAAAGCAGAATAAGTTCTTCATTTCCTCAAGAAACAAATTGTTTATAATTTCGAAGTTCCTCGAAGGATTATCTCAGATAACGGATTAGCCTTTAAGGAAAATAAACAATTTTATTCAAAGACATGGAATAGATTGGTGATATTCAACAATTTATTACCCAAAGGCCAACGGTTTAGCTGAAGCTTTCAATAAAATATTAGTCCAAATTTTGAAGAAAACATTGACTAGCAATCCAAGACAATGGCATAAAAAATTAATTGAATCGTTATGAGCTTATAGAACTGCATACCGAACACCAACACGATCAACACCGTTTCCTTTGGTATATGGTTCTAAAGTCATACTTCCATTAGAAATTCAAATTCCTTCTCTTAGGATTGTAGTTACAAACAAAATCATTGAAGAAGAAAACACAAAATTACGTCTTGAAGAACTAGAATATCTAGAGGGAAAAAGACTTCAAGCTCAACAGAATCTATAATTGTACCAAGCTAAAATGATACTGGCCCATGATAAATTGGTTCGTCCTAGGACATTTCAAATCGAAGATTTGGTCTTAGTACTTTGAAGACCTATCCTTGCTCACAGAAAAATAGCTGGGAAATTTGAGCCAACGTGGGAGGGCCCATATGTATTTGAAAAGGCGTATTCAGGAGGATCCTATCAGTTAGTTAACTGTCAAGGAGATAGAGTTTTTCCCCCGATTAATGGTCGTTTCTTGAAAAAAATTATGCGATATAAGACAATGACTTGTTTTTAACTGGAATAATAATAATAATAATAATCTTTCACATCATTTGTACAAATTTGAGTTTGTCTCTTGACATTATCTTCTTGCTTACTGAGTATACACTTGTGAGCACAACCCCTAAAAATAAAAATATAATAATAATAAGAACAATACTTTGAAAATGAAATTTAGTCTGACATATCATATAACTCTGTCTTTTGCAGGAAAATATCTAACAATAGGCTACTTTTCAGTTTTCAAAATGATACAACTTTTGCACTGGACTGCTGACACTTTGACAAGGGTTCAATAATTCATTTCAACTTTGATCTGCTACAGATTGAATCGATATACCATGGGTTCTTAATGTACATAGTCAATCAAAATGAAATTAAGGAACAGACGCCTCTGATAAAATTTAAACTTTGAGAACGATATGATTTCAAGGATGAATCAGAAACTGACAATCATGAACTGAATCCTAATATTAGGAAATTGAAATCGGTAGTGACGACTGTGGCTCAGGAGGTTGCAGAGGTTAACAAGACGAAGGCAGGACTTACCAGTTCACAAGGCGAAATCGAAACAAAAAACTGAACCAATGAGAAGAAAAACAACTACAAGATAGAAAACTTAAGGAAGATGACATCAACCAATTTGAATCTCTTGACCTCGAAACTTTATTTGCTGAAATTTATCCTATCACGACACTGCCAGAGAAAGAAATCCATAGGAGAAATGTCTTTGAAGTAGAAATACAACGGATTCAAGCTATTAAATAGCAATCCTTTGAACAATTCAAGCATATCAAAGGACAAAGAATCAATATCCTTGAAGGTTTTAAGTTGTTCACTAGAATATTTGATGAATATGAACAAGAAGCCATCATTGAGCATGAGATGGAAGCCCGAGATCTAGGCCGAACTGGACGTCTTAAAAGGAGAACCTACTCTGAGCCTAACAAATGGATACGTGGTAAGGTAAGGCTGAAAATCCAATATGGATTTTGCTATAATTATGCTAGAGACAACAAAGGAAATCCTCCGGGAATCCTACGGCACGAACAGGTGGATCCACTGCCTACAGTAATCATTTAGATTATTAAATGACTTGTTACCTGGGGAATCATGCCATCAAGCTGTGTTCCAGATAGTTGTATTATCAACATCTACGACAAGGGGGACTGTATCCCTCCTCACATCGACAGTCATGAATTTGAGAGACCATTTTGCACGGTGTCCTTGATGAATCACTATTCTACCCTTTTTGGAAGGGAAATACAGATCCTTAGACTAGGAGAATTTGCGGGAACATACCAACTCCTTTTGACACAAGGATCAGTTCTTCTACTACAAGGAAATGGAGCTGACATGGTGAAACACTGTATACCTAGTGTCAGTAAACCTTGCATTTTGATCACTCTGCGTTGAATGCGGCCAGATAAAAGACCCATCAGATATCAAGCTATTCCACAACTTGAAGGGTTGAAGTCTTTGGAGATACCATGACCCCTTGAATGTCTAAACACCTGAGACGTGTTGACAGACGATGTCTTGGAGTGTTAGATGTATATTGTTGGTCAAGTAGTATCCAAGGTTATGTTATGATAAAAAGAATGACATGAAAACTTCTAAGATATGATATATCAGTATTTTGTAGCATTTGTGTTATATGATATATGTACATATATGTACTATTGACTTTTGTTTACAATGATATGTACTGGTGACTGTTGTACATTATCTTTGGAAATAAAATGAAATGTTGAAAAATATTCTCTGTTGTCTATGATAAGTCGGCAGGTCCTAAAGTGTTAAAATGAATTCTTTAAATAAAAATGACAGTATGAATGACTAGTGATAACTGATATGAGAACTATCCTTTAACCTGTAAAGGTTAGATTCCCAGTGGATATCCTTAGCGAATACACTTTTTCCTAGTGAGTCTTCCACTTTCTCTTTCTAGTTATTGGATACAAGCCCTTTCCTGACACGGAAGTTATGGCATTCCTTTTTCTTAACATCGACATTTGACATTTCCGAGAAATGGGATATGACACCCATTTTTTCTTCCTAGTTATTGGATATAAGTCATTTCCTGACACGGAAGTTATGGCATTCCTTTAACTTAACATCAACATTTGACATTTCTGAGAAATGGGAAATGACACCCATTTTCTCTTTCTGGTTATTAGACATAAGTCCTTTCCTGACACGGAAGTTATGACATTCCTTTAACTTGGCATCAACATTTATTATTTCCCAGAAATAGGATATGACACCCATTTTCTCTTCCTAGTTATTAAATATAAGTCCTTCCTGATATAAAATTATGGCATTTCTATAACTTGACATTGTCATTTCAAGAAATGGAATATAACATCCATTCTCAGATTTTCGAATATAAGTCCTTTTCTGATATAGAATTAAGGTATTCTCATAACTCTTTCTTTGAGACAAGATATAAGTCGCATAGAATTCTTTCTCAAAATTGACATATTGACATTTGATGCTTATGACATACATTCTCATCCCTTAAATGATGATATAAAATACTTTCAAACAAATTGACATTTATGACATCCAGGCCATTTCGGTCAACGCCAATATGTACAGCGTACTTTTACAGTATCCCACACATATTGGGGGCCCATTTGTTGACCTCACTTTTGTGAGGGTAATTCACCAGATATATTAAGAAAGGAAGTTTATCCATGTTGACCGCCTAAAATTAAACAAGGAATAACAAACCCTAAAGATCTAGGGTAAAACCCAAGAAAAGTCTTTTGACTTGGATTTTAATGACATATTAAATTAATCAAATCAGTAATGACAAACTCTAAAATAATTAATTTTCTTAGCCCATTTAAACAAATTTGATTAAACTAGTAAATTTTTTACTTAAATGATCAAAATTTGGTCAAAAAAGGTCAATCCAAAACTTTATGACCTCCTTATTAACTTAGTATTTACCACATTGACCATTAATGCACCAAAAATATATACAATTTTTGCTATATAATTTTACTCATTTTTGGTGATATTGCACTTTAAAGAAAGGTATTTTTGAAGATTTGTTACAAGTATGATGATTTTAGGTGATGGGAGTGAAAAGAAGCGAAAAGGAACGAATTCGAAGAAAAAAGAAGCAAAAAGGAGCAACATAGTCGAAAATATGTTCTGGAACCGCCGGCGCCATTTTCCAGAGACTACGGCATTATTTTGACGATAGAGTGCCGCCGGCGCCCGAAGTCGATGGAATTCAAATTTGAAGAGTTTTGGCGACTTTTTTAAGGGATGCCTATGGAAACTCTTGGGATTTCGTTTCTAACTTATAAGTAACTGTTTTTGGACAAACATGGTGTGGAGTTTAGTGTGTCTTGTGTCTTCTAGAGTAGTTTTAGTGTTTATTAAGTGTTAGGGTTTAGGAGAAGAGTGTGTAGAAGTAAGGATTTGAGAGGAATTCTTCTCTAAGGAGTGAAGGAGAAGGAGTAAAGTGAGAGATTGCTTCTTTCTTTCCATTCTCAAGAGAGAATCAAGTGTTGTAAAGAAGAAAGAAAAAGATTCAAAGGAACTTCAAGGGAATTGCATTGGGGAAGAGAATGAGATAAGTTGTATTTTCTTTTATGGTTTGTATGACTTTTCTTTTGTATATAAAATCCATGTTTTGTTGTATCTTCTTCATGAATTTTGAGTAGTCTCCTTTGTCTTTCTTCTTGTGTAAGATGTGATGATGGATTGATGTGGATTTGATGTGGATTTGATGTGCTTTTAATGTATTGAATCAATTGAGATAGTTTTTCATTTTGAACTTAATTTACTTTTTTGATTTAGCCAATTGAAATGTTAAAATATGTTGTTGAACATTAATTCTAAAAGGATTCAATGTCCTACAACAATAATAAAAGATCCATTCAATTTCCATGGATGAATTGCGTAGTTCATGGGAATTGTGTGAAAATAAATAGGGAAATGTGTTTTGATGGACTTCAATGTGGAGATTTTAGGGTGACAGGCTGAAATCCCTTAATTGGTTCTAAGATTAGTGACAAACTTGAAGGTTAGCCTTCAGGTGAAAGGTGAGTGGGATCTTCGAAGTGAGAGCCGGTATCCTCCCAGCCTAGCCTTAGATTTAGTGACTAAACTTAGGATATGTCAATATTCTTTTCATGCTTAGAAGAGGGGGTGCTCTTTTAAGGGTAAAAAATCAACTATGCTCCTATTTGGCACGATAACATAAATATTTGTTCCATATCAATCCACACATCATATTCTCATTGCAAGAGGAAAGATACTTTTCTCATATATCAAAAACCTTTCAAATACATAGTTTAGTATGTCTGCTAGTTAATTCTATTTTCAAAGTTGTTAGAAGTAATTGTAGTTTAATTAACTATTACTGTTTTCTGCATAGTGGTAGTATTTGTAAGTAGTAAACTTTAATTGCAAATTAAGTATCGGAATTCAGTGCTATATTATATATATTGTGAAACACTTTCTTCTACTTTGTACTTCCCTGTGGGATCGATAACTAGGACTCCATTAAAGCCTTGTATTACTTAATACAATACGTATACTTGTGTTGAGTGTTCGGACTTTACAAAATCTTTATAAACATATATAAATCTGAGTTCATACATTCTTGCATATATAAAATCCGTCGGTCAATTTTTTGGCGCCGTTTTCGGGGAAGGTAACGGAGTAACTAAGTAAGGAAGGAAGTATAAATGATTTTTATTGATAATATAGTAATAGAAAACCTTTACTTTGTAGTGTGTACTTATTTTTTTGTTTACTTTATAAAAGTATTTGTGTGTTTGTATATGCATCGTAGTGGATCTATAGGTTTAGTGCCTTACAATTCGGAGTTGGAGAGTACTGTCAGAAAAATTAGAAAACAATAAAAACAAACTGAAAATCCTTGTGAAATGGCGAATAATCAAGATAATCAAAGAAATGATATTGGAAATTTGCCAAGACCTTGAAGAGATTATGCTAACCCAACAGCAAATGAAATTCACATAACTATTCAAAATCCTGATGTTGCTGCTAATTGATTTGAACATAAACCTGCTATTATCCAAATGGTACAAAATAATCAATTTGGAGGAACACCTAATGAGGATCCAAATTTACATCTCACTAGTTTTTTAGAACTGTGTGCTAATTTTAAATATGACGGAGTGTCTAGTGACACTGTCAGACTTAGACTTTTTTCCTTTTTCATCAAGGGATAATGCTAAGGCGTGGTTAAACTCCTTAGCACCTGGATCTATTAGAACTTGGGGAAAATTATCTCAGAAGTTTCTATCAAAATATTTCCCTCCATCAAAGACTACCAAACTAAGAAATGATATTACATCTTTTGTCAGTTTGAAGAAGAGTCAATATATGAAGCTTGAGAGAGATTTAAAGATCTTCTTAGGAAGTGCCCACGTCATGCTTTACCAGATTCGTTAATAATTCAAACATTTTATAATGGATTACTGTGATCATTGAGATCTATTATAGATGCTGCTGCTGGTGGATCGTTAATATCAAAACCTTTTGATGAAGCATACGCATTAATTGGAGAAATGGCTACTAATAATTTTCAATAGCCCTCTGAATGGGTAAATCCTAAGAGAGTAGCTAGTGTTCATGATTCAGATATGATTACTATGGTAGTTTCTCAAATTGCAGCCCTTTCAAAGAAAATAGATCAATATGGAATGAATTATTCTGAACCACCTCAAGTGTTGGAGGAAAATTCATTTGGACAGATAACAGAATCTCAAACACCATATGAGACTTTAAATGTTATTAATAGATCTAACAATCCTTATTTGAATTATTATAATCCTGGTTGGAAGAATCACCCAAACTTCAATTGGAATAATAGCAATGCTAATGTTAACCCGCATTGGGGTAACAGTTCTATAAATTTAATTGAAAATTCAAACAATCAAGGAAATACCAATTTTAGACAATCTTATCCTCCTGGATTTAATAGTAACCCACAATTTAAGGATAAGAAGTTGTCTACTGAAGAAATGATTCTGAATATGGGAAATCAATTACAAGCTCAAGGTGTTGCTATGAAAAATATTGAAAATCAATTGGGACATATTTTCACTGCACTTAATAATAGACCTTCTGTAACACTTCCAAATAATGTTGAGATCAATCCAAAAGATCAAAATAAGGAACAACTTAAGGCTATTCAATTAAGGAGTGGAAAATAATTGGACACCAGAGTGCAAAAAGAAGTTGAAATAGAAAAGGAGAAGGTGGAAATCGAAAAACGTTCAAATAAGATTTATCCAGATTTGGATTATCCTCTTAAGCCAATGAAGATAACAGTTGAAAAACCACCACCTCCATTTCCTCAAAGATTGAAGAAACAAAACAGGGATAACAAATTTGGAAAATTTTTGGAGATCCTTAAGAAATTAATGAAAAATATTCCTTTTGTTGAAGCATTAGAACAGATGCCTGATTATGCCAAGTTTATGAAGGATATTCTGAGAAAGAAAAGAAAGTTTATAGATCAAGGAACTCTTGCACTTAGCGGAGAGTGTAATGCAATTATTCAGAAAATGCTTTCTGAAAAACTTAAAGATCCTGGTAGTTTCACTATCCCGTGTGCTATAGGTGAAAATTTTTTCAGAAAAGCCTTATGTGATCTGGGAGCTAGTATTAATCTTATACCTTTATCAACTTTCAAAAGGTTGGGAATAAGAGAAATTTCTCCTACAACTGTGACTCTTCAGTTGGCTGATTGTTCTATTACTTACTTTAAAGGAGTGGTGCAAGATGTGTTAGTGAAAGTGGGTAAATTTATCTTTCTTGTGGATTTTATTGTACTTGATATGGAGGAAGATAAATAAATTCCAATCATTTTGGGAAGACTATTCCTTACTACTGGAAGAGCAGTGATTGATGTTCAAAAAGGAGAATTAACTATGAGAGTTAATGATCAAGAGATGACCTTTAATATTTTAAAATCTATGAAGTATCCCTCAATGGAAAAAGATAATGAATGTTTTAGAATGGAGGACTATGAATATTTGAGACATGATCATTTTGAGAATATATTTTGAAAAAGAAGTGAAATATGAAAATATGTTTGAAAAACAAATTGAAGATGAAGAAAATTCAGATAGTAAGAAGAATGAAGATTTGAAGTATGTTCAGGAGAGATTTGAAGCATTAGACACTATGGAAGGTGGAAATAAAAGCTTAATTCCATCTATAATAAAACCTCCTGAACTTGAGATGAAAATTCTCCCTAATCATTTAAAGTATATGTTTTTAGGAGAATCATCTACCTTGCCCATTATTGTATCTTCAGAATTAAACGAATATCAAGAACAGAAGTTGTTGGAAACTTTAAAAAGATACAAGAAAGCTTTTGGATGGACTTTGGAAAATATTAAAGGAGTTAGTCTTTTGATTTGTATGCACAGAATTTTATGAAGAACATAAACTGAAATTTGATCCGCAAAGGAGATTGAATCTTATTATGAAATAAGTAGTTAAGAAAGAGATTTTAAAATGGCTGGATGCTGGAATTATTTATCCTATTTCAGACAGTGCTTGGGTTAGTCCAATACAACGTGTACAGAAAAAGGGAGGAGTGACTGTTGAAGTGAATGAATGTAATGAAATTATACCCACAAGATAAATTAATGGATGGCAAATTTGTATTGACTATAGGAAATTAAATGTTGCCCCCAGAAAAGATCACTTTCCTCTTCCTTTTCTCAATCAACTGCTAGATAGACTTGTTGGACACAAGTACTACTACTTTTTGGATGGATATACTGGTTACCATCAAATACCTATTGCTCCTGAGGATCAAGAAAAGACAACATTTACTAGCCCTTATGGAACATTTGCTTTTCGAAGAATGCCTTTTGGATTGTGTAATGCATCTGCAACATTTCAGAGATGTATGATGTATATCTTCAGTAGTATGATAGATGATGGAATAGAAGTTTTCATAGATGATTTCTCTGTATTTGGGACTTCATTTGAAATTTTCCTGGAAAACTTAGCAAAATTTTTGGTGCTCTGTGAGAAAACAAATCTAGTTCTGAATTAGGATAAATGTCAATTTATAGTTGTTGGAGGAATTGTGCTTAGGCATAAAATTTTTGAACATGGTAAGAAGGTCGATCCTGCTAAGATTAGAGTGATTGAGAGATTGCCGCCACCCACTACTTTGAGAGAGGTGAGGATTTTCTTAGGACACGCTGGATTACAGGCGAAATATTAAAGATTTTTCTAAAATTACCAAACCTTTGTGCCGACTTTTAGAAAATGATAGAAAATTTGATTTTAATGATGAATACTGAGTGATTTCGAATTATTGAAAGAGAAATTAATCATTGCACCTATAATTATTTCACCAAATTGGGAGAAACCATTTAAACTTATGTGTGATGTGAGTGATTATGTTATCGGAGTAGCATTGGGGCAAAGGCATGATGAAGTTTTCAAAGTCATTTACTATGCTAGCAAAACTCTTAATGAGGCTCAAATTAATTATACCACTATTGAAAGAGAGTTATTAGCTATAGTATTTACTTTTGAAAAGTTTAGACCTTATTTAATTGGAGCTAAAAGTATTGTGCATACAAACCATTCGGCTATCAAATATTTAATGCAAAAGAAGGATGCGAAACCTAGACTAATTAGATGGATACTTCTTCTGCAAGAATTTGACTTCATGATAGTTGATATGAAGAGAGCTGATAATCAAATAGCTTATCATTTGTCAAGAATAGAGCATGATAAATTATCTAAATTTGAAAAGGAAATTACAGAAATTTTCCCTGATGAGCAACTTTTTACTATTATGGGAAGTAATTTGTCTTGGTATGCTGATATTGTGAATTATATTGTAAGTGATATTGTACTACCTGATTTAACAAGGCAACAACAAAAGAAGTTTAAATATGATGCAAAATTTTATTTTTGGGATGAGCCCTATCTATATAAATAGTGTAAGGATCTGATTATTAGGAAATGTGTGCCACAAGAAGAAACTAATTTGATTATTCAACGATGTCATGATTCTGAATTTGGAGGTCATTTTGGTGTTGATAAAACTGCTTTTAAGATTCTACAATTTGGATTTTATTGGCCTACTCTTTTTAGAGATGTTTATAGATATATTAAATCATATGATCGATGTTAGAGAGTAGGTAATATATCTAGAAGAAATGAAATGCCTCTAAATTATAATTTGGAAGTTGAAGTTTTTGATGTATGGGGATTAGATTTTATGGGACCAATTACTCCTTCATTTAGAATTTATATATATTGGTTGTCGTAGATTATGTCCCGAAATGGATTGAAGCTATTGCTTAACCTAGATGTGATGCTTGTAGTGTTTTAAAATTTTTAAAGAAAAATATATTTACAATATATGGAATGCCGAGAGTGATCATAACTATTGGTGGATCCCATTTCAGGAATAATCAAATTAAGAGATTAATTAAGAAATATAATATTATTCATAGAATCTATACTTCTTATCATCCCCAGACTAGTGGTTTAGCAGAAGTGTCTAATCGTGAAATTAAAAGAATTTTGGAGAAAACTATGGATAATCATAAATTAGATTGGTCTGCTCGATTAGATACTGCTTTATGGGCTTATAGGATTGCTTTTAAAACCCTTATTGGAATGTCTCCTTATAGACTAGTGTTTTGTAAAACATTCCATTTATCGGTTGAATTGGAGCATAAAGCATTTTTGGAAATAAATGAGTTGAATTTTAATTTGAAAAATGCTGGAGAGAAAAGATTTATGCAACTGAATGAATTGGAAGATATTAGAAATGCATCTTATCACAATGATAGGTTCTATAAAGAGAAAATGAAATTGTGGCCTGATCAGAAGATATTGAAAAAGAAGTTGGAATTCAGACAAAAATTTTTATTATACAACACGAGATTGAAGTTATTTCCTGGAAAGCTCAAGTCTAGATGGTTAGGACCTTTTACAGTTGTAAAAGTTCATTATTTTGGTGCTGTTGATATTAAAGATCCTGATACTGGAAAGATTTTCAAAGTTAATGGGCATCGATTAAAGCCTTACTTTGACGGGTTCCAACCTGACTTCAAAGAGGTTTTAATGCTTAGTCATCTCGATTAACTGAATGGTTTGTCGGGCTGACGACGTTAAACCAAGCGCTTTATGGGAGGTAACCCATATGTATCTTTGTGGTGTGTTTGCTTGATTGTTGTAGTTGTGCTTTTTAGATAGTTGTTTTTTAATCCTACTTACTCCTAAATACTTTAAAATGGATAAATATTGGATCAAATTGAGAAATTGGAATATTTTGGGCCAAACGAAGTTCGGTGAGAATTTTTTACCACTGGCGCCGCTGGCGACCTATCACAGACCATACACTGAACTTACAGGTTTGAGCATTGTTGATGGTTTTTAAGTTTCAAAATGCGAGTTTTGGCAGTTTTGAGTGGGATCTTCATCCATATAACTCCCTAAAGGCCATTTTTGACTTCCTAACTCTAGAAAAATGAAAACTACCATTCCCAATTCGTATCCCATGGATTCCTACTCCATTGAAACCCCTCGATCTCGCGTTTTCAACCGAAGGAAGTTCATAAGTTTCGAGGCGCAGCGTTTGTTCAACAAAGTGATGATGAAGAGAAGGATTATCAAGGAAAGAGGCTTCATAAATCGAGGTATGGATAATCCTACTACTAGAATTGAAGATATTATTAAGGAGAGACGTTGGGAAGTGCTTTGCTACACTACCGCTGCCGTTGTTGTTCCTGTCGTGAAAGAATTCAATGCAAATCTTCACGGGATCAACTAAGGGTTTGTATTTGTGCGTGGTCGATTTGAGCAATTCACTCCTGCATGAATTAACAATCTCTTTATGATCAAGAACGTACCTATTTGTCATTATTCAAATTTCAATGCCACACGAGATAATATGAATGATGTGTATCGATATTTGACGGATGAGAACGAGGATGGGGAAATTAGAGAGAAAGGATACATTAGATTCCCATCTACATCTCTCAATCCAGTGTCGAAGTAATGGCACTACTTTATTTCGGCAAAATTATTTCCAACATTGAAGATTAGCAAGGTAACCAAGTAAAGCGCCATTTTGAATTTTTGTATTCAAACTGGGAGGCCGATTGATAATGGTAATATCATTGTGAAATCAGTTTTGGGATTAATTGTTCATGGATCTAAATATGGGCTTGGACACCTGTCCACCATATTTCTGTTATGTAGTTAATCGCAAGTTCCTTATGAAAGTTGGGAAAAGGTTCTTCTTCCATGGAAGCGTATTGATCCAACTAATCCTTATGACTACCAGACAGTGGGAGATGAAGATGACATGAATTTACTTGCTGAACAACCAACACAGACTTCACAACCGATTCAACCCTATTTTCCTGAAGGTTTCAGAATGATATTGAAGAGGATCAAACAGTTGGAGAAACAGGTACAGAACGTTATGAGTGCAATCAATAACATTTTTGATTTATTTGATCATATAGATTAGAGAATGAAGGAAAAAATTCGATCACACTGGTTGAATTGAGATGGGCTTGATTAACTTGATGAAGAAGAACTCAGTGATTGCTGAGGAATCGTCTGACAAATTTCCATTTCGTCCATTTTATAATTTGTTCATGCATCAGCAATCGATTGGAGACATTAGAGGAGAGGATAGTTCTGAAACTGATGTGGAGTAATTGATGGATTCTACTTATGTTTGTTATGTGTTTAGTTTGTTTTTCTTAATTATGCTTGGTGTGTATTATTTACATTGCTTTGTAATTTGAATTTGAATTTGGATATGCTTACTTTTATTGTGTGCTTAGATTTTAGTGTTTGCCTATCGTAAAGTACTTGCAACACTAAAACATCGTTGGTTTGGTTTGAATGAATATATCTGGTGTTTAAGTTGTAACTTATATTTTATATATATAAGTTTGTTGTGTATTATTTGTGTAAAGAATTGTGTTAATTATTGCTAATGAGATGATGCAAATGCATATTGAAGTGTTAAACACCATTGTGGAAGTCGAAACGATCGAAATTATGAAAAAAATTTTGGACTAGCACCGCCGGCGCCAGAATGGGCGCCACCGGAACCCAAATCTAGAGAGTTTGCCTATTTTTCTTAAATAGAGCGCCGCTGGCACCCTATTGAGCACCGCCGACGCCCGAACCCAGTAAAAGGCCAAAAACCTTCATTTTTGCGATTTTTACCCTGGGACCCTCAAATTTTTCCTTTGCCTTCGTCTTCCTCCTCCATTTTCGTGATTTTTAAGATCTAGGGCTTGCTAGATCTTGGATTCAAAGTAATTTCAAAGCTTTTCAACATCGGATCTACACTTCTCTTGGTAAGAGCTTCACTTTAAGTTAAAAAAATTTTATTTTCACCATGGAAATCTCTCACATTGCTTAGGTTGGAACTTTTGGAGTTTTAAAGAGATTTTGAGATTTCCATGATGAAATTTGCTCTTACTTGTTTAGAATAGTGTTTGGAGTTTGTTACATAGTGAATTTGGGATTTATTGGAATTTTCTTGCAAATTTTAGAAATTCACATGGCTCCAAGGTTGAGTAAAGGGAAGAGGAAATTGGATTTTGATGAAGAGAAATTTGTTAACATCAAAGCCCAATTTCACTTTAACTCTTACCTTTACAACAAGAAGTATATCCAGGATCGAGCTTTTGATAGTCCTGGTGGATTTGTAGAATAGTTAATTACAGAACGAAACTGGGAATGATTCTGTTATTTTACTGCAAATGCTGTTATGGGAGTTGTTAGAGAGTTCTATGCTAATGTACCCTGGACTGAGACTGAGTACGTGCTTGTTAGAGGAAAAATGGTTGAGTTTACTCCTCAGTGAATCAATTCTTTCTATCAGACTCGGGAACCATTTGTTTGTGAATATGAAAACTTTGATACTTGAGGGGAGAATATGAGAGAAGTTATTGCTTTTCTGACTGATGGAAGAGGGGAATGGAAAGTAAGTCAAAAATAGTTAATTAATTTCCCCGCTTCCACATTGAATGTTGCATCAAAAGTTTGGCATTATTTCATCTTTGTGAGATTATTACCATCTTATCACCACAGCGAAGTTACAAGGGATTGAGCGATTCTAAACTATTGCATTCAGAAGATGAAAAAGATTGATATTGGAACTATTGTTTACAAGAACATTCAGACCATTACTAGAGGTGAGACCACTGGAGGATTATTACATCATGCCTTAGTTCATGCCCTATGTGTTCAGTCTGGTGTGGAGTTCAGTAGTTCTGAAGAAGTGGCTATACCTCTAAGACCAATTACAAAGACTGTTACCCGTACTTATGAGTCTCATGTGGGAGCCCGACCTGAGCATAGGAGTACTGATATTTCTACTACGAGTTATGATTTTCCATCTACATCTGAGCCGCCTACCTTATCTGATATTATGGAGCAACTAAGACTACAGAGTGCTAGTGTGGATAGACTCCATGGTAAGATGGATGTGTTTGAGGCGAGAAGTGATATGAATGAAGACTATCTGCAGAGAAGAGTTGAGTTCGATATTGCCTATTATGATGCTCAGGTCAGATTTATTAGGGGGGAGTCTGATGTGATATTTCCTACTTGCCCAGTTATACACCATATAGACCTGACCCTGCTGATGATCCTTGTGATGGAGATTGGTAGATTGTTTGTTTCTATTTCTGTTGTTCTGATTATGTTGTGTTGTACTATCAAGATGTATTAGTTATTTGTTTTTCATATGATGTGTAACCCTATTGGTGTATTATTATGTTGTATTAAAACATTAAAATTGTTAGCTGGACTGCGTAGTACTGTGATCGTTTGTTTAGTAGTATAGTGTTCTGTTGGATGTTTAGATATTTAACGTTAATTTCTCTTTACCCACACAAATATTTAAAATTGTTATATCACTGCTACTAATTGTTCCATGCCTACTAGTTGTAAATTTTGACTAATACTAGATAGTTGTTGAAGATTTCAAGATCCCAGCACATAAAGCTTAGTTTTCTTCTACTCTCTGCTGTTTCAAATAAACTGAAAAATTTAATTTTGGGGGAGGGTAAAGAAATATTAACTTTTATTTGTTCTCAATTATTATATTTTCAAAAAAATTATTAGCATAACTTCTAGCATTTGAACCTCACTGTAATTAACTAAAACTTTATATTTCAGTTGAATATTTTGGAAGGATTGGGTGAAAACTTTTAGTAATAAAGGTTAATTTTATAGAAGTAAGATATTTGGTGTGAAAGGAATTGATTATAGTTAACTATTTAAAGTAAAGAAAACTGTATTTTTGAAATGTTAAAGGACTTAAATTATTGTATGTGAAGATGAGATTGTAACTTTATGATGAATAATAAAGCTTGTACTTAACTATAAAGTAAGGAGATGTCTCAAGTTTGAACTTTAGAAAGTGGAGAGTGAAGTTCAAAATTATTAAAGGGCTATCCAGATATAGTAATCCTCATTTAAAAAAAAGAGAAAAGAAAAGAAAATAAGGATTGAAAAACAATCCCAAAAAGAAAGAAGGAAAAGAAAAGAAAAGAAAAAGAAAGAAAAATATTTATGAGGAGAAGCTTGAGGAGATGCCTAATCAAAAATTGGCTTCACTTGAGTTACCCTAAAAGGAGAACTTGATTTCATTTCTGAATTTATGTTTAAAGTATTGGCCTACATTCTAATTAAGCTTGCATGAACTCCTTTTTCACATAGTCTTTTGAGGCACTCTTAATGTGACAAATTATGGTTTATCTTGAAATAAATAGAAGACTAGAACCCTTAGACTTGATTACTGAATATTCTTATACTTGTAGTGTTGACCTGAGTGACTAAATTTCTTTCTGAAAATCTAACCATTATATTCTTTTGAATGAAAAATTTTAGTGTCCTACAGTTGAAAAGTTCATTGCCTAGAGTTATATTTTATGTAGTAAAAGGATTACATGGGGACAAATAATAGTTAAAGTTTTTGGGATTTTGATGAACCAAAAATATATACAGTTTTTGTTATATAATTTTACTCATTTTTAGGTGATATTGCACTTTAAAGAAAGGTATTTTTGATGATTTATTGCAGGTATGATAATTTTAGGTGATTAGAGTGAAAAGAAGCGAAAAGGAACGAATTCGGAGAAAAATGGAGCAAAATGGTGGAAAACATGTTTTAAAAAAACCATTTTCTAGAGACTACAGCATTATTTTGACGATAGAGCGCTGCCGGCGCCCTAAGTCGGTGGAATTCAAATTTGAAGAGTTTTGGTGACTTTTTGAAGGGATGCCTATGGAAACTCTTGGGATTTCATTTATAACTTATAAGTAACTATTTTTGGATGAAAATGGTGTGGAGTTCAGTGTGTCTTGTGTCTTCTAGAGTAGTTTTAGTGTGTGTTAAGTGTTAGGGTTTAGGAAAAGAGTGTGTAGAAGTGAGGATTTGAGAGGAATTCTTCTCTAAGGAGTGAAGGAGAAGGAGTAAAGTGAGAGATTGCTTCTTCCTTTCCATTCTAAAGAGAGAATCAAGTGTTGTAAAGAAAAAAGAAAAGGATTCAAAGGAACTTTAAGGGAATTGCATTGGGGAAAAGAGAGATAAGTTGTATTTTCTTTTGTGGTTTGTATGACTTTTCTTTTATATATAAATCCATATTTTATTGTATCTTCTTCGTGAATTCTGAGTAGTCTCCTTTTTCTTTCTTCTTGCATAAAGATGTGATGATGGGTTGATGTGGATTTGATGTGCTTTTAATATATTGAATAAATTGTGGTGGTTTTTCATTTCGAACTTAATTTACTTTTCGATTTGGCCAATTGAAATGTTAAAATATGTTGTTGAACAATAATTCTGAAAAGATTCAATGTCTTATAACAATAATGAAAGATCCATTCAATTTCCATGGATGAATTGCGTAGTTCATGGGAATTGAGTGCAAATAAATTGGGAAATGTGTTTTGATGGACTTCATTGTGGAGATTTCAAGGTGAAAGGCTGAAATCCCCAAATTGGTTCTAAGATTAGTGACTAAACTCGAAGGTTGGCCTTCAGGTGAAGGGTGAGTGGGAGCTCCGAAGTGAGAGCCGGTATCCTCCCAGCCTAGCCTTAGATTTAGTGACTAAACTTAGGATATGTCAATGTTCTTTTCATGCTTAGAAAAGGGGGAACTCTTTTAAGGGTAAAGAATCATCTATGCTCCTATTTGGCACAATAACATAAATATTTGTTCCATATCAATCCACACATCATATTCTCATTGCAAGAGGAAATATACTTTTCTCATATATCAAAAACCTTTCAAATACATAGTTTAGTGTGTCTGCTAGTTAATTCTGTTTTCAAAGTTGTTAGAAGTAATTGTAGTTTAATTACTATTACTGTTTTCTGCATAGTGGTAGTAGTAGTAAGTAGTAAACTTTAATTGTAAATTGAGTATCGGATTTCAGTACTATATTATATATATTGTGAAACACTTTCTTATACTTCGTACTTCCCTGTGGGATCGATAACTAGGACTCCATTAGAGCCCTGTATTACCTCATACGATACATATACTTGTGTTGAGTGTTTGGACTTTACAAAATCATTATAAACATATATAAATCTGAGTTCATACATTCTTGCATATATAAAGTCCGCCGAACAACCATTAAGACATCTCAGGTATTAAACTGATCAAATATAACTTATTTGATCATTGACAATTCCAAATTGACCCAACATTACCAACCTTGATCAAATCTAGGTATGGTTATCAAAATCAATAATCCTGTGATTAAGTTAACCATGACATGGTTAAATAAATCATCTGGGTCAACCTTGGACCTAAATTGATCAATCATTATCAACCTAGATCAATAATGATCAACCTTTGACATAAACAAGACAAAAATGGTCAGCATATGACCTAAACACCACTACATTGATCTCATAGCCTAAAATGACAAATTAGGTCAAAATGATCAACTCATGAACCAAAGAATACTGCATTGACCTTATTAGTCAATTTTTGATTAAATAATTAAATTTTAGTCAAAATAATCCATACATAATATAAAGACAAATACATTAACCGCATTGATTAAATCTTGGCCTAAAAGGGCTAAATTTTGTTAAGAATGGCTAACCCATGCCCCCTTGACCACAAACTTGACTTCAAAATACAAACATTGGCATGATCAACTTGAAAATGATCAAAATGAACAAAAATTAATCCAAAAAATTGTTTCATTGACCATTGGATTGACCTAAACCCTAAATTTGGTCAATATTTATCAAATTTGGTCAAAATACCCAATTTTGAACTAAAAAAGATAAAATTAATCAAATAATTAATTCCAAAATCATTTTAGATTAATTGGCTAAAAATATAATTTCTAATATTTTTAATTAATGAAATAATTAATTAAAATTTGAAAATAAATTTAAGGTCATAATACTATGCCAAATTTTGAACTAAAATAATATAAATTAATCAAATAATTAATTTTAAAATTATTTTAATTAATTTATTGGCTAATAATACAATTTATAATAATTTTAATTAATGACATAATTAATTTAAAATTTTAAATATAATTAAAAAAGCCATAAAAATGGAATTTAAACATATGACATAATAAATAGTTTTTAAAAAAATTTCTAAACTCCTTTATGACATCATGGATGACCTCATATAGGTTAAACACAACCCATATGACCCATCAAAAATAAATTAACCCTTTAATGATTCATAATATAATATTTTAACCATGGTTAAAAAAACAGCATTATATGAAAAATGAAGTGGCAAAACCACCTCACTTCAAAGCTTGACTCACCCTTCCTTTCAAGATGATGTGGCTAACCATCCAAAGGGTAGCCTACCACACCTCATGAACATCCAATGGAAGAGGAGAAAAGCTTGAATTAAATTTTTACCATGGTTAAACATCATAGTGATCCCTTTGTGCATGAGATCAGTAAGAGGGCTAAGGTGGCTCTTTCTCCTTAAAGCCATTAAAAAAAATTTAAAACATGTAAGGAATGATATATCATGCTGAATAAACATGCCATATCCACCTCTAAAGAGAACAAATGGGAAGAATTCAAAAATTCAACTCAATTTTAACCATGAATAAACTCTACATGGTTTAACCTTTTAAAATACCAAATTCTTTTCAATTGACATCTAGAACTCTATCCAGAACATTTATGAGGAAGTTAAGAACTCCCTTAGATGAATCCAAGCCATCCAAGGTTCATCCAAAGCACACCATGGCTATAAATAGAGCCAAACATGAACACATGAGAAAGAGAGGAAAGAATTAGGAAATCTTTCCCTACTGCCCAAATCCAAAAATTTTGAACACCAAAATCCTTCCTTAGGACCTAAGCAATGGAGCCCCACTGAAATTTGCCCCTCTTGCCCACTCATCTCTCCCAATTGAGCCAACCCGAGAAACCTAAAACCAGAATAAAATGGAAGTGTGAAACCAAATTCCTCAAACCTTCAAATTAACCATCCTAAATCCATCTAGGGACTGTGTGAGGACAAGCCCAATCAAAATTGCCATCCACATAGCCTCTAAGCTACTGTTTGAACTTCTTCCACCAAACTGAGCCCCTTTTGGTAGAAATCATATAGGCACCCAATTTGATATAAAATTAAGCTGACAGAGAGTCTTAGTTGGACCACACGAAGCTTCTAAACGAATCAATTTAAAGCCAACCTCACTGTGGCCAAGGTATGGATTTTCTCCTTTAATGGCATTCGGGTTTGAGCCATTGTGAAGCTAACCTTTTCAAAACCCTAACAAAGCCATATGGATGTCTTCGTCTCCCTCAGATGAAGCTATAAGAACAAGAATTACTCAAATCCATCAAGGATTAAGTGAGATCTTTTGCCTAGAATAGGGACGATGTTCAGGTTGAGATGGGAGGAAGAAGATGATCAAGAGACGTCTAATCTTTTGTTTAAAAGATGGACGGCTCTGATTAAACATATCTGCTATACTGTTCAGCTTCCCACAGTGGAGCGAGCATGTTTTCGATCCATACGAGGACATGCAGCGTCGTTTTATAATTTCTGTTTAATTTAAGGATTAATAAATACAGATTATCCTTAATTTAATCAAAAATTCACAACTTTGCATACAAAAATCACAAAAATAAAATAAAAATGCCTCTGGATTCAAGACAGTGAGCACAACAATGTGGAATTAGAACTTTTAATTTTTTATTTATATTTATTTTTTAATTAATTAAATACTCTCTAAAGTATTTTAATTATTAAAAATTATGTATAAGTTTGAAAAATATGAAAATTTGAGGGAATAATTCTAATTTGAGGGAATAAAGTGGAATAAAATCGTAGGAACAATCTCTAATTTGAGGGAACAATGTGGAATAAAATCTCTAGGTTAACATTTCTTAAATTTCATGAGATTTAGTAATTATTTTCAATAATAATTCTAAAAATCAGAAAATAGAAAGATTAAATTGGAAATTGACTAGGAATTTAGGGGAACAAATTTAAACCCTAAAACGACATATTCTAACTTTTCAAAATTTTATAATGACATTTCTTTTGTTAGGGTTAAAAATTCCAAAAATTAAAATCTTAAAAATAACTTTAAAATTTAAATATCCACTTCACTTAACTCATCCACCATGAGTTAGGTCAAATTTGAGTTTAAACATCAAATGTACTTAAATGAGAATATAATTAGGACATTAACCCTAATTAACTCAATTAATCCTTAATTAAATTAGGATTAAAGACAAAGTTAAAACCTAACTAGGTTTAACCACATATTAAACCTAATTAATTATCCTTTAGCCTTCATTACATTAGGCTTAGGATAAAATCAAACCCTAATTAAGTCTAAGACATCAAATTAGATTTAATTAATTAATTAAACCTTAATTACATTAGGTTTAATATAAAAATCAAATTTTAATTAAGTTTAAAAACATATTAAACTTAATTAATTAAATTTTGATATAAAAATCAAATTTTAATTAAGTTTAAAGACATTAAATTTAATTAATTAAACCTTAAATCAAATTTTAATTAAATTTAAAGACATATTAAACTTAATTAATTAAACCTTAAATCAAATTTTAATTAAGTTTAAGGATACATTAAACTTAATTAATTTAACTTTAATATAAAAATCAAATTTTAATTATGTTTAAAGACATATTAAACTTAATTAATTAAACCTTAAATCAAATTTAAATTAAGTCAATGGACATATTAAACTTAATTAATTAAACTTTAATATAAAAATCAAATTTTAATTAAGTTTAAAGACATATTAAACTTAAGTAATTAAACCTTAAATCAAATTTTAATTAAGTTTAAGGACATATTAAACTTAATTAATTAAACTTTAATATAAAAATTAAACTTTAATTAAGTTTAAGGACATATTAAACTTAATTAATTAAACCTTAATATAAAAATTGAACTTTAATTAAGTTTAAGGACATATTAAACTTAATTAATTAAAACTCAATATAAAAATTGAACTTTAATTAAGTTTAAGGATAAAAACTTAATTAAATAAACCTTAATATAAAAATTAAACTTTAATTAAGTTTAAGGACATATTAAACTTAATTAATTAAACCTTAATATAAAAATTAAATTTTACTTAAGTTTAAGGACATATGAAACTTAATTAATTAAACCTTAAAATAAAATTAAACATTAATTAAGTTTAAGGACATATTAAACTTAATTAATTAAACCTTAATATAAAAAATTAAACTTTAAATAAGTTTAAAGACATTTTCAATTAACCTAAACCCTAATTAGGTATAACACATTAGACCTAATTAAATAATTAAGTCTTAATTAAATCAAACTTAATTAAACCTAAATCCTAATTAGGTCTAACCCATTAGACCTAATTAAACCATTAAGTCTTAATTAAACTAAACCTTAACAAACTTTAAAACAATTAGACTTAACCCTAATTAAGTCTAATTAATCAATTAAACCTTACCCAAATTAGGTTTAATCAACTTTAAAACAATTAGACTTAACCCTAATTAAGTTTAATTAATCAATTAAACTTACCCAAATTAGGTTTAATCAACTTTAAAACAATTAGCTTAACCCTAATTAAATTTAATTAATCAATTAAACATTGCCCAAATTAGGTTTAATCAACTCTAAAACAATTAGACTTAACACTAATTAAGTCTAATTAATCAATTAAACTCTACCCAAAATAGGTTTAATTAATCTTAAGTCAATAAGGTTTAACCTTAATTAACTATAAATTTTTATCAAACAAAACTTATAACTTAGGTTTAAACTAACTTGAACCTAAAGTTGACCTAAAACTAAACTTAACTCAAACTTAAACATAGTAAAAGGTTAACTTAGATTCAACCTAAGTAAAGTCTAAATATAAATCTTAAAGAGTTAATACAACATAAAGCGACAAAAATTTTAAGTTCAAACCAAATTGAATTTAGTTAAACTAAAGATAAATCAAACTTAATATAAAACTCAATCCATATTCAAACTAGATAAATTGACATAAAGTTTGACCTAAATCGAACTTAATGCAACATAAAAAATTCAATCAACACAACGAAAATCTTAATAAAATCCAACTCGACATAAAATTGAATCTTCAACAAACATAAAAAAGTTTTAACAATGAATATCAAAAATAAATAATCAAACGTAGACCAATATTTAAAATCAACATTAAAACACAAATCAGTAAATAAAACTTAACTAAATTTAGACATCTGTCAGTAACGACCAACTATTGTTTTCTAACATTATTTACTTTGCAGAGTTGAAAACAAAACCTCATTTAGATTTTCTTTCCATCTTATACGGTGTGTTACCTCTGTTTTGCAGGACGATGACGATGAGATGACGACATTAAAACAAAATAAACAAAATGACATGACATAAAACAAATAAAAACAATTTAACCAAAAAACCTCGCTTAGATTTTCTTTGCATTTTATAGGGTGTGCTAACTCTGTTTTGCAGGACAGCGATAACGAAATAATAATAATAAAAGACATCAAAATTAAACAAAAGCAACCAAACAACATCAAAATAGTATTAAACAAAACAACAAGGCATGATAAAAGAAAATAAAACAAAAATAAGACATGAAACACTGACATAACAAATATCTTCTTGACATTATAAGATACCTCATGACATAAATAATTAACATAGTATCTCACGAAAAATGAGATAAACTCTAGGAATAAAACATTTGTATGTTTATTCCCTAAAAGTATTCGGAAAATGAATTTTTAACATTAATCAAGAGTTTTCTTAGGCAAAACTAGAATTATCTAGGATGTAATTAACTATAGAAGCTTGTTTCTGTGAGAGAAGTAAAAAGAACTTAGAAAAGGTTAGATACCTAAAAATCTATGGTTATTAGACTTGTGATTTTCCTAATAGGATAAGAACATTCTAGAGTTCTCCCTATAACGATATCACATTACATTTCCTTTGGTTGTCTATTTTGCTCCTTTTCCTTTTCTTATACCCTTTTCAAAAAGAGAATAAATATTGGGGCAATATGAATAGACTGGCGACTCATTGTCATTTGACACAACACCCAGGAATTGGCGACGATGAGTTTCCATCGACGATAGTGTCTGTTTTGGAGAACGACAATCCGAAGACGGGATAAACGACATCGATAAAGCAAAACAAAAATAAACAACATTAAAATGACAAAGCCAAGGAAAAACAAAACCAAAAACTTTTAGGATAGTCACAAAATCTAAAACTTTTAGTATAGTCATTAAACAAATGATAAAAAGGATAATAAAACAAAAAACATCAAAAATGAAATAAAATAAAAATGTCATAATAAACGACATTGACAGAATTAAAAAAAACAAACAAACAACAAAAACAAAAATCAAACCAAGACAAGCTTCTAAGGTAGTATGACACATTACCCTTAGGATTGAAAATTAATATTTTATTCCTTAAAATTTTTTTGACAACAGACAATTAACATTAATCAGAAGTTTTCTTAGACAATCATAATTGTCTAAGATGTAATTAACTATAGCAGCTTGCTCCTATAGAAGATTTAACGAACTCAGAATAGATATTCTATCTAAATCTCTGGCTACCAAAATCTCATCCTTATAAAGAACTTCTAGAATAAAGTATTCTAGAATCTTTTCTTATAAGGATTATCATCGACATCCCCTTTTTACTGTTTTCTATCTTATTAGCCCTTGTTTTCTTCAAATTTATTATTATCTAAGGATCCTTTTATAGGATCTAAATAAATAAGAATTATTAAAGATTACGGTAATATTATAGACAAATAGAGTGGTGACTCCAAAATGACATCGATATCAACATCAACAAAATCTCCGACACAGCCCTGAATGCCGACAAGAGATTTTATTTGGAGACTCTGTTGGGGAGTATCTTTCTTTTCATCTCTTATTAAATTTGCTTGTTGTTTTGATCTTTAGGACCACATCCAACTCTTTGAAGAGTTATCCTTGACATTTTACAATAAAATAAAATAAAAAAGATAAATTCCCAGTTTGTAAATAAGTTCTTAACATTCTATTCTCCTTAAATTTTCAGAAAATTTGCAATGGAATTTCTGGATTCGGTCTTTTCCTACTATCAGGATTTAAATTCACCAATTGAGGAAGATGTTTCCCTTTATCACAATGATTTTAGATCATTTGATGAAACTGAATTTTCATTAAAAAATTCATATCAGACTGATATACAATCTTTTAAGGAATTCAATCTGGAACCTTCTGAAGATTTTCTTATATTTAAAGAAGACTTACCTCAATACATGCCTGAAGAATAATATATTGAAGAAATGGAAAGACAAGTTGACAAAAATGGAAAGAAAATTTGTGTTGAACAAGAAAATGACATCCCACCTCCATCCATATATGAAGTTGGATCTTGTTCAAAAATTCAACGAAGAAATAAAATTTGTTCTCTCAAAAGAAAGAAAAGGTGGAACGAAAATGATAACATCTGAATTCGAACAAAGTGTTTTCGGGAATCCTTTCTTTTGAAAAGAAAATCGATATATTCCAATACATGTTAAATATGAGGAAAATACTTTCCAACATAGAAATTCTCCGTCAATTCATGTTGTATACTCTGTGTTTAGAAGACTAGCATGGAAATACAGGTGTTCAATTTCCTGATTGTTAGACAAAATGGGATGTGCGGTCTCCACTACAATTAAAAGAATGATTCTTTCAATTGAAGATCTTACTTACTTAAAAGGGGATCAACAATTCCCATTGGACAGTCATTATTTTTGGGTACCAGTGAAATTTTGTCTGGGCCCAAGGATAAAAGATGTGGTTATCATAAGAGATAAAATGAAGCATAATAAATTCATATCAGAAGCAGAAGGCACATATGCTAAAATGTCTGCTTTGGTTCAAATGCTACAACGTGGAGACACTTCTTATTCACAAAACAACGATACATATCTTATGATACCTCACCCTATACTTAGAAATAATGTACGACGACTAGAATCGCCGGGAGGAATCACGGATACAATGATTACTCCTATAGATAGCTCTCAGGAACAAAGTTGTGAAAAGCATCCAATGAGTTCATTTGAAGAAAGATTGAAGAAATTAAAAAATAACATTAAGCAATTCTCAACACGAAGAAGGGATAATTCTTCGAATAGTTCAAATGAGGAAATTGCCGAGATAAATATGGTAGAAACACGATCTACCTTCTTAGCACAAAAATTAAATGAAGAAGACAAAAGAAGAATTATGAGTGGTTATCCGGCAAAGGGATGAACAGATCCACCGTCTTGAACAAAAAATGGAAGAATTAATGGCAGTTATACAAAATCTACCAACAAATCCAGTGCTTACTGTTGAAATCATTAGACCAGAGGCATTACACATTTTGGAGGACAAATGAGAGCCAATAAAAATTGAAGAAAGCCAAAGCGGAGTTCAAGAAAAAGAAATTACACAATTGGTAGAACAAAAGATAAAAGAAACAATGGCTCAGGTAAAAGCTGGATCATTAGTTCCAAAGGGTAGACCCTATCCAAAGGAATTTGATTATGTTCAATATCCTAAAGGTTTTGTTCCTCCTCTCTTCAAAATGTTTGATGGGACTGGTAATCCTCAACAACATCTTGAACACTTCAGAGCGAGTTATTGTAATGTAGGATGAAGTGACGCTCTTCTATTTTGTTAATTTGTCAACAGTCTTGCGGGAGTTGCCTTTGATTAGTATGCAGAACTTCCTAATGGATCTGTTAAGACTATTGCAGAACTTGAAAGTATTTTCATTCAACGGTTTGCTGGAGCACAACACCACACGACAGTTGGTGATTTGGTAGTAGAAAAGCAAAAGCTGGGAGAAAGTTTAGTGGATTACATTTTGCGCTAGAGAAATCTCAGCATGAAATTTGAACTGCAACTTCAAGAACAACATGTAGTTAAAATCTTGTTCAAAAATATCCATGGTCCTATAGCATTTATGCTCAAAGGATTTACAATAAAAACATTCAAAAAATTGCTCAGTAAAGTTGTCAATCTTCAAGAAGAAGCTAAGCAGATGAGTGTATCAAAAAAGATCAAAAAGACAAAAACTATCAAAACATTTGAAAAGAAACCGGGAAAAGCTGTAGAGAAAGGTAAACAAGTGATGCAAGTTCAACTCGAACAAAAGAAACAACAGAAAAATCAGTCATCACCCCAGACTTCTTCTGAAATACAACTTCAACAACCAATGGCTGAAAGAATGAATAAGGAATATCCATTTAAGACGGAGGCCGTCAGCAAAATATTGTGTAGCCTACTGAAAATATCAGAATTCAAGCTTCCCAAGGCTAAAAGGCCAGCAAAAGTTGACATGAAGGATAATCCCAATTATTTTCCTTACCTCAGAATGCTTGGACACAAGATTGAAGAATGTTTTGTTTTCAAAGACTGGTTAGAGCTTAATTTTAAAGAAGAAAATATAGTAATCCCAAAAGAATATTTGAAAGAACCTAAAAAAGGTTCGATCAATATGATCTCGGTTAATAAGCTTAATCCTGACAATAAGAACAAAGACAATGTTGTTCAAAGTAAATCTTCTGAGGAGATCCGTACGGACATTCAGGTCACAAAATCTTCCAAGAAAGAAAAGAAAAAGAAGAATAAGGAACAAAAAAGGATTAGAGGTCTTCTAGACATAGGGACTACAGTTTCTTTTGTATCTCCTAGATCTTATGTTTCTCCATCTCCTACTAGAATAGTTGTCTCGGATTAAGGGAGAAAATCCCCAGGCCGTTAACCTTATATGACTTTTTTACCACTATTGTGAATAATAACACTTCCATTTCTGCTTACATTTTCTCTATTTTGGGTAATACCTCTGAAAATGATCGTTCAAATTCTCAAGATAATACTCAAATCGTACATGATCAATCTAATAACAATCAAAACAACAATGACATTAATTCTGACAATAATGAAGATAAAAGTGATATTGTCACACTCCAACTACAAGGAACCCCAATTTCCATAGAAGTGGAATCTTCAGACTCGGGGGTAAAAGAGCCAGATAATAAACTTAAAGAAATAACTGAAATTAATTTGTGAAGTGGAAAGCTTTTACCCTCCAGGATGACTTCCCAAGAAAAGGAAAAACAAATAGTTACACCGGGAAAGATCGTTCCTCCAATAATTTCACAACTCCCTGAAAAAAATGAGGAGAATCTTCACAACAAGGTGGACTATAATGTATTAGCTCACTTCAGAAAGCTACCAGCAAAATTGAGTATTTATGATGCACTTATCCTCTCCAAAGAAACGAGAGATTCATTAATAAAATCTCTTTTATATCCAGACATTTTCTTAGCTCAACTTGCTAGTATCACTCAAAGTGAAGCTTGTCCTTTAAAAGAATCTATAAAGATTACCTTCTCTGATAATGACTTGTTACTTGGAACGACCGAGCATAATCGTCCACTATACATCACAATGAACGTAAATGACATGACACTTTCAAGGATGCTTGTTAACCTGGGAGCCTCGATTAATATAACAAATTTGAGAACTCTTGCATATCTGGACATTGATGTATCCCAATTATTAAGAGATATAATGATGTTACGAGGGTTTAATCAACAAGGAGAATGAGCTCTATGATCAATAATGTTTCTCCTAAAGATAAATGATTTGGTGACAACGGTAAAATTCCATATCATTGAGTCTAATACTTCTTTTAATGCCTTACTTGGCAGGTCATGGCTTCATGAGCAGAAAATGGCTCATTGCATCAATGCATAAAATATTTACAAAAAAAACAAGAATGTTATATCATAGGAGATTTGTAACCATTCTCAATCCATGAGATTGGTATACATGAAGATGCGGCATACTATGATTCTATAAAGAAAACAATATTCTCCAGAGAGACAACGGTGAATATAAAAGAAAAATACAAAGAAAAGAAAATAAATGAAAAAGGTTATTCTTCAACGAAGCCGAATGGTGGTGATTCTCATCAAACTCATACCCGAGGCCGAGGCCGAGGATGAGGACGAGGGAAAGAAAACCCAACTGTCACAATGAAGAAACCATTGAAGTTCAAAATTCACTTGGACTCTGAAGAAGATGCAAAAGAAGAAATGACATCAGTGGTTATAAAAGAGCCTCAATTCAAAATATCTCTTGAAGAAGAAGACAATGAAAAACAATTTGAGTCTATGTATGAGAAAATTAATCATTATATACACTCTACGACTCTAACTCCAATCTCTGTTGTTAAGGTTGAGAATTTAGTAATCAAAGAAGTATATAGTGATGACCAAAAGCCAATTAAGTTTAGACTTAGCTCTACTTCTTCTAATATTGAAACTGATCTAAAATTAGAAAATGAAAATCTTCCAAAATTAATGAAAATTCCTTTTGAGTTGTATTCTCCTTGGGTACAAAAATTTATTCAAAATAGCTTAATGCTTAAACAATGGTCTTTAAAACAACCACATTTCATTGAAAAAATGTGGGATAATAATAAATGAGACCCTAACTCTAAGGAAGGTATTGGATTCGGTACTCTAGAACCCCTAGATGATATGAAATTTTGTCTGGTCATCACTGAAGAGTTTGATTCTGAACAGACATCTGATCTTCCAATCAAAGATGCTCCTCCAGAATTGGAAGAGGAAATTAAATCAATAGTTAATGAATTAAAAGAAATAAATTTAGGGACTGATGAAAATTCGAAGCTAACTTTCATTAATTCATTTCTTAACGACATAGAAGCAAAAGAAATAATTCAACTGTTGATAGAATATAAGGACTATTTTACCTGGACTTATGACAAAATGCCTAGGTTAGCTCCAGAAGTTGCAGTCCACAAACTTGGGATAAATCAAATCGCAATCCCTGTTAGTAAGATCCAAGAAGGATGCGTGTCAAAATAGAACAACAGGTCATTGTCGAAGTTAAGAGATTAATTGAGGCTGGCTTCATACGAGAAGAAAATTACCCGACATGGCTGGCTAATGTGGGACCAGTTAGAAAGAAAAATGGTCAAATAAGGGTCTGTATAGACTTCAGAGACTTGAACAAAGCATATCCAAAAGATGAATTCCCTTTACCCATACCAGAACTAATGGTTGATATAGCATCTTAACACGCAATATTTTCCATTATGGATGGATCATCAGGATATAATCAAATAAAAATATTTTCAGAAAATGAAGCGAACACAGCCTTCAAAACACCATAGGGATATATTGGTACAATGTTATGTCATTTGGATTGAAAAATGCTGGTGCAACCTATCAAAGAACCATTACACGGATTTTTGATGAACTAATACACAATCAAGTTGAATGTTATGTGGACAATTTACTTGTCAATAGTAAACAAAAAGAAGATCATGTGTATGATTTAAGAAATGTCTTCGAACGATTAAGACATTATGACCGAAGGAAAAAATGTTAAGATTTTCATGCCTATTTTATATTGATTTTGATGATATTGCACTTTAAAGAATGGTATTTTTAGTGTTTTTCTGCAGGTATGTTGATTTAGGGACAATGAAGTGAAAATATGCAAAAAGAAGCGAATTTTGAGCAAAAAGGACCAACATTATGAAAATTTGATCTAGGGTGCCGATGGCGAGATCGAGGCACCGACGGCGTGTTTTTTCCTAGAGTTCTGAGCCCGCCGACGACAAGATCGAGGCCGCCGACAGTGGGGCTTATTCAGAAGTGGTCCAAGGCTAAGTATTCTAGAAGGCCGCCGACGGCGGGATCAACGGTTCTTTCACGAGGTGCATTGAATGTGGATGATTTTTGAATGAATGCTTGGAAAAATCTTGGAAACTCTTCAACTATTTTAAAATGAACAATTTGAGGCCGAAAAAAGTGTCCACTAGCGTCCAATTGGGTCCACTAGCATCCAATTGGGTCCACTAGCGTCCATTTGTGTCTATCACGTGTCATTCTAATCCATTAGAGAGTCAAGTGTGTGAGTCTAGTGAGTCCATATAGAGTTTATAGAGTGTTAATTAGTGAGTTCAGATAGTGAAATTTGTGAGGAATTCTTCAACAGATTGTAAGAGTGAAAGGGAAGTGAGAGATCTCTTCTTCATTGTCGTTTCTAAGGAGAATTCTGCGTATTATAAAGAAAGGAAGAGATTCAGGGGAACTTCAAGTAGTTTGCTTGGGGAGGAATTTAAGATAATTTATTTTTATTTACTTTAGTATGTAGAACTTTGATTTTATATATGAAATATAAGTTCTATCGTATCCTCTCCATGAAATCTGAGTAGTTTTTCTGTCTTTCTCCTTGTTTTGATATTTTTGTGAAATGGTAAATTGAATTAGTGTGCCAAGAAAGTTTAAATGAAGTTGTGATAATCTTTTACTTAGATCTTAATTTACTTTTAATCTGGCCAATTGATTAGTTAAAATATGTTGAGTTTAAAAACTATAGTAGAGATTACATCCGAGATTCAGGGAAATTAAAATCCTTGGAAGTATGGTGCAAATAAACAGGGAAATAATATTCATCAGGCGTAGAATTGGATATTTTAGAGTGACAGGCTAAAATCCTCAATTCGATCCTATCGTTTGGGTGCTGAAGTGTAGATGTTAGCCCTCAGGCAAGCGGAACGTGGGAGCTTCGAAGTGAGAGTTGGTATCCTCCCAGCATAGCCACAGATTCAGTAACCAAGCATAGGATTATTAAGTTTTCTTTATACCTGGACCAAAGGGTAAAGAATAGGTTGCTCCTATTTGGTACAACACCATTTTAAACTAGTTCTAATTATACATTCACTTAAATTTCTTAACAAAGGAGAAAGATTCTTTCTTATATATTTGAACTTCGCTTTATTAGTAGAATTAGTTATCAGTTAGTAGAACTAATTTATTTAAAACTTCATATTATTGTCAATTGCATATTAGTGACAGATAGGCAATTTTGATTTACAATTTGTGATTCTGAATTGGATTCTATAACCCTAGTTCGTAGCCTCTAAAATATTCTCTGTGGGATCAATATCCAGGACTCCACTAGAGCCCTATATTACTTGAGCGATACGTATACTTGTGTTAAAGACTAACTCTACGATTAAAAGAATATATTATATACTTGTTACAAAAATTGAATTTACGCTAAGTGCGCGGAGTCGCCCCCAAGTCATATTATAATCTTAAAATGAATCCCTTAAAATGCACTTTCGGTGTTACTTTAGAGAAATTTTTAAGATTTGTTGTTCGACATCGTGGAATTGAAATTGATCCACTCAAAATTGAAGTTATCCTAAACATGCCTCTTCCTAAAAATCTAACCCAATTAAGATCATTTCAAGGAAAATTAACATATATACGACGTTTTATTTCCAATTGGTCAGATAGGTGTCAACCTCTTACTGCCTTAACCAGAAAAGATACCAAATTTGTGCGGGATGAAAATGCCAACATGCCATTGATAATATCAAACAATACTTGACAACACGTCCTGCCTTAGCAGCCCCTATGTTAGGAAGACCACTAATCCTTTACACCTTGGCATTAGATAATTTCCCTGGAGAATTACTAGTACAAGTGAACGAAGAGGGAAAAGAAAATACATTATATTATTTGAGCCGTTGTCTGGTTCTGACAGAAATAAAATACTCGGCAATTGAGAAGCATTGCTTAGCCTTGAT
Organism: Papilionanthe hookeriana x Papilionanthe teres; assembly: GCA_022702705.1. Classification (NCBI taxonomy): domain Eukaryota; kingdom Viridiplantae; phylum Streptophyta; class Magnoliopsida; order Asparagales; family Orchidaceae; genus Papilionanthe; species Papilionanthe hookeriana x Papilionanthe teres. The sequence continues at coordinate 175,372,579 of CM040422.1, forward strand.
TTTTGCAGTTCAAAAACTGAGAAACTATGTTTTCTCATAAAGTGACTCTTATTTCTAGAGTTAACCCGCAACAATATTTAATGACACAACCGTCACTTTCTGGAAGATTAGCAAGATTGGCAATGAAACTGCTCCAGTTCGACATAACATTTGTACCATTACATGCTATCAAAGGATAAATCTTGGCAGATTTCTTAGCAGCACACCCAACTCCAACCGGATCACCTCTCAACGATGATTTACCTGATGAACAAATATTCAAAATAAAAAGCTCAAGCACTCAACGATGGGAATTATATTATGATGGAGCATCATCTGCTCGAAAAGACAAAGACAAACAGACAATTATACCAGGCAAAGCTGGAGTAGGATTAATTTTCATTACTTCGGACAAAGCGATGATGCCATTTTCATACCAATTAACTGAGTCATGCAAAAATAATGAAACTAAATATGAAGCGCTCATAACTGGTCTTGAATTGACAATATTAATGGAAATCAAGAATATCAACATCTACAGAGATTCCCAATTAATCATTAATCAAATTGTGGGCAATTATAAGACATTGAAACCCTGACTTGAACAATATTCATGTTACACTCTGAAACTGCTTCAACAAATTCATGATGTGGTGTTTTTCTTAATCCCGAAACGAGACAATTCTTTAGCACACGCTTTGGTAAAACTGGCAAAAGAATTTGCTTGTCCAGAAGAAGATGACATACTGATTTCTGTAAAAGGACAACAAGTTCTTTCTTAAGTCGACATGGATAATTTACACAAAATACTGAAAGCATGAAAATGACAATAATTAGCAAAGAAAAGGATGATTGGCGACAACCAATTATTTAATATCTATAATCCGGAAGATTGCCCGAAAACAACTCTATTGCGACTCAAATTAAACAAAGAGCATTATCCTATACTCTAGTGAATAATATCCTTTACAAACGATCTTTTGACCAAATGTGGTTAAGATGCTTGGACCAATCTGAAGCTCAAGAGATTATTAAAGAAGTTCATTCAGGCCTATGTAGTGCACACCAATCTGGGCATAAAATAAAAATGAAAATAAAAGTGATGGGATATTATTGGCCAACAATGATGACTGATTGTCTCGAGGTTGCAAAAAGGTATCATCAATGTGAAATACATGGAGCGGTTTTACATCAACCGCCAAATGTACTACATCCAACTATTGCATCTTATCCATTTGAGTGTTGGGGCACCGATATAGTAGGCCCTATAGACCCTCCATCGTCTAAAGGCCATCGATTTATTCTGGCAGCCACTAATTACTTCTCCAAATGGGTGGAAGCTACTTAGAGAAGTCAAAGCAGAGCAAGTTCTCTATTTCTTCAAGACTCATATTGTCTATAGATTTGGAATACCTCGAAGAGTCATATCAGACAATGGATTAGCCTTTAAAAACACAAAAATGAATAATTTTATTCAAAGACATGGGATAGACTGGAGGTATTCCACAATCTATTATCCTAAAGCTGTTGGTCTAGCTGAAGCTTTCAACAAAATATTGGTACAAATTTTGAAAAAAACATTAATCAACAGTCCAAGACAGTGGCATGAATGATTAATAGAAGCTTTATGGGCCTATAGAACTACATATCGAACACCAACACGGTCAACACTGTTTTCTCTGGTACACGACTCTGAGGCTATTTTACCACTTGAGTTGCAAATTCCTTCTCTCAGAATTATTGTTGCAAATAAAATAACTGAGGAAGAAAATGCAAAATTATGACTTGAAGAACTTGAAAGTTAAGATGGAAAAATTCTCCAAGCTCAAAAAATCTGGAACTCTACCAAGCAACAATGATACGAGCCCACGACAAATTATTTCATCCTAGAACCTTTCGAATCGGTGAACTAGTTTTAGTTCTTTGAAGACCTATACTCGCTCATCAAAAAATAGGTGGAAAGTTCGAACCAATATGGGAGGGCTTGTATGTAATTGAAAAGACATATTCCGGAGGATCTACCAATTGGTAAATTATCAAAAAGAAATAATCTTGCCCCCAATCAACGGGTGTTTCTTAAAAAAATATTATGCGACATGAACATTATGAACTATGACTTGTTTATGAACTGGGAAAATAATAAAAATGGTTTGCCTTGTTTGTGAAAACTTTATTTTGCCTATCTCTTTTGTGCTTACTAAGTAGATACTTATAAGCATAATCTTTCAAAATAAAATAAAAATTTCTTAATCGACAAAAAACATTTTTGAAAATGAATTTAGTTTGACATGCTTTATTACCCTATCACTTACAGGAAAATGTCTGACAATAGACTTCTTTTCACTTTTCAAAATAATATAACTTTAGCATTGGATCACCGACACATTGACCAGGGAGCAAGAATTCATTTCGACCTTGATCTGCTACAACTTGAAATGATATATCGAGGATCACTGTTATATCTTGTTAATCAGGACGAAGTTGAAGACAAGACATCTCTAATAGAGTTCAAAGCTCGAGAATAATATGACAGCATGGACAAACCAGTCATTCATAAATGAAAATTCAGTACCAAAAAACTGAAATCAGTAGTAATGGCTACAACCTAGAGAATCGTCGAAGCATCTGTTGCTGGTATCAACAAACTGACGTCAGGACTTACTCGCTCTCAGAGACGAAATCGCAACAAGCGATTAAAACGACAAGAAGAAAGGCAATTACAGAGGAAAAGACAAATGGAAGATGATACAGACCAATTTGTATTTTTCATCCCCAAAAGTACACCAAATGAAACTTATCCTATTTTAGGGGTACAAAGTTTGGAGCCCGAGAAAAAAGATTCAATTGAAAGGACTACTATTATCCCGACCCCATACATACCGAGTCTGGACTTAACAGTGTTGGAAAGGCAGACGGATAGAAGAGATATTTCTGAAGAAGAAATACGGCGAATTTGAAACATCAGACAACACTCTTTTGAGCAATTTAAGCATATCAATGGACAAACTATCAACATTCTCGAGGGCATTAAATTGTTCACTAAAGTATTTGATAAAGATGAACAAGCCGCTATTATTGAGCATGTGATGGAAGCTAAAGATTTGGGCCGAGCAGGCCACCTTAAGAAAAGAACCTGTTATGAGCCAAGTAAATGGATACGTGGCAAAGGACGATTGACAATCCATGATGGGTGTTCCTATAACTATGCAAAGAACAAAGAAGGAAACCCTCTAGGGATTCTACAACACGAACAAGTGGACTCATTGCCTATTGTAATCATCCAGATCATTAGACGACTTGTGACCTGGGAGATAATGCCAGTAAACTGCATCCCGGACAGTTATATTATCGATCTTTATGATGAGAGAGACTGTATCTGACCCACGCTAAATATATGCGTACTAAAAATTCAATCCCCGGCAACGGTGCCAAAAACTTGACCCGTAATCCGCTGATGACAAATATAATAATTAATGCTTTCAAATATATGTAATATATAATAATAGAGGCTAGTGTATATAAATATAATTTTATCGAAAATATTTTACACACTAAGGGTACTATGCAAGTATACGTATCGTATCAAGTAATATAGGGCTTTGAAACAAAGACCCCAGTATCGATCCCACGAGGAGTGAGTTATGGATTTTTAAATATTTTAATTTTATTTTTATATATTTCTTTTATATTTTTAATTTACTAGATGCAATAATAAAGCAGTAATGAAATGATTGATGTAAATAGCAATAAGAAAACAACTTTCTTCCTTTCAATTAATCTAAGATTTTCTAAGATAATGATAATATTCGTGGAGAATATAAATTTATGGTATTGTGCCAAATAGAAGCATTCATATTCTTTACCCTTTGATCCAGGTGTAAAGAACATTGGCTAGCCTATAGATCAGGTCTGGATGTATTGTTAGTAGAATTAGTTAATCTAGGCTCACACTAGTAGATGTCCAAGGGTGGCTATGGTCAGCCCTACTAGTGGCCCTTTCCTTCTCTATAAACCAAATCACAATAATTTAGTCTGTCACTCTAAAAACTTATCAATTCTACGCCCATTATATAATATATTCCTATTTATTTGCACTTCACCTTGAATAACCCGCACAAGGCCTTCGACTACCCAAAGATTCATGTGATATCTACTAGTTAAGAATTCATCTCCTTCTAGGTATCAAAACTCTTCAACAGATTTTAACAATTTAAATGACCAATTTAAATAGTAAATTAAGATCCGGTATTAATATCATCACAATGTTTTAAAATATAAAGAGTTTTTAATTCTCTAACGAATTTTATATTATCTTATTTATCTTTTCATAATTGAAAGGAGAAAGTAAACTGACTACTCAGAACACATTGAATTTAAACAACAAAACATGATAATAAAACTTTGAATAAAATTACAAATACTTATCTCAAGTGTTTCTCCTACTAAACCTCTGAATTCTTCTGACTCTAAAGCAAATCAACTTCAAAAGCACCAACTCTTTAAACTCTCAATACAAACTCTAAATTAAATAACTAACTAATTTATGAAGGATAGTAAAATGTGGCCCTAAAGTATCTCTCTAATTCTCTCTCTAGATGGGGCTCTAGATAGGGGGGACCTTTTTTCTGAAGGAGTACCCTCCTATTTATAGGCTTCAAGGGTTGCCTCAAGGCACCACATCAAAATGTGTCCACATTCAATGAATCTTCTAGAAGGTGTGTCTGGCGCCTAGGCGCCGGAATCTGGCACCTAGGCGCCGGAATCTGGCACCTAAGCGTCGGACTCTGCGTCCAGTTCCTCGCACCTCTTCACTTTGGATCGCACCTCTTCGCGATTAAAACCGTTTCCAAGCGTCCAAATACATTGTATCACATGTCCTATAAACCAGGAACAACTGTCAGTCTTCTAGAAGGTCCAATAACCGCTAACACCGTCAAAATAACCATCTAAAAGTAGTCAAAAATCTTGATAGATCCCGTATCGACCTGGCGCTTAGGAGCCGGATTCTGGCGCCTAGGCGCCAGACCAATAATTTTGACAATTTTGCATTTTGGCTCCATTTTTGCTCATTTTTGCTCTTTTTTACTCCTTTTTCACTTTTTGTTCCTTCTTGAACATTTTTCCATCACCTATATCCAAAAACACAAAAATACATTTCATTAAAGCATAATATCCTTAAAAATTTAATAAAAATCAAGGCATAAAAATGGGTATTTTATCATGGATCAGTATCCCTCCG